>BTCW01000017.1:40577500-42073750 GCA_033239725.1 Echinochloa phyllopogon | reverse complement strand
TATTATTTATTTTGCTTACGCATTGTTAGAGTAGCACATCACTATAGTTGAGGTGTGTAACCTTGGCGATTAAATGAGAGGTGTTGGATTGTAGTTGGAATATAGCCAGTGTCCTTCCTCACTGAAGAATTTTTATAATAGACATAATTGATTAATCATTCGATTTCACAAGTAACTATGTATTAAAGTTTTAGTACTTAAATCTATTTCCGAACTCGGTAATTCAACAAGTCACAATTGTCCATGTATTTGTTCAAGTGCAAGCATGTATTTATTCAAACTGGATAGAGCTAGTTGGGGCATTGGTACATCCTATTTTTGTGCTAGAATAATAATTAAGTGTGCATACACAACTATGTTCGATACTACAGCTGAGCTAGATTCTCCACTACCTCACTTTGTACGACTTGCAAATTGTTTATCTGGTTTCAAAGCTTTTGCGGTGATCTTTTAAAGGTTATGTTTTGATCTTTTAAACAACCTATGGAGAAATATTAGACATCCCGTAAAGTTTTTCTTCATATTTAGTATACATCTTATGTTTTATAGATGATTAAGGGTTAAACTTTGTTTTATTATCAAACGAAGGTGGTCTTGTGATTATTTGTATCTGCATCTTTTTGTTGGTCAATGATTTTGATTTATATACCATGATTTAAAAGGACCCACAAGCTACATGTACATGTTTTCCCATTGATATACGAGTTTTCTATCTCTAATCGTGAATGCATGGAACCGAACATGCTCAGTGCTATTTTTCCAGGTTACACATCAAACTTACAATAATTTCTTATTGTGATCATTGTACGGTAGCAACACACCTGAAATATGTACACTAGAAATTTTTTGAAACCCATAGCAACACATGAGCAAATATCAGTCTCTACCTAATATTAAAGAGGATTGATTCCTTGGTCAGTTTTGGGCTTAGGTCAAATTTTACTTCGTGGGCTGGACATTCTCTGTTTGCTTTTAGGCTTGTTCCCACGGCCCATGACGTTTCTATATTTCTTTCCCCTACCCTATTTTTTTCTCTTTGGATTGATTCCTTGGTTCGTTTCCGTTTAGGCACATCTTTACTACGGCCTTGTTTAGTTCCTCAATTTGCGAGCCAAATTTTGGTCTTTTAGAGTGCGTTCGCTACTGTAGCATTTCGTTTGTATGTGTGAAAAATTGTCCAAAAAATGATTAATTAGGGTCAAAATGTTCGTCTCGTAAAGTACAATAAAACTGTATAATTAGTTTTTGATTTCATCTATATTTAGTACTCCATGCATGTGCCGACATTTTGATGTGATGGGAATCTTCTTTTTGCATAGTGAACTTTGGGGGTGGAATTTGGGATCTAAACAAGGCCTGCCTAAGGATTGATTCCCATAATTTTGCAAAACGAACCCCTAATATTATGGAAATCAACCCGTGGTCCTTTTATACGTTTTAAATTTTGTAAAGAACCTATGATGTTTAATCTAAGCAACCCATAGTACCTCATCTTCTCTCGTTGTCCCGCACCACTGCACTCGCTCCTTTCATCTTCTCACGACACTCACATCCCCGTCATCACCCATCATCATTACCGGGCTCGGTGTCTACGAGAATCTCTACTTTATCGTGATCCCCTTCGCCATTAGCAACACATAAACAATAATCAACACGCAGTACATCGTCTCCTCTCACCGTCCCATACTGCCGCACGCACCCCTTCATCTTTTCATGTCACTCGCATCCCTGTCATCGAACCGCTATCGTTCCGGGCAGAGCTTCTACCAAGAATCTCTCCTTTCTCATGCTCCTCATCGGATGCGGAATTGGTAGCGGCCATGGCTCCCGTGTGCCTTTGTTCACAAAGTCCACTTCAGCCGTTGCAACTCACGGGTATATTAACTACTTGCACATTAAATGTATGAGTGCGAATACTTTAGATATTGTGTAAAAACTTATGTATGTTTGTACTAAAATAGGTTTGCAGGTAATAAGTAGTTTCATTATGTTGTTTGTACTAAAATAGGTTTGCAATGCTATAAAACTCAAAATTGGCGGGTTTTGTGGGAAACAATTAATTTTAAATTGGTGGGAGCATTTTCGGGGTTGTGGATGCCATAAAGCAGCCCCTACAGATACATTTCTATGTCGGCTTATGGCATCGCCTACCCCTGGCAATCCATTTCCAGCAGCGTGCTTGGCCCTGTTCGGCTGGCTGGTGCTGGTTTTTACTGAGAGAAAAATACTGCTGGCTGGTTGGTAGCTGGTGCTGGTTTTTACACTAAGAAAAACACTGTTGGCTGGTGGTTAATCAAGCCTAGAAAGGACTTTCTAGTGGCGGAAAATGACATTGCCTGCTCCTAGAAATGCATTTCCAAGGGCAGGTCATAGACCTCCTCCTGAAAATGCATCATTTTTAGTTGCAAAGATTCAGAGGCAAGGTCCTGGAGCCACCCCTAGAAATGTATTTTAAACTGTTTTCACAAATTATTTTTTGGTAGTGTCAGTTAGCCCACCAATTCCCATTACACATGAAGAAACAAGCACAGAGATGATTCCGTAAGATTTATTATTCCATATAGCCCAGGAAAGGATTACCAGTTTCAAGAGTATCACAAGCCAATGATTTAAGCGACCAGGATAGTGTCCTGAATGCACGACTCTGGTGCAAAGGAAAGCTTGTTTTCCTTCAGGTCAAAGACGAACCGCGTATCCACCTGCTGCAATGCGCCGATGACGGTCCGGTGACCTGAGATCATGGCGAGGCATGCAACCTGCCCTGCCTGCCCCACTACCAGAATGCTTCACATCCGCCCGCCTCCTCCGCCTCGGCCATTTTTGGACCCGGTGCTGATGGGGCTTCAGCACCGGGTCCAACGGTTAGGAGCGGGGGCGGCGCTGCAGGGTGTCAGGGCGGACACATTAGCACCGGGTCGTGGCAAGACCCGGTGCTAATGCGCCCCCTTTAGCACCGGGTGCAGCCAGCAACCGGTGCTAATGTGCCGAGGCCATTTAGCACCGGTTGTTGGATGCACCCGTTGCTAAAGGGTGCGCATTAGCACCGGGTCTTGCCACGACCCGGTGCTAATGTGTTTGAATATAGGGGCTTCTTCCTCCCCCGCCCGAGCCAGCTGAACACTTAGGCGCTGTGTTCATGCTGCTCGGCCGTGGGAGGGGAGGTGCTGCCCAAATTTTTTTCAAAATTTGTGAAGATTCTACTCATCTAAGAAGCACTACAAGGTACACTCTTTCATTCTCTAATGTTTTATTTAGCTTGTAATCCTTCTATGATTTAGAAATAGAGGGATTTGTGAATCAAAGTAAAGCTAGCTAGAGAGAGCGTGTGTTCTTGGAGGAGATAGAGGAGAGAGCTTGAGTTCATGGTGGAGAGAGTGTTCATGTTGTGTTTTAAATGGAGAGAGAAGGCAAGCTAGTTAGTATTTTGTTTTGTATGACTTGTGAATAGTTATAAGGCTTATAGTAATGTAGTTTTAGAAATTACTAGAAAATCAATATAAAATGCTAGAAAATCTTATAAATTAATAGAAAATCTTATAAATTACTAGAAAATCTTATAAATTTCTAGAAAATCTTATAAATTACTAGAAAATCAATATAAAATACTAGAAAATCTTATAAATTAATAGAAAATCTTATAAATTACTAGAAAATCAATATAAAATGCTAGAAAATCTTATAAATTAATAGAAAATCTTATAAATCTTATAAGGCTTATAGTAATGTTATATTTAATGAATATAGTAATGTAGTTTTAGAAATTTATTTATATAATGGAATATATATTATAATTTGTATTTATTTATATATTAAATTTTTTTATCTTTAAATTGTATTGTATATTTGTTATTGGTTAATAATGCAGATGAATAGACAATGGATGTACGGGACCCCCACGCTCAGGCGTTCCGTGATGGCCTTAGGACGTTTCTCGATGCCGCCGAGGCTAACAGGACGCCGTCCGGTTTCATGTTCTGCCCATGCACCCATTGTAAAAATATACAATCGTACAAACAAAGATGTTGTCTTCAGGTGCATTTGATGAGGCACGGTTTCATGAGGAATTATTCTGTTTGGACGAAGCACGGTGAAAGAGGGATTCTAATGGATGAAGATGAAGAAGACGAGGCCAATGACGACATTCCGTTATTGGCTCAATACTACGGTTCCTTTGCATATGCTGCAATGGGTGATGCCGATGAGGAAGATGTTGCTCGGGAAGGCGATGCTCAGGAAGATGTTGCTCAGGAAAATGAACCTACTGATGGACTCGGGCAAATGTTGTGTGATGCCGAGAAAGACTGCGGCAATGATAAGGAACTGAAAAAGATACAGCGCATGTTGCAGGACCACAAGACTGACCTATACCCAGATTGCAAAGAGGGGCTAAAGAAGTTGGGTAGCACACTTGAACTTCTGCAGTGGAAGGCAGCAAATGGTGTTACTGATAAGGGTTTCGAGGAGCTACTGAAACTCGTAAAGAAGATTCTTGCAGAGGGTAACACATTGCCATCGACGACGTATCAAGCAAAACGTGTTGTTTGCCCTCTCGGTTTGGAGGTGCAGAAGATACATGTGTGTCCTAATGACTGTATCCTCTATCGCGGACAGTACGAACACTTGGATCGTTGTCCGGTTTGCACCTGCGCACGATACAAGATCAGGCGGGACGACCCTGGTGATGTTGGGGGAGAGCGTTCTAAGAAAAAAATCCCTGCGAAGGTAATGTGGTATTTCCCTCTGATACCCCGTCTGAAGCGTTTGTTCAGGAACAAAGACCATGCCAAACTGATGCACTGGCACAAAGAAGAACGTAAGCAGGATGGCATGTTGAGACACCCCGCCGATGGATCCCAGTGGAGGAACATCGACAGAGCATTCCCAGAGTTTGATGCTGATGCGAGGAATGTTAGGCTTGGTTTAAGTACCGATGGCATGAACCCTTTTGGTGAAATGAGCAGTAGTCATAGCACTTGGCCCGTGACTGTTTGTATCTATAACCTACCCCCCTGGCTCTGCATGAAGCGGAAGTTCATCATGATGCCAGTGCTCATCGAAGGCCCAAAGCAACCTGGCAACGACATTGATGTGTACCTAAGACCATTGGTTGACGAACTTTTGCAGCTGTGGAAGAATGAAGGTGTTAGCATGTGGGATGAGGACAAGCAGGAGCAGTTTGACCTTCGAGCACTGCTTTTCATAAGCATCAACGACTGGCCTGCACTAAGTAACATATCAGGACAATCAAACAAAGGATATAAAGCATGCACTCACTGTTTAGAGGAAACTGAAAGCATGTATTTGAAACATTGTCTTAAAGTTGTGTACGTGGGTCACCGTCGATTCCTTCCGGCGAAGCATGAGCTACAAAAGAAATGTGCGCATTTTGGCGGGAATGCTGACCGCCATACAAAGCCGAGACACCGGAGTGGAGAAGAGCTATTTGATATGGTAAAGGACCTACACATGGTGTTTGGCAAGGGAGACGGAAGCCAGGCTGCTCCGACGGGCGAGGATGGTCGTGCCGCGATGTGGAAGAAGAAGTCTATCTTTTGGGAGCTACCTTATTGGCAACGTTTAGAGGTCCGTAACGCGATTGATGTGATGCATCTGACGAAGAATCTTTGCGTGAACTTGATAAGCTTCCTAGGTACTTATGGGAAGCCAAAAGATACACTGGAAGCACGTCAGGATCTGAAACGATTGAAGCAACGGACTGATCTACATCCAGAAAAGAGAGACAAAGGACGCCAGTACTTGCGTCCTGCCAGCTTCACTCTCAGCAAAGAAGAGAAGGCATGCATGTTTGAATGCTTGAACAGTATCAAGGTTCCGTCTGGCTACTCCTCCAATATTAAGGGAATAATAAATATGAAAGAGAAGAAGTTCACAAACCTGAAGTCTCACGACTGCCATGTGTTGATGACACAGCTGCTTCCCGTCATACTCAGGGGTGTGCTACCAGTTAACGTGCGGAAAGCCATTGTGAAGCTATGTGCATTCCTCAATGCAATTTCTCAGAAGGTGATCAATCCAGACCATTTAGATCAGCTACAGAATGACGTGGTGCAATGTCTTGTCAGCTTTGAGATGATATTTCCACCATCCTTCTTCAATATCATGACACATCTATTGGTTCACCTCGTCAAAGAGATTCGTATATTGGGCCCAGTATTTCTACACAACATGTTCCCATTTGAGAGGTTCTTCGCTGTCCTAAAGAAGTATGTCCGTAATCGTTCTCGTCCAGAAGGATGCATTGCTAAGGGATACGAAACAGAGGAGGTCATTGAATTCTGTGTTGACTTTGTCGACGATCTTATGCCGATTGGTGTGCCCAAATCCCATCACGAGGGGAGACTTGGTGGAAAGGGCACACTAGGGAGAAGATCGATGGTGATCAAGGATGTTGAGACATTTCGTAAAGCGCACCTCACAGTTTTGCAACAATCAACCTTAGTTGCTCCGTACATCGAGGAGCACATGTAGATTCTCAGGGACGAAAACTCAACAAAGTCTGTGGCCTTCATTCAGCGTCTGCACAATAGTACTTTCGCCGATTGGTTACGAAGACGTCTTATGGGTGTCGAGGGCATTGATGCGCAGCTAGCTTTTGTAGCTAGAGGTCCATCGAGCACGATCTTGACATTCCAAGGATACGACATCAATGGGTATACATTTTACACAAGAGCCCATTACAAGAAAAGCACCAACCAAAACAGTGGACTTCTCTCCCATCCCTCACTTCGCCCTCATCTCCTCCAGATCGAAACCGCCGGCGCCCCCTCGTCTCCTCAGCCGCTGCCGCCCGTCGCCGTCGCCCGTCGCCGCCGCCACCCGTGGTCCCCGCGCCCACGCCGCCGCCGCCTGTCATCCCCACGCCCACGCCGCGCCGCCGCCCTCGTCCCAGGCCGCGCCGCCGTCCCCGCGCCCGTCGGTCGTCCCCGCGCCCGTCGGTTGTCCCCGCCGCCGTCGTCGTCCCCGCCGCCGTCGACGTCCCTGCGCCCGTCGTCCCCGTGCCGGCGCCCCTCGTCCCCGCGCCGCCCGTCGTCCCCGCGCCGGTGCCGCTCCTCGTCCCCTCGCCGCCGCCGCCGCTCGTCCCTGCGCCACCGTCGCCCGCCGCCCATCACGCGGTGAGCCTCGCTGTGAAGCCGGCCTTCGTGTCGTGCGTGCATGTTTGTGAGCCGGCCTTCGTGCCGTGTACGTGTTTGTGTGTGCAGGTACCTGTTGCATGGTGTTCGGCCATGCACATTTGCTTAGCGAACGTGTTCAACCATGCGCATTTGGTTAGAGAACGCGTTCGCTAACCAAATGCGCTTAGCCGAACGCGTTCGCTAAGCACATACATTGAAAATATTAGAAATTACATTGAAATGTATATTGAAAATGTTATATTGGAAATGTATATTGGAAATGTATATTGGAAATGTTATATGTTTGAAATGTATATTGGAAAATGCTGCATTTAAATGTATTGGAGATATTTACATTGAAATGTATATTGGAAATGTTATATGTTTGAAATGTATATTGGAAAATGCTTCATTTAAATGTATATTGGAAATTCTATGTATATTAGAAATATATGTGCTTCATTTAAATGTATATATTTCTTATCAATTATTTTTAAAATTATGTATATTAGAAATATATGTGCTTCATTTAAATGTATATTGGAAATGTTATATGTTTGTATAATGTATACTATCAAAAATGTTTATTATCGGAAATTCTATGGCGTACCCGAACCCACCGCGCACCCGAACCCCTTAGCGAATCCGTTTTTCGCGCACCGACCCCCTTAGCGAACCCTTAGCGAATCAATTCACACCGCGCACCCGAACCCCTTGGCGAATCCGTTTTTCACGCACCGACCCCCTTAGCGAAAATGTTAGAAATATTGGGAATATGTATGCTTTGTATATATTTCTTATCAATTATTTTTAATTCTATAGATGGCGGACAATAACAACCCCGTCCCACCCATGCAAGAGGACAACAACACCCCTGTCCCACCCATGCAAGAGGACAACGACACGTTCTTTGCGAATCAACTTTTCAATATAGTAACCCAACCAATGTCCATGGATGATGTGTTGGGGATCATTGGAAGGGACGACAATATCCAGGGCGACAATGTTGCAAGGGCCGAAAATGTTGAAGGGGCCGCCAATGTCCAGGGCGAACGTGTCCAGGGCAGCACTATTGAAGGGGCCGGTAACGAGCCCTCGTCTAGTCTGGTGTGTATATAGATAACATAAATTTGTACTGTACATGTCAATTATGTATACCATCTCTATATCATCTCGTATATATGTAATTTGTGTAGGCCGCCTCTGCTGAGAAGTCAAAACGATCGACCACGAAGAAGCTGAAGGATGTCAAGTTACACATCACCCGAGTGGAGGATGACGGGGAGCCAGTTGAGCCCCCAAAAGTGGCCAAGAAATTTGTATCTCAGTGCGGGGTAATTGTACGGGACAATGTGCCCATTAGTATCAGAAAATGGAAGTCCAAGGACCCCACTGAGGAGTACGTGCTCCCCGATACAGAGAAGGAGATGCTATGGAGGGAATTAAAGGCAGTATTCGACTGGCCTAGCACTCATGAAGCAGAACTGAGGGATTGGACAATGAAGAAGATGGCAGTTCTGTTTCAGGATTTCAAGAAGAAGTTGTACTCGCATTTTCTCAAAACCGGAGAGGCCCCGGATCCTGAGAAGTATAAGAAGATCACTGATGACGAGTGGAAAGCATTCCTTGAGTACAAAACCTCCGAAGAGGGTGCAACGGCTAGCGCTAGAAACGCCGGAAACGCCGCAAATAAGAAGTACTCTCATAAGATGGGTTCGGGAGGTTACAAGGCAAGCATCGCTAAATGGGAGAAGATGGAAGAAGATCTATATGCTAGAGGCATCACTCCAGCGACACATGACTGACCCACAAGGACCAAGCATTGGTACTATGGTCATGGAGGCACCCTAAGCCCAATCGACGGCTCCTTAGTTTTTCCCGAGGACTTGCGAGAACTAGCTCAGCGTCTCCTCGATATCCTCAGGGCATCTGAGAGGGGAGAATTTGTTGCTGATAGAGACAGAGATGAGCTAACCTATGCCTTAGGGAACAAGGAGCATCCTGGACGGACGCGCGGCGTAGGCACAAGCATCTCATGGAAGAAAGGTTTCCAAGAGCACGCCGCCACCTATAGGAGCCGTTCGAGGAAGAAGGCCGAATATGAGCAGAGGGTGAGGGACCTAGAGCAAACGGTTACCGCCCAGGGCTCAAAGCTCCAAGAAATGGAGTCAGAGATGGAGCGACGGATGAAGGTAGCATGGCTGCAGATACAACAAGCCACAGGCGGGACCGGTTCCACAGAGCATGCACCTCTCCAACAAGCCGCAGGCGGGACCGGTTCCACAGAGCATGCACCTCTCCAAGATGCGGCCCTAATTAGCCCTCCACAACAATATCGAAGCAGTCACACTTCCACATAGGCCGCCGAAGCGGTCCGTTACACCGTGGATGAAATAACTCAACGGACCACGTGCGAGCTTGTCGTCAGGCAGAAGAACTTAGCTGTGGTGGTACGTATGCGACCTTAGTTCGTACTGCATACATTTCACCATAAATACCATTCATTTACTAACTTTCTTTGTGACTACTAACTTATCAGGTCGCATACGGTATGACCAAACGTGTGGAAGAAGGGCAAAAATGGCACTGCAATGACATTCCACATGGTTACGTACCTGTTGAGGTGGAGCAAGTCGTCACCAACTGGGAAGACTTGGAACTTGACATCCCCGGAGGTGACGGAGAAACAAAACTCGGTCAGTGTTCTCACTGCATCATTCTATGGAGCAAGGCAGACGTCGTCATACCCGGTACACCTGCGGCTACTAACAAGCCTCTGTCACCTCCACCGTCTCCAAGAGCACCACCGGATCATGACGATTCTCCGGGAGCTCCTGATGCAAGCCCGTCTCCTCCGCCGAAGAGGTCTCCGTCTCCTCCGCCGCGGAGGTCTCCGACCCCTCCGCCAAAGAGGGGACGCCGCACTAAAGCCTCTGCACCCACTCCACCAGCGAAGAAGGCGCGGAAAACCAGAGAGAAGCCCGCACCAGAGAAAAGAGTGGATGAGAAGACTCTAGAGGAGCTCGAAGCCTCGGTCAAAGCAGACACAAAGAGGCAAATGGCCGAGTGGAGGAAAAAACCTGAGCTGGAGCCGAAGCTTGATCCCACCGTCGTTAAGTCATTCCTCGGTAATTTGAGCAAGGGTCAACAGAAGGAAGTAATAGTAACAGACTATGACCGCTCATTACTGAAATCTCACCGGAAGCGGAAGGCTGCAGATAAGGAGGCGGGCCCATCCAAAAAGGTTCCTCAGCTCGGCCAGCAACCTCAGCGGCCCTTGGGTCCATTGCCATCTCAGGACGAGCTTAACGTGCAACGAGTAATGGCCAAGACTGGACTAACCAGAGCGCAAGTCCTGGGGGAAGAAGAGGTGCCTGTAAACACAACGCTGAAGTGGCCGTTTAAGCTTGGCGAGCCTATGGTCCCTCCTGAAATGGAGAGCAAGCTACAGACAAAGATGCGCCGATTCCATGAGTGGTACTTGGAAGAATCAAGAAGGAATAAACGGCGCATGATCAAAGTAGGCGTGAAGGACCATGATTTCTACAATGGTGACGAGGATTGGGTCTGACTGAGGTTTAAGGATATATATGAGTTGTACCACCGCGACGCCATGGACGTGGATTTGATCACCTGTTGGACACTGTAAGTAATTTGTTGTTGCTTATAATTCACAGTTTGAAAACAATAATTCCAATCTATGCTGACGCGGGCTTTATTTATTGCTTAACATATGCAGAATGGAGATTCAAAAATGTCGGAGATCCGGGATATATGACGTTGGTTTCGTGGATCCTCGAAGGTTAAGTGAAAATATGATATTGATGAATCCTGAGGAAACATATGGAAACCTATACAAGTACATTAAGAAATAAAATTACAGCGACTCCATACTAATCCCGTACAACATCGAGTGAGTACATACACAAGCTTCTTCTTATACTGTCTGTGTACTATTTCATTTCTGATTATAATGTATACATGTATACAGATTCCACTGGTTCCTAATAATATTGTGTCCTGACCGGGGTGTCGTGAACGTCTTTGATTCATTGCACACTCCAAAAGAAAAACTACAGAACATCATGGACATGATGACAAGGTGATGTATATTTTTCCCTACTTAATTCACCCCTTACACTCGCAATGACTTAACTCAATTTTTTTTGTTCGCAGGGCCTGGAATCAATTTCGTCAAGAACACCCGGGTATTCAACATGAAACACTAAAATGGAACATTGGCTTTCCGGTAAGCAAGTAATTTGTATATGTAGGCCTCGGCTAATATATTATATGAATTTTACTTAATTTCTTTTGGTCGACAGTGTGCCAAACAGGGGAAGGAAAATAATTTATGTGCATACTATGTTTGCGATTACATGTGGAATTGGGGACATAAAAAGCTTACACAACACGATATTATGGTACGTAATAATATTATTATTAATAAACACATTTTCATTATTATTAAGTGCACAATTATTGTCTCCAACTCGGCGGATTAAATATCTTTCAATTATTTATAAATTATAGATGTTCAACCTGAAGGAAGAGTCCCTAGAGCTAGAAAGAATTGACGCAATTGCAGAACAGCTCGTCGGATGGATCTGGGACGAGGTCGTCAATCCCCGAGGAGAATTTCACTCGCCAATACTGGAGGACGTGCCGGACAGTCCAACAAGTCGTCAATCTTAATTAAGTAGAAAATACAGTTTAAATATATATAACTCAAGTTGACATGCATGAATATCTACTTTTGTAATATATATGTCTTCTATTTTGATGAAATGTCAGCTAATACAAATATAGAGTCGGCCGAATACGCATTAGAATACACGTATTAGAATATATACGTATATACACGTATATAGACGTGCATGCATGGCTACTGAAAAAAGCAAAAAAAAAGAAATCCGGGGCCTTTAGCACCGGTTGCAGACAGCAACCGGTGCTAAAGGCAGGCCCTTTAGCACCGGGTGCAGCCACGACCCGGTGCTAAAGACCCTGCTAAAGGCGCTGCGGGGCAGGCTCTTTAGCACCGGGTCGTGGCTGCATCCGGTGCTAAAGGGACCCTTTAGCACCGGTTATTCAACCCGGTGCTAAAGGGGTACCCCTTTAGCCTCGGATTAGTTGCACCGGGTGGGAAACCCGGTGCTAAAGAGCTTTCCCACCCGGTGCAGATGTTGATCATTGTGGTAGTGTCCGTCATCCATCATCAAGAACAACTGCTTCGGCGAGATCATCAGCGTTGCTTCCTCTTCCTCCTCGCGGGCGAAATGGAGCGACATGGGCAGGAGGCGCCCCTTGATCACCTCCGTCGCCCGGACGCAGAAGCCGTAGGCAGCCTGCTGCACTCTCTCCACACCGCCTCCTCCACGACACGGTACGCCGCCTCGACCATCACCATCAGCGGCGTGCCGAGGTCGACGATACACTCGCCCTGCCCGTCCTCGCGGTGGGCGAACGTCTCCGGCCGAACCCCGTCGAGCCTGCGCCCGCCGAGGCTGACGCCGGCGAGGCTCACGTGGTACGCCGACTCGTGCGCGCCGTGCGCCGCCGCCGCCGGCGGCAGGAGCCTGGTGGTCTGGTAGTGCGGCCTGTGCGGGACGTCGGCTTCGGCTCCGAACCGGATGAATCCCCGGCGGTTGGTGTCCCGGAAGAGGCAGTAGGAGGAGCGCGTCAGCCCTCGCGCCGCGGCGGCCTGCGTCGCGAACTCCCTGAACGCGAGCACGCCGGCGTACGTGTTGATGTTATCGAAGTTGTATGTCTCGTGGGCGCATCCGAAGAAGAAGCGTGGGATCACGTGGCCATCTTCTCTGGTGTACTCGTCGACCGAGACGAAGCCTTTCACCGACAGGCCTGGCAAACGGGTGACATGGAAGAGGCAGCGCTGCGTGGCGGGGTCGGGGATGAACGGCGGCGTGCAGACCTTGTTGCTGACGTGCTGGAAGGATGGCGAGAGGTCGGGGTCGAAGAGAGGGCCCGTCTGCGTCGCCACGGGAGCGCACGGGACGCACTGGATCCATGTCATCATGGCTGTCGCGTCGAGCTCCAGGATGTACTCGTGTTTGCCGATGCCGGTGCCGAAATGGACGCTCGTGCAGTGTGGGTGCTGCGCCAGACGTATTGGGGTGGTGGTGGTGTTGGCCGCCGAGGCGATGAGGTGGGTGTGCTGCAGATACAGGAAGCCGTCTGTGCCGCGGCGAATTGTGTGGTCAGGGCTCTGCTTGGCGAATAGCGGGAGGCTGAAACCGCCCACCGAGCTATTGGAGAAAGCTCTTGTTGTGTGGTCGGCGATGGCTGGAGCTATCAGCGCAGTGAAGATAGCAAGAGTGGTCATGAGCTTCATCTCCATGGGGACGATGGTATGATATAAAATAGCAGATGCTCTGGCAAGTACACACGGTTAGAAGGTATATATGGAGATCGAGAGAGAGGTTGGGCGGCTGGAGTCCTGTGCGTCGAAGATATATAGTTTGGATGCGTGTGCCATTTGTTGCAAATTGAAGGTGCTGGCAACAGATATGATCCGATTTCTATAAGAGAATGGAGATATATAAATACGTGAGTATCCCAACAATATATCCAACTACATATCTCACTAAGATCAGGCCACTCCCGTATCTTCTCATACAATACAGTAACTATTTGAGTATCCAAAACAATCCAAGTAGCATGAATCAATCATCCTCTCATAATTTAATTATTTATGTCATACCGTACAATATCCTATGTAGTGTTTTTGTATGCTTTAACAATAGAATATTCCTACGTGGGGATCCAAATGACAAATTAATTTGTCTTCTCAAAATTTATACCCTCCTATATCCTGAGCTCCTGTTTTGTTATCTCAAGACGTGTTAAGCTAACATTTTGCACTAGAATAAATATATGAGCACCCAATCACTACCATATAAAAGTCGGCAGCATACTACTATACTACTTGTTTATGAAGTGATCATAATTATACTTTTGAAAAATTCTCATGTTAGTAACAGATTCGTAAGCAAGTCGGAGGCTAAAAAGTAAACACAAGAATGAATACATGCACATTATGCATGCCAAGTCTAGAAGTAGAAAAACACATATATTCTTCATAGGAGTAGAAAGACACATATATTCTTCATTATGATGCACATTTGGAACTCATGCACGTTCCCAAAATAATTTTGAAGAATTTTAACTAATGCTAAAATATAGAATTTTTTATATTTTCTAAATAAATCTCAAATAAAATATATAATTTAATAACCTATGAAAATATTCATCGTTATTTTGAAATGTTCAAAACCATGTATGAAAACCTACCTATATGTTTGATGCGTCTTGTATATCTAAGTACATGAGTAACACAAAGCTTATTATAAACTAGAACTTTTGGCAGCTCCGCCATTCGGAGTCTGACTATTGTTTAGTTGTAAGTTACTCATGTTACATTTTTCTGTAGCGTAATAAGCATTAAAATGATACAATATATCCATGAGTGATCAACATGAGATTTTCACATAGCTTTATTTGTAATAACAAACCAGAGAATAGTTTTATTCCTTACTTATAGAACTTAATATCCATATCTAGATTAGCCGAGACATAGCATGGACATGCATGCGCGTCGTCTTCTACCTGTCTTAGATATCTTAAATTCTAAAGGAAGACTGGAAGAGATATTACTATAGTTAAATGCAATTCTTTTGAAAAAATGTCAAATCTTCATGCTACATTTATATAAGGAGTGTCATAGGGATAAGCCATTCACAAATCATATCATATAGGTACACCTGTTTGCTATGAAAGTACTCCAATAACCATTTAAATTTTCAATTGAGCATCATGCGAAGCTATATAGTCTATTGTCGTTTAATCTATATTATTGAGGAAGTCAACATTATGATTCTCGTCATCATAGTTCTCAAGAACCACTGTTTTCTTCTATGCATGAAATTGTACAGAGAGAGAAAGAAACAACAAGAAACAACTTAACAATATTATGTTTAAAAATAATTATTTATAGTTTAAAACCAAACAAAACATGATTCACAATTACACAAGGCTTTCAAATAAGTCCATATTAGAACCTATGAAGTAAAGACCAAAATATTCACTATAGACATTGAAGGTTGTGAATCTAGTAATGCCCATTTCCTATTCCAATACAAGTAGTTGACAATTAATACATTGCACATAGAAACACAAGAAGGTCACTTGTGCCTGAAAAGACCAACTTTCCAAGCAAGTAACCTAACAGGTGGTCTGATACCTGGATAACAAATGTTACATTTTGAAATCAGGTATTTATAGTAGGAAGCAAGATATTAATGGGACCTCAATTAATTAGCCGATTGCTATAGTCGGAGGAGAGAGTGAGGGAGAAAAATGTCTCAAATCTACAGTGCAACATGAAAGAAAGTTTAGTATTTAAAGCAACACTAGTGCAACATGAAAGAAAGTTTAGTATTTAAAGCAACACTAGCACAGAAACCATTTATGCCGCACCATGTTGTCGTTATTGGCCACCGTCATCACAAACGGTTAGATGGTCGGCCACTTATGGCCCGCTAGCACTAATCCATTTATACTAGTGTGCCACATAAGTAGCCACCAACACAAATAGTCGCTTAAGTGTCATGTCACCACAATGTGCACAGTATAAATGGCCAAGCCTTCTGCCTCCTCCAGCCATCCCTCCTTGCCTGAGAGGAGCTTCTGGAGAGGTGAAAAATGGAAAAATACAGGGGGGATTAGGTGCCTCTCCATGTTGAGTTTATGCCATCCCTACAGTCCAGGTTCTCACCTTGATCATGAACTTAATTGTGTAGTTTAAGTTGGGCGACGGGAGGTAGGAATGAAACGTAGCAAACAACGATGTACAAGTTGGTATGACCCCTCAAAGCTGCGAAATGATCGCAGATCCAGCACCATTATTGGGAGCAGCCCGACCAGCTTTGCACAGTGTGTTAACGTTTTCCGAGCATGTAGAACTGCAGCACGGTGTAGATGGTCTGCATGATGACCATGACGAGGAGGACGATAATGGTGATGAGCCCCCATGGGGCCCTGAAGTATGCGTCCGAGCGGCAGATCCCAGCGCCACCGCACACGTTCCACGGCCTCCGGCAGTACGCGTTCACCTGCCGGTGCACGGCATCGAGTGCCGTCTCCGACGGATCCAGCACCAAGTCCCAGGACATTCTCTCGAACATCTTGGCTACCGCCTTGTCGCTGCCCGCGGCGTTCTGGACGATCCCCATGGAGCCCAGCAGCGCCACGTCCCTGGCCGAGTCGAGCACCTTGCTCATGAGGAACACGTACGCCGCCACGTCGCTCCCGGCGGCGTGGAGCTGCTCGAACGCCATCGCGTTCAGGAGCGCGCACTCGGTGGTGTCGTCCACCGACAGCGCCGGCACGCTCAGCACGCCGCGCCGGAACCGGACGTCGCGCAGGCTGCCCGTCCGGCTCTTCTCGAACCGGACCCCAGCGGCGTGGAGCTCCGCCGCCGGCCGGATGATCTCCGCGTCGCCGGTGTCGCCAGGCACGTCACGCGAGACACGGTGCGGGCCGTGCACCAGGCTGCCGCGGTAGACGGCGAGTGGGTGCAGCCCCAGCTCGACGCCGGCGGGCGGACGGGATGACGGGGACAGGAACCTCAGCACCATCCTGTTGATCACCCCGTGGCCCTGCGTGGCGTGGCAACAAGATTCAATTAAACTTACAAATTCATTCATTGTTACTAAAATACAGTTCATCTGAACAATTCATAAATTTTGAGACCATCTGCCTTCTGGCAGTTATATTTGCCTTTTCAATGACGTGAGAATGCACAGTTACCGGCGGCGTCGCAGTCGTGACGGCGGCGAGCCTCTCGAGAAGGAGCAGCGGCAGCTGGTTCTCGAGCACGAGCATGTCGCGGCGGATGAACGGGGCCACGTAGAGCAACCCGTGGCGGCTAAAGATGGGATCGTTGGGAGCATAGCCGCCGCCGCCGCCGCCGCCGTAGTTGCTCCATTCGTCGGCGGCGGCCCTCATCAGCTCCAGCAGGAAGCACCCGTCGACGACCACCATCTCCAGGAACCGCTCCCTGCCGCCACCGTCGCCGCCGCGCCACTCATCGCCGAGGTCCTGGTACGCGCTCTCCAGCTGCTCTGCGGCGTCCTCCACGGCAGCCCGGAGCTCAGCCAGCGGCCGCCCCGACCGTCGCAGCAGGTGCCGGAGCGCCCGGCGCTTGTGCTCCTCCATGGGCAGCAGCGCGGGGTCGCCGTGGTGGAAGGGGCCCAGAGACACCACCTGCGGCAGGTACGCCTTGGGGTTGTGGGCCTTGAGGCGCGCCGGCACGCGGTAGATGCAGTGGCGCTGCCACCGCGACGACTCCGCCGCCGACGTGTCGGCGGCCTCGGTGAGGGTCTTCTCCACGTCCAACACCCACGACGACATGGGTAGTAGACGATTGGTGAAAGTCGAGTGATACACGTGCAGTAGCTCGATGGCGATCTGATTGAAATGGTATTTGACTGCGAGATCTACGCCTCTAACATGTATATGTTAGAAACATAAGACGTTGGTAGCTAATCTTATCTAGATATATATATATATATAGCTATAGCTATAGCTATAGCTATAGCTATAGGCTATATGTATCTCGAACAGATCAAGTTTCCCAACGTATCCCTCCGTGTATGGTTATTTGCATTCATGAGTCATGACAGAGTGTGCACGGTGTATATATGTGCACACTACAAGACTCCTGACATTTCCTACCAATTTATATACAATTGCAAGTGCCCAACGGTTTCACTTGCGAAATCAATCTATCCTTGTTCTTTAACTACGGAGTACTTTACTTAGTTATGTTATGTCATCAGTGGCCTTTCTTTGACGTTTACTCCATTCTATGTTGTTAGAAGATCAGCCAGTAACCTTTACATAACATAACCATGGGTAATGACTTTGTAAGAAAATATATGGGTTGTGATTTGATAAAGCCATTGCGAAATATTCAAATTTACTAAGAAAGTTGTCGGTCACTCCAGAGAAAATAATTAAATAACACTAAAATTGTTGACCACTCATAGAAGATATAATTTTGTGTAGTGGTACAAATAGAAAGTTAACTGCTTTCAATTTTCATCAGCACCTTTCCCCACCGCTTTTAACTTCAGCTTATCACTTTCGTAAAATGTTAGTTGGGGGTTTGTGTTCTCCCAGGACGATTTTCCAAATTTTACTATAAAACTATGGACCATTTGACAAAAAATCCATTAAGCCATTTGACAAAACACTCGAAAAATATTGAATACCTTGCGGTTTCCCGTGATGCCAGATGTATTGCCTTCAACCAAATCCGAAACACTATTCAAAGATAATATCAGATCCGTCTCCCATTATTGTTTCATCACTCATATTCCTTCCACAGATTTTTTTTTAATGTAACAATTTCACTAAATTAGGGTTCTAGTAAACCCTAACTCTGGTTACAACTCTATGGAAAACAAAGATCCTGGGCAAGTAAATCATTAATCCTAATTTTTTATTTCAGGATTCAGTCGACGTTTTTTCGGTGGTAAGCGGCATGTTCGTCGACAGCGGGATGTCTGTGGTGACTTTCGTTAATCTCGACACTTGTTGATGTAATCTGTTCATAGGGATGAGTGTTTGTGAGTTATGAACATTTGTGTCTCTCTGTACTGATCTTTCATAGAAGAAATATCTTTTTATTTGAGAAGTCTAAACTCGATCCGTCCGGTGCAACAACAGAGCGTTGTCACTGCGTCAGGACGTCCAACAAGCACAGTGGCAAGAGCTCGAATCCTAATAAAGATAAGACGTGTACAACAAAATTCTCCAATGAGTAACGCATTGTGGCGACAAATAGATTCTAGATATAAGTCATTTTAATTTTGTACGATGAGGTGTCACCTCCATTCATCCTAACACTGAACCTAGCTCATATTTTCTCTGTTTGAATACGAAACAAATTAAATTGGTTAATTAGCAGTCATCTCAAAAGTATATAAGAGAAATGTTGCCCTCCCACAAATATTGTTCAAGGATCCATGCATGATGATGGACCATGAATCTTTGACAAATGATAATTTGAATTCCCGCAAATTAAAAGGAATAACATGATAAGTATCTAGTAGCTGATTGCTAAGGAATCGAACTTGCTAAAGTGCGGTCTTACAGGGATTTTGCCGTGGTCAACTGGTCATTCCAATCTGAATATATGCTTCCTTTGTGTCTGCAACATGATCAGGAGAAGCATCTGAGCATTTAGTATAGGCTTTGCGTAAAGAACGGCTTAGAACACCGAGGAAGCGAGGAATATGTGAAAGGCTGCCCAGTTGGCCTTGTCGGAAATAATGGCGCGAAGGACAGTAGGGTAGAGTCAGAAAGCAGGGAGGCATCTCTTCTCATCAATGGCTTCAGTTTCTACGATGGGGGAGAGGAATCAAAGATGTACGGGTGTGGAGCTCCAGTTGCACGAGGATCACTTGATACGTATCATGATCTCTATAATCTGGCATGCAACAAAAGCAATGGCAGTTCGTTGCTTGATTTCATTGATCTTACACGTAGCTGAGATTCTGTACTGGCCCCACCAGTAGTGGGACTGGGAGAGGTCCAGCTGAGTGTCCATGGACTAGAATAGTTAAGGTAATGGGCTTCAATTCATGCCGGGCTTGATGGCCAGAGTAAAAGGTACTTTTGCACTGTAGAGCTTTTGCATATGCCCACGTAGGGGTGATAATGGATCATGGCCATTTTCCTCCTTCACAATCCAATTTAGCCCTAGTAAAATTTAGCTTAAAAACTAGTATTATTTTGACCCGACTCTAATTGGGTCTAATCCTTAAAAATAAAATTGATGGCCCTTTACCATCCCTATGCCCACGCACGTATGATGCATGGCACGCTCCACTCGGAGTGCGACTAGCCATCGTTTTAGTGATAAACTACGCTAACTCTATACAACAACGATGGGTCGCGCTACGCCCCGCGCGCACGGCTGGCTGGGTTAGGGACCCGGGGTTGCTGGGATCAGAGCTCACCGAGGATCATAGAAAAGGTGGCCTGAGCGGCGGCCAGCTCGGCGGCAACGGCAGTCGCTGGACGGAAGGCTGGGCGACGAGGGGCGCCCCGGTGGGCGGTGCTGGCGGTGGAGAAACAGCGGCCGCGGCAGGGGGTGGCGGAGGCTGCTGCAGTCCAAAGGTGCGGGCGGAGGAAGTGGCGGCGAATGTGGCCGACAGGTTAGCATCGGCTTTGGTGGTGGGTGGCGGCGGAGGCCGCCGGAGTCAGGGGAGGTAGCGGCGGCGGGGGGCTTATGATGGCTATGGCGGCGAATCACGCGTGTCCCTAACGCATGACCCGGGTCCATAAAATATGTGCTTGTGGCATGAAGAGGCGCGTAGCATCGCAATATTATGTTTTGGGCTGAATATTTGGTTTTTTAATTACAGCATGGGCTGTTGCTTACGCACCCGCAAATATGATTATTACGGATATATTGCTAGTTGCAGTGGTGCATGCAGAGAAAGACGAATCGATGAGGCCAGCACACATGAAAAAGATTTTAAAACTAAGAAAGCTATAAATCTTAAATCACACATCTAAATAAAATTCTGTCTACACGATTGTATTTCTTACCTACAAGATGTAAAAAACAAGACCACACTTAATTATATTTAGAAGAAAAAATTATAAACATTTTTTCATAAAACCAGAACATTTTTTTACCATGGCAAACAAATGAGAACAATTGATTGTTTTCTATAAATAAAAGATTAAGTATGATGCACAAATAATTAAAGAATAGAACAAATTACTTGACAAAGTGGACAAATTTAGCTTGCAACACTATATTTTTTATAACCATATATTCAAAACAAAATCAACTTGACATACTTATTTCGGTAACATTTTCTAAATATTTTTAATATAAGATAATTACTTTTAACTATTATGAACAATGCTTAAACAACGCGAATAAATTATTATGTTTCGAACAAAAAGAATAAATATGACGCACAAATAATAATATAGCGAACAAAAAGAATGATCAGTATGTACATTTATTGTATAGGACAAACAATCGGAACTATTGTTATGAACTTATGAGCCTATATCACCCAACAAATTAGTCTACAAAACAAATAAATAATTCAGCATCAAGAATAAATTAGTCTACAATTCAAACAAATAATTTATCATTGAAAACAAATTAGTCTACAAAGTGAACAAAATGACTCCACGCTACAATATAAATAATTCTAAATATAAAAAACATAACCACACTGTGAACAATTTAAAAATACGAATGAATTAGTCTAAAAAGCCAACAAATTACTCACACGTGAATACGTAATTAAATAAACAAATACATCTACATCACAAACAAAATTATTTTCTGTCACACCCGGCCCAGTTTGTATGGCCCGGTAGTGGCCCATTAGTGCGGGATGCACATGTTTAGTGCCACATTGCTAGTTGAGCAAGGGTGGAGGCAACTTATAAGCCTTTGTCTTCCAGCCATAGCACCTTCGGGTTAACCCTTTTACACGAAGCGAGGACGAAAGTGTAAGCAGGGTGCTATGTGTACGCGTGCACGCCCCTCGGAAGGGCTGTGCGGGGCGGCTCGTGGAGGGCAGGGTGTTACATTTTCACTAGTGAAAAAATTATGCATATATATTACAAATAATTTAGTTATTAGTATATAAACATATGAAAATGAAAGAGAAAAACAGAAGAGAAAGAGGTTACTATTATCAAAATTAGGGGGGTAAACAAAAATGAAAAACAAGGAAAGCAAGATGAAAAAAGAGAATGTACTTTCAATCGGCGAAGGAATATCAACAGAAGAATTAGTAAGAAAAAAGAAAAGTAGGAAGGAAAAACAATAGGAGGAAAAATAGAGTAAATGACACCCATCATACAACTATTTGGTAGGTGGGTGTAAATTGGTCCAACAACTTATAAAATAATTAGTTTAGTGTAATAGCTTGATAGGTAGGTGTAGATTGGTTTAATAACTTGTAAAATGCTCAGTTCACTACAGTAACATAGCAAATTGGTGCATCCGTAGATGAAATGTTAAGATTGTAACCTATTTGCAAATACCTTCGGTGCCACTGAACTCGATCGGCAAGCTGAGGACATATGCGAGTGTCGGCGACCGGCATGAGCTGATCAAGGAGAGTACGATGGCGGCGGCCGTGGTGGGGCATGAAGAATGCATGGCGTTTGTGCCGGCGATGACTCACCGAACGTATTAGCAAACACGCTACCGTTGTAATATTTGGACAGCGGCTGCACCAATTTGCCAAATTATTACACTAAATTGAGACACGCTACCGTTGTAATATTTGGACAGCGGCTGCGCCAATTTGCCAAATTATTACACTAAATTGAGCATTTACAAGTTGTTAGGCCAATCTGTACCCACATATCAAGTTATATTGTTTTAAGGGCTAGTTAGATCCATGCCATTATAATTTTCACAGTTTGAAAATATGCTATCGGTGTGTCACTGACAGGTGGGGGCTACCTCAGTCATTGACAGTGGCATTTTTCCAATTTTCAAAAATTATAATGGCACGAGAGGAATTAATCATTGTTTTTGTTTTAACGTAAGCATTTTATAAGTTGCTAGACCAATCTGCACCCATCTCAAGTTGATGTAAGGTGGATATAATTTATTGTAGAAAATATTAGTGGGCCTATTGTGTCAACCGATCTGCTCGCTGGTTCTTCGGGTGACAGGACGTGATTTTACAGCGCTCCATCCGCAAATATAAGTATTTTAGGACATAGACATGCTCTATACTTTTATATTTTGACCAATCTTATCTATAAAATTAATCATTCTAAATAGAAATAGTTGGTTTTCATGATGAATCTAATAACATCATTTTTACATTATCAATCTTTATAACTTTTTTGTTATTAATGGGTCAAAGTTAAAAATATTTTATTTACTCAAAACCGGAATTAGTTATATTTATTTAGACAAAGTAAATATACTTGATCCTAACTCGACGTGGATACTGTTGCCAGTGTTTTTTGTTGTTCTTCCTACTGGAAGTCTCATAGTGGAGTGTACTATGGAAAATGCTGAACAACATAAACATATCAGCCTTTGAGGTTGTCTGCCTTTTTTTCCCTTTTTCTTGAAAGGAACTGATTCTGTGCCCGCTTTTTTGGGCCATAGCAAAGCACTGGCCCACTGGGCTTCATAGGCCGAGTGGAACATGGAAAGGTTGGGTTTTCTTTTTCTTTTTTACTAGGGACATGGAAAGCTGAGCTGGGCTGTTTGTAGCATTCTAAATTTTAGCCCCTGACAGGCCCTAAGCTCTACTGATAGGAGCTTCTTGTTCACTCATTATAGTACCTATATTCTATTTGTTTTGCTTTTGTCCTAGGATGTATGCAGATCAGAAATTGGTTCCTTAACAAAGAGCTGCCATATGCATATGGCAATTATTTTGTGCTCGAAAATGAAATGAATTTCTTATTGCGCTGCCATTATTTTCAGGCATTAAATTTAGTTCCCTAGGAGTTGAATTTGATTTCCTTCATCCATGTGTTAGAAACCATGGTGATGAACTGCTGCTCCCACATGACATCAAGCAGACCATGAAAATATCTAATCCCCATAGTTCCCTAATGTTAATGGACTTTAATCAATAAATAGAAGACTAATGCTGAACTCAATCAGGTACATCTACACAACTATAATCTGTTCAATGATTCAGCTCATAAAAAACAAGTAAACAACAGGTTAGATGCTCTTGACAGACTCTTCTGAACATATGGATTTATTTAGAATATTTATTAGTTTTGTAGTAAGTGTATCGTGATCTCCTCCAAGGCTCCACTATAGATGATCTATCAGACTTAGATGGGATGCACCGGTTGGGTAGAATTTTGGCAGCACACACACACACATATATATTTATTTATTTACATGTAGCTAGCCAACCAAACCGACATGATTTGTCAGAGCAAACGACAAATCTTATCTAGCTAATGAAATACAGCATTCAGATGCTGTTGTTTCCTTAAAATGTAGTGGTATATGTGGAGTACTCGAGACCTATCACATGCAATTATTTATGCCATGGTGGACCAGTCATACGTACTACGTCCATATATTAGTGCCTGATGTTTTATTTCTCCTTAAGGTAAGTACAGATTTATTCATATAGTAGAAAATAATCTGTTAATAGTTATGAATTGAACAACTATATCAAATCTTAAGTCTCGTCATGCTAGACATAATCACGACATTATTAGGATCAAACACGGCTGGGAAAGATGTTTGAAATCCCCAAACTCATAGAGAGATAAAGAGGCACATAATTGGCATAGATGATAGACCACGGACCATTTTACCTTTTTTTCACACAAAAGTAGGCCGACCAAATCTTCACACCATATCAATCGATGAATTGAGTTAACTAGTCAGATCAAAGGAAGATTCCTTATCTTTCTGCATTGTGACAAGATCTAGATGTCATTGGGCTAGTTTTCTAGTGCCTCAAATGCTATGAACTCCAGTTCAACGACCAATAAAAAAAATTCAAAGTCGCTCTATCGACGTACACCTTTGCAAACACGTAACTACTCATCATCTTGTTTGACTGGAACGTTCTTCCCCGCACATCATGATCGTGTGGCTCTGTCAGTCCTGAGATAGTTGACAAACTAGGTGATTGATGTACTAAGTTATTAGCTAGATAGCAAATTCTCCATCCCTATAGGAAATTTCCTAACACCCACAGTGTCATCATCTATCTCTGTCGCATATATGCATGTATGAACGTCGACTGCACGTTATCCACTAAAATGACTGGTGCGTGCATGTGCTTGCACAAAGTGGCAAACTTTTTTTATTTCTACAAAATATCTTATTTTGCAATAGGCTGGATTAGTTGCTGGCACTGTTTGAGTGACGACAGCTAAATTATGGACTACCAAATGATGATGCTCATTGACAACAACATGAGAGGTGATCTGACCTGCAGGCCATGCTTAATTTATGGGCATGCACATGTATATTCATAGATGCATTTGATTATGTAAATCGAGAACCTATCATCCATGTTGATTTTTATAATTGAGAAACCCAACAATTAATGCCTGTGGCAGCTTTACTTTCGAATCTTCAACGCCACAGTTAGCCCTTGGGGGTGGGAAATTGGGGGGAAAGATGTCGCTTCGCCATAAATGTGTCACTGTAGCATTTTATTTGTATTTATAAAAAATTGTTCAAAAATTGATTAATTAGGCTCAAAACGTTCGTCTCGCCGAGTATAACAAAACTGTGCAATTAGTTTTTGATTTCATCTACATTTAGTACTCCATGCATGTGTCGACATTTTGATGTGATGAGAATCTTCTTTTTGCATAGTGAACTTTGGGGTTGCTTTTTGGGACCTAAACAAGGCCTTAGAATAAAATTTCAAAGGTACAATTGAGATTGGCTGTGTTTAGTTCCCAAAATTCCACCCCAAAATTTTACTATGCAAAAACTCCCATCACATCACATCAAATCTCTCTCCTCATGCATTGGAGTATTAAATGTAGGTAACTAAAAAAACTAATTACATAGTTTTAATGTACACGGCGAGACGAATTTTTTGAGCCTAGTTAGGTCAAGGTAGGACAGCAATTACCACAAACAAATGAAAAGTGCTACAATACACTACAGTGACCGATGTGACTTTTCGACCACCTTTTTCGGGGGATCTAAACACAGCCGTAGGAACGATAATGAGACATATATAGGAAGGTGAATAGGATGGACTACAGAGGAATGGCAAGACTAGTGCATTGTCTTTTCCTTCTAGGAAAATATTTTCATAGGCACACACCAGTAGTTTCGAGGACCATATATACTTAAGTTTACCTAAACTAAAATTTGTGGACAGGACTTTCTAGGCCCCTAGGTTATGAAACTTTATGTTTGACAAATACAAGAGGAAGGCAAAGAATAGCTCAGAGTATCAGACAATCTGCAACCATCCATGTGACTACATCCCAATAATATTTATCTAGTCATCTTCATTAGCAAGCAGTACACAGTTTGCTGAACTACTAGCTGATGCCTTTTGACTATGAGTTGGTAATAATCTAATTCCCTGAGTTTTTTCTCATGAACAGTAAATAAACTGTATTAGAACTCGGTTCCATCGGATAGATCTGTACTCGATCTGTCTGTACTATATTTTATAATTCATCTTGCAGAATCAAATAAATGACATGAAGATAAGATGCCCGTACAAGACTCTTTTGAACATATGGGTTTATTTAGTATACATTTATATTAGTATAAACGTTGTGATCTCCACTCCAGATGTTCCATCATCCTAGCGGGAGGCACAATGCAAGTTGGATTCAACTTTTGTAGGACATATGCATGGGACCTAGCCAACCCTAAATCTAATTTGATTAAACAAATACAGCAATCAGCTGATGCTACCTTGATGTTTCCTTGAAAAGGTCGACTAATATATCTATGTAGAGTGGAGAGCTACCTCGTGCAACCATTTGGCTTATGGTGGACCAGTCGAATTGCGTATGTGTATGTAACTACTAAATATTATTATTCTCAGGTAACCCATACACAATAACATAAAAGATCTGGTTATCCTGCGAGGACTGAGGAATATGAATGTCTTACAACATTGGATTATTGGTCCAGACAAATTTCAATAATAGAAGTTTCTTCCTTTCTTAGAGTGAGATAAATGATGTAACTAATTTTCTGTTTTCTTGTTTAATTTTTAGAACATGTCATCATACTCCCCGGATAGATCTTTGTTAAGAAAATATGTTGATTTACAACACACTAACATTAAATCAAGTACCTAAAATTGTATAGCTCCTTTTGTCAGAATCGCAATTCTAGCCAATGAGTATCGAAGCTGAGATTTATCATGACGCAACCATGGAAATTTTAGGCCAAAGTAATAAATGGTAAAAGATATATATGGGGAAAAAAGGCACAACATCTTTGTCTTGGACCATTTTGCCTTCTTCACTCAAAAGCCAACCAAGCATATCTCGATTACCTCATAATATATAACCCATGGTGGAATTGGAATTCATAATCTGATAAAGAAATGTATATTTCTGAAGATAAGATTCTATTGGGATTAACTATTTTTAACCACGTCAAATGCACTGAACCTGTCCAAACACTAAACTGCTCTTTTCGAGTAAGGTTAACAAAGTTTCTATCAAAGTACAATTTCTTTGTACCATACTAAATAAAGATAAATAATAACGTTACACCATGGCTCTAATTTGACAGGAAAACTCCCCATGCCACGCATCACAAATTCAAAAAAAAAGACTAGATATCTTGCTGTTATTCAATTATTGCCCTATGTCAATCAAATGATTCATGCATCAGCAATAACATCTTGCATTTTGGAAATTTCCTGATCCACACACTGTAATCATTAAAAGCTGCTAGATAACGACCAGAGTGCACGTTATATGGAAATATTTGTTGATTAAGTATTCTGTAGGGGCTGACTATCCAACAACTTGAACGGCATGTTCATTCTTTGACCACAAAAGGAACCAGAGATTGCATGCCAACTAGCTGTTTTGATAATGCTAGCTTATATAGTGCTTTGGCCAATCAATGGGATAGCGAATGCAGTAGGAGCCAGAGAGTTTTATAGTGGCCGGCAAAGTTGTGTGCCACACATATTTTGTTGATAGAAATTGGGTTAGAGGATCGGATCATCCCTTACATATGCTAGGTGCCTAGGTCAGTGATGATGATGAGCACAGTATTATCACCATACTCGGCCAAATGGACCCAGCTAGTATACACGGGCTGACACTGTCATCATATCGCATCTGGATCGATAGCAAAAAATGCGGTCGGCCTAACATATTTTGACGGACAACACGCCGCTGCACATCCGAAAGAGACGTGTTGTTGGCCGGTAGCCCGGTACGGTGGCCACGGCACACCGATGTAGATCGCATCAAGTGGCATATGGTCGCCACCTCGCAACGCATACACGCACGCATCTGCCAACTAGCTAGCTAGGGGTTTCCGCCCGGACTACTTCCTCCGTTTTAAAATATAGGTTGTTTGACTTTTTTACTCTAAGTTTGACCGTTCAAAATTTTATATAAATTATCATATTTTTATGATGGCGTGCTTTATTAATAAAAAACTTTAAAAATATCTTAAATTTGACTATATTTTTATAAATTTTTTGAATGAGACGAGTGGTCAAACTTATGGTAAAAAAGTTAAACGACTTACATTTTAGAACAGAGGTAGTAGCATGCATCCATAACCTTGTCAGCGTACTTTCTCGATGATTCACACGTCTCGTATAGATCATCTATTTCCATCGCGAAACGTCAGAAAAGACGAGGAAAGCAAAGGTCATCAGGAGAAGATGGGGAAGAGACAACAGGAAAGGATCAAAAGGTATAGCAATCAACGAGACCGAGAAAGCAACAAAGCAAAAGGCACAAGTCACACACACATGTATGTACATGTAGATGTAGATCTCGCTAGGGTCATCGTTCAGCGTTAGGCCAAGCGTGTGGGGTTGCCTTGACATGTCCCTAATTGAAGCTAAGATTAGATCAAACCCTATGGAAAAGCAAAAAGTAAAGAGGAAAAAAATGGTAATATATCTATCTTATCCTAGCTCTGTCTACGCCATGGACTTAGGTTTTGCATTGGGTGTTTCTGCTTTACGCCCAAAGTGGTACGGCACCATAATCTTTTTTTACTGTACAAAAAAATAATTTACGTCATCTTCGGTTTGATCATCACAACATAACTAGGGAACAGATCGATGTGTCAATCAAGATTGGGCAAAGCTGCCTTATGGCACCGGGTCGCCGGACCCAACAAAATTTACTAATCTAATAAAAAATGTTGAATAGTGATTCAAATCCTACTTGGATACTAGGACTTAATAGAGGTAAGTTATTAGAATCTATAGTACTATTAGAATTTGATGTAACACCCTATCTTCCAAAGCCGCACCGCACGGCGCTTCCGAGGGCCCTACGCGTGTACACATAGCACTCTATTTATAATTTTGTTCTAACTTTGTGTAAAAGGGTTCGAAAGACAATGACTTATAAGTTAGCTCCAACCTTGCTAAACTAGTAAGGTGACACTAAACATATGCATCCCGAACTAATGGACAATTCAAACTGGGTTTGGTGTCACATACGCAACCTCCCTCCCCCCCCCCACACCAACCCAAAAAAAACGACGTCCTCGTTGCCCTAACTCATCCACATGCCGGAGCCATATTCCATATCATGTGCCCTACTTGGGCCACAGACACACACGCACGCTGACCCGGCTCCCCAAAGCCACGCCGCACAACCCTTCAGAGGGGGCGTGCATACAAATAGCACCTTACTTATACTTTCATCATCGCTTCGTGTAAAGGGTTAACTCGAATGTGTGCTATGACTGGAAGACAAGGACTTATAAGTTGGCTCTATCATTCCTAAACTAGCAAGATGGCACTAAACATGTGTATCCTGAACTACTGGGCCATCCAAACTGGACCGAGTGTCACATTTAGGGATTGAATCCTACTGGGAATAGGATTCCTACTTGCATATAACAAGGGGTCATAGAGGGGACTATATAAATAAGGGGGCAGAGGCTCTGGGGATCTAGCAAGCTGAAGGCAAGCAATCTAAGAGCCAACACAAGGATTTTATCCAAGTCATGTAAGGGACAATTAGGAGCGCTCAAGAGAAATATGCTAGATAATTCTACAACACTAGATTCTTATATAGGACAAGAATCGGAGAGTCAAAGGTCAAGTAGCGTTATGAGGTAATGACAAACACTTGTACTATTCTAGAGTTGTGCTTAAAGAATTCATGGTCGACTTCACCTAAATCCAATTCTCTTGTCGCGGTTGCTTCAACGCCCTCATCTAAGGTTTTCTAAAAGATTGATCTACACTGTTCTAGCTACAGTGCAAGCTCATGTCATACTTGTAATATATTTTTTTGGATCCGAGAGCTATTGTGCATAACGGGAGTTTTAGATTCTAAAAGAAAACAATGTTCATTTTATAATGTGACCTCATCCCATAATGGAGTTGACCCCAATGGTTTTCTTGTTTGGCTCCGCCCCGTCTACTCATATGTGCGTGTATAACCCCAAGTTGGCCGATAGGAGTATGATCAGGTTGTACACCTACACGCACTGTGGCCCCCGCGTCGCTCTCCTCACAGGGCGACACGGGCGGCGCGCCGCCGCGCTCCTCCACAGCCTTGCCCTCTCCTCGCCGCCGCCAGAGCACGCAGCGGAAGCCCGCCGACCTGCTAGGACGGTGGCGGCGAGGTGGCTTACGCCGCACCATGGCCGCCTCGAGCAGATCTGGGAGGGGCAAGCGGTGGTGCCAACGATGGCGTGCGTCGGAGAGGAGATGGCCGCGGGTGGCGCCGGTGAGGAGTTGACGGCCAACAGCTGCGGTGGCTCGCGTGGCGCGGCGGGTGGTCGCGCGACGGCCACGGACGACGGCACGGCAGGCGGTCACGTGGCTCTCGCGGATGGCGGCGTGCATGGCACGGCAAGTGGCCGCGCGGCGGCGGCGGGTGGCGGCGCGCGTGGCATGGCAAGGAGACAGCCACGGTGCGGCTGGATCCCGTGCTTCGGCCGCCGGATCTGGGACCCTCATGGCCGGGCTACCAAGAGTGGTGACGACCACATCTGGAGCCAAGAGCGATGGTGGCCACTGCTATGCAGGTCGGTCATCATTCCTGTTTTCTTGGTGTGCATGCTATGGTGCTGCTCTTTGGGCTCACGGCAGGTCTTTGGGTGAAAGCTCAATTCGATCTAGTATCGTTCGGTGAAGATGGTGGCGATGGATCGCTCTCCTTCCTGATGGCATCGCTGGAAGACCTTGTCGTCTTCTTCTCCAGGTGAAAACCATTGAACTGTCATTGGTTATAGCAGTGGCGGTATTTTGATGTTGTTTCCCCCTTGGGGTGTCGCTTTGGAGGGGTTGAGCCATGTGGTGCCGTTAGCGAGATCGTCTATCTTTTGCGGTGGTGTATGGTATTTGTTCAGGCTTCGCGTCGTGGTTAGGATTGACTCAGTGTGGTTTCTATGCGACAGATGCATCAAGCAATGATTAATCGTGTCTTGCACGGCGATTATGCCATCAACTGTTTCTAAGTAGACAAGAGATGTGAATGATTGCTACTCCGCGCGGACAACTCAAGTTTGAAGTGAAGATATGGAAAAAGATGGAAGCTTAGTATTTATTTTCTTATTTAGTCTTTAACTTTCTTTCTTGATGTTTTGAGTTCGCGTGTGTTGAGGGGTTGGAGTCTAAGTACTCATGTAATTTTGGCTACATATATCCAATTGTGGGTATAGAGGCCAGATTTATATCCTTTATCTAAAAAAGTTGGCCGGTAGGAGGTGAAGTGGTGTGTGATTTATGAATGAAAGAATACATGGACGGTCCTTGTCAAGTAGGTCAAGAAACCACGAATTGCACCTATATAAAAAACATACAAAATGTTGAAGAAACAATGCATCCCAAAACGCTGATGTGGTACTATAGTGCATTGGCATGGCCTTCACCCTTTTGCTTTCGCTAAAACTTTTGACTCCTTGTGACGTGATGTGCCCACATGGATTGCTCTGAATTTTGATCCATACATGTTGCTTGCCACATGGAAGCCCATGGGGATGGCTAGAGTTTGGACGAGACAAAGTAAGTATGCATGGACCAGCAGTGCAATGGTGGATCCAACAATTTTATGAAGTTTGAGTGGACCACTATCAAGCAATGATGTGAAACAGTGTCGGTGCAGAATATCTCTATGGCCCCCCTTAGCATTGAGGCTAAACAGCTGCATTGGATCACCAGGCCTTGGCTCTACTGCAAGACCTAGCCAGGACCTACAATGTTTCCTGCTGCGTGATAGAGATTTTTAGAACGGAGTTTTCTCTGCTTTTAGCCTTTTATTGAAAGAATATAATTGGTAGACAAGAAATGAGAACACTACAAAATAGTTACAACCTATTACTGTGCAGTAAAGAGCTGCATATACCATACAAAGTTGGGACAATTGCATAGTTGCCCTCATTTTCATCTCTAAGTGCATGTTTCCCCTTCTTCTTTTTTTGACTTTGTATGTTTGCCCCTATATTTAATTTTTGCATTGGAGTCTTCTGTTTGCCCCTATTTCTCAACACCATGACTTGGATTGATTAAAAAAACAAATGAAAAATAACAAAGGAAGGGAAATGACTTAAGTAACCTTTCCTATCCACAAACATGTCGGCTTCTTCCTCATCCATCTCGTGATGACATCCCTCTATAAGGAAAATGGACCTATCATAGGCCAATAGCGGTTTTGGTGATTGCGTGTCAACACTATCCATAGGACTAACAAAGTTTGCTAGTACAAGGATTTAATCTAATTAATGCAAGGTGATGGACTTAGGTGACCAAACACCTCAAATATGGTTAAATAGATGTGATAAAGACCCTAGAAGACCATCAAGTTACTCCATACATCAAACTCCAAACTCAAAGGAATTGAATTAGATCATTTTTGTAAGGAATAATTATCACCGATGCAACCATAGTATGAGTCAGTATCACTGACACAATTATAGTATGAGTCGGTGTGAATAGTGCATGTGCATGTGGCAGTACACTGGTACTATAAACACTGTCTGATCCAATGATGCTATCAGGGTATACGTCGGTTTGAATAGTACATGTTCATGTGTTGTTACTATAGACACACCGATTCGATGATGCATCATCATATAAGTCGGTGATACTAGTTCTCTAGAAAAAAAACTTTCTGGTGGTCATAGGATGTTGCAGTGATGTTTCCTATGCGGTGATGCAGAGAAACATTTGGAATATGTTCCAGTAGCTAATTTCTTTGGTTGAGGCTATATATACTCCTCCATCCGGCCATTGGAAGGGTGTTACAGCTTGATGAAGTTGTAGACTTGTGTTTTACACAAATTAAAGTGATTTATCCACCAAAGTGATCAAGAGAATATTACCACAATTAGTAACAAGGCTTATGTCTTGGTTAGCGCTAGTTTAGGCATATTAGCGCATTGCTTTACAAAAGTTAGCGTAGAGTTAGACGAGGTTAATTTGCACACATCTTTTTATTAGTGTTTTGCGCGCAGCAAGAGTTGTAAATCTGGGTCTTGTAAGTCTTGCAAGAATCTCCAACTGAGTTTGTGGAGTGGCCACCATTAGTTGTGAGAGGGAGATGAGGACCACGGCGGATTGCCGAAGCTCTACCTAGTGGAAGCGGCAATAAACATACGTGAGAGGCAAGGTGGTGACCTACTCATGCGTGGGGGATGTAGGATCTAGGATTACCGACTAGAGGGGGGGTGAATCGGCGGTTTTCAACAATAAACACAACACTAGAGAAATTTTATTAGAACCACAAGGAGGATTAAATTTCTAGCTACTCTAAGTCTATGTTGTGGGTTTGCAACCTAGGGTGACAAGATATAATTCAATCTCTAGAAAGTAAATTGCTCAAATGAAATTTCTTGAAATGAAAAGAGCAAGGAAATAACCAATCACGAGAGACGAATTTTGTCACGTGGTATCGATGACTTGCCGGTCACCGCTAATCCACGTTGAGATAGATTCAATGTTCAACAGCTTATCTCTCAAGACTCAGCTTGATCTATAAGCCGATTAGAATCAAAGTACCACTCCAAATCTTGATTCCACTAGAGTTGCTCTTCACCACTCCGGCGAGGTGAGCACAGAGACCTCTCACACCAATCTTCCAACGCAACTTCACAATCTTCTTGAAGTGCTCAATGGAATCATGAGCTCCAAGCCGTCTAGGAGGCGGCAACCTCCAAGAGTAACAAATCAACCCGCTCGCTTGATGAATCCTAGTGCCACAATGATCAAATCCTTGATGCAATGCACTAGATGCTCTCAATCTCACAAAGAATGCAATCTGAAAGCAAGTGAGTGAGAGAGAGGAGAATGAGGGCTCAAGTATGTCAAGAAAGCTTCCCAAAGTGCCAAGAGACCTCACCCCACTGCGGGGGTGAAGTATATATAGGCCCTCTCCTCAGAACTAGCCGTTACGTTCAAAACGTGTGAAAAATGGCTCTCGTGGACTGTCCAACCTGCCCCCTCAGACTGTCTGACTTTGAATCTAACGGTCACATTGCGTAGTTAAACATGTGTTAGAGTTGACCGTTGGGGCCTGGCGGACTGTCCGAGACGCATCACGGACGGTCGCCTGGCGCAGACGAACGGTCTGACCCCCGGTATTGTTCAAAACCATCTCTGTCTAAACCGAGGCCTATTTTACGGACTGTCCGAGCCCAGCTGCGGACGGTCCAACCTTTATAACAACCACTCGGTGAGTTAGCACACGTGGGCCCACCAGTTAGAACAGGTCACGAACAGTCCGACCGTAACCCCGGACTGTCCGACAGACGTTCGGACACCCGAACGGGATTTACCAAAGATTTTCTATTTAAGTTTTAACTCTCATTTCTTAGACTATCTGAGCCAATGCCTTGGACTGTCCGACCAGTCTCGACAGAAGTGGATTTGCATAAGATTTTCAACAACGTTATTTCTCAAGTAAGTTACCACACATCTAAATGCACAAAATGCAAGTCAATGATCAATGTGGCACTATAAACACGTCAAGCCAATGATGTTGATCCTTCTTGATAGTACGGCTATCTAGCCTATCAACCCGATCATTATTCATCCTCTAATCACCTCATGACCGGCCAAAGCAAAAAGCCCTATCTTATACCTTTGCCTTGAGCTTCCCATGATCCATAGCACACATGCCATCCACACATCATCTTTTGAAGCTCATTCCAACCCTCGGGACTAACCTATTCTCATATTCTCAAATGAAATTGTTAGTCCACAAAGGTTGTCATTAATTACCAAAACACAATTAGAGGCCTAGTTGCCTTCAGGGGAGCCCATCCGCTAACCACGGATTTACTTGACCGAGGAGTAAGGCCCTTCCATGGGCATTCCCTTGAGAGGGCTCCAACAACTAGTACTAGGGGGAGCATTGCTTTCCAATACCTCAGGATAAATTGTCGTGCTGGAGTTTGCATTATTTACCCTATATATTTCTCACTATTTCTTGCACTACTTTTTCCATTTACCTTTTCTAGAACTGCCTTGTATAGTTTATAGGATCAGAACCTAGGGTGCAAAACTTTTGAGTGGTATAGACTATAGATAGAAACACATAGCGAAACCAAGTGCACATTTAGATAGAAATTGAAATAGATTTTTGTATATCCTTGCAGCCTTAGTTTTTTTAGAACAACTAATTCACCCCCGCCCCACCACCACCACCTCTTAGGGTGTCGCGGTCCCTTATCCTCACCTAGTGGCGGCACGAGGTGGAGAGGGCAAGAGCGAGCGTGAGCGGCACAAGGTATGGGCAAAGCATAAGCTCAGATTGTGCAAGCAGGCGCCGCACAGAAGGGGTACGAGGTGCTTGGTCTCTAGCGAAGCGAGGCATGGAAGCCCCATACTTTCTGCATTTGCCTTTCCTTGAATTGCCCTACGCAGTTTGTAGGAATGGAACCTATCATGCAAAACTTGTGTGCAATAGACATAGTATCATATAGAAAAACCTCATGGACATCTCGATACAAATTGGAATGAGTTTTGGTATTTGTTTGAAGCCTTAGTTTTAATAGCACCTAATATATCTCCATCTCTTAGAGTGTAAGGGTATTATCACCATGTTACGAGTGGAAGTTATTTGATGGCTTATCGCAAGTGGCTCATAACTCCATCCATTTCAATGCCGATAGATAATTAGCCAAATTATCATAACTAATAAAAAGAATTAGTACATGTCGGTGTTTCACGACCGAATGCCTGCCTAGGGTACCTTAGAGTAAAGAAGTTGTGGTTCTCGCCGAGTTCTCAGGAACGATGGTGCACACACAACACAACGATTTAGACAGCTTCGGGCCGCAATATGCGTAGTACCCTACGTCTTGTATGTTGTATTGCCTTGCGTATGAGTTGTGTTGAGTAGCTTGGTCTGTTCTAGTCTAGTCTAGTCTACCGATCTAGGGATCCCTTCCCTCCTTTATATGTCTCAGGGGGCAAGGTTACATGGTAGGTCTTCTAGTCGGTTAAAATATGGGATCCCTAGTAGGAGTATATGAGTAGTTCTACTAGGACTCGGTCTTCTTTCATGAGGTTACCCGAGGATCCATATCCCACAATCCCCCGAGCGCGTCATAGCCGAACAGCAACCTCCTTTGAAGTCTTCTAGTCTTTCGCTGAGTGTTTGTGGTTACTGAGAGGCTATGAAGAGCTTCATAAATATCTTGAATAAATATGCTCACCGAAGGTGAAACGTATATGCTTAGCCCCCGTGCCTCGAGATGATTAGAATAATCAGGTCGAGGGTCTTGGAAAAATCTTTGAATCTTTGTCTTGAAAATCTTTCTGCTCGTTTCTCTTGTTAGACTCTTAACCACTCGAGTAGTAGCCCTTTTACGTTCAAGCACTTGGTCCCGCTTAACCATAGCCCATAACGCAGAGAACTGGGTCTTCTTGAACGTGTAGGTGTGTAGGTGTTGCGAAGGAGCCGAAGTTTCAGGAGTTAAGGTGCATGCTACTGAGCGGTGTTGGTCATTAAGAGTGGAGAGAAATAATAAAGTAGTCGCTAAAGACTTTCCCTCCTGTTGAAGAGGTCGCGCAAGGGTTTTGCCACCCGTCGGCAAGAGGTCATGCGAGGGTTTTCCACCTGTCGGCAAAGAATTTTCCATATGTAGGTGTAGCCTCCGAGAGCCCTACGTAATTCGATGTACCAAGTCCGTGAGCTAAGAACCCTACACAACTCAATGTACCAAGTTCGTGGGCGAACAACCCTACGTAACTCAGAGTACCAAGTTCGTGGGCGAAGGACCCTACATAACTCAAAGTACCAAGTTTGTGGGTTAAGTGCCCTTAATATCTCGATTTACCAAACATGTGGGCTAACATGGCATGCTCCATAGTTACCAATGGTGTTGTCCCGAGAGCCGTTGCTGTCGACGGACGTACCCAAAAAGTAGTCGGCATATGGCTATGCATGTGTAAAATACAAATTGAAGAAATTATTTGAAGAAAATATAATTACTGAATATGACTTAGCTTTTCTCTTCGTAGTCGAAGTAGTCGTCGTGCACGATGAGGTGGTTGTCGATGAAGCCGACTAGTCGGGACAGTTCTTGATCTTGCGAGACTCGTTCCCGAGTGGTTTCGGGTCGGTCCGGTTTGGCTCCAATGGCTCCTCTTGAGCCGACTCGGAGTCCCAAACTCCTTCCTTGGATGGAAATGAGTTGTACCCGGACTCAACTTGATGAACCAGTCGAAGTTGAAGTTGAGGTCGAAGTCGAAGCTGAAGTCGAGGTCGAAGTTGATGTCGAAGTCGAGAGCTAGTGCTCACTGAGTAGATCGATGAGATCGTGAAGCGGCTTTGGTGGATTTGCCGTCATCGAGATAGGGACTAGCTTATCTGCGAGGTGCCTCACAAACTTGCCACCGCCTAAGGCAATGAAGGTCCAAGCGCTGAAGACGAAAGTCACGCCCTTCTCGATGTCGCGGGTGTTGAGGGTGGTTGATCCCATCGAGCCTGTTGTTGAGCTTGCAGCGAATTGCCCCATGATGGGTGCCAGATGTCGGTGTTTAACGACCGAGTACCTGCCTAGAGTACCTCAGAGTAAAGATGTCATGGGTCTCGCTGAGTTCTCAGGAACGATGGTCGACACACGAGACAACGCTTTAGAGAGGTTCAGGCCATAATATGCATAATACCCTACGTCTTGTATGTTGTATTGCCTTGCGTATGAGTTGTGTTGAGTAGCTTGGTCTGGTCTAGTCTAGTCTATCAATCTAGGGACCCCTGCCCTCCTTTATACGTCTCAGGGAGCAGGGTTACAAGGTAGATCTCCTAGTCGGTTACAATATGGGAGTCTTAGTAGGAGTACACGAGTAGTTCTACTAGGACTCGGTCTTCTTTCTTGAGGGTACCCGGGGATCCATATCCCACAAGCCCCCGAGCGCTTCATAGCCGAACAACAACCTCCTTCGAAGTCTTCTAGTCTTTCGCTGAGTGCTTGTGGTTACTGAGAGGCTACGAAGAGCTTCGTAAATGTCTTGAATAAATATGCTCACCGAAGGTGAAGCATATATGCTTAGCCCTAAGCCTCGAGCTGATTAGAATATTAGGTCGAGTCTTCAAAAAATCTTCGAATCTTTGTCTTCAAATGATCAACAATATGCACAAAAATTGTGTACCCCTTAGGTATAGCCCCCGAGCCTCGAAGCGAACGGTTCTCCATTCGGTTCAAGGGTCAACAACATAATCCTCGAAGTAGCTTCCGTGTAGATATCCAAGTCCCGATTGGTGTCAGTACTCGGTTAGTCATCGAGTCGTCGTAATATGCAAGTATTGACTAGTTAAAAGTACTCGGCTGGCATTGATGGGAACTCGTTAGGGTTTATGCCCGATCTTTCGATGAGAGGCGTGGGGGATAACTCGATTGGAGGAGACGGCGTTGACGGCCCGACTACAGCCTTCCAAAGACTGCGCCTTAGCAACCGATACACCACCTCCTATGGATGCTGTGATCTTGTGGAAGCACGTCACCCGATCATGTCCTGCAAGCAATCGAAGAACTAGCAAGAACAAGTATCGAACAGGTACTAAAATTACTAGATGAGAATGAAGTGTTTAATCGCAAACTCAATCACAAATGAAGTGGGGTTCTGAAAACTCGAAGACGGGCGGCTGGACCAGCACGCGCGCTTACAAGCAAGTAGCAATGGCTAAACTTGATCTAAACAAAACCCAAGTGTTCTTGGCGGCGGCTAAGGGGTATAAAACAAGAGAGGATGACCACAGGGGTGCTGGGGTCGTGCTCCAACCCTAGAACGCGTCCATAATGGACTCTACATGATACACGGCCCATTAAGCCAAAATAAGATGGCGCAGCATCATGGGCAGAAAACATCTCGGAGCAAATAGATGATTCTGGACAACTCCGAAGAGATATGGACGTGCGGTCAGATCCGTTGGAAAGTAGACTTGATAAGCTTTCCGTGAAGTACTTGAACGCCCCAATCTGAGTCCATATGCGACCGTGGTGTCCATCACAAATTGATATTTTTCTGCAGTCCGAATCCAGCCCGCGTGAATCCTTTTCGTTCTCGATCCTCTCCATGATTTCTAAGCAAAACAAGAGTGCACGGGTCTCCACAGTCTAAATATGATGAACATGAACTCGGGAGTGAACTCACCTGATGATTAAGTTGTCTAGCACGAGCACGGGTAATAGGACCGGCAATGATAGGAGAAGATGGTGTGGTTGTATCGTTGGCGGTGATGTCCTCATCATCCTCCCCTTCTTGCATTTGAGTCGTCCTTGACTCAAGCTCATCTTCCTCTCCCAAATATGGCTTCAAATCTGCAATGTTAAATGTGAGACTAATCCCAAAATCTGCAGGCAACTCGAGCTTGTATGCATTATCATTAATCTTCTCTAATACTTTAAAGGGACCATCCGCTCGAGGCAACAACTTAGATTTTCGCAATTCAGATAAACGATCCTTCCTCAAATGCAACCAAACTAAATCTCCAGGTTCAAATTTTAATTCCTTTCTACCTTTATCACCAGCAAGCTTGTATTTAGCATTCATGCGCTCTATGTTTGCTTTAGTTGTTTCATGCATTTTCAACATCAATTCGGCACGTGTAGTAGCATCAAAATCCAGTTTTTCAGATGAAGGCAAATGCATTAAATCAATAGGAGCACAAGGCAAGAAACCATACACAATCTAAAATGGGCACATCTTTGTGGTAGAATGCATCGAACGATTATATGCAAACTCAATATGAGGCAAACAATCTTCCCACATCTTAATGTTTTTCTTTAAAACAGCCCTTAACATAGTAGACAAAGTTCTATTCACAACCTCAGTTTGACCATCAGTTTGGGGATGACATGTAGTAGAAAACAAAAGCTTAGTCCCCAATTTAGCCCACAATGTCTTCCAAAAATAACTAAGAAATTTAGCATCCCGATCAGACACAATAATATTAGGCACACCATGCAAACGAACAATTTCCCGAAAGAACAAATCAGCAACATGAGAAGCATCATCAGTCTTATGACATGGTATAAAGTGTGTCATCTTAGAAAACCTATCAACAACCACAAACACACTATCACAACCATTCCTAGTTCTCGGCAAACCCATCACAAAATCCATAGAAATATCTTCCCAAGGAGCACTAGGAACGGGTAAAGGCAAATACAAATCGTGTGGATTTAACCTTGACTTAGCCTTTTGACATGTAGTGCAACGAGCAACGAATCTCTCCACATCTCTTCTCATCTTTGGCCAAAAGAAATGACCAGCAAGTATATCTTTCATCTTTTTGGCTCCAAAATGCCCCATCAAGCCACCTCCATGCGCTTCCTGCAGCAACAACAAGCGAACAGAGCTAGCTGGAATGCATAGCTTGTTAGCTCTAAACACAAACCCATCACTAACGATGAATTTGTTCCATCCTTTCCCATCTTTACAATGCAGCAACACCTCTTTAAAATCAGCATCATTAGCATATAGGTCTTTAATTGTTTCTAATCCAAATATTTTGTAATCAAGTTGGTTCAGCAATGTATATCTCCTAGACAAGGCATCAGCAATAACATTTTCTTTCCCTTTCTTGTGCTTAATAACATAAGGAAAAGATTCAATAAATTCAACCCACTTAGCATGCCTACGGTTTAGTTTTCCTTGACTACGAATATGTTTCAATGATTCATGATCAGAATGAATAACAAACTCTTTGGGCCACAAATAATGCTGCCAAGTTTCCAATGTCCGAACAAGAGCATACAGTTCTTTGTCATAAGTGGAATAATTCAGAACAGGCCCGCTCAATTTTTCTCTAAAATATGCAACTGGTTTTCCCTCTTGCAGCAAAACACCACCCAATCCAATTCCACTAGCATCACATTCAACCTCAAAAGTTTTATTAAAATCAGGAAGTTGGAGGAGAGGTGCATGTGTTAACTTATCTTTCAGGATGTTGAAAGCATTCTCTTGCTCTTTGTCCCAACGAAAAGGCACTCCCTTCTTTGTAAGCTCATTCAACGGCGCAGCAATGGTGCTGAAATTCTGCACAAAGCGTCGATAGAAACCAGCAAGTCCTAGAAAACTCAATTCCCTGTGGAGTCACAACATAGCCAAGAAAAGACACTCGATCGGTGCAAAAGGTGCACTTCTCAAGATTACCAAACAAACGTGCATCTCGTAACGCATTAAAAATAGCACGCAAGTGATCAAGATGTTCAACCATGGATTTGTTGTAGATCAAAATATCATCAAAGTATACTACAACAAATTTCCCAATGAAAGCACGCAAAACCTCGTTCATTAATCTCATGAAAGTACTAGGTGCATTAGTTAACCCAAAAGGCATGACTAACCACTCATATAGACCGAACTTAGTTTTGAAAGCAGTTTTCCATTCATCTCCCAATTTCATACGAATCTGGTGGTACCCACTACGCAAATCAACTTTAGAAAACACAACAGCACCACTCAACTCATCAAGCATATCATCTAAACGTGGAATAGGGTGTCGATATCGAATGGTGATATTATTAATAGCTCTACAATCAACACACATACGCCATGTTCCATCTTTCTTAGGCACCAAAATAACCCGAATAGCACAAGGACTAAGAGACTCACGCACATAACCTTTGTGGAGTAGCTCCTACACTTGCCGCTGAATTTCTTTTGTTTTCTCCGGATTTATTCAGTATGGTGCACGGTTAGGCAAAGACGCACCAGGAATCAGATCAATTTGGTGCTCAATCCCTCGCATTGGTGGCAGCCCCGTTGGTATCTCACTTGGAAACACATCCGAATACTCCTGCAAAATGTTAGCAACAGCAGGGGGCAACGATTGCTGCATATCGTAAAGTGAAATCAAAGCATCCTTGCACACCAACGCGTAGGCAACAGAAGTAGAAGCAACCAATTCATTTATATCAGATTTAGTAGCAAGCAAGCAATGCCCTTTTAATCTTATCTCATCTTTCTTACTTTCAGCGGATTTGGCAATTTTAGTGTTCTCAGTTTTAGCTTTAGCAGCTTTAGCAATATCATCACGCACAATAGCCTCAGGAGACATGGGAAGCAAAATAAGTTTCTTATCATTATGTATGAGAGAATATTGATTTGATCTACCATGATGTCTACAATCTGTATCAAATTGCCATGGCCTACCTAGCAGAATATGACAAGCTTCCATAGGCACAACATCACATTCAACAACATCATGATACGAACCAATAACAAAACTAATTCGAACCAGCTTAGTTACCTTTACCTTACCGTTGTTGTTCAGCCATCGAATGTGGTATGGATGTGGATGTGGTTTTGTTGTTAGTGAAAGTCTCTCCACCATGTCGCTACTAGCCAAGTTGTTGCAGCTGCCTCCATCAATGATCAAGCGGCAGGAACGCTCTTTGATTACACACTTTGTTTGGAACAATGTATGCCGCTGATTTTGCTCCGCCTTCTCCATTTGTGCACTAAGCACATGCTGCACGATGAGGCTCTCATAATGCTCCGCATCTGCCGCACCAATCTGTTCATCTAGTGGCTCCTCACTACCTGCATCGTCAGCCGCAAGCAAAGCAAGTGTTTGTTCATCGAAATCACTAGCAGAGGAATACCCACCATCATTGTTAACCACCAAAACGCGCTTGTTTGGGAAATCACGCTGCACATGCCCATAACCCTTGCACCGGTGACACTGGATATCTCTTGTTCTACCTGTGGAGGCAACTGAGGAAGTACTAACGGCTGGTTTTGGGGCAGATTTTGTTGCTGAATTTGCGGGAACAACACGTGTCTTGCCACTAGAAGGAGGCGGTGGTGCTGAACGACTTGGCGACGGAGTTGGGGGAGGTGCACGCCCGGTCAAGGAAGTAGTCGTGCGCTGCTGCCATGGTGCTGATTTTCCTGCAGAAACATTAAACCTTGCACCTGCACGTCGTCCCTGCACTTCTCTCTCAGCTTTACAAGCAATATGAAAACACTTTGTTATGCTGTTATAATCTTTATATTCAACGATGTCCCGAATTTCTCTATTCAGCCCTCCCACAAATCTAGCAATAGTAGGCTCCTCACCCTCCTCTATTTGACAACGCAACATACCCATTTGTAATTCTTGATAATATTCTTCTACACTTTTAGCACCCTGTCTCAATTGCTGCAACTTATGTAATAGATCACGTGCATAATAGGAAGGAATAAATCTAGCCCGCATGACCCGTTTCAAAGCATCCCAGGTTTGTGGCATGTTATTAGGATCCCAGGTTTGTGGCATGTTATTAGGATGTTTCTTGCCATGTTCTATCCACCAAACAGAAGCAAAATATGTAAACTCACTAGTAGCAGCCCTAACACGCGTAGCTTCAGGAAATTCATGGCATGCAAATTTTGGATCAACAGCAATCTCCCAAGTAATATAAGCATCAGGATCATATTTACCATCAAAAGGAGGTATCTTAAATTTAATCTTGCTAAAAGTATCATCATTACCGTGTACCTCGCGTCGACGATGACCACCCATACCTCGGCGATTATGACGTAGCCGGCGGCGAGCAGGATCTTGGTCATCGACTTCAGTATCCGCACTGTATGCATTGTCGTCAAAACTTTCTTCCTTCTTATCAGTCTTGCTGTCGTCCTTCTTGTCATCTCCATCACGACCGCTAGTGGTTTTAGAATGCATCTCATCAAATCGCCTCAAAAGTGCAGCAAGACTCTTATCCATACAAGCAACTGACGCCTCCATTTTTGTAAGCTTGTTATTGGTCGCGATCTGTGAGGCCTCCAATTGCCCCATCTTCTCATTCGTCACTAGCAAGTCATTATCAATCCCCTCATTGTGCTTCTTCACCAACCTTTCAAAATGCTGTATGACGCCCTTGGTGCGAGGAGACTGTGGGATCTTATTACTGGGAGACCCATCACCATCACCTTCTGATCCTGTCATGGTTAAACAAAAAGAGGCAACGAGAGAAACAGGTGAAGAAATAAAAGCCCTACAGCTAAGAGGATATAGCTATTTGTAAGGCGCTCACTCTCAACCTGTGATACAAGCTCTTACCAATTCTTACCTTGCTTGACAGGAGGACACGACTACCAACAAGTCTGCAAACCTGGAATGAAGTGTATCGGTGCCGCAGGAACAAGACCTGTAAAGCTGTAGTCGGATATGTGGAGCTATAGGTGGGCTGAAAACAAGGAATAGCTAGCACCACGTTAGTTAAAACAAAGCAAGCTGAATAATCGTTCAACGGCGGTACTGTGCTGGTCCTAGCCTAGACCGTGCTAGAGACGCGAGCCTGGACACAAAGGAAGTCACAACGCACCACCGAAAAGCAATCACAACGATCAGCCCCTTTCTTTCTTCTTTTTCTTTTGCTTTTTTCTGTTTTTTTTTTTGTTTTTATTTCAGGGGTCCTCAAAACTGAATATATGAACAAAGAGGATCCCAAACAGCCAATCACCACATAAACTTTTTTCAGAAAGTACAGGGGTATTTCGGTAAAAAAAGATACTCTCTCTCTCTCTCTAGAGTGAGGCAAACTGATCTGTTTTATGCACAATCTTGGAGAGGTCGAGTATGAATATGAAGTACTGTTGTCTTCCCGGAACACGTCAATATATAAGCACAAAGCAACAGCTGCACGGTAAGGTAACACGAAGCAGCAAGCAACTCGGACTCCGAAACCGATTGCAATTCAATGTGGGAGTTCGGTTTGGTCTTCCTTTTCTCGCAGTTAGCCGATTCCTGGTCGGATTGGATCACCAATGAGTACTCAAATTCGCCCAACTCAGGAACCAATAGGTAGCGTACAGCCGTGACCGAAACGTGACAAGAACTCGAAACTCTAAACGATCAGAACTAAGACCAGCAACTCGACACGACCGATGCAACTGAAAACTCAACAAGCCCTAACTAAGCAGTACTAGCAAGGCTCAAAGGGTTTATAGGATGACGGTAAACTAATCTACTAATAATTTTTTTTTGGCTTTTGTGTACTGTAGGAAAAAAATAGGGGGGGAAGGATTGGAATCTCTCACCGAACAACCTTGCTCTGATTACCAACTGATGGGAACCCGCTAGGGTTTATGCCCGATCTTTCGATGAGAGGAGTGGGGGATAACTCGATTGGAGGAGACGGCGTTGACGGCCCGACTACAGCCTTCCAAAGACTGCGCCTTAGCAACCGATACACCACCTCCTATGGATGCCGTGATCTTGTGGAAGCACGTCACCCGATCATGTCCTGCAAGCAATCGAAGAACTAGCAAGAACAAGTATCGAACAGGTACTGAAATTACTAGATGGGAATGAAGTGTTCAATCGCAAACTCAATCACAAACGAAGTGGGGTTCTGAAAACTCGAAGACGGGCGGCTGGACCAGCACGCGCGCTTACAAGCAAGTAGCAATGGCTAAACTTGATCTAAACAAAACCCAAGTGTTCTTGGCGGCGGCTAAGGGGTATAAAACAAGGGAGGACGACCACAGGGGTGCTGGGGTCGTGCTCCAATCCTAGAACGCGTCCATAATGGACTCTACATGATACACGGCCCATTGGGCCAAAATAAGATGGCGCAGCATCATGGGAAGAAAACATCTAGGAGCAAATAGACGATTCTGGACGACTCCGAAGAGATATGGACGTGCGGTCAGATCCGTTGGAAAGTAGACTTGATAAGCTTTCCGTGAAGTACTTGAACGCCCCGATCCGAGTCCGTATGCGACCGTGGTGTCCATCACAAGTTGATGTTTTTCTGCAGTCCGAATCCAGCCCACGTGAATCCTTTTCGTTCTCGATCCTCTCCATGATTCCTAAGCAAAACAAGAGTGCACGGGTCTCTACAGTCTAAATATGATGAACATGAACTCAGGAGTGAACTCACCTTATGATTAAGTTGTCTAGCACGAGCACGGGTAATAGGACCGGCAATGATAGGAGAAGATGGTGTGGCTGTATCGTTGGCGGTGATGTCCTCATCAGGCGTTGTAGTGCCGCAGCATTTGAGTACCGACTAGTTCTATTACTCGGCTTCAAGTCCTAACTTGCGTCGTATAGCCCCCGAGCCTTAAGCGACTAGTTGAAGTACTCGGCTGGTGATACACTTGTATTTGATAATTATTTCATAAAAATGGAATTTATACACTCATTTATGATAATGTAATTATTTAGAATTGGAAAAAATCTATTTGACTATTTTCACCAACCAACTTTGTCCACTTAACCCCCTCAACAAAAGTTAGGTTTATTTTACTCCTCCAAACTATTTTAGTTGGTTCAATCTGCCACCTAAGATTTTTTTTATCTTTTATATTTCTTCCTACACAGATTATTTTTTTATCTTTTATATTTCTTCCTACACAGATTGAATTTTAAGTTCAAATTTAACGAGATGACTTATAATATCATTTGTACTTTGTCCTGGACATGTAAGTTCATTCATCTGTTAGCGGCCTCATCACTCTAAGGCCGCGTCGAGATCTTGACACCGACCGCCCCCTCGCTAGCTCCCGGCCTCTAGTTGAACGAGAGGATTGGAGCGTCTTCAGACTCAGACCACGAAAGTAACCAACGGTCCGATGAAGAAATTAGAATCATATTTGTTGATGCAAGCACGAATCTCCCACCGCTCGATCCGATGCATCGGGATCCTTGATAAGCACTAAAACTTCATTAAAACGCTGACATATAGGTGGACACACGCTGCTGCGATGCACGAGAGTACTATACCGAGGCATGCACACTGCAAGGGGCAGATAATACATCAACATCTCATGAGCCTTTATTTTTTTTATGGACAACGTCTCACATGCGCTTGTCACGTACGCACGTCAAGAGCGTTGCACCCAAAAAAAATACAGGGACACCCATATACACTGCACCTGCACGACGCGACTCTACTTGAGTAGGTACAAACTCTTGAGTCACTCGCGCGCGTGTGAAGTCCCGTGATTTGTACGTACCCGTGCGCGACGTGCGCACGTACGTACGTACTTCCGATCCGCCGTATGTATGCACGCCTAGCTATATTACGTCTATAGATAGACAAGCATGGATGCGTCACGGATCACGCCATCAGTTCCTTTTAATTTCTTCCCGCGCGCCTTTTCTAATTTTTCACACACATCAGTTTCGATGACTTAAAGCTCCGCTGTCCGTACGTGCCGGGTGAGAGCATCACATACGGCATTTTGGAGTTGAAGACACGCAAGCAAGCTAGCCTACACTATAGCTAGCTGCTGGATCCATCTCCCAGCGAACAACATGAAGGTTGAAGGAATATAATGCGTCGTTAGAGCTAGATGAGTGTACTGGTGATGATATAACTCTAATAATAATGAGCCAAATAAAGACGTCGATCCGTGTCATCTGTATACGTATACTATACGCCTATACATACGTACCTGCCGCCAGCGTGCATGCGCTAGCTGGACGCGTCGTACAACCAAAGGGAGCGGCTGACACCGTGCAAGCATACGGCGATGTGCATGTCCTGTACGTGCTGCCGATATGTTACGTTGGCTCTGTTCATCCACTGTAGCTCCACGCGTACGAGAGTACGATGGGCACGCACGCTCTCGGCGGCTCGGATCTCGGGCGTGTCATATACTGTTCACACAGGTCCAGCGGTACGGTGTGCGTACAGGCCGGGCAGACACATGGAGATCTACTGATGTCCGTATGGTAAGCACGTAGTACGGGCCACTGGACTGGCGCCATCATCATCATTCATTGGTCCTCGCTTATTTGATAGATGGGATCTACTGTAGCACGGTGGAGATCGATGATCGGAACAGAGACGAGACGCCGGGCAGGGCTGGGTGAGACGATGCATGCACCCGCATATGGCTCCGTGCTGCATCAAATCACTGCGCTGCGCGTGCACGTCGATCGGTCGTCGTAGACTCGTAGTATTACTACAGTACGTACTACGCGGCAGGGGGCTCGCCCAAGACATACAAAGCTGAAAAAGGCCCCCTTTTTGTCACGGTTTCCTTGGTGATTGGCCAAAAGCGCGCGCGCGCATACGTGTGGACCCACGCGCAGGTGAAGAGAAAGTGCCCGCAGCGCAGGTGAAGAGAAAGCCGGCCCGCCAGCGAGGGGGCACTGCACGATATGATCATCAATCAGTTTACTGACTTGTTGCAGTCCACACACGACCAAAAGATAGGATGCACAAAGCACAACGATCAATCTTTTCAAAAAAAAACGATCAAAGTAAAGCTAATAACCACGCAATGTGGATCAGTAAACGCATAATGGCATACACTAATTAAGCAAAGCTACGGATAGCGATGGGCGCATCTCGCAGGTCTTGGTCGTCCATGGCAGGCGCCGGCCGGTCCAGCGCGCGCGTGAAGACCATCGATCCCCCATCTTGTTGTTCTTTCTAAGCAGCAGCATGGTGGTCACCATCAATAATCGGTCACCCTCGTATTGCACCCGTGTACGTACCTCTAGGCCGCCCATCATCCGCGCCGCTGCTTCTTCGATTTCTCCGCACGCCCACAGGGAAAATCCAAGGAGCACGTATTCCCTTCGTATCACATTTAAAAGTCGTTTCGGATAAGGTTTTAGTTAAACATTAGGAATATAAATTATCAATAACAACTTTTAAAGTCGTTGAGTTTGGAAGTGTAAAAACTATATGAATAGATTATCTTAAAAAATATGTTTTATAAAAGTATACATATATTATTTTTTGATAAATATTTTTTAGAAATAAGAAGTTAAAGTTATATTTTAGAGACCGTATCGTCGTTCAAAACGACTTGATACGGATGAAATACGTACTACTCTACCGGACCTGGCCCACGGATGAGATAACACACTAGCTAGCTATCAGCCATTCATATACGGCCCGGAATGCCTAGTAGCACCCTCTGTAGTAGTACGTACTTGCTCCAACCATATACTGTATGTAGTATATACGGAGTAGTACGTACTACGTATACTCGTACAGTCGTACGTGCGCTGGCCATCCGCAATGACGATTAAAAGGCTAATCGTACGTACCATGCATGCATGCTGTTTGTGGACCAGCGCGTGCGGCGCATTAGCACCGTACTGCGGCTACTCGCTAAAGAGAAGCATTGAAACGGCACAAAAAGGCATCTGGCGTGGAGGAGTGATACAAGGAGCAGGTGCAGGAACCGCGCGCGCGTGATCATCGAGCTAGATCGCACTGGTGTCGCCGGAGTGCTGGCAGGGTCCTCATCATCACACTCGATCACAATCCTACAGCTCGATCACGATCACGATCACTCGAGCCACGCTTTAAGCTTCTTGGAAAGAGGGGCGAGACAGCAGATCAGGACCTGCAGCGCGCAATGATAGTTCGATGGAACTCGGTCCAGGTCCAGAACTACTAGAAAGCATGTAGATTACAGTACTAAAACGGACTCCGCGGCGTTTCCTAACATGGTACAGTGTGTACCACCAATAATCAGCCCGGTCTGGAAGCAAGTGGCCGGTCGTACGTATGTACTACTGCACATGACGATGGATGGTGATGGTGTGTACCAGTAATAAAGAGGAGGAGACACCGAACAAAAACGGACGGCAATAATTCCTGATCGTCGATGCGCCCTTGTGTGTGCTTTTACCGGCCGAATGTGGGTGCTGCAGGTACCCGGACGGACGGCACCGTCCGCGCCGGCCCGATGCATCATCATGCCTCAGCAGAGCAAAACCGAGGAAAGCGCTGCGCGACCCGAGCACGACGCGGCTTCCTACCCTTTTGGCCGGCGTCAGCGGGCAGGAAGCAGCCCTGCCCGGCCATTACTCTTTCAGCTACTAATGTAAGGTTCCATGCACCGCTGCGTTGGTTTAACCTATCAGTCACCAAACCAAACAGTACTTTTCTCTCGAAAAAAAACCAGCCACTAGCCACAACAGTACTTTTCTCTAAGAACAAATCAGCACCAGCCACCGACCACCATGTATATATACGGTATGTACTGTACTGCTATACATCATCACTGCTGGCTGGCATGCACAGGAACTGAGGCCTTGTTTAGATCCTAAATTTGGGAGGCAAATTTGGGAGTACGATGTCACTTCATAATCATTACGTCACTGTAGCATTTCGTTTGCATGTGTGAGATTAATTAGGCTCAAAATGTTCGTCTCGTAGAGTACAACAAAACTGTGCAATTAGTTTTTGATTTCATCTATATTTAGTACTCCATGCATGTTATGACATTTTGATGTGATGAGAATCTTCTTTTTGCATAGTGAACTTTGAGGTGGAATTTGGGATCTACGCAAGTCCTGAATGGCAAAAAGAATTGGCAGCTCAGGAAAAGCCTAAAGATTGTCGGGTTACATACGCTAGTGTCGGAGTCTCGCTCGGATCAACAAGCTAGGCTGCTTAAGCCGTCTCCGCGGCTGCAATTACGCTGCGATGCATCGCGCCAAGGCCATGTTTAGATCTCAAATTTTATCGTCAAAGTTTATTGTACAAAAATAAGATTTTTGTCACATCAAAATGTCATAGCATACATGAAGTACTAATTATAGATGAAATTAAAAACTAATTGCACAGTTTTGTTTTACTCTACGAGACGAACATTTTGAGCCCAATTAATTAGTTTTTGGATAATTTTTCACACATACAAACGAAATGCTACAGTGGCGCACGCACCCCAAAAGGCCAAAGTTTGGCTCCAAATTCGGAAACTAACGGGGTGTTTGGATCCACATGGCAAGAGCAAAAAATATCAAAACTTTTGACCTCAAGAAAAGATGGCAAAAGTTTTGCCATTAGGGGTGTTTGGATCCAATGGCAAAACTTTAGGCAAAAACTCATTTAAACCCCATTCTCCCTCATTTTGCCATGGGGTGTTTGGAGGCAAATGACAAAAGTTTTACCTTTTTGCTCAATTTACCACAATGTTGAGCCAAAATTTTTTTACCATCTTATTTTTTATTTGCCCTTTTATCATGGGGGTGTTTAGAGGCAAATGGCAAAATAGATGCCATTGGCCCATGGATCCAAACACCTAGCCCCAGTCGCAAACACCCAAAGCCGCCGGCGGCCGGACCAGTCTGGGCAATTAACGAGAGGTGTGCAGTGCTGTCTACAGACACAAGGCTGCAGGCAACACAAGGGTGAACCGGTCCGGCAGTATCTTTCCCACTGCATCCCATTCAATTCACGCGTGTATCTTTATCTGCGTCCGTGCCATGAATACCGTCGCCTCGGGAAATGTGGCAGATTCGCGCGAAAACAGAGCAAAGGGCTGGGCCAAGGAACAGAGCAAAAAAACAGAGGATGCAACCACAGGAGAATTTGCCGTGCCTCATCGATAGTAATTAATAAACACTACGTACTGCTAGTAGTAAACCAAAGTTTAACCTCTTTTACTAATCTCTTTTCCCTGCGGTACTTTTACTGAACAACACAACCAACGGGGTTGATCGGCCTAGCTAGTCCTACAACTGTGTCTGCCGAAATACTCGACTCACGACGAAGTCAGCCGGAGTCATCGGCTCAGCTGGCGGCGACGTGGATGGAGGCGTTCTTGGCCTCGAGGCACACGGGGCAGGCGTCCGCCCTGGGCTCGCAGGCCTTGCACAGGCACAGGTGCCGGCACGGCAGCACCAGCACCGTCGCCTCGCCGCAGCCGCACGCCCGGCACGCCCACCTGCTGCTCGCCGCTGGGGGCGACGACGTGGCCGCGTTGTCGGCGGCGCGGGCGTCCTCGGCCTCGACGAAGAAGCAGGACTGCGCGTCGCCCACCGCCGCGGAAGGGTCGGACTCGCCGGACCCCTCCATGGCGCCGGCGGGCTGCGCCGGGGCGCCTGCGCCGCGGAGGAGGAGGGCGTCGAGCGCGGCGCGCAGCCCGGCGGCGACGGCCTCGTTGCTGCGCGCGGCGCCGCACCACGCCTGGGACTCCGCGGCCGCCTGCCGCAGCCGCTCCTCGAGCTCCGCCGCGCGCCGGCGCGCGGCGCCGAGCTCCGCCTCCTTCGCCCGCAGCAGCCGCGCCGCGCCCGCCGCGGCGGCGCGCGCCACCGCCTGGCGCTGCCGCTTCGACGCCTGCTCCAGCCCCGCGCGCAGCCGCTCGCACTCGGCGCGCACCAGCGCGTCCACCTCCGCGCCCTGACGGCACAGCTCCGCCACAAGCGCGTCCGCCGCCGACCACTCCAACGTCGACGACGACGACGCCGCGGTGGCCAGCCGCCCGCTCGTCGACGCCGTCGCCGAGTCCAACGTCCTGTTGGCTATCGCCGCCGGCGAGTAGTGCTGCGCCACGGCCACCTTGTGCATCCCCGGGATCGGCAGCAGCGCCGCCGACGAGGACGTCACGTACTGCTCGAAATCATCCTCCCTGCCGCGCTTCCGCGACGGCAACGCCACGCCGCCGCCGCCGTTGCAGGTCAGCTCGCTCTGCGCGCCGCTGACCACGCCGGCGGCGCAGTTGTACACGTAGTACCCCTTGTTGCCCGCTGCTGCGGCCGCTGACAGGAGCGCCTGCACCTGCTCCTCGGCAAACCCGCCGGCGCCGCCGCAGAGCGGCAGGCACCCGGCGAGGCCCCCGAACTGCGCCTGCACGGCCATGTCGTCACGAAGTCTTGTCCGGGAAGAGTGAGAGAGAGGGGAGACAACTGCAAGGCCGGGAGAGAGGAGACGGTGGAGGAGGCGAGCGGAGGGCGTTGGTATATAAAGCGTGGGGAGGCGACGCCACGTGGAAATTACCACGCCGATTAATCGGGCGGTTACCGCAATAATGGCGCGCGCCTGCCGCAACGGCCGCGACAAAAGCGCGTCCGCGGTGGGCCCCACCCAGCTCGGAATGGGCACCTTCTTCGCTCACAGTCGTACAGTCTACAGGTGTGGAAATGCATATGAAAAATGCCGAATTATTTTGTCGTACATACATATAATTAAACTGAGCTACTGTGGTATATTTATTTCTCCTTGTGCCGTGGCATTATTTGCTCCTATGTAGTATTAAATATATAAGTTGAGCTAGCTTAAGGCCGGGTTGAATTTGACCATATCACGATGTCTAAGGAAAGCATCTTTTATGTTAGAAAAAAAAATATGTTGCTGAATTGCTGCTGCTGGTGTCTGGTGACAGCCAGCAGTTCTGACCATGAGGGGATTATCTAATTCCAACAGCTTGTGCAGGACGTAGTATATAACTAATCAATAAATAAATAAAAGACTAGCTAGTGCTCAACTCGATCAGATAGATCTATGCATCTATACTGTATTCAATAATATAATTCAGCTGGCTCATGGAATCGAGTTGTAAACAACAGTGTTGGATGCTCACCAAAGACTCTTCTGGACACATGGGTTTGTTTATGCTACTTTTGGTTGTATATCAGTGGGTGCGTTGTGCTGTGATCTCCACTCCACATGATCTATCAGCTTATTAGCCGGGGACTGAATATTGGCGTGGCATGATGTGCATGTGATGGTGGCTAACCAACCGAAACAAAACGATTTGTCAGAGCATAATGCATGGCGGATCTTATCTAGCTATAAACAAATCCGGCTAGCAATGATGCTGCTTTGTTTCCTTAAAATGCATATAGATGTATATATGCAATGTGTGGGTCACTGGTAGAGCGCTAGCTAACCTAGCTCCGTACCTCGTGCAATTAATTTGTTTAGCCCATGGTGGACCAGTCAAACACAGTGTGGCATTATTTTTCTTCTTAATTTGAAGAAAATATAGATAATTAATAACATGAGAGGTCTTCGATCTGATCCCAAACTGGTGCGTTAATATGGTTTTGATTGGTGAAGACTACAAGAATTACTTATCAAGGTCTTTGAATTACTGAAATTCAGATATCCTTTATATTGCAGTGCCGATGCTCATGTATTGAGTATATATATACTTCCAATAACATTTCCCAGTAATTTACTCAACTAATTTTGAGAGATCCAAATTTTCAACTCATTTTAAAATTTTCTAGATTTCTGTAACGGAAATGAACATGCTATGATCTGCCCAATGATCGAACAGTTAATATTTACAGAGTGCATTTCACAAAGCTAGAGAGTAGTTTCGTGATACGATTTCTTAAATATATAGTTTTTTTATTATTTTGACATATGTATGTTGGTTTTATAATTTACCCGTCGCTTCTTAAATAGTTATATGTTGATAGATAATTTGTAGCCTCATTTTTATTATCATAATATTAGTTTATGATTAAAAAATCCCGTCATTACATAGCCTCTTATTTGATCATGCTCTAACAATTAGAGTAGTATATACTTAGCACCAAATGAAAATTGTTATATTAAATCATAAAGTTACATCATGCGAAACATAATCATGTCGTTATTAGGACCAAGACCAACGCAAATGGGAAAAGATGTTTGGAATCCTAAAACTCTTCATGAGTAGAAAATTAAAGGCAGACCATTTTGCTTTTTTCACACAAAAGCAAGCCAACCAAATCTCCACGCCCTCATGATCGGCCATTCATCATTTTGGAATCAAACTTAATTAGTCAGATCTAAAAATTCCTATCTTTCTCTGTTGACAAAGATCGATGTCATTGGGATTAATTTTCTTCTGCATCAAATGCATTGAACCACCCCAGCAGCCCACCCATTAAACTAGTTTTCCTAAGTCTTGCTGTCGAGGTACACCTTTTACTCATTAAGCTATATCATGACTTAAATATAACTCATCATCTAATTTGACCTGAAAGCTCTCCCACTCACCGCGATCCACGGGAAAAATCAAAAGAATATATATATATATATATATATATATATATATATATATATATATATATATATATATATATATATATATATATATATAGCTTCGACAGTCATAGTTGGCGAATCAAGTCGATTCGTGTACGAACCAGCAAAGGCTCCATTTATAGGAAATCTCCTAACACCCACTGTCATCATCGCTGTCGTGTGTACAGACCTGAACGCACGTCATATGAAATATTCTTGATTGAGAGGATCAACCAAAATGACCTATATGTGTGCGTGCATGTGCATACCTGCACAAAGTCCCAAACTTTTCCTTAATTCCACAAGATATTATATTGTGCAAGGTTGGATTAGTTGCTGGCACTCTTTCAGTGACGACGACACACACATCAATTATATGCATATGGAGCGCAAGACGATAATGCTTATCGACAGCACCATGAGAGGTGACCAGGCCCTGCTGCTCATGATACTTTATTGTGCATGCACATTTATATATTTGTATATATGTGCCTGATTAAGCAGATCGAGACCGGATCACGCATGTGGATTGAATAATTGAGAAAACGGCAATGCCGGTGCGGCAGCTTGCATTGCTTTTATTTGAAGCTTCAACGACGTACACCTTTTCGAAGAAGATTTGGAAGTATTAGCTATTACAAAATGAGGTAGGAGTGATGATAGTGAGACGGCACCACCACTACACACAGGCACAAATGTCGACATTTTGGAGAAGCGGACGGGATGAAAGCGAGGTATGGAGAGGTATTTCTAAGCACATGTCGTTGGAAGATGAGGTGAGAAAACGCAAGATAGCAATGGTTTCAAAGAACTTGGACACACAGTTTGTGAAAGCTATGTCCGGTTCAAAGGTAATAAGGCAAGAACAGAAAGAATCATTCAGGAACAACGGCGACTCTCAAACATGCATGACAAATATTACGAGACGGGAAGATATTGTTGACTGATGGCGTGGGTTTGATTGGTCAGGGTAGTAGCTAGGTGCAGCTCAAATCAAATATTGTAGGCACGCGGTGACCATGGCCATGGCGATGATGGAGTAGGGAGATAGATATTCAGATATATATGACTTGTTCTCAGTCGTGAACACAATACCACCTCCATATATATACCCTGTTGATATGGGGGCGCATTGAGAGATGGGCTTGTGTGGACGATTCTCAGCTCTGGTGTTGTTTTATATAGTGTGCCGACAGATACATTAATAAAATGACTTAAGTTGCATGAAGAGTTTGGCAGTGCTATTTGATTAAAGAGATAGTTGGGGAACAAAATCTGTTAAGCTCATAAGCATCATCAGGCCAACTGAGCTAGTTTAGCTCATTAGATTTCTTGTAGTACGTGGAACCTAACCACACAGGTAAATTTGGTTGTTGTGAATTTGAGTTCAGATGTTATTACAGATTTCTGACTGCATTCTCTATGTAGGTCCCTCTTCTTTATCCAATCTTGGTTTGGAAAAGAACGGTGATATTCGCAACTATCGGCAGTTTCATAACGGGGAAAGTGATATAATCTATTGATCATTTTAGACTTTAGAGGCAAAGTAGTGATTTGTTCAAAGCAAACATTTTGTCGATAGAGATTGGTTAGAGAGCTTGAGTACGTCTGCCTCACCACACCAGCATTTCCATTCCATTCCATGTGCTCCTTCCATCTATGGCCCTCTTTGGTAGAGCTCCATGTGAGGTTGGAGTTGGAGGTGGAGGAGCTTATTTTTTAGCTCCACCAGCTTCACTTGTGCCATGTGCAAAACAGTTCCACATCTCACAACCAATCCCTCAGAAGTGATTCTCCGCTATGGTCATTTGGTACAGCTCCAGCAAAAACAGCTCTCTGAAGCTGTTTGGAGCTGTTTTTGGAGCTCTACCTTTGGATCAGACTTGGCCGAACGGGCACGGTACAGCAACACAGAGTACAGTCCCCATCATTCTTCAGCATATAGATGGGAAGATTCATTCTTCAGCATCAACCAGTGAGTGGGTCGCAAAAGGCAGGCAGCAGGCTCATTATCAGTTTGACTGACGGGGACTACACGCAGAGCAGGCCATCAGGAATCAATATAATGCACCATCCATGGATGCGGCAGAAAGATGGGTCGATGAAAGAGACGCCGGCCGGCCGGCGGTGGTCAGTCGGTCGTCCCGCACTGGTCGTCGATCAGCGATGTGACCTGCTTAATAGCGCATCAACGCATCCGTCGGTTGCCATCTGCTAGCTAGGGCACAGATTGTCATCGTATGGTTTGGTTGGATTCACACACGCCTAGAGAGATCAATAAGTCCAACCGTTTCAGTCTCGAAATGTCAAAAGGACGGAGATCGAAAGAAATTAAAGGTGGAAAATAAAGGCTGGGAAATGCATGATACGAAAAGCTAGCTATATATATCTTTTTTCGAACAAAAAAGGCTAGCTATATATATAGCAGGAAGAACAAAGCGAAAGGCATGGCCTATGCACGTCGATTGATCGACATAGGGCTAATGATGTGATTCTATAGCTTTTGCATTTCGGAGTATGACCAGCTGTATGGTTTTGCCCCTAACACGGGTAAAACTATAGCCCTATAATCGAATGACACGGTGAAAGCACAAACCAACGGAATAAGAGAAAAAGCTAAAAAAAACAAAAGCGACAATCCATTTCAAATCAAGGATCAAAGTGATCGATACATCTTCAAAAATCACTAGTAGAAAAAGGACATTTACATCCCCTATCTTTAATCCTGGTTAGGTTTAAAACTAAGACAATAGGCCTTTAGTCCCGATTCGTATTTTTCTAGGTTAAAGGAGGAGTTTTAGTCCCGGGCGGAAACACCGTGTTTCTGTCCGGGACTAAAGGTCCCGAGACCTTTAGCCCCGGACTGTGGTTTCACCCGGGACTTAAAGGGTGACTTCGGTTGGCCGGGACTAAAGGGTTAGTCCCGGGTGTAGGTACTTCACGGGTTCCAATAAAGATGAAACATCTCACTTTGTATCACATGTATTGAGTAGGTGGAGTGGCTAGGTGGGTACGCGTGAGACCATGCGTTCAAATCCCCTCGGACGCAACAATTTTTTAGTGACTAAAGGGGATTCTGTACTAGTGAATACACTTTGACCCTAGATTTCATTTATAATATATTTTTAAATCAACCAATCATATGCATATATTTTCAAATGTAGTTGTAATAATATCATTCTGTTGGACTATGTAATTAAGAGGTTAGTCGAATATTACGAATATTACGAGGTTTGGCTCTTGCGATGAAATGCCTACGCGTCTTGTAAAAACAAGTGGAGAGACGGAGTAGCTTGCCGATCCTTTACCTGCTTCAAATTGCAAAAAAAAAGAAACTCTTTATTGCGTACTGTATTTTTAAGTTGCCAGTGTATTAGCTAGCAGGTGAAAATTTTGGGTCGCAATCGATCACTACGACAAATGAGAACGACTGGCCTGGCTAGGACCAGACAATAATCTACGTACAAGAGCAGCCATCCCATCCATGTGTGTGTTGACGGGAAGTATTATTCCCACTTGGCCGGCACACGTACAGGGACGTGAGAATTGGCGTGGCCCGATCTGTACATCTATCCCTGTCGATCATGTGTCATGCAGCAGGACTATAGCAGCCAGAAATGGCACGGCAAGGAAAAGAACAAACACCTATGGCAACAGTTACTGTATATGCATGCTGACTTGGGCCTGCTTCTGCCTTTTCTTCAAAGTCCTGAACGTGAATATATAGATCGTGAGCCCACACGGCCTGCTGCGACTCTGCTCCGCGTGGCGCCCAGTGCTGGGACCGGATTAGGGTTCAGAAGCAGCAGCAACCGTGACCGATCTACCGATTGACGACAACACAAGTGACAAATCAAGTGTAATTGAATGTAATGCATGTGTCATGCTGCTGCATCAAGCATTCCTTCGTAATAATAATGCTTATATATATTATTGAAAGAAGAAAGATAGAGGGCATGGCAAGTGACCTGACCGGGATGGACCATTACTCGATCCTGTAGCGATATCTGCTATTTTCGTGGAACGTCAAGCTCGGTTTTGAATACCATCGGATTCCACACCACATTGCACGCAAGCGTACTTCTGTACAGCACACAACCATGTCATGCATGCACCTGCTTTCACTGTCTGCCGTTAGCTGACAGGCCAACTTAACCAGAAAAAACTTTGGAAGACGTACAGATACGTGCAAACTCTTCAATCAGAGGCTAGCTAGATAGCTTCGACGCCACGCACGTACGACCCGTTCCGCTCTTTCGTTTTCTGCGTACTCAATCCGGTAGAGTCTAGGTCGTCTCTTCCACAAACTACAGGCCTTGTCGTCGTCGCACCTTAGTTTAACCGGTGACCATCCCAAGAAATTATATATACATCTATATGCAAATCCTTGAGTAGGCATGCATGTAGACATCACGCGGCCCTCGTCTTCAATTCGTCCCGTTTATATATGTATTTTTGACATTTCGTTTGTTTCGGTGCTCATCTTCGATGACTAAACCGATAGTACGTGACCTCCCTCGAATTAAACAGAGCTCAGCAACAACGTGCGAAACTCGGTGCTAAAGGCATTTCCCACCCAGTGCAGATGTCGATCATTCTGGTAGTGAACCGTGGCTGTGGCCATGTTCACACGGTCAATTGAAAACTTCCGAGTTTTCAGTTAACTATACTATATACTTCCTTCGTTTTTAAATAGGCAACATTTAAAATGAGCAAATTAGAGCATCTTCAAAAAATAGCAATAATCCTAGCTAAATTTAAAGATTAACAGGCTAGCTAAAAAATAAAAATCTTTCTAAAAACAGGAGTAAACCAATAGACTCTCTAAAACTGGACTCCATATATTAAAACTAGCTAGCGCGCGTGACTCTGCAAAGATAGCTAGCGAATGGGAGGAGATAGTTAGTGTGAAAAGTACCGGTGGCTGATAAGCTAATCTCTGTGAACCGGAGTGTTGGGACAAAAAGAAGCATCAGCACGACTTTCAGCACACCAGGAGGTTGATGGTAAGGCAATTGAGGATGGGTTGTTGGGTGAAATGAGCAACCTTATTGCAGAATGATTTGCACTGGCAGCTGAAGGAGTTTATTGGAGTAACCATAACACAGTTCACAGAAATCTCAGAAGGGTCAAAGTATCTATGATGTTCACATCCAAGAATATGAATTTGGATTTACAATAGTAATGTAGCAAGTAACCTCTAAAACTATATTTAGATTATCGAAATATGTCAAAAAAATAGTCTAAAATAACCATCTAAATCTATATTTAAATTACACACCTCTTTTATTATAAATTACTCATATATGTTATTACAAAAGTAATCTAGAGTACCCTCAATATTGATTTAAATTATCCACGTTTTCCATTTCAAAAAAAACAACCTAAATTAACTCTCTAAATTTGCATCCAACTTTACCTTAAAAAAAGTTTTCGGTTTATACGTAATGATAATTGTTGCTCTGTTGTACTAGCAGCAGAGAAACTGCAATTGCGTTGCATCCCAAGCGAAGCCAGACACCCAAAGCTGCCGGCTGACCGGACCAGATCACCGGAGCAAAGAGCACAACTCGATGCGCCGGTTGAACGCCGTGACGGGAATTACAGCAGGAGTATCTTGTCCACCACTCCATGTCTCCGCATCATCACGGCCACCCGGCATTCAGTCTACTGACCCGAAAGCAGAGCAAGAACTCGGCTGGAAAAAAACAGAGGAGTTTGCAGCGGCCCGAAAAGAGACAGCTCGGATCATGTTTCTCATTTTTCATCTCTTGAATCAAAAGAGGAGAGGAAACGGTGAACATGGATGGAGTTCGTCGAGTCTCCCGGAAAGAACAAACGAATCGGATCAAATTCATCTAATCTAACGGCCTAGTACTAATTACATGTCTGTGGGATCAGTTAGTTGACGAGACCTACGGATCCAAATCCGATTGACGCGCCATGGCGACTCCGGTGGTCACCAGTCGGCGGCGACGTGGATGGAGGCGTTCTTGGCGGCGAGGCAGACGGGGCATGCGTCCCAGCGGGGCTCGCACGCCTTGCACAGGTGCCGGCACGGCAGCACCAGCACCGACGCCTCGCCACCGCCGCACGCCCGGCACCTGCCGTTGTTACCCGAGGACGTGGCCGTGGCGGCGGCGTCGGCCACGAAGCAGCGCGACTGCGCGTCGTCCGCGGCGGCGGCGCCGGGGTGGTCGGAGTCGCCGAAGCCCTCGTCGGCGGGCGCGGGAGCGCCGGCGCCGCGGAGGAGGAGGGTCTGCAGCGTGGCGCGTAGCCCGGCCGCGACGGCCTCGCTGCCGCGCGCCAAGCCTGGCTCTCGGCGGCCGCCTGCCGCAGCAGCTCCTCGAGCCCCGCGGCGCGGCGGCGCGCGGCGTCAGCTCGGCCTCCTTCTCCCACAGCAGCCGCGCCGCGCCCGACGCGGCTGCGCGCACCACCGCCTGGCGCCGCCGCTTCCGCGCCTGCTCCAGCCCGGCGCGTAGGCGGTCGCACTCGGCCCGCACTAGCGCGTCGATCTCGGCGCCCTGCCGGCACAGCTCGGCCACCAGCGCGTCCGGCCAGCACGCGTGCGTGCGTGGGTGGGTACCCATGTACGGTGACCGGAAATCAATGGTACGAGACTGGGAGTTAAATTAGGGTTTGGCAGGCGCAATAATGGCGGGTGTAGACAAGCGGATCCCGTCCGGAAAGGTGTTGCCGCATCGCGGTGGGGTGGGCCAGGCGGCCACGCGCACGGCCTTTGCTTTCGTTTCCTTCCTTTCCTCCTCAGCCGTGCGGTGTGTGAACGCATGATGCGGTCTGGATCAGGCGGATTAGTTGGTTAATTAACTGATATAGAGTAGATTGTTAATTAACTAGCGCTAACGCTGGCAGCACTAGCAGTAAACAAGTGTGGAGCCTTGAGATCCGGCCATCATCTTTCCCGGCGTCGCTTTCGTGGTGTCGTCACCACTGGAAAACAAGGGACCATTCGTGGTGGCGGTGGGGCTCGTCCTCCCTTGCCACCCGCGCGAGGCAGCCCTTTCCCTGCTCGCCACCGTACGCCCTGCCCACATGCCGTGCAACGCATCTTATTTGTACTATATCCAATGTAAATCCATCTCTTTTAACACATTCCTCCCGCGCGCTTTCCGGAAGACAATGCAAATCCATCTCTTTTAACGCATCTTATTTGTACTATATCCGTTCTAAATGGCATGTTGTTTTAATTTTTCTAAATTCAAAAATTTTAATACGCTATATTTAGATATATTAAAAACTATAAATTTATAAATATCAAAACGATCTGCTGTATACTCCCTCCGTCCTAAAAAGAAGACACTTTAGGATTTAAAATTTATCCTAAAAATAAGTCATTCTACTAGTAAGTGCATGTGCATGCAACAACCAATTAGTGATGATGATGATGCCGGCCGGCTGGACGTTGGGAGCACCGAACCTGTGCAGTCGCACGTGCATGGCTGACTAGTTTACTACTGCTCATTGATGATCGATGGATCGTAGAGTGCGAGAGACGAGCGCATATATGCAGGTGATGCTTCGCTGGATATATAGCTACGTACGGCCTACGGAGCGATGCTGCCTTTTTCTTCCTTGGGCTCGCTGGCTTTGACGAACGATCGACGTGGGCACGTGGCCTGCATGCACGCTCGACACACAACACCACTGCCAGCGCGTTGTCTGTCGCGCTCGAGCCAAGTAACAACACGTACTACTCCGCGCCCAATCGCCCATGCCCTGCTGTTGTTGTGTTGCCTCGGATGGCAGCAGCTGGACCTACGCGGCTCGTGAACGACAGCCTAACCAACCTAAACTACAACTCCGTGTAGCCCGTGCCCACGGGTTGCACGCTGCGCCCACGTACCTAGCGAAAGCGAATCTTTCGCGTGCTTGCACACACGCACGGCACGCATGTCATATCTCCTCTGCCCTCTAGGCTCTAGGCCTCTATCGCTTCGCTTGGTCGACAGGTCGCTGACATGAAGCGAGAGTCAGCGACCTACACATGGATAGCGATTGCGGAGAGGCATACCATATAATAACTAATAAAAATATAATAACTGTAACACTACCAGGGGTTGATTCTTACTAATAAAAATGGTTTGGTTAATTGGTCTGGTATTTCATATAATAACTGTAACACTACCATGTAATTAATGACATGAATCCGAGACCACTAGTTACACCACAGATCTAGGCATCAAAGATATATTCCGTGCAATGAAAGTGTTGCGCTCGTCGCGCAGGGGGTGTTTCTTCACCTCGCACGGATTGACGGGCGACGATAGCAGCGGCGGCTTCTCTGCATACTTTCCTAGGTGTAAAGCCTTGGTCTTCGGGTCAGGTGACGACGGTGCAATCGGCGTCGCTTCCCTCCTTAGAGGCGTCGTTGTGAAATTTGATGCTCTGTTAAGCTGCGGCGACTGCAAGCACTGTGGCGAGGAAAGGGATGGCGAGTCTATTGGGTCCATTCTTGGTCAAGGTTACACATCGATTAGCATACTGGATACGGTGGTGTTTGTTCAGCAAGACACCATGCTTGATCTTATTCATCTATGATCCAGTTCTACACCGGTTGATTGTGCCAACGATATTTAAAGCTGGTTAATTGGAGCCGGATGAAGATGACGGCCTTGTTAGTGGTAGCTCTGAGTGGATTCAAGGTTAGGTGTATGAAACACCACCGTTGGCTATGTGCTTTTGGTCGTAGAAGATGTGTCAGGACGTATGGTTTGGCCAGGTCTTTTTGGTGTTGGTAGTTTGGAGCTAATGATGGTGGTAGCTCTTTTTTTTCTGCTCCTTTTTCCTAGGCATGTGTGCTATTAGGAATGTACCTTTTCTTTTGTGTAATAATGATAGTTGTACGTATCTTTTCGATGCAGAGGCTGGAATATCAATATATTCCTTTTCTAAAAAAATATCTAATGCACAATTGTGGGTTATGCAACGACAGTTGGCGTAGGCAAATCGGTAGGCGAGTGGATGGGCAGCTATAGTGCTGGATGATAGGGTCTATAGTATTAGCAGTTGGGTAAAGCAGTATAACAGTGCGAGTCTGATGGTTGATATCTAAGTGTCCTATGTAGCAAACGCCAAAGAGCATGAAGGGGCTAGATAATATGGATTTAAAGCCCAATTGTTGGGTTAGAATGAGCAAAGAGCTATGGCGTGTAGCTATAACTCTACGACGGGGGTGGGAATGTCTCTAAGTAGCAAATGGAGTGTTGAGTCCTAAGAAGCTCATAGACATGAACCATACATCCATATCCATAGGTGAGATCATTGGAAGCAACAGTAATAGAGCCTCATTAGTCAGGCAAAATGAGATCAACACCGAGATCATGGGGCAAAGCTCCATACAATGAATATGGTAATGGCCGTGAAGCAAAAAGAGGGAGGTAAGATCGAGTACTGAAGAAAGTCCAAAAAATTAGGGATATATAGTTTAAGATTATGTGCGAGTAATGAACAGGTCATAACTAATTTCCTCCCCATTTCTCATATTCATGATTAAAGATTGCATATTTCCATTTTGAAGATTATAAATAAAACAATGCAACACAATCCTTATTTCTCAAAATATTAAACATGTAGTAAAATGCATACCATCCTAATCCCATACAAACTTTGAACACATATTTGCCATCTAAAATAGCTAGCCCGTGCATCTGCACGGGTTGATAGACTAGTTTAACTAATTTGGATTGCTTGCCTCCTGCTGGCTATTTCTGGTCAGCTATTTCAACGTTTCCTCCCACGAGGGGTTTGAAAACTGCCTTGGCGCGTGGAGGATATGATGTACTCCCTCCGTCCAAGAAAGAATGCAACCCTCGTATCCCAAGAAGTCAAACAATTCTATGTTTGACCAAATTTATACAAGAAACTACTAACATTTATGATATAAAATAAGTATCATTAGATTAATTATGCAATATATTTTTATACTAAATCTATTTAGAGACACAAATGTTACTATTATTTTGTATAAATTTGGTCAAAGTTGAAGCTGTTTGACTCCTCAGAAAGCGAGAGTTGTATTCTTTTTAGGACGGAGGGAGTACATACCAATCTTTCCTCTGCCCGGTAAGTGACAAAACATCACAATAGGACACAGGAATGTTCAATACCCGATCAACGAAATAGAAATCATGTTGTTTATCTTGTTTTGATTGACCGCCGATCTTCTTCTGGATCGACCATCTTCCACAACGGATAATGAGACCCGGTACGGAGTATGTAGTCATTTTCGTGCACAAACGTCCAGCTAGCGAAGAAGCTAGCTAGTATTCCGTGCATGCATGCGTGTTGTCCCGTGTGTTTTCTTTTTTCTTTTTGTTTGATTGAAGCGGCGGCTGCGTTGTCCCGTGCGTTGAACTCTCCAATGCAAATGGCGGTCACGGATCACGTCGACTGAAAACGTCTGACGAACCTGGCTCCATCGACCGGACAAACAAGGAAGTCATCGACGTGACTTCGATACAATACAAAGTACCCCTGCTCCAATAGAATAAGGTGGACGAGGACAAGTAGGCAACGGCCAAGCGTGATGCAGCACGTCGTCGTCCACTTGCAAGCGTTGAGTCGATCGACCAGCTGCATGCAGGATGCAGGCTTTTACACTGCATTTTGTTGGCTGCTGGTCCAAATAAACTCCAAAAACTCTATCCGGCCCCAGCACTGGATGGCCACGGAGCAGAAAAAGCACGAGGCGGCCCAATGCAAAGTCAGTGTACAGTAAAGTTGAAGCCCCAGCCACGACTGTACTGTGTGAGTCGTGTCGATCTCATTGGAGCTTTCCTTTCCTTGCCGTGCCACTATTTCTAGATGACAGGGATAGATGCACAGATCATATACTACGTCAACTCACGCCCTGTGTGCCGGCCAAGAGTGGGAATTAATATTACACATCATGTGTGCCAAATTGTCAATACATGGACGTAGTACTGGTCTCTTTCCATCTTCCTGCTGCATCGCATGGCTGGACGACGATGCTCGATGCATTGATGATGCGCCTGCAGCTGCGGTGCAGTCCGGGCCCCGTCAATCAAACGGCCCATAATACATGGTTTGGCCTTTCAATTCACCTTTGATGGTTGATGCCAATAGCTCATTTGGCCAAGTCAGCTATGATGCCAAGAGCTCATGGAATGGAAATGCTGCATGCTTGGTACGGTGGTGGGCAGCCAAACTAAGGTGGTGTTTGGATCCAAATACTAAAGTTTAGTCTTTTAAATAAATAATAATTAGAAGTACTAAATATAAACTAATTATAAAATTAATTACATAAGTTATGTAACCTAACCAGCCTAATTAAGCTGTAATTAATACATAATTATCATATGTTTACCGTACCATTATATTATCTAATTATGAACTAATTAGGCTTAATAGATTTGTCTCGTAAATTAGCCCGCATTTATGTAATGGGTTTTTAAATTAATCTACATTTAATACTTCTAATTAACATCCTTACATCCGATGTGACGGGACTAAACTTTAGTAGTGGAGAAACAAACACCCCTTTAGTACGTGGGGTAATGGCGTTTATTTCTCAGCGTATAGCTAGTGAAATGTTATATACTCCACTCCAATCGGTTTTTTATCGGAGCTTTCATTCATTTTCGATAACTTTGTATTTTATTCTCTTAACTCTAATTCGTTCTAGGTATGTATTCTCTTAACTCTTCTAGGAACATACCTCTATCACAAAAAATAGATTCTCTTAACGGTACGAGCGCTAGCATTGGGCCAATGCGCGACCGTGCCTACCGTTTCTGATCCATTCGTTCTTCCACAAATCCGCAGGCTAACCAACGCCAGCGCTGCCGCGTTGGAGTGGAGCACCCACTAACAAAACATTTATATATTGTTTCTGCTCTTTCCTCTTCACCTTGTACCAAACGCTGCGTGCACACGTTCTTAGAATAATATAACCCTTATTGACGATTTATATCTCGTGTTTTCACCTGATCTTCCACGTACACACGTTCTTAGAATAAATAGGAGGTAGATGACCTATCCATACTTCTCTTTCAACCCCGTCTCTGTTCTTCGTCCTCCCCCAAAATGCTGACATTTGTGCGTGTGTTGTCTCGATCATCATCGTATATTCCCACTTCATTTTCCAACACCTAATGCTTCCAAATCTTGTTCTAAAAGGTGCCGCTGGATGAAGCTTCAAAGCGAGAGCTGCCACCGGCATTGCCGTTTTCTCCTCTCAATTATTCAATCCACATGCCCGATGCGGTCTCCATCTGCTTATTAAGCAGGCACTACTGTCGATATATACAAATATATATATATATATATATATATATATATATATATATATCTGTGCATGCACAATAAAGTGCCAGACAATCATGCATGACCAGCCACCTCTCGTGGCGCTGTCGATAAGCATTATCATTTCGCGCGCTCCATATAATTTCATTTGTGTGTCGTCACACTCAAAGAGTGCCAACACCACAACTAATCTAACCTGCCTTCAGAATAAGATATGCTTTGGAAATAACAAAAAAAAAAGTTTGGGACTTTGTATGTGCAGGGTATGCACATGCACGCACGTAAGCCATTTTGGTTGGTACTCAAACCAAGAATATTTCTGATAACGTGCGTTCAGGTCCAAATATACGACAGCCATGATACATGACACTAGGACAGTGGGCTGTTAGGAAATTTTCTATAAATAGAGCCTTTGCTGGTTCGTACACGAATCAAATTGATTCGCCAACTATGATGATGCATATCAAAGAAATGTTTTTTCTTGGATCCCAATGCGTGGAGGACCTTTCAGGTCAAGTTAGATGATGAGTTATTGAGTGATTATCTAGATTAGTGGAGTATAAAGGCACTTCAGCAGCAAGGCAGGATCGGGAGAAGTTTAGTGGTTGTTGAGCTTGAGCTTGGGAGGTGCAATGCATTTGAGGCAGATAGGCAGATCATTATTTGTCCCCAATGACAACTTGCCAATATAGAACGGTGGAAAATTTCGATCCAATTAATTAAGGCTTTGTTCCAACTTGTGTGTAGGAAAAGCCAAAATGGTTTGCCAATGAGATGTTCTTAATGTGGAGTTTATGGATTCCATACATTTTTTTCCATTTGTGTTTGCTCTAATAATGTCATGATGGTGTCTAACATGATGAAGGTTTAAGATTTGATACGGGAATTCTCGTTTGTTCTAATAATCTATATATAGTTTCTATATAGATCATACCTACTGACAGCAACAAATTCTATATGCTAGTTGATCTGTTGTTTTGCTATGTTATTCCTTAAATTCGTAGTTTTATGAGATAACTTTTACATGTTACATCGACTTATATTGATCTGTTGTTTTGCTATGTTATTCCTTAAATTCGTAGTTTTATGAGATAGCTTTTACATGTTAAATCGACTTATAAGTTTATGAAATTTACTCTATAAAAGTTAACCACTCATAGAGAAGATGGTAGCTAGCGTCCATGTTAGGAAAAACAGAAACTAATTGAATTTTAATGTTATTGGGGCTGACCTTAACGTGCACAAATATTGTAATATATAGTGTCCTAAAAACTTACAAATCCAAAAAGAAATTGATAATTATGCCTTAATTTCAGACCAATCAAAATCCTAGAATCATATATAAATAAATGCATTACTTTGGGATCAGAAGATTATTGCACTGGTCCAAACCATGGTCTAAATTGGAGCATTATTGGAGAACCTTCCCAGTTCTCCACAAATACCTATATCCATGTTAAGGAAACATCATGCATCATTGCTTGCTGGATTTGTTTGTCTAGATAAGATTTGGCGTGTTTGATCTGACAAATCGTTTTGGGTTTGGTTGGCTAGCCACCATCACATGCGCATCATGTCTTGCCAATACTCAGTCCAACTTGTGTGCCACCCAGCTAGGCTGATAGATCATTGTAGTGGAGGAGATGACAATGCACCTATTAATACTAATACACAAATATAAAAAATACTATATTTAAACAAATCCATATGTTCAAAAGAGACTTCCAAGACCATCCATATAGCATGTTGTTTACTTTGATTCCATTAGCAGAACACATTATTGAGCAGATTTTTAAGTGTGTAGATCCCATCTGATCAAGTTGAGGAGTACTAGTCTTTTATTTGTTGGTTAGTAGACGAGCAATTGGAATAGAAAATCCCATCATGGTCAGCACTGCTGGCTGTCATCAGACACCTGCCATTCAGCACAATATATATTCTCCAATATAAAAGATGCGCTGGTAAACGTTAGAACCCTTTGAATTTCAAAAGATACATTAGGATACGGTCAAATTCAACCCTGAGCGAGCTGATTTTTAATAATTAATTTAAGGCCAAATATAATGTCGCATCAAAAAGAAAATTTGACATGTGCGTGTGCATCTCCTCCTCCTCCGTAGTAGACTGTAGCCGTGGGCGGCCGGTGGGGCCCACCGCGGCCGCGCTTTGCCTCGGCCGTTGCGGCAGGCGCGCCATTATTGTGATCACTTGTAACCGTGCGGCGCCACCGCCTCCGCCGCTTTATATAGCTCCGGAGTCTCGTCGCCTCTCCCCTTCGTTCCATTCACTCCGGCCACCTCTTGAGCGAGCCTTGATCTCCTTGCCTCTACCCTGCTCTCCCACTTTCGAAGAAGACTTGGTTGGCGGCATGGCCGTGCAAGCTCAGTTCGGCGGCCTCCTCCCCGATCGCTTGCCGCCCTACGGCGGCGGCGGCGGCGGATTGGCCGACGAGCAGATGCGCGCTCTCCGGGAATACGGCGCGCTCCTGTCAGCCGCCGCGGGCAACAAAGGATACCAGTACAACCGCGCGGCCGGCGTGGTCAGCGCCGCGCAGAGCGAGCTCACGTGCAACGGCGGCGGCGCCGCGCTGCCGTCGCGGAAGCGCGGAAGGTGGGATGACTTCGACTTCGAGCAGTACGTCACGTCCTCGTCGGCGAAGCTGCTGCCGATCCCAGGAATGCAGAAGGTGGCTTACGCGCAGTACGCGACGTCGCCGGCGGCCATGGCGGGCCGGATGGTGGATTGCACCACGGCGTCGACGAGCGGGCGGCCGGCCACCGCGGCGCCGTCGGCGGCGGAGGACGCGCTGGTGGCGGAGCTGTGCCGGCAGGACGCGGAGATCGACGCGCTGGTGCGCGCCGAGTGGGACCGCCTGCGCGCGGGACTCGAGCAGGCGCGGAAGCGGCAGCGGCAGGCGGTGGCGCGCGCCGCCGCGTCGTGCGCGGCGCACGCGCTGCGGGAGAAGGAGGCGGAGCTGGACGCCGCGCGCCGCCGCGCCGCGGGGCTCGAGGAGCGGCTGCGGCAGGCGGCGGCCGAGTCGCAGGCGTGGTGTGGCCTCGCGCGCAGGAACGAGGCCGCCGCGGCCGGGCTCCGCGCCACGCTCGACGCCGTGCTCCTCCGCGGCGTCGTCTGTGCCCCGGCGCGGCAGCCCGCCGCCGAGGAAGGCTCCGGCGAGTCCGACCCTGACGACGCGGGGTCGTGCTGCTTCGTGCCCGACGCCGAGCACGCGCGGCCGGACACCGCCGCCACGGCCGCGTCGTCGGGGAGCGGCGGCAGGTGCCGGGCGTGCGGCGGCGGCGAGGCGTCGGTGCTGGTGCTGCCGTGCCGGCACCTGTGCCTGTGCAAGGCGTGCGAGCCCCGGGCGGACGCGTGCCCCGTCTGCCTCGCCGCCAAGAGCGCCTCCATCCACGTCGCCGCCGACTGACCGCGCGGTCCATCCGTCACCGGCGATCTCGCCGACTTTCGCCGTGTAATTAGGCCGATTAACCCCCCGTTGGTTCCGTCCTTTTGATGAATATTTAGACTTGACCCGTCATGTAGAAAAGATTAACCTCTACTTCTACCATACTTTTATAGTGTTATTATACTGTTATTTACCGTGGCATCTCTTATCTGGATGCAATCTCTGTCCTGCTGAGTTGCTGTCCTGTGTTCTCTGATTGTTTCCATATGAGTTGTGTTGCTCTGTTTTCCGTTTGCTTTCTTTTTCCGTGGATCAGAATCCCAAGGATTTCTTGATCCCGGATTTGAAGAACGTCAGCATTGATGATCCGTTCCACATTTGCACGGCAAGCGGTTCGGTAGGTGCATCCAATTCCAAATCATCCCCTGCATGCAAAGGGCAGTGTTCCAACAGCGTCATGTCTCTTGCTTGCGCTACGGGTCTCCCGTACGTTAATTAACCGAGATCAACGTTGTGCAACAGTGATGCCATGGCGGTAATTTCAGAGCTAGAGCTAGTTGATCCGCCACGTTTTTCCGTGGTGACGGCCATCGAGTGCCCGGCGCCATCGTGGCACAGTTAACCTGCCCCCGTGTGCTGCCTTGCCTGCCACTCACTGTGTCTGCAAAAGCCGTCAGTTTAGGCATTGTTTAGTTTTCGAAATTGGGAGCCAAATTTTGGTTTTTGGAGTGTGTGCTCTGCCGTAGCATTTCGTTTGTATGTGTGAAAAATTGTCTAAAAATTGATTAATTAGGTTCAAAATGTTCGTCTCGTAGAGTACAACAAAACTATGCAATTAGTTTTTAATTTTATCTACATTTAGTACTCCATACATGCTATGATATTTTGTTGTGATAGAAATCATTTTTTTCCAGCGGCTCCGAGTTTCAACTGCCGCATGAGTAACTTTGCAGAAAGAGAGAAATCACAAGAGGCGGAGTAACAGCAAACAAGCCGCCTCGCGTGTACTGTACGTTGCTTTTTTTTTTCTTCCTTTTCCTCGCGTCGCTTTGGGAGCCTTTTCTGGGTTTCAGGGCAGTCACACGTCATCAGCCCCCTCTTGTCTCTTTCGCTTTCCGTTCAGCGTCCATGGATGGATGCCCCGTCATCCTCACCTCGCTCGATCTCTATAGCTGCCTGCGCTGCATGCCACACCCACACCGATCGCACTACCCGATCGGCGTGCACCTTTGGTTTTGGCTTGCACTACCGGCAGACGGTGGTTCTCTGTCTTTTCCTATATTTACAATAAAATTGTACAATTTATTTTTAATTTTATTTATGTTTAGTACTTCATACATATACCGACGTTGTGATGTGACGAAAATCTTCTTTTTAAACCGTAGAATTGAAGGGTAAAGTTAGGAACTGAGCCCTGGTCGTGGGCAGCCACCAGTGCTCTGGGTGCTTGTCCGAGTCAATTAATTCCTCTAACCGATCTCTGTTAACCAATCCACAGCGACCAAATGTATGATCACAACTTCGCAAGCCACAACGACCAAATTAAAATCAACATTCTGATGACAACCATCATTGCTTCGGCACGCATGACGGAACTACAAAATCAGCTATGGCCTCGTTCAGTTCCCAAATTTCATCTCCAAGGGGTATGTTTAGATTAAAATTTCTCTCTCCAAACTTAACTATTCAACTATCCCATCAAATCACATCAAATTTCTCTCCTCATGCATGAAACACTAAACGTGGGTAAATAAAAAAAACTAATTGCATAGTTTTGATGTACACGACGAGATGAATCTTTTGCGCCTAGTTAGGTCATGGTAGGACAATGTTTACCATAAACAAACGAAAAGTGCTACATTGCGCTACAGTGTCCGATGTGACTTTTTCACCCAACTTTTCACTCATCTAAACACACCATGCAAAAAGAAGATTCTCATCCCATCAAAATATGGGTACATGTATGGAGTATTAAATGTAGATAAAATCAAAAACTAATTACACAGTTTTGTTGTACTTTGTGAGACGAAATTTTGAGCCTAGTTAATCAACATTTGGACAATTATTCACAAATACAGACGAAATGTTACAGTGACGCTACACTGATAAAGTCTCATGTCAAAGTTGGGAACTAAATAAGATCTAAATGAAGAGCGGTGTTGCACAACGAACAAACCCAATAGTAAATATTCATATCTTTTTGTTCTTGCCTCAGCACCTTTTTACTGCTTTTCTGAAACTGCGTGTACGCTAGCCCTCATTGACGATTGCTATCTTGTGTTTTCACCCGACCTTCCAAACATGTTCTTAGAATAGCAGGTGATGAACTGGTTGCTAGCTAGCCTCCCCGTACCTCTTTATCCCGTTAGTCTTCCTCCAAAATGCTGACATTTGTGCGTGTGTAGTGCAGTGATGGTCCTACTTCATTTTTCTAACACCTAATACTTCCAAATCTTGCTCTGAAAAGTTCCACTGAATGAAGCTTCAAAGCAAGCTGCCACCGGCATTGCCGTTTCCATCTCAATTATTCATTCCACACGCCTGATGTGGTCTCGATCTCCTTGAGCAGGCGTGTATATATATATATATATATATATAGAAATACGCAGACGTGCACGCCCAATAAATTAAAGTATTATGAGCAGCAGGTCAGGATCACCTCTCATGCTGCTGTCTGATAAGCATTATCATTATCATTTGGCGGCACTCCATACAATTGATCATGATGTGGGTGTCGTCACTGAAAGAGGTGCCAGCAACTAATCCAACCTTTGCAGAATATAATATCTTGTGGACCTTGGGAAAAGATTGGAGCTTTGTGCAGGTAAGCACATGCACGCACATAGATCATTTTGGTTGATACTCAAATCAGGAATATTTCTCATAACGTGCCTTCAGGTCCGAATATACAACTAGCGATGATGCATGACAGTGGGTGTTTGGAAATTTCCTATAAATGGTGCCTTTGCTGGTTCCTACACAAATGAAACTGATTCGCCAACTATGATGGCTATCAAAGACATATTTATATTTATTTTTCTTGGATCGCGATGCATGGAGGAGCTTTCAGGTCAAATTAGATGGTGGGTTATTAAGTGATTATCTAGATTAGTGGAGTATACGTTCAACAGAAATAAACGTGAAAACTTTAATTAGTGGTTGGGGAGGTCAAATGCATGCATTTGAGGCAGACAAGCACTAATACAAAATTTGCCCCGTTGGCATTGTCAATAGAGAAAAGTGGGAATTTTTCGATCTAATTAATTAAGGTTTGATTCCAACTCGAATGGTCTATTATTAAGGATTTGGAGATGATTGGCCTGCTTTTTTGCGTGGAAAAGACAAAATGGAGTGCCCACGATGTTCTAAATGAGGAGTTTAATTATATATGGATTCCAAACAACTTTTCCATTTGTGTTGGTTCCAATAATGACAATGGGGTTTGGTGTCTAATATGGTGAAAGTTTAAGATTTGATACAAGCATTCCCTTATGGTGATGATAAGTAATATTTTGTTAGTAGATGGCTCAGATAGAAAGGGCTATGTAGTGGTGAGCATATTATTCATAAACTAGTAGTATTATTTTTAAGAAATGAGCCTATGAATTATCTCGTGAAATATGATCAATCACTCATTGAGAAGACAAAATCATCCATGTTGATTGAAATAAAGTAAAAGATCTAGAAAAATCAGAAATCAATCGAAACATTGCATGTTATAATATTGAGACTAACCTTAGTGCCTAAATATCCACATTGGGATTTATGGTGTCCTATGAACTTCACTATTGAAAAAATGAGAATTATATTTTGAAGTTTTCACCCATCAAACCTGTAGAATATAAATGCGTTACTTTGGGATAAGAAGATTATTGTATTGGTCCAAATTATTTGATAACCCTCTCCCAATGCTCCATATACAGTATATGATTATGTATACTCCCTCCGTTCCGGTAAAAGAAGCCGCTTAGGACAGCGACACGGTCTTCAAAACATAATTTTGGCTTCTTATTTCTATAAGAATATTTGTCAAAAAGTCATACATATAACTTCCGTTTATGAAAGTATTTTTCAAAATAAATCTATTCATATAACTTTTACAATTTCAAACTCAACAACTTAAAAATTATTTATGATTTATATTCCCAAAGTTTGACTCAAACCTTGTCCTAAACGGCTTTCTTTACCAATACGGAGGGAGTATATATATCTATACCTATTTTAAGGAAACATCAAGCTTCATCGCTGGCTGGATCTGTTTATCTAGATATAAAAGGCTTGGCCTTTGATCTGACAAATCGTTTTGGCTTTGGTTGGCTAGCCACCATTGTCACATGCACACACGTCTAGCATGCCAATATTCAGGTGGTGTTTGGATCCGAGTGCTAAAGTTTAGCACTTTAAATAAGTAATAATTAGACGTATTAAACATAAACTAATTATAAAACTAATTACATAAGTCATGTCTATTTCGCGAGACGAACCTGACAAATCTAATTTTGCTATAATTAATACATAATTACCATACGTTTACTGTAGCATTACATTGTCTAATCATGGTGTAATTAGAGTTAATAGATTCGTCTCGTAAATTACTCTTCGTTTATGTAATAGGTTTTTAAATTAATCTATATTTAATACTCCTAATTAATATATTTACATCCGACGTGACGACGCTAAAGTTTAGTGGGGAGAAAACAAACGGGGCCTCAGTCCAACTTGTACGACCACCCAGCTAGGCTGTAGTTTATTGCTGTGGAGGAGATCATAATGCACCTGTGTATATGTACAAATAAATCAATATGTCCAAAAGAGTCTTTCAACTAAGATCATCCATATATGCTGTTGTTTACTTGATTGATTCCATGAGCAGAGTATATTATTAAACAGATTGTAGATATGTAGATCCATCTGACCAAGTTGAGTTAGATAGTCTCCACATGGTCGGAACTCATGGCCGTGTCATCGGACACCTGCCATTCAGCACAGTATTTTCCATAAAGATACTCTAATAAACATAAACATTATGATACGGTCAAATTCAACCCTTAGAGAGCTGACCTAATCAAAATTAATCTGAGGCAAATAATGTCGCAACAATGAGAAATACTAAAAGTTATATTGTACAACTCAGGGGGTGTTTGGTTACTTTTTTGTCCCGTCACATCGAATGAAAGAATACTAATTAGAAGTATTAAATATAGATTAATTACAAAATGCATTACATAAGCCAGAACTAATTTACTATACGAATCTTTTAAGCCTAATTAGTCCATGATTAGACAATATACTGTTACAATAATGATTTGATAATTGTGTACTAATTATATGTTAATTAGGCTTGCTAAGTTCGTCTCGCGGAGTAGATATGACTTATGCAATTAATTTTATAATTAGTTTATGTTTAATACTACTAATTATCACCGTGACTAAACTTTAGTCCCTGATATCCAAACACAGCCTCAGTTGTGCATCTACGCCTAACTCTAGCAGCAGCGGCAGTATACGCAAAGCAGTAGGCGTGGGTGGGGCCCACCACGGGCGCGCTTGCCTCGGCCGTTGCGGCAGGCCCGCTATTGCGGTCACTTGTAACCGTGCGGCGAAACCGCCTCGTCGCTTTATATAGCACCAGCATCCTCCGTTTCCCTTCATTACTCCGGCCATCTCTTGAGACTTGACCTCGTATCCTCTCCCTGCTCTCCCTCTCTCCGACGAAGAGGACCTCGCGGCATGGCCGTGCACGCGCAGTTCGGCGGCCTCCTCGCCGGCCGCTTGTCTCCATTTGTCGGCGGCGGATTGGCCGGCGAGCAGATGCGGGCGCTCCTGTCAGGCGCCGGGGACAACAAAGGCCACCAGTACCACTTCTCGGCCGGTGTGGTCAGAGCGGCGCAGAGCGAGCTGACCTGCAACGGCGGTTGTTCGGGGGCGGCGCCGCCGCGGAAGCGCGGCAGGGAGGATGAGCTTGACTTCGAGCAGTACGTCGCGTCCTCGTCGGCGGCGCTGCTGCCGATCCCGGGGACGCAGCAGGTTGCCGTCGCGCAGCAGCAGTCGCCGGCGGCGGTTGCCAACCGCACGTTGGATTCCGCGTTGACGTCGACCAGCGGGCGCTCGGCGACGACGGCGTCGGCGGTGGAGGACGCGCTGGTGTCCGAGCTGTGCCGGCAGGGCGCGGCGATCGACGCGCTGGTGCGCTCCGAGTGCGAACGCATCCGCGCCGGGCTGGAGCAGGCCCGGAAGCGGCAGTGCCAGGCGCTGGTGCGCGCCGCCGCGGCGGCCGCGGAGCGGCTGCTGCGGGCGAAGGAGGCGGAGCTCGACGCCGCGCGCCGCCGCGCGGCCATCCTCGACGAGCGTCTCCGGCAGGCGGTCGCCGAGTCGCAGGCGTGGTGTGGCCTGGCGCGCAGGAACGAGGCCGTCGCCTCGGGTCTCCGCGCCGCGCTCGACACCCTCCTCCTCGGCGGCGGCGGCGGCGGCGGCCCGGCGCAGCCCGCCGAGGAGGGCTTTGGCGAGTCCGACCCCGCCGACGCGGTGTCGTGCTACATCGGCGAGGCCGAGTACGCCGGCGCGTGCGCAGCCACGTCGTCGTCCTCGGCGGCGAGCAATGGCCGGGCGTGCCGGGCGTGCGGCGGCGGCGAGGCGTCGGTGCTGGTGCTGCCGTGCCGGCACCTGTGCCTGTGCAAGGCGTGCGAGCCCCGGGCGGACGCGTGCCCCGTCTGCCTCGCCGCCAAGAACGCCTCCATCCACGTCGCCGCCGAATGACCGTGCCGTCTCCGGTGATCTCGCCATTCGCTAACTAAATCCAGCTAGCCGAGTAATCAGGCCGATTGATTAACCCTGTACGTTCTCCTCTATATCGACTCTTGGTGTCGAGTCCTGATTTGATGTAAAAATGATTAACATGGTCCTTTTTGCCGGTCATTCCCTTGATCCAGCTGCAATCGATGTCTCGTTGTCCTCTCTTTTCTTTGGCTCTGCTCCTTGAAGCCGAGTTCTTGCTCTGATCTCGGTTTGCTGTTCTTTTCGCGCGATCAGCTCATTTCTCATGTTATGGATCAAAATTTCAAGTTTTTTTTGTCGAACCCAGAAAAACGTCGACATTGATGATCTGTTTTCGTAATTGCACGCACCACGGTTCGGCGGATCCAACTCGCACCGGCTATGGGACCCCGCACGGTACGCGCCACCTGGCGTGCATGCCATGCGGGGTACGGTACCGTTTCTTGCCCTGCAGCGACGAGTGAAAAAAGTATCGCTACATGGTAAAGGGATCCACGCATCTCTAAATCAAGAGGGAGAGAGGGGGATCGATAAAAGCCACCTCGGCGCGGGCCCGTCTTCACCCGTTCCTTCCCTGCCGTGCTGGCGGCCGCTTCCCTGCCGTGCTAGCCGGCCGCCCCTCAATCTGGCTCGATATCTTCTCCTCCGTCGAGGCCGCCGCGCTCGCCTACGACGTTGCCGCCCACGACATCTACGCCGCCCGGTGCTCGCCCCCGTGGCCGTCGCCGTCGTAGGAGGGAGCGCCGGAGGAGCATATGAGCTGCGCGGCGTCCGTGGCGTCCACGGCGAGGCGGAGCAGGTACGACCCGCGCGCGTCCTGGATCTGCTCTCGCTAGCGCTTTGACCAGCTCCCCCTACTCCTCTTCTTCTCTAAGCATGCGCCAGCCGACACCGTTCATGGCGGCACGTGGGCGCGCTGGTCACACAGTGCTCCTCCTCGTCTTGGCTCTAGTTATCGAGCTTCGGCCCGTGCTAGAACACACGGTGGCCTAAGCCTACCCCTTTCTTCCCATCTCCTTCACCATTCCCATGGCACAGCGGCTCGGCCGCGACGTTCATGGCGGCGCCGAGCAGGGACCAGCCTCCTCTTCCTCTCCCCCTCAACTTTTTCTGCCCCTGCACCTTCTCCTCACCCAGAACACCTCTGGCGCGACACACACACACACACACACACACACTTCCCCTCCTCCTTCCCCATGCGCGACACCACGGCGGCTCAGCCGCACGCTAGCGCGAAGCTCCTACTCGCTTCGACGTTGAAGACCCGGCGATGACGAACCCCTGGGCTTCGCTAATGCCTAGCGAAGATAGTTGTGTGGTTGTATTGGGTGGAGAGGCCGTGGGTGGGTGGAGCGGCTTGGAGCTCAAGCTCCGGCCATGTCGGCCTGGCGGAGCCGTGTTGGGGTCAGTTCGGCGTCGCGCACGTGGGCGCAATAGGCAAAGGAGGCGATGGAATGGCTTGTAGCGAGGCGAGCGAGGGAGTGGTGGAGCAAGGCGGCGGATCGGCGGTGAGCAGCGGCGCTCGGTGGTAGTGAAGAGCTAGACAGAGCAGTGAGGGAGAGACTGGCGAGAGAGTGTCGATGTCGCAGGCCCTGGGAACCGCAACTCCGACGGCGCAGACGAGGAGCAGGCTCTCGGAGACGCGATGGGGGAGGCGGAGGCGGAGCGGGGGAGGCGGAGAGAGCGGGAGAGAAGAGGGAGCAGGGAGAGGATAGGAGAGAGAGAGGGAGGGAGAGGAGAGGAGAGATGGGAGGTTAAAAATTCTTATTGGTGGGTCCCACTTGGTGGTGGTTGGTATAGAGATTGAAGATAGAGTACGAACAAGTGCGGAAGAAGGTGATATAGAGTAGACAATCTCGATGACCAGGACATAATATTCTCTTTTAGAGGGTAGGGTAGAGGTTGATCACTGCGAACAGCCTCGTACCTTTTTGTGAAATTGTGTTACGTTAAGGCCATCCCAAACCTATAGTGTCTATAAATAGTGTGTAGAGAAAAAAGAGAGAGTAAGAAACTACACATAAATAATAACTCCCCAATGCATAGTTTCTATGATAAATGAAGAAAATAAATCTCCTCCAATCCTCTCTCTTCTCTCCCCTTTCTTCATCCTATTACTCTTCTCTCTTCCTTGGTTCTTGTGTAGACATGGGCCGCGTTTCTTCAGTGTTGGAAATATTTTTCTACCCCATTTGACCAATAGTTAAGGGTATTAAATAAAGTCAGTTTACAAAACTATCTTTACAACTTTAGACTAATTCACGAGACAAATCTAATGAGGCCTTTGACCGCACGATTAGATAATGGTTACCGTAGCATTACTGTAGTAAATCATGGACTAATTAGACTCATTAGATTCATCGCGTAAAGTTATACTCATCTCTAAAAAAGTTTTGCAAATAGACTTGATTTAGTACTCCATGCATGCAAGATTGACTTTGTAAATTTATTTCCGGAAAGCTGTGAAACACGGTGTCTTATATGAGAAACTATTTCTATTTTTTCAACTATCCTAGAGGGTTGGGATGGCCTAACTAACCATGTTGCAAATGTAACAGTCGATCTGCTGAAGCGCTGTTTTCTTTTCTATCTGGCGGCTGCGTCAGGTCTTTGATGCAGAGGCCATAGGCCTGCTACGCCGTGGCCACTAGAGGCCAGGGCAGCTGGGCCGTGGATCTGCCACGTTTTCCGTGGTGACCCCAGCGCCATCACGGCACATAACTATGCAGAGGAAGATGACAGGCCTTGTTTAGTTCCAAATTTGGTATGAAATTCCATGCGCGCTGCAGCGTCCCAAAAATTAATTAATTAGGCTCAAAATGTTCGTCTCGCAGAGTACAACAAAACTGTGTAATTAGTTTTTTATTTTATCTACATTTAGTACTCCATGCATGGTCTGATATTTTGATGTGATGATAATCTTCTTTTTGCATAGTGAATTTGGGGGGTGCAAATTTGGGATCTAAGACCTTGTTTAGCTCCCAAATTTGGTGTATCAAATTTGGAAGTTTGGGGTCTCTTCGTAATCATTGCGTCACTGTAACATTTCGTTTGTATATACGAAAAATTGTCCAAAAATTGATTAATTAGGCTCAAAATGTTTGTCTCGCAGAGAACAACGAAACTGTGCAATTACTTGTTGATTTTATCTACATTTAGTATTCTATACATGTTATAACATTTTGATGTGATGAAGAATCTTTTTTTTACATAGTGAATTTGGGAGCTACTTTTTGGAACCAAACAAGGCCTAAACAAAAGGCCCGCTGTGTTGCCTGCCACTCACTCTGTCTGCGTAAATCATCTTTTCCTTTTCTTTCGGCAGCTCTGTGACTCTCTGAGTTTCAATTGCCGCGTCGAGTAATCAACTTTGGTGGGTGGTTGTTGCTTGCGATGCAACTCGATCGTGATTTTTGTTGCTCATATTCCAGTGCATGCATCACGTCGCATTGGTCGCCGGTCGAAGTAATTTAGCAGATCGAGCACCAGTAGTGGCATGGAGTTCCTAATTCAATAGGCTTTTGGGTTTGAAAAAAAAGTAGAAACCCGTGAGCTAGCCTTTGGGGGTGCGGCATCAGCATCTCGAATGCAGGCTGTGGCTGGCGTGACCGTCGGTGCCTGAAGCCTGAAGCGGTGTGCGCAGCCACTGCTCATGCACTGATGATGCACGCGAAGGTTCAGTGATCCCTTTGCTTCGAGGGTCGTCACTCGTCAGCCTATTCGGAGAGTCTCCTCCGGTGTCCAACTCTTTTCCTTTGGGCCGTTGATGGAAAGATGATGATAGTTCCTTCGAAGCAATCAGGATTCAGGAGAGACGTATTTCCTTGTTTACATTTATTTATGCACACAGATATAGTACGTGCTTTTCTTTACCTTGTTCCTGCCCGCTTTACTCTTCGCTCGTCTGCAAATTTGTTCTCTAATCTCACCTAGCCTGTCTTCGGCACCAGAGTTGCAGGGTCTCACTGCACCGGCACCCTAATCGATCTCATCTATCCAGTGCGTGGCCACCGATGGAGCACGATCGATCAGATGTGATGATGGATTGACTGATGACACCACCAAAGTATTGAACAACACGCGCAGTGCTGCCATGGACGTACGGCCTGCTGTTCATTGGTCCACTACTGAACTAGCTTAGGGCAAGCCCAACGTGGGCATATATGGATGTTAGCCCCATCAAAAAGTTACTGTCCATGTAGGAATCAATGGATTGGAACCACCACACCCCCAACGCAAGCACACGCAGGTCTCTGTTAGTTTTTAACGTGGGCTTTTATAACTCAGCCTCATGGTGCATAGACGTTTATGTATTTTTCTTTTCTGCTATTAACATGAAAGTGATCACTTGTCTCCTAGTCTTATAGCAATTTTTTTGCAAATATCACATGTTACTTGTTAGTGTCTTCTTGTATCGATGAATGAAAGAGTAGAATAGAAAGGGTATTTTTGAATAAAAGAATTGTAGTTGAATGAATTGCGGTGCATCTCCTATCCCTACCGGACCTGGATCCAGTGCAGTCGTAACAGCGACTGTAAGATAAGAAGTCGCAAGATCTTGAACGTCCGGAACGAATTGATCGGAGATGGTTGGAGGGGCATGACCTCGCTGACTTTTCAAGAGACGGGAAACAATAGACACTCGTTGGAGGGAAACGGACGGGAAACAACAGACACTTCCCGCCATTTTCATCTTTGCCGCGCGTGAAGCGACGGCGACCGCGAAGGCGGCCGGCGAGCTGCATGGCCATGGAACCTGCAGCGCCGCCTCCTCCACCTACGTGCCTCGCCAAACCCAGCTCGTCTGCTCTTCCATCCATCACGGAAGTCATTGCTCATTCAACACCTCTTCAAGCGACTCATGGTGGCACCTGCGCCGCTGCTCCCCATGCTGGTGCCGAAGCGGCATCCGAGCGCATGCAAAGCGCCGGTCATGGAGGCGTCACGGCATCCGTCCCAATGTCGAGAAAGTTGCGCCCTATGAAGAAGGCTGGCGCTGCATAGCGCGGCTGCCCCGACCCCCCTCCGCGAACTCCGGTGGCGCAGAGCGAGTCGGCAAGTGCTGGTGGTGAAGCAGCTGGTGATGGCATCATGGATGACACCCAACAGGTGCTCGAGGATGTGCCTGCAAGGTTTGTCTCTATGTAGTCACTAGTTTCTATATATATGAAGTACTACTGTAAATGAGCAAATGTGATTATGTGATTGGTATTTAACTTTGATGTTTCATCTCTGATGAAAATATTTTTAGTTTAGACATATGATTTTATACTTACAATTTGATAACCCTTTTTAGTTCTGATTGCAACATTTACTGCAGAATGACTGTAACTCCGTTTTGGATTCCACAAATTGGTATGACATTTAGTAGTTTCAATGAAGCTTGGGAGTTCTGGGTAACATATGGTGGCCGGATAGGTTTTGATGTCCGAAAATGTTACACAAACACAAGTGATCTTGATGGATTGGTAACATCAAGTAGGTTTGTTTGTTCAAATCAAGGTTCTCGGGTAACTATAGATGTTACCAATCCCTCCCTACCTACTTTCGTATGTTGAACCATCTCGAACATAGAAATCTAAGCAGGTACATAGGCCGGGAACCAAATCCTATATAATTTTAACTTTAATCCTATATAATTTTAACTTTTGTAGGTAACTATAGATGTATTTCTAGACGACTGGACCTAACCTGGACGGCTGGACAGATGAGATTCATCTAGAATAGTGGAGTATAAGACAAATAGAGGAAAACCGAATAGAGCACTTGTGAGACAGATTACGTTGACGGGACCCCCAAATAAGAATATGTCTAGGCCTTGTTTAGATGGAGAATAGGGGGCGGAGAATTGGGGGTTTGAGTCACTTCGTAATCATTGCGCCACTGTAGCATTTCGTTTGTATGTGTGAAAAAGTATCCAAAAATTGATTAATTAGGCTCAAAATGTTCGTCTCGCGGAGTACAACAAAACTGTGTAATTAGTTTTTTATTTTATCTACATTTAGTCCTCAATGCATGTTATGATATTTTGATGTGATGAGAATCTTCTTTTGTATAGTGAACTTTGAGGTTGTTTTCTGGGATGTGTCGCCCTAGTAGGATCGACGTGACTTTCTGTGAAGCTAGAATGCATTGGATTTGGCACATATGCAATGTGGGCATGTGGCTGGTCAATTAACCGTGGACGGTGGACATGCCGGCATGGGTCCGGCATTCCGGCAATATAATGCAATGCATGCACATGAGTGTACTAGCTATATTTCGTGCATGAATAATAGCGTGGTGCGGAATCTGATGATGTACGTTAACTCTGAGCATCGAAGCGGATACTGCTGTCCACGCGAATCACCAGCAGACAGCAAAGACACAACACAATACATTGCACTTGATGCATGCTTGCTAGCTCCATCCGTCGCGTTTGCATGGGCCATGACATCGTGCATAGAACAGCGCAATAATCAGCGTGGGCTCGAACCACGACATGATCGAGCTCATAACTTTTAGAGAAAAGCAAAGCGCCAGAGAGTCTAGGACAGTGCTATGATATTTGACGTTTTCCAATGTATCGTCTGATCTTTATTTGCCTTCACGTGCGTGCCTACCTGGCTACCCCCTACTTGACAACTTCACACCTTTGCATTATTGTGCTGCCCATTTAGGGTGTGTTTGGTTGAGCTTTTTTTTTGGCTTTGACTTTTCAAAAAAGCCAGTAGCCTAACCAAAGGGGTTGGCTGTCAACAAAAGCCAAAGCCAAAAGCAGTTTTTTCCTAGTTCATTTCTAAAAGCAGGTATGGAGGTGCTTTTTTGGGCTTTGGCTTTCACAACTTTGAAGAAATTATGTGTATATATACATAATATATATATGATAATACTATACCCTACCTAGGTAGGAAATAACTATTTCCTACCCGAGCCTGTTGGCCGACCGATCCGGCCGTGGCTGCAGTCCTCACGACCGGTTCTCCTTCCGCGGTCGATTTCCTTTCCGTTTTTTCCCAGTCCAACCCACGATCCCAATCGGTTCCCGCACCACCTCGAGTACTCTCACGATCCAGGTCAACGATTTCTAAAAATGAATCCAATTCGTCCCGTCGACCCGCCGCCGCCCCACGCCGATTCCTCCCTGAACCTCGCGGCCGCGTGGTCCACCTCCTCCGTGCATCTCTTCTCCGGCAACCCCCTCAAGCAATACCGCGCCGGATCTCCGTCGCCGGCGACCTGGCCTTGCAACCCCCCCTTCCACTGCGATGGCGCCCTCCTCGCTGCTGGAGACAAGAAGGCGCGTCCGCATCTTCCGCGACGGAAGCCCGCAACGGACGTCCCCCCTCCTCTCTGTGCCCACACCACCGAGATCTGCGTCATCCGGTACTAGGTCTCCGTCGGAGACGCCCGTATTTTCCGTCCCCACCGCGCACGGGATTGTGGGACTACATCAGCGGCGGCTCGTACCTGCGCGTCTCTCCCTCTCAAAGGCAGCCCTCGCGTGAGCAACCAGCTGTTGGGAGTCGTCAGGTGGTGGCGGCAGCGGCGAGTAGGCGGCTTCGTTGGATCCGGCCACCGGGCCTGTGGTGGTGCCTCTCGTGCTGTGGTATGACCCTGAGGCTAGGTACAAATTCTATAATCGATGTGATTTTTTCTAATTTGATTATTCTTGTTAATCTCGATTCTGTGTCTGGCTGTAGTTCCAAATCTCAACGTATCAGAGAGCACAGAAGCGTGCACGTGAATGGATATGGGTCTCTTCTGTTTGATGCGCGGAGCCAAGCGACAGCATTGCGGGAGTCTGCTTGGATGTCGGCGGTGTGATGTGGTGCAAGCAGCGACATTGAGGATGACGACAGGTTCTTAACTTTCGTATTCTATAACTAAGTGACTGATAAATCTGGCAAATCACCACAATGCAACCTATCATCTATTTACGGATGGTGAGTGGTGACCTCCATGCGCACAGCTCTCATACTTATCTATGGTTGCTAAAAATTATTTGTAATTCCTAACTAATAACGCTAATCATAAGATATGCTGCTGGAGACAGATCGATTTTTTATTAACTATACAGCCATCTTTGATCCTTTAGCTAGTTCATTTAGAATTCTATGAATGCAAACATACCCTTAATTTTCTGGGATGATTGCTCATCAATGCTCTTTCTTAGAAATATGATTGCTCAAAACGGATTCAGTCTTGTGCAAGTATTGATAGGATACATAGCTTGGGACTAGATTAAGTGAATTACCACTTCAGTCTTGCTGATTTCTGGGATGCTCATTCAAGGATGCCATAGGCCGTCGCGCCTCAAACCACCTGTCCTGCAACCTGGCCTCCTACACGGGAGGTATGTCCAGCCCTTAGGCCTTGTAATTTGAATTATATAGCAATTTTGTTTACTGAGTGATAGTACATGTTTAGATGACTAGAGATATGTCTTACTGGTTTTTAAATGAATTGATTATTCTTATTTGTAAAGAAGAATACCTGTTCAGATATGTAAATGTCAGATACGTGTGATTCCTGCAAAATATCTAATAACATTTTGACTATTATTTAGTTTCTTAAGATGCATAACCGTTTCTAGCTTTTCAGGATAATATTAGTGATAATTTGTACTATAGTATAGATGAATGGTTCCAGCCGTCCAATATGCTTGTATTAGAACAATAAGGATAATTTATTTCCAATAATTGAGATGCATGATTGTTCACCGGAGAGAGGCTGACCAGATTAATTCAAATTTGTGCTAGGAGGATACCTGATTTGGTATATGGTTAGGTAATGTAGATTCTGCCACTGCAGCTAATCCCGAAACATTAGATGACCTGATGATCAAATGCAGATGAAGCCATGAACAATCTTGTATATGGTTAGATGATGTTGATTATACTGATTTATACCATCCTGAACCTTGCGACTTGCGAGGATTTACACATGTAAGGGCCTCTTTGGAACAAAGGATTCTCAAAACATAGGAATAGGAAAACCATAGGAATTGAGGTGCATGTAACTTGCAATCCTATAGGGTTTGAAAACATAGGAAATTTTGTTACATAGTGTTTGGATGCAACATAGGAAAAACACAAGAATGTGAAGAGAGAGATAGACACAAAGGAAAGTTTCCAAGAGGTTGGACCTCATGTTAGATTTCCTCCAAAATTGCAATGGATTGGGCCATTCCATAGGAATTTTGAAGGATTTTAGGATAGCCAATCCTTTGTTCCAAAGGGCTACATAGGAAAAATTCCTATAGGATTTCAATCCTACAAAATTCCTCCATAAATCCTATGTTCCAAAGGAGGCCTAAAAGTTTATTTTTCCCTGTTTCCTGTAACATCTGTTGTACTAGATTTGCTCAGTTGAATCATCAATTTCATTAATTTTCTGTTTGCTTGGTTCAGAAGAATACTATCCTGTTTGTCACTTGATGTGTAAATGGTTTTGTGAAAGTGATGGTGTCCTAGTATAGTGGATGATGCTGTGCTGGATGTCAGCTTAGAGCGTCCTTGAGGCTGCTCAAGTTCTCTGAGCCGTGGAGCTTTGCAGCGCTGTGTGGTGGTCAACATAAGTGAGACACACGATAGCACTTGTTGTGCAAGAGCTATTCATTTGGATTCCATTCATTTGGCATTTTAGATTATATTGTGCATGGTGCTAGCCATAATGCACCTATCTAATGGATAGAGGGGAGAAGACGTCCATGCTCGTGTCAAGTGTTTGCTGAACTGAAAATTCTGCTCTAATTTTGTATTAATTATTCGTCACCAACAAATGGTGTATGGAGAATGAGACACGAGTGTTTGTAATCTACTGTACATTTTTTTCTTCTCAAATTAAGATTTGTATGTAAAAGCCATCTTCAGAGACAAAGTACGACACATTTTTATTTCTATGTATTCCTGGAAGGAAAAGCTTTGTAAAGATTTGGATGGAGACATGGAGTAATATGAGCTATAAAGATATTTGATTGAAACTGAAAACTAATTTTTTTAACCGTGGCATCAGTTTCTCTTAAATATAATTATTATTGTGATTTGACGTTAGGTGCGACTAACTGCAAATGTTAATTACAGCGAGCACACACACGGCACGTGTCAACCTGCTATCGATGCTGCCCAGCATCCCAAAAAAAGTCCCAAGCTTTCTGAACTGCCGAAACAAAAAAGAATCCCAAAAAAAATCCGATCTTTCCCAACAGCCCAAAGAAAAAAATCGGATAAAAAAAAACCAGCCGTGGAGACACCGACTCCACGGTGCGCTAGCCTGGCGCGGGGTGACTCGCGGGGGTCCTGCGTGGGGCTTCCGTCGGCGGGCTCGGGTACGGAATAATATTCCATATGGAATAGCGCTGGCCATATATATATATTATATGATATTTATTTATTTTTATACATATATCTTATATATAGATTTATATGTATATGTGTAAGTATATATATATGTATACATGTATAAGATATATCTTATATATATCTATATATATTATGTGTTTATTTATTTATATCTTATATATATATGTGTTTATATGTATAAGATATATGTGTGTATATTTATTTATTTATATGTGTATCATATATATATGTTATATGTATAAGATATATATTATTCATATGTATATATACATATATATATTTATTATATGATATAAATAAATATGTATATATGATATATGATATATATATATATGTATACATATATATATTTATCTATTTATTTGTTTCATAAGATATATGATATAAATAAATAGATAAATATAAAATATATTATACTTATAAAATTGTGAATAACTATGTATTTATTTAGTTTTATGTATATATAACTATATATATGTATATATGTACGTATATATACATGACAAGTAGGGTTTGCTAGTAAGTTTTCAAAAAGCAGCTGTTTTACCAAACGGCTTTCAGTTTTCTCACAGCTCATAGTCCACAACAGCTTTTTCTACAGCCATAGCCCACAACAGCTTTTTTCACACAGCTCAACCAAACGCACCCTTAAGGGGCTATATACATATATATATGGCCATATGTATATTGTCCTATACTATATAAATATATATATCCAGACGAAACAGAGAGTTCACGGGTGAATGAACTACACATGAAGATGCGTCACAGCTGTACTACTCAGGGTGTGTTTGGTTGGACTGTGGCTTTAGAAAAAGCTGCTGTGAGCTGTGGCTTTGAAAAAAAGCTGGTTTGGCAAAGCTACTGTGGGATGGATGGAAGCCTGTTTGGTTGAGCTGTTGTGGCTTTAGAAAAAGTCCCCTCACTTTAAGTGGGCCCCACATGTCATGCACACATAAAAACTCCAGTGCTCACGCCATGGCCGTCGGGCGGCACTGGGTGGCGCAATCGCTGGCGGTTTGGTGGGTTTGGGGTCAGGCGTATGTGCGTAGGTGATGGAGGAGGTGGTGCCGAGTTTGTAGATGTGCTCACCCTGAAGAGAAACGGGCGATGGCGGCCGGACGTTGGTCCACGGCGGAGGCAGCGAACGGCGGTGAGAGACTCACACGGAGGTGCTCCTTCGGTGGACGAACAGCGACGACATCTGGCGGAGAAGCTTTGGACTGGCGTGGGGATGCTCGTGGTGGACATCTCCTTTCCCAAACATCGACGGCCGCGGCGAACCGGGGTGAGGGCGGCGGCTTGGGTCCTCGTTACGCGTGGCGATGGTGCTCCGGTGACGGAGTGTGGGCGTTGAACGGCAGCGGAGCTTCCTTGGGTGACGCCGGAGCTCTTCGTGGTGGTGGATTGGCTCGGCAAGTGACGGTTGTGGTGAATCGAGGCGAGGGTGGGTGAAGATCGGCGGCGGTGCCCCCTCGGCTCGTGCGCCGCTGGCGACGGAGGAGGAGGGGGCATGGTGGCTGGGGAGCAGCGGCGAGGAGACGAGATGGGGGCGGCGGGGGCTCGAAGGCCAGGGAGGAGGCGGTCGGGGGGGGAGGGGGGCAGCTGCGCAGCTAGCGGCAGGGACCGGGGGCGGCGATGAGCGTGAGGAGGACGAGGTAGGTATTGGGAGAGGGGGATGAGGGGCGCCGGGCGGGGAGGATTAGGGGCGCCGTCGACCAGCGCAGGAGATGAGGGGGAAGCGCGGCGGTCGGGAGAGGTGGAGGAGGGGCGCCGCCATTGGGAGAGGTGGAAGAGGGGCGGCGGCCATCAGGGGCGAGGAGATGGGCGACGGGAGAGGGACTGTACGACAAAAAAAAGAAAGTGCGAACCGTTTTTTCCATAACCAGTGGCAGGTGGGTAATTTTATGACCCAAAAGCAGGTAAAAGCAGGATCTGAGCTGCTTTCAAATTTGTACTAGGCAAAAGCTGCTTTTGGCTGTGACTTTGGATGGCAGCCAACCCCTTTACTTGGGCTTTTGGCTTTTTTGGAAGCAAAAGCAGGTTGGAAGCCCAACCAAAGGCACCCTCAATGGAGTGCCTGGCAAGACTTTTCATTGCAGAAGAGGAGTAAGACAAGGGGACCCTTTATCTCCTCTATTATTTGTCCTAACTGCTGATCTGTTGCAGACATTGATTAATTCATCTAAGAGTGAAGGATTGTTGACTTTGCCAATTCCCATTGCATACTCTAGTGACTTCCCTGTGTTGCAGTATGCTGATGATACTTTGATTATCATGGAGGCCAAAATGGAGCAGCTGTTGGTCTTGAAAGAGATTTTGCACTCTTTTGCTCTTCTGACAGGTCTGAAAGTGAATTTTTCTAAGTCTATGATGGTTCCAATTAATGTGTCAGAGGAGCTGCTTCTTTCACTCTCTGCTGCTTTTGGTTGCACTAAAGGTTCTCTGCCCTTTACATACCTTGGCATGCCTTTGGGGCTTTCTAAGCCATGTGTAGGTGATTTCTGGCCATTAGTTTCTAGGTGTGAGAAAAGACTAATTTGTACATCTCAGTTCCTTTCACAAGCATGCAGATTGAAAATAACAAACTCGGTGTTGTCAGCTCTCCCTACCTTCCATATGTGTACATTCTATCTTCAGGGCACTGTTATTAAGCAGATTGATAAGTTCAGAAAGCACTGTTTGTGGAGAGGGGCGGAGATTAATGCAAGAAAGCCTCCTAAAGCTGCTTGGAAGTTAGTCTCTTTGCCAAAATCAGAAGGAGGATTAGGTGTATTAAACTTAAAAAGGCAAAATGAAGCTTTGCTCTTGAAGAATTGGCACAAGTTCATGAACAGAGAGGATATTCATTGGGTAAAGCTGGTCTGGGAGAAGTACTATCCTCATCATAAGATCCCCGATCATACCAAGAAGGGCTCCTTTTGGTAGAGGGATGTCTTGAAACTTCAAGATTCTTTCGAAGGGATGGCATCTGTTCTGATTCAAGATGGGAGAACTTGCTCTTTCTGGGATGATATGTGGAATGGGAGAATTCCGAGAACTGCATACCCTGAGTTGTATTCTTTCACAAATAATACAAGGGTTTCTGTTAGCAAGGTTTCGATCATTATCTCACTTGCATCAGCTGTTTCACATTCCATTATCAGAGGAGGCCTTTCTGCAATACGTCGAGGTTCAGCACACGCTAGATGCTATGCCTGCCATGGTTGCAACAGACTCTTGGTCCAACATTTGGAACAGCCCAGTTTTTTCAGTTGCCAAGGCGTACAAATGCTTATCTGGAACGCGAGAAACCCATCGTGCTTTTAAATGGGTTTGGAAGTCTTCATGTCAACCCAATCATAAGGTCTTTTTTTTGCTGCTGTTGGTGGATCGATTAAGTACAAGGGAGTTATTGAGAAGAAAGCACATGGTACTCCAATCCTACAGTTGTGTGCATTGTCCCTCTGTTATAGAGATGAGTTTGTTGCATCTGTTCCTGGACTGTCACACCCGGATTTTCACAAAAACCCGAATGTGGCCATATGTGTGCCCAGGAAGTCCACATACACACATAGCAAACAAATATGGTAAAACAGAGATCAAATGCTTCATTTATTCATCTAAAAGTAGTGTTTACATCAGAGTGCTGCATAAATGAAGTACATGGATAGCGGAAGACTAAATAAACTCTCTCTAAGCATAGCCGCATCCCACAGGGACTCTGACCGGGAGAACACAACTCAGTAGTATGGTAGATCTTCTGAAACTCAGCAGCAGACTCATGCACATCCCAATCTGTTACCCGTCCGGGATTTTGTTGAATAAATAGCAAGTGTAAGTAAAACATTTACTTAGCAAGTATAGCACGGGTTATGAAGGCTCAAAAGGCTTAGACACGGCTTAACTGCATGAGCACTTTTAGTTGGTCCGTTTTAACATTATCCAAGTTACTACAAGTGAATGAAACCCGGTTGAACCCAATTAATAATGTGTAAGTGTCATTAAGCATAAATAAATACCATCTTCTAATAAAAAAGGATCCAGGCCGCTCCTTTCCTTCCTTGCGCCTCTCCCCGCTTGGAAAGTGCTCCCGCGCATGGAAGGCGATCCCCGCCGCCGCTGCCCCGACCTCGCGTGGCTCGCACGCCGAGGCAGCCTCCCTTGGGGTATAAAAGCAAGACCGCCTCACCCCCTAAGCCGTCATCCACCCCTCGCCCCGAGCTCCCAGGCCTTCTGCGTCGCCATCGATCTCCGCCGCCGCCATTAGCCGTCGCCATCGATCCTCGCCGCTGCTGTCCGGACCTCGGCAGGAACCCATCCAGGACAGTCGCAAGAAGGTAACAGAGCTATCTAAGGCCACCTTGGTCTCGTTTCCACCGTGAATCGCACCTAATCGCTCGCCGTCGTTACACAGTACCGCCGGAGCCGCCCCGCCTCGTCATCCGCACACCTCGTCGCCGCCCCGCCGTCGTAAACCCCCCAGGTGAACTCGCCGTTCCACCCCAAAGCTCCAGGACCAGGTCTCGTCTCTTTTCGTGGCCTGTAGCTCAAGATAGGTCCAACTCCGGCGAGCCTCCGCCTCGGCCGAGCGGCGCCGCCGCGCGGTCGTCGTCCCCGGCGAGCCCCGAGCCCCGAGCCGTTCGATCAGAACGCAACGGCCCAGATTAGAACCCTGGATACCCCTTCGCGTTTTAAATCCCAGCCACCCACATCAGATCCAACGGCTGCCACGCGTCCGAGCCGGGTCAATACCGGTCAGCGCCTGCCACTTTTTCTAAAGACCCCCTCGGCTTTTCGCGAATCAACCCGCCGTCCACTCAGTTCAAAAGATAATTACATCCAGGTCCTTTTTCAGCGTTTTAGCCCCTACGCTTTTGAATAATAGAACCCGCCGTCCTGCCCTGTTATTTTTACACGATAGCCCTTCTATTTTTACGCGTAATTACGTATAAGCCCTCGGTTTTTCACAAATGAGCCCCTGGAAGTTTCTGAAACTTGCCAGTAAGCCCCTGAAACTTAGAAATGCCATAACTTTCTCGTTTTAGCTCCGATTAGAGTGATTCTCGCGCTCACGTGTTCGTAGCGAAGCGTAGAATATTTCTAGCTCCTGTTTTTGTACTTTTTTCACTGTTGGTGTACTGTTTCTAATAGAATACTCTTGTTTGCATGTATTGGCTTGTGTGGATGCTTGTGTGGTGATTCGTGTCCAGTCGGTGAGCCGTTCGCGTTGGACTTTGAGTACGAGGACTTTCAGGAGCCGGACTCGCAGCAGCAGCACCTTGAGGAAGGCAAGTTATAGCACGGACAATCCTTGCTACCTACTCACTTGTAATACATTATTTCATACATGCATGTGTCTAATATGATGTATCCTTTAAGGTTGTACCTAGCTTTTCATTATCCTATCCTTGTTTACCTTGAGTTTATTGCATTTGGGTAGAATTTTGCTAGGCGCAGCTACTATCACCTTTGTTTAATTGTTAAACTCGTATTAATGGTCCACTTCAACTTTAATGTTAAAACTTGCTTTTTAGCAACATGGAACATGAAGCTAGGGCGTGTGCTTCATGCTTGGCCCTAGTGTCTCTCCGTAAGGACTGGTTCTTAAAGCGGCAACCCAGGAGCCTGTCGCCACCGCCAGAACTATAATGGCTCTGGTCTTGGACAAGTAGCTTGTACGGCTCTAGCTTAACAGTAGTCATCGACGGGCCGACGGCGTTATGGGAATCACTCGTGAGAGTATGGTTTGATCCACCAAGGACGGGGGTACCGTCGGCTATGCCTCGTTAGGCACAGTCCCGTGTTGGGAGCCACCGTGAGTGCGGGAGCTCCACACGTTGCGCTCTTTATTTTGTTGTTGGCATGCGTTGCCGCGCTCTGGACGCCATTGACCCTCCTATCGCTGCGCCCTGGGAGTCAGTCGATCTTGGTGCCTTGGATCATGCTGCCTGTGTTGTACCATAACGACTACTATTTTGTTAGGGTGTCTTGTGAAAAGCCTCGTAGCGTCCCTATGCAGTCACACCTCGGTAGTGTCGATGTGCGTGGTTGGGTGCAAAGTTCCCTTGAACTTTTACGCGACTGGTGGGGAAGGGGCGAAACCTCTGCAGAGTGTAAATCTATCATGATAGCCTTGCCCAGGGTCACGAGCGGCCTGGATCCTTTTTGATTAGAAGATGGTATTTATTTATGCTTAATGACACTTACACATTATTAATTGGGTTCAACCGGGTTTCATTCACTTGTAGTAACTTGGATAATGTTAAAACGGACCAACTAAAAGTGCTCATGCAGTTAAGCCGTGTCTAAGCCTTTTGAGCCTTCATAACCCGTGCTATACTTGCTAAGTAAATGTTTTACTTACACTTGCTATTTATTCAACAAAATCCCGGATGGGTAACAGATTGGGATGTGCATGAGTCTGCTGCTGAGTTTCCAGAAGATCTACCATACTACTGAGTTGTGTTCTCCCGGTCAGAGTCCCTGTGGGATGCGGCTACGCTTAGAGAGAGTTTATTTAGTCTACCGCTATCCATGTACTTCATTTATGCAGCACTCTGATGTAAACACTACTTTTAGATGAATAAATGAAGCATTTGATCTCTGTTTTACCATATTTGTTTGCTATGTGTGTATGTGGACTTCCTGGGCACACATATGGCCACATTCGGGTTTTTGTGAAAATCCGGGTGTGACAGATTGGTATCAGAGCTGTGCTGACTGTAGGAACGCAGCCTAGATAGTACGGTGGACAAATTACTAGGAGACCCCCATGACTTCAATTATTTATGTGTGCAATTATGTCTATAAGTGCTTGTATTTATTGTTATTATGCATCTGCTTGATTTGGATCTTTGTGATGATTGCGATGGGCGTGGACGCAAGTCTTTCCCCATCTAGATTTTTGGAATAAGGCTTAAGGACTTTAATGTCTAGATAGCAGGGGGGTATTCATTTCTCTTGCTAATCTGACCGCCATCTTATACTTGTTATTATAGATGGCTAATCCTAGGGGCCAGAACCCGAACCTGAACCCGAATCAGCAGATCCCCACCATCGAACAGCTGATGTATGCTCAAGTCCAGATGATGCAGCAGATGGCTCAGACCATGACGTAGATCCAGCAGAACCAACAGAATCCACATCCTCTGGCGGCTGCTCCACCAGAGACAAGAGGGGCAAATTTCTGAAGGGACGCCCCCCGACCTTCACCAAGGCCACTGACCCACTGGAGGCCGATGACTGGCTCAAGGCTGTGGAGAGACAGCTCGACATCGCGCAGTGCAACGACCGGGAGAAGGTGTTGTACGCAGGAGGACAGCTCCAGGGACCAGCATTGAACTGGTGGGATTCATACCAGTACGCTCACCCCAACCGTGATCAGATCACCTGGCAGGAGTTCCGTGACCGCTTTCGCTCTCACCATGTACCAGAGGCTCTGATGGTCCTGAAGAAGAAGGAGTTCCTAGCGCTGAAGCAGGAAGGGATGAGTGTCACCGCTTACCGTGACAAGTTCATCGAGCTGGCCCGTTACGCTCCAGAGGACGTGGACACCGACAAGAAGAAGCAGACCAGGTTCCGGGATGGCTTGCAGGATGCTCTGCAGTACCAGCTGATGAGCACCAAGTTCCCCAACTTTCAAGAATTGGTGGACAACGCCTTTATGTTGGAACACAAGCGCCGTGAGATAGAGGAGAAGAAGAGGAAGTTCCAAGGCCAGCAGTCAGGGAGCAGCAGCCGCCCTCGCTTCACTCCTCCACAGGGGAATCAGCAGATGGGGAGCCAGCAGCGCTTCCAGGGCCAGTCCAGCTTGCTGAGTCGTGGCCAGTACCAGCAGCGCCCCCAGTACCCCCAGGCGCCACAGCAACAGCGTTCCCAGAATCAGCTGCAGAATGGTCCAGTTCAGCACAACCAGGTGCAGCCAAGGCCTGCCCAGCGCACCGGCCCAGTTAGCACTGCACCAGTGGGTCCGAGGTGTTTTTATTGTGATGAGCCAGGACACTACGCCAACGCTTGTCCCCGCAGGGGCCAGAATCCTGTTGGGCAGAACAACAACCAGAGGGCTGGGCAACCGCAGAACCAGAATGGGAATCAGCAACAAGGCCAGGCAAACCATGGACAGCAGAACCTGACTAGGGGCAAGCTTAACCACATGGGTGCAGAGACTGCCGAGGGTGCCACTGACGTGGTCGTGGGTACGTTCCCTGTCAACTCAACCCCTGCAACCGTTTTGTTCGATTCTGGAGCTTCGCATGCTTTCATATCTCCTGCTTTTGTGAAAAAGAACATGATGTCATTACGACCTATGTCAAACACCATGCTAGTTAGCTCACCAGGTGGGGAACAACGAGCCACTTTACGTTGTACCCATGTCACCATCACAATAAGGGGGGTAGACTTCGAGGTGTACCCGATCGTGCTGGAAACCCTTGGGTTTGATTTAATTCTGGGTATGAGCTGGTTAGGCAGATATGATGCAGTGATCCAATGTTCCAAGAGAGCAGTGCAACTGATAGCCAGGACGGGTGAGAAGGTGGAATATCAAGCAGCCAGTTCCCTAGAGCACAATCAAGTTAATCAAGCTAAAGGTGCAACTCTTGAAGACATCAGAGTAGTGAGCCAGTTCCCGGATGTATTTCCAGATGAATTGCCAGGTATGCCCCCAGAACGCGAAGTTGAATTCGTTATTGAACTAAAACCTGGCACTGCACCTATAGCCAAGAGGCCATATAGAATGGGAGTAAAGGAACTAGCAAAGCTTAAGGAGGAGTTGGACGTATTGCTAGCCAAAGGGTACATTCGTCCGAGTTCTTCACCATGGGGAGCACCGGTGTTGTTCACGGATAAGAAAGATGGGACACAAAGGTTGTGTGTGGACTATCGAGCCCTCAACGAAGTGACCATCAAGAACAAGTTCCCATTGCCAAGGATTGATGATCTGTTCGATCAGCTGAAGGGAGCTTGTGTGTTCTCCAAGATAGATCTTCGATCGGGCTATCACCAGATGAGGATCCGCCCGTCAGACATACCCAAGACCGCTTTCACCACTCGGTACGGGTTGTATGAGTTCTTGGTCATGTCTTTTGGATTGACCAACGCTCTTGCATACTTCATGTACCTGATGAACAGCGTGTTCATGGATTACCTTGACAAGTTTGTGGTGGTATTCATTGATGACATTCTAGTCTTCTCCAAGAATGAGGAAGAACATGAGGAACACTTGAGATTGGTGCTGCAAAGGCTCCGAGAACATCAGTTGTATGCCAAGCTGAGCAAGTGTGAATTCTGGTTGAAGGAAGTGGCATTCTTGGGTCATGTGTTGTCCAATGGAGGAGTGGCAGTCGATCCGAGGAAGGTCAGCGATGTGCTAAGCTGGAATCCACCTCGGGATGTGAGCGAAATCAGGAGTTTCCTTGGGATGGCCGGGTATTATCGACGGTTCATTGAAGGATTCTCCAAGATTTCTAAGCCCCTGACGGCGTTATTGGAGAAAAATGCCAAGTTTGAGTGGACTGAGGAGTGTCAAGCAAGCTTTGAGGAGTTGAAGAGGAGACTAACAACAGCCTCAGTGCTGGTTCTGCCTGACATAGCCAAGAGTTTCTCTATCTACTGCGATGCATCCCGTCTAGGACTGGGGTGTGTGCTCATGCAGGAAGGGAGAGTCGTGGCATATGCTTCGAGACAGTTGAGGAAACATGAGCAAAACTACCCAACGCATGATCTGGAGTTGGCAGCAGTGGTACATGCTCTGAAGATTTGGAGGCACTACTTGATTGGACACAAGTGTGACATCTACACCGATCATAAGAGCCTCAAGTATGTCTTCACTCAGTCAGAATTGAATATGAGACAACGCCGATGGTTGGAGTTGATCAAGGATTATGATCTGGAGATCCACTACCACCCAGGAAAGGCTAACTTGGTGGCAGATGCCTTGAGTAGGAGGAGTTATGTGAACAAGATCACCGGTCACTGTCTGCCAGCCGAGCTCAGCTTAGAGTTTGAGAGGATGAGTCTGGGATTTGTGACCAGCATCACAGAGATGACGGTAGAACCGACTCTGGAGCAGGAGATCCAGAAAGGTCAGCTTGGGGATGAGAAGATCAAGGAGATTGTGGAGCATGTTGCTCTAGGAAAAGCCCCTGGTTTTCGAGTGGATGATCAAGGAACCTTGTGGCATGGGAAGAGGATATGTGTACCCGATGTGGCACAGATCAAGGATACAATCCTGAGAGAAGCACATGACTCAGCTTATTCAATCCACCCAGGTAGTACCAAGATGTACCAAGACATCAAGGAGAGGTTCTGGTGGTATGGATTGAAGCGTGATGTGGCAACCTATGTGGCTCTATGTGACACATGTCAGAGAGTCAAGGCTGAACACCAGAGGCCAGCAGGTTTGCTCCAGCCCTTGAAGATACCTGAATGGAAGTGGGAAGAAGTTGGTATGGACTTCATCACGGGTCTGCCTTGCACTCAGAGAGGATTTGGCTCCATTTGGGTGATTGTGGATCGCTTGACCAAAGTGGCACATTTTCTTCCAGTGAAGACCACCTACACAGGCGCCAGATTGGCAGAGCTGTACATGGAGAGGATAGTGTGCTTGCATGGAGTGCCAAAGCGGATAGTGTCTGACCGAGGTACTCAGTTCACATCACATTTCTGGAAGAAGTTACATGAGTCCATGGATACTAAGCTGCATTTCAGTTCAGCTTATCACCCACAGACGGATGGACAGACAGAGCGGACCAATCAGATCTTGGAGGACATGTTGAGGGCATGTGCTTTGCAGTATGGTGTCAGTTGGGACAAGAGTCTGCCCTATGCAGAATTCTCGTACAACAACAGCTACCAGAAGAGTCTGCAGATGGCACCATTCGAGGCTCTGTATGGCAGGAAGTGCAGAACACCACTGTTCTGGAATCAGACTGGAGAAAGTCAAGTTTTTGGGCCGGAGATACTCAGAGAAGTAGAGCGCCAAGTACAAGTGATCAGGCAGAACTTGAAGGTGGCACAATCCCGGCAGAAGAGTTTGTAACACCCTAAAATAGCCTATTTAAAATTTTTAGTAATTAATTGATTAATTAATGTCTTGTTCATAATTAACATAGGTTAATAAATAATTTCTAGAAATTAAAATCAAATATATGGTGTAGAAACATTTTTGTTGCATTCATGCTGCTGCATTGAGTTTTGTATTGCCTGTGGTTCAAATGAGAGTTTAAATTTATTTAAATTCGAATTTGAATCACCTTGTTTGGAGCCCTAGAAAAGTTGTTTAGGCTAGAGTTCGCTTTCGCCCCCTGAACTCTTCCCCAGTCCACTTCTGCTCCCTCATCTCTTCCTCCCGAACAGCCAGCTCGCCTCGCGGCCCAGCACACCACACGCGCTCGGCCCAGTACTCCACGCAGCCAGCCGCGCAAGTCTATTTTCGCTCCTCCAACTCTTCTCCCCGGCTCGACTTCGCCCCTCCAACTCTCCCCCCTCGGCCCAGACCGCCAGCCCACCCCGCGGCCTGCTATCCCGCACCGGCCCACGCAGTCGCGTCGGCCCAGCACTCCCTCCCTCTCCTTTCACTGCCGGACGGGCCCCGCATGGCAGGGCAGTCCCCTACCTCCGGCCGAACCGAGCTCGAGTCGAGCTCGGGCCACACCGCCGCCTCGGCCCAAGGCCTGAGCCACTCCCGCGCCGCCGTGGGTCCCGCAGGAGGTTCCGCGAAGCTTCCCACGGCCGCTCCTTTCCTTCCTTGCGCCGCTCCCCGCTTGGAAAGTGCTCCCGCGCATGGAAGGCGATCCCCGCCGCCGTTGCCCCGACCTCGCGTGGCTCGCACGCCGAGGCAGCCTCCCTTGGGCTATAAAAGCAAGACCGCCTCACCCCCTAAGCCATCATCCACCCCTCGCCCCGAGCTCCCAGGCCTTCTGCGTCGCCATCGATCTCCGCCGCCGCCATTAGCCGTCGCCATCGATCCTCGCCGCTGCTGTCCGTACCTCGGCAGGAACCCATCCAGGACAGTCGCAAGAAGGTAACAGAGCTATCTAAGGCCACCTTGGTCTCGTTTCCGCCGTGAATCGCACCTAATCGCTCGCCGTCATTACACAGTACCGCCGGAGCCGCCCCGCCGTCGTAAACCCGCAAGGTGAACTCGCCGTTCCACCCCAAAGCTCCAGGACCAGGTCTCGTGTCTTTTCGTGGCCTGTAGCTCAAGATAGGTCCAACTCCAGCGAGCCTCCGCCTCGGCCGAGCGGCGCCGCCGCGCGGTCGTTGTCCCCGGCGAGCCCCGAGCCCCGAGCCGTTCGATCAGAACGCAACGGCCCAGATTAGAACCCTGGATACCCCTTCGCGTTTTAAATCCCAGCCGCCCAGATCAGATCCAACGGCTGCCACGCGTCCGAGCCGGGTCAATACCGGTCAGCGCCTGCCACTTTTTCTAAAGACCCCCTCGGCTTTTCGCGAATCAACCCGCCGTCCACTCAGTTCAAAAGATAATTACATCCACGTCCTTTTTCAGCGTTTTAGCCCCTGCGCTTTTGAATAATAGAACCCGCCGTCCTGCCCTGTTATTTTTACACGGTAGCCCTTCTATTTTTACGCGTAATTACATATAAGCCCTCGGTTTTTCACAAATGAGCCCCTGGAAGTTTCTGAAACTTGCCAGTAAGCCCCTGAAACTTAGAAATGCCATAACTTTCTCGTTTTAGCTCCGATTAGAGTGATTCTCGCGCTTACGTGTTCGTAGCGAAGCGTAGAATATTTCTAGATCCTGTTTTTGTACTGTTTTCACTGTTGGTGTACTGTTTCTAATAGAATACTCTTGTTTGCATGTATTGGCTTGTGTGGATGCTTGTGTGGTGATTCGTGTCCAGTCGGTGAGCCGTTCGCGTTGGACTTTGAGTACGAGGACTTTCAGGAGCCGGACTCGCAACAGCAGCACCTTGAGGAAGGCAAGTTATAGCACGGACAATCCTTGCTACCTACTCACTTGTAATACATTATTTCATACATGCATGTGTCTAACATGATGTATCCTTTAAGGTTGTACCTAGCTTTTCATTATCCTATCCTTGTTTACCTTGAGTTTATTGCATTTGGGTAGAATTTTGCTAGGCGCAGCTACTATCACCTTTGTTTAATTGTTAAACTCGTATTAATGGTCCACTTCAACTTTAATGTTAAAACTTGCTTTTTAGCAACATGGAACAGGAAGCTAGGGCGTGTGCTTCATGCTTGGCCCTAGTGTCTCTCCGTAAGGACTGGTTCTTAAAGCGGCAACCCAGGAGCCTGTCGCCACCGCCAGAACTATAATGGCTCTGGTCTTGGACAAGTAGCTTGTATGGCTCTAGCTTAACAGTAGTTACCGACGGGCCGACGGCGTTATGGGAATCACTCGTGAGAGTATGGTTTGATCCACCAAGGACGGGGGTACCGTCGGCTATGCCTCGTTAGGCACAGTCCCGTGTTGGGAGCCACCGTGAGTGCGGGAGCTCCACACGTTGCGCTCTTTATTTTGTTGTTGGCATGCGTTGCCGCGCTCTGGACGCCATTGACCCTCCTATCGCTGCGCCCTGGGAGTCAGTCGATCTTGGTGCCTTGGATCATGCTGCCTGTGTTGTACCATAACGGCTACTGTTTTGTTAGGGTGTCTTGTGAAAAGCCTCGTAGCGTCCCTATGCAGTCACACCTCGGTAGTGTCGATGTGCGTGGTTGGGTGCAAAGTTCCCTTGAACTTTTACGCGACTGGTGGGGAAGGGGCGAAACCTCTGCAGAGTGTAAATCTATCATGATAGCCTTGCTCAGGGTCACGAGCGGCCTGGATCCTTTTTGATTAGAAGATGGTATTTATTTATGCTTAATGACACTTACACATTATTAATTGGGTTCAACCGGGTTTCATTCACTTGTAGTAACTTGGATAATGTTAAAACGGACCAACTAAAAGTGCTAATGCAGTTAAGCCGTGTCTAAGCCTTTTGAGCCTTCATAACCCGTGCTATACTTGCTAAGTAAATGTTTTACTTACACTTGCTATTTATTCAACAAAATCCCGGACGGGTAACAGATTGGGATGTGCATGAGTCTGCTGTTGAGTTTCCAGAAGATCTACCATACTACTGAGTTGTGTTCTCCCGGTCAGAGTCCCTGTGGGATGCGGCTACGCTTAGAGAGAGTTTATTTAGTCTACCGCTATCCATGTACTTCATTTATGCAGCACTCTGATGTAAACACTACTTTTAGATGAATAAATGAAGCATTTGATCTCTGTTTTACCATATTTGTTTGCTATGTGTGTATGTGGACTTCCTGGGCACACATATGGCCACATTCGGGTTTTTGTGAAAATCCGGGTGTGACATGGACTGTCCCTTTGCCCGGGATTGTTGGGCTATTTTGAACTTACAGGTGGTTGATCCAATGGATCCTTTCAAATCGTTAGAAAGTTTCAGACAGCAATTGGGGGTCTTTTTTTTCATGGAAATTATCATTATTATGAGCTGGTCAATTTGGTCTTCAAAAATGATCAGATTTTCAGAAATGTAGCTCCGGAGCTGACAAATTGCAAGAATTTCTTTAGAAGATCTTTTGCTCTGATGATGCATCGAGCAAAAAGAAAATATTTTCCGGCAATAGAACAATGGCTTGAATCTGTTTTGTAACAATCTTTCCCTCCCTCCTTTGCTTGTACATATTCCTGTGTTTATTTATTTAATATATTAATCAGTAGGGTAACCCCTCCTGTTTTCTAAAAAAAAAGATGCGTCGTGGTGCCCGTGTGCATTTTGCTCCGCTCGTTCATTTCCTGCTCTCGTTCATACCTTTTCAAGTTTTCATATCTCCTTAGTGCTTTCCTCGTCCTCTTTTGACATGTCGTCATTGACAAAGTTGCTGGGCCGAAAGACAGATTCGTAAGGCGTGGCAATATACGGTACCTATACGCTGACAAGGTGGTGGATGCAGACCAGTCATAGCAAATACCAAATAGCGATCGCCGTGTGCACTGTGAATAAGTGACAATTAGTAGCATTAAACATAAATTAATTATAAAACTAATTGTATAAGTCATATCTACTCAATAAGTGACAATTAGTAGCATTAAACATAAATTAATTATAAAACTAATTGCATAAGTTATATCTACTCTGTGAGACGAACCTAACAAGCCTAATTAACCTATAATTAGTACATAATTATCAAATTATTACTGTAGCATTATATTGTCTAATCATGGACTAATTAGGCTTAATAGATTTGTATCGTAAATTAGTCCTGGCTTATGTAATGCATTTTGTAATTAATCTATATTTAATACTTTTAATTAGCATTCTTTCCTTCGATGTGATGGGACTAAAACTTTAGTAAAAACCAAACACCTATGCACAAAGAAAAAAAAGGTGGTGACAGACTGACAGGTGGCTATAAGCACACGTCGTTGTTGCGGCAGCCGGCAAGAAATTCATCGCCAACATGTCGCGTCCACCGGCCATCACTTTCTTTGGCCGATGATCTCTCTTCCTGCCACATGCATGCATGCTGCCTCCTCTGACCTGTCCACACATCAATGCATGGATCTATGACATGACCTGGCAGGGAGATATCTACCAGGGCTGTGTTTCATGCATGGCCGAGCCAAAGTCTGATGATGGCTAAGGGCACATGGGAATTGCTAGCCTCACCACCTTCCGCTAAACATTGCTCTCACTTAGGCCGTGTTTGGATCCTAGGGACTAAAGTTTAGTCCCTCAAATAAGTGATAATTAGTAGCATTAAACATAAACTAATTATAAAACTAATTGCATAAGTCATATCTACTCCGCGAGACGAACCTAACAAGCCTAATTAACCTATAATTAGTACATAATTATCAAATTATTACTGTAGCATTATATTGTCTAATCATGGCCTAATTAGGCTTAATAGATTCGTATCGTAAATTAGTCCTTGCTTATGTAATGCATTTTGTAATTAATCTATATTTAATATTTCTAATTAGTATTCTTCCATTCGATGTGACGGGACTAAAATTTTAGTCCGGGGAACCAAACACCCCCTTATTGCGTGCTGATGAGCCCGAATTGATGAGTTCTAGCTAACTACTGACTTTCTCACGTACTCTATCCATTTCAAATTATTATTTACTGTTGATATTTTTACACAACGTTTAACTGTTCATCTTGTTCAAAAATTTATTTATCTCAAATGTATAAAAAGACCAGCTGCATTTAGAATAACTTTGATAATATTATAAGTTACAAATAAAACAAACTATACTTATATTGTTTCTTTTTGAATAAAATGTATGGTGAAATATATTGTAAAAAAATAACGAATAGTAATTTGAAAACAAAGGGAATATTTTTTAACAGTTAACAATACCCAGTATGCAGGCCCGGCCCAGCTTGCACATGCAGGTCGTCGACAAACTACACAAGCGACTGGTTAGGCCCAGCGCATTGGTACGGTCCAATAACGACAGCAGTTAGCCATGTCACAGAGGCCTCTCATTTGCTATCAGTTGCAGTTTGCATTATTGCCGCACGCCTCCTTAACCGTCTGCAGAATGAAAGCTATCATGAGCAGGCTAGGCCTGAAGAAGAGTGGAAACAAGAGGAAAAAGGAAAGATCATGGCAGCAGGAGTATGCTGAATAGTTAATGTTATTAACATATTCGGTTGCAACCAGGACACAAAGATGGAGCAACCTACCGGAGCGCCGCCCGTCCGTCCGGTAGCGTCGTTAACATTCCCGCTACAGACACCATTTATTCCTCGGCCAACTGCATGCATGCATGCAACGATTAAAAAAATACTATTGGGTATTAATTTGACTAAGATTAATTGACATAACTACCACCCGTGTCCAGTCAACCAATAATTAATGGCATTTCACTCGCTAATTGACTGAGGATTAATTATCTTCTTCTTTTCCCTCTATAGGCTGGAATATATATGGAAGAGGAAGACATCCGGAGGAATATTTTCTTTTCTTGTTTCTTCATCACCATGATGGGTGGGCGATGGGCAGCAGCCCGGGCACTGCTTGAGCGACGGCTACACGGTGACATGTGCTGGCAGTGGCTCGATCTGTGAGGTAACAATGCTGAATTTTTGCTGCCGCATCCATTCTGCACTTCTGCTCCCAGATCCTTTTTCTCCGTTTCTCATATGCAGATAGGACCTGCAGGGCAGAGGCGAAAACAACACCTTTTTTTTCTCTATTTCTCATATGCATGTTCATAGGTTTTCCGCATTTGGTTGTCTCATCTGCGGCGCTGCAAGGCACGGGCCCAGATCATCATCGTTCCTCTCACCCATCATCGTCGTTCTACTGGAACTGCAACCGTGTCGATCGGGCCACGCTTCAACACCACCGCGTACGCCTCAGAGGTCAATAGGGTGAGCCGATCTACATCATTGTCGAATGCATCATCTTTCTCAGTTTTTTTATTCTTTAGCCTAGTTTTACATTCATTGGATCATAAATTGATCTGTACGTTTTAGGGAGTGACAAAATTGGATTCATGTGGCTCCGTGCTGCCATGGTGGACTGCATCTAACCTGGACCGGATATTTACTCCTTGTTGTGATACTAAAATTTACGCTAGTCAGTTGAAAATACTCCTGGTATTTGAAGGATACTCCCGACATTTGGAAATAAATACTTCTCTACTAAGTTGAATTACTCTTTCCTCGTGAAACAAAAATACTCCTCAATTGCACAATACTCCTGATATGTGAAAAATATTCTTGATACTTGGAAAAAATACTCATCTTGTTACTCGTGACATTTCAAAAATACTCTATATTTCCACGTCTCTGTTTACAAAAGCTAAAGGAGTAATTTTCCATACACAGAGAACATATTTTTCTTTTTACTCCAAACACAAATGCAGGCATATATTGCTCTAAAAAAATTGCGGCTCAAGGAAGCGCCGCCGCAGCGCGCGGAATAATATTCTGCGCGCTGCGTGCTAAATATCCTGGTCCTATATATATATATAGCTAGTATATATTTACGAAAATAATCAAGCTATCAATTCCTTTGTTGACTGGAATTAGCAGCTCAACGACAGTATGCCCCCGATTAGCATTGTATGGCATCTCCATTGGACAAATTAGAAGCTCACAGCAGCACGGGGGTTACCTAGCTTGAAATTAAAACACCCGCAGAATTTCGCTCAAAATGAACAAATTATAGACAGTGATAGTAAAGAGACACGTACAATCGCGGCCCACATGTGGCCCAATAGCCATAGAATTCTTGCTAGCTCTTCTTGTTGTAGAACGGCACGATGGTGTAGACGACGGTCTGCAGGAGTGTGGCAATGAGCAGGATGATATGACGGCGGCCACGAGGGAGATGAACACCCAGGGGTTCACAAAGATGGCGCGCCACGTACTTGTTCCGGCGCTTCCTGTAGTGGGCCATCTTCCCTTGTATGTACTGTTGCCCAGACTGTTGCCTGTACGTGTTCACCTTCCCTAACCTCGTGACATTGTTGAACAGCTCCACCACCTTCCTGTCGCTACACATCCTCCGGTTCGAAACGAGACCTTGGAATCTCAGGAGCGCCACGTACGTTGAGCTCTTTGGCGCTCTGTATACGTGCTCATCATTGAAAGCAGAGGTAACAGTAAGAGCCAAGACACCGCATACCGTTGAGCTCTTTGGCGCTCTGTATACGTGCTCATCATTGAAAGCAGAGGTAACAGTAAGAGCCAAGACACCGCATGCAGCCTGCATTTGTTACATGCCCGTTGGAGTTGGGCGTTGTTGGCATGCATGCCTACTATATATGCTGAAGAAATGGAACTAATGGATGATATGGCCTACAAATTCAACGAGACAATGGTCTTTTTAGATTTGAGACCACTAGCGAGGCCCAGTCTGAATGAAAAAAAGAGTCTCGTGCCTTTATTTGTGGGCCTTCTAATAAGCTGCTCATGTATAGTTTTATGATTATTTTAATTTACAAGTCCTACAAGTGTATATTTATTCTCTTCGCATTAACAATCAAAATCATGTTTAGATTGTACAATCTCCATAGGATTTTCTAAGGGTGCTTTTAATCCCGGTTTTGAAATCGGGACTAAAAGGGTAAGACTAATAGAGCTCTTTTTTTACTAGTGCATGATAGAACCTTTTTTTTTATTTTTTTTGGAATAAGACATGCTACGGACTAAATGGTCTTTTAATCCCAGTTTTGGATTAAAGAGGTTTTGGAACCGGGACTAGTACAGTTTTTTCTAATAGTGTGTGATAGAACCTTTGAAACAACTACATACTCGCATATTTGAACGAAAACAGACCAGTTAGCAAGGACTTGGGTACCAGTCAAACTACAAAACTGTGTACACCACATACTCAGGGGAAAGTTTCTTAAAAAAACTCAGGGAAAAAAGTTACATACCGGTGATTTGCCACGTTCAACAGCTAACAGCCTCTGCAGAATGACCAGAGGCACCTGGTTTTCCATTGCTATCATATGTCATTACTCAAGATTGGCCACAAATTAGGTCTGTTTGGCACAACTCCGGCTCCAAACTCCAGCACAGATTTACACTTTTATGCTAAATTAATATACTTTAAATAATAATATTTAGTACAAACTATAAACAAAATGATTCATCTAAATAATCTCTATGCAGTTCCAGCTTCAACTTCAGAATTTTTTGAAGCTCATCGTACCCAGCTCCAAAAACTCCATAGATTTTCTGGAGTTGGAGCTATGCCAAACAGGACCTTAAAAAAAGCTTCCCTCACTGAAGCTGGGGTCGTTGGCCGCGTAATCATAGTCTTTTCTCCCTTCCGCCACAATTCCATCTATCCTATCAACTCCAACAAGAAGCAGCCATCCGTGACCATCATCTCCACAAATTAAAGTGCCTCTGTTTGGTCCACGCCATTTGTCATCAAGGTCATTGTAGTAGGCGCCCTCGAGCTCTTCCACAACTCCTTCAATGGCCGCAACGAACCCCCATAGAGGCTTCCCCGCCCTAGTACAAGCTAGAGCTCGTGGGGCACGACGTGCTTACCCGCCCTTGCCCACCGACAAGGGGTTTTCGGCACTGGCACAAACTTTGTGAGGAAGCCACGGACGTGATCTATCATCTATCCATCGTACTCTTGACACTTCTGTTGTGGCATCACGCAGTCGTTCATCGATCATTAATGGAGATTTAGCAATTGGATTTTTGTGCTGAAAAAGTCGTTCTGCCAGGCGCCAAACTTTGTTGCGTTCTATTTATTTGAGCCCAGAAATGTAAGTTTGTATGCCCTCCATTCCAAAAAAACGAAAAAACGAAAAAAAGATTATTTTCTTCGTTTTTTATTTTAAACTATTTCAAATTTGCTCACTGTATGAACTATTTGTTTATAACTTTTTTGGATTTTTTTCTCCACAAATATTTTACATAATTTTTGTTCTTAGATTTTTGCTTCCAAATACTTGTTCATATAATTTTTTTAAAAATATTTATAACTTTTTTTGTTTATTATTATTATTTTTATATTTTTGAACATATTTCTATGAATTTTTTTGCATAATTTCTATGACACATAACTTTATTTGCATAACTTTTGTCCCTTAATTTTACATGCAAATACCTTTGTTTACATAACTTTTTTAGTTTAGTTTGTAACTAATTCTTTGATCTTTTTGTTGTTGATTTTTTCTCTTTATAGTTTTATATGTTCCTGAATATTTTTTCCTTATCTGATTGTCAAAGAATCGACCACTCATTTCCTGCTGCCTGTGTTTTCTGGGCCCAAGGTGGAAAAAAAATAGAGGCCCCTATTGAAGGTACACAAAAATCAAACTGTTTCTGTATCAATTGCAAAGATAATTTGACGTATTACAAAAGTTTTAGTTTTGCTAAAGGAATTGCATACATCCTAAGATGATGCTCATAGTGAAAATTGTGGTACATTATAAATCAAAATTATAGCATAACAATTGCTAATGGTAACACTTTCTAGATATTATTTTAATCAATTCTTTGTAACATTTCTTGATGCGAATGTGTAGGAAGGGAACTGGTAAAATGTGTACGCTTATTAGGTCTGAGAGATGGTACACCGAGGTTTTTTTACCGGTAAGAGAAAAAAAAACCGGAGGTCACCGATAAACACGTTCAATCAGATTTCTCAGAAATTTATTGGATCTGTCGTTTTTCTTTCGGACTAAATTTATGAAAAAAATACTCAAATTTTATAGAAAGTAAGCTACAATGTTGATAAGCAATCTAAATGTGTTTAGGGTTGAAAGAGATGGGAAATGGAATGATAATGTTTAGGGTTAGGAGGAGGTGGGGCGAGCTGTTTCAGACCGGATTGGTTTCTTTTGGGTGTGAATTTGAAATGGCTGAAAATTTTGACCGATAAGAAAAAAACGGGACCCTCGAGGGCATGGCTTGACCGAAAATTTGAAATGTGGTGACGTGAATTTCCAAATAGGTGAATCTGGCTACCTGTTTGCTTGTTTCGTTGGGCACTGATGCTCTGCCCTTGCCGGTACACGTTGTAGCAATTGAGGGCATGGTTTGAGTAGCATAGCACACACGTTGTAGTAGACTTTGGACCAAAACATATACTACTTGTATATTAGCTGCTGGGACTCTTCAGATTTGGGGGCCTGCCGCGGTTGCCCCGAATGAATACACTGCAGGGACGGTCCTGTTGGCACCTGTGATAACTCATTGAAAGTGTCGAGAATATTCACCACCGTACCTTATTGTTAGAATCTCCACCACTTTATTGTGGCCCTTGTTTAGTTCCAAACTTTGGATTTTGGTACTATAGCGACACTAGCGACACTGTAGCATTTCGTTTGTATTTGTGAATGATTGTCCAAACATTGATTAATTAGTCTCAAAATGTTCGTTTCACAAAGTACAACAAAACTGTGAAATTAGTTTTTGATTTCATCTATATTTAATACTCCATGTATATGCCGACATTTTGATGTGATGAGAATCTTTTTTTGTACAGTGGAATTTGGGGGTCGCAAAGCAGAGGGGGAAGCAAGGGCCTAGGCCCCCACCCCTAGCAAGTGCACTGATCCCCTAAGAAAGATAGACTCTGTTTATATCCGTGAAAAGGGGGTGAAAATGGTCACATCGGACGCTGTAGCGCACTATAGCACTTTTCGTTTGTTTGTGGTAATTATTGTCCTATCATGACTTAACTAGGCTCAAAAGATCCGTCTCATCGTGTACATCAAAACTATACAATTAGTTTTTTTATTTACCTACATTTAATGCTCCATGCATGCGTCATTTTCTATATTTAATGTTTCGATGCGATGTCGATGTGATGGAAAGTTGGGAGGAACTAAACACAACAATAATGTCGTCCACAAACGATTGTAGGATATCACATCGCTTTTGACGTCAGGGTGAAGCCGTCGGTAACCAGTCATCATCTCCACAAAGTGACCCTGGTTCGCTCCACGCCATTTTTCATCCATGCCATTGTCATAGGCAGCCTCCAGCTCATCCGACACCTCATCGATGGTGGTGATGAACTCCTGTATCCGGTTAACTAGATGCAGCACCGGTCGTTTCTTGTGCTCCTCCATGGGTAGGAAGTGGGGCTCGCCATGGTGCAAGGGTCTAGCAATACAAATTGGGGTTGGTATAGGCATCTCGATTGGTCATCTTCTTGATTAACTCGGCCCCTAATAGATACAGTGATGCTTCCACCCCGCCATTTCCCTCTCCATCACCCAACTGCTGCAACTACTCTTTTCCTTGGCTCTCAACATTTCGGACCGCTCCACCATCAGCTCCTCGTTTCCTGCCAGGGAGTGCTCCTCTGCATCTTGTCTTTGTCTACCTCAACCATAGAGCTGCTGCTAATCGCCTCTTGGCTCCCCTCTTCCCCTAGCTTCTCATTTCCTTGCCCAGTGAGGTTAGCATCTTGTCCCTCGTGATTAATACCGTCAAGTTGCTTATGCTCGCCTTCCCCTTGGCTGCCTCGATCGCAAACCCTCCTGCACAGGGGCGGATCCGCGTGGGGGCAGGGGGGCTAGAGCCCCCTTAACAACCCCCCACCCCCCGAACTCCACGCAGCCCCCTACATATTTTAGCCGTACGTACATGAATAGGACGAGGAAGAAAAGAAGAAGGGGAAGAGAAAGAAGAACCCCCCGAATCTTAAGCTGTGTATCTTAAGCTGTGTATCTTGACGTCAGGGTGAAGCCGTCGGTAACCAGTCATCATCTCCACAAAGTGACCCTGGTTCGCTCCACGCCATTTTTCATCCATGCCATTGTCATAGGCAGCCTCCAGCTCATCCGACACCTCATCGATGGTGGTGATGAACTCCTGTATCCGGTTAACTAGATGCAGCACCGGTCGTTTCTTGTGCTCCTCCATGGGTAGGAAGTGGGGCTCGCCATGGTGCAAGGGTCTAGCAATACAAATTGGGGTTGGTATAGGCATCTCGATTGGTCATCTTCTTGATTAACTCGGCCCCTAATAGATACAGTGATGCTTCCACCCCGCCATTTCCCTCTCCATCACCCAACTGCTGCAACTACTCTTTTCCTTGGCTCTCAACATTTCGGACCGCTCCACCATCAGCTCCTCGTTTCCTGCCAGGGAGTGCTCCTCTGCATCTTGTCTTTGTCTACCTCAACCATAGAGCTGCTGCTAATCGCCTCTTGGCTCCCCTCTTCCCCTAGCTTCTCATTTCCTTGCCCAGTGAGGTTAGCATCTTGTCCCTCGTGATTAATACCGTCAAGTTGCTTATGCTCGCCTTCCCCTTGGCTGCCTCGATCGCAAACCCTCCTGCACAGGGGCGGATCCGCGTGGGGGCAGGGGGGCTAGAGCCCCCTTAACAACCCCCCACCCCCCGAACTCCACGCAGCCCCCTACATATTTTAGCCGTACGTACATGAATAGGACGAGGAAGAAAAGAAGAAGGGGAAGAGAAAGAAGAACCCCCCGAATCTTAAGCTGTGTATCTTAAGCTGTGTATCTTGACGTCAGGGTGAAGCCGTCGGTAACCAGTCATCATCTCCACAAAGTGACCCTGGTTCGCTCCACGCCATTTTTCATCCATGCCATTGTCATAGGCAGCCTCCAGCTCATCCGACACCTCATCGATGGTGGTGATGAACTCCTGTATCCGGTTAACTAGATGCAGCACCGGTCATTTCTTGTGCTCCTCCATGGGTAGGAAGTGGGGCTCGCCATGGTGCAAGGGTCTAGCAATACAAATTGGGGTTGGTATAGGCATCTCGATTGGTCATCTTCTTGATTAACTCGGCCCCTAATAGATACAGTGATGCTTCCACCCCGCCATTTCCCTCTCCATCACCCAACTGCTGCAACTACTCTTTTCCTTGGCTCTCAACATTTCGGACCGCTCCACCATCAGCTCCTCGTTTCCTGCCAGGGAGTGCTCCTCTGCATCTTGTCTTTGTCTACCTCAACCATAGAGCTGCTGCTAATCGCCTCTTGGCTCCCCTCTTCCCCTAGCTTCTCATTTCCTTGCCCAGTGAGGTTAGCATCTTGTCCCTCATGATTAATACCGTCAAGTTGCTTATGCTCGCCTTCCCCTTGGCTGCCTCGATCGCAAACCCTCCTGCACAGGGGCGGATCCGCGTGGGGGCAGGGGGGCTAGAGCCCCCTTAACAACCCCCACCCCCCGAACTCCACGCAGCCCCCTACATATTTTAGCCGTACGTACATGAATAGGACGAGGAAGAAAAGAAGAAGGGGAAGAGAAAGAAGAACCCCCCGAATCTTAAGTTGTGTATCTTAAGCTGTGTATCTTGACGTCAGGGTGAAGCCGTCGGTAACCAGTCATCATCTCCACAAAGTGACCCTGGTTCGCTCCACGCCATTTTTCATCCATGCCATTGTCATAGGCAGCCTCCAGCTCATCCGACACCTCATCGATGGTGGTGATGAACTCCTGTATCCGGTTAACTAGATGCAGCACCGGTCGTTTCTTGTGCTCCTCCATGGGTAGGAAGTGGGGCTCGCCATGGTGCAAGGGTCTAGCAATACAAATTGGGGTTGGTATAGGCATCTCGATTGGTCATCTTCTTGATTAACTCGGCCCCTAATAGATACAGTGATGCTTCCACCCCGCCATTTCCCTCTCCATCACCCAACTGCTGCAACTACTCTTTTCCTTGGCTCTCAACATTTCGGACCGCTCCACCATCAGCTCCTCGTTTCCTGCCAGGGAGTGCTCCTCTGCATCTTGTCTTTGTCTACCTCAACCATAGAGCTGCTGCTAATCGCCTCTTGGCTCCCCTCTTCCCCTAGCTTCTCATTTCCTTGCCCAGTGAGGTTAGCATCTTGTCCCTCATGATTAATACCGTCAAGTTGCTTATGCTCGCCTTCCCCTTGGCTGCCTCGATCGCAAACCCTCCTGCACAGGGGCGGATCCGCGTGGGGGCAGGGGGGCTAGAGCCCCCTTAACAACCCCCCACCCCCCGAACTCCACGCAGCCCCCTACATATTTTAGCCGTACGTACATGAATAGGACGAGGAAGAAAAGAAGAAGGGGAAGAGAAAGAAGAACCCCCCGAATCTTAAGCTGTGTATCTTAAGCTGTGTATCTTGACGTCAGGGTGAAGCCGTCGGTAACCAGTCATCATCTCCACAAAGTGACCCTGGTTCGCTCCACGCCATTTTTCATCCATGCCATTGTCATAGGCAGCCTCCAGCTCATCCGACACCTCATCGATGGTGGTGATGAACTCCTGTATCCGGTTAACTAGATGCAGCACCGGTCGTTTCTTGTGCTCCTCCATGGGTAGGAAGTGGGGCTCGCCATGGTGCAAGGGTCTAGCAATACAAATTGGGGTTGGTATAGGCATCTCGATTGGTCATCTTCTTGATTAACTCGGCCCCTAATAGATACAGTGATGCTTCCACCCCGCCATTTCCCTCTCCATCACCCAACTGCTGCAACTACTCTTTTCCTTGGCTCTCAACATTTCGGACCGCTCCACCATCAGCTCCTCGTTTCCTGCCAGGGAGTGCTCCTCTGCATCTTGTCTTTGTCTACCTCAACCATAGAGCTGCTGCTAATCGCCTCTTGGCTCCCCTCTTCCCCTAGCTTCTCATTTCCTTGCCCAGTGAGGTTAGCATCTTGTCCCTCATGATTAATACCGTCAAGTTGCTTATGCTCGCCTTCCCCTTGGCTGCCTCGATCGCAAACCCTCCTGCACAGGGGCGGATCCGCGTGGGGGCAGGGGGGCTAGAGCCCCCTTAACAACCCCCCACCCCCCGAACTCCACGCAGCCCCCTACATATTTTAGCCGTACGTACATGAATAGGACGAGGAAGAAAAGAAGAAGGGGAAGAGAAAGAAGAACCCCCCGAATCTTAAGCTGTGTATCTTAAGCTGTGTATCTTGACGTCAGGGTGAAGCCGTCGGTAACCAGTCATCATCTCCACAAAGTGACCCTGGTTCGCTCCACGCCATTTTTCATCCATGCCATTGTCATAGGCAGCCTCCAGCTCATCCGACACCTCATCGATGGTGGTGATGAACTCCTGTATCCGGTTAACTAGATGCAGCACCGGTCGTTTCTTGTGCTCCTCCATGGGTAGGAAGTGGGGCTCGCCATGGTGCAAGGGTCTAGCAATACAAATTGGGGTTGGTATAGGCATCTCGATTGGTCATCTTCTTGATTAACTCGGCCCCTAATAGATACAGTGATGCTTCCACCCCGCCATTTCCCTCTCCATCACCCAACTGCTGCAACTACTCTTTTCCTTGGCTCTCAACATTTCGGACCGCTCCACCATCAGCTCCTCGTTTCCTGCCAGGGAGTGCTCCTCTGCATCTTGTCTTTGTCTACCTCAACCATAGAGCTGCTGCTAATCGCCTCTTGGCTCCCCTCTTCCCCTAGCTTCTCATTTCCTTGCCCAGTGAGGTTAGCATCTTGTCCCTCATGATTAATACCGTCAAGTTGCTTATGCTCGCCTTCCCCTTGGCTGCCTCGATCGCAAACCCTCCTGCACAGGGGCGGATCCGCGTGGGGGCAGGGGGGCTAGAGCCCCCTTAACAACCCCCCACCCCCCGAACTCCACGCAGCCCCCTACATATTTTAGCCGTACGTACATGAATAGGACGAGGAAGAAAAGAAGAAGGGGAAGAGAAAGAAGAACCCCCCGAATCTTAAGCTGTGTATCTTAAGCTGTGTATCTTGACGTCAGGGTGAAGCCGTCGGTAACCAGTCATCATCTCCACAAAGTGACCCTGGTTCGCTCCACGCCATTTTTCATCCATGCCATTGTCATAGGCAGCCTCCAGCTCATCCGACACCTCATCGATGGTGGTGATGAACTCCTGTATCCGGTTAACTAGATGCAGCACCGGTCGTTTCTTGTGCTCCTCCATGGGTAGGAAGTGGGGCTCGCCATGGTGCAAGGGTCTAGCAATACAAATTGGGGTTGGTATAGGCATCTCGATTGGTCATCTTCTTGATTAACTCGGCCCCTAATAGATACAGTGATGCTTCCACCCCGCCATTTCCCTCTCCATCACCCAACTGCTGCAACTACTCTTTTCCTTGGCTCTCAACATTTCGGACCGCTCCACCATCAGCTCCTCGTTTCCTGCCAGGGAGTGCTCCTCTGCATCTTGTCTTTGTCTACCTCAACCATAGAGCTGCTGCTAATCGCCTCTTGGCTCCCCTCTTCCCCTAGCTTCTCATTTCCTTGCCCAGTGAGGTTAGCATCTTGTCCCTCATGATTAATACCGTCAAGTTGCTTATGCTCGCCTTCCCCTTGGCTGCCTCGATCGCAAACCCTCCTGCACAGGGGCGGATCCGCGTGGGGGCAGGGGGGCTAGAGCCCCCTTAACAACCCCCGACCCCCCGAACTCCACGCAGCCCCCTACATATTTTAGCCGTACGTACATGAATAGGACGAGGAAGAAAAGAAGAAGGGGAAGAGAAAGAAGAACCCCCCGAATCTTAAGCTGTGTATCTGCCACTGCTCCTGCATCAGATCCTCTGACCTCTGCTCACACATTTACCCCCCATGGATTTGATTCGTGGTCTTGTGATACTAATGTGTTGTGTTGCCTTTGTGCTCGGCTCTTGCAAGTGTGAAGCTATATATACTATACGTTAACCCATGCGAATATCATATCATTGTTGAAAACCGTTGTAAGGTGGATAATAAAACTTATAAAATCTATATAAATGAGTTTGGAGAAATTGAGAACCGATATGTTATTGATTGTGTATTCTAATGTTGTTTTTTCGACCATAATACAATTTGAAACGTTACTTGGGCTCTAATAACAGCTTTTATTTGAAATGGATTATTTATTGTTGACTTTTCTTTTTTCACACAATATGTAGATGATGGGAATAAGAACATATGGATCAACATGCATAATTATTGAAAACGGAAACCTAGGAACTTGAAAAAATTCAATAGACTGATCTGAAGCCGCATATTCTAAAAAAATATATGTGTATATATAGAGCCTATAGAATAACTAATTCTCCCGCACGGCTTGGAGCCTATGACGGCACATACCACCCGAAAATTACTCCCGTTTTCCATCCATGTGCACGTAGAAACAATGGTCAACAACTCGTTTCTCCTCTCGTCCCCCCTTGTTGCAAAGCTGGTGATGGCATCGGCTCCTGTGGTCCACCAACCTCCGCTGCCCTTCCCCATCCTCCGGCATGGCGACCCGATCTACCAATGTGGAACAATTGGCCCCTCCACGGGTGTCTGCAGCCATATCGTATTCACGCACAGCGGCGGCTCGGCAACGACCCCTCCGAGCCGAGATGGTAGCACCCTCCCCAAAGTGGTGAGCTCGTTTGGACCGGCCTGCCTGCGATGGTGTCAGATCCCGGCAGCAGGCTACGACGAGAACCCGACCAGGTCTGCGCACGGGAAACCAGGCCGTGCTGTCCACCTGTCCCCGCCAATTAGACCGCCAAGCATCTGTGGTAAGGCTAATCTGTCTCCGTTTCTTTATTCAGTTCATCGGATTTTGTTTTGTAGTAGGAATCCAGATTAGGGACTAGGCGAGTTAGGTCTTTTTGTTAGGCTTTAGACCTGTTTTTGCTTTACATAAAAGCCAAAAGTCTAACCAAACGGAGTTGATGGCTGCCATAAAAGCTGTTTTTTCTCGGTACAATTTTCACGGCCACACCGGAGTTGCTTTGAGAGGCTATGAGGACAAACGAGAGTCAACAGTTCCTCGAATTTACCCGCAATGCACTTGCTTATGCGTACCGGTTCGTTTTCTTTTCCTCTCCTCCTCTCTCTCAGTCCCATCTCCTCCTCTCTCGATCGCCGACGGCGCACTAGGGTTAACACGGCCCTCTGGCGACGTCCTCCCTCCGGAGGCATTAACCTTCCACCTCCTCCCCTCGGGCACGCGGCGATACTTCCCAGATCTGCCCGCGCCCCTCCCCACTTGAATCCACCGCCCAGGTACAAATCCTCCCTCTTCCTTGCTCCTAATCTGCCCAAGATCCATGAATTGCTAGGAAACAGTATGGGCGGCTGGGGTGCTGTTTGTGCCGGCTGCTGTTGTGTGTGCTTGTTGTTCCTGTGTGTGTGGGAAAAATATAGTGGATTTAGTGCTTGTGCTTACTGAATAACACACAGGAGACACGCCTCTTTGTTTTCCCTGGGTACCAGTTTAAATAGTTGAGGAGTCGATTCGCACCAATTAAAAACTCACACTCCTATGATACTTCAGGGATGAAAAATACACCTTTTTTCTAATGATAATCTTCTTGCTCATCATCATTTAGATTTTTAGTATCTGATTGATTGGGCGGCAAATTTTCCTCCCTTGTACTGTCTTCATCGACATGAACTTCTGCAATTAAATTTTGTTCCCCTATAGCATTTTCGTTGACTTCAACTTTTGTATTTAAATTACGATTGTGTTCCTGCCCGTGATCAGATTCTTGCCTATTCATTGGCATCAACATTATTTGAAGCTAAAATAACTTACCTAAAGCACCCCTTTGCTTTTCAATAAAATGATCATCTCGCTTTATTTTTTCCTTTTCTCAGAACCTGACAAATGCTTCTTAGGCAACATTGTATGATTCTAACAACTAAATTATCATGGAAATAAACACTGGGATTAGAAGTTCAAACCATAAATAATCTAACATAGTAACCCAAACTAATATACTATCTAATAAATTACTCTAAGAGCGAGAGATTAACTCATAATAGTCATTTAAGTATAAAAAACACATAGTAGTCAATAGATGAGCATCACTGAATCAGGCAAGCAGCAACAGGAGACAACATCACAGCAATCGGCATCTGGCAACTCATTGAGCGGACGGGCGACCAGACAAGCGAGGCTGCGAGGATGCCGATTCTGATTTGTTTTGTTTGAACGGCGGTAAGCTAGCGGACGATCACATTAATGCCGCCTAATAGCCAGACTCACGTAGTGACATGTAATCATAAGACGACTTATCAGATAATCTATATAACAAGTTGTTATTTTTGTTGTCTCGTAGTGATACAATATCCCTTAATTTGTGGAAAAATAAATAAATATTATTGGTTGCACGATAACAAAACTCGTACAATGGTGGATGAGTTGTCTCATAATCCTAAAATTTAGCTCATGAGACAGTTGTTTCGCGAAACAACGACCTCCTTCTTTCACCTTACTCACTTTCCTTCACATCAGCAAAAATCGTATATGTCTCTGCATGAGACCCTTGCCCTAAAAATAGAAAGTGGGTCCTCAGCACATTGTTCCTCTCTCCGCCACCTAGGACTGTACTTACTTGGTTTGGCTATAATAAATCAAGCTGAGGGGGCTTATTATACCTATTCTAAAATATTACATTTGTACTTTGAGAATAGTCTGGATACCCGATCATTTATTCAAGTAGGAGAAGACAATGTTATCAAGTAGTGAGATATCAAAATACCATCTCAGGATGGGAAATGAGATTATTGATTTTGCAAGGTATATACCCAAATATTTATTGGTATATGTGAGTAGCTATCAATCCCCAGATGAAAGATATGGAAATACTCATATATTTATTGGAGCGTGTGAGAAGATATCAAACCCCAGACAACTAAAGTTATCAAAATGCTCATATATTTATTGGGGTCTGTAAGAAGATATCAAACCCTAGTCTAAAGATATCGAAATATTCATGTATTTAATGGAGTATATGATATATATTAGAGGACATGGATTACGAGACTACGTAGCCATGAAGTCGGCTTTGCTTCTATATAAACACCAACACACTTGGATAAAAAAAGGCAAAAGAGTAGTTGTGCCTCTTCCTCGTGGCTCTAGTTAGGATGAGCGCAGCGAGACTTGTGGACTTGACTGCTGCTTTGTTCTTGGTTCTGGCGATCATGTCTTGCACCCAACCGGCTTGCCAAGCTGGATGTATACTACCATCTACTTTTATTAGCTCTGCCTTGATTTATTTGCTGAACGTTGTTGACATTAATAATAAAAAATTTTAATTTATATTTGGATTTGGTTGGATGTGCAGGCTGGGGCGGATTTTGAGGTCCGCCACCGCCGCTAGTGCTAAAAGTGCCATGCTTCGCGACTCAAGGACCAAGGCATTGTTTAGCTGCTGAGTGCCCAGATATCTGCTCACAGCATGGCATTAAGAGGTGCAAGGATGCCTACTGCAACGCAGAGTTTATTCCATATAGATGTTGCTGCCCACATTATAAAGCGGTGTAATGTGTTCTTCCGTTCATCTGATGCAAACACAATAAACATGTGTTTTTCTGTTAAATATGTCCGTACATTACTATAGGTGTGACTTTAATAAATTATTATCTAAGCAAGTGCTAGCCCGTCTTGCTCCTCTATTATTGGCTTGCCGCATTCAGTAGGTACATATGCCATCTTAAGGTCCCTTTGGTTGGGCTTTTCAACCTGCTTTTGCTTTTGCTTTTGCAAAAGCCAAAACCCAACCAAAGGGTCCAAAAGTTACTGGTGACTTTGCTCAAAACCAATTTTCATTGTAGTACAAATCCAAAAGCACCTGGAAGTGTTCCCAGATCCTTAACCAATGCATGATTGGAATAAACTCCAATTTGCATGACTCCACACAGTTCGGGGTTCTTCTTTCATGCCATGCAAGGAGCCTCACGTCTGATCCTAGGCTATCAACATGGCTTCAGACCTGGATCCAGTGCAGTCGCCATAGTGACTAGAACATAAGCAGTCCCACGATCTTGGCTGTCCAAAAAAGATTGAAGGGCCAAAGCATGATAGTTCAGCCTGCTCAACTATCCAACAGACTTGCCTTCCGTGGATTCCAAAACGAAGTGAAGGGCCGCCAGCGGCTAGTTCTTGTTCGCCTAGCCCCTAGCTCATGCTCTCACTCACGAACGCACAGAATGACGGCGAGTGAAACACAACTCTAGAATTGGCTGGCGATGAACGTCGTGGAGCCTCAAGCGAAACGGAACTGGCAACGATTACAAAGGAGCACTGCGGCTTAAGTAGAGCTTGCCTCCACGCCCGGTTATCACACCAAGATTTGAAGGACCCGCTCAGCGATGTCGCAGTGAGCCGCATGCTTAACCTTGCAAACCTCCATCCGATGGACCTGCATACTCTCTTCTAGAGCTTCTTTTATCAAGGCCCAAATCAAGGACCGGTCCTGCTGTTTTCACAATCTCAGAGCAATCTGACTCTAGAGTAAATTAAGTATCCGGCCAATGAGATGCCAATTTGATCCCTTGAAGGCATGTCAGGGCCTCTGCTTCCCTGAATAGGGAAAGCACACACCAAGCAGCTAGTGTCGGTTGTCCCTCACTATCACGGATGATTACACCCACAGTAGCCTGCCCAAAATAGGTATGAAAGCACCATCAACATTGATTTTGAGAGTGCCATATTGTGGAGGATTTCATCTAATGATCTTTCTATGTGCTACCTTTGTGCCCTTTGCTTTGCACTGGCTATGGTTATTAAGTATCCCTTTTCCATTAGATTGGTTATTAAGTAACCCTTTTGAAAGGCCCCTTGTGGGTTTTGGTGATTGAATGACATAAACAATTAAAGGACTAATAAGGTTGTTGAGTTTTGGATAGACTTTTATTGCAAATGAAAAGATCAAGCTATGTGATTGCAATCAAAAGTAAAGATATGACAAGCAAAGATGGAAATAGGCAAAATAGACATAGATGTTTGCAATTGCATGAGGACTAATCAATATTGGTTTGCTTGCTAAATCAAAGGAAGTGAAAGTTGTATGAGAATTGATCAATATTACAACATTGATAAGAAGGTGGTCAAGAGCTTAGTTGTTCAAGAAGAAGTTCGTATGTAAGCTTCTTTGGTCACGACATCAATAAGAAGAAAGATAGTAAAATGGAGATTACATGGAAGAAATAGAATAAATGAATATGTATTGGTAAGAAGAGATAAGTGATCAAGAGCAATGATGAATTCAAGTGAATCAGAATGACAGATTGCTTGGCCACATGAATGGTATTTATAGTCAAGAGAGAAGTTGATCAAGTACTTGGTATAGTAAGGAAACATAGAAATTTACTTGGTCATAATATTGATATGAAAGCAAATGTTCAAGCAAATATCATGGTTTTCAAAGTGGATTTATTGTGATGCAATGATGGTGTGAGACTTGAATTGGTTAAGGGTGAAGGAGTTAATCTAAAGCGTGGTATCAAGGTACTAAGCAAGGAGAAGGGCAAGTGAGTCTTGTGACCAACGAACTTTGCTAGGGTGAAGAAGCCTATAATTGATTAACACTGAGATATCTAAGTCATGGAGAGTCTCATATATTGAATGGCATAAATCATTATAGTATCTTATGATGAATTTTAATGACTTGTGCATGTAAAGTGATTGTTGATCATTTTGGTTGAGATATCCTAATGAGTTACTAGTTCAAGGATGTTGTGGTCAAGAGATGAGAAAGGTTGCACCCCCATAAAATGAGGATCGAATAAAGTGGCTAGGTTCAAGTTATTTAAACTCAAGAGGTCGAATTAGATTCTATGTTCTATATTGAGTATAGGTATGTCGCTCTATCAAGAGGGATGCGGCATTGAATGGTTTGACAAGTTTTGGTGCTCAAACTAACGAAACTCAAGTGCTAACTTGAGGGAAACACTTGACACAACACATGCACTTGGTGATCTTGGGGCTCGTTGTTAGCTGGGCTGGATAACCTCTAAATGAGCTTTTCATAGAGTCCAAGATCACCTAAATCGGGTTTTGGAGTGAGAAGTTATGGCCTTTCAAAGTTGGTGTTGAGCTATGTTAATCAATTCAACCATGTCTCACACGGTTAACCAAGTTAAGGCATCTGTCCGACTCTGCGCGCTGATTGCTAGCAAGGTTGGTTCAATCGGGTCTCAACCTGGTCAGCCAAGTTAAGGTTGATGTCTAGAGTTCTCTGGGTGAGGTTGGTTAACCAACCTAGATCGGTTGAACCAAGTCATGTCGTGGCTGCACTAACGGCTACATTTTGGGGATGGGATATTTATACCCTTTCACCCCATACTTCTTTGGCTGCCCACTCTAGCTCAAAGAAGACACTTCTAGAGGCCATTAGAGCTCTTCCCACTCCCTCTTTGTGAGTTCCCTTGAGAAATCTTGAGAGTTGGGCTGAGAGGGTGAAGGATTGGGTGATTGAAAGCAAGAGTGAGTCATTTCCATCCTTAAGCACTTGTGGACTTCATCAAGCATTCGTGAAGCATTTGTTACTCTTGGAGCATTTCTCCGAGGCGGTTAGGCATCGCCATGGAGTACCCAAGTTGTGTGGTTGTGCCTCAGACGTTTGTATTACCCATCCTCGTGAAGGATTTTATAGTAATTTCCTTAGCTCAACCTTTGGGTCGCTAAGGTGAGAAAAGTGTCTTGGCGTGTATAAGCCCCCTTTCATAGACCTTCAATGGAGACGTAGCTCCCTTTGTGGGAGTGAACTTCGGGTTAAATCTTGTGTCTCTTGTGTTCTTGTTCTTCATTGAGTTGACTTTTAGAAATCAAGCCCGATCTACTTTTTGGGAGGTTGTTTGGTGCGAGTCCCCCATGGATATACAAGTACTTGTCCCTCTAAGGCCGTGGTAACTCGTAGATTCAAATTTTGTTGGGTATATTTCGAGCATAATTCAAATCATTATCCCGACCCGACTGAACCAAGTTGAACTGGTTGAACCGGTTCTATACACTTTATCTGCTGTGTTAGTTTGAATTTGCAGGTATGTGACTATTCACCCCCCTCTAGGCGACATCAAGGAACCTTTCACCTTTGCCATTAGATTTTGGAGCCTATAGACATATAATGGATATGGAGTCCACATACCTTCTCAAGAAAATAACAGAGCCTTCAATTGATAGATTTTTTTCTAGCTTTCAAAATATTGTTTCTTACTCTCCACACATGCCAAACGAGCATTAAAAAGCTAGCATTTACCTCCTCTCGCTAGTGCTATAATAATAATATAAGCCACTTAGCTCCCGTGTAACGGAGGTCCTCCTCCTTAGATAGTCCCCAGTGATTCACTTGACGCAGCGATGTAGCATGAGGGCATGCAATGCAAGCATGAAAGCAATCCTCCTTCCCAAAACCACACAGTTCACATATCCCCAATTGTTCTATATGTCGTAACATTTATTTGCTCGTGTGGGTAGACTATCTGATGAGGACATCACCACGTTGCACATACATGACCCGGACTCGTCTCCAAGTTACAAGTCGTCGCTATGTCGGACATCATCTTCGGTTCAGTTTCAACTGACATGTCTGCGCTCCAACTGTAATTTCTCCTTCATACGATGTCCAAACAAGACGTTCTTGGATGCGTTGGAATCCTGACGATGAGACGCTTCTTTTGGTTCTGGTTCTAGCTCCAGAAGATTCGTGGATCATACTGTGTGACCACGCAAAGGTGTTGCATCACCTGTTTTGGGCCTTTTTAGGCTTTGTATCGTGTCGGGCCTCTCGGCCCATGTTGTGGACGCCCCCTGACGCGCCCTCAACCCTAGCTCGACCCTAGACTATTAAATTCAGGAGCCGCCGTCATTTAGACTCTGGTTTTGCTTAGATTAATCTGTCGAGAACGGCTTCGCCGTTATCAGTTTGTAGAACCCCAACTTTTGATCTTAATCATACATCTGCAATGTCACTTCATATTGAGAGCTGCTTCTTTCGAGTTCTTGCTTGTGTTCTTCATTTTATAGGCAGGGATTAGCCTTCTTGGTGAGGTCAATTGGGTTGTGACACGATTGATAACCAGATGAGTCGTGGTGCTAAGATTGCAGGGTTCAACTTGCTCACTTGAAGCCGGATCGGTGTGTTGCGTTCCGCCCCGAACGAGTTATCCATCGCCTGACGGAAGATCGGGAACCCTAGTCCCCATCAAGTGGTATCCAGAGACAGGTTTACCGTCAGGTATATCCATCCTTTTGCCTTCGTCCTATAGTTCAAAAAATTACCCTACAAAAAAAATTGGTTTGTCATCGTATTCCGTTGTCCTAGTACCTTTCTTAGCCTTTGCAATTTCGTTTCAGATTTGCTTGGTTGAGTTTGTGTCCGTGGTCGAGTCTTGTTGCTGGTTTTAGTCGTGTTTGTGTCGTAGTCAATTGCCCGTTGCGTGATTTGTTTTGTTTCCGCCGCTATCCCTTCCACCGTGACCAGATTACAAGTCGTGCCACCCCATAACTCGACTTGCCCTCGCTAGCCGTATTGCGTGAACTCCTGCCGTGCAAGCCCTAGATAGGTTGCGAGCTGTCGTGTGTTCATCGCCTTGGATCGCAGCCCTTCTTAGTTCATCTTGCATACCCTAACCGCCGCCGCGCATCCTGCCGAATTGAGCGTCCAGAGAACCACATCGTCTGACTCCCGAAAACCATAACTTGAGGTACCTTCAGTAAAACGGGCATAACTTTTCGCTCGGTTCTCCGTTTTGGCTCAATTTTTTACAGCAGCTTCATGACTCCATTATGAGGGGACCCAAACTAGGCTACACCCTGTTTTCCCAAGTCAAAAAATTCAAAAAAATTGGGAAGATAAATAAAAAAGTTGATCAAGTTGTTTTAGAGTTTTCAGCGTTTGTTTCTGAATTTCACTAGGCCGCATCTCACCTCAAAAAATAATGCAAATTTGTGTGCTTGGATATTTTGGTATCTCTGTTCAGAGAAAAATATAAAAAAATAGTTGAAAAAATAAAAAACTCATGATTCCTACTAGTCCGGAGGTTTCGGAGGGAGATTGCTGAAAAGATTAAAAACAAATGCATAGAGTGTTGTTTTGCTTGTTCTATGAGATTTTTCCATCGTTTCTTGTTCCAACTAGTTGTGCTACGTCTAGGACACATCTAAGCCAGCAATTGTGACTTGTACTTTGGATACTTATTGAACTTTGCTATTCTGCGTTCGTTATTTGCTACTCCTTGGTACATATTGTGCCTTCCCAAAGCTCCACATACACTACTTCAGGTCAGTACAGCAAAGAGCCTTTGCAATATTGGTACTACGTCATCACAGGTGTCACGAATCAGCCATCGGTTGTACCATCCACTGCCTGCATCGGTAAGAACTTGGTAAGATGTGTGTGAGGGTGTGGTTCCACCAAGCAAACCGCATAGTTCCTAGGGCGTGTGTTGATCACTAACCATGCCAGACGACGTTCCTGTTTTTTCTAGTCAGTTGGTGCAGGTAACAAACGAGTTGAAGGACCTCTTCATGAAGGAGTTGAGCAAGCTAACGACGGAGGTCAAGGCTGCCTGTCACACAATTGAGGGTGTGGACAAGCGAGTCTCCACGCTGACAACAAGGGTTCAACAACTCGAGTCCAACCCCCCCAAGCCCAAAGAAGAGGAACCCTATGATGAGGACGACGGTGATGATGTTATCTATGGGTCTGATGGTGAGCCTGATCCCATCAAGACCCAAGCGGAGAAGCTACGTCATTGCCGTCTTCGCAAAAATACAACAGGTATGGGAGGTAACAGGAACCGACGTCATCAAGGTAATGATGATCCTTACGCCAAAGTTAAATTTACTATACCGTCTTTTTATGGGCGTTATATTTAGATTGGGAGATGACAGTAGAATAGAAATTTGCTTCCCATTTTGTTCCTGATCAGCATAAGGTTTGGCAAACCACTAGTAAATTTAAGGATTTTGCAATAATCTGGTGGCAGGAATGTGCTTCTTTAAACATACAACCTACTTCTTGGAATGCACTTAAACTTGCCATGCGTGATTGATTTGTTCCTGCCTCTTATAAGTGTGATTTGCGTAAGAAATTGCAATGTTTAGAGCAGGGTAATTTGTCTGTTCAGGAGTATTATGCCGAGTTACAAAAGGGCATGGTTTGTTGTGGGGTAGTAGAGGATCCTGAGGATAAAGTTTGTCGTTTTTATGGTGGCTTGAGACGTGAAATTTAGGATATTGGTGACTATAAAGAATTTACAACCACCAACTAGTTGTTCTAGCTTGCTATGCTTGCAGAAAAATAATTGTAGGGACGACCCAAGACCGTCACGCCAACAACAAGTACTCGAGCGACGCCCCCATCGAGTACATGTCTGACACCATCAGCGCCGGCACCAGCTTCTGAGGTACGGAATATGTCTAATGTGCAGGTCCAACAAAACAAGAAACCGACTACTACTAACAAGAGCTCATCGAGTAAGTCTTCTAGCATCGTGTGACACCGCTGCAAGGGCATGGGATATGTCATGAAGGATTGCCCAAGCGTTCGTGCTTTCATCGCTACACCCGATGGTATTGGATATGTAAGTGCTAGTGATGTTGAAGATGATTTAGTTCTTGCGGCTAACGCTGTTGCAGATTCGGAGGACGATGAGGGTGAGGCAATTGACTCGGTTGCGCATCAGCGGGATTCCATAGCTTGGTTCTTGTGCAGCGTACATTGAGTTCGCAGGTGGAACGTGAGGACGCGGAGAAGATCCAACGCAAGAATTTATTCCACATGTTCCTCGTCGTCAACGATTGTCGTGTGCTCACCATAATTGATAGCGGGAGTTGCAACGACTTGGTGAGTTCAGATTTGGTAGAGAAGTTTAACTTGCCAACACGTCTCATTTCAAATCCCTACCACTTAGAATGGCTGAACAGTAATGGTCAAGCTAAGGTAACAAATCAGCACGTATACAATTTTCTGTTGGTTCTTATCATGATTATGCTGATTTTGATGTTGTCCCGATGCAAGCTTCATCTCTTTTGTTGGGTAGACCATGAGAATTTGATAATGATGTTGCACACCATGGTACAACTAATACATACACTTTCATGCATAAGAACAAGAAAATTACTTTGCTTCCTTTATCGCCTGTTGATATTAGGAAACATTTTAGAGAGTTTGCTGAAAAAGATAGAGCTAAATCTGCTAGTGTTGCATCTTCTGATAATCAACCAAAATGGATTAAATTAAAAGGAGGTGCTTTTATTGCTACTACATCTGCTATTGCTGCTTTATGTGATAACCCTGATGCTCCATGTTATACAATGCTTGGTCGAGATCAAAATCTGTGTCTTGCTACAAATTATTTTATGTCTCGTATTTTGCAGTCCCCTACCGCTAACCTTTTGCAGGAATTTGATGATGCGATGGAGTCGAGGACGACTCTAATTCAAGAAGGGGAGGATGTTGAGGACATCACCACGTTGCACATACACGACCCTGACTCGTCTCCAAGTTACAAGTCATTGCTATGTCGGACATCATCTTCGGTTCGGTTTCAGCCGACATGTCTGCGCTTCAACTGTAATTTCTCATTCATACGACGTCCAAACAAGGCGTTCTTAGATGTGTTGGAATTGTGACGACGAGACGCTTCCTTTGGTTCTGGTTCTAGCTCCAGAAGATTCGTGGATCATATTGTGTGACCATGAAAAGGTGCTGGGTCACCTGGTTTGGGCCTTTTCAGGCTTTGTATCGTGTCGGGCCTCTCAGCCCATGTTGTGGATGCCCCCTGGCACGCCCTCAACCCTAGCTCGACCTAGACTATTAAATTCAGTAGCCATCGTTGTTTAGACTCAGGTTTTGCTTAGATTAATCTGTCGAGAACAGTTTCGCCGTTATCGGTTTGTAGAACCCCAACTTTTGATCTTAATCATACATCTGCAGTGTCACTTCATATTGAGAGCTGCTTCTTTCGAGTTCTTGCTTGTGTTCTTCGTTTCGCAGGCAGGGATTAGCCTTCTTGGTGAGGTCAATCAGGTTGTGACACGGTTGATAACCAGAGGAGTCATGTTGCTAAGATTGCAGGGTTCGAGTTGCTGACTTGAAGCCGGATCGGTGTGTTGCGTTCCGCCCCGAACGAGTTATCCATCGGCGACGGAAGATCGGGAACCATAGTCCCTATCGCTATCATTAATAACTTTCCAAGAAAATACCTTGACCTTGGATGGCACTAGAATTTTCCACAACTCATTCCATGACTGACGTCCACTATCAGGTAAGGAGCTGCTAGTAGGTACCCCTACTGCATCCTGAACTGGATAGCTAGTCTGTAGGCACTGCAAACAGAAAAAAGACTCGACTTCTCAAAGTTTCAAGCAACATAATCATTGGAGCTCTCTTATGCCAATTTGATTTTTAGTATCTCTTCCACATCACATGGGTAAAAATACCTCCTTATTATTGCGTCATCCCATGTATGTGACATAGGATCAATCAGATGGTGGACTCTTCTTAGTCGGCACACTCGAGTACTGCCAATAGGTCATAGGCTAGAGCCCCTCGACAACCAATTATCCTTCCAAATTCTATTGCTCATTCGATCACCAATTCTGTTAATTACGCCATGCTTTAATAAGTCTAGAACGTGCTCAATTTCTCCCCAAGCTGTTGAGGCATTAGCTGTAGTTACAGTATCTAAGAGGTTTTTTTCCAGGGAAGTATTTAGCTTCAAGAATATGAGCGCACAAGCTTCCTGGATAGAACACCAGTTTCCATGCTTCACGGTCTAGAAGACCTGGTAAAACAATCTCAGATCCTTGAAACCCATACCACCAAAACCTTTGGGCATAATCATCTTCTCCCAAGACACCCACTGCATTTTCCTCTTTCCCTTTTCTTAGCCCCCACCAAAAGGCTCTAATGTGCTTCATCGGGTCATCACACAAAGTCAGGGGTAGCTTGAAGACACTGATTACATAGTTAGGTAATGCTTGAGCTATAGATTTAATTAGCACCTTCTTGGCCGCCACAGAGAGTTCTTTTTCTTTCCATCCAAACATCCTCTTACGAAATCTTTTCCTCGAGGGGTTGGAAGACACCCCTTCGCATGCGACCATTAGGTGTCGGCAAGCCTAAATATTTGGCCTCAAAGTGAACATGTTGTAACCCCAAAATATGGTGAACTTGTTTAGCATTATTGATGTCACGATTCTCGATCATAAGAAGGGAACACCATTTGGGATTAATACCTGGCCAGTATATTTTTCAAAGATGACCAAGAGCTCCTTAATCACTCCAGCCTGACTGGTATTGGCTCGAAAAGATGAGAGACTATCATCAGCAAAAAGGAGATGAGACACACTCGGTGCACTCCGGTATACCTTCACCCCCTCAATTCAACCTGCAGACTAATAGTGGTGCATGTAGTAGGGTGGAAAGACCATCAACAACAAAGAGAAAATGGGTGATGTTATGGACGCATTCTTCGGTCAGAGTTATCAACGTAGAAGGAAGGTCGCGCCGCCTACGGATGGTTGAGATTTTGTTCAGTTTTGTTAGGATTCTTGTCGTGATAGTTTTGGATTGGATAGTTGATTAGAAGTTGTGTCAGGACTCTTGTAAACTTCTATATAAATGCATCGTTTGTAATTGCCGTGGTAAGCAGAAGTATAAACCCTAGCTCAGAGCCTCGGAAGAGGGAAGTCTAGTTCCTACCTCTACGATGCGTGTTCAACAATCCTAATTAATTAGCCATATCAGGTGCAAAGTCATCCCATTGAAGCCAACAGAGTACCAAACAGTGCATACACACATTATGACCCACTGAACCCACTTACTTTGAAAGCCCAGCATCTCCAATAACCTTGCCAAGAGACCCTGGTGTATACGATCATACGCTTTTAAGGGATCCATCTTGTAAGCACCAAACTCCTCACTTTGTCCACGCCGAATCGCATGCAAGCGTTCAAAAGCAATTAATGCATTATCAGATATCATTCTACCAGACACAAAGGCGCTTTGCTCAGGCAAAGATTATCTTTTCCAAGTTGGGACGTAGCCAGTTAACCAAGCGGTGGTATGAGGCGCAGAAGGATGGCTGCTCCAGCGCATGCATAGTGAGCACTGGCACTGGTGCCTCCACGAGGGACTCCACAAGTTGCAGGAAGAGGCGCTCGAGAATTGGATGTTACCTCCAACCGGCACCAAGGCAGGATTGCATCCATTCGAAAATTGAGCAGGCTAGCTACCATGCTTTAGCCCTTCGATTTATTTTGGTCCATCAAGATCGTGCAACTGCACAAGTTGCAGTCACTATGGTGACCGCACGATCCAGGTCTGACGTTCTTGGCCAGGACTAGGCACAAGAGGTGAGGCCATGGCAGATGCTATGCTCCATGCACGTTGCAGGCTCCAACTCGTACGGTTGTCTCGAGCTCGAGCCGTGGAGCTCTTTCACACTTGCGCCCCCGCCCACGCTGGCATTGCCAGGCCTATAGGTGGCAACGCCAACGCCTGGGATGCGATCGGCTGTTCGGTTCAACCGCATAGGCCGCATGAGGTTGTGGGTGAGGGAGATCAAAATTCTAGAGGGAGGTATAATGAACATATTTGACAATGCAGGATATGTAAATACACGAACAACGAAGTTTGTACCTGATTACAAATTATCATGTTAATCACACAGAAAGGACATGTAAATACACGAACAATGAATGATTGGATTAGAGGTGCCAAGAAACGACATAAGACATCCATTTTGCATTTTGATCAAGGCAGCACTCTACGTCATTTTCCACGATGACAAAATATGATCTATGGTATATATACATCCATTCTACATGCATGTGTAGCTACACCCTTCTGTGTATCTCATGATACAGGATAAATCCGATCCAACAAAGAGTATTTAAATGTACTATGTGATGATACTAGGCCATCTGAAATGATATATACGCTGGGTATGGAAGCATACGTTGAGTATATGCATATACTATTTTATATAGTATTATAAAGGTATATCACAATATATCGAAGAATATGGTTGATTTTGGAATTTTTTCGAGTGATTTGCTTTGAAGTATCTTAGAATTAGTATATATACATAATTAAAATGATAAATTAGTATATATATCACTATATATGCACATATTTGATAAATTTATGTCTACTTTTACATATTTTATAATTTATTGAACCAAAATGATACAACCAAACAAGTTACTATGGGTAATTTTTTTTTTCTTGAGCACAACGTGCATGGGTCCTGTCGTGCGCAGTTACATAGCAAGGCCGAATTCTGGTATGGGCTAGGCCAGGCCGATGTTGTGCGGTGTTGACATGGGTAGCGGGCTGGGCTGGGCCAGGCCGATGCCAATTCGGTGTCGAGACGTGTGCCCGATTCCGCTCGGAAAAATGCGAAAGCAAAACCAATCCTCGCCGCCCATAAATCCGCGGCCGACGGCTTTCCTATTTTAGGGCCCCAGGAGATATTATTTTCCGTCCCACCTCTCCACAGTAGGAAAACCCAACAAACTGCTCCACTTCGTCGCTCCTCATCTCATCGGAGGAAGCGAGAAGGGGGACGGTGGTTGCGGCGCCGGCGGCGGAGCGGGAGGAGAGAATGGCGGCGGCCAGGGACCAGCTCCTGGACGCGATCCGCGCGATGATGGCGCTCCACTCGCCGCCGCTCCACGCGCTGGTGGTCCCCTCCGAGGACGCCCACCAGGTGCGTGCCGTACCGCGCCGCAGATCGGGGGGGTGGGGAGGGGGGGATCGGATCTCCGACTGGGGTCGCCTGTGCTGTGCTGGGCTTAGGATTTGTTCGATCGATTCGTTCCGCGGACTGATTGATGATGACTCCGGATTGTGTCTGTGTGTGTGCAGAGCGAGTACGTCTCGGAGCAGGACAAGCGGCGAGAGTTCATCTCCGGGTTCACAGGGAGCGCTGGTGCGTGCTGAATTCATCCCTAGCTTGTCTTAGTTTGTTTTGGATCGGATCGGATCATGTTCTTCCTGCTGCGGCTGACTTGATATTAGGTTCGCGTGGTTTTGGTATGAATAGATTAGCTCTTTATTAGGCAACTGTGTATTTGTGTTACATGCTGCTACTTCTGTATGGATGTTTGTGTTGTAGAAGAACTGGCGCAGTTAAATCGGTTAGCACGACATGCCGAGCTTGGACTATGCTTGGTTCTGTGCTATTCTAGTTCGGTTAGCTGTTTCGCGGGTGAAGTGCTAAAATTTGCTGGAGCCCTGTCGCAGTGTGATTAGAGTCGATAACTGCTGCTAGCTTTTAGTTGGAGAAAATACCTATTGAGCTGATGCGTTACGTTTCGTGGGTATTAATGGGTCTCATCATAAATAAAATAAATCCTCAACCGGCTTAATACAATGCGGTCTTGTACGGAGTTTGCACCATCATTAAATAGTCACAGCAAAAGAACGGTTGGAATAGTAACGTATAAATTCAAATACTATTGCACGTTGGGACCAATCAATGATGGTTTTAGATTTTTGGTCACTAAATGAGTCAGAATGCGACAATCGGCTATTTTTGGCATTATGCGTTAGACAGAAAAGCATGCACACTTGTACAGCAATATAAAAATGCAATGGGTAACCGATGGTGTTTTTTTTTCCCTCTTCATGTATTCATGTTATGACAAATTTGAATTCACAGTCCACGTACACTTGGGACCCTTGTTTAAAGTTTCAATTTAAATGGTAGGACATTGGTGTGCCATGTTTCCACATTTCAGTGGTACCGTATTCAGTAACATATAAAATTTACCTGTGAGAAGGCATTTCTAGGCACCCTTGGTTACTGATCTCTTCTCTGTATCTATTTGCGTTCGTCTTACATAGTTACATTGATCAGAAAGTAGATGAGAGTAGTGGTCTGATCATTTCAACTCAAACTTCCTAAGAGAAGTAACAGGGGGGTTTTGTGATGAACGACTCTTTCTCTTTAATACAAGATACACAGCTCTCCCCGCGTCTGTGAAAATAAAACTTTAACTCAGAACTTGTAAGTGGAATGATTTTGTTTATATTCAAATGCTGCCAGAAATGAAACCTGTATTTCTTGAATCTGTCAACAAAAATACTCCTTCCAGTCACAAATTTGTGACATTTTTCACAAGAGTCAAACTCTTGAAAATTTTAAAACATGTTTAGACTTTGCACGAAAAGTAATTCCATAGTATAAATTTATATAGAATATAGATATATTCTGTCTGTTATAGATAGTGGTCGAAGTTAAGCTTTGGAGACTCTGGTATTGTTCAAATCAGCTATTTGTGACCAGGGGAGTAATAAAGTTAAAGAATGATTGATTCGGACAAGAATGTACCTGTCTCACAGTCTATGATGAGAAATCCCTAGCTGGACTTGATTGTGGAACAACTTCCTTTAGTCCTACCTAACTGATTTGTATTTTGTGTTGTGATGGTTGAGGCCTTAAACAGTTTGCTGGTTGTCACGTTGGTTTCTCAGTTAGTGTGTGTGTGTTTTTGTTGCATTTTAAACAGGCTTGGCTCTTATCACCATGAAAGAGGCTTTGTTGTGGACGGATGGACGCTACTTCTTGCAAGCAACGCAGCAACTGAGTGATCGTTGGAGACTTATGCGCATGGGAGAAGACCCACCAGTTGAAGCTTGGATAGCTGATGTAAGCACTAGCTTTGTTTCTGAAGAATATCTGTGATTTTAGCCTTCTAAGGCTCCACATAAAAGCACTGGTCACACATCTTCTATATGGCATTGACTAGGTTATATATTTGGTTTTGAATTCATCCACAAGTTTGTTGTTGAGAAGTACAAATATGATTTCCTTGATCACCTTTCTTCTAAATACAAAAGTATTGCACTATCTGTGGGTTTAAAAACCACTAGGATTTACTTGTTTGTTTGGTGGTGCAGTATATGTGAATTCACACCTCAACTGTTTTGTTATATCTGAATGGAAGTGTTCTGACACTCAACTGCACAAGTTATTTCTCCCTCAGCTGTTGCCAAAAAAAATATCAACACTGTTCAATCCTTAATTTTGTTCTCATCTTTTTGAAATTTAGAAGGCATATGATAAAGTGCCAAGAAATGTCATGTGGTGGGCTTTGGAGAAGCACAAAGTCCCAACTAAGTACATTACCCTTATCAAGGATATGTACAAGGATGCGATGACGGTTGTCCGCACTTATGGTGGAGACAGTAGTGATTTTCCAAATAAAATAGGTCTGCATCAGGGGTCAGCATTGAGCCCTTATTTATTCGCTCTGGTGATGGATGAGGTCACAAGGGATATACAAAGTGATATCCCTTGGTGTATGCTCTTTGCTGATGATGTGGTGCTAGTTGATGAGAGTAGGGCAGGTGTTAATAGGAAGTTAGAGTTGTAGAGGCATATGTTAGAGTCCAAAGGTTTCAGACTTAGCAGGACCAAGACCGAGTACATGATGTGCGATTTCAGTGGGACTAGATATGAAGATGGAGATGTCAGGCTTGATGGGCAAGTGGATCGATGCCTTTAGGTATTTAGGATCGATGCTGCAAAAGGATCGATTTCAGTGGGGCGAGAAAGATACCTTTAGGTATTTAGGATCGATGCTGCAAAAGGATGGTGACATTGATGAAGATGTTAAGCATAGAATTTCAGCCGGTTGGTTGAAATGGCGTCAAGCTTCTGGTGTCCTCTGTGACAAGAGGGTACCACAAAAGCTAAAAGGTAAGTTCTATAGGACGGCGATTCGCCCGGCGATGCTATATGGTGCTGAATGTTGGCCTACAAAAAGGCGACATATACAGCAACTGAGTGTAGCAGAGATGCGTATGTTGCGTTGGTTTTGTGGTCACACAAGAAGGGATAGGATACGGAATGAAGATATTCGAGATAGAGTCGGAGTGGCACCAATTGAGGAGAAATTGACGCAACATCGGTTGAGATGGTTCGGACATGTCCAACGGAGGCCTCCTGAGGCGCCGGTGCGTAGTGGGGTTCTACAGCGGGCCAATAATGTTAAGAGAGGTAGAGGTCGACCCAAACTAACTTGGGACGAGTCGGTTATTAGAGACCTTAAAGAGTGGAATATCTCTAAGGATTTAGCTATGGATAGGAGCGCTTGGAGACTAGCAATTAATGTGCCTGAGCCGTGATCTTTGCTTTCTTTTCTGCTTTCCTCTAACTCTTTTTCTGTTTTTTTTTTGACTTTTTGGGTTTCACCTCTAGCCTACCCCAACTAGCTTGGGACAAAAGGCTATGTTGTATGTATGTTGTATGTATCTTTTTGAAATTTAATTAGTTACTTAATGTTTTTCAGTTTGTTACGAGAAAAATTAATAACAACCATTCTAAATGGATTTGGTGATAGAGTAAATTTTTGGTGTTCTGTATTGAATATTGCTCCTTGCTAATTTGTAGCATTTTTGTCGTTGTGTTGTCAGAATCTGGCAGATGAAGCTGTCATTGGAATCAATCCATGGTGTATCTCAGTTGACTCTGCTCAAAGATATGACAACGCATTTTCAAAGAGGCGCCAGACTTTGTTTCAACTTTCCTCTGACTTCGTGGATGAAGTATGGAAGGATCGCCCGCCAGTCGAACCTAGGCCTGTAATTGTACACCCTGTAGAATTTGCAGGACGAAGTGTATCAGAAAAGATCAAGGAGCTAAGAGAAAAACTGGTACATGAAAGGGCTACTGCCATTATAATAACTGCTCTTGATGAGGTACAATATACTCTTTCATCTTGCTTCATTTTCAAAAAATTTGTGGGAGTTGTGGTTATAGTTTCCTTTATTTTGTAATGGTTGTTTAGGTTGCTTGGTTGTACAATTTTCGAGGAAGTGATGTGGATTATAGCCCAGTGGTTCATTCTTATGCTATTGTAACCTTGCACAATGCTTTCTTTTATGTGGATAAGAGAAAAGTAACTATTGAGGTCAGTTAATTAACTTAGCACATATCCTTTTTAATGATTATCCAATTATACTGTTCATGCTCATGATTTTGTAGGTTAAGTGATGCTGTATCTTTGTTATCTGCTTCTTTGTACAGGTTCAGAAATACATGGCTGGAAATGGTATTGATATAAGAGAGTATGAAATGGTTCAATCAGATGTGAGTCTGCTTGCATCTGGCAAGCTAAAAAGTTCTGTGCACGGGGAAAAGGATATCAATGAGGTGGAGAGTTCAAACATTTGGATTGATTCTGCCTCTTGTTGCCTTGCACTTTACTCAATGTTGAGTCCGCATCAAGTTTCGATGCTGCAATCACCAATTGCCCTTCCAAAGGCTGTTAAGGTGAATTTACATTCTCTCTCCTGTGCTGTTGTTAATACAAAATTGCATGGAAAATCAGCTGAAAAGGTTCCACGCTAACATGGTATTTTAGCACTCCTTGAAGTCTAGTTCTGTCAAGAAAGTTTAAAAAAGCAGAGACTTGCTAGTTTAAGTTTAAACCTCAACTTGCTAGGTTGATATGTGCTTTATTCAAAAGTTCCCATATTTTGATCTGTGCTTTGTTCAAAAGCTCCATTAGGTGGAAGAATAGAAACACTGCATTTGCGCCAGAAATGCATAACGGCAAATTATTTTTGTTTTGTACTTCTTTTCTTCATATTTATGGTTCACAGATAATTACCTTGTGAAGTTTCAGTTCTTGGAATTTAGCATGTTTATTACCCTAGATTTTCTAATTTCTTTACAAAAATGTTATAGAATCCCACAGAACTTGATGGATTGAGGAAGGCGCATATTCGTGATGGTGCAGCTGTTGTGCAATACCTTGCTTGGCTGGATAATCAGGTCAGCAGAGATTAATTTCTTATGTACTAATATATATGTCTGAACATAGACTTGAATTTCATAAACTGTTTTGCATGTATACTCATTTCTGTCAGTAACAGCTTTATTTGCATCTTTGAAGCTTACCAATTATCCTCAGTAAATTTAGTTTCTGTTCCTTGTTCTTATCTTCTTTTGAATTAAAAATTCAGATGCAAGAAAATTATGGAGCTTCTGGTTATTTTAGTGAGATAAAAGGATCACACAAAAAGGAAAATCTGTAAGTGTATCCTATTGTTGTACTAGTTTGTTTTGGTATCATATGATCTATCGAATGGATATCGTGCCTACAAACACATTCATGACATTAGATTTGCTTGTTTATGCACTATTTGGTGAGAAAAAACTTGTTTATAAGAATACATTTTCATTTATTGTGTGTCAGTCTCAGATCCAACTTTTTAGCTGTTTTAATGTTTTAATATCCTTTTCTGTTCCGCAGATCAACCAAACTTACTGAGGTTTCTGTCAGTGATAAACTTGAAGGCTTCCGTGCAACAAAAAAGGTATACTACAGCAATAATACCCCTTAAACCTCAGTTGTAGTAATCGGATAGATATATGTTTAAATCTGCTACTGGCCTCAATTTTGAAATGAGCCTAGGTATTTATTTATTTATAGAATTTGCTAACACACTGAACTCCATGTAATTATCTTGGTCACAGTTCTAGTCGCTGTTGATATCCTTTTAAACTACTGTTAATCATCGTTTCTTATGAATTTGTTGGATGACTAAATCTGAAATGCATTGCTTAATAGAGGCTAGCAAGCATTTTTGCATTCAGTCTGTTGATACACTGCAACATGTGACAAGTTACTATATTTTTTCAGCACTTTAGAGGTTTGAGTTTTCCTACAATTTCATCTGTGGGACCAAACGCAGCAGTTATTCACTATAAACCCGAAGCAAGCACATGTTCAGAAATGGATGCTGATAAAATCTATCTGTGTGACTCTGGGGCACAGGTTAAGTATATTAAGTCCTGAACTGTAGCTTTATGTTACTAGATCTCTTTGAATCTGCTGACCTCTTCTGTTATGATGTACATGCAGTACCTTGATGGTACAACGGACATTACAAGAACTGTACATTTTGGTAAACCCTCACAGCATGAGAAGTCATGCTACACAGCAGTAAGTGCAGTTTGTTTGCTGCAATATTTTATTGAGAATTCAGAAGGATGGATATTGTTTTTTTAATGAAAAGGATGGATATTGGTTGTGTGAAGTGTTTTTTTCCCGATCATTCATTCAGTTCATATTTTCATCTATAGCAATAATTGTATTATTCTTTCAGTAAACCATCAGTTTTGATAAACCATCGGTTTCTGACACACTGAGAGATAACAGGGAATAGTTTACAGTACCACATAACTTTTTCTTACTCTGAAAGCTTCTCTCATTATACTGGTGTTTTACAAAAAAGTTGGGAATCTGGCTTAATCAAATAACTAGCGTTTTATGTGTCTGTCATTACAATGAACTTCATCATGGATTCCAGAATTTAATTAAACTAAATTGGAATCATTTCCGCTTAGTTTTATTTACACCCCCTGTGGTTGATTGATTTCTAATACCGAATTGCTTCGCATTGAAAATAGGTCTTGAAAGGCCACATTGCACTAGACATTGCTGTATTTCCTAATGGGACAACAGGTGAGTTTTGTTTGACTCTTTAATCATATATTTATCCATAAAACTGTCTGCAAATTTGTTACAGAGAAACATGTTTGTAATATTGATGAAGTCACTTATTTATATCTGTTTTGCTATGGTTTCAGCTTTTGGTTCCAAACTTAAATAAGATAACAGTACCTTAGGGTTGGTGTTCGAGTGAAACAGGACATTAGATTGAATTCATTTTTCTTATAAATAAACTGATTGCCTTGCCTGATCATTCTACGACTGGTCCCTATAATGTAAATCATGTTAAGTAAAGTTGAAATTTTGGGGAATAATGCCGTCATAAGGGCTCATGCCTCCTGGAGGCAAAACTGGGCTCAGGCACCTCTTCGTCCTAAAAGATTTTCAAACATCAGAGTATACTCAAGGAACTCGACTGATTTAGCAACAAAACAAAACGTTGGCGCAAAGGCTCACTGTCCATCCTATGTCCCACATTGACCTTCCAGGTAGAGAAGCCTAGAGGACCACTATCTGTCGCATCAAACGACTTATCCTCTAGCTTGCACCTTTCATCACTCAATGGCGCTTGCTGGCTGGGTTGCTGCACTCTCTCATTACTGTGCTTGCCAAATGCTATCATCCTGCCGAGTGCTGTTGCCTTGAGCCGACGTATGCAAGTAGTGGAATCCTAGCAGCTTAGCTCATAGGTATAGATTGAGAATTGAGATGCTTTGCCATTATGTTTTGTTAACTTTGATCTGTATGCTAATTTCTAACTTTGAATGTTTTGCTAGCTACTGTTTTTTTATCTCATGGACCACACATGACCTTGGCTCTCAGCCACCAGCTTCTGCACTTGTTGGCCATGCCATGCTAGTGGCTTGCCCTATATCCCACGCTCCCTGGCGCCACAATAGGCACTGCAGGAGCTTGCAGTCAAGTGAGTGTGCATGTCCTCGCATGTCAGCTCCTTGCATTCGCAGCTTTGCTACTGCTGCCCGCTTAATTGTACCTCACCCTATGCCACTGGCTGTGACAAGGTATCAGTGGTAGATGTGATCTTACTATCCAGCTGCGATAACACTGCAGGACGTTCATTTTATATCATATACTCCCGACACCAACCTATGTGCCATAATTTGCTTTTATATGTTATTTTTAAAGAAAAGTCATAATCATCTACTCTGAACTGTGATGGAATTCTTTAAGTAATTTTGTTATACTGAACCTCAATAATATTTGCAGGGCATGCTCTTGATATTCTTTCGCGAGCCCCACTGTGGAGAGAGGGTCTTGATTATCGGCACGGTACAGGCCATGGAATTGGATCTTATTTGAATGTTCATGAAGGTTCGACTGACTGGCTCCCCTTATATTATCTCAGTGAATCTATATGACTCCCTGAAATGATGAAGCTGTTCATTACTTGCTTTTGGACCAGGTCCTCATCTAATTAGCTTCAGACCTTCTGCTCGAAATGTACCATTGCAAGCGTCAATGACTGTAACAGATGGTCCGTGAATATCCTACTTCAAAATTGTTTGTATTATTTATGGTTTGATGTCAAGTTTCTACCGTATGCCGTTGTTAATATTCTTCTCAAAGATTTTTGAGGAACTAATAATTCCGTAATCTTTCCCTGTAGAGCCTGGCTATTATGAAGATGGTAGCTTCGGTATTAGATTGGAGAATGTTCTTATTTGCAAAGAGGCCAATGCTAAATTCAATTTTGGAGAAAAGGGTTATCTGGCATTTGAACATATAACATGGGTAAGCATTGCTTGCCTAATATTCTTTGGTGTCACAGTGGCATCTGACTATATTGCAAGAACACTTATCAATTGATGAATCCCTTCTGTTATGCAGGCTCCATACCAGGCCAAACTGATAGACACCAAGCTGCTGACCCCTGTCGAGATCGAATGGGTAAACACATACCATTCGGACTGCCGGAAGATCTTGGAACCTTATCTGAACGGGCAGGAGAAGGAATGGCTGCGGAAGGCCACCGAGCCCATTGCCGTGAGCAGCTGAAAATGTTCCTCCGGGTTGCATGTCGCAATATCGGCCATTCATTGTAGTTGCGATATGACATTTCATAGGTCGATAGGTTGGCTACTCCCGCTCCCTGGTCACCTGCAAAATAAGTGCGAGCAGCAGTTAAAGGAAAATGGAGTCAGCCTTGAAATAAAATTAGGCACTGGATGGTTCTTTTACATGAAGTGGATTGTATAGTTCTTCAAATTGAATGCCATGCAGATTTTAAACTCCGGTTGCTTTGCTCTTAGGTTAAATGTCTGTATGAAAATGTTCGTTGTATTGTATGCGTGCGTCGGTCGTAGATCTATCGGTAGGTATATCATGATGCGTATCCATTGGTTTCTCACATGCGTGCATGCATGGCTTGCAATTTCTTATGATTAGTGATGAAATTTTCCCGTTTCTGGTTTGCCCTGAGGTTAAAAATCGACGCGAAAACTGCCGCGTTTGTTGTTTGCAACCTTGGACTACGGTGAGAGCCGATATGTATCAGTATGTAATAAACTAGCCGCATGCAAACGGTGGGCGATTGTGCTATCGATTCTGGGGGCTTGTTTGAATCCATGAACGGATTCTTATTGACTCGCCCGCAGTACGTACGTTAGCACGGAAACACTGCGGCAGTGGACACGGTCGTTGGGTCAAGTTATGCACGCACGGGGGGCAGGTGTTTCTTGACTTGCTGATCGATGGCCCCACCGGTGAGCAGCTTTCCCAGGTACGGAGTAGTGGACTTTTCCATAAGAACCTGCACTGCCGTACTATCCCTTCAAATGTGGCTAGCTTGATACGAATCGAAGCTTACCCGTTCAGGGGCTGCAGCTTTGTTCTACCTGAATCTGACGCGAAATCTTCCCTTCCAAAAAGGACCAGACCACTACGGCAATACTCCATACTAGGCATGTTTTTTCCATTGGCGAAGGACTGCCTGTGCTTTCTAAGGCCAGCGTTAGCGAGAGTTTCACGAGGAGTTTCGTGATATTAAATATACTGATATGACATTGTTTTTATGAAGTGAAAAAATGGAGAGTTTTATGGGACGTGAGAGAAATGTCATCATCATAAAACTTATCTGGCTGGTCTAGGTAACTGTTCCATAAAAATGTACATTAAGACTGGCCTAATAACGATATCAACAAAGATCCCAATGATTTACATTATGTTTTTTTTTAGGGAGAACGATTTACATTATCTTTGCGTTGTCGTCAGTTTCTCAAAACAGGTCCACTAAGGAATTTGGCCTCTGAGGCCCATTAAGCTCGTACAGTGTCTCCGGGCTTTTCTTCCTCAACGTACGCAGCAAATAGTTCAGTATTGCGTAAGATAGAAAAAAAATCACGCTGTAAAAATATCACAAAACAAAAACTCATTTACAACTTATATATTACGAAAACTCTATATCTCAAAACTCGTAGCAAATTAAATACGACCTGATACACAATCTGAAGTCATATACGTGATAAGGGATTAGGATGCGACTCGTTGGATTTTCTTTTTTTGTTCCACACGCGCGAGCAAATAATCGGAGGCACCTCGATCTGCTTCCAGAGGTGGACCGTGGAACCAATTTTCACCAATGCTGACGATGCTTTGCGTGATAGATCAACCCTGGCGTGCCAGTATCCTCTGATCAAGCTGTGTCGCACCGTCTTCTTTCTCTGTCTCTCACCTGGGCTCTGGGCTCAGGTTTGCGGCGGCGGCGGTCCACTTCGTTCGATCACCGGAAACAAAACAAATTAAAGTTATTGTCCGCGGAAATGGCCGTGCCACAGGCCCATAGAAAGAGCGAGAACCTGAAACAAATGCACGTCTGCACAGCAATGTTGTAAACTTGTAACCGTGATAAGAGTCCAGCATAATGATTTTTTAAACACTGACGCATACCCTTATATATTTACATGTGTATCTAGAAGCTAAATTTGTTAAAATGTTACGGAATACTATTTACATCTTTATATTGCAGGTGCAGAGATGATGCTATATACTAGATGCTAGCTGGGTCGGTGGCAATGCAGAGCAGTCGTCAGCAGGATATATCTGCCACATGCAATCGGGGAAAAGGTGTCTCTCTCGTGGAAACACGGCATGCATGCACACGTAACGGGGAGGGGAAAGAGGTGACCAGACGAAGTCTTACCAAAACCATGGCAAAGCTTTGTCTCACTACCGGAAAAATACCGTGGATTGCTTTGTGGTTTTCTAGTGTTCTGCGTATGTATTCGCCAGCACGGTATTTAGTCAAAGTATTTGTGCTACGTTGCGAAAAAAAAAAAGTATTTGTGCTACGGTTTTGACTTTACTTTTTTGATTCTAAAATAGCCTTCGGTGGCTAGTACTCTTGTGAAAAAATTGGTTAGATACATTGACTTTCTATTAAAAAGAATTCGTGGATCCACTTAAAAAAAACTCGTTATACTCGGCTACGCATATGCATGTTCGTAGCCTATATCTGCTTTTTAGTCCGTGTCAGGTAAGGAGAATTTCAAAGCAATGGCATTATTCATGCAGTGCGCATGTAACAAAAAAAATCCAACCGTGTAGCCTTGGTCAGGTGCTGTTCAGATAGTAAGATGGAGGGCCTACAATGAAATTATAGTTAGCTTCTAGTCCAAAGGTAATGTTATATAATGTAATTAAAGATTTCAAATGAATATTAAAATAAATATAAATGCCAACTTAAATTTGGAAGCTAAATATAGCTTTCTGGTGAGTACAAATATTTTTTTAAGTTCAACTAAAATCTTATAAATTGAAGTCTTTCATTTAAAGATAACTAATTTACTGTTCAAGCTATAAATATGAATAAAGATAAAAAGAAATAAAATATCCCGAGTAACTAATAAGCATATAATTTACCCACAGAAAGGCAAGCATGTGATTATTAATTTTGGAAGTAAAAAAGAGTTAACTTCTAGTCGAAAGGCAAAGTCATAATATAACTAAAAAGTTCAAATGATTATTAAAATAAAAACAAGTGACAACTTAACTTTGGAAGCAAAATATAGCTTTCTTGTGAGTACAAATAAACCTTTTAACTTCAAACAAAATCTTATTCAGAAAAAAAAAATTCTCGAACTCGTACGAGAACTGCGCATCATTATATTTGCGCATCATTATATTTGCGCATCATTATATTAAGAAGAATTTTCTAGTAACTGTGCAAACTATAAATGTGAATAGGTCGGATGCAAAAAGAACAATAGAATAGCTAATAAACATATAATTTACCTATGTGAACGTAATCTTGTGACTACTAACTTGAGAAGTAAGAAAAAGCTAGAAATTATTACTTCGCACCAACAAACAAAATTTCCAAGTTACTTAGACAGAAGAGTCGTAAAGGTCAATATTATTATCGACCACAGGAATCCATTCATAGTCATACACCCGCAGAAAAAAAGAAGAAGGCAATTCATACTCGTAGCACTATGTGTCAGAACCAAAGAGAAACGTACAAGTCCATCACAACTCCCCTATAAATACCAGCGTGGATGTCGTTGTGCATTGCCAAACCAACAGCAGTACAGCACAACGTACTGCAAAGTACACACAACACAGCCTTCCGAATCAGTCGAGGTAGAAGAAATGGCGTTCCTCCACGACCACGAAGATGTGAGCTCACAGCAGGAGGACATGGTCGGAGCTTTCGCCCTCCTCTACCACCACGTGTTCAGCTACATCAAGCCCATGGCGCTCTTGTGCGCCGTGGAGCTCGGCATCCCCGACGCCATCCACGGCCGCGGCGGCGCCGCCACCCTCGCGGACATCGCCGCCGACACGGGTGTCCACGAGGCCAGGCTCGCCGACCTCCGGTGCATGATGAAGACGCTGACCACGTCGGGCCTGTTCGGCGCCGCCGCCGCGGACGCCGCCGGCGAGCCCGTCTACACGCTCACGCCGGCGTCCGGCCTCGTCGTCGGCCCGCGCGGCCTGTCCAATATCGTGCGCTTCGCGGCGGGGCCCGTCTCCCTCTCGCCGTTCTTCGACATGCCGGCGTGGCTCCGGAGCGCGCCGGCGGCGGGGGCCCCCAGGTCGCTCTTCGAGCTGACGCAGGGCCGCTCCAGGTGGGACCCGGCGAACGCCGACGACGACACCATGAACGCCGCCGCCTTCGCCGAGAGCCGGCTCCTGATCGAGGCCGTCCTCGGCGGCCACGGCGAGGTCTTCCGCGGCGTGACGTCGCTGGTCGACGTCGGCGGGGGTCACGGCTCGTTCGCCAAGGCCATCGCGACGGCCTTCCCTAACATCAAGTGCACAGTGATGGATCTCCCTCACGTGATCGCCGCCGACGCCGCCGCTGAAGCTGGTGGCAACGTGCGTTTCGTCGCCGGCGACATGTTCGAGTACATTCCACCAGCGGATGCTGCTTTACTGAAGGTATATATGCTGTGACTGTCTTTAAAATAGATGTTCACTTTGCCATACTGCAAACCATTAGCAATTTTGGCCACTTATGTTTGCTTTTTTATATGATATTGTAAGTTAAACATTACTATTTACTAAAAGTACTATTGTGAACATATTAGTCTTACCTCTTAACAAAGTAAAAATATTAGACTTAACACTGAGAGATTATTCATCAAAATTACCTTTGTATTATTTTTAAAAAAAATTTGACATCAACTTATTCTTGTTTTTATGTTAGTATGTTTTGCATTGTTGGGATGACAACAATTGTGTCAAGATTCTTAAGAACTGCAAGAATGCTATCCCTTCGAGAAATGCTGGAGGAAAGGTGATAATCACAGAGATGGTGTTGGGTTCCGGACCTCGTGACACAAATGTTGCTGAGACAGAAGAGATGCACAGCCTGTTCCTCACGTGCATCAGCGGAGTGGGCCGAGAGGAGCACGAGTGGAAGAAGATCTTCTTTGATGCGGGATTCAGTGACTACAAAATCACTCCAGTGATGGGCCCGATCTCAGTTATTGAGGTTTACCCTTGAAACCAGATCAAGGATGAAGTTCGCCTACATGATGAGCTCGACGGACATAGAACTCTAGCCTCTATGTGTGGTCAGTGATAACTAAATAAGCGTGCTGCTAGTAGCTGTCTCATTTGCGCGCATATGTTTCACAGAAATAAAATTACTGCAAATATTTGCTTGCCTTTTTCTTCCATGCATGTTTTATTTCCATTTGTACCGGCGTGAGTTGATGGACCTTTCTTGTGTTCAGAGTTTATAAAGTCAATAACGAAACCATATGTTGATGTAATTAAATCTGTTAGCAAGTAAATTTTTCTCGAATATTTTGGAGAATCGTGTATCATTATTATAAAGAAGGAAAATATGAATGGAGGAAACGGTGAAGTGACATTGTACAGGGCAGCAGCACAAGTCCCTGGTTTAGTGGTTTGCATTGCAATCGTCGCTCCACGGCCACGAACAGTTCAAGCTGCAGGACGACTATGTCCTCATCGTTGCCTCGCGTTTCGTCGCACTGCCAGGGAAGAATCGGAGCCTCCATAGGTCGGGATTGCTTGCGCTGATCTGCTGGATTAGCTCTGCGACGGTTTCGGCTGTTCCGCATCTCGTAACTGCGGTGGCAGGCTATTCATCACTTTCCAAAATTGCTGTTACGTTCCATTTCAATAATTAGTAAGCTTTTGATTTTTTTTGTTTTGGCGCTGATTGCAATTGATTTAATAAGCAACCCTTATTAGCATTCTTCTACTGAATATCATTGTTTAGGAGTATTCCATTTAATTTATACCATTGGGATGAGGACTGGGGTCCCTTTGGAGTATTCCATTTCAGCGTCAAGAGAACTGGGTCCCTTTGGGCCGGACAAAGGGAAGGAGGTTGCCCAAGGAGAAGCCCAGGGGCCCAACCACGGGAATAGGAGTACCAGGCCCGAGGCTGACTCCCGGTCAGAGCCCATGAAGCGGTCGGGGTTTCCTTACAAGGGAAGGAGCACTGAGCCCTGGCGTGGCTCAGGGGTGACGCATATTGCCCGTACAAACACCATGTTTATGACTGATCACTATGTTCATTTGGCTCTGCCTCTGTCCAGTACAACCCCCCTCGTCCAGGGCCGATCACGTCGTATGACTAGCAGCTCAAAAGGGGGGCCTAGCGTGCACCAAGGCTGTGTTTCATTGGGGGTGGAGATTTTTTAGCTCTACGTTTGACACTAATTAAGAGTATTAAATAAAATCAGTTTACAAAACTACCTTCACAATCCCGTGTTAATTCGCGAGATCTACCTATTGAGGCCTTTGACCGCATAATTAGAGGATGATTATTATAACATTATTGTAGTAAATCATGGGTTAATTAGGCTCATTAGTTTCGTCGCGTAAAGTTACACTCATCCCTAAAAAGATTTTGCAAATAGCTTTCATTTAATATTCTATGCATGAAGATTCTCTTAGGAAATTTCTTTCTGAAAACGAATGAAACACGGCCCAAGCTCCTTTCCCGCTTTGATTTGGCGCCAGAACAGCACACCTCCTTTAGCCCTTCACCATGCTTTTGGCGCCTGAACAGCACAGCTACTCCGTTGGCACCAACAGACATCGCAAAAGCCTCTCTCTGCCACTATCTTTTCTTTTACCACGAAAACAAATAAGAATAGCTCCTGTCTCTGATTTATTCTTACAGCACCACATATCAACACACAAACACTATATTTCTTACAATCTAAAGTAAAATAATAAAGATGAATGATCACAGTTCATACAAATTCAAAAGAGTTCATATAAATAGCTTTTCACAGTAACTCTCTTATAGCAAACAAAGCATTAGCAAGTTGGTCATGAAAAATATTCATGTTTTCATCTTCCTCACCTAAATGATTGTAGGCATCGCTTGATTGAGATGAAGAGACGATGGCATTAGGGCATCTCCAAGAGCCTATCTAAAATATACTCTCTAAATCATCATTTGGAGAGTCATTCGCGTAAAAATTATATTTATATCTTTATACTTTCCAACAGTTTTTCTATATCTTGTGGGCAGTCTAGAGAGTCATCTCGCTCTCCATCTTTGGCTAGCGAGAAATCCGGAATAAAAGATATCTATATTTAGATATCCAATTGAAGATGTTGTTGGAGGGTGTTTTTCACCAAAATATCTATTATTGTAAGTTAAAAAGAAATAAATAGTCTCTTGGAGATGCTCTTAGCACAAAGTTTTCACCTTAATCGTACATGTCAAAGTATTCATCTGTAAGTGCACTTTCTCGAATGAAATTATGAAGTGCCATGCATGGCAGGATTATTTTGATTTGCTTTACCATAGGATAACTTGGTAAATTCAATAGAGTCCTCCGCTTCATCTTCAAAACACCAAAAGAGAGTTCGATGACATTACGAAGTGATGAATGCAAATAATTGAAATGCTTTGTTTTAGCACTTGGTCTTGGGCCATTGCAAAACTCCAGCAAATGGTACTTTGTCCCCCTATACGTTATGATATCCTACTCGGTTAGGGTAACCCGAGTCAACAAGATAAAATTACCCTATAATCAAATATAAAAAAATAAATATTAGAAAAATGAAAACTTGAAACAAATTGGAAAAGACATTGTTGTAATTTCATTGTACCTCGGGAAGGCTGGAGGAACTTGTCACCATATTTAGATATAGCATCATTGAATACCCTCATGTCATGCACTAATCCCAGCCATCTCGCAACAACAAAGGTGAATCTCATATCAAAGTCACATATTGCCAATACATTTTGGGATGTATGTCCATGATGTCCCATATGTTGAACAAACATTGAAGATGGACCAACAATAGTTACATGCATCTCATCTATTGCACCAATGCAATTGCTGAAATATGGTGAGAAGCAAGAACTCTGAAGTCTAGGGTGTAATGTCCTGAATTCTAGGTCTCTAGGTTTGTTAATATCCGCCGAGATCATGAACACACCATCCAACACTTCTTCAAACTTTGTACTCATAGTTTCAGTGGATCTCTCAAAGCGATTTTTAACTTGTCTAATTGATTGGGGCTCCAGTGATCCATAAAAACATGGCTAAAGACTCTATTGAACTCATTTTCTTTAATGTATTCAATCCATAAGAGACACTAGCAGATCATGTAGCATATAAAAAACCTCCCTACTCATTCTAAATATGTTAAAGCATGCTGCTGAATTATCAAGTTTTCTGGTAACCCATTCATATCCAGATTCTCCTGTTTTAATTTTCTTGTTTTTGCTCATAAAAGTAGCTTCATAATACGTACCAAAGATACATGATATGGTACCAAAATTGAATCGGTTGCCATTGATGAAATATCTCAAGTGGATCATCGTCAACATCACTTGAAGACTCATCATCTTCATCAGAAGAAGAATTGTTCATCTACGTGTCATTGAATAATTAATTATTAACCAAAACAACGACATACATGTAAATAATCAAAGAGCAATGAAGGACTCATTTAAATTAAATGATCAACACATAGTTCACATACAAATAACTTGAAATGACCAACCAGCATGATAGTTCACATGCAACCAGAACACCACTTAGACAAAATGACCAACGATCATGATAGTTTATAGGCAACTAGGACACCATTTAGACAAAATGACCAATCAACATGACACCACATATGAAAATAGGAAATAACAAGCTTATAGATCCTTTGCTAAAATTTTCCTAGCAAAACTAGTTAATGTTCTTGTTGTGGCACCACCTTTGTAATCAATAAAACCTTTCTTCCTTGGTGTCTAACGTTCGAAAAACATCACAGTTTTCACCCTTGGTAAACAACTTCCTAGCCATAAAATGCTTCAGAGTTCTTGGTGTTGCCCCACTCTCCACAGCCAGCCTCAAGCATTCCTTGAAAGATTGATCTCAGTTTCCCCTGCATTGCATTTTGGGCCATTGTAGCAGTCCTCTCCATAGTCTCTCATATTCCTCTCATTATCTTCACCAAAGGACTCTTCACCCTCTTCCTCGAGCTAGTGAAACTGCTACTACTAACCCTCTTCAAGCTACCAATACTCATAGGACTACAATTATCACCTTTATCGTCAATTTCATTATCTGCACTGACAAATTCCCTATCATCCATTGTCTCCCCAGGAATACAAGACGACAAGCCATCAATAACAATTCCTTGAAACATGAAGGAAATCTCTTCTTCACACACATGAGGGCTGAACTTGAGCCTCCTTTGTTTGGGTTGTTTCTGAAACAAGGAAAACATCAAGGACAATTAGATTTGAACATATATTATAGTTGACATCTCAGATAAAAAATATTACAAGAACAACTACCTTAGCATATTTCTCCCAAAAGTCTGCGCTCGCAATAATGCCTCCATCAGGAGTCTAACCAAGTCCAATTAGTTTGGTACACCATATGTAGAACTTGTACATACTCATACTCTCAAATTGATCCCATCGGTTCCTCAATTGAATTATAGATTGATGTAAACATGTCCTTACATATAATGCATCTACTATGTTGTTGTAATCTCTAGTTGTCATAGTACCATTGTTTCTATTTCTAGCCCTTATTTGCCCAAGACAAAGATCACAGAAAATGACATTGTTGTTGAAATGGTCCATACAACCTTGACAAAGCCTTCTATTGTAGACTAAAAGGACCATAGCATGAGCATTCATAACAGAACTATTAAGCATATGGTGTACATAGAAACAAATAAAACTCAAACAATTCAATACATGGAAACAACCGAACTAAGCATACAGGCCCGGTCCTGAGGGGGGGCGAGAGGGGTGGCCGCCCCGGGCCCCCTTCCCAGGTGTATATACAGGTATACATACATGTATTGTACTACTTATGCACATCGTACACTCATATTAATTGCGGAAAGTTAGAGAGAAAGTAGGACTGCCCAGCGAACGAAACGATGCGTCACGCATGATTTCTGGCGACTCGCTGACTACGCACGACTCTTCGGCAATCATCGTTCCTTGTGATGCGATTACCTCATTGATTAGCAGCCGTGCCGCTGATTACGCTATCATATATCTACATCTAGCGCTATACACCTCCCATCATATCGAAGCTCCGCGCGATGCAAGGAACAATTGTGCTGCGCCGCCGCCGCGACTCCATGAGTAGTACCTATGCTTGCGTGACTCCCTCCAGCAGTGCCCAGTAGGCCGGCGCCGTCATCTCGCCAGCATGCGGCATCAGGATTTAGGAAGACATACAAGAAGGCAGCCGGCAGGTACAGGGACGAGGACCAAATGAACCGAAGAGTTTAGGAAGAGGTAGGAAATTTGTCCTAACTCCTGAGCAATGAGCACCTGACGCTAACTAGCTCAAGATGATACATTTGAATTGATGTTTGATTTGGATTTATAAATGGCGATCATTATTGTCCATCGCACTAGATCATTGATAATCAAATGATTTTACATTGGCGGCTAAGCATAAATGATATTGGCCTTTGCGAGTTCTATGCGATAATTGATGATTTTATTTCCTTGAGTTGATCCGGTAGCTTTGCATTAGCTTTCATGTTTTAGTTATTTTTTAAGAAGAAGTTTTAAAAAATTATTGGATGAGACTGATATTAATACCATTTTACATATTGAAATATCATGAAAAGAACATCTTAATAATAATATGTACAAATTGTTTGATATGAAATGTTTTTTGCACAGTAGTTAGATTATTTATATGTGTTTTTTACTACTACTAAGAGCGCCTCCTTTTTTACTTTCGTCCTGGGCGCCCAAAATGTCAGGACCGGCCCTGTAAGCATATGGTATACACACAAACAGGAAAACTCAAAAAATTCTGTAAACTATCATTCTATTGTAGATTGCCAGTCAGTATCATTTATATCACTCAAACAATTTCAATGAAGTATCATTTGTATCACTCAAACAATTGCAAGGCATTATCATATGTATCGATGAAATAATTGCAAAGTACCAAACCACTAACATTTGCACTATTAAACATACATCATGTCCCGGCATCGCCGCCCACTAGGCGACTCGTGCGGCTCTCTGGCGCCCCCAGCCCAGCCCCGTCATACTCTCCTTCGCCTCCGCTACCGCTGGACCTGCAGTCAGAAGCCCGATGAGCAGCAAGGAGGGTGGCGGCCGGGCCGTCTTCCTCCACACCTTTTCCCCTCTGCTAGCCTCTTCCTTCCTCGTCTACCCCTCTTCTCCTCCAGCTCCATGGGCTTGACCCCCAGACAGATCCACGGTAGGGGCAGCTGGATCCATGGTAAGGGTGGCCAGATCTGTGCCCTATCGATGGTTCTCGGCCATATTCGACAGTTGGACGCTGGGTTGTTGGTAGCGGCCTAGGGCTCCTCCATGGATAGAGGCGGCCGGCTGTCTCTACGTAGCAGCCTATGGCGCCGGACGTGGTGGCTCATGGCGTTGACAGGGGATGCTGTCGCTCATGGGCAGCCTGTTCCTCTACTATGGTGGCCGTTCGCAACCGTCTGGGTCTTGGCAATGGTGACGGGCCGGCAGGGACACCTGTTGTGTGCGGTGTCGTGGCGTTTGGTGGCCTAGTGGAGTCCGCGTGTAGTGGCTACTGTTGGCGTAGTCGGGGCTTCCTTTTGGTGGCACCGTGGTGGCATGGTTGGAGATGACATGGTGTATGCTACCGGCGTTTTGGTGGTGTGGTTGGTTACATTGATCACCTTGTTCGGGGCTTGTGCTCAGGGGTGGTTTGTTGTGGTTGTTGTGAAGGCTTGAACAATGACGTCTGCGGATAACGCACTTTCCCTGGAGGCGTCCTAATCGGCGACCTACCTTGCTAGATGATGCAGGTGAAAACCCAATCCTCTTTGGGCTGGTGTTGAGGGTGCCATCGGTGTCGTGCCATTCCTAAAGGCGACACTAGCCATCTCCAGCGGTTTTCCCCATTGTCGGTGGCTTGGAGTAGTTGGTATCGTATAGTTCTTCTCTCAAAATGAAAAAGAAAAAAAGAAGAAGAAAAAGAGAGGTGGAGGTGGTGCAGGTACTGCTGTGGTGGTCCAGGCATGTGGCTCATGTCGATGTCCCAATCTGATCGAGTAGAGTTTCTTTGAGGTTCGTGTCGATGTCCGAATCCGACCAGGAAGAATTTGTTGAGTCTTATGTCGATGTCCCAATTCGATGACATCAACATTGAGATGCTCGAGTCAATGTCTCAATCCAACTAGCCGGTGTGTTGAGACCGAGTAAGGGTGTAGCTGTGTTGATGTCTCAATCCAATGGTCGAGGTTGTATTTGAGTTGAGTGGTGTGACCGTGTTTATGACCCAATCTAACTGGTTGCTGATAAGCTTTAGTTGTTTTTCTTTGGTTGTAATGTTCAGTCTGAGCTTTACCTTCTTTTTAATATACTACCTTTGTTCTTGAATATATGTCGTTTATGATAAGCTATTTAGTTCAAAAATGAACTAATTTGTTTGTCCTAAACATCATATATTTAAGAACGGATGGAGTAATTGGCAGCTCTTTTGCCTAGTTCATTTCAGAAAAAAACATTGCACTATTGAACAAAAAAAATCACTGAACACACTAACAATTGCATTTGGAGCACTAAATACTGATATGTAACAGGGAACTAACATCTGTGTCATTCACACAATCACTCATATAGTTTCTAATATGATTTCCATTGCCAAATACCTATTTTAAATCATTGTCGAAGTCCTGTGAGGTGCCAAACGACTTTGTTGCAGTAGGCTGAGCATGGCCATGCCCACCACGACACTTGTTCCAACCGATTTGGTCAGCTGAGGAGCACGGTAGGGTTGGCCCGTAGGATGGGGCAACATGCTTCCACGGGGTGGCACTGAACCACAGGCAGCACCATGTCAAAATGGGGGTGGTGCGGGTCGGCCCGTCGGTTCACCAAACCGGGCCAAGAAAATAAACCTATTGGGCCCCTATTTTGATCCATTTAGCATCTCAGGGTCAAGGGTTCGATAGCACTCGAACCTTAGGGTCGAGGGGTTCGATCCATCCCACGGACCCCTTCTCCTGGAGCGCCGGCGACGGGTTCTTCCTCTCCGTCAAGGGCAAGGGCAGTGGTCGGCGCTTTCTCGCGGGCGAGTTCCACGCCTCGTCGATGCGGTGGGTGCTCCCTCTTGCTGCTGCTCTTTCTCCTCCTCTTACTTATCTCGTGCGAGCGGGACGGGGGAAATGCTATCTGGATAGGGTTCCGGGGAGTCCTGCTGCTGGATTGGGTAGGTCTCGTCTACCCAGGTTCTAATTCCGGATGGGGACCTCATCGGGCACCAATTTCGACCCCCAGCAGTTGGGGATGCCGCCTTCGCCGAGCCCCAACAGCCGTGAAGCAACCCTACATACGTCACTCTCCCTGTTGCAGCGCTGCTACTGCAGCCTCCAGGGAGCAGGTGTGTTTCTTTTCTTTTTTTATACTTATCTTGCCTTAGTTGTTACCAAGTAGCTACAAAACCTGCTCCAATCATTTAATTCAGCCGAGAAGCATAAAAAATGTGTACAGTGTAAATTGCTAAATTAACTACTGCATCTTGCGTCTGACTTCTTTGAAGCCGATGGCAATGTAAATTGTTAAATCAGCACCGCATGAATATATAGTCGGCATCTTAATGCTATATATCATGTTAAAAGAAATATTAGGTTACAAACACAGAAAGAAATCCTGTCAAAGGGTTCACAACACACAACAAACTAGAAGCAGCCTTTGATTCAGCGCTGAATTGAAACAACTACAAGCTCAGGCTTATACAACTCAAATATTAGTTGTGATCAAGAAGTTGAAGGAGCAGATCGCATTGACATAGAGAAGCAGCAGGTACTACCCAACAATTATATAGAGGAACAGAATATCTGTGCTACACATCCATCCTTGAAAGTTGATATACTGAAGCTTGCATGATCTCTGTTTTTTACAGTTATATTCCATCACTGAAACTGACATCTGTGTTACACTAATCTGATAACTTCAGATTAATATAAGGATGGATTATCCTCACAATGAGAGCATGCTAAACTTAGTGTACGATTGTCAGGATTGTTTCTTTCAGTTGTTTGGTTATTTACTGAATATTTTTTGTGCTTATTACTGAACAATTCAACTTTGTATTCCTCTTGTGCCTGTATGTACTATACATAATCTGCTGGACAGTTCAAGCTTTGAAATATATGTAGAACAGCTAGGAAACTGAGCCTCACTGATTGACTTTTTCTGTCATTGGACGCCTAGGTGGTGTTCTTGCTGTTGCCAGGTAGGAAAACCAAAGGAGCCTCCTTGATTGATTTTGGCAAGCGTTCTGCTAATGAGTTCCTTGGTAGAAGCTCTGTAGTTTGCAAAGTTTTGCATTTATGCATAGCTAGCTAGTACTGTACTTGTGCAAGTATCTAACTGTATTTGTGAGCAGCTAACACGCTTTAGGCTATATGCTTTTCCTTTTATTTGTTAATAAACATTGACATTTGGCCTAGCTTTTGTTCACAAACATTGACATTGACACTCACCTGTGCTTCTGTTCACATCACAGGTTTATTCAGCTCACGTTCTTCAGTTCGTCAGAGTTCATTTTAGACTTCCTCATCATATTGCACATGTGCTACTTGCCACAGCAGGGAGAGCATTCGAAATAATATAGAAAAGTTTGAGGCAACTTTGTCATGGACAGTGAAAAGTGCAAACTGACAGTCTGAATCCTTTGATGTTGGGTGCAATTTGGCTCTAAAATTTATGTTTGTTATTTTGACTCCCTTCCTTAGTTCCTGGCCCTGATATTTGTAAAATTTTACTCTTGATACGAGTAGCAACAGCTAATATTCTTTATATTAGCTAGCCTAAAATGTATTGCGATCGATTCATGAGCTCTGACGGGGCCCCTTTGTTTAGTGTTTCACTGACAACCACCTGGCGTCGTTGATCATTGCCTGCCTTTCGTGCGTGCCATTCTGAATTTCTGATGAAATGGCCGAGTATGGCCAAACCAAACTGCACCGCGTATGGCCGGAGCTTGCCGAGTGCTTCGGCTGATGCCGTAGCTAGCTAGCTAGTAGCCCAGAAAATGGATCGATCCATCCTATTTAATGGGTCCAGTAGCAGAGTACATATGGATAAAATGATGCCCCGTAACATCTCGTATGGGTTGGTGGAGCGCGTTCGGTTCGGACCACGGTTTAACCATCCCCGTCTTGAGGCCTGAGCTGGTGCCACGGCCACATGTGCCACAGCCACCTCCACCTGCGCCATGGCTACAGCTAGATCCGCGGCTTGCTATGCCGCCACAGCTAGAGCAGGGCCGACGGCGGCATGGCCACCATTGTCCTCTGTTGGTCCATATGCTTTGGCCGACAAAGACACAAATTCCTCTTTGGCTTCTCCATGTGCGAAGGCCGACAAAGCCCCATGGATGTCCATATACGACATGTCGTCTATGGTAACCTCCATATTGAGATCAAGGTTCCCCACTGCCCGCCGCATAGAGGAGGTGTCCAGCGTGCCAGAGCTAGCCGTGCCACAAAATTTCATGAAACATCAATGGCACGAGGAAAATGAGCCAAATTTTATTCCATTCTCGTGGTAGGGGTAAACGAGACTTTCATACTAACATAACAATAATCTTACAGCGTACTCAATGAGAGGAACACAAATTTGAAACAATGGCACACAAGGGAATTGAACAATTTTAATGGCATACGAGGATGCATCAATTTCCAATGATGTACAGGGAATTTGCTCATTCTTCTTTCTCGGATCTGAGTGTCCTCCCTGCTTCCTTGAAGCGGAATGCAGCCTGCAGAACTTGTGCTTGAGCTCTAATTTTTCTTCTCGTCTCTTCCTTCTGCGCTTCCTTCTTCAAGTCCAGAGTATACCTGAATCGCGGGCTTGGCTGTTGCTGAACAGGCATACCATCCAGCAACACCTTTTTTATTCTTGGGAGGTCGTGAAATAGACGCAAACTATCGTCGCTCAAAAGTTTGCAGTTATAGACTTGCAATATCTCTAGGTTTGGCACTGCTCCACTTTCAAATGACAATGACATGAGATTATCTAACTGAACAAGCTGCAGCAGCTCAAGCCTTGGAAACACTTCACTTTGAAATACTATCTCCTCCACCGCAACTGATTTAGCCAACAGACGTAACACGATCAACTTGGGTAGCTTTGCGATGATCTGTACAGCACCCCCATCCAATAGGGTTGCTCTCAGGCATAGTTTGCGGAGACTATGGAGGGTTTTGATCCACCTCGGGAGCGCACCAAGCTTGCCGTATAGTTTCAGTGTCTCTAGGTGGTGTAGAGGTAAAGAAACAGTGTCTAATCTGCTGAGTGAATCGTCAGAGTGAACCATCAATGACCGCATATGGTGGAGACACTCAAGAGTAGAGCAGAGATGCTTGCTGTTGCGCTTCGTGACGCCCATCACACCTAACTTTTGTAGCTGTGTGAGCTTCTTTACCTCCTTCATAACAGTCCGACTTCCTGCAGCATTAATTGTTCCCATTGTCAGAAGAGACGTCAGTTCCCCTATCTTTCCTGGGACGCCCACACTATATGGTTTCTGCCTCTGACATAGAGATAGGAAACACGTGGAGAAACCAGATGGAACAACATTTTTGAGAAGCTCAGGACAATCTCTAGTCATTTTAGTAACAAACTCTGGCTGAGAATTGAATCCAGCCAATGTACCACCACGAAGACGGCGCAGCTTTGTAAGATGGATGACAGTAGATGGAAGCTTAGCTATGTATGTGCCTCGGATATCCAATTCCTCAAGGCCATGCAACTTGCCCAATGACTTGGGTAGAAGTGCAATGCCAGTGTTCCTGAGACCCAGATACTTGAGATGCCGGAACTCCCCAATATGCTCAAGGTCATGATGCTCCACCAGATCTTCAGTATCTTCCAAATCGAGCACCCTTAGCAAGTTCATGCTTGGTGAAAGGAAACAAGAACTCCACTTCCCAATAACTGTCAGTGAGCGAGCGCAGGAGAGGTCCAATTTCTTGAACTGATCATCATCTCTTTTCCAGCCACTTGTAACGACTAGGTGCTTGATTTGGGATATTTCCATTTCCATGTTGATGACCGTGTGCTCATCTAGGATGTGGATAAAGCCCCCTGACTTTGCTTCTGAGAAACAGAGTTGTCTAAACACATCATCAATACGGCAGCCACTTATTCTTCCGCTAGTTATCTGTGCTCGCTTCAATGGATGAACCATACTCCTCGTAACAAGGGCATCAAAGATATCCTCAACTTCCTCAGCATGATCTCCTCTTGCATTCCTTCTGTAGGTTTCTGCTAACCATGCCTTTGCCAATCTTCTGCGCCCTAGGTTGTAGCTTCGGGGGAAAATGCTAAGGTACTGGACTAAATATTTCATATGGAATGGTAAATCATCATAACCCAATCTTGCTGCTACCCTGGCAACTCCAAGGCCATGGTTGTTCTTGAACTCAGAGTCAAAACGGTTTAGCAGCTTCTCCCATTCTGTAGATGTTCGAGATTTAGTACACAGAAGTCCACCTATAATGTTGATTGCGAGAGGGTTCCCATGACATTTTTGTATGATGAGATAAGCATGATCAACCATCTGTTTAGACAACTCAATTAGTCTGTCATGCCTGAATACCTGTTCATAGCCATATAATAAATTTTAGTACTAATCTTGCAAAGAGAGCACAAAAGAAAAGCATAACCATCGTTCTCATTGTGTAGATAAAAATAAACTGTAGTGATGAAGCATAGGTGACATATTTCTTAATTTATTCTTGCAGCAATGAATTTACCATGCATGTTAGTACTAAAACTCTCTGAATTAGTTCTTAGTAATACGACCTACCTACAAAACGGCTAAATAGGTGCTATGGACAATAGAAAAAGCAGTTACTATTTCTAAAATGGCATAGAGGATCAGCTACATTGTTCGTAGGAACATACCTTCTTATAGAACAACAGATGGGCATCAGCAGTGTTAAGAGGGTTCATCTTGTACATGAAGCTGGGGCTATACCCCGAACAATAACTAGCAACTGACGCACTCGTCGCAGTAACAATGACACTGCAGTTAACACTTGTACTAAATTCGGTCCATAAGCATGACTTCACCTGATCCCATTCTTCAGCTGCTGACAGACCATCGAGAACTAGCAGAGATCTCCCGTCTTTCATGAGGACACAAATCTCAGTTACCAAGTCGTCACATGACTGGTTCTTGATACCAGTCTTCGATCTGTCAACATTATTATTCTTCCACAGTAAGGAACAGCTTGCTTGGAATTGTGAAATTGTATCTCGCAGGAACTCCTCCTTATTGAAGGGGTGCACCATAGTGATCCAGGCTACCCTTTTGAACATGCTACGTAGCTCTGTGCTGTCATAGACATTTCTGACGAGGGTGGTCTTCCCAATACCAGTGTCCCCATGAACTGAGAGTGCCACACGCTCTGGATTATTCATAGTTATCCAACTTTTCAGTTCTTTGACCTCATCATTCCTCCCGATGAATTCCGAGTGCGGCTCTATTTCTATTACCTCTAGAAATCCTCTGGAGATGGCGTCCTGAAATGGACACATATTTGGCAACAAGTTAGTGATAGGAATGAGTTTATAACTTTTTATATATAAGATATTCCGACCAATCTTAGATGCAATGGAATTTTGCAGAATCTAATTGACCAGGATGGGCCATCGGATCGCCATGAAACGTCCAAAAATATAGATGTAAAGAACATAACAAAAAATCTCATTTGTCTTGTTATCCTGCAGCATCTCTACTAAGTCTTTATTACTGTATTAGGCATTTATACTACCTTTGTTCCAAATTACAAATACGTTTCGGTTTTCTAGACATATAGACTTTTCTATGCATATAAATATTTGCCATATGGCTTGTATTTTTTGGACCACAACTCAAGTTTCCTTTTGGATTCAAACCACCTTCATGTGTTTCTGATTTGTTTGGTAACTGGCTTAGAGGTTTCCCTCACATGCTCAGGAATCAAATTTGATTGGTGCTTGTGGGTAATGTGGTTGAATAGGAATAATGTGGTTTTCAAAAGGAGTAGTTCTAATGTCTCTATATATGCTGGTGATCTTCTGGACGATACTGGATCAGGGCGTGGTCTCAAATGTCTAAAGAGGAAGAGAGCTTGTTCATGAAGGAGTGTTGCCACAAGCTGGAGGTTGCTGCTATGGAAGTGTTCAACAAGTTTGGATGGAGTATCAGGAATAGGTTAGAGGCCGGCCTAGGTTGGGGTCTCACTACGGGAAACCGCCCGCAAAGCCCCGTATACGCACGACGAAGGCTTTGGCGTACGGCAAAGCCCGCACGGCAGCAATTGGCACGACAAAGCCTTTGCCGCGTGCTTTCTTATTGCATGCACGACGAAACTCTTTGCCGTGCGTTTCCGGCGGCGCACGGTAAAAAAAAGTAAGAGATGGGGACGGCAGTTGCAAACGGCGCAGTGATAACAGCTTTGCCGTGCGTCAATACACACGCACGACAAACATTTTCAAAAAAAGGTAACAAAATGGAGTGGCCCCACCACCGGGGGAGGGAGAGGCCGCCGGAGCTCCTGGACACCCGCAGCTCCCCGCCGGGGGAGAGATACCGTGGAGCACCCTGCTCGCCGGGGAGGGAGGCGGTGGAGGCCGGCGGAGCGCCCCACCGTGGATCCTCCCACCGCCGCAGCCAACAGGAGGGACGACCGACATCCGCGTGCGCCGTCCTCCACGAGCGGGGAAGGTGTAGGGGAAGCAGAGGCCGCCGGAGCTCCTGGCCTCTCCGCCGCTGGAGCTGCTGGCCTCTCCCGTCGCCAGAACCCGCCACACTGGAACACACCACGCCGCTGTTTCCTCTGCCGCGGCGGCCACCGGGAGCCCCAAGCTCGGGCCGCCGCCGTGGGGAGGCCTCCACCCGCCGTCGGGCTCCTCCTCGATGCGGCGTAGATCGATGCCTCCTCGATGCCTCCGCCGGTGCTCCTCGCCCAGATCGACGCGGCCGCCACTGCGCTAGCGGATCTGAGGGAGGGTGGTGGCGGTGGCGGCATAGAGGAGGGAGAGAGGAGGGTGGTGGCGGCGGCGGTGTAGAGGAGGGTGGCAGCGGCGGTGTGGAGGGAGTGAGGGGCGTCGGGAGGGTGAGAAGGGGAGGAGGTAGGGAGGGAGCGGATCAGGGAGGGTGGGAGGCGGCGATGGAGAATCGAGGAGGCAGGGTTAGGGAGAGGCGGCGGAGGCAGTGAGAGGTGGGGAGGAGGGAGGGAGGCGGCGGAGGCAGGGAGGAGGAAGGAGACGGAGGCCGCGGCTGGGGGGGGGTTGGAGGAGCTCTTTATATGTTACAGTTTCGCAGGGGGAAGGGGCTGACTTTGTCGTGCACCTATGATTTGGCCCACGGCAAAGACATATTTTTGCTGTGCGCCAAAACAAAGACGCACGGCAAACACACCTATTTGCCGTGCGCCGGATCTAAGACGCAAGGCAAAAACCTATTTAATCAAATCCAAATTTTACGTAGAACACGAAAATTATCAAATGGCTTCAAAAACACACCATAATTTTATATAGAACAACTTATGTTGATTATTGCCTATAGAAAAAAATTTGGATTCAAATTCAAATTTGATCATCACTTTTAATTCAAACCTAACTGCATTCTTCTCAAGCCTCTGATTCCTGATCAAGATATTCGAAATTTCTTCTGATTTCATGAGAAAGGTCTTAAATTGGACTAAATAACATGAATAACATTTTGTATTCACTTTATTTTATTATTTGAATCACTTGCCGTTCAAATTTGACTTGATTCAAAAAATTACTTGAAATGCAATTAATTAGTTAAATATAACAAACGAACTCAAAATTGTGCCAAATTTTAACATCGAGTACCACATGTTGTGTAAGGAGTGGAAAAAAGTTTAGAGTATAGAAGATAAATATAGGTATGAGTTGCTTCATAAGTGTCACTTTATATATTGAACACGTATTTAGAGTTTTGCCGTGCGCCAAAACAAAGACGCGCCATGCGCCCAGTGATGGCGCACGACAAAGAGGACAAAATAGAACCTCTGCCCCACCTAGCTGCTAACGGTTGCTAATGGTCGGTGAGAAAAAGAAAGTTTGCCGTGCGTCGTAAAGAAAATACACGGCAAATATGCGCTTTTTCTTCGTCGTGCGTCCTATAAAAAGCGAACGGCAAAAAAGCTCTTTGCCGTGCGCCCGGTAAAATGGGCACGGCAAAGTTTCGGACGCATGGAAAAAATAGGTTTTCCGGTAGTGTCTTGTGGCAGTCTGTTTATTAGATCTTTGGCTGTCTGGTCAAGCGCCGTTTGGCGTGCTGGGTATTGAGTCTATGAACTCATTTCGTTTGCATTCGTGTTGGCTGTAGACATCCACCTGATTGGGTGTTATGGCCTGAACTTTTTCCTTAATTAAAAAATATACAATATGTCATGTATACTTAGTATAAGTTATGTATTATAGTTGGCCAAACGGGCCGTGCCGTTACGACACGGCACTAGCACTATTTGGCACGGCACTAAGTGTCACGGCTGATTAGCCGTGTTGTGCGACCTAGAGTCGTCATGCCGTACTTCAGGCACTAGCACGACACTAAGGCCATTGGCTAGTGTCGTGCCGTGTCAAAGGGCACTATCGAATCAAAGAGTCAAATCTACAAAATTAAATACTTTTTCACAAAATCACCAAACTTCATGAATCCGTCACATAAACATACACAAACATCAAATTCCATGAAAAATGATTCCCGGTGGAGACCCCAAGGTCCCGATGGCGATGTCGCAGCTCCGGTGGCGGCGACGGTCGACAGCGGCCCTCATCTCTCACGGCCAGCGGCGGATCCAGGACCCCCGGCGGACGCAGATCCAAGATGCCCTCCGCCGCCGCCGCCGGCCGTGTGCGGTCCCTAGGAGTGGTTGTGGCCGGTTCTCGGCTACAGCCCTCGGCGGCGCCCGACGGCGGGGGCGAGAGGCTAGGCGGTGGGGCAACACGGGGAGGGGAGGCGCGCGGGGTGGGGAGGCGGCGGCCGGGGGCGGGAAGGGTCGGCCGGCGGGGCCGGGAGGCCGGGGCCCGACGACATCGCGAGTTGGGAGTGAGAGGAGAGAAACGAGGGAAGTGAGGTAGGGTTTTCACCTTTATATGGAAGGTTGAGCTTATCGGCCGGGGTGTAGCAGGCTTTAGCTGGGCCGCCGCAGTGCCGAGGTCGGGCCGCCGTAGTGCCGATGCCGGACCGGCCATTAGCCGTGTCGTGTCTTTGCTAGTGCCACGGGTCGAGATTGCGGCCCATGCACGGCACTGGGCTAGGCACTAGCACGGCCTTTGCACTAAGGCTGTCAGGCCGAGCCGTGCTCGGGCCGTGCGGAATAGGGTCAGGCCAGTGCCGGCCCAGCGGGCCTGGCCCGTTTGGCCATATATATTATGTATGTAGAAAAGTCAAAACAAATTGTAATTTGAAATGAAGGGAGTACGTACATTGTAGTAAGTGCGAAAAAGAAAAAATAAATCTTGACGCGAAGATGGTATGAAAGTTGAGAGTTGAGACGCTTCAGAGCGATGGAGGGTGATACCTGGTCCGAATTGGCGTAAATCCTTGCATCATCATCGGACACTAGCTCAAGATTGAATGACCTGCTTGGCCTCTCGGCGCAATGTCTCGCCAGATCTTCTCTCTGAGATGTCACAATGATCCAACTGCCATTGCTGTCATCTGGGAAGATGAGCTTGATCCAGTCCCAGACGGGCCTCGCGCACACGTCCTCGACCACGACCAGGTACCGCCTTTTGCGGAGGTGCTGCTCTACAACCTCCATCAGCTGCTCTGTCCCCATAGTCTCAGTATCCCCGAGAACACCGCTACTTAGCTCACCCTGCCCCTGCAATGCCGCCTGAGCCGGATCGTTCAGAAGGAGCTGCCTCGCCAAGGCCCGGAGGAACTCAGTGAGGCTGATGGGGTGGGTCGCCGTGACCCATGCACGGCGCTGGAACTCCTTGGCGCCGTCGTAGACCTCGCCGACGAGAGAAATCGCAGCACTTGCGCTGCCAGGGTGCTTCATCAGCCAGAGCGAGATCACTGCCAGTGGTCGGTTTTCCTGGGCAGATGCAATCAGGCGGCCGAGACTGAGGCTTTCCGGCACGGGCCGCGCCTCCTCGTCCGCCGGCCTGAGCATGGGCTTCTTCATCCTCCCAGCCCTGCCGCCGCGCCGCCGGTAGCGCTCCCTTCGCGGGTTCAGGTTGTTCACCCGGGACACCCAGAGCTCGAGCTCGGCGGCGATGGAGTGCCGCGACGCCATGGATGCCCACCTCCGTATGGACGACCTCTCCCGGTGACGGTCCAGGTCGCGGAGGCAATCCTCGATGTCGCATGCCATGTCCCGGATTTTCTCCACCGACCGCTGTGCCTCACTCAAATCAGCACCTTGTTCCACGGACCCAACGGCGGCCTCGTTGTTCCTGTCCACGTCCAGGAGGAACTTGTCCATCTCCTCCAGCTCTTCAGCTAGGAAAAAGGCGTTCTTGTCCATGGCTTCTTGCAGCTCCATCTCTTTCGCAGCAGATGACGTCGCTTGGCTTGCCAAGCAACTGCATGCGGATTTGAGTACGTACAGGACTGCACCCTCCATTGCTGCTACCGCTTGCAATCTTTTCTGCCTTCAGCCGGGAGATGATCAAAACCACGTACTGGGTAATGATGATCGCAAGAGATGTGGATTGGGAGATCCCACAAGCGGGAGAAGATGATGAGGAAAGGAAGAACAGGCCCGGTGAGATATGGTGATTGTCGAAGTAAGGAATCTCGGCCGTAGGACAAAAAAGAAAAGTAACGACGCGCTCGGCGGAATGGAATCCATAAATAAATTCCTATGAAAGGAAAAAAAGAAGAAGATCGAGCTCACTGACACGCAAGGAACCCGTACGTGGGAGGTGCCGTGCTTCGGCGGCTCGAGTATCTGGGAAATGGTACGACATGCATCTCTGATCTTTTCTTTAACACATAAATAACGAATACACCCTCCGTATTGTTAAAGGAAGCCGTTTAGAACAGCGACACGGTCTTTAAAACACAACTTTGACTTCTTATTTTTATAAAAATATTTATCAAAAAGTGATACATGTATTCTTTTCTGAAAGTATTTTTTAAAATAAATCTATTTATATAACTTTTATATTTTCAAACTCAACAACTTAAAAGTTATTCATAATTTATATTCCTAAAGTTTGACTCAAATCTTTTCCTAAACGGCTTCATTTACCAATACGGAGGGAGTGTGACGGTTTTCTTTAACAATACGGAGGGAGTATGGAATATGCACCTCTTTTAAAAAAACAACAAATGTGCACCTGCGTATCTACAAAGAAAGAAAAAAGAGCAGCTATTAACACGCTCTGTATCCAAGCGGACAAATAACAACACGCCGTGCTGATTAAAAAAAAACAATAGGGGGCGGTTAGCTGGTGTCTATAAAATTAATGAGAGCGTCATATAGACAAAGTTCTGACATGACATGATAGTTAAAGATGAGAGAAGAAGAAATATAGAAACCGGGTCGTGCATGCGACCCAGTGTTGATGTGTGCATAACCTATTTGGCTAGCTTTTCAGCGGCCAGCCAGCAGTATTCTTCTCTCTACATGGATCAGCACCCGTCATCAGATAACCAGTGGTATTTTTCTCTGGATACAACCAGCCACCGACCAACGGCCAGCCGAACTATTTTACAAGAAAGCAAGAAACTGAAACTGCTGGGCGCCGCACCGCAGGAGAGTTTCTTCCCCACACAAAGGCCCGTCGCACCCCGCGAGAGAGAGCTCCCATGGGCGCCGCGCCGCCCCTCGCCCGTCGCGAAGGCCGCCGCCCGACCGCTGCTGCCGTTGTCGCCTTCTCGCGGTTCGCCCACGGCCGCGCTGTACTCCCTCAGCACCGCCGCTGTCCGTCCTACCACGCGTGGCCACGGCTTGCATGCTGAGCCCTGCCGCACATGGTTGCTCGGCCGTCGTGTCGCTCATGGAGCCCCTGTGCCATGTTCGCCGGAATCAGGAATCGAGCAAGGGGTTTCAAGAATCAGCAAAGTCAAAGCTTGAACATGGAAAAAATTTGATTAATCCCCTCTAGAAATTAAACCGTACTCAGTCACGCAACAATCCAATCTGCAGGCTCGGTGATCAGGACATCCCTCCTATGGATACTCACAACAATCCTCCATTGATCGTTCACAACAATCATCCATTGATCGTTCAAGGTCTAATCACTAGAGCTCGTGCGCGACAATTGAATTTAGAGGTGAGCTCGTTCCTAAGTACTTCTCTATGTGATTATGAGAATAGATTGCTACCTAATGCTTTTATTGTAATTAGAAACCATGGAGAGGACCTTGGAGAAGGGCTCCAAGGTGGAGAGGACCAGCAAGGGCGTGCAAGTCAAGGTAGAGGCCCAAATCAATTCGACTTCAAGTCCACCTCGGAGTCCAAGAGCAGTCAGCGCTAAATCGGACGCACAGGTCGAATACGGGCTCGGATTTGGACGTTCTTTATATGCTTGAAAAGCTAAGAAGATAATCTTTGCAATGGCACTAGTCTCATATCAAAATTCGTCCGGAGTCATCGGGAATCGACGAAACAAGTTGATGTCAAGAATCTGTTTCGGTGCTGCATCGTCGTATTTTGGTCTTTGTTTCCCTAGACTCTTTAAAACAGTAGCTGCCGCCCAAGTTAGGGTTTGGGTTTTGCTTAGATCAATTCTGTCAAGAACAGTGTCGCCGCTCGTCGGTTTGTTTGACCCCAACTTCGTGAGTTTAATCATACATCTGCAATTGTGTTGCAATCTTTCTCGTTCTTGCTTGTGTTCTTCGATTCGCAGGTAAGGATTAGCCTTCTGGGCGAGGTCAACCGTGCAACACCGGTTGATAACCTGAGGAGACGTGGTGCTGCGATTGCGGAGTTCTGAACGTGTGGTTCGGAAGCCAGATCGATTTGAGTCACGACTCCACCAAATCGAGAGTTATAAGAACCTTTCGGAAGATCGGGAAACCCTAGTTCCCATCACTCGGCAGCTCTCTTTTCTTTGGATTTGAGAGCTTGTAAGCATGAGGAGTCGATTCTGTACATGGAAACAAGCAAAGCAAGTGAAGCTAATCCAACCTCCTCCAGTAGCAGCTGGACGCCCGCTTACTCCGACCCAGTAGCAAGTGAGTCGTTTCTTCATCGGTTGTCTCGCTTACATGCCACTATAGAAACTTGGTCTAGACATTTTAGGTTGGGATTGGCCTTAAACGCTTCCAAAAACTGAGTGGATAGGGATCCAATATGTGGCCTTTACAGAGTTTACTTAATACAAAGTAACCCGCTAATGTTTCTTGTTAGAATAGAGCATAATCCCCCTAATGAGCGTCATATCTTAGGAAATCATAACTTAATAGGATCGGGCTATACCCAACGACACCTCCCCTCTTGCCCCTCTTGGGTAAGGTCATCAGGCATTAAATTCATCATTAATCAGTCAAAATTAGAGCCATATGACAATTTTGGTTTCCCTCTTTTGCTAGGTGGTTATCCATGTTCCTATTAAATCATATGGTACTGCAGCTAACAAAGGCATACCCAGGTACAAAAAAGTTCATCATCATTCACTACCAGAATACTTGACTTTTGCACCGGTTGGAAAAGTCATTTAGCACCGAGTATCCCAACCGGTGCTAAATAGCCGAGGCTAAAGGGGGTGCCAGAAGAACGAGAAGATTCGTAACGCATTTACTTATTATTTGTATATGCATAGTTTAAACATTAACATTAATCCGTAGTATAAAACAACGCCGATGAAACAAAAGAAGAAAAGAAAAATCTGAACATCACACACACAAGTGACAGCTCGCATATGAAACAAAACAAGAAAAGGGAAAAAAATCTGCCTGCGAGCGCTCGAACGCCAACGCTGGCCTGCCAGCAGCTGCGCGCGCGTGCTCCGAGGCTGCAGCTGCCTCGATCCGGCCGCCTGCAAGCCTGCCTGAGCGCCGGCCCGTTAGAGCGCTCCGCTGCGTGCGCGCCAGCGCGTCGCCGCGCGCCGCCTGCGCGGCCGCCAACCCACGCGAGCGCGCCCGGCCGCGCGAGCGCTCCACCCGCCCGCCAGCGCCGCTCGCCCGCCGGTCAGCCCGCTCGAGCGCGCCCGCCTGCTCGCCTCGCCTGGAGAAGAGGAGGAAGAAACGAAGTGTGAGAAGAGAAGAAAGAGATAAGGCTGGAGAAGAGAGGGTGGAAGAGAGAAGAAGATAAAAAAAGCAGTCCCTGAGGACCTCGTTAGCACCGGTTGTAGTCTTCAACCGGTGCTAAATGAGCTTGGCCAGATTAGCACCGGGTGGTGGCCGCACCCGATGCTAACGGGGGACTTTTAGCACCGGGTTTTATTATGACCCGGTGCTAATGAGCTCTCCCTTACTGTATCTGCGCATCGCTCTGCTCCTAGTCTTTGCACCCGGTGCTAATGCACCATTTAGCACCGGGTTCAAATGATACCGAGGCATATGAGGGGTGCGGATGTCAAGTATTCTGGTAGTGATTAACATTAAATATTTGAACTATAATCCATGTCAAGCAACTAGTATAGTTACCCAACATGAATATAAAAACCTAGATGTATATAGATAATTGTGGCCAGGCATAAGCCTTATTTGGACCCATCAGATTGACAGAAGCATGCAGTAGTGATTAAAAATTATTAGGAATGCATATGAGATACACTTGCCTTTCTCCAAATAGTAGTTGCTCATATAGTGTCTTAAATTCTTGCTCTTGGAACTCTTAACCTTCCAATCTCTAGATAGTGTTCCTTCTATTAGCAGCAAACAGTGGCACAACCATACAAGCAAACAAATAAATACAATTGAAACAATACACCAATCATTAAAAGAAAAATATTTAAAAGTGTACTAAACGATATGGCTCGATGCTACAGTCACGTGAGTACAAGGATCGCTTAAAACGGAGCTCTGGTTGAAAATATACAACCATTGGAAGAATTAGTATTAAATAAACAAGAGGTGTTGACACAAAAATCATAGTGTGCCAGTCAATTTGACATGTAATTGATAAGGAGAGAAATTTAATCAGTAACTTTTGAAGGCTCACATCAACTGGTTTTCTGAAATGTCCTGATACACCATTGGTTTTAATTTTTGAATCATGAAGACAAATAATTGAAAAGAGTGATATGACTTCATCGGTTATTGATAATAGATTCCATCCCAGACATCTCTACCACTTTCTTAATATTTTTTATAAATAAATTCATTAAAACAATGAGAACTAAACTATTATCACTATTATTGGATCGTACCTAACCGAGACGGTAGTAACAGTTGGGCGATAGATTAATTAACACTAAGACGTACTATGAATCTAAATATGAAATCAATCTAGAAATTAGTAGAAATCTAGATAACCACTATGATTGAAAACTTATCGGGCTATATTGTGTTTAATAGGTTTTACCTTATCGTACTTTCTTTAGGTGATTTCCACGATGAATACTTTAAACCAATATGTTTCAAACCAAAAGTGTGATAATGGATTGATTTAGTTAACAAATACTAGCAAGAGATCAATAGATGCAACCTTACAAGCAATATGAAACAAGATCCAATAACTTTGAACAAAATAGATTCAAATATAAGCATGAGGTACGAATCAAATCTAAATTATTTGATAACTAACAGCACTTACAAGCAAACCGGAGGTCAAAGATGATGCAGCTCTATTTGTTCGAAGAACTCGCCGAGAAAAGCTACATTACTCCTACTCCTAAATTTTGGCGTGATGCCGAGAAAAAAAGACTTATATTGATTGGTGTGTGTACGGTTTTTCCGTCTCCACCCTGTACATCTTTATACCCTAAACTAAAGACTCATAGATGATTACTACTTATTACAAACTTGATAAAAAAAAGAAAACTATTATATTTACAAAGCAGACCCACATAGGACTCGGTCTTCTATGATGTCATCATTTCATCAAGGAAATCTTCAATACCAATTCCATCAATTTCCTTATGCTCCATCACTTCCATCGGCTTCACGTCTCCAAATTTGCATCGGCTTCTGCCATCCGTATCGGCATCAACATCGACTTATCCACCTGCATTAGCATCGGTTTGATTCTGGCGCAAGCCAAATTTTGGTGTTAACAGATGGTTATATTTTAATTAATTAAAATCATGTATATAGGTCTTTTTAGATAAATACCTCACTTATTAATTAATGTAAATTAATTTGAACATTAGAAAACATAGAGTAAACTTAATCATATTTAATTACAAGCATTTAGATACAAATAATTATTCAAATTAGGTCACTAAGTTGAAATGAAACAAGTGGGGACACCTTTAACCTTATGAACCATGTTGAACTAATCACATTATTATACAAACACATTTAAATTGACATTTATCATATTATCAATAATTATGAAAACACGATGTGGTCTAGTTTTGTTTTTATTAAAAAGCTAGATTAATAAACATCAATCACATCACCATTTGTTTATGAAAAAATGAGATATACATAATCAAATTTTAGTTAGAAAACTAATTAATGTAATATTAAACAAATTAGTATTAATATGAAAAAAAATGTAAACCTTAATTAGATTTTAATAAGGAACACACATTTAGATAATATTTAATCAAATTAATATAAATAAAATTCAGAAACAAGTTACATGGTAATCAGCAGTGCTAAGTTGTAGTTTACGTTAGTATGAAGCAAGGAACTTCCTGGAGACACATTAAATAGTGCCAAAATTAATTCCAAAAAATAGGATTAACCGTGCAAAGATGCATGCTTGGGCTGGAGTGAAATGATCTAATAGATTCCAGGGGTTCCGCATAAAAGTCACTAGACACATGAAACAATTTAAATATAAGCATGTTCCTCAAGGTTCTATATGGAAAAGCTCGTAGAGCTTCCAAGGCCCCGGTGGTCCTGGCGTCAATCTCATTAGTGCTCTGGCGGGTTAGGAGTCTTAGGACAGTGGGAAGGTGGCACGAGGGAGAGAGGATGGGATGGGGATCTTGTAGGTGTGCTCACCAGCGGTGGACGGGAACATTGTTGGCCAGAATCTCGTCCAGAGTTGGAGATGGCGGACGGCTCAGATCTTCATGTGGGGTGGCAATCTCCGTTGAAGGAGTGATGATGAGAACGCAATGCCGAGTTGCAGCTTGATGAGGAGAAGCTTGTGGCGGTGTTTGCTCGCTATAGCCGATGACCAAGGCAGCCAATCGGAGTTACAAAGCTCGTCAGTGGCGCTTTTGCCTAGACAAGCTGCAGGTGGCGGTGGCACTGCGCTAGGGCTGGCCTAGGGTGGCAAAGGAGGGAGTCGGGATTAGGGCATGCAGGCAAGGGCGCTCGCCTAATATAGGATCGCAAAGGTGCATTTGCCTTGGCACGCATGCCGAGGTGATGGTGCTTCCATGCAGCCGTAGGATAGCACGATGGTAAAAACCAGACAACATGAGGGAAAAACGCCGGCCCACTAGAACGGAGGGAAAAACAAAACTTTTTTCGTGCATAGATAAATATAGAGAATTTCTGGATAAATCATTTAAGCCATGAAAAATATTCTAAAAATTCCAAAAATCTCTAGAAAATTGTCAAATATAGAGTTGGACATGAGGAACCCTAATAAAATGATTGAAGCTCATGAAAGGGACTGTAACACCTTTCAAGAATTCAAACTTGCTACAAGAAAATAAGAATAATTTCAAGAAAAATATTGAAAATTCCAATTAGGCTTCTAAACGCATTTTTTTGAAAACTTTGCACACAAAAAGACACTAAATGCAACCAATATGAACGCAAAACATAGAACATTATATCCTTCGTGGTTTTAATTTAATTTAGAAAACAATTATTTTTCTATACTAAATTGCATGTTAATTGTAGCTTGAGGCATCCGTAATCGTGTATGGCTATGACTCGTGCGAGCACGTGGCACCCCAGGGCTATTGTAGCTTGCAACTACAAGGCGGGGCGATGACGGCGTGTGTTGCGCTATGGTTTAGCGAGGCGAGGGTTCCTGCAAGAAAACTCCATGACAAATGATAGAGAGGTGGCAAGGCCTCACCATGGACTCCGTGGTGATAGGATGGTGGTGCCATGTCAAGTCAGCAGACAAGGCGAAAACTCCTAGGGTTTGGTTAGGCACACGACGAACGCAATAGGGTTGGTTATATAGGCCAATTGCACGAGTTTCTTAGCTTTGGATGCCTACCATGGACGGTCGGTGATGCCTTTACACACGCGCTGGATATCCATCGTGGTATCGTCGCAGATGGAACAACTGATTTGGAGAGTTTGGCACCCCCAAAATGCAGGTTTTTCTCCTGGTTGGCATACCCGAATCACTTATGGACGGCATACAGATTAAACATTTGCAGATGACCCGATCAAAAGATCCATGTTGTGCCACTCACACGACGAGACTCTACTCCATCTACTAACACAATGCCACTATAGTCTTCGAGTGTGGGATACGATCTTTAATTCAGTGGCCACGAATGTCACAACACGAGCGGACTGGATAACTTTCACGTCCATTAGTTATTGGTGGACAGCCTTGGGGTCAAGAGGAGCACCACAATGAGGAACCATGGAAAATAATGAAATGCACAAGTTTTTCAGCAAAACTTTCTCCGATGGGACTGGCTAACTGTGAAAATCAATGAGCAAGCTAGATAATGGGTAATGGAAGAGACCGAGCATTTAGGAGAGATTTTCCATTCTTATGAGTAATTCTATGTAATTATACATTGTAAACTTTTTTCTTTTAAACTTAGGTCTTTGTAAATCTCTACTTTATTAATATAACTAGCAAGAACACACGTGTAATAAAAAATATGAAGACCATGTTGGTTACAAACTCGACGATTATATTAGAGGGCTTTCCCAAAATTACAATATATTAAAGGACTGTGTGTTGATTTTTATAAATATTAGGGGATTTTCGTTAAATTATGATGGTTTGATTGACGAAGTGAAAGTTTTGGATCGTTACAGTATAGCGAGAACGTACGTGCGACACACACGTTTAATAGAAAATAAGATTACATAACTGATAGCAAGAACACATGTGCTGCAGGTGGAGGAGCCTGTCAGGGGAGTCGATGATGCAGTGGTCTTGAGCTCCGGGAGGTGGGTGCCCGCGAAGACGCCCGTGCCCCGGTGAAGAAGCGAACGCGGCCGCGGAGCTTGGCGTGGACCGGTATGATTGCTCCCACAAACTGCAGTCATAAGTGGAAGCCAGCAATCTAGAAGAAGCAAGAGGGGGAAAGTAGAGAGCAAAGATAAAATTATGAACGGAAGGCCTGAAGCATACCAAAGCGCTGTATATTTTCAAGTTGATTGAAGAACGAAGATCAGCCCTGGCAAAGTAAAGATTCCATGTATAGTACTGGGCCCATCACCGACATGGTTGTAGGCCGACTCTGAGGTGCCCCACAAGTAATCACCGACTTGTTGAACAAGTTATATTATGGCGTAATTTGACAGGTTTGGTCTCGGCGGCGTCGATGCGGCGGCGCAATCGCCATTAAGGGTCGTTTTTTCCAGTGTGCCGACCGCGGGGTACGCCGCGTGGCCACCATACGCAGACGGATGGGTCTTCTATTAGGTGGGAGGTGGGCCTAATCTTGGTAACAATTGTTTTCAAATCTAATTATCTTTATAATATAGATTTATTTTCCTAAAAACAAATACGACGTACTTCCGTCTCTCAAAATAGTTTAACTCACATAATTTCACATATTTTTACCTCTATACACATTTTTGAAGCAGTATTTCTATCCTTAAAATAAACTTGAGAAGGAAGGCATGCATGTCCTTCTTTTACTATTTTTTTCCTGAAAGAAATACAACGTACTTCCGTCTCTCAAAATAGTTTAGCTCACATAATTTCACGTATCTTTACTTCAATATACATCTATACATCTTTTTGACGGGGTATTTTTATCCCTTAAAATAACCGAAGTACCTGAAAATAACCTTGAGAGAGTTATTATTGCTAGCATTTTTTTTGGAAAGGCCTTGATTTTTAAGATCGGACAGCGGTCTGCCTCACACTATTGAGTTCTAAAAAATAAATTCAGACGAAAAGTTTGGCCTTCAAAAGTTATTTTCCAGCTTGTTTGTAAAAGGCGAAAGAATAGTTCGCTTTGTAGTCACCACGCAGCTGCGTGCGCTCTCGTCCTCTCCAGGTTGCCACCCGCTCTGTTATGTAGGCAGTGCTCAGCTCCGTCCTCCTTCACCCAGCGAGATGGTACTAAACCGAAGAAGCAAACCAGGCAACTACCCTTTATCTCTTACCTCCTGCGCGCGCCACCCGGAAAGCCCATCTAGCGCAGTAGGGTCAACGGTTTAAGCCCACTTGCACTCTGGAGCAATAGCGGAAACAGCCCAGCAGTAGCTTGTTATTTTTTTAAGGAAAAAGTCTCTTTGAGGTACCTTATGTATTGCTGTAGTCCGACTTTTACAAAACCAAGAATTACTCGTCCCTCGACTTTAATAACCAGTTATTTTACATCCCCGACCGTTTTGACGGTGGTTTTAGCCGAAATGATGTGTTCGTCTAAATTGAACTATGCTGACACTTAAGGGGCCAAATATACTTTACCAAAAAAATTATACAAATAATTTCTCAAAAAACTATCCAAATATTTTTTATCTATTAGTAAATCTGGATTCTTTTTACAAATTTTATGTTAAATTATTTTACCTCGAAAAAATGAAACCGAGTTTGATTTGTTTTTTTCTAAAATCATACTCTACCTTCGGGTGCTTAGCTTGGAGTTATTATCTTCTACGGTTGTCTACACTAATAGGTTCATAGATAGGATCAAGTGACACTTGTGCTGTTATCAATTAACAAAACATCATTTGTATTTCTACGCAGTCTAGGTCATCAATTTGGACTAATTATAATAGATAAATAGAGCATCTTCTAGCAAATAAACACACGTCATAGAAAATTAAATAATTTCTTGTAATTTGATATAAGGTAGAGTATAATTGGTCTTAAAAAAGAGAGAGTATGATTTTAGAAGAAAAAGAGAATAAGATATTTATTTTTCATTGATAATTCAAAATTTCTATAAATGTTTTAAAGAACAGATTAGATTTTAATATTTTTAATTGCATAATTTTTTCTTAGAAAATATTTGGATAATATTTTGAGAAATTTATTGTATAATTTTTTTGTTAAATGTATTTGGCCCCTCAACAATCAACACAGTTCAATTTAGGTCCCTCAAGGGTGACGTGGTGCCACATATGATGGTTGATGTGTCATCACGTCAGTCAAAACCACCATCAAAACAGCTGGAGAACCAAAAATAACCGCTTTCTGAAGTTGAGATATGAGTTATACCTGGTTTTCTACGTAGGGGACTAAAATCAGACTAGAGAGATACATGAGTGACCTCAAAAGGATTTTTTTCCTTTTTTTAATAGCACCTTCTTGTGGGCTCCCTGATGCCGATGTACCGCTCCCGCTCGGAAGGCTACACCAAATGAAGGGAAATATTTTTTACACACGGACGTGGGTACATTTAGGTCGACCCGTTTTGGGTGAAAAATATTTTGGGTTTTGGGGGAAATTTTTTTTCTAACGTCGAAAAATGACCCTCACTCTTTCTTCTGTCAGGATTTTTTTATGACATATGGGTCCTCTGTGAGGTCAGGGTAGGCCTCATACCGGTAACCAGGGGCGGAGCCAGGAATAATATATAAGGGAGGCCAAACAAGTAATAGTAGTATAGTGAAAATTTCAATAATTATATATATCAACCGTATATTGATCTATACTATAAAGAGAATTAGATTTCAAAACGCTTCTCACCAAGATTAGGCCCACCCCCTACCTCACAGAGGACTCATCTGTCATGAAAAAAGGACTGCGAAAGGGGAGGGGGAGACCCATTTTGTCGCCCTTCGGAAGAGAATCCCCCCCCAAAACCCAGAACTTTTTTCACCTAAATCGGGTCCACCTAAATCTACCCACGCGCCCTTTATGTTGCCATATTTAATATGTATAATCTTAGCAAGTTTTCAAATAGATGGTAGTTGATGATTATGTTTGGAATTAAGTCCAATCTGTTACCATAATTAATATGTATAATTTGAGTATGTTTTTAAACAAATGATAGATTTCTATATTTAATATATATAATCTGAGCAAGTTTTCAGATAGATGGTAGTTGATGATTACGTTTGGATTTAAGTCCAATGTGTTGCCATAGTTAATATGTACAATCTGAGCAAGTTTTCGAACATATGATAGGTTTCCTTAGTTGATGATTGTGTTCGGATTGAAATATAATAATTACCATACTATGCTATCCAAATTTAATATATACAATCTGAGGAGGTTTTCAAACATATGATAGGTTTCCTTAGTTGATGATTGTGTCCAAATTGAAGTCATAATTACCATACTAGACTAGCTAGGACTTAAAAAAATCACGCCAACCAGTCGTCACTTCTCATTACCCCCCTCGACATGTGGTTGTTCCACAAATCCTCCAGCAGAGAGATCCGCAGCTCCGCCATCACCCGTGGCCGTCGGCTCAACACATATGTGCACCTGCACGCCGGGCGTCTCCAGCGTCGGAGGCCGTACTACAGGGCGTCGTGCATGATGGGTAGATGTAAGAACGCCGGCGCCGTCGACGGCGATACAACAATGTCGGATGAGGAGGACGACGAGGTCAGAACCAGCAGCTTCGCCATATCCGACGTGATGAAGAGCCCTGCGGAGGCGGCGTTGAGCTGGCGCGAGAGGTACTACCTGGTGGCGTGCAAGCAGATGGTGGGGTTGTTTGCGATGGTACGGGTGAGTCGAAGTTGGTGCCGCACGTCGACCATGTCAGGTTCTTCTGCGTCGGCCACGGTATCATGGGATACTAGACTAGATAGTTTGATGAACTTGTTGATAGGATGAACTTATTGCGTCGACCGCGGCACATGCAACTATCGAATTGATTTAATTAGTTGTTAGATCCGCATGTTTACGTGATTTGCGGCACTGTTTGGATGTGTTTTTTTCGGCAGCTCATACTTCATTTCTGAACATATATACAATACGTATGCTGTCATATATACATCATGGTCAAAAGAAATTTGCCAGTATACTTGCAAAACTGGAGTATATGATTACATTTAGATTAAAGTCCAATAATTTTATATTTTCTTTTTATTTTTATAGTATACAATACGGTAAGTTCTGCTTGTGATGTCGTGCCCTTTATGTTGCCATATTTAATATGTATAATCTGACCAAGTTTTCAAATAGATGATAGTTGATGATTATGTTCGGATTTAAGTCCAATAATTTTACATTTCTTTTCCATTTTTGCAGTATACAATATGGTAAGTTCGGCTTCCAATGCTGCTCCCTTTATATTGCCATATTTAATATGTATAATCTGAGCAAGTTTTTAAATAGATGGTAGTTGATGATTACATTTGGATTTAAGTCCAATAATTTTACATTTCCTTTTCATTTTTGCAGTGTACAATATGGTAAGTTCTGCTTACGATACCGCGTCCTTTATATTGTCATATTTAATATATATAATCTAAACAAGTTTTCAAATAGATTGTAGTTAATGATTGTGTTTAGATTTAAGTCCAATAATTTATATTTTCTATCTATTTTTGCAGTGTACAATATGGTAAGTTATGCTTGCGATGCCGCGCATTTTATGTTGGCATATTTAATATATATAATGAGAAAGTTTTCAAATATATGGTAGTTGATTATTACGTTTAGATTTAAATCCAATAATTTTACATTTCCTTTTTATTTTTGCAGTGTACAATATGGTAAGTTCTCCTCACAATGCCGCTCCCTTTATGTTGCCATATTTAATATGTATAATCTAAGTAAGTTTTTAAATAGATAATAGTTGATGATTATATTTGGATTTAAGTCCAATAATTTTACATTTTCTTTCTATTTTTGCAGTGTAAAATATGGTAAGTTCTGCTTGCGATGTCGCACCTTTTATATTACCATATATAATATGTATAATATGAGCAAGTTTTTAAATATATGGTAGTTGATGATTACGTTTGGATTTAGACCAATAATTTTATTTTTTTCATTTTTGCAGTGTACAATATGGTAAGTTCAGCTTGCAATGTCGCGCCCTTTATGTTGCCATATTTAATATGCATTATCTAAGCAAGTTTTCAAATATACGTAGTTGATGATTACGTCCGGATTTAAGTCCAATAATTTTACATTTCCTTTCCATTATTGCAGTGTACAATATGGTAAGTTCTGCTTGCGATGCCGCACCCTTTACGTTGCCATATTTAATGTGTATAGTATGAGAAAATTTTCAAATAGATGGTAGTTGATTATTACATTTGGATTTAAGTCCAATAATTTTACATTTTCTTTCCATTTTTGCAGTGTAAAATATGGTAAGTTCTGCTTGCGATGCCGCACCTTTTATATTACCATATATAATATGTATAATATGAGCAAGTTTTTAAATATATGGTAGTTGATGATTACGTTTGGATTTAGTCCAATAATTTTACATTTTTTTTATTTTTGCTGTGTACAATATGGTAAGTTCAGCTCGCAACGCCGCGCCCTTTATGTTGCCATATTTAATATGCATTATCTAAGCAAGTTTTCAAATAGACGGTAATTGATGATTACGTCCAGATTTAAGTCCAATAATTTTACATTTTCTTTCCATTATTGCAGTGTATAATATAGTAAGTTCTGCTTGCGATGCCGCACCCTTTACGTTGCCATATTTAATATGTATAATCTGAGCAATTTTTCAAATAGATGGTAGTTGATGATTATGTATGGATTTAACTCTAATAATTTTACATTTTCTTTCCATTTTTGCAGTGTAAAATATGGTAAATTCTACTTGCAATGCCGTATCCTTAATATTGCCATATTTAGTATATATAGCCTAACCAAGTTCTCAAATAGATGGTAGTTAATGATTACGTTTGGATTTAAGTCCAATAATTTTACATTTTCTTTCCATTTTTGCAGTGTACAATATGGTAAGTTCTGTAGATATGATTATTTTCACCTGCTTCCAAATAGTTATTTGGATCTTCATCACACAATGGTACCTCCTACTCCGGAAGTCTATGAGTTAGAGTAGATGTGCCAATTGCACATTTAGTCTCTATTTTATATTATTGTTTGGAACATTTCGGTCTCGAATAATTACTTATTTGCCTTTGCAATATTTACTTATATTTATATATTATAGTATACACTTGAGTTCGATATTTTGTCCATTATTCTCTCTTTTCGGTTTTCTGATTTGACGTAGTGCTGAAACAGTTGATTACTGAGCCACTGAAAGGTGAGCTCCAAGCGAATGTTTGTGAGTTTGTGATTTCAATTTGTGAATTCGCAAAAAGAGAAGCAACGTTGAGCATAAAGTTTATAGAACTTGTACCGTGTGTCTTGTAAATTGAACATTTTCTTTAAATTACAATAAACTTTCTATTGAATTCAAGATTTTTCCCATGCCCTTTTTAAAAGGCACGTGCATACCAACTAGTATTTAGTAACACTAATTGTACATGCATATAATGAAAAATCAAACACTTAAAGTACATCCGCAACATTATCTTTCTAGTAAAAAAATTCAACGGTCTTCCTATTAGGTTTCATGATTATAATTTAAAAAGGGCCCAATTAGCAGGACAGCCTGCTGCCCTTTAGAGACATGAAAACCAAACTGATTAAGCAATGTGAAGTTAATAAATTAAAGTACCTTATCTGTATCTATGATTCTATATCACTACATATGTCTTTAAAATCTGTGATATCTACATACTCCGTATGCAATTATAAGTAAGACGACGTCAAAGAGGGAGATAGACAGAGGGTCAATAATTTACTATCTCTTATTATGACTCCCTCCGTTCCAAAAAAGAAGACACTATAGGATTTAAAATTTGTCCCAAAAAACAAGTCATTCTATTATATTTAGTAAGTGCATGTGCATGCAACAACCAATTAGTGTTAAATATGGCTAATAATTAGGGGCAATCAATGTCATTTTACTCTCTCCTTAATTTGTCTTAAAATTTCTAAAATATCTTCTTTTTTAGGACGGAGGGAGTACGTTTAGACTTCTATGATAGATGTGTGCCGCCGGCCGCCGGTGATGTTGCATACTGCATACCGCCAGCTGTGCTCAACACTTGATGCCGGTGATCAAGTGCAAACAGGCTTTGAGGTGGTGTCGATGCTGCTTGCTGCTGTGGCAAATAGCACGATCCCGCCAATCGGAATTAAGGAATGGATAGAAGCGATCCTGGGCCTTAGAGTAGTGTATTAAAATAGCATTTGTGGCCCATACTTTCAACAAGTGGAAACCGGTTGATTAACTTAATAGAACTAGCTAAGTTTGGATCAACACATATAAAAACTTTTTACCGCTGATATTGGGAGGGGCCATGGCCCCTGCTGGCCCCCTGGCTCCGTTCTGCCGGAAACAATTCTTTTCAAATCTAATTATAGATTCGGTAAACTCCTTACCGGTTTTACGTTAAAAGGCGACCCTTGGCGCGTAGCGGAGTCAGCGAGGTAGGTCGCATGCACCGGTGCTACTGCTGGGCTGCGAGGTGAGCGGGGTTGGGCTGGCTCAGGCGATTGCTAGACTGAGCGGGCCTGTTCAGACTTAAAGGGGGTTACCAGGCCTGTCCGGTTAGGTTAGTAGGTCGAGCGTACTTAGACACTTAAGTTAGCACGGTCAGAGCCAAGTTAGATATATCTATCTATACTGTAAATCTATTTTCTATTTTTTTCTTCTATAAAGATTCAAAACTTTCGACGATGGACGGGCCCATAAATCATTGAAACATTACCCTTTCTACGAACCCCGTCTTTTATGCTTTTTTCCGTCAAACTTTTGACAGCCGACGGGCCCACCAGTGATTGAAATACTATCCCTCCTAACAACCCCACCTGTCATGCATTTTTTCATCAAGCTCTCCGCCGTAGTATAGAATCTCGAGTTCGTAACCAGACGACCGACAGGCCCACAAATTATTGAAACATTACCCCTTCTAGGAACCCCACCTGTCAGGCTTTTTTTCGTCAAACTTTTGACAGCCGACGGACCACCAATCATTAAAACACTATCCTTCCTAGCGACCCCACCTATCATCCATTTTTTCGTTAAGCTCTCCGCCGTAGTATAGAATCTCGAGTTCGTAACCAATATGGTTTCCGGACAATTATCTTTTATGCAATCTTGTTTTTTATTATAAACATATGTGTCGCATGTGCGTTCTTGCTAGTAGTTCTAATAAATAGTAGTTAGCCTTGCTGAAAAATATAATTACTAGTTATCTATAGTTTGATTTTTTTTAAAAAAGCTGTAGTTTGAATTCAAATTTAGAATGTAATTCAAAACACTGAAGTTCAAAATAAAAGGAAAAAACAAATCACACTAACAATATTATCCTTAGTGAACAATTCCTATTTAAATTGAATAAAATGCCTAAGAGCAAATGGGCATAAGAAGACGTCCTTATAGTGAGATCATGCACAATAAGTACAAAAAGTTTTTGAAAATTCATATCTTTGCACAGAACACCCTACAAAAACTGAGATGTGTACGTACACATCGATAGTAAGATGCTTAGAGTGACTTTATCGATCTCGACACGTACCTATTGAGTCTCATCTTGTTAGTGTTTATAAGTATAGGATTTACGTGTGTACTTATCAAAGCGAGTTCTGGTATTAAAGATACTACATAAAGCCGTCTATTTTGGGCAAAATCAATTTACTTGCCAGACTCGTCGGCTTACTGGACCGACGCTACGATTATGCGACTGACAACACACACAGTGTTGATTGAACCTTGTCGCTCTCACCTACGCTGCACGCCTTGTTTTGCTTACTTGGCCTAGTGGCCATCATATTGGGTCGTCTAGGTAGATTTTTTCTTAGTAGTAGTATTAAAGAATTGAATTTTCAGAGAAAATGTTTCTTGGTGCGAGGTCTTTCCCTCTCTTCCTTGCGAAAAGTCCTTGCGTTCGAACAGGACACTAATGGTCCACCAGACAGGAATTCATAGCTAATCTACTCCAGTCAATGCAAATGGCTAGTTTAACAATTCAGTCAAGCAGGACATGTTTACTTTTCCATTGAGCTCGAGGAATACTCTGACCCTAGGTGAGGCAAGTTTTTTCCGGTCCTAAAAGACGACGATACAGAAACTGTGGCAGGAGGACACACACGCGACGGGTATGCACGGAATGGTCTTTGCAGCCGGGCTGCACGGAAGATTTTTCCGATCCGAGACGAATCATTTCTTCTACAGCTTGGCGGTTCTTACAACGCGTGACAAAGCCGTCGGGAGGCTATTTGGAAGCATGAGCTTGAGGTCGTCCGTCCTTTCACCAGACGATGATGAGTAATGATGAGGATTATCTACAAGTATTATGGGTAATGATGAGATAAATAATTAACTATTATTCAAGGACAGTAGTTAAGCTATGTTGGTGGAGCTGCCTTTCGCGTCAATAATCTGTTTTAGTTATTACTGCAAAAACCTCATCTTGTATCATCTCATATCTCAGTCCATGCCAGTTATCAACCCGGATATTATGGAGACGACGACATGGGTTGGTAGGGATGATCAATTGATCATTATCCCTGCTCGCTCCTAATAATATAGCTGGTTTGGATAGTCAGATATGGCAAAAGGAATAAAATAGCAAAAATATACTACATTCGTTCTAAATTACTATTCGTTCCTGACTTTATCGCTACACGTTTGACCATTCATCTTATTCAAAAATTCATGCAAACATCATTTATTTTATTTGTGACTTACTTTGTCATCACATATAAACTTTCAGTATGACTTATTTTTTGTATATTTATAAATTTTTTGAATAAGACGAATGATCAAAGATTGTAGAAAAAAATTAACAATGAATAGTAATTTGGAACTGAGGGAGTATTATTTTTCTTGATCCAAAGGCCTCCGGAGAGCTGCTTACCGACAGAGTGGCAAGTCATACGTCATGCATTTTTGCCTGAAGTACACACACCTGCAGTTTGACGATTGCTCTGCCATATATACAGCTCTTCTATTTTATATTCAATCGGATTCAGTATATATTAAGTTTAAGATATTAGCACGATCTACAAGTAAAATTTTCACTAATATAATTTCTATAAAAATATGGTATTTTAGATAAATACAATTAAATATCTAAAAGGTACTTGCCATCTTAAATATATTAAAATCTATATATTATATCATCCATCTGTATAATCTATTATATGGGTAGTCAAAATCTATCTATCTATATACTATATGGATCTATTTTTTTAAAAAACACTTCTCACCTAAATAATTCCTACCCACCCCACACAGAGGACCCACATGTTAGGTCTAACGGTGGAAAAGACGTGGAAAGTTTTCACAAAAAAGAAAAAATGATACTATAAGGATCCAGTTATTTTAAAAACACTTCTCACCTAAATAATTCCTCTCCACCCCTCACAGAGGACCCACATGTCAGGTCTAACGGTAGAAAAGATGTGAAAAGTTTTTTACAAAAAAAGAAAATAAATGATGTTTCTAGAGAGTTTCTGTCGTCTTGACATTACTGTTGTTACCATGGAATTTCTTTATTACCCACCCCATATACCCACCAACCAAATAGTCTAAAATAACTCTTGTAGATCTAAGTAGTTATTTAGTTTGTTTTCTCCAAATAACAAATTCTTATGGTGTTGGTCTCCTACACATCTTGCTAAGGTGTTTTCTTTCACTGGAGCCCCTTTTAGCTATAGGTTAATTTTGTGTCCATGGTGCCGTTATCTTGGCAAAGTTGATGGCAACATTCTTTGAAATAATGGTCCTACAATTTTCTCTTCACCGTGGTGTTCCATCCAACACTGGTGAAGGATTTGTAAGGATGGGTCTGCATATTGTGGCATAGGAGCATATCTTAGTGCGTCATCTCGCCAGTTTTTTTTTTGGTGGTTCTGTGAATCAATTCTTCTAGAAAGGTGAATAGATTAGTGTGGTGTTGACACAAAAACGCGCCAACACACTCGAAGATCGATCAAACGCGCAGCACGGCCGTCACAACGGCCAACTCCTGACTTCTCCGGGCAAACCGGTCTGACCGGTTACAAGAACCGGTCTGACCGCTTCTGGTCGGGAGGCCGTGAAGACCTAGAAACTCAAGCTCGGGAGGGACCCCGTCGGAGCTCGAGCTAACCTAGGGTTGCTCTAGGGTCGGCAGGCCACCTAGAACGCCTTTGAACGCCGTAGAGACGAGCAAAGAACAGAATATGGGGTTGGAAAAGGATTAGGGTTTGAGAGATAAAAAATAGAAGATAAAGTGTTTGATTCGATTGGAATACCTCAATCGGCCGTCTAGCCTTTATATTTATAGGCCGGGGAAGTCTTACCCCTTTCGAATAGGTTACAATATGGAATTAAACTCGGAATCCTAATCCTACTCGAATTACAGAACCAAACCAGTCTGACCGGTTTGGCAAACCGGTCAGACCGGTTTGGCCCACGGCCCAATTTGACCGTCAACACATGCCCCCCTGCGTTTTTAGTGAACTTGAGAACTAAAAAGCAAGTAAATACAACTCAGGAGCTAAAAATTTATACTAAGGGCGATATTAACAATATATCGGCCATTGGTCTTCATGCATCTTGCCAAACACTTGGATAGAATTTCTTCAAATATCTCTCGTTGATAGCTTTAGGCAAAGGATCTCCCTTCAGTGTCTCCACCATGTAAGAATTCCCAAAGATGACTTTGACAACTCTATAAGGCCCTTCCCAACTCGGTGACCATTTACCAAACTTGTTGCTTTTTGATCCAATAGGCAAGATCGTCTTCCACACAAGCTCACCAACTTGAAAATATTTTCCTCGCACTTTCTTGTTGTAAGCTTTAGCAACCCGAAGCTTATCCTTCTCAATTTCCTTCAAAGCTTTCAACCTTTTGTCGGTTACCTCATCAATATTGTCCAACATCAAATTGTGGTAATCAACAGCATCAAGGTCATTTTGCTTAGCCAATCTATAAGCGCCCAGATTTACCTCAACAGGTAAAACGGCTTTTGATCATATACAAGCTCAAAAGGAGTAACTTTAGTAGCACCATGTCTAGATATACGATGAGCCCATAATGCTTCGGATAAAACTTCATGCCATCTCTTAGGATTTTCAGCTATCTTTTTCTTGATCAATTTAATCAAAGTTTTATTACTTGACTCGGCTTGTCCATTAGCCTGAGCGTAATATGGACATGAATTGAGCAACTTAATTCTATAGGATTCGGTGAATTCACGTTCCTCCTTAGACATAAAAGAAGTACCTTGATCCGTTGTCAATGTTTGAGGAATACCGAATCTATGAATAATATTTTGAGTAACAAACTCAATCACCTCTCGATGCGTCATATTCTTCAAAGGAATTGCTTTAGTCCACTTAGTAAAATAATCTGTAGCAACCAATATGAAACGATGTCCTTTTGATGATGGAGGATTAATTTGTCCAATAAAATCCAATCCCCAACCTCGGAATGGCCATGGCTTAATAATAGGATGCATCAATGCAGCAGGAACAAGTTGCAAATTACCAAACTTCTGACATTCCTCACATCCTTTGTAATATTTAAAACAATCCGCCATCATAGTGGGCCAATAGAAACCGGCTCGCCTAAGTAACCACTTCATCTTTGGAGCCGATTGATGTGTACCACAAATACCTTCATGAACCTCAGCCATGGCGACCTTGGCCTGATCCGAGTCAAGACATTTCAACAATAAATCTTCGGCGTTTCGACGATAGAGTTCATCACCAAGTAAAACGTACTTGAATGATATTCGCCGAATTTTTCTTTCTGCACCACGACCAGGATCTTTCAAATAAGATATAATAGGCATTCTCCAATCCTGATCTTCAACTTTGGATTGATTAGCATCATCCAAAGGATTTTTGCTTCTGTCAGGGGACGAAGCGGTCTGACCGCTTTCAGAACCGGTCAGACCGGTTCTGGCAGTAAAACCGGTCTGACCGGTTTCTGAAACCGGTGTGACCGGTTCGTCCAGAACCAGAACCTCGGCTTTTGTTCGCATCGGTTTTTGGAGATAAAAATATTTCTTTGCAACCATATAACCAGATGCTTTCTGAGCCAGAGTATTTGCTTTATCATTATCTTCTCTCGGAATATGTCTTATAGTAAATTCATCAAAAGAAGTAATGATATCGAGACATCTATCAAGATATGCATTTAATGAACCATTATAACATTGGCATACCTTTGATACTTGATGTACCACTAGGAGCGAATCACCAAAAGCTTCAACATGTTTTACTCCCATGTCTTGCAAAAATTCCAAGCCAAATAGAAGAGCTTCATATTCAACTTGATTATTGGTTCGCTTTTCTTCCAATCGGTTTGAAAACTCAAAGACGGCACCATTTGGAGAAATCAAAACAGCACCAATTCCTTGCCCATCATTGCAAACCGATCCATCAAAGTATAGCTTCCATGGTGTACAAGTAACATAGCCGACGTCAAACTCACAAGTATCATTTATCCGATGTTCAACAATAAAATCGGCTACAATTTGACCTCTCATTGATTTCAAAGGTTCACAAGTCAAATCATACTCAACCAAAGCATAAGCCCACTTGCCGACTCTTCCGCTAGAAATCGGTCTTTGCAACATATGTTTAATTACATCGGTTTGACACAACACGATGCAAGTGCTAGATAGTAAATAATGCCTCAATTGAGTACAAGCATGGTACAAGGATAAACACAACTTTTCAATGAAAGTATACCTTGTCTCTGCATCAATGAGCCGTCGGCTTACATAAGCAATCACGTACTCCTTGTTGCCAATTTCTTGAGTCAAAACAGCTCCAATAGTTCTATCTTCAGCCGCCACATAAAGTCTGAATGGAGCCCCTCTCTTAGGTGCTCTAAGCACCGGTGGAGAAGATAGATACTCTTTGATCTTCTCAAAAGCTTCTTGCTGTTTTGCCCCCCAGTTAAAATCGGCTTCATTCTTTAGCCGAAGTAAAGGAGTAAAAGCATCAACCTTTCCAGACAAGTTAATTATAAATCTTCTCAAGAAATTCACCTTGCCTAGAAACTTTTGCAAGTCCTTCTTGCAAGTAGGAGCTTCGACTTTCTTCATAGCTTAAATTCTCTTGGGATCAACTTCTATGCCGTTCTCATGAATAACAAACCCAAGAAACTTTCCAGCCGAAACACCAAAAGCACATTTGAGCGGATTCATCTTTAAACCATACCGTCGCATCCTTTCAAGAGCAAGTCTTAAATCGGCTAAATGAGAATCCAAGCCATCCGATTTAACTACAATATCATCAATATACACTTCCACAATAACACCAAGTAAATCATGAAAGATTAAATTCATAGCTCTTTGATAAGTTGCACCGGCATTCTTTAATCCAAAGGTCATAACTACCCACTCAAATAAACCAATAAATCCCGGACATTGAAAGGCCGTTTTTTGCATATCCTCTTCGGCCATGAAGATTTGATTATATCCGGCATTACCATCAAGAAAACTAACAACACGATGTCCAGAAGCTTCATTGATTAAGACATCGGCTATAGGCATGGGATATGAATCTTTTGGAGTGGCTTTATTAAGATCTCTAAAATCAATACAAACTCTAAGTTTTCCCGAATCTTTCTTTTCAACGGGAACAATATTAGAAATCCACTCCGCATAACGACAAGTCCGAATAAAACCAGCATCTAATAAACGATTAATCTCTTCTTTTATTCGGTCATAAATAGCGGGATTAAAATGTCTAGCCGATTGTTTAAAAGGTCTAAAACCGGCCTTTATTGGTAAACGATGCTCAACTAAGTCACGACTTAAACCAGGCATCTCACGGTACTCCCAAGCAAAACAATCGACATACTCTTTCAACAAATTTATTAATTCGGCTTTAAACTCAGCCGATAGATTCTTGTTTACAAAAGTAGGCCTAGGAATAGTACCATCACCAATATCTATTTTTTCTAAAGGATCAGCTGATGTAAAACCCTGACCCAATTTGTCCATATCACCAAGATCTTCAATAGCTTCGAACATGCCGGCCGAATGAGCTCGATGATGATCAATTCGATCTTGAAGCCACTGTCCAGACGCAAACCGGTCTGACCGGTTTCCAGAAGCGGTCTGACCGGTTTGGCTCTGGCGCTGTTCAGGTCTAAACCGGTCTGACCGGTTTCCAGAAGCGGTCTGACCGGTTTGTCTCTGTTGATTTGTTTGCTCCATTAATTACAACAAGTAATTCAACCGATTTTCCATCGGCTTTAATGTAGCAGGAACAAAACCATCCTTAGTGCAACTGATCAACTCATAGTCGGTCAAATCCATGCCCGACAAACATTGGACCTTCTCATTTGCACTAAGAGAATCGGAATCGGCTGTTGCAACAAAGGAAGAATTGTCACCATGGACAATCTCAACTTCGTCGCCGATCCACTGAATGAGATATTGATGCAAGGTAGATGGAATACATTTATTTGCATGAATCCAATCTCGACCAAGGATTAAACTGAAGTTACCTTGCACCTCGGAGACGAAGAAAGCCGTAGCAATAGTCTTGCTCCCGACGGTCAACTCCATGGAAGCCACCCCCTTGGCACCAATGGGATCACCTCCACCAACTCCACTGACCGTCATGTTCGTCTTGATCAGTTCTTCGTCTTTCCCGCCAATCTTCTTGTATAGAGAGTATGGCATGAGATTCACAATGGCTCCACCATCAACCAACATACGAGAAATTGGCTTCCCGTTGATGTGCCCTCTCATATACAAAGCCTTGAGATGATTTTCTAATTCACTAGGCTTCTGAAACACAGCATCTCGCGGCCCAAGTTGAAGATGAGAAATTTCCTCCTCCGGTACCACATAATAATCAGAAGATAAATAAACAACATTAATTTCCATGTTGTCGCGCTCTGGAGAAGGCTCAAAATCAACTAACTCTTCATCTTCAACCACTGGAGGAATCGGTGGAGTAGTTTCGATGGTTGAAGAAGCACCAGCCCCCGCTTTTGTCATCAAACCGGTCTGACCGGTTTCAGCAACCGGTCTGACCGCTTCTGCAGCGGTCGGCTGACCCAAACCGGTCTGACCGGATTCAGAAACCGGTCTGACCGGTTGTGCTGCTGATTGCACAACGGGTTTAGCTTGCCAAATCTTGGTCTGAGGGATCATAGGCCTGTAGTTGTTAAAGTAGTCATCCCTCATCTTCTCAGCTTCCTGTTCCCTTTTTTCTTTGTTTCTCAAGCGCTGTAGTTTCCGCTTCTGTGTATGAGTCAACCCAGAAGGACACCACCTTGGTTGAAAAACTTTCTTCACGCCCTTGCTGCTGCTAGCCTCATGATCATTAACCATGATCGGCTTCTTGACTGGAACAGGAGCCGAATCTCCAATGACTATCGGCTTTCTACCCAAGTCTTGCATAGCCACTGTAATATCACCAATTTTTATGAATTCATTGGCTTGGGCTTGCACATCCTCCTTTTTCTCCTTGATACGGTATTCTTGCTTAGGAGGAACATGAAATCTTTGGTCAGACCGAAACCGGTCTGACCGGTTCATAAAACCGGTCTGACCGCTTTGATGAGCAGTCGAAAAACCTGATTGGTATGAGCCCAATCGGTCATGTACAGAACCACCACGGCGCTTGTAACTTGTAGGATCAATCCAATGTTGTGGTGACCTCTGTCTCTTTTTTGTTGGCCGATCGACTTGAACGGCCTTTGTGTACTTGTTCATGAGCTGAGAGAATGTAGGTCCTTGCTTCAGAACCCTCCCTTGAATCTTTGGCTCATTGAATTTCCAAGTACCCACTTCCGGGCGCCTAGGCTTGAAAGTTCTTGGACGGTCTGGAGACAAACCGGTCTGACCGGTTTGAGAAACCGGTCTGACCGGTTTCGCCTGGCTAGCGGACCGATTCTCTTCCAAAGAACTTCCTTGCCCCCCGGGCCTTGATGTGTTAATAGTAATCTTCAGAGACTCTTTTCCATCCAGAGTTCTCCCAATCATCACTGTTCTGACCGGAACTTTGTCATCAACTTTTTCCGGTCTTGGGTCTCCGATCACCACATTCTTACCCTTAGCTCCATCGGCTTGTTCCGGCCGAATCAGCATCTTGGTGTTCACATCCAAGGTATGAACAGGGAAAGGAGTCTTGTCAACTTGCATTTCGGCGAGCACCAATCGAACTTCATTAAGGGCCGATTGTACCTGTCGACGAAAAACATTGCAATCGTTGGTAGCATGAGAAAAAGAATTATGCCACTTACAATATGCACGATTTTTCAATTGATCGGCTGGTGGAATTGCATGAGAAAGTTTAATAAAGCCATTTTTAAGCAATTCATCAAAAACACGATCACATTTGGCTACATCAAAAGTAAATTTTTCTTCTTGCCGATTTTTCTGAATCGGCTTCAATGAAGGACAAGAACTAGGTTTACTTTTTGATGACCAAACAAATTCGGCGGCATAAATTTCTTTATCATCGTCCGAACTATCAGAATCATTATCAATAATATGCACGTTCGAACGATGGGGTTTAGCAGATTCTTTAGAATTTTTAAACTTAAGCTCTAGACTCATAGCTTTCATTTGCAAGTGATTAATAGTAAGGAAATCAGAACCTTCTAATTTTTCCTTGTAATTAGACCGTAAGCCCGCAAAAGCTAAATCTGCTAAATCCTTTTCAGAAACAGTGATATTAAAGCATCGGTTCTTAACATCCTTAAATCTTTTAAAGTATTCAAGAACCGATTCATCACGGCTTTGTTTAACCGATGTTAAATCAGATAATTTTGCCTCATTTTCTCCGCTAAAGAAGTGATCATGAAATTTTCGCTCCAATTGAGTCCAATTATGAATAGAATTTGGAGCAAGCAAAGAAAACCATGAAAAGGCAGTTCCAGTTAAAGATAATGAGAACAACCGTATACGTAATGCCTCATAAAATGATGCCTCTCCTAATTGCAAAATATATTGACTAATGTGTTCCCAAGGAGTTCTATTATCTTCACCACTGAATTTAATAAAATCAGGAACACGCCAACCATTAGGATAAGGAACCAAATCAAATTCAGGCGGATACGGTTTCTGATATAAGCGTGCACTACCCAACTCAAGCCCGAGTTTTGCTCTAAGTGTATTAGCTATGTCTTCTTTAAACTTAGCTAACTCGGCTTGATATTTCTCATCACCCTTGTTATGTGGAATGCGGGGAACACCATACATCGTATTTTGAGAAGTACTCGGAATCGGCGCGTGAAACGTGCCAGATCCGTGGGGTATACTTCCCGTGGTGCGTGGAATAGTGTAGACAGGACCAGAAGTAGATGTATTAGACAAAACCATCGCACCAGATGCTCCTGCACCCAAAGAACCGGTCTGACCACCAGAGGGGGCCAAACCGGTCTGACCGGTTGTACAAACCGGTCTGACCGGTTCGTGGACCGAACCAGGGTGAGGTGTTTGTCCCGCATAAAAATTCACCGGCATGCCCAAATTAGAATCTAAAACATGTTCTGGCACGCCTGATGAGCTAGGTAATTCATTAGATTCTAAATTAATTTTATTTTTATCAGAATTACCAGTCATACTAGCAATTAATTCACTAGTAGCAGTTTGCGCAGCAAGTAATCTATCATCCATCATGCGGGTAATTTGCTGCATTAAATCAGAGGATTCGCCCGTTACCTTTGGAATCTCTTCGACGTGATCATCTGCCAACTTGAAAGCCGGCATGACGAATTCCTCTACTCTCTTGACAAGACCACAGCGATCTTTCTTAAAGCCCTTCAAGAATTGCGCCTGGAAGTGCTTCTCAGCAATCAAATATCGCTTTCGCTCCTCGTCCGTGAGCTCTTCCATCGTCGCGGTGATGATGTTGTCTTTGTCAAGGTCGCACTTTGATCCAGACATATCCGGAGTAGATTGAATCGGTTTTGGCACCAGATTAATCTTCCCCATCGGAGTCGCCAAAAAGTATGTTGACACAAAAACGCGCCAACACACTCGAAGATCGATCAAACGCGCAGCACGGCCGTCACAACGGCCAACTCCTGACTTCTCCGGGCAAACCGGTCTGACCGGTTACAAGAACCGGTCTGACCGCTTCTGGTCGGGAGGCCGTGAAGACCTAGAAACTCAAGCTCGGGAGGGACCCCGTCGGAGCTCGAGCTAACCTAGGGTTGCTCTAGGGTCGGCAGGCCACCTAGAACGCCTTTGAACGCCGTAGAGACGAGCAAAGAACAGAATATGGGGTTGGAAAAGGATTAGGGTTTGAGAGATAAAAAATAGAAGATAAAGTGTTTGATTCGATTGGAATACCTCAATCGGCCGTCTAGCCTTTATATTTATAGGCCGGGGAAGTCTTACCCCTTTCGAATAGGTTACAATATGGAATTAAACTCGGAATCCTAATCCTACTCGAATTACAGAACCTGACCGGTTTGGCAAACCGGTCAGACCGGTTTGGCCCACGGCCCAATTTGACCGTCAACATGTGGCACAGGAGCAGAACAAGTTTTCTTGTCTACTGTATTCACCGTGACCATGGTCAATTTATTGAATTTGATTACAATAATCTATTCTCTACTTGTTTATGTTTTTGTTATTATAAACATGTATAAGGCGCCTAGGGTGTCTTATGCAGAAAATGGAGGTTAGAAAAAGTTTGACTGAAAGATACCTAAAACAATGTGTATTTAAAATCAGACGGAGTACTTGTATGAAGATGCCACTGACGTGGTGGCAAGAAAGCATCTGTGGTTGAGTAGTACTGTTTTGACTCTTCCTCTGACAAATCGACCTGCGGCCAATCAGTGCCCTATACGCCGGGATCAGCACTGGCGGGTGAAACGTGAGCACGGTCAGAGTCTTGGCGGTCGTCATGGTATCGTAAACGGCCAATTCTGTTAGTGCCACGACAAATTTTATAGCTTCCCTCGTTGTCATAAAATCTTTAGAAATGTCTTCCGTGTCATAGAAGTTTTTATTTATCCCCTCAGTGTCATTCCGTTCATATTTTTATCCATATACTGTTGAGTGTCGTGATCTTTGCCCCACGTATCAGTGATGTCTCTCCTCCTTTTCCTCTTCTCTCTCAATCTAGTCTCTTTCTTCCTCACCTGCCACCGATGGCATCTCTACTCCTCACCTGTTGCGGGGCGAGTAGCGGCGTGAGTGGCCTAGGCGGCAGGGCGCAGGTGGCACCTGCGGCGGCACGGGCGAGCAGCGGCGTGAGTGGCCCAGGCAGCAGGGCACAGGTGGCACCTGCGGAGGCACGGGCGAGCAGCACTGCGGGCGCAAGCGGCTCCAGGAGCGGTGCGGGCGGCCGCTACGACGGCACGCATGAGCAGCGGCGCGAGCAGCCCCTGTAGCGGCGCGGGCGGACCCAGTTGCACCGCGGGCAGCCCCTGGCGGCGCGGGTGGCCGCTGCGGCAGCACGAGCAAGCAGCAGTGCGAGCGGCCCAGATCGCGGCGCGGGTGCGTGCCAGCTCTGGCCTCAGCGCGGTCCCGGCGGCAGCGCGGGCATCGATCTCTAGCCTAAATGGGGGCATGGGCGCCGGCGACGCGGACGAGCGGCCCGGCGACGCTCGCATCTAGCCTCAACACGAGTAAGCGCGGGTGCAAGCGCTACCCACGGCATGGGAGAGGAGATTGGCGGGAAGAGGAGAGAGAGAGTGAGACCACACTGACAGGTGGGGCCATGACTATGGAGAGGTAAAATTGTCTTATCTCATAATACTTAACAGCCCATGGATAGAAACATGAACGGAATGACATTGAGAGAATAAATCAAAATTCTATACCAGAAGGAGCTTCTAAAAGTTTTGTGGTAATGAGGGAAGCCATAAAATTTTTCATGGCACCGAGGGAATTGACTCTATTGTCAACCTGGACCATGCAGGCTGTAGACCACTTATTGGCCCTGTAACAGCATATGTGGCGCACGATGGTCAAAATTGAGGTTCCGGTAGTTACACCGCATGTGCGTTTCCATCATCACAGAGGGGCCATGGGACCAATAAGTAACTAGGCAATCTCTGATTTTATTTTTTAGGTCCAATAGATTGAGCATTATTAATCAGAATGGTAGGCGATGGTTCTGAATATCTCATTAGTCGCCTGTCTAGAATAATGGACAAATAACTTTGAGGACATGCGGGGTTGACCTCTTCTGGCCCTCCTGTAAGTCAGATGATGCTTTTTATTTTAATTGCAAATAACATGTAATGCGCTAATAGGCCACTACTGAAAAAATGAGCATCAGTCGTTGGGGGTTAGTACCGGCTGCACGATAGGTTGGTACTAACGCCTGAATTTAGTATCAGGCTTCAAGCATAGTGCCGTGTAGACAATTCACATTAGTAAAGAATGGACTTTCCATCCCCTATATTTATCCAGGGTAAGTTTTAGCCTGAGACTAATGTTACTTTTAGCCCTCCTTGATATTTCTCGTGGTCCTGGAGGACATTTAGATCTGGTTGGTAATAACAACTAGGACTAAAAGTCCCTTCGTCAATTAATTTAAAACGAAAGCACACAGGATTATGTCACATTTGAGCGGTAGGTGAGATGATAAGAAAACTACCTCGAGATGAGAAGTCCCAGGTTTGAGTCCCACGCACCACATGTGTGCATTTCTGCGCGAAAACTCATGTGACTTTTGACATGTGTGCGGGGCCTCTCCTAGGTGCATGTTTTTTAAATTTTTTAGAACGATCTTTAGTCTCGGTTGGTGGTCCTTTTAGTACCGGTTGATGGTTACAACTGGTACTAAATTCCACCATTTAGTACCAGATCGAGCCACGAAGGGGTACTAATGTCATTATATAAATCACACTCCTTCCTTCCCGAGCTCGAACACACACCATTGGAACCATCTCGGGCTTTATCTCTCCCACTGCGACCTAGGGGAGGTGTTACCCATTTTTTCCATGATTTGAGGGAATTTTACTCGTTCAAGTGTTCTAAAGGTAAGTTGCTCCAACATCTCTTGTTTCATGGTTATATATGTTTTGTGCTCTAGTTTGAAAATTTTGTGATTTTTACAATGAGAGAATGAAGAAAATTTTGTCTTTAAACTATTTTTTGTGATCTAGTTAGAGAAATTTGTGATTTTTATCTATCTAAGAATTATTAACCTACTTACCATACTACTTAAAATATTTCTATGCATTATATTATTCTCGACCGATATTTAATTAGAAGAATGTTCTTTTGGTCCTTCATTATGCTATTATTTTATCATGAAATTTTAAAAAATAAAACTTTTTATGCACTATAGTTAGAGGAAAATAAGGGAGAATTGAGGCATTTTTTGTTTACACATGAATGCAGAATTTTTCAATTTAGAATAGAAAAAAGTCCATTTTTGACCATCCAACTCTTGCCTCAGTTTTGTTTTGGCCATCGAACTCTAAAACCGAGTATCTTTGGCATCCAACTATCAAAACCATTCAAATTTGACCATCAGGGCGGTTTTGATGGGTGGTTTTAATTTTTTTATTTACAATTTAGTCCTTAAATCTTAAAATCATTATTAATTTTTGTCTGTACCTCCGATTTAGGTGATTCTTACGCTCACGCGTTCATATCGGTGAGCTTTATACTATTTTATCACTATCTATTATATTAATTTTATATTGTTGTGTAAAAACACCAATATAACAAAAGTAAACAAATAGTTAGAAAATAATATGTCCATGACTCTAAAAGATAAAGCTCATCATTACGAACACATGACCATAAGAATCACTTAAATCAGATATACGAGAAAAAAATAGTAATTATTTTAAGATCCAAGAACTATTTTATTTACAGTTTAGTACTTGGAGCTTCAAATGATTACCATTTTTTCTCTTATATCCGATTTAAGTGATTCTTGTGGTCATACGTTTGTAACGATGAACTTTATCTTTTAAAGTCATGGGCACAATATTTTCTAACTGTTTGTTTTACTTTTCTTATATTGGTGTTTTTATACAATAACATAAAAACAATATATTAAATAGTGATAAAATATTATAAAGACTATTTTAAAAGATAAAGCTCACTATTTTGGAGTTCGATGGTCAAAACCAAACTGAGCCAAGAGTTGGATGGTCAAAAATAGACTTTTTCCTTTAGAATAAGGGATAGTAGAGTAAAATTAGAGGCCCATAAAAGAAATGGAGTAATTTAAGATTTTCTGAAAATTATAGATAATGTTGAATTTTATAAATTATATAGATACTTTGCATTATTTTGAACAAATTATACAGATAATTTACATTATTTTGAATAAATTGATTCCATGATTAAACCGGCAGCATACAATTCTGGACTAATCAATTGTTTTGATGAGTAATGGCATACAATTTTTCTGAATTTTTATTAGTACTTCTTTTTAGGTTGTTAATAATAATTGAGTTACATACACCAGAGGAACTTGGGGATCCCTCTGCGGTGTTCTCGCCCAAAAGTTGTCCCATTTAAATCAACGCCATGGGAGGCGATTCAAGCATGTCGGCCTTAGATCCACGGGGTGCAGGGGGGTTTCGCTAATTTAGTGCCATAAATGTGGATTGGGGCAGGTGCTGAGGCACGTCCAGAGAAAGACATGGAGCGTCGATGAGTGTTCTACTATTATCCTTTCTACAACGTGAGTTAGGGTTGAATTGAATTGGGTTTGTGTTTGCATCAGCCTCCAATTACTAATTGTGTCATTCATGTAGCAAAATGGAATTGGTTATCCATTTTGGTGCTTGGAACAGGAGTTGATAGCCAAGTGAACATAGCCAATAATGTTGGTAGAGTGGTGTTTCAAGGAGAACTAAACATGAAGGGGACAACCGGAATGGTGAACAAAGAACCTGAACTTGTAGCAATTGGAGGCAAAATTATTAGTTTGATGAAGGCTATTTGCATAGTTTCAATAGTTATCTTGTTTGTACTGATACTCACATTCATTATTCAGCTTGTAAAGTAATCATATCAGTAATAAAAACTCATGAATAGCTTCAAATCCGAAATCCTAAATATTTTAATGTATTTCAAGTAAAATGCAATGTAGTATCTATTAATATAGTATTTGATTTACTATACAATAAACAAAATTCCATTTATTTAAAAACACATACACCATTAGTACCAGGTGGTGGCTTCACGTGAAACTAAAGGCTGATACTTTCACCTCTCACGCAGCTCTAACATTTAGTACGGGCTAGTTTCTAAATGCACCTTTAATACGGGTTGATATAACCAACTGGTACTAAATGTAATGGGGCTATAAAACCCAACACTCTGCAGTTTGACGTCTTCCCTTTGCCCCCTGCTCCACCCATCCACCACCGCCTATCCGCTGCAGCCTGCCAGCATCGTCCCCGTCCCTGCGCCTTACCGCGAGTGCCGCCCCAACCCCATCCGATCCGCCACTCTGCTCAGACGCTGTCCCAACCCCTACGCTCCAGACCCTTCTTCCTAACGCGTGCTCCCCAGCATCGTCTTGGTCAGGGCCGTCAATTACATGGTACAATCTGAGTGACCGCACAGGGCCCCAAAAAATTAGGGGCCCTTAATCAGCAATTAGCAATATACTTATACCCAAACAAATATAGGAAATAAAGTCCAATTAGTCTTTGTTTGCTACCAGTTAATCTCCTTTAACTCATGTCAAATGATGCAAGTATCTCAGTCTTCCAAAAATCAACGAGATCGGTGTTTGGCGCAAGAGTTCTCCCGTTCTATCCGGTGAATCTATAAAAATTCAATCATAATCTCAGGATTTATGTTGTATAGGCTGTTACTTTCCTAATCCACCCCTGCACCCTCATTTATTTTTATCCCGGCGATTAAGATAGCAATGATCAATCAAGGATAAGGCATTCTTGTCTAATTGAAATTGGATGTTTCGAGTTTAATTCAACTAACTCCATATAGCCGTATTAAGCTCCGATCACAAGAAAATTTACCTCATTTACGAGTGATTATCATAAACTTCATCTTCAATTTTACATCTCTCACTAGTATTTCTACACCTACAATTATATAATAAATATCATTTGCATTTCCTTAAAAGGGCCTTTTTTTGGTTTTGCACCGGGGCCTCAAAATCTTAGATACGGGCCTGGTCCTGGCCTGTCCGTTCATCACCGTCCGTGCCCGAAGCCTGCCTTAGATAATCTATTTACTTATATATTTATTATGTTTTGTAATTAAGATTATAATTTGTAATTAGATTAGGATTTGCAATTAGGATTAGTATTTGTGGCAAATGGTGAATTTGGAGTGTAAATCTATCCGTTTTTGTAAAATTGAGCTCATTTAGATAGCAGCAACAAGTTGGGATTCATCGTTTCTTCGTAGTTGTCGCAATCACTTCAAGCAGTGGAAAGATCGGCATCAGCCAATCACATAACAAATATAAATACATGTTACCGGCTCTACAAACTTTAATAGTTTCAGATATTTCTAATAGAGAATAGAAAATCAATAGCCATTGCTCTGGTCATTATGGTAGCGTTATATTTTTTCTTTTAAATGTTCAAGTAATTATAAAATACATGGTGTCTTCGTTAAGGAGTAGCATAGATTTCGACAATGAGCCTTGCAATTTCAATCCAACAGTTAATCTCCATGTATTCATTTCTTGAAATCTCTATTTGTAGTGAAATTAACCTTTAAAACTTAATTGTTGGGGATTAAATTGTAAGGCTCAATATCGAGATCAGAGTTGCTGTTAACAAAGACAACATCGATTTTATAATTTATTTGAACAATTAAAAGAAAAATACAAGACTATGTTGAGAAGATAATGCCAGCGAGCTAGCTGCGGTAGGGAACCTCTCAATATTGATATGTACATCAATCCAACCACCACCACCGGCGCACGCACTTGGGAACGACAACATTACCTTAGAGGTTGTAGCGGAACATTTACACTATGATGTGGTAAAAGAAAAACTATAGTTTTCATGTTTTGCAGATACATATATATATTGTTCATGATTCGAAAATTCAAATGCAGATTGTTGATCCAATCGATTGGTTAAAGGAAGTAATAACCTACATTAGTGGCCCATGTCCTATTGTGGTAAGGGATCAAACAATGGCTAGTGGTAACATGTTTGTGGTATCCCTTGGACTTGAAGGAGGCTTACACAATCCAAATCGCGGTGACGGAGTTGTTATCCACATACAATCTAGGCCTACCAGCAAACATATGTTGTTACGGCTAAAGCAGTGAGGCAAGCACTAAGACTTTTTTTAATCTCAGATGGGTAGTGTTTTTCATGGCTACCATTACTTCAAGGTAAAGCCTCTTGAGGCAAATGAGCCAAATGTGACCGAGATGCCAAAAAGAATTTCACTTACTCATGAATAAGAGTTTGTACGTTGTTGTGAAACCTTGATTTTCTTTGTTACTTGACATTGAAATATAGATATCACGTGTTGTAATGCTATGTTGCTACCATTTGAAATAGATATCGCGTGTTCATGCATGCGGAAACTGGTCCTATGGGTAGTTACACATTCACAGAACCACACTATTATTGATTTCATGGTGGGTTTCAAGGTGACAAGGTCCTGGCAGATACTACTAACACTTTGCAGAAAATATATGGAGAAACTCTGGATAGACCCTCCAAGGCTAATGATATTGTGCATGGATATATGCACTTGATTTTGTAGACGGATTCCTAGGAGTTAACATTATCGATACCAATCGTACTTTGTACCTCATGAGGCGTGCAAGCATATACAAGGCCCTTAGTGTCGTAGTGTTTTTTTTACTTACTAGTAATTGTGGGACTTGATTTATCCTATCTGTGAGATTTGGATTGTAATACATTCTATATCTTAACACTAAGTTTCTGCTTGTTTCATACATTTTCATCTTTAAAGAGACCTATATGAATGAACGTATAACAACACAGCATAAAAGAAATGGCCAACTTGATATCAGGACTGTCTTTTTTGTATGAATAAATACGAACTAAAACTGATAAACAAAAAAATATCAAAAAAATAACAAAACATGGCTAATTTAGTAGTGGTTGGTATTAACAATCAGTAATAAATGTCATATTTAGTATCGGTTGAGCTTACCGGTCGGGAAATCAGTAGTTTAGTGACCGGGTTTCCTGACCGGTACTAATAGTCTGTTTATGAATTTATCTATGTATTTAAGTTTGAGAAATCTCACAATTATTTCCTACAAGCATAGATTCTACATACACATATATATACACGCACACTTACTCTTTTAAATATACATAGGTAATTCTATCCTATAAGCATCTTGGATTGACCAATCACTGCATAGATTAAAAATCCCACCATTATAGGTAAGGTCCCAGCAAATTCTTAACCTGGTTCACCTGGTTCCTTAATTTGGATTAAAAACACAAGTGGTTGAGACCAACTTCACCTGGTTCATTGCTTGCCATCCGCTGACCAGATCAACATTGACCCCACCGTGCCTTATTTATTAATTATTATACACACCGCCATCGCCCTCCGTGCCTGGGGGTAACGAGTTCTCTATAAATAAGGATGAGCGTAGTGTGTTGTCTACCAAGCACAAAGCAGCTCAAAGCACTTGCACTACAGAAACACAAGGTACTCATTGCGGTGAAGTTATTTACAATGGCGCCATCCCTCCATGATCAAGTGAACTCCGAGGAGGACATGATCGGAGCTTTCGCTCTGCTCTACCACCACGTGTTCAGCTACATCAAGCCCATGGCGCTCTTGTGCGCCGTGAACCTCGGCATCCCCGACGCCATCCACGGCCGCGGCGGCGCCGCCACCCTCGCCGCCATCGCCGCCGACACGGGTGTCCATGCGGCCAGGATACCCGACCTCCGGTGCCTCATGAAGCTCCTGACCACGTCCGGCCTGTTCGGCGCCGCCGCCGCCGCTGGAGAAGACGGCGAGGCCCTGTACACGCTCACCGCGGCGTCCAGCCTCGTCGTCGGCCCGCGCAGCCTGTCCAACATGGTGCGCTTCGACTCCGGCTCCGTCTCCCTCACCCCGTTCTTCGAAATGCCGGCGTGGCTCCGGACGGCGCCGGCGCCGGAGGCCCCCAAGACGCTCTTCGAGCTGACGCACGGCCGCTCCAGGTGGGACCCGGCGAACGCGGACAACGAGACGATGATCAGCGCGGCCTTCATCGAGAGCCAGCTCCTGATCGAGGCCGTCCTCGGCGGCCACGGCGACATCTTCCGCGGGCTCACCTCGCTGGTCGACGTCGGCGGCGGGCGCGGCTCGTTCGCCAAGGCCATCAAGACGGCGTTCCCGGACATCAAGTGCGCCGTCATGGATCTCGCTCACGTCATCGCCGACGCCCCTGATGCTGGTGGCAACGACGTGCAGTTCGTCCCCGGCGACATGTTCGAGTCCATTCCACCGGCGGACGCTGTCTTACTCAAGGTATGTGTTTGTGTCTATGTTGTTTTACCAACTTTGACCACTGATATTTGCAAAATTGTTTATATTAAAAAAATGGAAATTGCACGCAAATGGTATTTTCTCATCAAAGGAAAACAAACTGGAGAAACTGACATTTTCTTTTTTTACGTGTTAGTATGTTTTGCATTGCTGGGATCACAATGATTGCGTCAAGATTCTTAAGAAGTGCAAGGATGCTATCCCTATAAAAAATGATGGAGGAAAGGTGATAATCACAGAGATGGTGTTGGGGTCCGGTCCTCGTGACCAAAATGTTGCTGAGGCAGCAGAGATGCACAGCTTGTTCCTGACATGCATCAGCGGCGTGGGGCGAGAGGAGCGCGAGTGGAAGAAGATATTCTTCGATGCTGGATTCAGCGACTACAAAATCACTTCTGTGATGGGTCCTATTTCGATTATTGAGGTCTACCCTTGAGATCTGAAGGAGGAAAAAAAATACTTGCTTGCCTATATGGTGAACTCTAGTGACATGTTATTATTCCAGATGTAGCTAAATAAGCGTGCTGCTGGCTGCCTAATTAGCACGCATGTAATTGTCCTTTTCTTTTTGCATGTTTTGTTTTGGTGCGAGTTCATCGAGCTTATAAAGTCAATATGCAATTATATGTTGCTGTAACTCTGGTCAAAACTTTCCACCTTTTTTCTTTACTATGAAAAATCACTAGCCAAAAAGAAGATTAAAAAATCACTAGCCACGTTCGGATGGTTGGATGATCTGCTTTGTGAGTACTGGCATCCCAGCAAACAAAGCTTGCTTTCAATACAAAGTATGGCCGTTGAGGTCTTTGATCTAAATAAATGTAAACAGGTACTATTTTTCTTAATCAATATCCTCTAATTCCATAAACTTTACTAGTTTCAACTGTAATCACCGAGCGCACATTTTCTACGGTAAAACTTATTAAGACTAGGCTACCAAATAAAATAAAATATGAAATTTTTAAAGATTTCTTGATGCTCTATTGAGAGATTGCAAATAAAGGTTACGACCGATTTAATTGTTGATGATTTTAATACGTTGAAGAATCGTACGGTGAAATTATATGCAATTATATGTTGCCGTAATTCTGGTACAAAGTTTTCCACCTTTTCTTTACTATGAGGTTGCATTGGATAGACGACATGTTCTTCACAAGCTAGATGCCCGTGTGTTGAATTTGTCAAGATATGTCTGCTCAGTTTTTCAGTGGTGGTGACATGGGTATGGTGCCTATGAACAAAAAAGAATGAGAGTTGTGTTTTCTACCAACATTTTTTTTGTTTTTCAGGTGGACGGATTGGATATTTGTAAAACAGATAATATAGTTTGGACTAGTATGAAAGTCAAGGAGGAGGAAAATAAGGGCCAGATTATTTTTGAAAAAAAATTCTAACTGCTGTGATAGAAATATGCATTTATTGATAAATAGATGACATGACACCTAGTAGTGGCTAGTTCCTCATAGGTCGGTCCTTTAATTTTATCTTGGATCCATTGACCAAAACAATATTCTAAAAGCATAGCATTATGTACTGTATCTCGTTGATGCTTCCAACTCCGTCAAACATATATTGTTGCTCTGACCAATCCAGGCGTGGGGGCCACGCGACCCTGACCATCGGACCAATGTCGATGGTGTTAGCGCTCAAATAGTCAAGAGAGTTTGCGCTCCAAAGAATGTGCAGCGCGAGCTCAAGTTGACCGGCACAATTGTCTAGTCCAACTGACGGATGTTGCCGTAGGAATGATTGTTGCCAAATTACTATTCGCTGTTGACTTTTTTGTTTAACATTTGACCATTCATCTTATTTAAAAATTTTTATAAATATCATTTATTTTATGTGACTTACTTTATCATCATATATATAGTATAATTTATTAATTTATATATTTAAACAAAATTTTTGAATAAGATGAATGGTTAAAGATCATGAATGAAAAAGTAATTTGGAAGGTAGTACGTCCAGATGAGACGCGAGCAGAATAGGAATTGGCCAGAGGCTTGGGCCACGCGGGCTGAATTCAGCAGGTGGTCGAGGACGAGATGGGGCCTTGAGCGCCGACCAATATTTGAGGACAAGTCTGCCGCCATTAACCCTGTCACCGGTCTTGACAAAAGGCTAACCGAGATGCTGAAGAGGTGGGTGTGAGATTGGGGAGACTCTAGCGGTTGGACGTCCTGAATATAAAGCAGCAATTGAAGCTGCGGATCTGGTCGGTGTGAGCTCCCTAGCTAGCTACCTTATTTTCCTTATGCATTTTCAGTGAACAATACCAATCACCATTTCATTTGCCGTCGGGTTTTCAGGGAATTGACTGCCTGTGTGATGAAGCTGTGATGAACGTCATGTGGGGGCTGAAGAATCTCATGCATTGTCTAGTGCCAGAAGATAAAACTAAGGCCTTGTTTAGTTTCTGAAATTGAGAGCCAAATTTTGGTCTTTTGGAGTGCGTGCGCTACTGTAGCATTTCATTTGTATGTGCGAAAAATTGTCCAAAAATCGAATAATTATGCTCAAAATGTTCGCCTCGTAGAATACAACAAAATTGTGCAATTAGTTTTTGATTTTATCTACATTTAGTACTCCATGTATGCTATTATATTTTAATGTGATGAGAATCTTATTTTTGCATAGTAAACTTTGGATGTGAAATTTGAGATCTAAACTATGGCTAAGCTGATCGAGGAGGATCGTCTCCCGATGAGTAAAGGGATGGAGATGCTCCTGCGCCGTTATAACTTTGATGTCAAACCAGCGAAGGTGAGCCCAGATCTTTTGTTTACACTTTAATTGTGTCTGACATGCAACTCTCTTATGGTTTATGCACTTAAAGGCTGTGTTTCTTTGGCGTGAAATTTTTTTACCCCGTTTGACCAATAATTAAGGATATTAAATAAAGTCGGTTTACAAAACTATCTTCACAACCCGGGTTAATTCATGAGACAAATCTAATAAGATCTTTGACCGCACGATTAGAGAATGATTACTGTAGCATTATTGTAGTAAATCATAGACTAATTAGGCTCGTTAGATTCGTCGCGCAAAGTTAGACTCATCCCTACAAAGGTTTTGCAAATAGATTTTATTTAATACTTCATGCATGCAAGATTTCATCTGAAAATTTATTTTCAGAAAGCAAAGAAACACGTTGAAATCCTTGATCTTTAGAGTACTTTAACAGAGGTATCTGGCATGCAGATTATTCGAGAACTTTAACAGAAGTATCTAGCATGCAGATTAACGATGGAATTGTAGAAACAGCTTGTTTCTTATATGATTGTGATTTACGGGAAAGGGTGCATTTTGAGTGACTTCACAGTGTCGACGAGGTTCTAATGGAGGTATCCGACATTGATGCTACGGGTTGGGAATTAATGAAACACGCTACGGCTCTTCAGATGATATGTTTCCCGGAAAAGAGGTTGATTATCCCACTGAGCTGAACCACAGCATTTTCTAGATTGTCTTCACTACACTTTCATGCATATATACAAAACTCTCAGAGCAACTCCAAAAGACTAGTCATATCTAATTTTCTTCCAAAAAAAAGAAACACCAGAAAACCCCCTTTCCAACAGGCTCACCATCATCCACCCTAATCCATCCAACTCGCTTTCTCCTCCTCTTCCCTCGGCAAATTTGCCGAGCGCATCCGCCTGGCTATCCCATCTCCCCTCCGCGACGCGACCGTGATTTCCGACACCTCACCCCCCTCCTGCGCCGCGGTCCCCCTCGCCATTCTCACCGCGGTCCCCGTCGTCGTCTTCGCGCCACGCTCGGGCGCATGGCTCGCCGTGCCGGCGCCGCCCGACCCGGTGTCCACCGCTGCCCCGCCCGCCAGTTGGCCCCTCCATATATACGCACGCATGCCAATCCATTCTCTCTGTCAGCGCAGTGGATAACGTACTTTGCACCGGCCATGGCTTCCTCCGCCTCCCTCCGTGGCGGTGGTGCTGAGGACATCATTGGGCAGGATTTGGCCAGACGCACGACAGTATAGGCGGCAGCCGTGTAACCGGTTTGGCCAGACGCACAACAGCGTAGGCGGCAGTCGTGGCCCAGCGGGAGCATGATTTGACCAGGCGCACGACAGTATATGCAGCAGCCGTGCACGCGGTTTGCCCAGGCGCACAACAGTATAGGCGGCAGCCGTGCACTTCTGAATTATCTCACCTCACTTAGCGAAGGAGGAGGAAGCCACCTTAAAAGGAGAGCCACCATTCCCCTATTAGACTAGTCTTTTAGTGAGATTGGGCCTTTCCTTGAGTGGGCGTGCCTAAGAACTGTTGGGGGCCCGGCAACCTTAATTTGTTGGGCCTCGGCCAACCTCACGTCTGGGCCGGATGCATCATTTGGTATCAGAGCTGGGCCTTCGTTTAAGGGGGTGGGAATGATGAGGACATTCTTGGGCACGATTTGGTCACGTGCACGACAGTGTAGGCGGTAGCCGTGTAACCGGCTTAGCCAGACGCACAACAGTGTAGGCGGCAGTCGTGCCCCAGCGGAAGCACGGTTTGGCCAAGCGCACGATAGTGTAGGCCGTAGCCGTGCACGCGGTTTGGCCAGACGCACAACAGTGTAGGCGGCAGCCGTACACGTCCGAATTATCCTAGCTCGCTTAGCGAAGGAGAATGAAGCTACATTAAAAGGGAGAGCCACCCTTCCCCTATCAGACTAGTTTTGTAGTGAGATTGGACATTTCCTTGAGTGGGTGTGCCTAATAACTGTTGGGGTCGGACAACCTTAATTTGTTGGGCCTCGACCAAACCCATGCCTGAACCGAATGCATCGGGTGACGCCATTCTCCAGAGCACCCTCCTCGCGCGTCGCCCCGTCGTCCGCCGCGCACCCACGACGAGGCGCCACGCCGTCCCGGTCAAGATCTCCTGCATTGGATGGTTATGCGCTCTCTACTCTACCCCTCCGGCCTTCTCTCTTGCCGCCGGCATTCCTGTCCCTCTTTTCTTCCCTGGTTGATTGGCTCCGGTGGTGCCATCGGCCGGACCCGGAGGGCATCCTGGTCGCCCCGCAGGGCGGGCACATCCAGCCTGTCGAGTTCCGCCGCCGCCTCGAGAGGGACTCCAAGGCCCGCGAGGCGTTCGAGCGCCAGGTGCGCGAGGAGAAGGAGCGCCGCCGCAGCGAGTGTGAGGTACATACATGCATACGCGGTCAATCCCCGTGTGCTCCCGTGATGGGCTTTTCCTCGGACGGGTACTAGGCATGCATGTGGCTGTGTGTGTTAAATGCGTGCGTGGCGTGGTTTCCACCTGCTGCTAGGATAGGCGCGGGTAATCCCTGACATGGACGTCGGCCTGGTGGAGTTCTTCCTCGACACGGAGGCGCGTGAGATCGAGATTGAGATAGGCAGGCTGCGACCGAGGCTGAACGAGGGCTTTAACAATGGCCCTGTTTAGTTTCAAAAAGCAACTCCAAATACACTATAAAAAAAAGATTTCCGTCACATCAAAATATCATAACAGGTATGGAGTACTAAATGTAGATAAAATCAAAAATTAATTGTACGGTTTTGTTGTACTCTGCGAGACGAACATTTTGAGCCTAATTAATCAATTTTTTGATAATTTTTCATAAATATAAACGAAATACTACAGTAGCACAATGATTACAAAGTGACATCTTACTCCCAAATTTAACCTCTCAATTCTAACGTCTAAACAATAACAACAAGGCCTGTATCTTGCGCGAAACAGCGCAGATCAAATTTGCAGTCACCAGAACGGCGGTACGGCATCCTTGCTTAACTGCAACCTGCGAAATTGACTAGGCTGGTGATAATACCTATACTGACATCGATTTGAATGCGATACTACAGGAGATGGAAGACGCATTGATTGAATTGGAGGCGATGCATAGAGTTCTAGAGAGAGAGAAAAAAATATGGGCCCACAACATTTGAATATATAGAGGTTAAAATAGAGAAGCTGTTGGCTTTGATTAGTTTTTTAGTTGCCTTTTAATTTTACATGATAGATAAATCATGATTTTGGCTATCCATTTTTAGCTAGACCGTTGAAGTTGCTCTAAAGTGTGTATTTGAGATGTTTCAACCTTTTGAGCTGTCAAAGATACGGGACGATGCGGAAGATTTGATCATTAAGCAGACTATCTCTATGGTCTACGAATAAATGTTGGTCATCCGAGAAGTTATGGCTGCAAAACTGAGGCCTTGTTTAGATGTTAGAATTGAGAGTTTGAATTTGGGAGTAAGATGTCACTTCGTAATCATTGCGCTACTGTAGCATTTCGTTTGTATTTGTGAAAAATTATCCAAAAATTGATTAATTAGTCTCAAAATGTTCGTCTTGCAGAGTACAACAAAACTATGCAATTAGTTTTTGATTTTATCTACATTTAGTACTCCATACATGTTATGACATTTTGATGTGATGGATAATCTTCTTTTTGCATAGTGTATTTGTGAGTTGCGTTTTGGAACTAAACAAGGCCTATGGCTCGTGTCCTCCTTAGTTAAGGAGGCCAAGGAAGCGATAGAAAGCAAGGATCGGGATGATGAATAGCCAGGATGCTGAATCTGTTGATGAGGGTGGCACTCGAAAAGAGGCACTAATGTCGTCCAGTGACCAGTGATTTCAGTTGTGTGAATTGTACGTCTAAGCCGTCGTGCAAAAGTTGTGAACGATGAATTTCTACGCATTTTAGAGATAAGATGTATCGGAGAATCGATCTGTTGTTCTGCAGCTGCGGAAAGCACGGCAAGGGATGTACATACTGCTGATAACAAAACATAAAACATCACTCTAACACTACAGTCATAGTAATACTTACCACGAAATCTTAGTATTACTAATTGAAGGCTTGCTTTAGAGGCTACACGTTAATTTCTACTAGATGCATTAAAAAAAGATAAATCAGAAACTTCTAACCGTTGATTTGGTCACCTTTAATTATGGCAGTCATTGGATCTTATTTTACTTTATAAAAATTACCCACATCTGCCATTAAAAAAATCTAAAATAACCCCCCTAAAGTTGTGTCTAAATGCCATTAAAAATAATTATCACAGTAATTGTTTTTTAGCCTCGAAGATTCAATGGGAAACACGTTAAAAAATCACCTCCCGTCCTTGCGTCTGTCTCTGTTCTCGCCTTCGCACACGGCATACATAGCCCTAGACCACCGCCCATAACGGCGCCTGATGGTCAGCCCTCCGAAGAAAATTGATGATCACTGTTTCTAAGTTTGACACTGTGTGTGCCATCGCATTAATAAAGAGCATGGCTTTGCAATCGTAGAAGCTAGCCGCCGTAGAAAGTTTGGCGAGGAAACAAACAACCCGTAAGTCCCTAATTCTTCATCTTCTACTTAAAAGAAATTCTGGATCTCAATGCTTTGCCTACGTGCTTAATTATCTGGTCTTCAATTTTAAACAATATAGCAATAGAAGGGACACCGTAATGACCACGTACCGCATGTTGAACCAATCGTGTGAGCACATATTTGGTGTTTGTTGTTACTCCTTGGTGCAATCGTCTGATTACTTTACTAACATGATTTCTTACGATCAGACCGGCGAGACCCACTGACAGCCCTAGGACACTTATGGAGCCCACGAAGGTGAGTCGGTGAGATGCCCTGTCAAGATTTGTTAATCGCGAGGGGCGAGTTCTTTCGAATTTTCAAATGCAAAATACATATTGTTTGATTGATTGGATCAGGGACCAGCTTTCCACCTTCTAGGGAGGCCTAGGGTTTGGATGCTTCAGTTTCTTTGTAGCTAGAGGATCCACGGAGTGATCAAAACTTATCAACAAGCAGAAATAACACACTGCCTGGAATAATTAGCATGCACTTCCTCTTGCACTGCATGTAATGGCGTATGCCTACATTATATTAGGTCGATGATAATGCCTCCAATTGAAACTCAGGAACTGAAAAACAAATCATAGTAAGATTCTCTTCACGGTGCACATGAAGACCTCTACGATGAGGATTGTATACTCGCTGGCTGCTTTATTCTTGGTTCTTGCATCTATGTCTACTACCTTCCCGCGCTGCCAGGCTAGAAGCGGTAGCCTCCTATGCTTTTACTTGCTCTATATTTTTTCGACAACATTTTCATACTGTATGACCAATAAATCTTGTTTGATCTACAACGTGTTCCAAGATTAGGTTCCAGCCGCCCAGGCAGGTCACCGCCGCCCCCAGCGCTACCGCCATCATCACCACCACATCCGTCACCACGACCGGGAATGATGTGCTTCGACTACATACACTGTAAGATGTCGATGTGCACTGTTAATTGCGTATCCAGGGGCTACAGGGGTGTAGGCGCCCGCTGTGTCAAACACAATCATACTGTAACGTCGGAGTGCTGCTGCGGCAAAATTAATCATAATGTATGGTAATGCAGCCATCTGTTTTAAACAAGTGCAGTAAGAGAATAACTGTGATATCAGTTGACAGGTTTATCGGGCATGTGTCTGTCTAATTTGTGTCCCCTTTGAAATAACCGTTGAGCCGGAAGTAAGGTAAATTAGGGAGGCACCAGGTGGGAAAGCCCTTTAGCACCGGGTTTCCCACCCAGTGCCAATCTTCCGGTGCCACCTTTAGCTGCACCCTTTAGCACCGAGTCAAATAACCGGTGCTAAATGTGGGGGCACTAGCAAAAAATATTTACATATTTGCGTGTTGCGGGATTCGAACTCAAGACCTCTTGGCTCGCGCGCGTGCACCCACCTAATCATCTCACCTACACAACACATGTGATAAGATTAAAGATGCGCTCCTTTTGAAGTAGCATGTGACACCTACATTAGCACCAGATCGTATTTACGAACCGGTGCTAAAGGGCCTTTAGCACCGGGTCGTAACACCACCCGGTGCTAAAGGGTGGCCCTTTAGCACCGGGTCGTAATACCACCCGGTGCTAAAGGAGGGGGACCCTTTAGCACCGGGTTGTAACACCAACCGGTGCTAAAGGGGACTTTTAGCACCGGTTGGTGTTACAACCTGGTGCTAAAGGGTTCCCGAGGGCGCCCCAATTTCGCACCCGGTGCTAACGTTACATTAGCACCGGATTTTAAATGCACCGAGGCATATGAGGGGTGCGGATGTGAGTTATTCTTGTAGTACTAACTATTCTGCTAACACAAATAAAAACACAAGCAAGTTCCATATAGATGTGCGCACTCCTATAGAAATGGCTTTTACTTTCTCCGTTTTTATTTACATGCCACGTCAGGTTTGTCCTAAGTCAAACTTAAACTTTGATCAAGTTTATAAAAATTATAAAAGAATCTATAATACCAAATTTGTTTCATCCAATCCATTATAGATTATATTTTGATAATTCATATGTATGATGTTGTAGATGTTATTATATTTTCCTATAAATTTAGCCAAAATTGAATAGCTTTCACTTAGAAAAAACCAAACATGATACGAAGGGAGTCCTAGGGTATTTAACCTTTTGCCACCGTTACCAGAGGTGAGCATTCAAAAATCATTCTCACAGACGCGTCTATATTTTTGCCACTCTTAAAACGATCATGCAAATATTTTGCCATTTTTGCTTACATGGCTTCGTCTTTTCCGATGCCCGGTCCAACCTGGCGTGCCAATGTGTCCCGCCACATGAGTAAAAATGGCAAAAATATTTGGATGCTCGTTTGAAGAGTGGCAAAAATATAGACGAGAATGGTTTTTGAATGCTTTTCTTTGGGAACTATGGTAAAAATTTAAATAGCCCGAGTCCTGGTACGTGGCTGCCGGTTCATCAAATCCCAGAGCTATCATGCATCTCATAAAAAAAATCCTAAAACCATCTAGAAAGCGGGGCTACAACCCCAATATGAGAGTGCACGGCATCGTCCCCATCCAGGCCTTTCTCCCGTAACCACCAGTCCAACTAGAAAGATTGGCGCGCCCGTAAAGTACTCGTACAGGGCCATCCTTATCTTTTTCTTACATGGCTTCGTCTCCTCCTGCGCGCCCCCTTGCTGCTGCGACGGGGACCGCCCGCCTCCTGCTGCGATGGGGGAGGGAGGGGCGGGGCGGCAGTAAGGGCCGGGGGAGGGGAGGGGCGGCAGTGGGGGAGGGGATGGCCCGGGGTATGCCAGGGAGCGGCTATGGGGAGGGCTGGGCGGCGGTGGGAGACGGAGGGAGAGAGAGAGTGAGAAGTGGAGGGAGACGGCGAAAGAGAGAGAAGGGAGGGAGGTAGGCGGCGGTTGCAGCCAAATCTTCGCTGGGCACCGACGGGACACATGTCTATCTGCTAGCCGCGTGGGCCCCCCGACCGCTCGTACGGATGGTCGCCTGCGGACGGGCACAGTATCCGGATGGAGGGGGAATCCTTTCGGGATAAAAATTTACTTACTAGTGTTCTCAGCGTGGCTGCTGTGACGGGGATGGCCAGGCCATGGCTTTTTCTAGTGCTCAGCAGCCGGATTCGGCACCTGCACCAGATTCGGCACCCATATGGTCGATCTAGCGATCAGTGGCCATGGACTCCCATACACTAGCAAGCTTTCCACGGCAACGGTGCTACAATCCCATCCCTTGCCCTGATGGCAACGTCGGCATATAAGGGCATCTCTAATGTATAGAATTATCCCTGATTCTATAAATGGGGTCCATAAAGATTTGACATCAATTGTTATATCAATAGCAACGTATAAAACCAGAGTGGAATCTATAAATAGGGCTCACTTTCCTCTCCCCCACTCTTTCTCTCCTCCTCTCTTCATATTAAATTGTAGGCAGCAAGTTCTATATATAGATGGAACCTGGTTCTTTATAGATACAAACACACAATGTATAATACCCGGTTCTATCGACATTTATTGTATGGAAGCGGCTAGGACCTTCCATTGGAGACGCTCTTAGCAGCGGGCAGTCAAAATGGAAGGTGGCGCAGCCATGCCATGTATGTGGTGGCACGGACGAGACACACACGCAATTAGGCATCACTGAAACCCACATCTCGCCACCATCAGCATGATTCAGGGGTGGGTTCGCCTGGATCTTAGGTAGTGTTTGGCTCAACCAATGTAACGCAAATGATAACGAAATCAGGTAACAGTGGAATCAGATACGTATCATGTCATTGTTTGGTCTCTCAAACGTAATGGTATTGGTTACAGAGCTTTATACACTCGCCTGGCATCTAAGCGGCAGAGCGCAAGGTGGCCGCATGTGCTTGCCCACACAACCAACGATGTACTGTAAGTGCGGACTCATCAGGGGATGGTTGGTCCGTGGAGCGAACCGGACTCAGCTCCGTTGACCTAGCCGAGGTGTTGTGGAGCACCGGTAAATCCATCTGTAATATGTGCTTTGCTCCGGTGCTCCGATGGATTGGATGGATCGATCCACAATCTGGGCTAGCTAGCTGCAGTAGACTACCCTGCGCATGTGGCTGGACCAGAGGAAGCCTTCGGCCAGCACCCTGCACACATATGCAGCATGTGGACTATTGCTGTGATTATCTTCTAATGTTTGTGATTTCCACCTAATTTACAACGGGTTGAGCTGCTGACGGAGAAAGTGCTGCCCGCACGAACACGGTGCCGGCCGCAGTGCCGCCGAGTCGAAGCGGACGGATCCAACCGCTTGATCCTTTGGTTTTTGGTTTGTGAACAGCTGACCCTAACCAGCTTTAAAGAGGTACCCACCGGTACCTGAAAGTACCTAGTGTGAATTAATGATTGGTCCCACTATTTTTGATATCTGGGCCCACCAATTCGGTACATCTGGCTACCTCTATATGGTACATCTGGGTACCTCTATATGGTACATCTGGGTACTTTCTTTGTTTCTACCGTTCGATTTCTTTGAACGGATGACTCTAATTTATCGCAATCATTTTAACATTTCTCTTTTTTGAGATCAGTAAAGTTTCCTTTTATCTAAACAAAACTCTTGTCACTGCTGATTGCTGTTAAAAGCCGGTACTAATATGCTAGTGAACTTAGCACCAAATCGAACCACTACTATAGAATATCTGGTCCCTCCTAAACCGAATGACACTATCCTTATCGGTATATTTCTGCTTGGCCTTGTCGGTATATTTGGGTTTGGCCATTATACTTATGGGCATATTTTAGTTTGGCCATTGTACTAAAAAATCTGAAGGAGAGTTTGGCCCCTGCCCCCGCTTGGATCGGCCACTTGCTTTAGGATAGCAGAGTCAGAAGCATCTTCTGAGGTGATGTTCCTCTTCTTCAGAAATGAAGCCTACAGTATATAGCTTGATCGGAGTACTCATTCCTCTTTTTAACACTGCCATTGGCTGGTTCGTAACATTGTGCCCACCCGAAAAGTTAGACAATAAGGCATATTTTTGTTCTGAAACGGTAAAAAAATATTTTTCATTTATGCCAACATGAATGTTTACATAACAAGACGCAGTTTTCGTGCCAAAATGTCTAAAAAATAAATATTCTAAAAACCTGAACCACACCGTAACCCAATTTTTCAATCACGATTACAAACCTTTTGATATCAAACCCGCAACGTTATGCCTAGGGTGTCCTCCCCCTGCCAGCCCACCAAATACGTGTTGTTGACTAAAACGTGGTTTTTTTTAGTCTTTTGATATGATGACTCGTTGTCTAAACATTTAACCAATTATTTGAGCATCTAAAGTATTGTATGGATCTCTCAGGGCCCGTTCGGTTTCTAGGGACTAAAACTAGTCCATTATGGACTAAAAGTGCTGTTTGGATCCTTGAACTAAAAGGGACTAAAGTTGCTTTAATGGATGGCACAAAGTCTATTTTGCCCCTGATCCCCCTCCCGCGCACGCTGCTTGGCGCGCCAAATTTTTTGTCCCACGCGCGCTGGTAGCGCTGCTTGCCGCGCCATTTTTGCAGCCGCGCGCACTGCTAGCGCTGCTTGCCGCGCCATTTTGTGCCGCGCGCTGCTAGCTACCGATGCTGTGGGGCATTTACAGAAACGAATTTGAATTCCAAAAAATCATACAAGTTATTACAGTTTCACAATTTCTTTTATTACAAACCATTGAATGGCCAAAAAACTAACTTCTAGCATGCAAACCGTCTGCTATCCAATCTCTAAAACGATTCATATTTTGGTCTTCATCCCCTGCACGGTTGCCACGTCGATCCCTTTGCGAAGATGATGCACTCTCTTCAACTATTGGAATATAGTTTTCATCCTCATCGCACCTATCAAAGTCTTGATAGGCCAAAACACTCTCTCTAATAAAATTGTGAAGTGTCATGCATGCAATTATTATTTTGCTTTGCTTCCACATTGGATAGCAAGGTAACTTCAACAAAATCCTCCACTTATTCTTCAACACTCCAAATGACCTTTCTATGACATTACGCAATGATGAGTGATGATAGTTGAAGAGTTCTTTTTTACCTCTTGGCATTGGTCCTTGACGAAATTCAGGGAGATGGTACTTGGTTCCCCTATAAGGAGCAAGGTAACCCGGCCGGTTTGGGTACCCCGAGTCAACAAGATAAAACTTGCCTGCACATTCAAATGTTCAGATTGTGATTCAATTATCTAATTATCATAAACTATTATGCAGAATTTAAAATGGCATTGATGGTACCTTGAGGTGGATGTGGGAACTTGTCGCCATACTTTTCATGTGCTTGTTTGAAGACCCTCGTATCATGAACCGATCCGGGCCAACCAGCCAACACAAAAGTGAACCTCATATCAAAGTCACATATGGCTAACACATTTTGAGTGGTGATACCCTTTCTTCCTGTATGTTGGATCACTTGGCTTGATGGCACAACAACTTGTATATGTGTACCATCTATGGCTCCTATACATTTGTCAAAGAATGGGGAGAACCTAGCACACTGCAACCTACTATGCACAGATGTAAACTCTGGGTCTACAGGACTAATGATGTCAGCTGCTAGTGCATTTAAACTCCTCAAAATCTTGTCAAACTTTCTACTGCAAGTTTCTTTTGACCTATTGAACCTATCATGGGCCTGCCTCATACATTGAGGACTACCACACATCCGCAGAAAGAGTGCTAATGACTCAACAAATGACATCTTTCTTGTGGACTTCAAACCATATGATTCAACTAGCCTATTATGGAGTGCATCAAACACATCCCTGTTCATTCTAAAATTTTGGTAACAATAAGTTTGACTAGCTAATGATCTGGTGACCCACTGATATCCAGATTCAACAGGAATCCTATACTCTTCTTTATTCCAGTATGTTTCATAGTGGCACATACCAGCAATAGCACCAACAGCAGCTGCTTGCATCCTCTGTGTCCTACACCTCTTGATGTATTGTTGAATCAATTGAGCTTCCTCTTCCTGGTTCAAACAGCATGGTTAAGACAGCATGCTTAAAACATCATTCAAACCATATGATTCACAATCTGCACTTTTCACCAACACCATGATTCAAACAGCATAGCTCACAAACAACAATGTTCACAAACGACATAGTTCACAAACTACATGGTTCACAAACTACATGGTTCACAAATTAGACAAACAGACTGAAAACTAACGACCATTGCCACTTAGACTACTCAACACCCCAGTCACGGGCCCATCTCTTTAAAGTGGCTAGCCTCCCTGCATCTGTGCTCAAGGACTTGAAGAAGTTACGATGATAATCATACTCAAAATGCCTGCCTGCAACATAAAACTCCTTTGTTTCCTCTGTCAGGCCCAAGCGTCTCACTAATGCCAGCAACAGTAGCCCATATTGCATGAACAACACAGATCAATCAATATGATGTACATTGCACAACCATAACACAGACCATGACACAAATCAAGCACTATACCTAACAAGATGACATACATTGCACAACCATAACACAGACCAACATACAGTGGGCAAGCCTAACACAGATCAAGCAAAAACCAATAACAATCCATCAAATCCTTACCTCAGAGTTGTCTTCGGCGTCATCCTCTGCATCTTGTTCAGCATTGGGGCTTGGACGGGCAGCCGCCAACCTTGGACGCCTTCCACGCCGCGGCGTGCCTCTTTGGTTCCCTGCTCCACTGGTGGGCGGCAGGGAACGACCACCTCTCCCGCGGCTAGGCGCCCTTGGTGTACCACGACTGCGGGAACCCAAGCCTCCACGGCCGCGGCCCGCGTCCGTACCCGAGCCACCTTCTCCGAAGCCAGAACCACCGCCGAGCGAGCTCTGACGAGGCGGCAAGAAGGCGGGATGGATGGATCTACTGGGGACTCCACCCGCATTCAGCATCCCAGTGAATGAATCACCTTGGGCATTCAGATCTAGGTTTTGCAAGTTGGACCTAGGAATGGGTGGGTGGTTGTAGTCGTAGCCGGCCTCCTCTTCAATGCCGGCCGCCGGGAACGCAAAGGCATTGCCGGCATTGGATGAACAGTCCTGGGAGAAAAATTCGTAGCCGCCCCCTTGCATCTCGTCGGTGGCGGGGATGCGGTGGTGGAGCGGGGGATGGAGAGGATTGAGGTGGCGGGGAAGTGAGAGCCCCGCGTCGGCGGCTGGGCGGGACGGCTTGCTGTGGCGGCGGCTTTACTCCAGATCTGCGGCGGCAGGAGGGGAAGGGGTAGGCAGGCGGAGCGAGAGGGCAGTGCCGGCGAGGGAGCGAATGGGCTAGGCGGCGACAGAGGGGAAGGGGTCTGGCAGGCGGAGCGGGAGAGCTGTGCCGGCGAGGGAGTGGGGAGCGGGCGGCGACGAGAGGAGCGCGAGCGGTGGAAACGAGAGGAGCGCGAGACAGGATGGCGTCGGGGGAGGGGAAAGGAAAAAGTGGGGGGAGGGGCATCCCATGGAAAGTGCCCATTTTAGTCCCTATTAGCTCCTCCTTTGAAGCTTATGGGGCTAAAGGGTTTTAGTCCCTTTTAGTCCCAAGAGTTCGGAACTTTAGTCCCTTTTGGGACTAAATTTAGTCCCTTTTAGCTCTAGTCCTTGGAACCAAACAGGCCCTTAGAGGTAACTAAGCTACTAAGAATTAGCTGAGGCCCCGTTCAGATCCTTGCTAGTAGGCCAACTAGTAGTTTTACCAACCATCCAGCCAACAATTACCAACTAGCTAGTTGCCACCGCGTCCGCAAGTCCTACCGTCTAACCCAGCTAATACTGCGGGGATCCAACACAAGGTCCAAATGACTTTAGCTATAAAAAAAATCAACTAGAAAGTTGTAGATATCATCTTATCAACACATACATGAATATATATAGTTTTCATATAAAGTTCTTCTCCATCCAAACTTGTATGAAAAAGGTTCAACTTCTAAAACAAGCTGGAATTCTAGAACAAGCCTTGAAATAAGCACCAGCATTTACAATAAATATGAAAATGGAATAGTAATTAGATAAGCCATTTAAGAGATGTTCGTTTAAATATTTCTTAGCCAATCAGATTCTTTTCCGCGCTAGCTGCTGCTGATGCGCGTTGGATGCTGCCAATTTGTTGGGGAGGTTTTTGCTTGCTGGCATTTTCGCCAACGCCCGTGTATTCTGCGCTGGTTAGAATTGGTACACCATGGATCGAACAGGTTGTCATTGAACCAAACAAACACCCATTTTTGACGGTGCACTAAACTTTTGGTTTAGTCATTAGTGCCTCTGCAACAACCCAAGCATGCCCTACAAGCCAACAGGCCGGAGAATAAAGCATCACATTGGCACTAGGGTGCACATCACAACCCAGCAATTCCACTCCAGGTATGCACTATTCGTTTGGCTGTTCGTTCAGCAACCAAGGAGTTAAATATATTTGATTAAATATCAAAGCTCATTACCAGAGATGTCATACTAGGGTTTTGAGTTTGGTTTGGATACTCGTGTATTTATTGGATGGTAAGAAGATATCAAACTCTTAGTCCTAGTAAATATATGTGGTTATGTATATATTTTTCAGTTTGGTTTGGATACTCATGTATTTATTATGTATTTATTGGATGGTAAGAAGATATCAAACTCTTAGTCCTAATAAATATCAAAGCACTAATTTGGATACATTCTCAGGGATACATATACGTGTACACCTGCAAATAGAAATACAATACAAACACAAATAATCATCTCCTTTTTCTCACAATAAGAAAAGACTAGCAATATTGACTTCCTCATGGCTCTCGCCAAGAACTCTACGAGGAGAAACGTGTACTTAACAGCTGCTTTATTATTGGTTCTTGCTATCGTGTCTTCTACCTTCCCGTCCTGCCGTGCTGTAAGCGGTAGGTTCCACTACTTTTATGCATATGTCTTTTGTTTTATTTTTAGTTTACAGTGTGACCAACCAATCTTACTTGATCTATGATGTGTTGCAAGATTAGCCATGAGATGGCCACCACCTCAGCCGGCACCACCAGGGGAGAAATGCTTCCTTTCTCTAGAGGAGTGTAAGATGTCAGTGTGCGCTAAAGCATGTGTATCCAGGGGCTACAGGGGTGTAGGTGCTCACTGCGAGGAAATCCGTCACATGGAAAAGTGCTGCTGCAAAATTGAATGATGCAGTGCCATGCTTCAAACTAATTGAATAAAATAATATTGTTATCTACGTATTAGTACACTACAAGAAACTATTTAATTTGTGACGGTTTCTTCGTGATGAATTCCCACTACAAGAATAACTCACATCCGCACCCCTCATATGCCTCGGTACACTCAAGATCCGGTGCTAATGTGACGTTAGCACCGGGTGCGAAATTAGGGTGCCCCCGGAAACACTTTAGCACCGGTTGCTAACATCAACCGGTGATAAAGGGTGACATTTAGCACCGGTTGGTGTTAGCAACCGGTGCTAAAGGCCCTCACACTTTAGCACCGGGTTGTAACACCACCCGGTGCTAAAGGGCTACCCTTTCGCACCGGGTCGTGTTACGACCCGGTGCTAAAGACCCTTTCGCACCGGATCGTGTTACGACCCGGTGCTAAAGGGGGTGTCATATGCTACTACAAAAGGAAAGCATCTTTTATCTCATCACATGTGTAGCGTAGGTGAGATGGTTAGGTGGGTACACGCGAGCCAAGAGGTCCTGAGTTCGAATCCCCGCAGCAACACACATATTTTTTTGGCGAATAGGCACCCTTTAGCACCGGTTATTTCACCCGGTGCTAAAGGGGCACCCCTTTAGCCTCGGAAGATCTGCACCGGTTGGGATACCCGGTGCTAATCGCCCTTTCCAACCGGTGCAGATGTGACTCATTCTGGTAGTGTCCGAAAACGTCACAGATCTACGAATAGTCCATTTGGCTCAAATTCGGGCCTTCAATCTGTGACGAACTTCAGTAAAACGTCGCAGATCTGCAAATAGCCCATTCGGACTCAAATTTGCATTGTTTCTATATGACTTATTAAATGACAATTAGATTTTTATTTACGACTTAGTTTGAATTGTTTATATACTATATCTTATTAAATAGTAAATGGAAAAATCAGAAAGAAAAGAAAAAACAGAGCTGCTGCCACACGCAGGCCAACAACAGCCTAGCCACTTTTTTTTTAGATTAGCGGCCTAGCCACCTGCCTCCGTCACGCACAGGCATGTGAGCACCGGCCCAAAAAAAAGGTTTGAGTCGAGCACACGCGCATGGCATTGTAGGCTCAGCTCGCGCTTGCGGCCCACTCGTGAGGAAGAGAGAAGGAATATAATTGACCCGAGGTCAAACATGTTTGACCGACGTTTTTCAAGATTTTTATATTGAAACTCGAATTTTGGTCAAAATAAAAGTTTCTTAGAATTTAAAACCATACAACTTTCATATTGGTCGATTTTTGAATTGAGCTGTGGTTTATGTAGTAAAATAAATTTAGAAGAGTTGACCCGGGGTCAAACAATGTTTGACCGAGATTTAAAGAGAAAACATGTCAAAACTCGAAGATCGGCCAAAACAAAAGTTTCTTAAAATTAAAAGTTCTACAACTTTCATATTTAAAGGTTTTTCATTTGAGCTCTAGATTTAGGTGAAAAATTGAGTTTTCTTTAAACTTCTTTAAATAAATTTGAAGTTGAATTTCAAATTGGAGTTGAACCAACTTTTTTGAACACAAATGGTAATGTAACTTCATATTTTCTAATATTATACTAAATATGAGTCGGTGTCCAATTTGATAGGACTTTGGGTCAACTAGTGCCATGACTGTAATCTCTCTCGACCGAAACCAAGATCAACTAGGGAACCATCTGTTAGCAGCAGCAATATAGCGGAAATGGAGGAAGGGGCAGGTCGAGATCTCGCAAGGAGAAGGGGGATTTCGGGAGAGCAGAGGGCTGCTTGTTTCGCAAGAAGAACAATGCGGTTTGTGTTTGTTTACATCATGATCATCTCTCGCTTCTCTTCTTAGCTTATATCTCAGTACATGGGCTCTGTGCCCAGTAAGTGCATGCAAGCACTAGTTGACCCATTCACTTCCCATGACGCGCGAGTTGGGCTTCCTGGGCCGAACACTAATTCCTGGCCCAACTGGTTGCTCGTTGTTGCTGTTGCTGACATCCCCGGGTCTTCAGGCACTGCTTGACCCCAAGCAGGTGCACAAGGAAAAAGTTGCTTGATTGTCTCCAGATCTTCCCAAGTTGCCATGGACTCCGGCCAAGCAGACCATTTAATCAAGACTTGTTGAACTGGGCGTACGCCATGATGATCCCACCGGTGCAAAACTAGTTCTCGATACCTGGGCAGATCAATATCACGAGGAAGTGAGGATGATACCTTGACATCTTTAGAGATCATTTTCTTCAACTAGGACACGTGAAATACTGGATGAATTGTTGATGACGCAGGCGCAAGCAATTGTAGCTTATAAGCTACAGACCCACACGAGCAAGGACTGGGAATGGACCAAAGAACTTGAAGGCCAGCTTCTGATTAGCCTGAGGCGTCAGAGATGACTGCACATATGGCTGTAACTTAAGAATGTCTTGATCTCCCACTTCAAAAGATCTTTCTGAACGATTCTTGTCGGCTTGCTTGTTCATGCGGAGACGAGAACGGAATAGATGCCATTTAATCAAATTTTGCATAACTTGATGTTGCTGCAACCAATCTGACAAATCAGGCACTGACACAAAAGTTTTGGCTCAAATGCCGAAGTGTTTAGGAGAATACACATGCAACGCTTCAAACAGCGCACGACCAATGGCTGAGTGATGGCAGTTGTTATACCAGTATTCCGCTAGGGGGAGCCACTGCAACCACTTGGAAGGACATGCATTAACAAAACAGTGATGAAATGTTTCCATTGTCTGGTTCAGCCTTTCGGTCTAACTGTCAGACTGGCGATGATACGGGGAACTCATCTGTAACTGCACCCCCGCTAAATTGAACAGTTCTTGCCAATGTTTACTGAGAAAAATCATGTCCCTGTCAGACACTATAACAGATGGCATGCCGTGAAGACGGTAAACATGGTTAAGGAACAACTTGGCAACAATAATAGCAGTAAAGGGGTGGCGTAAAGGGGTGAAATGGCCATACTTTGTGAAGTAATTGACCACCACCAGCACACAATTTGTTGTACCAGAAGAAGGCAGACCTTCAAGAAAATCCAACAAAATTACCTGCCAGGCTTGGGTAGGCACAAGAAGAGGCTGAAGCAGCCCAAGGAGCTTTGATCTATCGGGCTTGGCCTGTTGACAAACCATATAGGAAATCACATATTGATGAACATCAGATTTCATGCCTCGCCAAGCAAATAATTTCTTCATGCGCATGTAAGTGACAGGTACTCTAGAGTGACCACCTAGTGCACTATCATGACAGGTAGCAATTAGCTTCAGTTGCAAAGGAGGGTTGTTGCCAATCCAAATCCTATTATTGTACCTTAACACACCAGCCAACATAGTGAAATGAGGCACTGCTAAGGAGTCCAACAACAACTTTGTAAACAGTGACAAGGAGTGCTCATCATGCTGATATCCAGAAACCACTTCATAGAGCCAATGTGGAATGGTAGAGGACCCCCATTGTGCATGAAGATTGGTGGCAAGACTTCCTGGATAGTGCATCTATAGCTCTGTTCTCAAATCCCTTTTTATAAACTACTCTATACTGAAGGCCAATTAGCTTGGAAAATACCTTCGGCTGCCAGTGGGTATGGAGTCTCTGTTCAGCTAACTGAGATAGGCTCTTCTGATCAGAATAGATGATAAATTCAGCATATTGTAAATAGGAGCGCCACTGTTAGACTACCATAAGCATTGCTAAATATTCTTTCTCATAAGTAGATAGGCCCAAAGATTTAGGACCTAAAGCTTTACTGATGAAGGCCAGAGGATGACCCTCTTGCATTAACACGACCCCAATGCCAAGCGTCAGTTTCAAGGGTGAACGTCTTGGAAAAATCCGACAATGCAAGCATAGGGGCTTGACACAATGCCGATTTAAGAGCCTCAAAGGACTATTGGTGGACATGAGTCCAGACAAAGACGGTGTTCTTCTTGAGTAGCTCGGTCAAAGGTTTGCTAATAACTCCAAAGTGCCTTACGAACTTTCGATAGTATCCCGCTAGGCCGAGAAAACTGCAAAGCTCCTTAGCATTTGATGGCCGAGGCCACTGCTTGACTGCAGCGATCTTAGAAGGATCTATACCAACTCCTGTTTCACTAATCACATGACCCAGATAATTTATTTGGCGCTGAGCAAAGGCACTCTTGGACAGTTTGATCTTCCACTGATCCTTCTGTAGCAGCTGAAAGACAAGTCTGATGTGCTCCACATCGTCTTCATAGGAAGAACTGTAAATCAATATGTCATCGAAGAAGACAAGCACAAATTTCTGAAGACATGGGGCCAAAGTCGAATTCATAGCTTCCTGGAAAGTGCCTGGGGCTCTAGTCAATCCAAATGCCATGACCTTGAATTCATACTTACCACAGTGAGTTTGAAATGTTGTCTTTAAATTCTTCACCTGGCTTAAGGCAAATTTGATGGAAGCCTACTCTCAAATCCAAACTTGAAAACCAACTAGCATGGGCCAATTCATCCAAAAATTCATCAATCACTGGCATAGGATATTTTCACTTAATAGTAATGGCATTCAAATGCCTGTGGTCAACACAAAACCTCCAAGTATGGTCCTTCTTCTTAACCAACAGCACGGAAGAAGAGAAAGGGTTTCTGCTCTTCTAAATCAACCCATTGCGCAACATATCCTTAATTTGGCTCTCAATTTCATCCTTCAATGTAGGTGCATATCTATATGGACATACATTCACTAGAGCCGCACCAGGAATCAGAGGAATAACATTATCACATGTCCGCGAAGGAGGTAATTCCATAGGAACCTCAAAGAGGGTGGCAAACTCATCAATCAACTTCTGGACCTCAGGAGGAAACAACACTTGCACCTTCTGATCATCAGAGATGTCTGCTTGAAGAATACAGATTTGCACTATAGTCCCTTCTGGCGCATCAGGATGACAGCCTGACAACACCACTGTAGATGATTTGTATGGAATCGCCATCCAGTTTTGACCCTAGTGAACCTTCATTGAACTGTATTGCTCCAGCCAGTCCAGTCCCAAAATCACATCATAAGCAGACATAGGAAACACTTTCAGATTAGAAATAAAACACAGCCATGCACAGACTAGCGAGCCAAAGGAAGATGGGCAACACAATTCAAACAATGACCATTGGTGACCTGAACCGACAAAGGAGTCTGCAATTGCACTACACCATCCAACTAAGCTGCTAGATGCTCACTCAAAAAAGTATGTGAACTACTAGAATCAACCAAAATGCGGACTTCTTTGCCTTGCAGGAGACCTGGTAAAGAAAGAGTTCATGGAGCCGGTAACCCAGACACAGCAGCCACTGACAGGGTCAAGAACAATTGATATGAATCTTGATGAGCAAGTGTTGAGTGAGAATCCCCGTCTTCACCAACTAGGAACAGGTCAAACAACTCATGTACTGCATGAAGTTGTACAAAGTCAGCACACTTGTGGTCCTTGGACCATTTCTCTGCACAATATTGACAAAGCCCTTTGGCTCTTCGAAAGGATCCCAATGCTTACCATTTCTCATCTGCTCACCTAGCATGAGCAGCATCAACAGAACGTTTATCATCAGCTGAAGAAGGAGCTTTGGAAGGCTTGTTCGGTGGAGAAGGCAGGGCCAAAGCACTTATGTAAGCTGGACAAGCTGCCAACAACTGATCGACAAGGTTTGCAAACTTGTCAATGTACTCAGATACAGACCCTTGTTGCTTAATATTAATCAACTGCCTAACTAACAATTCATGCTGATCTCGGCCAAAACGATCAAGGAGCATAGAACTAAATTCAGACCAAGAACTATTCATAACTTTGGAAGCAACTGACTGAAACCACCAATGAGCAGAATGGGAAAAATGCATAGAAGCCACTTTCACCCACTTGTCCTGCTCAAGAGGGTACGGATCAAAATAGTTTTCACACTGAGTTAACCACCATTTCGGGTTTTCCCCATCAAAGAGGGGGAAATTAAGCTTAGGCACCTTACTAGCACGAGTATCATGATGATTATCAAAATGCATAGAAGGGTTTGGAAACGCACCCTGACCGGAGGATGAATCACGGCTGTAACAGAACCGTAATCACCCTCCCGGTGGTTGTTGTCGACGCGGTGCCCATGGGGCCATTCGGCGAAGCCTGCAGCAGATAGGCGCTCGGCAGCCGAAGTAGAATCTAGGAGTGGGGGCGAGCGCTGGAGAAAAGAGCGTTCCGGTGCTTGGACAGCTTGCCCACCTCCAGGCGGATGTCTTTAATCTTGCTGATGACATCTGCCTTCCAGGAAGCAAAGGCTGAGGATGAACGCTCGAGAGACGCGACACGCACGTCTTGAGAGATGGTGACGTCGGCGATCTTGCGCTCTAGCTTATCATCGTGGTCGGAGAAACGTCAATCTGTCTTGTCATCGGACTCGGAGATCCGCTGCTCCTACTTCAAGTCGAGGTCGAAGTAGCGGCGCTCTGCCTTGTCGTCGATCTGGGAAATCCGAGTCTCCCAGTTGGCGTCGAGGTCGGAGATCCGGCTCTCCCACTTGGTATCTTGCTCGGAGAAGCGAGTCTCCCACTTGGACTCCAGGTTGTCGAAACGCCGGTTCATCTCGTCGAGGATGAGCTTGGTGGCAGGGTTCATGGCGCCTTGGCGACGCTGGAAACGGGTGAAATGGTCGGGGGGGGGGGGGTGAAACTTCAGGATCACCACGACAACCAACCAGATCGAGCAGCGGGACCTTGGAAGTACGGACGCAAATCTGATATGAGAACAAATCATACTCGCTTCTCGCACCAACCAAAATCTGTTGCCGCCCAATCAATGGAAGACCATGAAATCGAGAAGAGCACCAGGGAATCGGTGTCTCTGATACCAATTGTTAGTAGCAGCAATATAGCGGAAATGGAGGAAGGGGCGGGTCAAGATCTCGCAAGGAGAAGGGGGATTTCGAGAGAGCTGAGGGCGGCTTGTTTCGCAAGAAGAACGATGCGGTTTGTGTTTGTTTACATCATGATTCTCTCTCTTCTCTCATTAGCTTATATCTCAGTACATAGGCTCTGGGTGGTTGACCCATTCACTTTTCATGGCGCGTGAGTTGGGCTTCCAGGGCCGAGCACCAATTCCTGGCCTAGCTGGTTGCTCGTTGTAGCTGTTTCTGACACCATCAGAAAATGTTTTTACCTGCAGGATTTCTATGAGCAAGACCCACAAATAAGTATCATGGATTTGTATAGATATGGGATTATTTGGCGGCCGGCGAAGATAAGCCGGAAGAGGGCCGTGCCCGATCAGAGTAGTTGTAACAACACCGTTCTCTTCGCATTTGAATCGGCGTGGAGTTTTGCATGGCATCCCCAAAGCCTCTCTGCTCATTGAGCAGCTTTTTTCTGGCGCTGCATCACAAAAGCTATCATGGCCCGTGTGTCAGGATAGCGCCGACCATGACAGGCTCACAGGTTCACATGAGCAGGGACTCTTTTAGTTTCAAAAACAACTCCCAAATTTACTATGTAAAAAAAGATCCTCCATTATATAAAAATGTCATAACATACATGAAGTATTAAATATAGATGAAATCAAAAACTAATTGTACCGTTTTATTGTACTCTGTGAGACGAACATTTTTTTAAGCCTAATTAATCAACTTTTGGATAATTTTTCGCACATACAAACAAAATGCTACAGTGACGCAATGATTACGAAAAGACCCCAAATTTGTTAATACACCAAATTTGGGAAAGGACATACACATACCGATAGCCGATAGGCTGCAGCCTGCAGCACTGAACATGCATGAACGGAGAACGGGCCTCGGGTTTCCTTCCCGGTGAGGATTAAATAACAGGACAACGGACGTACGCAGCAGCCGTTGGCTGGCGCCGACCGCAGACATTCTGAACATGGCTCCACGTTGCGCGCAAGTCGTCGGTGTATTTACCGGCGGCCGGTGCACGAGATCTTGGCAGAATCTTGGTACAGGTTCGCCTTGGGTTCCTGGAACCGTGACCACCGTTTGCTTTCGTCGCCGCGCGCGCACGGGCGCGGAACAAGATTTGGAACGAAAAGGAATTTGCTGTGTCTTGGCCTATTCTTTTCTAAGTAGCAGCTAGCGTTCGATCAGTTGGGCAATGGAAATGGTGCAATTAATCACTCGAACAAATCAACTGATTAATCTTCAATGCCAATACCAATTTGATGATCATGATCTGAGACGCTACAATACAGTACAGCATACACAGTCATGCACACATGCGTGCCATGACCTCTCTCATCTGAAACAAGCCATGAACATCACCCAAGACACACATATCAATACGATACAGCAGGCTAGCTGCTTACAAATCCAGCAGCTCCCAATATGCAACCGCTCGTATACATATCTTTCTTCCTCCCCTCCGGCCGGCCCTCGCTCGCGCGCAGGATCGATCAGAGACGACCGTACAATACATCCCGGCGTCTCACCGCCGGCCGCCGCCGGCGGCGGCATGGATCAGACGTCGCGGTCGCGCGCGCACTCGGGCGGCATGGCGGCGTACCGGTCGCGGTCGGTGCAGTAGTTGTAGATGGTGTGTCGCTGCCGGACCTCGCGGAGCTTGCGGTACTGCGCGCCGTCGAGGTCCCTGAACTCCGGCTGGTCCCACCAGCGGGCGCCCTGGGTGGCGCAGAACCTGGCCTCGGCGGAGGCCTCGCAGCCGTCGACGTGGAAGCCCCGGTAGGAGGCGACGAAGGGCGCGTTGGACCAGTCCGTCTTCTCCCTGCCGCCGCGGGTGGCCCAGTCGTCGGCGTTCCACAGGCTCGAGTAGAGCTTCATCGGCTGGCTGAACGGGTACCGCACCCCCAGGTCGCCGCTGCTGTTCTTGAACACCCGGATCGGCACGTCGTCCACGAAGAACCTGCGTGCAGAGATCGATTTAGTAGCTGTAGTTGGGTCTTGCATTGGGTGGGTGAGATCCATCAGCATTCAGCAAGGTTGCGCGCGTTGGATTAATAGCAGATACAGTGGATTATTAAGGTGAGAAAGGACAGGGATTATTATGCTAGTGACGGTGCAGGGCTGCAGAGACAGACAGGCCTCTGCACGGGCAGTGAGCTAGTGCATGCACATGGAGGCACGCGCGATCCTTTTCCTGTCCTTCTTTTAAGATGCATATGGATTCAGAGCATCTTTTCAGTACGTCCTACCATGTCCCAGGTTGGTAATTTAACCACAGAGTTTTTACAGCTCTTTGCCGAGGTAACAAATAATCCGCTGTCATGTTAATCGATCTAGTGCTTCGTGTTTGCAAATACCAGCAGATTATTAGTTAACGATGCTAGCTGCAAATGTGGGGTTACGTTGCTGCTTACGTACGCGATCATGTAGAGGTTCCATAGGACGGAGTAGGAGTGGTACTCCTTGGTTGGGTCGAACCAGAGGTAGATCCTCTGCTCCCGGTCGCCCTTGCCGCCGGTGAACACGTTGGTCTGCAGGATGTAGGGCTGCCCCGTCCGGTTCCCCAGGAACTCGAAGTCGATCTCGTCGTGCTCCGAGTTCTGCGACGATAGCTGCATTTCGTTTTGCAATGTGTTGAGTAGCTAGCATTGCATCGCAACAGTAGTAGCAGCAGCCAAGGAAAACAGAGCCTTACGTAGAACGCGGTGACGGTGCCGGCCGAGTCGCCGCCGACGAGCTTCATGTGCATGCTGAAGTGGCCGAAGAGGTAGGATCCCCGGGTCTGGAAGCCCGTCCCCGTGGCGCGGTCGAGGTAGAGCTGCACCTCCCGCCCGCCGTCCACGTAGTGGATGTGGTCCTCCGCCCACGTCGGCACGTAGTTCTTCTGGAACGGCACGTCCACCGGCTTCCGCGGAGCCGCCGCGCTCGCGCACCCCGCCAGCAGCACCAGCGCCGCCGCGCCGCCGAGCAGCAGCCACCGCGCCGCCGCCGCCATCCTCTGTTCCTCCCCGGCTGGCTGGGTTCGTATCGTATCGTATCGTATCGAGTAGCTAGCTAGCAGTGGCTGCTACTGGCCGGGGTAGTGGCTGGGTGTTGAGGCTGGTGGAGTGATCGAGTATTTATAGGGAGAGCTCGGAGCTGTGCTCTGGTAATTTGCAGCGTGTGGCTGGCTGGTTAAGATGCATGGCTAGCTAGGGATTAATTAAAGGGGAGATTATTAGCTCACTGTTGGTGCTGATGATCGAGTTGTGTATAGCTGGCGAAGTGATGGATGGTGCACCGTGGGAGCTAGCGTCACATGGAAATGTGTACGCCGACGGAGCTCGCGATCTTGTCCGGCGCGGGTCAGGTTGGCCCAGTGGGAGCAGGAATCGACTAGACAAGTACCACAGAGGACTGACTGATTATTGGTCATTGCATTGGTGGCCGGATCAATCATGCATCCGTCGCCACTTGCGAGACGGAATGAGATGCGATGATCCGACGGTGGAGGTGTAGTATGCGTGAGCGAGCACGTACGTACACTGTGTGCGGCGATGAGCAAGTGGCTGGCTGTCAGTCAGGCAGGCGTCAATGGCGGTCACATGGGCGTGCAGGGTACAGTGGGCGGCGCCCCCATCACCACCACCACCCATCAGATTCAGGAGCCGTCCGGTCCCTTTCCGAGGCTGGCCACGGTTGGCTGCCGCCGTGCGCGCTACCGACACGGACGTACACGAGCCGGCTGCGCGCGCGGCGCCTCGCCTCGCCGACTCGACTCGACTCGACTCGGCGCGGCCGCGTGCCCTGGCCATGTTCGGTAGGTTTTTTGGCCTTGCATACGCCACGCCCGTGACGGAAATCGCGGGATGCCGCAGAACATGTACGTGCTGTTAGGCTGTTTGCAAGTAAAGCCTCGTGGGCCTCCATTTTTCCGGTTTCGGGCCTCCTGCATGTGGTGCAGCGGGCTCCTGTAAGACGCCCGGTACCGTACCGGGCCAGCTGCCCGTCCGCCAAATTTCGGGGACTTGTCCCCCTCCTCCATCCGCGTCGGGCCGCGCCGCCTCCCCTTCGCCGTCCTCCCGCGCCGGGCAAGCACCGCACCGCGTCGGGCTTCACTAGCCATGATTAGCAAAGACTGAAGACAGAATACAAAAGCACCAACCGTATGCAGAGAGGACTGGGAGGCGGTGGCGAAGCGAGGAGGTGGGTGGTAACTGACCCACGCGCCTGAGTCGGAGGAGTAGCAGTGGAGGCGTGGAGCAGGACGACGACAAGCCCCACGAGCAGCGAGACGAGGACGGCATAATATTCTGGAGGACATCAGAGGGTAAAATACAAGGACACGGTTGCTTATAACACGAGTGCCACGGCCACCGTAGGGAAATTTGATATCTTTTTCTACGGTACGGCACAGCACAGGGCCGGCCGTCGCCCGCGCGCGGTGGGGTGAGGTGTCCCAGGAGGCTTCGCGGATGTCGGGTGTGCCAGCGGATAGGCATATACCTTACCCGTTCCGGCTTTAACAAATCGCAAGCAGTTACTCCAACAAGTACGTACGTGTTGCCTTGCCTTGCCACATGCCAACGTACTTACGCGCAGTGGCCCAGCGGGATTTAAAAAACAAACACTGCTGGTGCCTGCAATGGGAACCTGCCACGTGCATCATACGGTCCGGCACGCATGGGCATGGCCCGTGATGATCGAAGCGGCCGGCCGGGGCGCATGCATGCTGGATGCAGAGCTCGCAGGCCTGCCTGCCTGCAGCAGCGTATGGGCAATTGGGCGCATAGCCCTCGCCATCGCCTGGCCCCAGAACATGCGTGGGGTTCAAGCCGGCGACGGCGACATGCGATGCTGCAAATGCTGTCGGCGGCCTGCTCTCTAGTCTCTGTACCACCACCACCCAAATGCGGTATCTATACCGACCGGTAGTGAGTGAGTGTGAGAGTCGAGATCAATGGTCGACAGCGGTGCCCAAAATCGAAAAAGGAAGGGGTTGCTGGATGGAGACAACCCCAAGAGCTAGCCCTATGGATCATCGAGTACGTAATCCCAATCATTTCGCTGGGAGCTCCGTGCGCGCGCGTACTACAGACCGGATGCGCACGGAGCTGAACCTGGCATCAAACGAGATCAAGCGCGAGATATATACCATCCTTTTTCACCTGGCAAACAAAACTAAATACTAAAACAAGGTATTCACTGTCATGAACGCTACAATATACATACATACGAATAGTATTAGACCAAAAGCTTGAAACTCGCGAGCTGGCTCGTCTTGGTTCTGACTCGGCTTGGTTCGATATGTTTTCTAACGAAACAAGCAGCTATTTTTGCTTGTTTGTTAATGAGCCACCTCACGAGCTCCTCATGAGCCAAACGAGCTAGAAGGTTCCGTAGACTCAGTGATAATATGATTATGTATTTATGTTCTACAATTATGTTATATATTGTTATGGAAAAATATTGTGTTAAATATTAGAAACAAAAATTTTTATAGGGAAAGGTCCAATTTTCACCATCAAACTATTGTAGAAGTATGATTTTTCAACTTTGAACTATGAAACCGGATGCCGAGGGTCATTCAACTATCGAAACCGAACAAATTTGACCCTTTGAGTGGTTTCAAAGGTGATTTTCCGTTTTGATAGGCATTTCAAGAAAAGTGGTTTAACCTAAAAAAAATTCATAGCTAATTCATTTCAAACAAAAATAAATGAAACTTGTACACATATTTTTTTAAAAAAATGTAACCTATATGTTGGTGCTCTTCTTTGAGTTATTTACATCTTATTTTTTTCCATTCCTAGTGTTTTTTAAAAATTAATAAAGCACTAGGAACATAAACACATAATATCCAAATGACTTAAAGTAGTGCATCAATAGAGGGGCTATATCTTCGTAAAAACAATGGTACTGATTTTGTATATTTTTTATTTAAAATGAATTAGTTATAAATTTTTTAAATTAAATCATTTTTCTTTAAATTTTCATATAAAACATAAATCCACTTTGAAACCACCCAAAGAACTAAATTTATCTGGTTTTAATAGTTGGATGGTCCTTAGTGTCTAATTTTGTAATTAAAGGTTAAAAACTAGACTTTTATGATTCTTAAAGGTTGTAAACCGGACTTTTTCATTTTTGTATAGTTTTCAAAAAAAAATGATCGTATGAGGGCCTAGACATGTAATAATTAGGGATGAGGGGGGGGGGGGGGGGGCGGTGGTGGTTGGGGGTGGGGGGGGGAGCGGCGGGGGTGCTACTTATTACGAACTATAAGCAATCACCTCACAATGTTGCCCCATCTTGATTTAACATCAACATGTGTTCTCCTAATAAGAGATGATTTGCCTACTAAACGCTCGCTCCATTTTTATATTCTAGTATCAAGATTTAGCTCCCTTGATAAGTTTTAGTTTCCATATTTTTTTGATATATGAAAGTCGATGTTTGCTATTGCACGCGAGACCTGTCTATAGAAACCTTTAGTGAATGTTTGAAATAAATGAACAACACACACTGTCATACGTCATGCATCTTCAATAATTACGGCATAGCGGGCAAAGCTCATTGAGAGCATAAACATGAAAGAGAGAACAAGAACAAACAACCAACCAAGTGTAAAACAGTATTGGAGTATGCATGTATAAGTCTATAGCATATAAAGATTGGGACAGAAACAAAAGGAAAGAGATTATATACATTGAACCACTCACTAGATCTTTCTCTAAAGATCAAAGCAATATTTATCACGTGTAAGAACTAAAAGGTTATGCCATCGGTCAAAAAAATTATAAAAATAAAAATATTTATATTAATTTGAAAAACATGTTTTTATACAGGATATTACCTTTTCTTTAAATATAAAAAATACGGCTCATGAAAAACATAGACAATATATCTCTTGATTCGGGCTATTTGAAAAAAAAACAAATACATCATTAGAAAAAATTCCATCTACTTTTTAAATAATACAAAAATAAAAATTAGTTAAAATAAAACTAGGTGCCACCTTTCTAGTTAGTACTAGTAATTAAGATAAGAATCTCTACGGACCAAGTCACCCTTTGTAAATTCTCGGAAAAGTTGTAGCCGGTGGAACGCGTGGCGTGCAGGTCCCGGAGGAGCCAGAGAATCCGGATCGAGGATGAGAAGACCATGCATTTGCAGGAAGCTTCGTTCACAGCTAGCTCGAGGCCGGTCGAGGGACACAGCCACCGGTCCATGTCCATTCCATTCCATTCCCATCACTGTGTGCCTGTGTCATCATCAGTCTGCTGCCAGCAGCTCGTTCCGGCATGAAACTGACGGGACTGATGGCCCCTGTTCGGTGTCAATTGGTGCCTGCTTCGTTCTTTCTTTCTTTCTTTCTTTCTTTCTTTCTTTCTTTCTTTCTTTCTTTCCTGGTGTCGTAACTTGCTCACCCGATCGACTGAATTATTGCTATGGCATGGTGTGTGTCCTACTACCAAGAGCTGGGACGAGCTGTACTGCGAGGATGTCGGCCTGCAGATTACTCTTTCAGAAATATATCGCACACGGTTCACCAACCAATATTGTTGCCATGCCATAGCAATGCGGTGAGTGGCCCAGCGGGATCAAATGCTGCTGCTGCTCCCTTTACTTTGCTCCCGTAGGCGTGCTGATGCTGTCATGCAATGTAAGAGGCCTGCGAAGCGGCCGGGAGCACGCATATGCATGCACGGTGCAGACTTGCAGGCCCGCAGGAGCGCATGGGCGTGGCCCGGCCTCGCTCTTCTGCTCGCCGCCTACTCGCCTCTGGCTCCCGAGCGAACATGCATGGATTGGGAGGTGTCGTCAAGCCCGGCGCCGGTGACGGTGACCTCCACACATGCTGTCGGTGTGTGGTGCTTCGACAAAAGGCCGGCTATGGCATCAGCCGATCGACGGCGTACGTCGCAGAGGTTTTCCTAGCTAGCCATCATCATGATCACAATTCTTCAACACTCCGAGACTGAGAGCAGGAGCCTGGAGCCGGGATATACGTCGAGGACGGCACAGAGCCCCCGATGATTATTCGAGTTCGGTGGATGAAAAGACCAGTCGATCGACGCGAGGCGCCCATGGACCTTGCACTGCTTGCGGGCCGCGGCACAGCTGCACGTACAAGAGGCCGGCCAGCCATGGCGATTCCATTTCCGTCACCATCTCCAGCTAGGTCGATCTCGGCCATCTGCTAGTCAACTCCGGCATGAACCGGAGGGTGCTGGACTGCTTGTAGATGGGCATGGACGCCGCCGGCCGCTGTTCGCCGTTCGGCGCCTTTCCTTCATGCGCGCTGGCGTGTTTGCTTTATTTCCAAGCTTCCGTACCGGAGAATACCGGATCGCGTCAACTTCCTACAGGCTGTGCTTGCTCCAAATCTAGGATACAGGCCTGGGCTGCCCTGCTCGCGTGAGATCTGGGCCCGTTACGAAGATCGAATTGGGCCGCCGCCCCCAACACCACGCCGCCTCCTTTGGAACCGGCTATATATATATAAATATAAATATAAATATATATATATATCGTCGGCTCCATAAAATATTTTTTTGCATAGGACACGACGAGAAATTTCAGTATTTGAATCTCCGTTCACACGTTTTCACTATTTAACATCTAATTCACGAGCCTTTTAAAATTTAACATTGAGGCATGCTGGATGCGTTTGGTTTATGAGATGGCTCCGATCAGGACGGAGCGGCTCCATTCTTCGTAGTGTTTGGTTGCAGAACGGGTAGAATGAAATGACTCCTGAGAGAAATATTCTCACAAGATTTGGGACCGAGCCATTCAAAAATTCTTTGGAACGCACTCATCCCATATGGACGGCGATACAACATCGCAACTCTCTATCTGTTTATCGGTCTCATCCCTCCAACCAAACGTAAATATGAAACCATTCTATCCCTTCAACCAAACATTAGCATAGAACCATTCCATTCTTAAAACTAGAATAGAACCATCCCATTCTACCTCGCTCTTGAACCCAACACACCCCAAATTCTTCGTTTATGGTGTCGAAGGGTGGCGCGCGTTGCCGCGCCCGTTTTTAGTGTCGCTTTACATCGTATTTTGGCTACACCGTGTAAGTTGATTGTGCAATTTATCAAGGCGATTGATACGACCATATGCTATCAGCACCAGAGAATAAGTGTATTTATAAGATTATTTTGTAGAAATATGAATACTTGTAACGCCAATTCAGTGTATGGTAGTTTTAAAAATAAAAACACCAGCATGATTAGGAATACAACTCATTATTATGTGAACGTAGTAAGTGAGTGAAGCTATATTAAAGGAAGCGAGAGCTTGGGAACACAACACCTTGAAGAAACACATTTAACACATGATAAGTTGTACTACAGATTTACACGTTGATTTTGGATACACCCTCACCGCAGTATTCTCTGCATGTAAAACTGGGAACAGTGGCTCAAAGAAACACATTCAACGCACATGGCAATTTACACTACAAATTTACACGTTGATTTTGGATACTCTAATCTGCAGTATTCTCTGTATGTAAAATTGGAAAATATTAGAAGTACAGAATGTTAAATTTACATCAGATAATAACAGTAGATGAAAATAATGCATGAAAATAATGGACGGAGAAACAATGACAGAAGATGAAAATAATGGACACACACTGACGATGCACCTGCCTTTTTGCCCCTGCAAGCGAGTGTTCTGACCAATTTTTTTTTCTCATCGTGTGAAGCAGGTAGGTAGATACACATGTACTGTAGGTAGATAGGTATACACTGTAGCTACAGTACTCGACGTCTTCTGCATGGGAATTCTTCCGGAATAAGAATTTACTTATTCTTATTTTTCTTCTTTTCACTTTCTTTTTCTTCTCCAGTTCACTGAACAGACATTTTTACCCTTATCCTCTTCCCCTACTCGTTAGCTCCTGGCCGGCGACTCACCGGCTGTGTGGAGAACGCGCCGCTCTCATCGCTCTTCATGGCCCACACCGAGTCTGCCGCCGCTGCCATACTCCCCTTGCTCGCCTTCCTCCGCCGCGCAGCGCAGGATCCGACCCTGGCAGCAGCTGCTCTGCCTCGCTCCCCGGACCACGCCTGTCACTGGCGGAACATGAGGCAAAAATAACAGCGCGAGCTGCAAGCACACAGGAATAGCAGGCAACTAAAAGGTCCACTGCACTGTGAGCCGCAGAGACGCAACCAGGAAGTTGTGGAATGCAAGGACCATGCTACAGGCAACGCATGAGATGCGATGGCGTGTGGAGATAATGGAATTCCTGGTTCTCGCTCAAAAAATGATGCAGGGGACGTCAAATTAGATGTATGAGCTTGCTGATTTCTGGTGCCAAACAAAGGAAGTGCGGGCCCAGCTTCGCCTTCCATTCCTTCGCGCCACGGACACCGCCACCGAGCTGGGCCTCTGCCTCTGCCTCATCAATGTCGATGCTCCCCATCTTGATGCATTCACCTCTGTCTAGCCGTCCGTTCGTGCGGCATGTGCAGCTAGGCTACGTGAGCCTGCATGGGTCCGGGTACCATCCAAGACAGGGAGCTCCCGGTGTTGCGGCGAAACCAAAAAACCCTCAAATGCTTCTAGAAGCACCTCTGCGTGGACGGATTGCCAGTGAAGTGGACGGTTTCTAAGGCTAGAGCGGTGTTGGTATCACCGCTAGCTCGGCTGCCTTCGATAAGTGTAGCGGCGGCGGCACCTTTCTCAGACTGACCGCTCTCCATTCTGAGTCCGGTCGGCACCTCCGCTAGGTTGTTTGTCCCCCACCAAACGTGCCGTTTGCTTAACACGCGCCAGGACAAGCACGAATCTTAAAGCAGCTGCGTAGGGCGGATTCCTCGGTTGGCGCGGGAAGGGGGTGAAAAATAGTTACACCTTTTATAGGCAGCCCTCGCACCTGGTTCGAGGGCGCGACGCTTCACTTCTCGAGGGGCACGCTGCGCCCCTGCACCTGGTTCGACTAAGGTGCCCTTGGTTGGGCTTCCAACCTGCTTTTACCTTCAGAAAAGCCAAAAGCTCAACCAAAGGGGTTGGATGTCATCTAAAGTCACATCCAAAAGCAGCTTTTGTCTGGTACAAATTTGAAAGCAGGTCAGACCCTGCTTTCACCTGCTTTTGAGTCATGAAATTACCCACCATGCCACTGGTTACCTAAAAAACGGTTCGTTTTGTTTTGTCGTGATCGACACCGTCGCTCCGCTCCGTCCGCCCCGCCGGTCGCCGCCACCACCGTCGCTCGGCCAACGCCGTCGTCGCCGGTCGCCTGCGGTCCGCCGCCGTCGTTGCCGGCCGCCCGCCTCCGCCGCACCTCGCCCACCCCGCCTGTCGCCGCCGCCACCTCTACCCGTCGCGCCTCCACCGCCCCACCGCGCCCTGCTCGTCGCTGGCCTGTCTGCCGCCGAACCGCCGCCGCCTGCTGCTTCCGCCCCCGGCGAAGGCGTCGGTGGCGTCCTGGCCCTCGTCCGCTCCTCGTCACCACCGTCGCCGGAGCAGTCAAGCAGACATCAGCTCGCACGCGCAGGGCAGCTGGAGCTGCGCGGGCATCGTGCACAGGCCGCAGGCTGCTGGAGCCGCGCTTGCCTCGCGCGTCGGGCCACCGGAGCCCCGCTCATCCACGCATCAGACCGCTCACCACTGGATCCCCTACTCATCGCATGGTGCCGCATGCACCGGTGCTTGGAGCTGCCGCCCGCCGCCCATGCTGCTTTGCTGCTTGGAATGGATCAGGACGAGCGGTGTTGTGTGCGTGGATAAGTCAAGAGGATGCTATCGTTTGTTTTTATATAAAAATATAAACATGACCCCACATAAACCAGATCCGAACCCACCTATATCCAAACATAACAATGGGATAAAACTTTATATCCTTAACCCAAACCAAGTCAGTTATATCCCAACTAATTTCTCTATCCCTAACCCAAGGAGTATCCAAACGCCACCTCATTATTGTTTTGAGTTTTATATCCATGGAATAATTAATAAAGGAGGTCTGTCCGTGAATAATGATATATTGGCATCAAAAAGAAGTGTTATCATTCGTGAAAACAATAAAAAACTGAACTAACACTTAAACACAACTTTTTTCTTTCCAAAAAGTCATTTACATGTAAAATAGTGGACGGATTAGGTTATTACGAGTATTTTGTATATAAACAGTGCCACATGTCATTAGGGGTATTACAGGTATTTCTTTCACAGCATACAATTTCACAGCCGCTCTAACCAAACGGACTTCTGCTTTTCCAACAGCTGCTTTCCCACAGCTGCTTTTCCATAGCCTGCAGCCCACAACAGCTTTTTCAAAAGCCACAGCCCAACCAAACACACCCTAAGACGCGGAGCAACCACCTTTCCCAAAAGCATTGGCTTAATCCAATCCACATTCCAGCCAAGATCGGACCTTTCTCCAACTCTCCCGGAGGTGACGCTTTATCCAAAAATCACATCTCTTCGATGAATCGGCCAGTTGGACCTGATCCGAAACATCGAGGGGCTACTGTTGGGGCTTAATTTTTAACACCAAGACGACCCTCCGGGCACCAGTCGAGAAAGGTCACGCATTGCTACTCAAATCAAAAGGTTATTGCTCAGGTCACCGGCGATCGAGTATGATCTATCAGTCATGGCTATCAACTAGTGGCAAGACCACCTGAGACGACTAAAAAAAGTATCACCTGAGTGCTAGGTAAGACCTGAAATGGATGGGTGCATCTCAGCATTATTTCGCCAGTTGAAAGGCCTAAATATGTATTTGCTAGCATACATGTAAACTAGCAAATACATATCGTTTGCACCAGGAGAGAAAACTGCAACCTCTTTGAATTAAAAACTCAACAGTTGCACCAGGAGAAGCTGCCGGCTTGGGTGAGGGACGGAATCAACTCTACCTGCCGCAAGTTTCTATGGGCTGGACCGGACGGCGACGTTTGTGGAAAGTGTATGGTTAACTGGCCTACTACATGCCTGCCGACGCAGCTCGGTGGCCTGGGTGTGACAGATCTCAAGCTCGCCGGCTTTGCACTACAATGCCGCTGGCTGTGGCTGCATAAGTCCGGCGACGACAGAGCTTAGGCTGAGCTGCCGCTGCACGTCCAGCCAGAGGTGTGCGCCTTCTTTCAGGCCTCGGTTCGTGTAATCGTTGGCGACGGTGAACGCGCCAAGTTCTGGATGGATAACTGGCTGGACGGCCAGTCTGCTGCGAGCTGGGCGCCGGCGCTAGCAACGGCAGTGTCGCGGCGAGGCATGGTTTCATTGACAGTGGCGCAAGCACTGCATAACAGCAGGTGGACTCAGGACTTCACCCGGCAGCTGATGTTGGCTGCAGTCTCTGACTATCTCCAGCTCTGGCAACGAGTAGCTGATGTGCAACTAACAACCGGCGTGGAAGATCAATTTGTGTGGCGGTGGACCAGCTCCGGCCAATGCACGGCGCGCTCAGCATACCGGATGTTACTCCAGGGGAAGCAACCATTTGAGGGGGCGCAGTTGATCTGGAGAACCTGGGCGCCGTTGAGGGTAAAGGTCTTCTTGTGGCTAGCATTCCGGAGAAGGCACTGGACTGCTGATCGGAGACAGCGACATGGCCTACAAACACACACCAATTGCGTTCTCTGCGAGCAGGAACCGGAGACCACTGACCACCTGTTCATCGACTGTTCGTTCACTAGACAGGTTTGGTGGCCTATCGTCCAACGCCTGGGCATCGTGCAGCTCCCGCAAGGACGATGTTCCTGAAAGAAAATAGCGGAACGTGATGCCTTTGACTCGGCTCACGGTGCGTGTTATATAGGCCGGGAATAGCCCCCGGCGTGGCTTACAACTTGTACACCAAGTAGCCGTCGGATGATCTCAACAATACAAGCTACACTTCCTATACAAGTCAAGGTTGTTGAGATACACCCGGCGCCTTATCACACCCGATTTTAGAAAACAAACCAAGTGTACCCTGTATGTGTGCCAGGATCAAGTTTCACGCATACGGTGAGCCAGTAGTGAATAACAAATATAGTATCACGTAAAATAAACTATATAAATGACTTACAAGTCTATCAGAGTTACAGCGTATCCTGGAAACGAATGCTCCAAACTTCACAGGCAATCGACTGGGGGTTGCGTACGCCTAGAACTCAACACCATCTTCATAAGCTTCACACACCTTCTTCTGAGCAGCAATTAGCAAGGTTGAGTACACTTATGGTTGGTACTCAGCAAGGCCACAAGAAATAACAAGAGAGTAAATTAATTATCAACTTTAAGTAAATTAATCATGCGAGGGTCCAGGCCACTCTTAACCGTGAGTACGGCTGATATATCAGTTTTACACTCTGCAGAGGTTGTCCACTTTCACCATAAGCCACGTAAAAGTTCAAAAGAACGTTAAACCCAACCATGTTGTGCGGATCAGGCACGCATCACACTATCGAGGTGTGACTGCATAGGGACGCTACGGGGCCTTTACAAAGATTCCCTAATAAGTGTAGTCCGCTAAGATTTCAAAATCCAAGCAAAGCATAACTCTCCCTAATGAGGTCTGTCTCTTAGCTAAGCCCACAGCTCAAGAGGACCGGGTTATACCTCATCGAAGTCTCCCCCACTTGCCCTTTCGGTAAGACATGCACAAACTAGAGTCTCTAATTATTCAGCCGAGGCCAGAGCCCATTGGCACTCATGGTTGTACTGTTTTCCTGGGTGGTCACTCCATATTCCAATTAAATCAACATGATAGTGTAATTAAAGCATAGGTAGAAAGATGGTTAGGGTCACTTGCCTTCATGCAACATAAATACCACTGCTCAAAGTCTTCAACTCTTGCTATTGCTCTTTTAATCTTCAAATACTCGAACTGCGCTTCTTCTTCTCATAGAAATCATCGAGCACAACCATACAAACATGCAACTATACAAACAAACAAACAAGAACAACTAAGAACAATACACCAATCAAAGGAAAAGCTTTAAAAAGAGCGCACTAAAGGATAGGGCTTGGTCAATTCTCGTCACCATCTGACATAGTCTGCTTGTTTATTTTATATCTCGAGTTCTAGACATCCGATTAACGTGATTCGAATTGGTTTAGCTTCATAATTTGATAGTCTATCTTCTCGAAACATTTCACGATTTTAGGAGCTACTTTCTAGAAATGACATAAGATTTAGTGTACCTTTCAGAATCTATTTTTGAGGGTGAAAAATCTCCACTGTGACTTATTGCTATTCTTCACCTCCCTCTGTTAGCTTATATTAGAGGGTTTCGATCCTACAACAAGTTAAATAATACTTCTAATCGTAATTCATGTCGATATGAGTCTATCGCAACGAAAACGGATTAAAACAAATCTAAAACGTGGAAACTACGGACTAAACAAGATTTCCGACGCTTAAAACTAGCAGGGGCTTTTCTACAAAAGAGTATAGACTAAACGAATATGGTAGAAAATTACAAGATTCACTGAGGGTCTTACTAAAAATGTTGAGGCAAAAAACGACGGAAGGCTCGACGCGACGACGAGACGAAGAATGGGCGGTAGTGGAAGATATGGTGGAAGAAAACTACCTTAGGAAATCCCAAACAAAGGGGCCTCCCTGTAAAGGAGTCTATGGTGCGTCTTTTCCAGAGGAGAGGTGGCTCATATATATAGGGAGACAAACTCCTCATCTCCATGTCCATTAGCAATATGGGACTAATCGATAGATTACCCCTTTTAATGCTAATGGGCTTTAGAGATATCCCACAACATACTTTGAAATTTGGCCCAATAAAGTGGTGGGATGGATTTGGGCTAAAATTGGATCAACTTTGGGTCAAGGCTGGTCTAGTAATATTTATGGTGATTTTTATTCTCGGAATAATTATTTTTCTGGTTATAAAATAATTCCAGATAAGTCCAGAATTCATATTTAAACCATGAAAAATAATCAAAAAATTCCAAAAATCCTAGGAAAAATCCTAGAGATAGATTTGGACATGAGGAATCCAAATAATGTATTTGGACCTCACGAAAAGGATTTGAGCCCACTCCAAAAATTGAGGCTTCTAAACGTGTTTTTGAAAACTTTACGCACATAAAACCACTAAATGAAACCGGCATGAATGCAAAGTACTCAATATTAAACCTATGTTGTTTTAACTTAACTCAGAAAACAAAATTTTCCTATACTAAATTCCCTGTTCATTAGTTAAAGGTCAGAAAATTTTAAAAAAATTGAGAAAATCATTGTATTAATTATGCTATCAATTCACATCCCAAAATCCAAAAATTTTGGGGTGTGACACGCCTCCAACAGATCACGCACACACCTGACTACAATCTAAACAGCCTGCACGTATCTTAGTAGTTTAACATCCTCCCTCAATCACAACCTCTCTGTCAGGTTGAGATTGGTCTTGAAAGCTTCAAGCTGCCGTGCAGGTAAGGGCTTAGTAAATCCATCTGCCACTTGATCCCCTGTTGGTATGAACCGAATTTCTAATAATTTTTGTGCTACTCTTTCACGTACAAAATGATAATCAACTACAATGTGTTTTGTCCTAGCATGAAACACTGGATTCATTGACAAGTACTTTGCACCTAAATTGTCACACCAGAGACGAGGAACAGGTGGGTGTGAGACCTTCAATTCAGAGTTCAGACAGAAGAGTCTGTACCCAGATTATGTCAGCACTTGCATTAGCCAATGCTTTATATTCAGCTTCAGTACTTGACCGAGAGACCGTGGGTTGTTTCCTTGCACTCCAAGAGATGAGATTGGACCCAAGAAATATTGCAAATCCTCCTGTAGAACGTCTATCATCCGGACATCCAGCCCAGTCTGCATCATCAAAAGCACTCACCATCATCGAACTGGATTTGCTGAGCTTAACTCCAAGCTGTAACGTTCCACTAACATAACAAAGGATCCGTTTGACTGCTGCCCAATGTACATCTGTTGGGGAATGAAGAAATTGACAAACTTTGTTTACTGCAAAGGAGATGTCAGGTCGAGTTAGTGTCAAGTACTGCAAAGCTCCAACTATACTTCTGTAACGTGTGGAGTCTTCAGGTCCTAATTTCTCTCCTTCTGTGACAGTCAGTTTTTCTGACGCTGACAAAGGTGTATTTACTTCCTTGCAACCTGTCATCCCCACACGCTGAAGGGTTTCTGTGGCATATCTTTCTTGTGTCAACAGAAGATCATCCTTGCATCGCTTGACTTCAATCCCAAGGAAGTAATGAAGATCACCCAAATGCTTTAGAGCAAAGTCCTGCTCAAGATCCTTTAGCAATGCCATAGTTGCCTCCTGAGATGAGCTGGCAACAATAATGTCATCAATATATACCAAAACGAAAATGGTATGCTTCCCTTTATTATAGAAAAACAGGGAAGTATCAGCTTTAGATGGAGTGAAACCAAGATCCTGTAGTTTCTGACTGAGATGCGAGTACCATGCCCTTGGTGCCTGTTTCAGTCCATACAAAGCTTTATCCAACTTATAAACATAATTGGGATTCATATGATCTTCATAACCTGGAGGCTGTCGCATAAACACTTCTTCCTCTAGAACACCATGAAGAAACGTGTTATGTACGTCCAATTGGCGAAGAGACCACCCTCGAGCATTGCAATTGACAAAACAAGATGAATAGTGGCCGCCTTGACTACATGACTGAATGTGTCCTCGTAGTCAATACCATAGCGTTGTTTAAATCCGTTTGCGACCAACCGAGCCTTATACTTATCAATGGAGCCATCTGCCTTCTTTTTTACCTTATAAACCCATTTGCAATCAATGATATTCTTCCCGGACTGAGGTGGGACTAGATGCCAAGTCCTATTTTTCATCAAGGCCGAAAATTCCTTGTCCATTGCCTCTTTCCAATTTTTACTGGTTAAAGCATCATGCAATGTAGAAGGTTCTGCAGTAGCTAGGTTGCCATACCATACCGTACCATCGGTGAGAATACAAGGCTTCCGTATGCCGTGCTGAAGACGAGTAACAGGACGAGGTGCGGACTCTGGCGCCGGTGCAGCAGAGACCGGTGGCGGAGGCGCAGGATCCCGGGGAGAATCAGGCACAGACTCCCCGGCACGCTCGGGATCCGGCAGCTGAGCAGAGGCGCCCGCACCGGAAACGTCAGGGCCCCTGGTCATGGTCGGCCCGGTGGGCGACGCCACCTGACGAGCACCACGCGGCACAACCGGAGAGGATGTGGAGACATCATGCTGCGACGACGGGGCGCAGGTCGAGTCGGGCGTCGAGGAGCCGGACGACGCGGGAGAATCAGGTCCGGGATTTGTGCTAGGCATGGCCGGTAGCAATGGAACCTGCCCCTGCACAAAGTGACGACTCGGCACCAAATTTTCACCAGGAGCTTCTGCATACTGATCACCAGAGTTAGGATCATTAATCAAAGATGGATCACACGCATTGTCATCCCCCGAAAAAAGAGAAGGAGAGAGAAAGGAGATCTCAGCACGAAGGCGCGCTCCGGCATTAGGATGAAGTTTTGCAAAAGGGAATACGGTCTCATCATAAACAACATCCCGGGAGATGTAAACCCGACCAGCAGCAACGTCAAGGCACTTAAATCCTTTATGAAGAGGGCTGTAGCCTAAGAAAACGCACTGTTTGGAACGAAACTGGAGTTTACGAGTGTTATATGGGCGAAGATTAGGCCAACAAGCGCAGCCAAAGATACGAAGGTTATCATAATCTGGATGTTGCTGAAAAAGCCGGAACAGAGGGGTGTCATGAGCAATGACTTTACTAGGAAGGTGGTTAATGAGGTATGCAGCTGTCGAAAACGCTTCATCCCAAAATTTAAGAGGCATGGAGGCGTGTGCAAGAAGAGACAGGCCAACCTCAACAATGTGCCTATGTTTGCGTTCAGCTGAACCATTTTGCTGATGAGCATGAGGACATGAAACATGGTGAGTAATACCAACACGTTGGAAAAACGAGTTTAGTTTTTGATATTCGCCACCCCAATCCGTTTGCATAGCAACAATTTTCCGATTAAAAAGGCGTTCAACAAGACTTTGAAAGTCATGAAAACGCTGAAATACTTCAGATTTGTGTTTGAGCATATAAATCCAAACAAATTTGCTATAGTCATCAATGAAGCTCACATAGTATTTATTGCGCCCAATGGAATCGAGGGCAGGTCCCATACATCTGAAAAGACTAACTGAAGAGGAGCTTCAGAGACACTAGACGACCTACTATAGGGTAACGGATGACTTTTGCCTTTTTGACATGCATCACAGACAGACATGCTACTGGAATCATGATCAAAAGGAATCTTATTTCTAGTCAAGACTTGATGCACAATTTGAAAGGAAGGATGCCCTAAACGATCGTGCCACCTCACTGAAGACACCTTGGTGGCACCAAGCACCTCTTTATTTTGGAAAAACGGCAGGGGATAGAGACCACCTCTACATCTACCTTCCAGCAGAGTTTTCTTCATTGCTTGATCCTTGATCAAAAAATGGTTTGGATGAAATTCTAGAAAAGCATGATTATCACAAGCAAGACGATGAACATAGACTAAATTTTTGTTGGCTTTAGGGACATAAAGAACATTGTTCAGAAAGAGATTTTTGGAAGGGGTATGAACAATAGTGCGACCAATCTGATCAATATCCATACCTGCTCCACTGGCAGTGTGAACCTGATCGTTGCCACGTATTTGTCCCTTGTAGTCAGCTTGTCGAGCTCAGATGTGATGTGATCGGTGGCACCCGAATCTGTGTACCGGTTCGTGTCGACACCATAGGAAGTAGTAGCTGATGCGACACTCCTTTCTTCACCTGTGAAAGAAGCATCAAACCTCTTGTAGCACTTGACGACAGTGTGGGCGATCTTGCCGCAGAGCTGGCACTTGGGGCGGTAGTCGGAGTTGCTGTTGCTGTTGCCGCCCTGGCGCTGATCACCGCCGCGTCCACGACCGTTCCCATGGCCGCAACCACGCCCACGAGGGTTGCCTCCACCGCGACCTCCTCGGGACGCAGCATTGGCAGAGGAGTTCCCACCGGTGCCTTGGAGAAGATCCAGCCGCTGCTCGAAGCTGGTCAGCTGGGTGTAGAGGTCCCCAAGCGAGATTGGTTCAACACGCGCTGCGACGGCCGAAACGACGGGGTTGAAATCCATGTCGAGCCCTGCCAGCACATAAGACACGAGCTCCTCATCTTCAATCTTCTTCCCAGCAGATGCCATCTCATCTGACAGGGACTTCATCTTGCCGATGTACTCGGCGATGGTCATCGACCCCTTCTGGGTCGTGGCGAGGGCCATACGCGTGTTGATGATACGCGCACGGGACTGGGACGCGAACATTTTGTCGATGGCGCTCCAGACTTCGGCGGCCGTCGTCAAGGCGACGACCTGCATGAGCACGTCACGCGAGAGAGACGACAACAGGTAGCTGAGAGCCTGTTGTTCCTGCGCCTCCCACTGCACATGCGCCGGATTGGCCACCTCCTGGGCCTTGCCATCCATGGTGACGGTCACCGTGCGAGAAGGCGCCTTGCTAGTCCCGTCGATGAAGCCACCAAGTTGTGCCCCTTCAGGGCCGCCAGGACCTGGGCCTTCCACAGCAGATGATTGCTGCGTGTCAGCTTCTCCGAGATGGGAAAAGCGAGCGAGGGAGCAGCAGACAGCACAGAGGACGATGGGGACGCCATGAACGAATCTGGAGAGAAAGTAGGCTCTGATTACCATGAAAGAAAATAGAGGAACGTGATGCCTTTGACTCGGCTCACGGTGCGTGTTATATAGGCCGGGAATAGCCCCCGGCGTGGCTTACAACTTGTACACCAAGTAGCCGTCGGATGATCTCAACAATACAAGCTACACTTCCTATACAAGTCAAGGTTGTTGAGATACACCCGGCGCCTCCAACAGATCACGCACACACCTGACTACAATCTAAACAGCCTGCACGTATCTTAGTAGTTTAACAGTTCCATGGCGGTGTGGTGATCCGCTGCTGGCAAGTAGGAAGAAGGGCCGGATTCGACACACTATTTGCCCTGACGACTTGGCAGGTGTGGAAGGAACGCAATGCGAGGGTCTTCAGGGACAGCACGAGCGATGCACAAGAAGTACTCATCAAGATCAGGCAGCAGGCACAGTTATGGATTCTAGCGGGCGCAAAAGAACTAGGTCGTCTATGTTGCGAGTAGTCCCATAGCTTACTCCCCGTGGCTGCGCCCCGGACAGGTTGTTCTTTCTCTTTGCGCAACATGTACGCTGAAGCTGGTACCGTCTTCGATGGTCGCCTGTAATTTAACCTCTTCTTCTTTAATACAAAGATGCGCAGACCTCCTGCGTATTCGAGAGAAAAAAACAGCTGTGAGTAATATCCATTGCAGATCGAGATGCAGATACTCACATACATAGGTGCGCGCATGCACCATCTACTCTTTTTAGGAACAAAGACATATGCACACACGCAAGTTACGTACGTTCATCACCAACCCAAGGTGCCGAGCCAGCAAGAAGTCTTCACGCAACCGGTGCAATCAGTTTGGTCTTTGCTGCTTGCATGGGTGCACGGAGTCATCAGCCATGGACCAATACAAGTACGTATATATACGTACGTACATGCAGCGCCAAAAACCCAAAACCGGTGCAGGGAGGAGCTGCGTCGCCGTCTTAATTAGCACTCCGACCGGCACCACCTAGCTAATAGCCTTCTCAAGCTAGCTTTGCTGGCAAATTCCGGTATTATTCTTTGCAGCAGAGTGAAGGCCGTGAACGGGAGGTCGACGAATGGATCCATGGAAGACGGAAGAAGATGCTGGATCACGTATACCATTTATTGATCCGGAGCTACTACTATCCTAGTATACAAAAGTAGTGGAGCTTCACCAACCCGCTATATGCTTGAGATGATTACTCTCTCTCTCTCTCTCGGCAAAGCGATCGAGCAACTCGTGTCGTGTCGTGCAAGGAACTTGGAGAGATTAGCTAGATTCGGAGGGGCCAGCGCTTAGCTGCATGCGAGAGCTACTAGCTGAAGGCTGGCCTAGCTTTCTCTCTCTCTGACGGCGACATTTCTCAGACACGCGTCGTAGCCACTAAACGTTTATGATATAGAGGTCTGTATTTATACCGATGCGAGATGTACTGAAGAATCAAGGCCTCGGCCCAATCTAACCTGTCCAGCTGGGCCTTTGACAATTCAGGCCCAACACCTGCCCAGCTTTTCCACGCGGTCAAAACACACACACTCACCCAGAGTTGATGATCGAGTTGATGTAGTACTTGTAGATCGAGTAGATCAGATACTTTTGTCCATGTTACATTAATAATATATATATGTCTGCACATGTGTGATCCTACATTTCCTACCAAACCGGTTTGATCAACTTTGGACTTGACTGGTCGCCCGAGGCATGCACACACTCGATCCAAATTGCACATCCAGCTGGCATATTAGTATGAGGGAACTCGATCAAGAAACACCGATAGATACGCGTTCACGAGACTACTGCTCGTACAAATATACTCGTGTACGTGCCGACCCGTACTACGGTGCCTGACTCGGTCGTATAGCGCCAAATGCAGTGAGCGAGGAGAAAAGGCTATACTCCGATCCACTAGTACATACGTATCGATCTCCCTCGTTTCTCCGGCACCAATTAATTTAATACAACAACCCCAGACCAGGTTGCTGCAACTGCAATGCAATATGCATGCACAGCCGCACGTTAGGGCCGGCAGTGCGTGCGTGTTGAATTCAAGCGAGAAGAAGCAACTAGCTAGCTAGCCAAAAGCATGTGATTCAATTCGATTTGGGTGACCAAAACGGATTTGAGTCAAACATATGTATGATCGACCTTGTTAGCAGGTCCGGTCAACGATCTGCTACGTACCTTCATATGGAGGGGCCCGCAAGGCGACGTACGGCTCGGAAGAAGTTGAGAACAGTCACCGTGAGAGCCATATGCCGGCCGCCGTGCTGGTCGGGTTTGCACCTGTCAATCTGGCCGCATGCACGTCTTCGTCTTCGTCTTGGCCGTTACCGACCGGCGCGTGTCAGCTGCCTCCATGCCACACGCCTTTAATTAGCAGATCGAGCGACTAAGGGTCTCTTACTCTCTTTGATTGATTGAGGTTGCTAAAATTTACCCCCCCCCCCCCCCCCACACACACTCTCTCTTTTTACTACAAATTAACAGATTGTATCCAAACAGGTGTGCTAAACCCTGTTAAAAGTGACCTGCTAAAGTTTAGCACCACCACATTTCTTATCACCTCAAAGAAGTGCTTTTTTTTTATAAAAGTGGTTCCTGGTGGCCTTTTGACACCCACTACCCCTCCTCCACCGCATTAATTTTCTCCCCACCCTCTCTCTCTCCCCCAACATCTCCGCACACTACCAGAATCATGCACATCGGCACCGGGTGGGAAAGCCCTTTAGCACCGGGTTTCCCACCCGGTGCCAATCTTCCGGTGCTAAAGGGTGCCGGTGCCACCTTTAGCACCGGGTCAAAAAACCGGTGCTAAAGGTGGGGGCTCTAGCCAAAAATATTTGCATATTTGCGTGTTGCGGGATTCGAACTCAAGACCTCTTGGCTCGCGCGCGTACACCCACCTAACCATCTCACCTACATAGCACATGTGATAGGATTAAAGATGCGCTCCTTTTGAAGTAGCATGTGACACCTACATTAGCACCGGATCGTATTTACGAACCGGTGCTAAAGGGCCTTTAGCACCGGGTCGTAACACCACCCGGTGCTAAAGGGTGACCCTTTAGCACCGGGTCGTAATACCACCCGGTGCTAAAGGAGGGGGACCCTTTAGCACCGGGTTGTAACACCAACTGGTGCTAAAGGGGACTTTTAGCACCGGTTGGTGTTACAACCCGGTGCTAAAGGGTTCCCGAGGGCGCCCCAATTTCGCACCCGGTGCTAATGTTACATTAGCACCGGATCTTAAGTGCACCGAGGCATATGAGGGGTGCGGATGTGGGTTATTCTTGTAGTGGCACCCCGGTCTCTGACACCCACATCCGCACTCTCCTCCGCACCACACCCCGCCGCTCAGCCGCGCCACAGGCCCTCCTTCCCTCCATCGAGCCGCGCCTCCGCTGGTCTTCGTACCCCTAGAAAACTGCCTTCGCGCGCCCTCTCGTCACCGGTCCTATCCACAGAACTCCCCAAATCCCAGATCTTGCTTGTGCCGGCGTCCTTCAAGAACGACAAGCGGTGGTGATGGACGGCCATGGCGACAACGGCCTCATTGATTTGTTCTCCCAGCCGGCGGATCCAATTTTTCCCTCCGGATTCGACTTCTCTCAAGCTGAGTCGTCGGTTCTGGAGTACCACGACGTCCGCGCTCCACGCCCCGGCATGCCAGCACTGGACCTCAACTCCGAGGCCGGTGAGTTCCCAGATCTGGGGACATACTCCAACATGCTTCAAGGGATTGGATCCAATCATCCCGGGCGAAACCTCGGCTTACGCTGCCCTCGCGCGCCTCGCAGTGCGGTCGGTGATGCTGTAGGCCGCGGCCGTGGTGGAGAAGGTAGCGGCCGTGGCGGGAAAGGAGCACGTGGATCCATGTCTGAGGGTGGTGCGGGCGGTGGAGGACATGGTGGATCCATGGCCGATGGTGCTGCAGGTGGTGGAGGTCGAGGCAGATCCATGGCCGATGGTTCTGCGGGCGATGGAGGCCGACGTGGTCCTGCTCGTCATGGTGTAGATGATGACCAAGCTGAAGAAGACGACGTCGAAGAAGGATTCTACCAGGCCTCTGAGGTAACACAACATGTACGATGAACATGTTATTGTTGATGAACTTGTGTTAAAATAGAGCGTGTTCTTTTTGTTTTGCGCTAGATTAAATGTATGATATTGTACTCTTTTTGTTTCACACTAGATTAACAATGATAAGGCAAAATGGTCAGTCCAAAATACAGTAGTGTTCTTAGATTTGTGTTGTGAGCAAATTAAAGCAGAAAATTGTATCAAGGGAACAATGTTGAGCCGAGGGTACAAGATCCTAGCTGACAAATACCTCATGACAACTAGATTGAAGCATGATAAGGATCACTTTAGGAACAGGATTACTCAGCTTAAAAGTCTGTATCAGTTCTGGTTGAGGCGGCAACCTCATTCCAAACAGACCCTAAGCTTGGCTCACGGAAGGGACAAAGCGAAACAAAGCAACAACTGCTCGTGGAATTCAAGCTGAACCCTTTGGAGGATCACGTACTACACAGCCTGACGGCAGCATTCTTACTGCAGGCTCGTGTCAATATTAATTGTTACAACCAACCATGTCGCAGTCTGTGCTATCCAGCTGGATATATATATATATATATATATATATATATATATATATATATATATATATATATATACATGTACACATGGATGGCATATGCGATCGAGAGCGCCCATGGTATACGTGAGACGGCGGTAATGCGGCTGCCCAACCCTGGAAAGAATTAGTAGTGTCACTCGTGTCAAAGGCTGACGGATGCATGCCTCGTTGGCTAACGTCGACCATCCACGATCATGTGTTGCCGTAGTGCTTATCTCATGCACACGCCTACGATACGTTCCTTTCTAGGAGGGGCAGCGTACGTCGTCGACACCTGCCATAGAGATAGATTAGGTATACAGTGTAAGCCGTCATGGTTGTTTTGCCTATACAAGAATAGTGCCAGTGTAGCTACACAGAAGCCATCCGAAACTTTGTGTCTGCCACCGTACTCTCAAGGGCTCTTATGTCGTCATATAGTCAGAAAAGGTGGTGGTGTGTGTGTGTATACTTACTGATCAAATAAGAGTGTGTGTGCGTCAGCATATGGAGACTCTGCTGTTCTTCTTCTTCTTTTTTTTTTGATAGGCGGAGGCTCTGCTGTTGATATCTAACTAACACAAGGGAAAACGAGAGCTGAAGGAGAAATATATTAACATAACTTGAGTAGGTCCCAGGTGCAGTGATGCTGGATAACTGAACGCGTATATATATGTAGTGGCGACGGTGAAACAACCAGATCGAAGAACCCCTTTAATTTGTGGTCGTAGGTGTGAGAGAATATAATGCGCAAGTCTTCCTGTACTGGGAGACCGCCATGGTCATGAGGATTTGGTGGATCGCCATGGTGGAAGGGCAATGCCAGAGTACCAGAATTATGGCCATGTTTGATTGGGTTTTCAATTTTTTTTCCCGGAAAATCTTGTATGCATGAAGTATTAAATAAAGTCTATTTGTAAAACCTGTCGAAACCGCGTGGACAACGAAGAAAACCTGCAGTATACAAGTGGAGGGGAAAAAACCAAATGCATTCGTTCTTTTCTCACTTTTGGACTTTTTATCAGTACTCCATTGGACTTTATTAGTGATCAACACGAGAGATTATTTAATAACTAAAGAGATATGTGTAATACTAACTGTAAGCATAAACCTTGTACAGATGATGGAAGCCACCGTAACATGCATGATTATCTGGTACTGGTAGTAGTCCAGCAGCTACACTACAAAGCTCCAAATAGACATTTGTTAATAAAATCAAATAGACATTTAATAACAACTATAACATATCATCAACTTGTAGCTGAGTTTACTTTTAAATTACCACTTTAGCTAAAATAAATATGTGGTACTATATGATTATGGAGGCAGTTATACATAAAATTGTTGACCACAGTGAGGAAATGTGGGTGTCCATTTGCAGCCGACTAGCAGCTAACCCAAATGTTCTATTTGCTTGGAAGCTTCCTTTTGCCACCTTTTTAAATTCTCCGAAGTGGCCGGTATACATTGTCAAAAAAAAGGCGTCGCGCGCATATATTTCTAAGACTACTTTTGAGTTTACATTGATGTTTCCTGCTTTTAGCCCACTAGATAGTGTATTAATGTACACGAAAAAGGGGAGAGATCAAGAGGATCCACTTCGCTTTGTCGTCCCCATGATACAATCTCTGGAACTTCTGCACTTTCATAGGTCCATGTTTCTGTCTCACCATTTTCCATCACGTACATCAGGAAGAAAGCGTGGAACATGAGGCTTCAAAAATGTTGGTAAACAAACTCCATTTTTTTCTCGTGGAGGACAATATAAATTCCATTCTTAAGCACTGATGTCAGATAAAGCATGCATTATCTAGTGATTAATGATATGGTAAGGGGTAAGCAGGGGATCGGAGCATAGTAGCAGGTAACAGGTTCATGGTTTCAACCGCGGTAAGTTAATAAGATGTACGGAGTATATGATTAACTCAATCATAGATAATTAGGTGAACCTCTACTTTAGTCTCCACTACTAGATACTAATGTAAATTTAAGCATAACCTACTTTAGTCGCCAGTTATACTAATGACATAACCATACATAACTAGGCTATGATGATATATGAAAGCAAAATCTGAACAAGCACCAACGACGTACGTACAACTTACTTCTTATATTGATGTGTATGTGTACCTATAACATATATATATGCATATAGTAGTATATAATTAAAATGTTTGCACATCGGATCGGACAACCCTGCTTGAGTCAATGTAACTGCGCGCTCTGGATTATTTCTCCCCATCATCAACCAATGCAGAAGCATATCGATCCCTTGATTTGTCCCATCAAAGAAGTTGCTACCTTGCATTAATTGTATAGATACACATTATGAACAAGCAACACCGTGCAATGGCAGCCGATGGTTTACAAACAATGCCATAATAATCTCGTTATTACGCGTAATACTATGCTCAATCCCTATCCACTTTACCTAAACAGTCTAGAGTTTGAAGGGCCGAAGTCCATGTGGCACGTGCGGAATGTGCGCCAAATGATCAGGACATGCAGTGTGAAACTGCTGCTCTTGCAGTCCGTCGCGAGTAATATAATCGAGTAGGGCTTCTTCTGGAAGCCGTTGAAATCGCTGGACTCTCTTCATCTTTTCGTCGTCTTGACCTGAGAAACTAGGGCCTTCTCCAAAAAAGTAACCTCAAAGTTCACTACGTAAAAAGAAGATTCCTATCGTATCAAAATGTCGGCACATCTATGGAGTACTAAATGTAGATGAAATCAAAAACTAATTGTACAGTTTTGTTGTACTCGGTGAGACGAACATTTTGAGCCTAATTAATCAATTTTTGGACAATTTTTTACAAATACAAACGAAATACTACAGTTGCGTATTTATGGCGAAGTGACATCTTTTTCTTAATTTCTCACCCCCTAATTTACATCTAAATAAGGTGCACGCAACCGATATAATTAATTTAGATATCTAAAACAAATAAACGATTTCTTAATTTCCGTCCAATGGAATAGCCAATAGTCATCAGTGAGGGCAGTCCCAACCCTACAACTAGGATGGTTTCATAGCATTAAATAGGGTGACACATAAGACTATTGGCCTATGTGGCGCTACATTAAATAGGAGAGAGGGGAAAAGAGCAAGACACCGTGTCTCATGCAAGACCCAGTTTCTACACGAGAACCTATGCACAGGACACTACTAAGGCCTTGTTTAGATCCAAAATATGGGGGTGGGGATTTGGGGGTTTGGGGTCACTTCGTAATCATTGCGTCACTGTAGCATTTCGTTGGTATGTGTGAAAAATTATCCAAAAATTGATTAATTAGGCTCAAAATGTTCGTCTCACAGAGTACAACAAAACTGTACAATTAGTTTTTGATTTCATCTACATTTAGTACTCTATGCATGCTATGACATTTTGACGTGACGTGAATCTTTTTTTGCATAGTGAACTTTTCATCGCTGCTATATACAAATGTTGCGCTACTTTTCCTAATAAAGAAAAAAGGTTGGCAGTGGTACGGTATAATAATAGAATTATCTATAGAAGTATCCAGTTGAAAACCCCTCCCGAGAAAGAGTCAAATGACAGTAGCTAGTAGTCCTCTAGAATAGCAGCATAGAACGACCTACCTAGTCTGAACGAGTAAAGGAGCATGATGGATTAATCAACCTAGTCAACCATGAATTAGGACTACAAAAATGGCCCAAATGCGTGGTTGGTGAAACTTCTCCGGAGACCATTCAGACCTCAATAGTCAGAAACCAGAGGAAGCGTTTCAATGGGCCCATGGAAATGATATGCAGAGGACTGGCTTACCTACAATTTTGACTACAGCAGTACGTAAGTGGCCTCTGGAATTCAAGTCCAACAAGGAACAAACATATATATATATATATATATATATATATATATATATATATATATATATATATAGTATCAACGACTGACAAAATTTGGCTCTCCAACATACCAACTTCTATAGTCTGTCTAACGTAAGAACTTGACGGGAAAGAACTTGTACAAGTAGTGTGCCCGGCCCGGCACGTAGAAGAAACACATGTACTCGTAACAGCCAGGGAAATTAATGAGCGCAAGCAGGTAGGAGCACTCAGACATATATTCTCGCTGCATGAGGCTGCCTTAGTTGACAGGCGAAGACCTCGTCATATATGTGAGCCAGGTGGTCGGTAGACAATCAAGCAGGGTGTATAGTTGACATTAGCCGTGTTTCGTTGAGGGTGAAAATTTTTACACACACGTTTAACCACTAGTTAAAGTTATTAAATAAAGTCAGTCTACAAAACTACGTATAAAACCTCCAGGTTAATTCGTAAGACCAATCTAATAAGGCATCTGACCGTACGATTAAATGATAGTTACTGCAGCAGTACTGTAGTAAATTATGGGTTAATTAGGCTTATTAGATTCACCGTGTAAAGTTAAACTCATCCTTAAAAAGTTTTACAAATAGACTTCATTTAATACTTCATGCGTGCTAGATTCCCCGGGAAAAAAATTGCTCACAAAAAAACATGACCATTGTAGAAATGTAACAGCACGAGCAGAGTAGTACTTGTTTATTTTTAACTAGTTAGCTCGTCCTAATAGTACGTAGATAATATTAAGTGATGCATCAGAGAGTAAGTAATGTGTAAACAAAAAAAAATACGAACAAGCTCTTCATTTTGCAGCCGACTAGGAGCCCCAATACTTTCTTCACTTGGAAGGTTGTTTATGCCATCTTTTTTCCAAAGTACATTATTCTAACACAAACGAAAAGTTCTCAGGACTATTTTTAATTTAGTTCGACATACATTTCCTCAGTCTAGACAATTATGAGTCGTTGGTATCAGTACATAAGGGGAGAAAATAAGGGGATCCACTTCACTTTGTCGTCTCATAATGCCATCGCGGTGGACCTTCTGCACTTTCATAGGTCCATATTTTTGTCTCGCCCTTTTCAACACGTCTATCAGTAAAAGCATATGCATGGAACTTGACATTGAAAAAGTTAGCAAAGGCGCTCCTTCTTTGCCTCATAGATAAAGATAATAAAAATACATTTCATGAGTATTTTCCAACAGTGTTATATATTAAAAGCCATCAGAGAGATGTATGGGCACTTGTACTTTTTAGTCACTAATACGATAAGCAGGGGAGTCACCATGTACTTCGGTAGTAGCACGTGTCAAAGTGACAGCTCAATGGGAGCAATGCACAATGATACTGCAGGAGCCATGATCTGAGTCATCCATCCGGTGGTAGAGCTAGTTTATAAGAAAAAATAGTTATGGATAATTAGCGTAATTGGGAGAACCTCGGGGGGGGGGGGGGGGGGGGGGGGAGGGGGGGGGTGTGCCTCTCTCCCAAAGGCGACGGGCGAAGCCCTACCCGCCGCTGCGCCGTCAGGAGCCCCGACCTCGCGCTCCCCGCTCTGCCGCTGCCTGAGCGGCCCGCCAGCGTTGTCGGGCGGCGGCGGGGCTCCTCTCCTCCGCCGTAGATCTGGGGGTGTGCTCGTCGTCCGCCTCTCTCCTCCGTCCCGCGTCCACCGGGGTTGCGGCTCCGCTTGGGCCGCATGGCGCGGTCTAGGCGTTCAAGCCCCGCGCGTTCTGCTTCCACACCGACGAGGGAGGCCGGTGGTCGGCGGGGAACCCCTTGATCGGGGCGGTGGAGGTGTTCTCGGTAGTACCCGCGGAGGGCGGCGCCGCCGCGGCTCCGATGGGATCGACGAGGTCGTCGGCGTCATGGGCCTCCTCGACGGGCAGGTGGGCTCTCTCCTTGTCTTCGGCGCCGGCCCGACGACTGGTCTGTTGCTGGGGTCCGCCATCCGGTGCAAGGCCTTGCTCTACATCGTCCCCTGTGCCGCCGGCCGTGCACCCCCTCCCCGGCTTGCTTTGGGCCGGCGGCGCCTGCCAGCCGTGGGAGGGGAGGAGGGGGTTCCTGTCCTGCTTTGGCGCTCTCGGAGATCTGGCCCTTTGGTGACGTCATCTTGACCCATCTCTATTGTGATGTCGATCACGTACTGCATGATTCATGCGCAATGGTTCAACTAGACTCGTTGGGTTTTGTCCCAAGATGGGGGAGGATCTAGGTCCTTGCGCTGGTGGTTCACTCGGGCTCGTCCGCAATTGAGGTGGGCGACTCCGGGGTGGATGTCGAGCTTGTGTCCCCCCGTTCAGTGGAATTGGTGGCGGCTTTAGTCCTTACGGGGTCGTCCAGGAAAGTGTCGGCGGTTGCGATGTGTAGGTGTTGTTCGGCAGCGTTAGAGTCAGGGCTAGTTCCTTCGGTTGTAGGTGGTGTTTTGCAAGTGTAAGCTTTGGTCCGGCGGGCTGGATCGGGCAACGTTGTTTCCCTGTTGATGGCGTTGCTGAGCGAACACATCTTCTGGCGGTTGCCGTGGTCTCCATGGTGAAGACCAAACGTTGGCACTGGCTCGACGCATTTGCCTTCCTGAAGGCGTTGTTTGGAGTTGCCCCTGCTGCCGCGTCGCTGAAGTGTTGGACCCGCTGGCGGTCCGATCTTGCAAGTCTCCAATAGGTTGTCAGCCTTTTAGGTGGATTGTCGTGAGTAACTTCGGGTTGACTCGGACATGTTGCCTAGAAGTTATGTTGTGGATTCATAAGTAGTTGGTTACTGTCGGTGGACTTATGCCTCATTTTAAACTGATAATGCCAGCATTCGACTTGGTTTATATATAAAGCTCGGTCTCGACCGTTGGTCAAAATTAGCGTAATTATCTTGTTATGATACACTTGCACTAAATTAAGCATGATGACCACATTAAGAATGCTGCCTCGCGCCAACTTTGGCAGTGATGGCATAACTGCATTATGATGAAAGCAGAAAAATCTAAACGCCATATAGATTGCCATGATGGTCGTTGTGTGTGCCAACTGCCATGCGAGTGTCAACGTAGGGCAAACTATAGGAAAAAAATGTTTGAACATACAAAGGACAACACTGTGTACGAATCAAAGCTGCTCCATTATACAAATCTGCTATAAACGTACTCTTGCCAAAAATATCGATGACATTATGACAATGTCATCAACCTATGCAGACGGATACGCTTGATTTGTCCCATCAAAGAAGTTGCCCAGTCACAACGCAACAAGCTAGAGGTTCTTATCTAAACCTGAAACGCGCTGTCCAGGTGCAGCTTATGGCTAACGACACTGGCATATGTAATCGGCAATCTCCTTACGATCAAATCATCAGTTGACAGAGGCAGGGTTAGAAAAATAAATAAACAAAAGTTCTTATAACTAATCATTTATTTTTTTCCTTTAAAAGTGTATAGCCACTCTGTGGCAGAGCAGTACCACACACACCTTTTTCTGAATTATCAACGCGCGATCTATAGTGATCGCCATTCGTTTCATCAAATTAACAACGCAGAGTTGAAGGGACCTTCCAAGACACGTGCGGAAAGTGCGCTAAACCAGACCACAGTGTGATTTTGAGACCAATCACTTCACGATTCTCTTTTCGTTCTCTCTGTTCTTGATTTTGAGACTAATCACTAGAGTACTACATCAGATACATTTTGGAAAAAGAAACTTTGGCAAAAAGGGATAAATCCACATAATTCTTTATTTTTTTAGAGAAAGCCATCATGGCAACTTTGTTGATAATTAAAGAGTAGTTACATCGTCCACTATCTTACTAATAATAAAATCTAGCAGATTCATCGACCCTATAAGTATTTTTATGTAGAAAATAAATATTAGCTATCTCGTTGGCTACTCCGTTTGCTTCCCTCAAACAATATGTGTACTGAACTCTTCATTGCATATTGATCATGTCCAATATATGCATTAGCAAGTTTTCATTACATTTGGTTCCCTCGAACATTGTATTATATTGCTAGGGTCAATCCATTGCGCAGTGATATAATCAACCTCTTCCATCCCTAGTCTCAAAACGTGTTGAAAGAATGCACAGCAACAAATCTTCCTTTAGCATGCAGCAACAGAACAATTTCTCAATTTCAGTTCCAGTTGATAGCTTTTATCACATTGCTCTGCTTCAACATGCAGCAACAAAGCATGCACCCGCGTGGTTTCAAAAACAACGGATGCATGAATTGAATCATAGCATCCTCCACCGCCACAAATATTCCAACATGAATAGGTTACCAGAAAATTTGAAGAATGCACGATTCTTGCTGGCAAACTCAAACAGCAGCATTCCTTCCTCTTTCATTTGAATCATTTCCGTTTCCTGTTGGGGGGTCAATGCTGTAGTCATCTTCAGCCGAAGCCAAGTATGGTAGCACAAGTCAGGAAGTCAGCATAACCTAGCCTTCTGATTTAATAATTAACGACATTGTACTAGATTCCTCGCTTAACTACCCCGGGAACCAACGATTGATTAGCCGATAATGAACGAGTGATGCGACCGGCCGGACACGAACGAACGCACATCTTGTGCTGTTCCATCCGTTGAAGATTGGGAGGGGAACCTGCAGTCCTTGCAATTGTGACAGGGGGTTAGACTATATGGCCAGTCCTAACATGACGCTCAAAAAAAGTACTACCTTCGTTTTAAATTATAGTTCGTTTCACCTTTTTTACTACAAGTTTGACCACTCGTATTATTCAAAAAAACTTTATGTAAATATAGTCAAATTTTAGGTATTTTTGAAGATTTTTTATTAATAAAGCAAGCCATCATAAAAAATATGATAATTTGCACAAAATTTTGAATAAGATGAGCGGCCAAACTTCGAGTCAAAAAAGACAAACAAATTATAATTTAAAATGGAGGGAGTAGATTCTAAAAAATTCAAAAAGTAACATTCAGTTATCAATTCGGTTGACTGTTCATCATTAATTGTAATAGCAATTGGATTTATTTGGTCTTAAAATATTACCCACACCTACTCATTCTGTTTTTATTTACATGCCATGTTAGGTTTGTCCTAAATCAAATATATCCAATTTTGACTAAGTTATAAAAAATATTAAAAACATCTACAATACTAAATTTGTTTCATATGATCCATCATGGACTATATTTTGATGATCCATATGTTTGGTATTGTAGATACTATTATATTTCTCTATAAATTCGATTAAAATTAGACAACTTTAACGTAGGACAAACCTAATGTGACATGTAAGTAAAAACGGAGGGAGTATCATTACAAAATATAACTAAATATCTAAATCACTAACACATGAACATAAATAAGTAAACAACTGAATCTTACTATTACTAATTGGAGGCTCCTTTTGAAGGCTCCACATTAATTCTCATGAGACGCGCTAGAAAAAGAGATAAATCCTAGTAATTCCCACAAAAAACAGAAACATCTAGAAATAAGAGCCATTAGATCTATTCCGATTTCCCACCAATGAAATATGAAAAACTATTATAAAGTGACCCCAAATAGTTGATTTAAAATTACCCACTTCCGCCATTACAGAAAAATTAAATGCATGCATATGACCTATTAATCATCCAAAAAAATTATTCTAAATATTCCGATCGAATGAAAAAAAATGTTCCCGTCTACCCACCCAGCCTCCTACGATCTCAACCATGGCTTCATTAGTAGATCGATTTGTTTTTCACAACTAGGAAGGTGGCCCGCGCAAACCGCGCGGGTAGCTAGCCAGTGTTTCTGATAATATTTAAGTATTTATATTATTTTTAGTTATTTAATATATATTTTTGTTGTTTAAATTTTGGTTTTGTAATAAGAATTTTTCGGCTGTTCATTGTCATTATATTTTAGGAGTTACAGATGAATCAATTATTTTAAGCATACATAATTTTGGGTATGGGTCCAATGGTTACATATTTTGTAGAATAAGTTTTTTAGTCTAAACTTCATACGGAATGATTAATCTCTAATTTTTTCAGCATATATCTTAATCCTATATCTTGTGTTTAGATTTGGCAATGAGGTCCTATATGTATTCCAATTTTATTTTTAGTTGTTTTCATGTCTATTTTGTTTTCTTCTCTATTTACTTTTATGTTTCCAAGTGGGGCATAATCTAGGTCTATCTTTTTTTATCTCTTATGATCTCTTATGGTATCGTTTTACGTGTTTAGTATTGCTTTGGCTCAGGATACATGCGGAAGCACTTCAACTCAAGGTTATTTAGTTGTATATTAAAAAAAGAGTGAATTTCACTGCAGGTACATGAACTTTTTCTAAGATCTCATCTAGGTCAGCAAACCAAAAAAATGGTCATCTAGGTCCATCAACTTTTTCTGAGGTCTCATCTAGGTCCACAAACTAAATAAGTGGCCATCTAGGTCCACGAACTTTTAAAGAGCTGTTGTCTAGGCCCAAGGCGGCGGCGACGAGCCTGACCTTGATGACCACTCTTTGAAAGTTCATGGAACTAGATGACCACTTTTAAAAGTTCATGGACCTAGATGGCCGGTTATTTAGTTTTCGGACCTAGATGAGATCTCGGGGAAAGTTTACGGACCTAGATGACTGTTTTTTTAGTTTGCGGACCTAGATGAGATCTCGAGAAAAGTTTATGGACCTACATTAAAATTTACTCAAAAAATAAAGAATGACACAAAATAATGTACTATTGAAGGAACTCAGCCCGAACAGAAAGAGTAGCCCTTCCTGCCTACCCCGCTCCTAGCCCAGTGCCGAAGTGGTCCAATTTAGTCTCTTAGGCATTAATTCAATTTTCTAGCCCCTATATCTAGATCGATTTACTAAGAGACACAATTCCTACTCACCTTCTTTTATCTGTATCATAGTGTTGTTCTCGTTCCAGAAACATGGGAATAATTTAGTCCATACCTTATAAAACATAAGTTGACCCAAATCTTGTGACTACCCCTGCTCTAGATGTCTTGTTCGGTGGCATGACATTTTTTGAATTTGCGGCTTCAAGTTTCTTGCATGTGTTGTGGTTCCATCTAGATCTTTATTGTGCTTAGTATGAATTGCCTGTGTGACGTAGGATTTATACTGCTTAAATGGAGAATATTTTTTTGGGAGTTTAATTTGAGCGTAGCTTATTGTTTTTCATATTGTTTGAATTCTACTCCGTATATTTTTTAGGCCAAAACTTTATTGACTATATGTGCAGACATTGGATCTTTGAGCATGTTTAGTTTACTACAATGTAAATCCATTAGGCTTACATGGGATGATGGTTTAATTTTCATCACCTAAGTCTACAAGAACGCAGTGACCTTTGACTTTACATTTTTTCTATGATGTCTTATTGCTGGGCTGCACCTTCCTACCGCTGACAGCTTCCCACTAAATTGCACCACGCACGTGTCAATCTACTTCCTTGGCATCTAGTTTGTTTTCCTTGATGGATTACCTCTAGACTTCACTGAATTGATGATTTGTTTCCTACATATGTTACTTACATGCCCTGATGCATGGGCATCGATTCATTCCATACGAAGGGTGTTCTCCTATTCAAATAGACACTATTTAATTTTGAAATTACATATAGTTAGTAGTTGTATTTATCCCAAAATCTATGAATTACCGTAAACTGTTAGATCATCATTAAATGCAATGGTGTAATAAGTTCTTTTCTTTTTTATATTAACGTGGAAATTTCTACGCACTATCAGTGAATGTGGTGCTTTTTTAAAACTATTGCATTAATATATATTTTAGGACGGAGGGAGTAGTTCATATGAAAACTAAACAAATAATTTTTCTTATTTTAATTCCAAATTTAGCATATTATGATTCGTGATTGGCATGTACTCTTTTCATTAATTTAGACTATTAGATCTTCATAAAATCCAAGGGTCTGTATCTTTATCTTTTTTATGTAGCGTAATATTATAGAAATTTTTGGAATAATATGGACCTTTAGATCTAAGGAAGGCATATATTGTATTTAGCGTAGTAATATAGATTTTTTTAGAATAATATGGATCGTCAGATCTTTATAAAATCCGAAGGTGTTTATTCTTCTCTTTTTTAGATTAACGTGAAAATTTCTTGGAATAATATACACTGTTAGATCTTCATAAAATCTGATGACATATATTATTTTTTTCAGATTAACATAGTAATATGGACCGTTAGATCTTCAAAAAATTTGATGGTATATATTCTTCTCTTTTTTAGATTAACGAAATAATATGTACCGTGAGATCTTCATTAAATCAGACGGTCCATATTTTTCTCTTTTTTAGAACAATGTGGGAATTTCTTGACCCTCTCGGCGAACGTGATGGCTCCTTTTAACACTATTGTATATTAATATAATAGATGACCATGGGGTGGAGGAACGCCTATAGCAGCCTGGAGCAGGCAAGGTGTGCCTTGCTGCGGCAGCCATGGCAGGTAAGTGAGTTAATTAAGGCTTAGAATGGTTCTGCTTGGGTTGAGATGGTTGATATTTCCAAGCCTACTCGACGTTGATTATTTCCATGCCAAGAATAGGTAGTACAAGTAGCATGTAGTTTCATCTACTTCTCGATGTGCATGGAGGATTCCATAATTGCATCACAGGTGCATGCTATGGATGCAGGAGTTTATGAATCGTTGTATGGGTCCCTGATAAAACAAACCAATTAACGGGAAAGTCTGAGAGGTCTTTGGCGCAGTTGATCGGAGACAATATCATCAGAATCACATACATATATGGTAATACCTATCAGGTGATAGACTGATAGATACATCCGATCCAAAGGAGGTTAGTCTGTATCCTTTTTGGTACTCTTTTGTTAACTGTTTTCTTTTCAGGTTCATTCTAAGTATTTAATAATAATTTCATGCATTATCAATCGTGCAGTGCTCAAGACTACCCATAGGGCAATAGCTTGGCTGCTATACAAACACCCTCCCCTTTTAATGCCTCACTGGAACTCCAACATATTTAGTTTAAATATTTATGATTTTTTCAATTTTGAGAAAAAAATAAATCAGGAAACAATAGGTACAATACTCCAAATAGATTTAGCTTCTTGATCACCTTTTTTGCATAACTAATCAATGGAAATATATGTATATCAATTAACACCAAAGATTACATACAATAGCATGAAACTAAAAAAATGTTGGGACGAAAAGGAAACAAATTTAAGATGAAAAGAGTAATAATAAACATTATTAGATGTTGTCAAACAAAAGGCCCCACACCCTAAGAATGGAAGGTGATAGCTTCTCTTTATAAGTATTGATTTATCGTAATACTATACAACACTAATTTACCTTTAATCCATGATGTCCTAGGTTATTTATTTAAATATCTAAATCCAAGTGTGATACACTGGAGGCACCAAGCAAAAAAGGTAACCACATAATATTCTTTTATTTTAATTTTTAGAATGCTATATGTGAAAAAGTAATATTGAACATTCCTTCAGGATGTATCCAATAATAAGAGTACTGAGCTGCACCACATGAAAATACAACAAAAGACAGACAGGTGCTCAATTGTTCTCTTCTCATTTTATTTTGTTTTTGCTTCTACCAAGATTCCGAAAGTGATATCGAAAAATATAGCTCATCTAAGGTGCTTTTTTACTAAATACATGTTAAATACATGTGCATGTGTAATGGAAAAGGGAAAATATACATAAAGAGAAATGGAAAATCATGCAGAGTAATTGTAACTAAACTCCATCACAACCTGGTAAAGATAATAAAGTATATGTATGAGTATTCTGTTATAATACTAACAAATGGAAGAGCAAATATAAATAATTTTAATCATTTGTGGACCTAAAATTAATATATAATCTATTTAATACTTATATATTTCTAAAATTATTAGACCGTGCGAGAGCACGGGTTGATGGACTAGTTTACATCTAAATTACTCTTATATGTCACTATAAAAGATAATATAAAGCAACCTATCAATCTGTAAATAAATTACCCACCATCATTATTATATCCCTAAATGTGCACCAAAATATACACAACTTTATCATTATTAAAAAAAGTAAGTGAAAATAACGCCTGAAGTCTATATCTAAATAACCCTCATATTTTATTATGGGAAGAACCATACAATATTCTATATATATTTTTAAACTGCCAATTTCTAGCATCATAATATAAGGCCTTGTTTAGATCCCAAATTCAACCCCCAAATTCCACTATGCAAAAAGAAGATTCCCATCACATCAAAATGTCGGCACATGCATGGAGTACTAAATGTAGATGAAATCAAAAACTAATTACACAGTTTTGTTGTACTTTACGAGACGAACATTTTAAGCCTAATTAATCAATGTTTGGACAATTTTTCACAAATACAAACGAAATGCTACAGTCCTTCAATGATTGGAAACTCCCAAATTGGGATCTAAACAAGGCCTAAACAAATTAACTGAAAGTAAGCATGTCATTTTTTCATCGTTTGTAACAACAAAACCAAAGTTGTGAAAAATTTAATTACATGTATCACGGCGTGATAATTTTCTCAGGGTCATAGCAACCACCTAGTAGAACATAACACCACAATACCTTCAGCAAGATAGAGCACATAGTGACATCAGCCTCATGTCCACTTCAAGTTGCAGTTAACCCGCGAACTGATCATAAGCGTCCGGTAGAATCTGCCCACCAGTCATTACAGTAGGAACCTAACCAACTGAGCTAATCCCAGTTTCCTTTCTCGCTCTTCCACCTACCATATGTTTTATATTAGAAAAATCTTGTGCTACTTTTCCTACAAAATTAAGAAGATTCTTACTATGGTTGGAAATAATAAGGGCTCCAGAAAATAAATATCGCACCACTACTGGTAATCTGTAATAGAAGAAATCCAGTTTTAACTTCCCCTGCTCCCAAAAAAACAGTCAAGTGAACATTGGTCCTTGAGTATCATAGACCTAGTCCGTCCGAACCAATAAAGCATCATGATTAGCATCTCAACAGCTTCCAAATTTCTTAATTATAACAGATAAAACTATACTGGCTTGTAGAAACAACTAGTCAAGTGCAAATTATGGCCCAAATGCATATGGTAGGTGAAAGCTTCTCCGGGGACCTTTCAAGTCTCGAGAGTCCGAAACCAGGGGAGGCATTTAAATGGGCTCAAGAAAAAGCATACAGGGATTTCCCAAGGCTGACTTACCTACAATTTGGCTACAGCAGTAGGCCCTTCTGGAATTTGAGAGGAATAAGAAACAAACATAAGGTTACATCACAAAAATAGTGCTCCAACATACCATCTTCTAAAGTCAGTTAACATAGTACAAGCTTTTACAAGTAGTTTGCCGAGAAAATTATGTTCTCCATGCCACTTGTGTCGCAACCTTGAATACCTTGAAGCCAAACTTTTAAGCGCGTGCAAAATTGCTAAGAATCTTCTAGCCTGAATTAAAAGCATGTGTCCTGTCCCGCACATGTTTTAATTAAGAAAAATAAAAACATGTTGACTTGTGCATTCAAGAATGGAGTATAGGGAAGGTGTGCTAGAAAATGACTGAAACGGAACCAGGCAAGTGCCAAGCAAACGCATGAATGCACGCAGCACAAGAGCATTTCAAGGAACGTTCAATTGTTCGTGCTAATCAGGTTAGACGGTTTGACAAAATCCAGGGTCCATGCATGCCTGTGTGTGACTGCATGAACCTGCCCTAGTTGAGCCAGAGATCCCGTACGTCAGATATTTGACACAGGCGGTTGTTGAACAAGCAGGGTACTCCATCCGTCCAATAAGTAAGCATTGGTAAGTTTAAATTTTGTGTTAAAATGTAAGCATTTCTAGGGATAGGACAAAACTAAATGGGTTGGTGGGGTGGGTGGAGAGTTGATGGGTAGCGTTAAATGAGGGGTACAGAGGTCTTTTAGTAGTTCTGTTATTTTTTGCGTTTGAATACTTCAAAAGCTTATATTGTGGGATGGAGGCGGTACTAGTCAAGAATAGAGACCGTGACAGCTTGAGCAGAATAATACCAGTAGATAACTAGGTGATGCCTAAGAGAGTAAGCAAAGCGTAAAGAACACTTTATAAGCAATCTGATCTGGTAGAAAATGTAGCGGCTGTTTGACCTGAGCAGAGCTTGTTAATTTTAAAAGATGTTTGATCCACATAACTGAAAACTCAGATCAGCTAGTGGCACTAGTTTGAAATAAAGCATGTGAGAAATCTTCTGACCAAGAGAAGGTCTTGGATTAGGATGATGTAGGAAAAATAATATCACAAATCAAGTCCTTAGTTTTATTTCTTGATAGAAAGAGCATTTCCACCATTTGAGTCTCTTATTCTTGATTCATGCGTCATCCTTCTTGCATTTTTGAAGTCTGTGGAATGTCGTGTAAAATTTATTGAGAACTGTGTGTAGAATACGCAGTGTCCTTTATTAAACTGCGTTGAAGAGTCCCATAGGCGTCAGCTCCCGCACCTACCCATCCACTGAATTATAAAAGGCAAAGAAATGTGAACTTGCATTCTTGAAGAAAAATACAGTTATGGTGTCATATTCAGATTTTTTCAACCGATGTCGATAATTCAGGTAATCAGCAAAGTAATACTCCTTTCGTCGGTAAGAATTTGAATTCTTAAAGTTTTCAAGCAGAAGTCAGTTTGCATGCGGTCAAAGAAAACGCAATCTTTTGTGAAATTTTGTTATTTCGCAGAAGAACGAAGCGAGGTCAAGTGACCAGCACGGTCGCTTCACCATTGCCTTTTCGCTGCTTATATCGGGTAGCCTCGTGATATCAGCAATGTCTGGTCCGGAAATATACTACCTCATCTTCTTGTCCTGTACGTTTGGGAAACCAGTTGGGAGCTTTTTCTTTGAAGCAGCATCAGTCCTCCTAATATTTCAAGACACTCAAAAAAGAATCAATACCCTTTAGGTTCTTACATGTCCATCACATGGCGTCACCAGGAGGGGCAATATATAGTATCTTGACCGCACAAACGTAAATCTGAAAAAATCACATTGGTAAGATCAGCTTATTTTGCCCGTCAACGCTAGGAAAAAAACAGCTTCAGAAACCTCCATTCGAGGGAAAAATCACAAAAGGAAAATTCTTCGCGGCTGAATTTTATTTAATTCTCAAGAACAAACATGCATCTACATTCCACGGTAACCGTGAGTCCGATGCGCCTTCATCTCCAGGGTGTCTCGTGTTGTGCTATAGGTTGTGGCTTGTTATAGCTCGTGAGCTACTCATAAGCTGGCTCGAGCTGGCTCGTTAACACACCGAGCTAAAACCTTAGCTCAGCTCGTGAACAATTTAAAACGAGCCGAGCCGAGCCACTAACGAGCCGAGTCGAGCGAGCTACCGATCCACAAGTTTTTTGTCCAGCCTTACCCACAATAGAGCCACACCATTTCATAAACGTCAATGTGGAAAAGGTTTGGATCTCCTTTTTTCTCTTTAGATAGAGTTTTTCTATAAGATAGATGGAGGGCCCCTCCCGATAAGATTACATCGAGAGCCCTCGCCCCTGCCGCCCGACCCGGCCCTTCATTTTCTTCCCCGCTGCTCACGTCGCCCGTGCCTTCTCCCCCCCTGCCGTCTCCGATGTCGCCCTCCTCTTCCGCTCCCACACTAACCCCTCCGTCTAGTCGCTTCTTCAAGTCTGGCCGGTTCCCTCGCCGCCCGCGCCACCCTCAGTTCCGGCGCCGCCGTCACTAACGTCCTCCACCGTGGCCCCACGCTAATCTCTCCCATTGGTTCTTTTCTCGGCCTCAATCCCCCCTCCCGCCCAGATCCTGGCCCAACCGCCGTCCACCACCATCGCGGCGGGCGGCGCCGTCCCACCCACGTGCCGCCACTGCCGTCGGTCCTCCGGCCTCCCCCGGCCATCCTTTTAGATCCGGCAATCATAGATGAGATCCCCTCTCTAAACCTAAACCTAAACCCTAACCCCTAGATAAACTAGAGCGCACCGAAGAAGAGAAGAAGGCCACCAGAGTTGGATCGGAGCTGCCGATTCGATTTGTTACTTCTCGATTCCATTGTTACTTCTTTATTTATTTTCCTTTTTTTGTCTTGTTCTCCTCCGACATGTCCATTTTTTCCAAAATAGGAGAGCTGCTGAGAGGCCTCTCCGTTTAGATTTTGTGTTTTCTATATGCAATACAATTGCTCGTCAGTATTTGGACGGAAATTAAATATCATGAGCTGGTTAGACAAGAGATCGAGGCACTCCTTGGTACGCCTACGTACGTGGTTAAGATATTTGAGGATAATTAATCATCTTGAAACTTTCTCGTACACCAGTAAAGCACTCCTTGCGTCCTGCAAGTTAATTTTGAGTTTTTCCCCCACCTCATTGTTTTTTTATTTTATTTATATAGAAAGAAGAGGTCAAGTGACCAGCACGGTCGCTTCACCATTGCCTATGGCAGCGTTTCTTTGGGATGGAAGCCGTTTGACCAATAATTAAGGGTGTTAAATAAAATCAGTTTATAACACTATCTTCACAACTTCGGGTTAATTCACGAGACAAATCCAATTATGCCTTTAACCGCATGATTAGAGGATTATTACTGTAGCATTACTGTGGTAAATCATGGACTAATTAGTCTCGTTAGATTCGTCGCGCAAAGTTACACCCATCCCTAAAAAAATTTTACAAATAGACTTTATTTAATACTCCATGCATGCAAGATTCCCTTTAGAAATTTTTTTCCGGTGTTGGGGTCGTAGATTTTTGAGGACCGCACCTCCGGAATGATTAATAAGAGCTGGCACAAGAGAAACAGGTAAGGAAACCCTCTTTTAATGAATCGAAGGTCATTCTCAAAAAGAACAACAGAAGACGCACAAGCATGGGACCTTCGACATCGTCAGAAGTTCAGAAGGGCAAGTCGAACGAAGGTCGTTGATTATTGGCCCTGATAAGCATGCTATGGTTCCAAGTCATCCGGAGTGAAGGTCAGCAGGGAATGTTTTGAGTGCCTTGAAGCATGAGGTCACCTTCGCTTATCGTAACAAGGCTTCGGTAATGGGGTGAATGATCAAGCAAGCAAGAAAGGTTGCAGAGCCCAAGGTCCGAAGGTGTTGCGAAGCTAATCATCTAAGCGGTTATCTTGTCAGCAGCCAGCAGTATTTTTCTCTTTGCACAATCCAGCACCAGCCACCAGCCAGCAGTATTTTTCTCTCAGCACAAACCAGCACCAGCTACCTGCCACCCGCCAGCCGAACAGACGGCTGGTTCATATTGTGGTTGTGAAAATACGTACCAACACCCAGAAAGCAAAGAAACACGGCCATACTGCCTCATCTTCTTGTCCTGTACGTTTGGGATACCAGTTGGGAGCTTTTTCTTTGAAGCCGCATCGATCCTCCTAATATTTCAAGACACTAAAAAAAGAATCATCACATGGCGTCACCAGGAGGGACAATATATAGTATCTTGACCGCACAAACGTAAATCTGAAAACATCACATTGGTAAGATCGGCTTATTTTGCCCGTCAACCCTACGAAAAAACAGCTTCAGAAACATCCATTCGAGGGAAAAATCACAAAAGGAAAATTCTTCACGGCTGAATTTCATTCAATTCTCAAGAACAAATATGCATCTACATTCCACGGTAACCGTGAGTCTCATGCACCTTCATGTACAAGGTGTGTCTCACTACGGTACCGTAGGGAAGACTCATCCCACTTATGTTGGGTCCCAATGATACTATGACCCACACGTCAGCGGCTGGCTGCAAGCCCCCGTGTAATGCTGCATAGGATTTCCTTCCCCATCTCCATCCACACGTGCTTGGTGAGCCATCTAGAGCTGGACCATGAAACCACTAAAGGCCGCATATACAGAGACACTCCAGTTGCTGCCACATGCCCCACTCGCTTTATAAGCAGGATGATCACAATTTACAATCATGGATCTGCAGCAAAAAAAGGAAATAATCAAGGCGCACAAACCGCCTGAACCGAAGCGAGCAGAAACTTTTCAGGAAAAAACCCCGCGTAGTTCAGAGACGAGGAAGACTCGAAAAGCGCGACGACTTGGTTCGGTTCGGCACGCGTGTGAACAGTTCACCACCAGAAAACTCTACATTTGCACCGGTTGAAAAAGCCCTTTAGCATCCGATATCCCAACCGGTGCTAAATTTCCGAGACTAAAGAGATACCTTTTAGCACCGGGTAAAATACCCGGTGCTAAAGGCACTCTTTAGCACCGGGTCTAAATATGCCCGGTGCTAAAGATTTTTGCACCAAAAAAAATACTCATACATTTCTCTCCTCTCTCTTCTGTTCTTGTTCATGAACCAGAAGAACAAGAAGAACGGAAGAACAAGAAACTTCATAATCCATGTATTTATTATGTCTTGCATATATATAGTTTAAAACTTAACATTAATCCACAGATAGTATGCAACAACGCCGATGAAACAAAAGAAGAAAAGAAAAAAATCTGCCTCCGCTCGATCCGCCCACCTGCTGCCTGTGCTCCGCTGCGTGCCCGCCGCCAGTGTGCCGCCTGTGCGCCCGCCAGTCCGCGCGAGCGCGCCGCCTGCACGCCCGCCAGCGTGCCTCGCCTGCAGCGCCCGCCTGCCAGCGCTGCTTGCGCTCGTCGCCTCGGCGCGCCCTCCTGCCAGCGCCGCCAGCGCGTTGGCCGACGCGCCCGCCTACCAGTGCGCCATCCGCCCGCCCGCGCGCGCGCACCGCCACCAGCGTGCTCGTCTCACCCTGGCCGCCTGGAGAATAGAAGGAAGAACAAAGTAAGAAGAGGTTGAAGAGATAAGGTTGAAGAAAGCAAGATTGAAAGAGAGAAGGGAATAAAAAGGCTGCTCGTGCGCTGCTTCTTTGGCACCGGTTGTAGCCTTCAACCGGTGCTAAAGAGGTTTGGGCAAATTAGCACCGGGTGGTGGCTGCACCCGGTGCTAATGTTGGATATTTAGCACCAGATTTTTCTAAGATCCGGTGCTAATGAGCTTTTCCCTGCCGCTCATGCGCGTCGCTCCGCTCCTAGCCATTGGACCCGATGTTGATGCACCATTTAGCACCGGATACAAACGGTGCCGAGGCCTATAAGGTGAGCGGATGTGAGATATTCTGGTAGTGGTTGGGTTTGGCGTCGCCGATCATCGGCCGCCGCCCGCCGGCGATGGAGAAGAAAACGACCGGTCGGGAGCGCACTTTCTGTTGGAGGCACCACGGTACCCCCATGCCCCATCTGGCAGCTGCGTGGAATTGTGTATGTGTGTGTATATATATATATATATATATATATAAAAGTGGTGCGTGACGACAGCACATATGTGATCAGTGATGCCTGTGCTCCGGCCGAAGCCGATCCATGCGGTCTCTGAGGAAAGCTCACTTGCAAGCAACTTTTTTTTTAAGGAAAAGGAAATTGTTCCGGATTCTGACGAGATGAGACCGCGCATAGCTAAACTTGCAAACAGCTATACTGACCTAGACGGCATTGTTCTTCTGTCATTGACCCGGTCATGGGTGTTTTCACCTTGATTGCTGGTTGGAGCTTGGGTGTGTGATCCGGTTGACTTTTGCTTACCGTTCGACCATTAGTCTTTTACTCTTACTAAAAAAATTACTGCAAATATATATGAAACGATAAGTCATAGTTAAGGTACATTTAATAATAAAGTAAGCCAAATAAAATAAATAATAGTTACATAACCTTTTAAATAAAATGAATGGACAAATATGAGAGAGAAACTGGGTATCGTATCATCAAATTTAATGCTATAAAATCGCTATCAAAACTGCCCTAATTAGTAGCACGAAGAATTAAATTCTTCAAGTTTTCAAGTCGCATTCCTCACTCCTCCTAATATTTGTATTATGACACACCTCACCACCCGAGGACACCAAGTTCTGACCGAACTGGGTATGTACGTAAATACGCAAACACGTGCAGCGAAAAGCAAGGGATATTTTATTTTTGTTTTTGGTAAAATATCAATTTATTTTCCTGTCAATTCAACCCTCCGATCGATCGGAAGAGTCCGGCTTTCAAAACGAAATCCGATCCGTTCGTAGATAAAGACTTTTATATTCAAAAAATCAACTCGTGTTAAGTTTCACATACATTTCGCGAGAGCCGGGAGAGTCCAGCCGGCATATGCATCCGTGTCTAACCACACGTACGTGCCTTTTGCGTCCATTTTTTTTTCCTGCCAAATTTTCCTATCCATCTAGAGCTAGAGCTAGATGCCTGGATCGTGAAACCACCATGGCCACACACACACACACACAGGATCGATGTTCCTATCAGCTGCGCCACACACATACATGTCCCAATTAATTGCTTTCTCGGGACCAGCAGGACTAAATATCACGATGCAGGAGAAGGTTCAATTTGACGGGGAAAAGGCAGCTAGCAATCAGAGCGCACAAACCGCCTGGACTGGACCCAAAAAGCAAGCCAATCAAAAACAACCCGCGTCAGAGTTTCAGATCGAAGGAGCCGAGGAGAACGATGACCTGAAAAGCGCGGCGATTTCATCTGTTGGGCACGCGTGAACAGTGGCAAACGCCCGTACGTCGTCATCGGCCGCTCGCCGGCGACGGAGAAGATCGAAAACGACCGGTCCGGAGCGCACCTTCCGTTGTTGGAGGCGAATGGGGATTCGTTCATACAGCTAGTGATGTGTACTTGCACTAGCTTGCTGGGTTGGAATGGATCGATGGAGTTTGGAAGCTGCTGCTGCTGCATGCTCGGTGATCAATGAGATAGTGGTGCGTTATCTGGTTATTAGCTAGCTTATTGCTTTGACGACCACGGGTGTGTGTGTGTGGTCATGTCTGCGTTAGCCGTGCGTGTGCGTGCCTGCCTGACGCGTCGACGTGAATCGAAGGTCCTGTAGTGTCGATGGATGTGCGCTCGTGGTATGGTATATATCCGATCCGTTGGTAGATTATTCGATTGGAAAGCGGGTTATTATATTCTGTGGTTCGGAAAAGATAGTTTGGTTGGTAGAGACGTACTGTTCCTTTGAAAATCCTTCGTCCCGAAAATGTTACGGAAGGAGCTTGCCATTTGGATTTGGAACACATTATTATCTTGAAACTTTCTCGTACACCAGTAAAGCACTCCTCCTTGCGTCCTGCAAGTTAATTTTGAGTTTTCCCCCACTCATTGCTTTTTTTTATTTTATTTATATAGATATATATATATATATATATATGTTGTCGATTTTTATCTGTCTTACCGCATATGTCCATTCGGTAGCCACGTGCGCGCGATCAATGCACTGAAACCGCCGGGCCGCCGCTGCTTGGTTCCTGCGGCGACACCGACGACGACCCCGGCCGGGCCGGTGTGTAAAAAGGAGAATAATTACCGGCCAGCTAGCATAGCGACGCGTCGATCCACACCACCCCGCCGCCGCCGCCGCTGTCGACGTCGCGCGCCGGCCGGCCGGGGAGTAGTCGACGGCGGCGACCCATCCCGTGCACACGCGTCCGGGAGCGACCGAGACCTGGCCTCTCGCGCATATATTGTACGTATACACACACGCGGTAGTAGTGTACAGAATTGGGGTGTGTCGTCCACTGGCAGGTGGCGTTTTCATTCTCGGGCGTTCTCACCAGGCCAGCAGCTAGCAGCCAGGGCGTTGGTGAGATTATTCATGTGTACGTACGTGTTCATACCTCGTGTAGGTAAGTGGTGTGGTGTTCCTAACTTCCTATTGGTGTATACTATATAAGTACTCCGTATATGTGTAGCTGATCAAAAAAATGGGGGCGTCAACTTCACGTCATCTACGATCATCATGATGCCTCTAGGTTTCTCTTACCAGACACTTGCATTAATTGCTTGTTAGTGTTACGGTAATAGTACAGATTATGCTCCTTCGGTTCACTATTATAAGTCATTTAGAACAGCGATACGATCACGAAAGCACAACTTTAACTTCTCTTTTCTATAAAATTTTTTTAAAAAAATTTATATATATTTTTTTATGAAAGTAATTTTCAAAAGAGTAAATTACACCCACCATGCAACAACTTAGCAGGTGGGTGTAAATTACTCCGGTAACTTGTAAAATGCTCAATTTAGTGCAATAACTTGACATATGGGTCCAAATTGACCCAATTACTTACAAAATGCTCATTTTAGTGCAATAATTTTATAAATTGGTGCATCCATAGTCCAAATGTTACAACAACGTATTTCCTAACGCTGGGTCATAATAGAAAATATATTCACGTCAACGTAAATTATTAAGCATTCATATTTGTGTTGCGATGGTAATGTATTTAGCTAAAATAAGAACCTTAATGTTTAAAAAATTAATGTTATGTCTTTAAACTAATTATTTTGATATATTGATTTAATTTTGATTAAGAATATTTAATTTTATACTCGATATTAATAAGTTCACCCTCGCTGTATTTGATTATATGCACTGTTCAACTAAAAAGAAACCAATATGCGAAATAAATATTTTTAAATCCTCCTGTACCTATTTAGAAACGGAAAAGGAGCTAAAAGAATATACACAAACTTACTTTCTATAGAATTACTGAACATATGAGAAGAAGCGCGAAAAAAGGTTCCAAAGTCTCTCTCATGTACTTTAGTCTTTCAATAATTCTAATGGTGACGTTCTATAATTTGCTTGCATTTGAATTAATGAATAAATAAGTTTTACATGGTTGAGAATCAACAACCTAATAGAAAAAAATATAAGAATTATTCATAGGCTCATCTACTATGCTTAATACATTGTCGTTGTAAAGTTTGCAATGTAAATGCATCGATTTGCGAAATTATTATACTAAATCTAAGCATTTTTATACGTTGTTGGACTAATTTGCACCAACATGTCAAGTTATTATACCAACTTGAATATTTTATACGTTTTTGGACCAATTTACACTCACTTGTCAAGTTTTTGTACTAAATTGAGCATTTTATAAGTTGTTGGATGAATTTGCACCCACCTGCCAAGTTGTTGTATGTTGGATGCAATTTACTCTTTTCAAAACCAATCTATTTATATGATTTTCACATTTTAAAACTCAACGACTTAAATGTTATTCATGATTTATATTCCCAACGTTTGACTCAAATTTTATCATAAAATCGGAGGGAGTATTACATACGGTGTAATCGATCTGCCATCAATGTTTACTACTACGAACACGTCAAGTTCCTTAAAGTTCTACGTACAATTTATCTCTCCGTATTTTTATTGGTGATCCAAACAAAGCACTCAGGAGAGAAGACGGATGCAGAGGGATCTCGTCCCATGTCCAGGGCCAACCCTTGGCGTAGAACCAACAACGTTCGACGAGTGTACTATAAGACAAGGAAAGCTAGATGGCAGACTCAGTTCATGGAGGAAGAGGAACATTCATTGTCTCCACAAAGAAGTTGGGCCCATTTATTCCATTTATTTTTTAGACTATGAAAGTTTATTTTTGGTTTAATGCATCCGTACATAATTCTTACAAACGGATGCCACCACAATAAAAAAGTACATATCCAAATAGATATATAGCTAAGACATCCTACATGTAGTCATTCTGCAGCATTCCGGCTTGTTACATGATGTTGACTCCAAAAGGACTAGGTTCGCCACGTGTGGGTGAACGCAGAACCGAAGCTTGAAACAAATCCAACAAAGATGAAATAATAACTTCAACCACTGAATGAACTCTGACCACCAAGCCGAGAATATACTACCGTAACAGTCTCACCTCCCACCAGAAAAAGTGATTCCATAAGACACAGTCCGCTATTGGAGACACCGGATACTGAAGTGACAACCAAGCCCTAAAGTGCAGCAACTAACGTTGAAGACACTGGTCTCCTACAGCTGGCACTTAGCGATCCTCCCAATGCGCCGTCTCTAGAAAGAAAACAACATCAAACGACGTTGCCATCGCACAACTAGATAAACCAATCTTAGGCTTTCACCCAGGAGAAATTCATCCAAAATTATAGGATGCAACGACGCCTCCAACGAGGAAAAGTGGCACTTGTAGGCGTTACCGCCGTTGAGCAGTGGCGACAAGCAACAGAACATACCGTAGCTGTTCCAAATCCACCGCCCATTAGCCAAAGAGACTTACATAGTTACACCACGTGTTTGCCGACGGGACAACCAATAGGGAAGTTGTCGGCCAACGAGCAGATCCGACCATGTGCACGCTGTATGCACCACCTCTGGCCGCCGACAAGGCACGTCGATCTTGACCCTGGGCGGCTGCACACGTCATGGGCAGCCCGCGTGCGACGACCCACCGCTGGTCTCCCAAGCCTGCGAAGGCCCGTCAATGACCGAATTCGACCAAGACGAATCATTCCAACTAGATTCATCACCCTAGGGTCGGCCGGCAGCCGTCATGCCTTGTCGCGAAGAAGAGATCCAACGCAGGCCATCCACATAAACTCCCTTAAAAATCAGGCAGACTGCACGCCAGCGTACTTGCGCTGCACGCGAGGAGCATCACCAGTAGCAGCCTCGCCACGCCGCCCACGCTTGCCACCCATCCGATCTCCTTCAGAGTGATAGTTCAGATTAGGAGAACACCGAATTTGAGCCCAGAAAAACCGGATCCGGCCGCCGCCGCCACCGGCCACAGATCCAGTGCTCATGATGATGTAACTAGTATAATTCCTAGTTTTAGGCACCTAGATCTTAGCGTGCAGTGTGACAGTGTGTGAATACTGAATGATCTGCTATTTATATTTCCAATGAAGCTATAGACATCAGACAATGTCAAAGGTTGTACTCCATGTCGTCGTTTATGAGGCCCAACCTTTGGTGTGAGCCAATGCAACGACGTTTGATAAGTGTATGATGGGAAAACTACGTGACATTAATCTGTCACCAGCTTAGCGAGGAAGAGAAGTGTGTCCACATAGAAGAAAATGGCATTTCATTCATGGCTCAAGGACTCCACTACTGGCATGATTCCTTTTATTTTAAGTCCCCTAGAACCTGGCACGTCCCGGACCTTTTGAACTTACATATATCTATGAGTGTAAACGAAGGCATGTGGCCGTGGGGAAGCTAGGGTTGATCTCCGACGTCCGGCCACCATAGTCCGATTGGTTTGACGGTGAGCATCTACGCACCACCCTCTGCCTTGCCCAAGCCTCACGCCCTTCCTTTCCTATCTGCACCGAGCTCCCCACGAACTTGCGGTGCCGCATCCATGGCCGCCCACGGGCAGCCCTCCTCTGCTCTCCAACTCGCTTTCAGACCCTACAGATGGACTCATGGATGCCCAAGGATCCTATTCCCCCATTCACCAGCTCCCAACCCCACCTCCTAGCACCGGTGCCCCGAGCTCTAGTGGATCTCGGCCATGGCGGCACAGAGAAAGCAGGGAAGAAGGCATGGGGCCGCCGGGGAGGAGGAGCGCGAGCAGGGAACAGCGGCGAGGAGAGGCTCTTGGCCATTGCGGTGTAGAGAAAACGCGCGAAGAAGGCCTAGGGCCGACCGGGGTGGAGGAGCGCGAGCGGGGAATGGCAGCGAGGAGATGGAACCATAGGAGGTCACCAGAACCTGCACATGGCCTTGTGCAGCTTGCATAAGCAAGGAACGCAATTCCCACGTGTTCCTGCTTATGAAGGTCGTACGCCCGATTTTGACCCCGTGAAGCCTGGCTAACAGACCAAGCAGGCAACCAATCAGCCCCGTACGTGACATTAGTCACCAGCTTAGCGAGAAAGAGAAGCGTGTCCACATAGACGAAAATGGCATTTCATTCATGGCTCAAGGGCTCCACTACTGGCTTGATTCCTTTTATTTTAAGTCGCCTAGAACATGGCACGTCCCAATGTAAGCACCTTTTGAACTTACATATATCTATGAGTGTAAATGGTATAGATATTTCCCGATTCGCCGAGCGAACAAGTTTGAATGGTGAATCGGATTTTTTTTCTGATATCACGGTGTTTTTTCTGGATATCAGATATGATTTCAGATAGTTTATTCGGATATAAGATTCGGAAATAAGAAGGACATTATTCATCGCATATCCGGTCAGATAATCTGGGTAATTAGTCAGATATTTTATTTAGATAGTTGTATTATATCAGGTATACAGTAACAAAAATCATATTTAATATCTAAAAATTCATAAGTAATTCATTTTAAATAAAAAATATGAAACTAGCATTAACATTTTTCTAAAAATAAAATCTATATTGTGTTCCATTTGGACTTATTTGAATATTATTTAATAAAACCACAAAATATTTTTTCAGGTGGTAAGTGGAGTGAGTTGTGTTTTTTTTTCAACCCATTTTTTATCTAATCTACTATTTGGATTAATCATTTTTAGTTAATGTCCTTTAATGTAGTTGAGTGTAACCTATTTGTTAATTTTTATCCTTCCATGCAACTTGACTTTTCACTCAAGTACCAAATATATCTTAGACATATGTTAACTAGTTCTTTATTTATATCATAAGGTAGAATGTCGTTGTATAGTCACCCAAAAGGCTCTCCTTGCTTGTATATCAATCTATGCTATGTATTTATGTAACTGGACTTGGTAAATGGCATGTCGTATATTATTAATTTGTTTGTATCAACACAAACTAGTTAGAATTTGGACTACGTGTCCCGTAGCAACTCCAAAAAAATATAAAAACAAATAAAATATGAAGGATATCTGTGTTTATCCAATCAGTTTACCTCCACCGATCAGTCAAACTAACCGTACTAACTCTAAGAATAATTAAAGGTACGCTCAGTCGCGCGACGCCCGGCCCCGAGCGGAGCAGGGCACCACGCGCGCGCTCTCGCCGGTCCCGGACACGTACTACGTAGGTACGCGCGGCATACGACGACGACGCACCGCGCCCACGTACGGTACACGACGGGTGTCGAAAGTGGGTGGGATGAAATCAAATCGGGCACGAGGCGACCGAAGGCGGCAGCAACTAGCTGTGCGTTTCCGCGTCGGCCGCCTCCTTGACCCAGGCCGCCCGCAACAACCCCCACCGCACACCACCAACGGCGGCGAGACCAGTAAAACGTACGCCCCCGCTATAAAGCCTCCCCGTCCCCTCCTCGCCATACGCCATCGCCCACACCGGCCTCTCCTCCCCCGACCCGAGGCTATAGCAGAGAAACCGCCGCGCGCGTCCATCACATCCTATCCTCCCCCCGCTCCGTGCAAAAGCGTTTCCCGTAATTCCATCGGGACGAAGCTGTCCTTTTCCTTGGCCAGCCGAGCCGGCCGCCGGCGCCATGCATAGCAACAGGCCGGGCGGCGACGCCGGCGACATCGTCGAGATGTCGCCGCCGCACGAGGGCCGGGAGCGGGTGATCCCGCACAGCGGCCCGCTCCGCCACAAGTCCGGGGCGCGCAAGAGCGCGCGCTTCGCCGAGTCCGTCTCGGCGCCGCTCTCCGCCCCGCCGCCCCGAGCCTCCGCCTCCAACGACGACGACGACTACGTCGAGATCACCCTCGACGTGCGCGACGACTCGGTGGCGGTGCACAGCGTCAAGCCCGCCGGCGCTGACGACCCCGACGTCACGCTGCTGGCGCGCACGCTCGAGAGCCGCCGCTCCTCGTCCTACGGCAGCAACGTCATCCGCAACGCCTCGTCCCGGATCAAGCAGGTCTCGCAGGAGCTCCGCCGCCTCGCCTCCGTCAACCGCCGCGGCGGCGGCCGCACCCTCGACCGCTCCAAGTCCGCGGCGGCGCACGCGCTCAAGGGGCTCAAGTTCATCAGCAAGGCCGAGGGCGCCAAGGGATGGGAGGCCGTCGAGGAGCGCTTCGACCGCCTCGCGCAGAACGGGCTCTTGCACCGCTCCAAGTTCGGCCAGTGCATCGGTCAGTGGCCAATTCAATTCCGTCGAATCGATTGCTCGTTTCGCTTCGCTTGTTGCGTGTTGTACCAATAATTCCGAGCATCAGACTGACATGATCGACGACATGGCGGGCTTTTCAATCCAGGGATGAAGGAGCCCGAGTTCGCCGGCGAGCTGTTCGACGCGCTGGCGCGGCGGCGCAACATCTCCGGCGACACCATCAGCAAGGCGGAGCTGCTCGAGTTCTGGGACCAAATCTCCGACACCAGCTTCGACGGCCGCCTCCAGACCTTCTTCGACATGTACGTCTTCATCATCATCGATCGATCCATCAATCAATCAATCAATCATTAATTTCCAACCTTGTTCCTTGAATCGATTAACAACCAACCAACAGGGTGGACAAGGACGCGGACGGCCGGATCACCGAGGAGGAGGTGAAGGAGATCATCACGCTGAGCGCGTCGGCGAACAAGCTGTCCAAGATCCAGGAGCAGTCCGAGGAGTACGCGCGCCTCATCATGGAGGAGCTCGACCCCGGCAACCTGGGCTACATCGAGCTCTACAACCTGGAGATGCTCCTCCTCCAGGCCCCCAGCCAGTCCGTCCGCATCGGCACCACCAACAGCCGCAACCTCAGCCAGATGCTCAGCCAGAGCCTCCGCCCCACGCCGGAGCCCAACCCCCTCCGCCGCTGGTACCGCCGCGCCCAGTACTTCCTCGAGGACAACTGGCGCCGCGTCTGGGTCATGCTCCTCTGGCTCTCCGTCTGCGCGGGGCTCTTCGCCTGGAAGTTCATGCAGTACCGGCGGCGCTACGTGTTCCACGTGATGGGCTACTGCGTGTGCGTGGCCAAGGGCGGCGCCGAGACGCTCAAGTTCAACATGGCGCTCATCCTGCTCCCCATGTGCCGGAACACCATCACCTGGATCCGCAACCGCGCCGCCGCCGCCGCCCGCGTCGTGCCCTTCGACGACAACCTCAACTTCCACAAGGTGGTGGCCGTGGGGATCACCGTCGGCGCCGCGCTCCACATCATCTCCCACCTGACCTGCGACTTCCCGCGGCTGCTCCACGCCACGGACGCCGAGTACGCGCCGCTGGCGCAGTACTTCGCGACGTCCAAGGACTGGCGGCCGCCCAACTACTGGTGGTTCGTGAGGGGCACGGAGGGGTGGACGGGGCTGGTGATGCTGGTGCTGATGGCGGCGGCGTTCACGCTGGCGACGCCGTGGTTCCGTCGGGGCAGGGTGAGGCTGCCGGGCCCGCTGAAGAAGATGACGGGGTTCAACGCGTTCTGGTACTCGCACCACTGCTTCGTGGTGGTGTACGCGCTGCTGATCGTGCACGGGCACTACCTGTACCTGACGCACAAGTGGTACAAGAAGTCGACGTGGATGTACCTGGCGGTGCCCATGGTGGTGTACGCCGGGGAGAGGCTGACGAGGGCGCTGAGGTCGAGCGTGAGGCCGGTGAGGATACTCAAGGTGGCGGTGTACCCCGGGAACGTGCTGTCGCTGCACTTCTCCAAGCCGCAGGGGTTCCGGTACAAGAGCGGGCAGTACATCTTCGTCAACTGCGCCGCCGTGTCGCCGTTCCAGTGGTAAGAGCAGCAGCATTTTGATTGGTTCCAGCGGGCAGTACAGGCTAACGACTCTCTTTTCTGTGCGCTGTGAATGTTTGACCTTGGCAGGCACCCGTTCTCCATCACGTCGGCCCCGCAGGACGACTACGTGAGCGTCCACATCAGGACGCTGGGGGACTGGACGCGCGAGCTCAAGAACGTCTTCTCCAGGGTACGTACCTATGCTGCTTGCACGATCAATTCCTGCAACTGATGTCTCATCGTGGAATGAATTCGATGATTGTATCGCAGGTGTGCCGGCCGCCGACGGAGGGCAAGAGCGGGCTGCTCCGGGCCGAGTACGACCGCGACGGCGGCGGCGCCATGGCCAACCCCAGGTGAGCTAATTAAAATCTCTCTTCGATCTCCCGCGGCAAAAGCGCGCGTCGGGGGTTTCCTGTGCTAGTGGGGGTGGGTGGCGCGCTGACGTGGACTGCTCGAGCCGGGTCGGGTAAGGTTTGGACACGATCGATGACCAGGTCGATCTCCCAGTCCCAGCAGGGGGCATGGGCTGCTGCTGCAGGGTCGGTAGGAGTAGAGGCATGGAGCCACTTTCTCTGACCTCCAACTTGGGTGCTTCTTCTTTTTTTCTCCCTGGTCAACATAACAGGCACACGTATGGAATTGAAATGGCAGCGTGAGTAGCAGCTAGCAATGGTAGACTACTACTGATAGTGCGTGGTAGCATGCATGATTCAGCCGGCCGGCGGTGCCAATGATGGGACGGTGGCTTCCCGGCGGCGGAGGGGAGGCCGGGGAAACACGGCTGTTGCTCTGCTTTATCTCCATCTGGAGGGCGCCCGGCGGTGGTTGGGGGATAGGCTGGTGAAGGTTCCATGCGGCGGCGGCGGCTATGCGTGCACATATGCCCAACATATATTCTTCTCGTTTAAAGAAGAAAAAAGTCTGGGACGACGGAGGACATTATTCATTCTCTGCTCCCGTCCCCGTCTGGGAGAAGGAAACGGACCAAGCAAGTGCCGATCGATCGATGGCTTATGAGATTAGATTATCCGGCACCGTTGACTTGCGGCTCGCTCTCCGACAAACACATCACCTTTTGACATCCCAATAAGCTTTTTTTCTTTTTTTGGCACTACTACTTCAACCGCTCCATCGATCCGTTTAATAATCAGCCATATATATATATATAGATTACTACCAGCTAATCTACAGTACATTATTGCTTGGTTCGTCGTAGCATTAACAAAAAAGCATTTGTTTGCGCAGCTTCCCGAAGGTGCTGATCGACGGGCCCTACGGCGCGCCGGCGCAGGAGTACAAGCAGTACGACGTGGTGCTGCTGGTCGGGCTGGGCATCGGCGCCACGCCCATGATCTCCATCATCAAGGACATCATCAACAACATGCGGCAGCTCGACGGCGACCTCGAGTCCGGCTCCGGCGCCGGCGCCGACGCCTCCGTCTCCGCCGCCTCCTTCCGCACGCGCCGGGCCTACTTCTACTGGGTCACCCGCGAGCAGGGCTCCTTCGAGTGGTTCCGCGGCGTCATGGACGAGGTCGCCGAGACCGACAAGAAGGGCGTCATCGAGCTCCACAACTACTGCACCAGCGTCTACGAGGAAGGCGACGCCAGGTCCGCGCTCATCGCCATGCTCCAGTCACTCAACCACGCCAAGCACGGCGTCGACGTCGTCTCCGGCACCCGCGTCAAGACGCACTTCGCCAGGCCCAACTGGCGCAACGTCTACAAGCGCATCGCCCTCAACCACCGAGACCAGCGCGTCGGTAAGTGATCCAGAATTATTCCCTCCTCTCTCGATCTCTCTCCAAGCCATCCACTCGATCGATTTCAACGCAGTAATAATAATTTAGAAAGAAAAGAAAAGCTTCGTCATATATAGATAAAATGGCGGTTGTTATAGGGCCGGCATCTCTCTCTATATATATGGCGGTGAAAAGCTAGCTAGGTTACTCATGCCTCCACGCTTCGCTCACTCGGTCGCGGTGAAAGGAGCACTCTACCAAACTTGATGCGGTGCTGCCTGCCTAGCCACTAGGCAGGCATGAGCTTGGAGAGCTAAGTGTCTGGCCTTACTTTCGTGGATGGACCTAGCTGACAGGGACATCATGCGTGAGTCGACCAGCACCAGAGAGTGTGGGGTGCTTGCTGTGTTCAATTTGAACTTGGGATAGCTAGCCATGGCTGGGATTGAATGGGACCTTGACAGCCTAGGGGGCCAACAGAGACCAGTCACTGTTGCTTTCTTATAGCCACAACCAATAAGTAAATTATGAGACAATGCAAACAAGAGTTTCCATGGCATTGGCAACTGGAATTGGCCTGGTTACAGATTAGGGACTAGATACAATCATTGTTACATGCTGATAATTGCAGTCAGTCTAGATAAAGATGAATAGTACGTCATGTATACATGGGTATCTAAAATTCAGTTTTTAAAAAGTCAAGTCAGATGTAGCTAGGCGCCAGATTCTTTAACATGCATGTTCCCAAGAGGTGCTGCTTGCCCAAATCAGTCAAATCAGGCATGCCTGTCAGCTCAATCTTTACCTAAAAAGGGATAACACTAAATACAGGGCCAATCAGCTAGCATCCTATTTTCGTTTTTAAAAATCAGCATCCTGGTTAATGCACACAGCATGTAATTTCTTTTTTTTTCTGAATCAACACGTACTGACATCTTTGCTCTTGGATATTGCAGGAGTGTTCTACTGTGGTGCCCCGGTGCTGACCAAGGAGCTGCGTGAGCTCGCGCAGGATTTCTCGCGGAAAACCAACACGAAGTTCGATTTCCACAAGGAGAACTTCTAATTCATTTAGCCTCAACAACTTTTCGCATGACAAGTTCGGTACACGCCGAATTTGATAAGTGTAGCGTATATATGGATGTAGAGGGAAGGAGTAGACCAAAGTAGGTATTGCTTGATTGTGACCGACCAGTTGGAGAATTAATAATACAAATGCCTTTGTACAGACCCCCCCGCTCTCAGATAAACTGTGTCACCTAGACAGTTTTGATTAGACAGGCTGATCAAGCAGATATGGAATTTGATGGCCTAATCATGTCAAAAGCATCAAAATGTTTGATCTGGCAAGATCAAGAAAGTGGAGCCAATGCAGGAAACAAAGTGCTTACATTTTGTGGCTGCTATCAGCGGTGGTGCTGCAGGCCACATATGGCATATCGCTCATGTTGAGGGCACCATCTGGTGGGCAACAACCATGAACGGCCTCAGCCAATGAGTAGTGCTAACATGTTAGGGTTCTAGAGGATGATGAACATGATTGCATACGCCCTGCCCCACAGAGCAACCAGGGTGGTCAGCTCTGCCTTCTGTTTTTTTTGTCGGTATCTGTTGGTTGTTTATTTAAGTTCCTTTTAATGTTTTATACAAGAGTAATTGCCATAAAACACGATTGTATACTATGTAGTGCATTTTCGGAAAGCAAAATAATGCTTCTGCAACGTTGCAAGTTACACATTCTTGAATAACAAAATTAGATATTCTTTTTTTCTGTGGTTCTGATTAGTTTCTCTATCTGCAGTTCTAGCAGCTTGTCCCAGAACTTTCAATCTGGCTGTCAAATTCAAACATAAAGCGGGATAAATTGCCATCTTTGTCCGACAAATTTAAGATTTTGAAGAGACTTAACATGATTTTCTCTGAAAAGAAAGAATTTGAACTCAAGGATTATATATGTACTAGTTTCACGAGACTCAATCTTTCTTCATTAGCCTGTAAGTTTGAACAAGGGCGATTTATAGGAGAAACAAACTTCATCACATAAGCAAGAGGCAAACTTTCAGTAGGGGACTATGGTCGTTTTCCTCTGCTTTTAACCTGCAAGAAAGTTATGCAGGTTGACTATATACAGGATACACTTGAGTGATGAATTGTTTCTTGTTGTCACTTCCATGAATGAATCATGGATGTTAAAAAATATATAATACTCAAGGACAAAGACTAAGTACAAGAGTAATTATAGCAATCGTGTTGAAATGGACAAACAAACTGATTCATCTTGGATAATTCTAATTTGTGAACATCAAACAGTCTATTTATAAGTTGTTTCATTCGGAAAAACAGAGGTGCTGCTGAAAGCAAAACGACACTAGCACAACAACTGGTTTGTGTACATAGACAGCTTCAAAGAAAATTTTTGTCTTCTTTGGCTCTGAAGTTTTGAGTCAGGCCGATAAATGCTTCTCACCCATCAGGGCAAGCTCTCAATTGTCTGGTCTTCTTTTGACAAATTCTTGGTCAGATAAGATCAGATCAACTCACAGAATCAACTTGAAGATTATTTAATTATTATGGCCCTGTCATCAAGTTTGTTGAAAAAGTTCTATATCAGTAGTATTCCTAAATTGTTTCCTTGTAAGAAGAAGAAAAGCCACTCTCATGAATCATCACTATCAATGAGGAAAGATGTCGCTGAAGAAGAACTGACGTTTCAAAATCCCCCAAATTTCGCAACAATGATGAAAAATCTAATCTCAAAAAGGATGGAGCAACCGAGTCTGCAAGATCTAAAAGCAAACGCATAACTCCACAAGTTCTTTTGCAGCGGGTCATTATCAACAGCACACTTGGTACTGCAATAGACCAACAGATAGGAACATCTGACAAGAACCCTAGGGATCGAATTCAAAACCGATCACCTAACAAGTCATCGAGCTAGACTCCGTGCCGGCAATTTCGCGCAGTGTGCATCAATCAATGACACATTCAGTTACAAGAGCAACTTGAATAAAGCATCGTGTGAATATGATAGGATTGGCCTGGTGCTAGGAGTCTACCTTAATCAGCTGCAGGAGCTTTCAGTGTGGAAGAGAAGGCATGAAAAAGAAAGTGATCTCACCTTCGAGGAGCTGAGAGATAATGCTAAACAACAAAAGGTGTGTAGAGACACACTGAGTAAAGCAAAAGGCAAAGGAAGGCTACACTGTCCGGGGAATGCCAAACTTAGTGATGCTAATGAATTGCGAAGAGGATGGCGACTGCTACGTGACACAATTTCTGCATAATGCAATAAGTTTTGCAAATGAAATAGGATCGTGTAACAAAAATAAGAGAGATATCAGAGGTTGCAACATCATAATCCCACACGGATAAGGCAGAAAAGTCTCTGGTCTTAATCTGTGTGGTGCCCAGATAGTTGTTCAGATTAAAAGCCAGGACCGTCACAGAAATTAAGCAGAATTAGTCAATAATCTTCAAATCCTCTACTGATCGTTTTCCCTTCAATTTGTATCACTAAGTTGAGTTAACACATAATCAGAATGTCCAAGGAAAACTTGCAGTGCCGTTGCCACTCACGCCCATCTCTCCAAACTTCAGCATTCTTGCCATCAGCTCCTCAACCACATCTGAATCTGCCGCGAACATCGCATGGGTGATGCCCACGACGCCAGGGTTCTGGCTGTTGAGCACTGAAAACGTCGTTGCTGAACCAAAACCATAGTTCATGATGTAGTGAACAAGACCACGGGGGAAGATGAACACTCCGCCCTCCCCCAGGGTCTTCTGGAACAGCTTGCCCTTGGTGTCAAAGAAGCCGACCACCACGCTGCCACCATGAACGAACATCATCTCCGATGCCCTAGGGTGAGAGTGGGGCAGCACCACACCCCCGGGGGCGATGTCGGTGCGCGCCATCGCCAGGCCCAGGGTGTTCAGCCCGGGGAACTCGGTGGCGGTGACCATGTTCACCGACGACTGGAACATGTTGTCCAGGTCTCCGGCATAGTTCAGCAGCAGGGTCTTGAAGTCGGAGGCCAGGATGGTGCTGGGGTGCTTGCAGAGGAAACCATTCATGAATAGCTTCCTCTCACCTTGAGGTGCCATGGGGCATACATCCTGCAGAGGGGGACTATCTGACAGGGCTTTTGGAGAATAGATGCCGACGAAAAGAATGTAACACAGGGCGACAAAGAGCTTCATCTCTTGAAATTTTTGGACAAGGATGAAACAGCAGAACATGTGTTAAATAGTGTGATGAGAAAGGAGTGAATCCAAAGTTTGATCAAACTGTATAAGATTCTTGGAGTTCACTGCATGATTTGCTTTGGATTGTAGCAAAAGAGTACAGACAACTGCTTGTAGTACAGACAACTGCTTGTAATAAAGGAAACGCAATTTTTTTTTCAAAAGAAACAAAGGCAAATGCAGTTCTGAATCGAATTCTGATCCAGAATAATATCTGATATATTACCTCTTCGGACATACATTGAGTTCAATACAAGATACAGTCAGAATAAGCTAAATCTAAACCACCAGATTACTTAAGGTGTACAACATATATGAGCTTCTATCATATTTACCTTGCGGTATTATCCGCCAGAACGAGAAGCTCAAAGGACAGAAACGAGAAGGTAGCATCTGTTAAATGCCCCAAAAAACCACGGCATGGAACAGATAACAAAGCTTACTGTTGTAATGCACCAATGTGGAAATTTGAATCTTTGACTGACATCTGACTGTAGATGCTTGATACTCAGTGGCTGTGATTGCGCCGTAGTAAATCGTTAATACAGGGCAGATACTGCCAGTCACCTTCTCTTCCTAGTTTTCCCAGAGTTGGTATTTGTAGATGGTGCTGAAGCCAACTTTGCATCACCGTTGGAATTTCCATTAGTAGATGAACTCCTAAGCTCATCAGGAATAGCAAGTGCAGAAGAATACTGCTTAATCCTCCAAGAAATGAGAACGCTGGACACAATGCCTATTGCTGGAAACAGGTAAGAGTAGATATGGGACTTCTTTGACCCTGTAGTGGAGGCCACTGCAGCACCGGCAAGGCTCACAATAGACACATTCTGTAGTATCATCGGTAAGCAACCAATAACTGTGGGAAGGAGAAAATCTCTGAAAAATCCAACATCCGTGGCTGATAGAGCGTAGTTAATGATGTAGGAAGGCAATGGCGAGAACCTAGCAAGCAATACAAATTTCCAGCCATCACGCTCAACCCCTTTAACCACAACATGGAAGTACTTGTTCCTCTGCAGCCATTCCATTGCTGAAGTGAAGTATCTGAAAATTGCCCTGAAGAAATTCATAAAAGATTTGTTAGTAAAGAAAGTTAAGGGATGATATAGACCAACAACTACTATTTTGTTCAAACAAGGAAAACAGAAATAGAACTATATGCTCTAAAAGAGTATAGCAAGCACCAAAAATCCCTGTACAGTGCATTATTTTAAAGGGCTAAAGTGAATATTTGTTACGGTGGCTACTATTGTTCATTCATTCATATTAATTGTACACTATCCAACACAGATTTTCAAGTAATAGTATCTTCTGAATTGAACATTTTTTCAGTTATCACAACTCACAAGACCACATAGGCATCTATCTTAGCATTGTCTAGATATCTATAACTCTATAGCCTAATCTCAGTTTACGAACAACATCAAAAAAAATATTTTGCATACCACGAGAATGAAAACCATCTTGTATTCTTTCTCAAAAAAAGAACAGCTTGTATGGCAAAATTGCCTTCAGTAAGAGATAAACAAGTGAAGAATTTAGTAGCCAATATTTCCATTTGAGAACTAAAGGAGTTGCATCGAAGCTTAAAACGGTTAACTGCTGTTTACATGCAGCCAATTCCATGATCAATTTGTTTCACATGACCATGCATGCAATTATCAGTTTGAGAATAGTATGTACAAGCACCAAACATGGAATCAACAAGACTTAAAACTACACTATTGTAGCAGACTTGCATTAAACCATAAAAAAACAGAGTATAATCATACAAATCCTAGACCATTATTTATCTAAAAATAATCCGTTGCAATATTTAGATAAACATTAATCTCCTAATAGTTCACAAAGTCCTAAATCAAATGTGTTATGATACATAACAAGGTTGATGTGCTATGAATGTATCAAATGCTACTATTGTGAATTTCCATCGAGAAGCCTGCTACATGAACAATATGTGGAATGCAACTAAAGATTTTGAGACCAGAAATTGTTAATAATCCATGCACCGCCTTACTGATTAAATAAACATGTAATAATGGTGACAGCAAAGTGAAGTCTGGTGTAATCTGACATCAGCCTTCATTAGTTGTCATAAGCAATTAAGCACTAGTACTCAACTACAATCAATCAGTGTGACACTAGCATTCTTTTGCAATTTTGCTAGTTCCCAACCTACTCTCTTGGCATCAGTCATAGAGTCCACTCTATTCTCCACCCCTTCGGTCTCAATTTCAACTTATCGCTGCAGACTAGTCACTATTGCTGGTGAAACAATGCAACTTCCTCCTAATATCAAGGACTAGCCTGTCAAACTGCATCAACCCACAACTAAACGACCCAAATGCAGCATAACTGAACAAGTATACTGGGCAAAAGTAATAGATCATCACCATTCACTACTCTCGTCTAGTAACACCTAGATCTCACTACTTACCTCACAATCCTATCTATATGACCCAAAGTCTGCACAAGTTAACAATAATACCAGGCAAAATCCTACATAATTCCAAATTCCATGGAGGCAAAGCCAACAAAATGGCAAACCAACAGAGAAAAAGTTGCTAACTTCTTTCAGTCCAGAACATCCCAAATCAACTTTTCTGAAGCTGGAATCGTTTTCCTTTATCTTAAAAAAAATTATCTTTTCTTTCTGCCAGTCACGAGCCCCACGATCGGTGCCAAGCACAAAACAATTTTTAGACCGCGCGCTCAAAGCAAGTGTATTATCAGATCTCGACTCATATGCACAGCGACAAGTAACCAGGAACGCAGCAGAGCATGAAAGCGACGGGATAGCAAGGGAGGAGGAGGAGAGGAGAGGCGTCGCGGACCTGCCGATCCAGAAGGAGATCGATGCCCCGAGGACCTTGGCGGCGAAGACGCAGGCGACGCCCGGCAGGAAGCCGAAGAGAAGCGCGGCGGCTCCCTCGAAGAAGATGGCGTAGGGCGGGCAGAGCGCGAGCGTGAGCGCGTGCGCGGCCACGTACGCCGGCGCCGCCCAGGGGCCCAGCGCGCCGCGGGCCTCGCGGAACGCCGCCACCGCGGAGGCCCCGTCCCACCCGTACCGCCGTTCCGCGCCCACAGCCAGCGCCACGGCCGCGAACGCCGCCGCCCCGCGCGCCCAACCCCTGCTCCGCCTTGCCGCCATCGCTCGCCGAAGCCGACAACCCTCCCGCGCTCCGTGTACAATTCGCTGGCTGCGTATGCGGCGAGCGAAACCGGGACGGCGACGGCGTGCGGCGGCGGAGATGCCAATTAAAGCAGGGCACGGCGGCGTCGGTTCTGACGTGGCGGAGGGGACGTGGGCGGCCGGATCTGGATCGTGCGGTGGGAGACGGCGCCACGCTGTGAGGAGGAAGAATTTTGTCCGGGTGCTTGGTGGGGCCATGCTGTCAGTGAGTAGAGTTACCCGCTGCTGCGAACGGAGTGGAAGTGGGCTCGGAGTGCAGGGGGGGAGCATGGCCCACGTAGCCAACACAAACCAATGGTCACCGCGCGGCCCAAGCCCAAAGTCAATGCAACGTAGTCTAACGCGCAACCAGCGACCGCCAACGGCCTGGCCCAGAACGTGGTCCACCTGGGCTGCTTTAGTTTTCTGCGCAAGAGTGCTTCAGCGACGACCTTCTTTGTTTTTTTTTCTCCCGAGGAGGGCGCGACCCGGGGTGCGCCTGGACGTTGCGGGTGACGCCGAAACAGTGTCGCCCCAAGAAACGGACGTGTTTTCTTTTTTTTTATAGGGGCTGATGTTGGACTGGGTCAGTTGTTGAACTATTTTCGCGTGTACGCCTCTTACCTGATGAGTGGATCAGCACAAAAAGCAGTGCACATGTCAGGTCATTTACATGCGATAAAGTTTAGAAAAAAATTCATTGCTTTTAAACCAAGTATCCAAATTAAATTTTGATCGCACCATAATACTTATTGCGATAAAATCTTCAAAACAAGATCTCACTTGGCTATATTTAGATGATTTTTTGCGAATATTTTTTATCAAAAGAGAAAAAACGAGTCCGTGTTGTGAACAAATTGTTGCACATGGAGAACAAAAGAATCCACGCTGCGAACAAATTATTGCACATGGAGAACAAATCGGTTCACATTGCGAACAAATTACTGCACATAGAGAATATGTAAGTCTACATTGCGAACAAATTACTGCACATGGAGAATAAATGAGTCCACGTTGCGAACAAATTGTTGCACATGGCGAACAGAAGAATCCACATTGCGAATAAATTACTGCATAAGGAGAACAGATCAGTCCACATTGCGAACAAATTACTGCACATGAAGAACAAAAGAATCCACGTTGCGAACAAATTACTGCACATGGAGAACAAATGAGTCCACGTTGCGAACAAATTGATCCACATGAAGAACAGAAAAATCCATGTTACGAATAAATTACTACACATGGAGAACACATTAGTTCGCATTGTGAACAAATTATTACACATCAGTTAAATAACAGAAAAATAAATATAAATATAAAAAGAAAATAAAAAAGAAAAACAAGTATACGAAAAGAGGAAAAAAAGAAAGAATCGGGGCTTTATTATGATGTTTTTATCACTCCCACGCAGGCCCAAATGCTATAATGGGCCGAATATGATCCACTCAGCCGTACATAAACTTAGATTTTGTATATGGGCCAACAAATAAACTAGTGGGCCGAAAGAAAACACGAAAACAAGAGAGAAAGTGGAAGAAGGCCGGATGCTCCTGGTGCGTGAGCGACAAACGTGAATAAATCACGCGCGCGATAGCTAGTCAAGCCGCGCGACCCGTGCGTGCTGCTGCAGCCCCACGGAAAAAGTTGGACTGCATGGTCACACAGGTTATTATCTAAAAAGTTGATATAGTCGACATACAATACAAGTTACTCCCTCCATTTCAAAATATAGATCGTTTTTTAGCCCTAAGTTTGACCGCTCGTCTTATTCAAAAAAATTGTAAAATATAGTCAGATTTAAGACATTTATGAAGATTTTATATTAATAAAGCAAATCACCACAAAAAATATGATAATTTGCACAAAAATTTGAATAATACGAGTGGTCAAACTTGAGGTCAAAAAAGTCAAATGACCTACATTTTGGAACGGAGGGAGTATTATCTAAAAATACAACATATTGTCACACGGGTTGTATATATGTTGTTACTATATAGTCAATATAAATTGATAGTCGTATAAAACAGCTTCAAAAACATATCAAATCAAATATAGATCTAGTTTTGTAGATCTCGCTGTAAGTAACACAGTGACGCAAACAAATTTAAAAACGGATGCTTTGTTAGGGAGTTACATCATTTTTAAAAAAATACGTTAATTATTTAAAGATGGTGTCAGCAACGTTGCTTGGGTCTGAGCTGTTGCATTGTATGGAAGTGCTCTGCCAATTCAAACAAGCACATGCAATGCACAATCGCTTAATTAGTTGGAGAGGAGTGAACGTAAATCGCGTAACATATATAAGTGCTAGAATTCTCATAGATTTATTCTAAGAGTAAACAATGCTATTTTGTTATATATAATTTTGTTCCTATAGATTTTGTTACACATAAATTTTCTTGATTAAAAAAAGTGAAGGAGAACGGGGCACATGTGTGGGACCAAATATGATAAAATGGAACATAAAGAAAATGAGAGAGGATACTAGGAAGTGAGTGCCGTAAATGGATTGCTTAAGTTTTTAATGCTCACTAATCAGTGAGGCTCGACTATGGTGACATCTACATGTATCAGCTCTTGGAATGCTATGAAGAAAAGAATGACAGTAACCCCATATACATTATGATGACAGTTACAGTGTATCAATTAGTTACAGTCAAACAGTTGTCAAAGACTGAATTCTCGGGGCATTTAAGTATTTACTATTATGAGGTACTCTCTACATCCTAAAATAAGTGTGTTTTGCTCAAAAAAAGGTGTGCTTCTAGTTTGTTCCTAAGCCAAATAATTCAGAGTTTAATCGAGTTTATATAGAAGATTTTAAGATATTAAAGAGGTATACTATGAAAATATACTTAGTGACGAATCTAATTATACTTATTTAATATTATAAACATAGATACATTTTTGTATAAATCTATACTATAAATTGCGAGAGATTTGGTGTTTCTTCCATCATCGCCTATAGAGGGGGCCCATCGGCTGCATGGCCCACCGCCATACATGTTAATTTTCTTCCATAATTACGTACCATCATACATCTAATTTTCTTGCGTGACAACATCCTTTATTTTGTTTCCGAATTATGCACCTTTAATTTTTTTTGACTAATTATGTGTGTAATAATAAAGCAATTCTGGGACGCACTCAGGGTCTACATACATAAAGTTGGTTTTAATAAGAAAGTGAAAGCCATTGAGCTTTAGCAATAAAATTTAAAATTCTTATTTAATAGATTATTTTAAAATAACAATGTGTGTCATCCGAGCATCTATGCTAGTCTGGTTAAACTTGTGATAGTTTAACTTAGGATCAACAAAAGTAAAAATTCACTTATTTGGTACAGTGGAGTAGAGAAGTACTACCTTCTCCGTATCAAAATATTTATCACCGATTGATCACGGCATTTGATCATTCATCTTATTCAAAAAATTATACAAAAATTATTTATTTTATTTGTAATTTACTTTATCATGAAAGATACATTGAACATAACTTATCTTTTTTATATATTTAGATTATTTTTAATAAGACAATGATCAATTATTGTGAGAAAAAAAGAAAAAAATCAATAACGACGAATAACTATTTCCAGCTTACCCATTTTCTACATTACGAAGGAACGAATGGCATGCAATTTTCCAGCTTACCCCTTTTTTTAGCTACTCAGACGAACCAACTTATTGATTAGAAACGTAATTTGCATCCCCTGTTGCGCGCTGTGGGACCAATGATATACACGCGATCGTGCTCATCACTCAGTGGAACTAGAAGTTCTCCTTGTGGAAGTCGAACTTTGTGTTCGTCTTCTGCGAGAACTCCTGCGCCAGCTCGCGCAGCTCCTTCGTCAGCCCCGCGCCACCGCAGTAGAACTGATACGATCGAGCTAAGCATGCAAGAAGCATGTAGCTAGCTAGGGGAGAGCGAGAAGCTTACCGACGCGCTGTTCGCGGTGCTTGACGGCGATGCGCTTGTAGACGCTGCGCCAGTTCGGGCGGCCGAAGTGCGCCTTCACGCGGCTGCCGGAGACGACGTCGACGCCGTGCTTGGCGTGGTTGATCGACTGGAGCATGGCGATGAGGGCGGAGCGGGCGTCGCCTTCCCCGTACACGCTGGTGCAGTGGCAGTGGAGCTCGATGACGCCGTCCATGTCGGCCCCGGCCACCTCGTCCATGGCGCCGCGGAACCACCCCAGGGTGCCCTGCTCCCGGGTCGTCCAGTAGAAGTAGGCCCGGCGCGTGCGGAAGGGCGAGGCGGAGACGGCGGAGTTGTTGGCGCCGGAGCCGGCCTCGAGGTCGCCGTCGTGCTGCTGCTGCTGCTGCTTCATGTTGTTGAGGATGTCCTTGATGATGGAGACCATGGGCGTGGCGCCGATGCCATTGCCGATCAGGAGCACGATGTCTTATTGCTTGTAGTCCTGCGCCGGCGCGCCGTAGGGCCCGTCGATCAGCACCTCCGGTAATTGCCTGCTTTTTTTCTCTTCCACGTCATGCTTAAAGAAATGGAGATGCTAAAAAATGACAATATAGCCTATTTTATTCATTTATTTATTTCATTTTTCAACTGATACAGCTGTTTAGATGATGAAGTAGTTGATGTTCAAATATCGAGGACTTGGATCTTATGGTCTATTTAGCACAGTTCCATATCCAGGTTGGATATGTAGTTTGAACTTTTTTTAAAGACTAAAACAAAGTGATTCAAATATCTGTACTTAGTCTAAACTATAATAAAATGATTCATCTAAGTGCTTCTGATATACCATAGCTCAAATTCTAAAAAAATTGGAGCTATTAATAATATCAGTTCGAAGTGATCTGAAATTTTTTTAGAACTAGAACCCTGACAAACAAAGTCTTAATAATTACCAAACATTTGAGTCAGACCATGGCGTCCAAAGGATGGGCTCGTGCCATAAGGCCAGTCTCAGTGCACAGTTTCATTACACGGTTATCTAGATCAGAAACTAGGTAACTATGCCAGAAGAGTTTCATGGTGATGAAACTCCTCTTGCATACCATGAAACTCTCTCTTCTCTCTCCTATGCCACATCAGCACATTTAATGCCATGAAACCCCCACTGACCTAACTGCCCTCCTCTGCCTGAGCCACCGCCTCTCCACACCGCAATGCTAGCCTATGTGAGTGAGTTTTCATGGTTTCAACCGTCCCCATTAGTCATCTTTCATCACCCTAACAGCTGTCTTGCCGACCAATCATCATCTCCATTGTCAACCTCACTCCCTAGTGTTCCTTCTAGAGCCCGAAATCTCTAATTACCAATCCTAACATCTGAAGTCATAAATGCTATAACAGTAATATGTTGGGGAGGCTTGGACTCACTACGGATAGAAGTAAATTACTCAGAATTGGAGAGTAAGATGAAGATTCGAGCGAGGAAAAGATTCAAGTGTGGGTAGTTCAAGCCAACATCAAGGTGGCATACAACTATTTATCTTCTTCCTCAATCGCAAGACTCTCACTCGCATTTCTTTCAGTCCTACCCTACATTCCCATCCTTTCTCCTCTATCAATCTTCGTCATCCCCACCACACTAAACTAGCTCTACCAATGCCTTCCATAACCCCCTCCCTCTCCCACAAAGAAGCAGTTCACCAACTCATGGGCATTCGAATGCTCCCCTCCGCCAACCGTACCCCGCTGCCGCCGCCACCACCTCCTCCCCCGCCCTTCCTAACTACTCTTATGCCCCGTTCCTTGTCTTCATCCCTCCACCCATGCTACCACTGTTGGTCTACCGCTGCTGCTTGCTGACCTAGCGTGTGCCATGCCCCCGCTATCTACCCCGCCCACTATATGTCATCCTCTGCCGGACCGGTAGCGACCCACCGTCATGTCTCAGCCGCTTACCGCTCGCCACTGATGCCAGACCGACCCTCGACCCCGGCCATCCCTCTAAGGCCGGCGAGCAATAGCCCAACAACCCCAAACCCCGAACCCAAGCGGTGCACGGCAGAGGTAAAGCTCATGTATGCACGGAGCAAGAAGATAAATAGGGAGGAAATGAGATAAGGTGGGGCCTACCTGCAAGAGAGGGAGGAAGGGGTAGGCGTAGAGTGGTTATTTATCGCCTAGACGGTAGATTACATTCCCCCTCCCCCCAGCTAACTAGAGGTTCAACCTCGCTTGTGGCCTGGCAAGGTCCCTACCGTTCCACCGTCCTCCACCACCATGTTTGCACTACTTTCACGGCCCTCCCTGTAAAGGCCAAAAGATCTAGGCAACCTCAACCGGTCTCCAATTTCAGCCAAAAAGTTTGCCAACGACTCGTGAACAGTTGATTGAGCTAAATATAAAAACAATGATTTTCTATCATTAGGAGCTGTGTTGTATTAAAGAAAGTTTCTCAAGGTTACTCACCTCGGGTTGGTCATGGTGTCATGGCAGTCGTACACCACCCGGGCATGGTCCCTAACCAGGTCTTTCGTGTCCTTCGGCGTCGGTGAGAAGATTTCCTTGAGCTCCTGAGTCCAGTCACCTAGCACCCGTATACGGACGCTCACATAGTCGTCTTGTAGGCCCGACGTGATAGAGAATGGGTGCCTGCATAGCAAACATCAGTGCGTCTCCTGCCAATTAGTTCATTTTTGAACTAAATAGTTTTTCCTAAACGACATATATCCGAAAAAAGAGGTAGTATATACCACTGGAACGGTGATACCGCATTGCACTTGACGAAGATGTACTGCCCGCTCCTGTACGGCTGTACCAGAATTCGTGAGGCTCAGTGGACAAGTGAAGTGACAGCACGTTCCCGGGGTACACCGCCACCTTGAGTATCCTCACCGGCCTCACGCTCGACCTCAGCGCCCTCGTCAGCCTCTCCCCGGCGTACACCACCATGGGCACCGCCAGGTACATCCACGTCGACTTCTTGTACCACTTGTGCGTCAGGTACAGGTAGTGCCCGTGCACGATCAGCAGCGCGTACACCACCACGAAGCAGTGGTGCGAGTACCAGAACGCGTTGAACCCCGTCATCTTCTTCAGCGGGCCCGGCAGCCTCACCCTGCCCCGACGGAACCACGGCGTCGCCAGCGTGAACGCCGCCGCCATCAGCACCAGCATCACCAGCCCCGTCCACCCCTCCGTGCCCCTCACGAACCACCAGTAGTTGGGCGGCCGCCAGTCCTTGGACGTCGCGAAGTACTGCGCCAGCGGCGCGTACTCGGCGTCCGTGGCGTGGAGCAGCCGCGGGAAGTCGCAGGTCAGGTGGGAGATGATGTGGAGCGCGGCGCCGACGGTGATCCCCACGGCCACCACCTTGTGGAAGTTGAGGTTGTCGTCGAAGGGCACGACGCGGGCGGCGGCGGCGGCGCGGTTGCGGATCCAGGTGATGGTGTTCCGGCACATGGGGAGCAGGATGAGCGCCATGTTGAACTTGAGCGTCTCGGCGCCGCCCTTGGCCACGCACACGCAGTAGCCCATCACGTGGAACACGTAGCGCCGCCGGTACTGCATGAACTTCCAGGTGAAGAGCCCCGCGCAGACGGAGAGCCAGAGGAGCATGACCCAGACGCGGCGCCAGTTGTCCTCGAGGAAGTACTGGGCGCGGCGGTACCAGCGGCGGAGGGGGTTGGGCTCCGGCTTCCTCTGCATCCACATGCTCAGCATCACGCTCAGACGGACGTAGTCGTCGTCGTCGTCGTCGTCGGTGTCCGGGTGGCTCGGAGCCTGCAGCAGCAGCGCCTTGAGTTGGTACAGGTCGATGTGCCCCAGCCCGTTCGGGTCCAGCGCCTCCATGATCAGCCGCGCGTACTCCGCCGCCTGCTTCCGGATCGTCGACAGCTTGTTCGCCGACGCGCTCAGATTGATGATCTGTTGTGGCAAGCAAAACACGGTATATATGCAATGTATTGTATATATGCTAGTGTGGCCGGATCAAGAACGCGTGATTTATTTTTGTAGGTAATAATGCTAGCTGTTGGGCGAAACTTTTTACCTCTTTGAGCTCCTCCTCGGTGATCCTGCCGTCCGCGTCCTTGTCCACCTTGTTGGATTGACGTACGGAAGGTTTTGTTAATCCCGAATTCACGACGCCTTTTAACAGTGATTAAGGTGTTAATATTAATATGAATGAATTAGATGATTGCTACTAGTCTAGTCAGTCGATGACGGAGAGGTGGTCGAAGCTGGTGTCGGAGAGGTGGTCGAAGAGCTCGCGCATCTCCGCCTTGCCGATGCCGTCGCCGGGCATGTGGAGCCGCCGCGTCAGCGCGTCGAACAGCACGCCGGCGAAGTCCGGCTCCTCGGGCTTCTCAGCTTCTTTCCCATCGGCAAGCTTCTCCGCTCGCTGCTCCGACGACCTCACCTCCTGTCGCCTCCCGAACCAGGTCCTCCCTTCATGTCGTCCGCGTCCGCCCTTCTCCTACTTGTCCTCGTCTTCCATCTTCCTGCTGTCCTCCTTCTCCTCCTCTTTCATCTCCTCCATCCCTACGGTTGCTCGCACGGCACGACAAGCAAAAACGATCAATGGATTGAACAGCCATATGCATGCAGAGTTGCAGACTGGGGAATGAAGCCAATAAGCGGCGAGCACGAGGTGGTCCTACCAATGCACTGCCCGAACTGGGAGCGCTTGAGGACGCCGCCCTGGTGCTCGGTGAGCTTGTCGAAGCGCGCCTCGACGTCGTCCCACAGCGCCGCGCCGCCGCCGCGGGCGCCGCTGATGAACCTGAGCCCGTCGAGCGCGTGCGCGGCTGCGGTGCCGGACCGGCCGAGGCGCGAGTAGCCGCCGCTGCCGAGGGCGGAGACGCGGCGGAGCTCCCGCGACACGTCCCTGATCCGTGACGAGGCGGTGCGGCCGGCCGCAGAGCCGCCGTATGGCGACGACCACGAGGAGGACCGCCGCTTCTTCTTCTTCTTCTCCGCCGTGGCGCCGCCGGAGCCGCCGCCGCGGGGTAGCTCGACGCAGCGCGCTACCGCCACCGAGTCGTCTCCCGCGTCGAGGGTGATCTCCACGCAGTCGCCGTCGCCGCTGGAGGTATCGGAGTGCGGCGGCGCGGACGCCGACGACTGGGCGAACCGCGTGGTCTTATTGCGCGCCACGGACAGCTTGGTGCTCGCCGGGCCGCCGCGCTCTCGCCCACCCGGCGCCGCGGGCGAGGACGGCGACGCCTCCACGATCTCCCCGCCGCCCGCGCTGCGACTATGCATCGTTACCCACCGGCCGGTTTTGTTGCCCAAGAACGACGACGGGGGCAGGCGCGTGTTTCGTTGCAAACTAAAAATATTTTTTTAAAGAGAATCTTGCGTGAGGAATTAAATGAAGTCTATTTGTAAAACCTTTGTAGGGATGGATGTAACTTTACGTGATAAATTTAATGAGCCTAATTAGTCTATAATTTACTACAGTAATGTTACAGTAACCATCCTCTAATCGTACGGTCAAAGGCATCATTAGATTTATCTCGTGAATTAATCCGAGGTTGTGAAGATAGTTTTATAAACTGACTTTATTTAATACCCTTAATTATTGATTAAACGGGGTGGAAAAAATTTTCACCCAAAGAAACACAACCCTGATCTCGATCTGCTCAGCTCCCGAGAAACAAAAACGAGGGTACGGATAGGGTTCTACTTGGCGCGGTCACTCGAGTCAGTTTTACAGGGCTGTTTGGCACGACTCCGCTCCAACTTTTACAACTCCGCTCTCAATTTTTTTACCCAAACATGTGCAGCTTCAAGTTTTGCAGCTCCTAAAAAAAGTGAAGTTAGGGGCTAACTCTAGGTAAAAACATTGCCACTGATTATACATACCGTTTCACGTGAAAAAAAGACAGACTCATCTGTTTCGTCGGACCCCTCCCTCGGGTCGTTTTTTTTCTTTTTTTTCGCCGATTTTTTTTTCTTTTTTTCCGTCGTTTTTTGTGCGGAGCTTTTTTTCACCGAGATTTTTTATTTCTTTTTTCCGTCGGTTTTTGTCCAAAGCTTTTTTTCTTTGTTTTTTAGTCATTTTTTGTCCAGTACTGTAGCCGCGTACTGTAGCTGGCGAAAAAAACCGGATCAAAAATCAATGCAAGGGTAAAAAAGATATTTTCCATCAAATCCTATATTTTCTCGAGCTGGAGTTGCATTTGTAGCCAAACACGTTGAGCCAGCTCCATATTAATTGAAGTAGACGGAGTGGAGCTGAAAAATATGGAGTTACCGAAGCTGGAGCTGGTTTGTGTGGAGTGGAGCTCTACAAAACAGGCCCGTGATCATCCTTACCGTCATGGTCACCGTCGTCACCGTCTCTTCGTGCCGTGGTTTGAGGTGGAGTTGATGTGTGGGTATCGTCTATATCGTGGTCAATAGGTAGGCTAACGCGGGAACGACGCTGCTCGACTACTAGGAAATATGATTCTGGAAGAGATATGATTCGATCTAGAAGTGTAAACAAACCACACAGTTCTTGTACAGACGGAATCTCCTAAAACCTAAGCTTGCCTTGCCAGCCAAGGATGTCATACACGTAGTTGCGGCATTTGAACATCTCCAGCAGTTTTTCTTCTTTTTTTTTTTAAAAAAAGGAGACTCCCAACGATCTGGTTTGATAATCATACTTTATTCTCTCTCTCTGCTATATAATGAACCAACAATGCCAATAAAATCATGTAAACCTCGCCTCTCTCCTTAAGAAGCTGTTGTTTGGACCAAGCATACAAGGGTCTAAACAGCAGCGAGCTCAAGCACGGGAGGTGGCCCCTCTTCCCAATTTGATGGGAAGGGGCTCATTTTTTGAGAGTGTTTTGTTTTTTCCAGCCGTTCTAAGTTTAGTAAAAAAAACTATTTCTAATACAACCCAACCATCCACAAAGTGGTGAGAGGCACAACCCAATGTAGCAAAAGGTGCTCGATCACATGCTCCTTCACGGCTTCACTCCCTCACGCTGTATATACGATGAATGCACTAAACTTTACTATCTCTGTTTCAAAATGTAGGCCGTTTGGCTTTTTTTACTACAAGTTTGATCGTTCGTCTTATTCAAAAAATTTGTGAAACTATAGTCAAATTTAAGGCATTTTTTGAAGATTTTTTATTAATAAAGCAAGCCACCATAAAAATATGATAATTTACATAAAATTTTGAATAAGACGAACGGTCAAACTTAAAGTAAAAAAAGTCAAACGATCTATATTTTAAAAACCATATATATGACTTGGGAATACAGGTCATTTGTTAGTGATTCACTTGATCTTATGGAGTATAGTGTCGTGCCATAGTTTCGTGTCTTCTTTTTTATCATTATAGTTTCGTGTCTTGGCAAAGACTTATTGTTTCCCGGTCAACATCGTTGAGTTTTCAATAGGGTATAGTTTCGTTTCCGTTCACATTGAAAAAAGAGAGGGTGAAACTAAGATTATTTGGTCCTTTTCCTCCATGTTGTTTGTGCGCCTCAATCACTATCGCTGCCCCGAGGGTTTCGTGCTAGTGTTATAAAACAACGAACACGAGAAGCACACGAAGACTGGCATCATTATCGGTTATCTAACTAACGGCGGATGGATTATGTCGTTGATCGATTATTAAAGCTGCGCGCCGCGGAATATGTTGACTTTTTGACTTGTTAACCGACCGAAGATGAATACCTTGGCGGCCAGCACGAAGAAAGATATGTTTCTTTTTTGGTGGGGAGAAAACAAGGGAATAAAATAGAAGAGGGAAGGAATGCCGTTGGTCGAGTCGGCCAGCAAGGTCCCCAAAAAAGAATAATGCACGTCTTCTTGTTTTTGGAATTTTTGGTAATCTGAATTCATATTAAATACAATTTTTTTCTTGGGCACACTTTATTTTTTGTTAAAGCAACTCAGGCAGGTGCTGCAAATAATTGTGGTGGAATCTGTCTACCCGGGTTTCAAATCCTAGGACTCAGTACATGTGTCATATTTTTCTAGATTTATTTTAGAAATTAAACGGTACTATTCTTTTAATATTAGGCGATGTCCGTCAAGAGCGAGGCGACAGTGCCGACTTCGTGAATCTCAAAATCGGATCTACGGTCCTAGACTCTCGGATTCTATTATTCATGTATTAGTTGGGTGACATAGCTGGAATACGAATTGACAATTTTTTCTCAAACATGTCCGGGCATGTTTTTTATTAAAAATAAAACGTTGATAAGATCATTTCTTTATCATTATATAAAGTTTGGCTCGTTTCGCGTCAAGAGCATCTCCAACATTTTTTTATGAGAGAGCTCTATATAACCAGGAATAGAATGTCTTTAGCAACTTTGACACATAAGCTGGAACATGTTGTCTAAGACTAAGGATGTGTTTATTTAAGCTGCAACTTTTGGAGCTTTTTCTGAAAAGCTTACACAGAATTTTAGTTCTGAAAAGCCAATACTAAATTTCACAAGATATTTTTAGCTTTATGAACCGAGAAAGCTACGAAAAGCTCACGTAACGGAGCTTTTCAGCTTCCCATATAAACTTAACTTTTTTGAGATTTTGGCTTCCCATAAACTCCAAGTTCAAATAAACAGACCCTAATACTAACACGGTGCTCGCAAAATAATAAAGAAAAATATCGGGGGTGCAAGAGAGCGTATTGGTGGAACTATGTACAAACTCGGTTCCATATTCCTAGGATATATCGCTCTTGGAGTGATAAAGGTTGTTGTAAGAAAAAAATGAATAAGGTTAAAGTTCCCTTGCCATGCGGAAAAATATGTTTCGCCCAGCTAAGTTTTAGTTCTCGTGTCTTTGCATATTTTTAATTTTCGAGAGCTTCTTTTAAAACTGTTGTATGCTTGTATGTAAAAATATAATAATAATTGGTTCAGTGTAAAACTTTTGTAGAAGTCAGAATAAAATATCCGTTTTCTTAAAAAAAAAGAAGCCCATGTATGAGTTAGTTTTTTTAGCATCGCCCATGTATGATTTAGTGAGCGTATAATTATTTAAAGGGGCTCTATGGCTGACACGGCCCGCCCTGGCCCACGACTCTCAGACATGGCTGGGCCAGACCGTCATAGTGGTGGGCTTTCCGGGCCGTTTTCTCATCCGGCAACACGACAACCAGAAGACCACATTTTTCCTTGCAAAACTACAGCGAAACAGAATTTTGGTTGCACAATCACACGGGGTGTATACCACGCAACCTCCAAACCTGGCGTGAACGTCAAGCCGCCGCCGACAGCGGTTAAATATGTTAAAAATATGTGCACATTTTGATATATTTTAATTTTGAACCTAAACATATACGTCCTCCATCTATCTTTGAAAGGCGTGATTTAACTTGACATGGTCTTCTAAGTTATATTTTGACCATTCATTTATCTTATATTATATCATTTGTGGTTATAAACTTATAATCAATGAAAAGTATATTTGATTACAAATCCAACCATATCAAGTTTCCATTATAAAAGTTAATAATTTTTAGCTACATTATTAATCAAAGATTTTAAAGTTTGAATCTTATTATTCGTGCCCGCCTTAGAAAAATAGATGGAGGGAGTAAATCATAACAACTAAGAGTGATTTGATGGCAACAGAGTCTGTGTATATATTAATATACCTGAACTACTCGAACCCGAATTATCCATACACAATTTCATGTTAGTAGTCAGAAAACCCGAAATTAGTTCGGGAAATTCAGGTTCATACCCCTGGTACCTGAATTCCCGAAATACCCGAAGTTCTGTTATTGTGTTTGTCAGTGTGTTGTGTGTGTTTGTGTGAGTGTGAATTGTAACGATAAGATCAGCAAAAAAGTCTAGAGGACCAAGACGACAAGACCTATCAAGAATGATGGGATGTGCTCTTACACTCCGTTTGGACGTAGATATTAGAACCAAGAATTCGGAATTGGTATTGAATATACTCAATATCTATTGTTTGGATGGCGTAGGAATTGTTATTGGAAAGTAAGCCCAATACCAAGCAGAATTCGATGTATTACGGCATCCCCTCCCGAAATGCCGAGCCCTTCCCCTCCGTATTGGCTAGAATCGTCCTCTCCCACTCTCCCGCATCGTCCCGTCTCTCTCACACATCTCGCAGTTCGGGCTCTCGTCGTTGACCTCGCTGACGCCCAGGTGCTCGCCTTCTCGATTCCACGAGACGAGGGCATGGCTGCGCGTAGCCATCTCCCCCTTCGTCCTCTATTCGAATGCGGCCTCGTGAGTTTGCCACCACCAGTCGTATGTGCCGGCTGCGGCAGAGGCTGCTAGCGTGGGTGAGCTTGGAGTCGTCGAGCTCGTGCGGCGCAGGCGACCTCCTCCAGGTTCTCAGTCCCGCCTGCTATCGCGTCCCTCCTTCCACATTCGAATGCATCTTCTGTGTGTCTCGTGGCTGTTCCCTTCCATCCCTCTATTTGTTGTGGCAGTGCAGATCCATCCACACTTCATTTGGCTTCTTTGTTTGCTAGTATACTTCGATAGATTGTGATGACAGCTGCTGTTTACTCCGGTCTGGCCTCCCTATTCTCGTGTGCCAGCGATTAATCACAAATCTTATCTCTGCAAATCTGCAATCGATGTCCAGACCCAGTTCTGTCCAATTTGTCTCCAGCAAAAAGGGCCGGAGCTGTGGAGCTCGGCCTCCGCGGAGAGGAAGTTAGTCGATTCTCAATTTGACGTTACACACATCCAAACATGAATAGGTATTCATGGCCCTTCTAAATTCCAATCAGTAATTTTATCTACATCCAAACAATAGATTTGGTATTGAAATCTATTTCCAGTTTTGGTATTGGTACCCAATTCAATACCAGCAGCTCAATGTCTACATCCAAACAGAGCCTTAACGGAATGAAACTGACTTTTTCCTGCACCATACTTGTTTCTTTTCTTATGAAACTCTAGCCGAGCCTTTATCACTCCAAGGGTTTCATAAATCCCCCAGTATATAAACTGCTATTATTTTTTTAACCAACCGTGTTATAGTTTTCACAAATGTGTACAAGTCCCACCTTATCTGTCAAAGTTAGTTGTTAACGACAGTGGCGGATAGAGGCCTAGGGCCACTTGGGCCATGGCCCTAGGCGTGGGCCGAAATTCTCCACACTGTAGATCGTTGTAGCAAAGAAGTCCAACATTTATTCACGAACTGACCCATGGAGTGGCCCTAGGCCTTGGGCCAAATCCTGTCCGCCCCTGGTTAACGACATCATGTTTCTATTTATGCAAAGGCTTTTCACACCCAAAAACGACTGCATAGATAACCAACATCATATTGGTACATCTTTTACTACCTCTCTTTTTAAATATATATTGTTTAGAACAAATTATTTACTTTTAAAAATAACTATAATCTGATTCTCATAAGCACCATATATTTAAGAACAAAGAGTATCTATTATTAGTGGATGATGACCACTTAACTTTTTTCTCGGTAAATATAGTGGTTGTTTAGCTAGGTTGCATTTTTCATCGGTGCAAAAGAAAAGCTTTGCCAATGGCTCACCGAGAAAAGTTTTAGACGTCGCCATGGCTTGGAATTTTATTTACGTAAATTTTTATATGTTATCCAAATCACCTGCTGAATTGGACTAGACTTAGCGAAATGGTCGTAGATCAGTTGGTAAGGTTTCTTATAGTGGAACCTACCCACCAGGGTTCGAGTACTCGACTTAGCACGAGTGTCGCATTTTTCTGATTTATTCCATTATTTAACTGGTGCTATTTCTTTAGTGGTACTCCATCCGTCCAAAAAAATGCTATTTTAGCATTCAAAATTTGTGCCATAAAGAATGATATTTTAGCTTGCATGCAGGACTAAATGGAAACTTATCTTATGCATGCATTAACTTAAAATAGATTCTTTCCATTTTCTGCATATAAACTCAACTAACTAAGGGCAAATGTGTCTTTTTCATCCACCTCTAATATGTCTGAAAAACTCTAAAACATCATTATTTTTGGGACAGAGGGAGTTGGCGACATGCCTATCGACCGCGAGACGCATATGGTAACTTCGTCTATTTAGAGATCTATCGGCTTAGTCTCTTGGAGGTGCTCATATGGGTGCCCACCGACTGATCCGATCGATCATCTCTTTCACGACAACTCCAACAATAGCCCCTGGATAAGACCGTCCAAATTCTAAATGGGGCTACCGCTCCACCCTAAAATAGATCATCAAATAAAGGTTCCGCTGAAGTGCAACTATTTTGCTTGGCCCTCTAAACGTGGGATATGGGTCTGGAGGGTCGGTTGAAGTTGCTTTGACAAGCTCAGACCACTCCAACTCATGAGTGAAGTAAGGCTGGTCTCAATAGTAGTTTTATGGCATGAAATTTGCAGATGTGACAAAGAAGAGAGAGTTTCATGGGCATGTGAGAGAAGTTTTATCACATAAAACTTATCTGACTTGGTTATCTAGTTTCTAGTCTTGATCTGGGGTAGATGCACGGCCCGGGCTGGTGGGGGGGGGGGGGTGGTGCAGTCCGGTACCCCATGTAGTAAAGGAAAAAGTCCTTTCGACGTCCCTCATCTATCGGTGTTGTCTGAGTTTCGTCCCTCATCTTCAAAACCGGTTGTTGGTCGTCCCTCATATGTTTGAAATCTGTTTGTTTTGGGTCCCGGGGCTGTTTTGATGGCGGCATGGATTAAAAAGGAGTTGTCATGGTTGTAACCCTAGCCCCCGCTTGCCATCCTCGCCGCCATCCGCCTTTCCCGACCATATGCCATAACTGAGCTAATGAAACTCCTCTCATATGCAGTGGCGGAGCCACGTTGTAAGTTCTGGGTGCGGCTGCACCCAGAAAAAAAATCAAAATCAGTTATGTGCTATAAATTTTCACCATATTTAGTTGAACAATATACACATGCAATGAAGTGTCGCACCCCCCTTAATTTTTCTTTAGCTCCGCCCCTGCTCATATGCCATGAAAATCTCTTTTCTCCTTCTTCCACACATCATCAATAAATTCAATGTCATAAAACTCTCTATGAAACTCCCACAGAGATTGGCCTGAGTGAGACACCCATGAACTGTGATGACAGTCACGGAGTATCAAGCATACAGGGTTGTCACCTGATGAAGCAGAACTGTACTACATACAGTTTGTCACCTAATGATTTGTCTTTATGAGAGGGTGATCGAGTGGTACACAATTTGAGTTTCCCACATTGATTTACCACTATAGTCATCGATCACCCTGTTGTTTCTCGATCACTGCGCAGAACAAATTAAGAAGAAATACCAGCAAAACAAAAAAAAACAGTTGCCCTGTGGGAATAATCATGCCCATCATTCACTAGTAGATCGAACTAGAAGTTCTCCTTGTGGAACTCGAACTTGGTGTAGGTCGTCTGAGAAAACTCTTGGGCGAGTGTGCGCAGCTCCTTTGTCAGCACCTTGGCACCGGAACAGAACACTCCTTCAACATCAAATCAAAGTAGTATAGTAGCAGAGCTATCATTAGCTTTTCCAAGGTCTCCGCGGATGCGAGAAACTCTCTGGTACACGAGAAAGCAGGTAGCTAGGACACAGACGAACTCACCGACGCGCTTGCCGGGGTGGTTTTGAGCGATGCCCTCGTAGACTGTGCGCCAGTCAGGGCGGCCGAAGTGCGCCCTGACGCGGCTGCCCGTGACGACGTCGACGCCGCTCTTGGCGTGGCTGATCGACTGGAGCATGGTGACGACGGCGGAGCGGGCGTCGCCTTCCTTGTGCACGCTGGTGCAGTAGCTGTGGAGCTCGATGACGCCCTTCTTGTCGGTCCGGGCGATCTCGTCCATGACGCCGCGGAACCACGCGAAGGTCCCCTGCTCCCGGGTCACCCAGTAGAAGTAGGCCCGGTCCATGACTGGCGCAGTAGAGGAGCCGCCGCCGGCCTCGAGGTCGCCGTCTTGCTGCTGTTGCTTCATGGTGTTGAGGATGTCCTTGATGATGGAGACCATGGGCGTGGCGCCGATGCCATTGCCGATCAGGAGCACGATGTCGTACTGCTTGTAGTCCTGCGCCGGCGCGCCGTAGGGGCCGTCGATCAGCACCTCCGGTAATTGCCTGTTTTTTTTGTAATTCCATGTCATGCATGTATGTTTAATAAAGAAAGAAATGGAGATGCTAATAACAAAAGGCAATCGCCTGTTTTTATTTATTTATTTGAACTCAAGTCGACGGCTATACACCTTGCGCTTCCGGATTCCTAGCTACGTACCTCTAGTAGACGGTAAAGTTGGTTCCCAAATTTTGATGATTTGGATCTTTATATTACTTACCTACTATACAAATGCTACAACCCTAATCGGTTGGACTAGCTTGAACTCATTGGAGACGAAGAGGAAGAGATCAATCACATCGGAGTTGGAGAGGATCATAAAGGTTACTCAGGTGTGACGACCGTGTGAGCAAACACCGTGATTTTCTATTGCTTGGGAATAAAACCGTTCGTGATAGATCTCACTCACCTCGAGTTGGTCATTGGGTCATTGCAGTCGTACACCACCCGGACCTGCTCCCGGACCAGCTTGTCGCTCCTGCTCGTCGGTGAGAATTTTTTCTTGAGGTCACCAGTCCAGTCACCCAGCACTCGTACGTGGATGCTCACATACTCGTCTTGTGGGGCCGACGTGATAGAGAACGGGTGCCTGCACAGTCAGGTTCACACAGCCGCCGTGCGTCAGCGTCGTCTCCTTCTGGCCAGCCACTCAGCTCGTCCAGTTGCCTAGCTAGATGCTTACCACTGCAACGGCGACACGGCGGGGCACTTGACGAAGACGTACTGGCCGCTCTTGTACCGGAATTCGTGCGGCTGAGTGGAGAAGCGCAGCGACAGGACGTTCCCGGGGTACTCGATCGCCTTCAGTATCCTCACCGGCCTGGCACGGGACCTCACCGTCCGCGTCAGCCTCTCGCCGGCGTACACCGCCATGGGCACCGCCAGGTACATCCACGTCGTCTTCCTGTGCCACTCGCGCGTCAGGTACAGGTAGTGCCCGTGCACGAGCAGCAGCGCGTACACCACCACGAAGCCGTGGTGCGAGTACCAGAACGCGTTGAACCCGGGCGTCATCTTCCTCAGCAGGGCCGGCCGGCGGAGCTGCAGGTACCCCCGCCGGAACCACGGCGTCGCCAGCGTGAACGCCGCCGCCATGAGCGCCACCATCACCAGCCCCGTCCACCCCTCCGTGCCCCGCACGAACCACCAGTAGTTGGGCGGGCGCCAGTCCTTTGACGTGGCGAAGTGCGGCGCCAGCGGCGCGTACTCGGCGTCGGTGGCGTGGAGGAGCCTGGGGAAGTCGCAGGCCAGGTGGGGCACGGCGTGGAGTGCGGCGCCGGCGGCGATCCCCGCGGCGACCACCTTGTGGAAGGTGAGGTTGTCGTCGAAGGGGATCACGCGGGCCACGGCGGCGAGGTCGCGGATCCAGGTGAGGGTGTTCCGGCACACCGGGAGCAGGATGAGCGCCATGTTGAGCTTGAGCGTCTCGGCGCCGCCCTTGGCGACGCACACGCAGTAGCCCATGACCTCGAACACGTATCGCCGGCGGTACTGGATGAACTTCCAGGCGAAGAGGGCGGCGCAGACGGAAAGCCAGAGGAGCATGACCCAGACGCGGCGCCAGTTGTCGTCGAGGAAGTAGCCGGCGCGGCGGCACCATCGCCGCAGCGGGTTGGGCTCCGGCGGCCTCAGGCTCAGCAGCCGGCTCAGGTGGCTGTCGTTGCCGGTAGTGTCGCCGTGCTCCAGCTGGGTCGGAGCCAGCAGCAGCAGCGTCTCCAGTTGGTGCAGCTCGATGTAGCCCAGCCCGGCCGGGTCCATTGCCTCCATGATCAGCCGCGCGTACTCCGCCGCCTGCTCCCTGATCGCCAACAGCTTGTTCTCCGACGCCGTCAGCGTGATGATCTGCCATGTATGGCAGAGCATATATGATGGTATGTACGCTACTGATCGGATTCAAGAACGCATTTCTACGTCCAGTGTTGTTCGGGTACGTACGCAAGGATGGCGGCGAAACTTACCTCCTTGATCTCTTCCTCGGTGATCCTGCCGTCCGCGTCCTTGTCCACCCTGGGTCGATCGACGGAAAGGTTTCGTCAATTATATATAGACCACGACTGAGATTTTGATAGTGATTACTCCAAGGGTTACTGTTACTTGCAAATATATATATATATATATATATGTTCAAGTAAACCGATCGATCACGGATTCATATATACTGACATGTCGAAGAAGGTCTGTAGGCGCCTGTCGAAGCTGGCGTCGGAGATGCGATCCCAGAAGCTGCGCATCTCCGCCTTGGTGATGCCGTCGCCGGGAATGCCCTGCTGCCGTGTCAACGCGTCGAACAGCACGCCGGCAAAGTCCGGCCTTTTCTCAGTGGCAGCAGCTTTTTCAGTCTCCGCGATCTTTTCCGATTTCATTTCGTCTCGGTTCCAAAAGCAACAGGCAAACCGCTTCTCGCCCTTCTTCTTGTCAGCCTTATTGTCTTCCTTCTCCTCCTCCTCCTCCATCCGCTTCATCCCTGCAGTTTCAGAGCCGGCCGTCAGCCATGTCAAACGTACGTACGGTGCAACACGCGCGCCATAGGCCGGCGGATCGGATCGGAAGGCGCCATGTCTCACCGATGCACTGCCCGAACTGGGAGGCGTAGAGGACGCCGTCCTGTTTCTCGGTGAGCCTGTCGAAGCGCCTCTCGACGCCGGCCCACCCCTCGTCGGCGTGGGCGCCGCTGATGAACCTGAGCCCGCTGAGCGCGTGCGCGGCCGCGGTCTTGGACCGGTCGAAGCGCGGCGCGCGGCGGAGCTCCCGCTTCAGGATGGCGCCCTCGCAGGCCCCGGCGCCGCGGCGGGGCCGCAGCTCGACGCAGCGGCAGCGCGCCACCGCCACCGAGCCGCCGCCTGCCACGTCGCCGCCGGCGGTGTCCGGGTGCGGCGCGGGCACTGGGTCGTCCGAGAACCGCGTGCTCTTCCATGCCCCGGACTGATGCTTGCTGCTCGGTGGCGGGTCGCCGCCGTCGCCGTGCTCTTGCTCATCACGCCGCTCCGCGGACGAGGACGCCTCCACGATCTCCCCGCCGCCCGGACTGTGATTATTATGCATGGCTACTGGCTACCCGCCGGTTTGGTTGCCCAAGAACGACGAGGCGGCAGCTAGCTCCGGTGCGTGATCAGCTCCGATCCTGATCTCTATTTGGTGGTTTCATCCATGCGAGCGGTCTCGATCTGGCCGGACTCAGTTTTATACTGCATGCTCTGTGTGGTGCAGGAGGAGGGGGCAGAGGCCGGAGATACGCGTACGTTTCGCAAATCCTCGTCGTCGTCATCGTTGCCGTCACCGTCGTCGTCGTCACCGTTCCTACGCGCGCGTAGGTGGAGTGGTCGGAGGTGGGGGTAGGTTGGCTAACCGGGGAAAACGACGACGCTGCTTCCATTGTTAGGAAATATATGCAGTACTATGATTCAAGAAGGTGTACGTGATTCTATCTCCAGTACATTGTGAACAAATCACAGCTAGATAATAGTCTTGTATACACGGAATCTCTCTTAACACCTAAGTTAATTTGCCTAGCTTGCCGGCCAAGGAGATCGATGTCCTAGCTAGGCGAACTTCCGTAGTCTCTGAGTCGTGGCTGCACCCGGTGCTAATTGGTGCACATTAGCACCGGGTCTCGCCACGACCCGGTGCTAATGTGTCCGCCCGGACACACCGCAGCGCCGCCCCCGCTCCTAGCGGTTGGACCCGGTGCTGAAGCCCCATCAGCACCGGGTTCAAAAATGGTCGAGGCGGAGGAGGCGGGCGGATGTGAAGCATTCTGGTAGTGTCAGCACCGGCCAGTCGCGGATCTTAGAGGTCATTACGTGTTTATATTGTAGAATAATATTAATTCTTCACCAGATACTTGCAGAAGCTAGATGCATGCCTTAAACTTCTCTTTTCTTAACCTAGCTGTGTGTGCACCGTATATATGACCCGTTTGTTTACTCGGTTAGTTGTTATATATGGAGCTTTGTGCTGTGCAACAGTTTCGCGTTTTGGCTAGCTAGGAGGTCGTCATATCCCCACTGACCCACACCGTATATAATTTCGGATTGTTTTATCACTATCACTGCCCAAGGTTAGCTTTTCAGTTTGTTGGAGTGGAAATGGGGTGGAACCTCGCATCCAAAAGATCACTGCGCCCAAGGGTTTCGTGCTACTAGTGTTATAAAATGACAACAAGAAGCAACGAGGGCATGGCGGCCGGTCGTGTCAGTCATCCATCATTATCGGCCAACTAACTGACGGTGGATGATGATTACTGGGTAGTTAGAGCTGAGGAATATGCTCACTTTTGACTCGTTAGTCAACTAAAGCTGGAGTATTAATTGACACCAAAAGGAAAAACATATTTGTTTCTTTTTCTTTGTTTAAAGGGGTGGGTGAGTGTTTGTGATGATGGTGGTGGTTAAATACGAGGGAGCATAAATGGAAAGAGGAATGAATGTTCTTAGTGGAGTCAGCCAGTATGGTGGGAGTACTAGTAATAAATTAGGAGCATCTCCACTCATCCATCGAATCATCAATCATCACTAACTATATTATGAACACGGGTTAGCAATTTTAGGAAACATATAACATCTTTTGAAGATGCATAAACATTACAAGTATGTGGATCACTTTCTAGGCCTTACAGCTAATAAAATTAATTATCTTTTCTCACTCTTATATATATATATAATATATATATATATATAAGAAAAATCCATTCGACACGCACGTGTAGGTACACCCACATGTGTATCTCATTATACATGACGAAACTGATCCAACGAATAGTATGCACATGTAGTATGTGACTATACTAGACCATCCGGGATGACATATACGTTGGGTATGCAAGTATACATTGAGTACATTGACATACTATTTTATATAGTATTATAAATGTATAATCATAATATATTAAAAATAGGGTTGATTTTAAATTTTCCGTGTAATTCGCTTTGAAGTATCTTATAATTAGTATATGAACATACTAAGAATGATTAATGCGTATGCAAACATATGTACAATTATATACTGATGGTGGATGTAGCTCCATGCATGGTAGAATATATTTTCCCTATATATAATACCCATTTAAACTAATATATTTTATCTAGTTATGAGAGATTTAAGGTATAATTGCTCCATACATTTTCCATCCTCATTAGGTCTTGTTTGGGTACATACTAATCTCCTTGGATCCATATGTATTGGGAGGGGTTGAGGTGAAAGTTTAGTTTATTTTCCACACCAATCTATATGGATCGGGAGGGAATGGGTTTATCCAAATAAAGCGCGTTAACTTCTTATGCGCGCCCGTTTATATACTTGCGGTTGTCTCTACTACTCTTACTTTTTTTTGTTTCATGAAAGTCTTGCGGACAGGGGTAATTTGGTTACCTGGTCTAGCTAAGGGCCTATTTGGTAGAGCTTCATCTGATTTTGATTCTCTATGGAAGCTGATTCTCTGAGAGATGTGATTCTGTGGCTGAAAGTGATTCTCTTTTATTCTTTATCATAAACTCTCAAAATCAGGATAGAGAATCACTTCACAGAATCAGGAGAAGCTACTTTTTTAAGTTCCCAACCTCTTAGTTCATTTCAGAGAATCACTTCACAGAATTAGCAGAGAATCACTTTTCTCTGGAAAACTGTTTGGCAGAGCTCCTCCTGGATTCACCAGAGAATCAACTCTGGGAGCTCTACCAAACGGGCCCTAAGCCTAGCTAAGAATTATGCATGGCCAGCCCAAACCAGGCTTATACAATGCAATAGGCCTATGATTGATTGCCTGAATATATCTAAGCCTGCATTAGTTTGATCTTGATTGGTTGGCTGCATTGTTGTGATGCAATCACCTACTTTTTAGAACGGTGAGCTTTAGCTCCTCATCACGCCTCTGACCTATCATCTTCTTCCCCTCATCCCCTCCCCTCCGGCCACCTCTTCTCACCTCTGCCGCACGCCAATCCAACGCGCCGCCCCCACTCCGTCGCGCTGCCCCTACTCCCATCAACCCCTCCCCCCGCGCCGCCCTCAAGCTCCTCCTCGACGCCATCAGCGTGCCCCCTCCCCCCCACCCACGTGCTCCCCTGCGGCGGAAGGACGGTGGCCGACCTTGGCTCTATTCGGTGGCGAGGAAGGACTGTGGCCGGCCATGGCTCAATTCGATCGTCGCTGGATGCGGGCCGGCAGCGATCGAGCATGGGCTGGCGGCGCTCGATTCGGCCGGTGAGGCCAGCCCTAGATTCGGCGGCGCTCGATTTGGCAAGGAAGGCCATCGGTGGATTGAGTTCTGGAGCGACGTGACGGGAGGCGGCCATTGCGTTGGCCATCGGCATCGCCTGGTGGGGAGCTCCACCACGGTCGGGGCCAGGGTCAGGGTGGGGAGTTGCACCGCAGCCACGGCTCGAAGCGCTGCCCGCTAAGGACCGCCCGGCTGCCTCTTCCGGCCACCGAATCGATTTAGAGGCGGAGAGCCACGGGGGAGCATGGGGCGGCAGCGCTCGAGCAGGGATGGGGTCGTGGGTTCCCCAGGTCGACGGCGACGGCAGGCACGATGGCCAGGAGCGCGGCAGCCATGGAGCATCATCGCGGCGATGATGGCGCACAGGTTGGGCGGATGGGTGTGTTGGAGGGGAGCGGAACCATATGCTGGCCTGCCAAAGCCTTGTGCAGGCTGCACAAACTGGAAACGCGGATGAATTGTGTTTCCAGTTATGCAGGCCGTACATCCTTTTTGGCCCCGTGGAGCTTGGCTGTGAGCCTAAGCAGGCAACCAATCAACCCAAGGATGGCTTATGGGGACCTGGCTAGCCCCATGTGCACCCAACCAATCAACCCCTAAGCCCCTAAGGTACACTAAATCAGTGCCCTATATGGCCTCCTTTTTCTTCAAGCATAAGAAGTTAGTTATTATTATTATTATGTCAGCTTTTGTTGCATCACATTTGTCACTGTTTGTATGGGTCCAGGTTTTGATTTTTCAATATTAATAAGAATATAATTTAAGTCCTAAATGCACTGAGTTACTACGATGGCATAAGAAGGCGTTTCAGATTACAACGAACTTCCTTTACCAACGATTTATGAGTGTACTATACATTTTTCAAACAATAATTAGTCTTTAAATTAGGAAACTGATACAGATATGCTATAATGTTCAACTCAAAATAGGATAAAATTTACCATGAAGTATTAATATCGTTTAACATGGATTGTTATTCACATCGGTACATAACTCAATGGTGTGCTCTTCGCTACGTACCTACAAGCATGTATGGGTGGTTGGAATAGTAATACATGTCATGCATTTGGTCATTTCATATATTCCTAATGATAGAAGGGGTGATTTTTTTTAGGGCACGACAGAAAGCGTAATTTAGAATCATGTATAAGAATATTTCAAGTAATAATATCCAAAGTACCCTTATACCTAGCATCTGAGGTCGGTAACATAGATGTAAATTTTGTATGTGACTATAGATTATTTTAATACCAAAGTTGGAATTTATATGCTGATAATGGATGTTACTTTATGCAGTTGTCAACGGATTGAAGATGTTTATGGTAGAATCAGTGATTGTCTTAACTGTCCGTGGAGACCTGCCTTTTCTGCTCAGGCATCCAGGTGCATCCCCTCCATCCCTATGTGCCGATATAAAACGACCTCCTCTTCCCCATCAACACACACCTTTACACCTCAGATACTCTTTCATAGAAGATCTCTCTCTTTTTTCTCCATTGCTTTATGCTGCAAACATTGCATTCCCATCCTTAGCTTCTGCGCACACAATTCTAGTGAGAGTAGAGGCCTCCAGATCCTTCCTATGCTGCCTGCTCGGGATAGCCGGACGATAAATTTTTTTTGGGTCGCATACTAGTATGAGAGTGCTTGATGTGAACGACTTTATCCTGGTGTCCTTGTACGACTACGTCCCAGTACTTTCAAAAGGTCATTCGGGATCTACTACATCAAATACGTCCAGTCGAGCATGGTTAACCCTAATGCTCCAGCCAGTGACGATGCCACCGTTCTCCCCGTCAACGGTCACGACACTGGGTACATATTGAATCCTCTCTAGTTTATCTTGATTGTTTGGGTGCGGGGTTTGGTTCGAAAAATTGTGTCCAGAGTGAATCCCATGTATGAATGTACATATGATTTAGTGGTTGTGATTGTTTAAATGGGCCCATATGGCTGACTCGGCCCTACATGGCCCATGCCTCTCGGAACTGGCTGGGCCAGACCGTCGTAGCGGTGGGCTGTGTCCGGGCCGTTTTCATCTGACGACAGACCACCTTTCGTTTTTCTTTTTCCTGTAAAAGTACAGCAAGATCGATCACACGACGACACGAGTGTGTGTACATGGCGTCAACGTAACCACCCACCGAACATGGCGTCAACGTCAAACCGCCGCTGGTAAAATACTACGAGACCTTGTTTAAATACTGAATTGGAAATGTCAAATAGGTAAAACAGTCACTAATCTATTTCATTTGTATTTATGAATAATTGTTCAAACATTAATTAATTATGTTTAAAATGTTCGTCTCGTAAAGTACAGGAAATCTGTATAATTAGTTTTTGATTTCATCTACATTTAGTATTTTATATATGTGTCGATATTTTGATGTGACGGAAAATCTTTTATACAGCGGAATTTGAAGTTTTTTTTAACTAAACAGGGCCCAAGCTAGCAGCGGAAAAGTCGGGCCCGGACAAAGCGAACGGCGCCGTGTCACCATCTGCGCTCTGCAGTTCGGCACCCTTCGCTGCACCTTCGCTGAGTCCGGGACAGAGAGAAGCAGCAAAGCCTGCAGCTGCAGCTGCAAGCCCCCACCACCTGCCGCCCCCCACTCGCCCTCTCTCTCGCCACCACCACGCCTGCGCCGCCGCGCGTGAGCCCGCCAGGTGTCGGGCATGCGGCCGCCACGTCCTCGCTCCCACCACCGCCTCCGCCTCCTCTTCCACCCCGTCATCGCCCCGATCCTCTGCTTCGCCATCCTGACGCCAGCCCTCGCCGCCGCCGCCGCCGCCGCCGCGGCGGCGCCTCCATCAGCAGCAGCAGCAGCAGGGGACGCCGGCGGGGAGCGCCGCCGCGTCACCAGGGCCGCCCTCGCCTGGCCCGCCATGGTACGCCTCCCTCATGCTCGATCTCCGCCTCCGCTTCGTTCCTCGCGTGATCTTTTGCGTCCCAGCGAGGAAAGCCGTGAGCTTTCTTTCCGGTATCCGCTGGGCTTTCTTGTTTTTTGGGGGAGCAGCTACCAGCCCTCCGAAACCTACCTTTCCACGGTGTTGGTTGACAACTTAATTGATGCTCGATCATGGATCGGACCATGCCTGCTCGATGAATCGACGAAGATGCTTCAGCTAGCAGCCAAGCCTGACCATCCGCTTTCTTGCTTGTTCCTGCAACAATTTTGGCTGCAAGCCTCCGATGATCCGTTGCAGTTGGTTAGTGAATAGTGATGCCATCACGCCGGGTTACTCGGCGGCGGAGGCGGAGGCGGAGGCGACGGGTAAACATGGCTGGGATTGCCAAGGAGGTGCGCCAGCTATGGCATCTTGGCACCTCGTGTCTTGCGTGGCTTTAGAATTCCAATTCCCCAGTACCTGGCAAACTCGGCGGTCAAAGCTAGCGGGGCCCCGGACCACGACAATGCCTACTACTGTATAAACTACAGACTTGATCAGTTGGTGGACCTGCTGGTAGGGTAGCTTAGTTTATTTATAATTGGTGTGCTAGTTGTTCTTATCAGCAGTGCCTCCATTTCCCTTTTTCCTTCTTCAGATGTATTGACTGCAGGTGTGCCAGGGGAGACTGGGTAGCATAATAACCATACAAATTGCAACCAAACCAGATATATATCTGTTCAGGGGCGGAGCCAGCCTATCATACTGTGTTATTTCATATTTCATAGTGCCGTGCAAGTGGTTACGTCTTTGATGGTAGTCTAGTACTACTAAACAATTGTTGCTACCACTTCAGTCAAGGGGACTGTAATTTTTTTTAATCGGTTCTCCGAAACTCAAGTGCCATATTTAGTGATGGTGGGTGCCCCTGTGCGGTTTCTGATTCTAACTACAGGGTTCAAGGGGTCCATCTAGAGCTTGTATGTTCACATGCAAAAGGCTGTTTGCTTCAACAAAAATGTATGCAAAATGCCATGACTAAGAGTTTATTGTTCATTCACTGTGGAATACAGGCATGGCCATCAAAATGTACATGGTTGCCCTTACCAAACAGTGGGAGGTGTCATTCTTATACTCTTGTTTCCAAATACCACAAGATTTGGAAGGCACGGCCTTTTCTACTGTTAAATAAATACTTAAATCTGCTACTATTAGTGTACCCCTATTCTCGACTGTTGGACCATCTCCTCTGTTCATCCTCAGGACACAAAGGGAGTTGTCTCTGCAAAAGAAGTTTTGAAGAAAGAACCAGTTAGCGATGTGATTGCTTTAAAGGATTCCATGAAGTTCTTCGATGCAAATTTCTTCAACGATTCAAAGGTAAATTTGAGCTGTTCTTTTTATAGCCTTTACGCAAAGTTGATATGTTAATATTTTTGTGTAATCTATGCTGCTCTGCTTGTATGAAGCTGCGTGAGATGGAAGATGGTGCAAAAGAATTTAATGTACCCGCATTCAGAGAAAATCGGAAATTGGTTGCCTCAGAGAATGGTGGATTGCATAACCCTTCTGTTCTAGTCTTCAAATCATCATGGAGTGGGGACAGAATGACAAGTGAGAGTAAAAGTTTCGACTACCCTCGTGCATCTGCAGTGCATCGTCCAAGTAATGATGAAGATATCGCCTTTATGTCGGTCAGTTTTCTGAACAACCTTGTAACACATCGACTATACAAATTTATTCCTTCTCAAATAAAATAAGTAATATTCATATTAGGTAATTGAGCTCGGGGAGCTTATTAGGACCAAGCAAATAACATCGCGTGAACTTACGGATATATTTCTGAGGAGATTAAAGAGGTCAATCCGCGTGCCTGTTTTCCATGCATTCTTCATAGGACTTGAGGGAATAAGACATGTGGCTCACGATTATCTTATTTTAACAATGTGACTGTCTTATATGTCGTTTAGGTACAATCCTGTTCTCGAATCTGTTGTTACATATACTGAAGATTTAGCATACAAACAAGCAAAAGAGGCAGATGACTTGCTGGCACAAGGAAAATATCTTGGTACTATATAACTAATCAGCCTGCGAGTCTCTGCTTTTGGCTGTATCTTTGGTCTATCCTTTCCTAAGCTTCATTCTGAATATTGTCTGGTACATGTAGCTTCTGATTACAACTGATGCTCGCTTGGGTGTTATCTCAGTATATGTTATTGCAAAGTCCGTAATTTCAAGTTTATGCTCATGTACTATTAGCCTGACTACCTGAGGATCTTTGTAGAAAAATGTTAACAAGTGCCTTTTTTTTCCTCCTTAGGGCTAATTATGTCTTTTTCATTAATGTTATTCAACCCGATAAGTTTTTACTGCCTACTCAAATGTTATGCTCAAAAGTCAAAACTGACAAATCTTGATGCCAGGTCCTTTGCATGGTATTCCATATGGCTTGAAAGATATAATTGCAGTACCACACTACAAGACCACTTGGGGCTCAAGGACGTTTAAGAACCAAGTCCTTGATAAGGAAGCATTCGTGTACAAAAGGTTTGTTCGTTTTCCAGGTTATGCATCATGTTTTAAGCTATCATGTGAAATTATTGATGATTACTTTTCATGTGTGCCATTACCCTTCAGATTAAAGTCGGCTGGAGCAGTCCTTGTAGCTAAGCTTGTTACAGGCTCACTTGCCTATGATGATATATGGTTTGGTGGAAGGACACGAAACCCCTGGAACATTGAGGAATTTTCTACTGGTTCATCAGCAGGTCCAGCGGCTAGCACCTCTGCAGGTTAGTATAGATGATGTGTATATGTGAACTAGGAATTTATAAAGTTTATGCTGAACACCATATTTTTGCCCTGCGCTAGGAATGGTTCCATTTGCAATTGGTTCAGAAACCGCAGGATCTATAACATACCCTGCTGCTAGATGTGGAGTAACTGCATTGCGCCCAACATTTGGAACAACTGCCCGCACCAACGTCATGAGCATCTCTGAGAGTTTGGTATTTACATGCAAAACTCATTGTTGACTTCGTAGGTTTCGTGCCATTGTGCCAATCTCTGTAGTGATGAGGATTTGGGTGTACAATTCCAGGATAAGCTTGGTCCTTTCTGCAGAGGTGCAGTAGATTGTGCTATTGTACTCAACGCGATTCGTGGAAAGGATGCCAGTGATCCATCATCTCGTGAGGTTGCTTTGGGTGATCCATTTCATGTCGACATCACAAAACTCACCGTTGGCTATCTTGATGACGCTGAAATGGAGGTCTGGTACAAAGTTTTTTTATCTGTTCACCGATCTGTGGTTTATGTGTTGGTCATTCTTGATCTGCTCCTCAAACATGATGCATGTTCTTGTTGTTGTGATCATACCAGGTTGTCGATATTCTTTCCTCTAAAGGTGTCAAGCTGATCCCGTTCAAGTTGAACTACACTGTCGAGTCCGTTCAGTCCATCCTGAATATAACGATGGACGTTGATATGCTTGCACATTTCGACAACTGGCAGCGGGAAGGACATGATGATGATTATGAGGCGCAAGACCAATGGCCTGTGGAGCTTCGTCGCGCACGGTTGATCCCAGCAGTTGACTATATACAGGTGCTTTACAAATCAAATTTAACTGCACTGTTGGAACTTATTCATGATGATCTGAGATATATTATGTGTCCTGGGCATCCTATGAACAGGCGCAGCGAGCACGGGGCAAGCTGATCAAGGAAGTCAGAGATAGCTTCACTGTTGATGCATTCATCGGCAACGTGACTGACTGGGAGCGTGTCTGTCTTGGAAACCTTGTTGGTCTGCCGGTAGTCGTGGTACCGACAGGCTTTAAGAGCATAGAGAACCCACCGAAAGGTGGCACGAAGAGGAGAACCACCGTGACAACAGGCATATATGCTCCCCCTGATAATGACCACATTGTAAGTTTGTTCCTCATAACATATCAGCGCTTAACAGTAACAGGCACTAATACCTTCAGATTAACAAACTTGTGCAACGATAACTCCCTGATATATTTACTCCCATTTCCTTACAGGCTTTGGCGCTGGCGATGGCATACCAGTCCGTCACCGATCACAACAAACAGCGGCCACCAATTGATGATCTGGGGCCGGATGACCGCATACAAAGGTAGGGCAACCTGCTCACGAGGTGAAATAATGCTGGCACAAAGGCCGTAGAAGCTGAAATGAGATGTGCCATAGCAACGATTCAGAAAATTGATAGCCAGAATCGTAATAGCTAGCTAGACTGTCATTTCTGCTATTTGAGTATTTTGCCTGTATGCTGGCCTGCTGCAATCACTCTACAGTCTACACATATTATTTTGCAGTTATTTTAGCATATTTCTTCTTTTGCAGTCTATCAAAAAGGAACAGAAAACAAGATGAGGCTTCTTAGCATCATGAATCTGGACTTTGAACTTGAATACCATTGATCCGCGACGCATAGACTGTTAGTCTCAGCATTTTCATTTTCTTGTCTGGGACAGTATCGGGCTGGGCTTGTGAAATTTTATGCCCAGGATCCCAGCAAGTTAGCAAAATCGGTTCGGGCTGGGCCCACAGACATTTTACATGTTAAAATATTGTTGACTAGTTTTCTTTTATTTGGCTGAAAAGGTGCCTCCCAGCAGACATGTACCTGAGAACAATTGGCCTGTGAATGCAAAAACAAACAAAAGACAAATAAATTTGAAAAGTAAGCCGTCATCCATGGCAAAGCAAAAATTTGGCCTGCAAAGGGGAATGGAGAGAGCCCAGAGGAACGGGAAAACAAATTGGCGCAGCCGAGATGGATTGGGCCCAAGACGTCGTAAGCAAAGCAAGGGCACTCCCATGTGGCCATGTGTAAGAATCACGAATCGTGGCTACGATTGGATGGAGTGAAGTCTGACTGAGATCGCAAGTTCATTAAAAAAAGTTGATTGCGATCACAAGTTCATAAAAGAAATCGACTGAGATCGCCAATTCACTAGAAAATGACAAATATTTCGGTCAAGAATTTGCAATTAGGCGTCTTTGTTTCTACAACAAATCTCCAGAATGGAAACTGACCAGTCACCGGCGGCCAATATGGCAAATAAAAACATCCCTGACTCGAAATTGAGTGGATGGAACCTGTGCTGGGACATGCTTCAGCTCATGAGAAAAAATACATGAGAAGTTTTGTCAAACGCATTTCTAAAATGACTCCAGCTCTGTCACACCCGGTTTTAAAAATAAAATCGGGTGCATCTCATATGTGCGTCAGGATCAAGTTTACACACATATGGTAGACGTCACAAGTGAATATCCATAACCATGCATATGAAAGAGTGTTAAAGTATATTTATTACAATCTCAAAGTTGACACAAATGTCATAGAGGAAGACTTAAATAAACGTTTAACTAAACGAAACGAAATAACTCCATCTCCACGGGCAGTTGACTGAAGGACTCGCCTAGAACTCCTCAAAATCAGTAGTATAATCCTCAAAATTCTTCCAATCTGAGCAGCAGTCCGAGTGTGGTCGATGCAATATAAATAAACAAGCGTGAGCACATGTCGTACTCAGCAAAGTATGGAAATAAATGACATGCTAGGCTTTATAAAGTGAAAGGATGAAAGGATAGCTGCATTAAGCACTTTTAGTGGGTCAAATTTTATTAAGCATCTATTTACTAGCAGATATAAGTATATACCAACCAAAATTAAATGATAACATAAACCCATCAAATTCAGGTAACCACAATTTAGATCATATTCTGATAGATTATTCATGTGAGGGTCCAGGCCGCTCATGACCGTGAGCACAGCTGTTATAATAGTTTTACACTCTGCAGAGGTTGTACACATTCACCATAAGCCGTGATTCCCGTTGCCCGAAAGCATGTACCCTTCCCACACCACGTGGACCAAATATTGGGTTTCACTACGAGACCTTTACAAAGATACTCTAATAAGTGATAGTTCGCTAAGGCTTCCAGTTCAGGATCAAAAGCATAACCCTCCCTAGTGAGTCACGTATCTTAGCAGAGTCTACCGCTCAAGAGGACCGGGCTATACCTCGTCAACCGTCGCACCTCTTGCCCTTTCGGGTAAAGCTATCCCAAACCAGAATACCTAATTAGTCAGTCAAAGCCAGAGCCACATAGCACTTATGGTTGCACTGTTTTTCTGGATGGTCGCTCCATGTTCCAATTAAAAGATGTGATCTTGTCATTATTTAATTAAAAGATAGTAGTGGAACATAGAGTAGGGGTTTCATTAGACCAATCCCAGTTGAGCAACTAAGCATCATCTACCAGTCAAATTAATTTAATGACCCAGCTGAAAGGTATGGTAAAACATACTAGGAAATTCTTAATGGGACCCAGCAATATTAATACAAGCGATAAATAAACGGTGTAATTAAAATGCATGTCAACGGGCATGATCAAGTAATACTTGCCTTCTTCCCAACCATGCTGCTGCTCAAACTCTTCAACAGCTGGTTCTTCAAATACTTCCTCGAACGTCGCATTTTCTATATGCAGCACACGAACACATATAAGAAAATAATAAAATAAATAAAAAACAGTACACCAAACAATTCCAACAGAAGAAAACAATAGAATAAAACTAATCTACGCGTTACCACGAACGCGTGAGTGCGAGAATCGCTAAAATCGGAGTTAAAACGCAAAAGATATGGCTTTTCTAAGGTTCAGGGACTTGCTGGCGAAGTTTTAAAAGTTTCAGGGGCTTAACTGCGAAAATCCGAGGGCTAAAACATAATTTTGTATAAAACTACGAGGGTTTTCATGTAAAAAGGTAAAACTTGGACCTCGGGCACAATTTTAAAACTTGCAGGGGCTAAAGTGAAAGAAAAAGTACCTAAATTGAATTATTTTTGATCGGGCTAGGACTGTGGGTTGATTTCCAAAACTTGGAGGGCCTCTTTGCAAAACCACCGCTCCGCCGGAGCAACACGGAAACCGGCCTAGAGGCCACCAATTCATGCGCGGACTACACAGGGAGCAAGAGGAGGAGATGGCGAGCTCACCCCGGTAGACCACGGCGACGGTGAAAGTGCATCTAGGCATTTAATCTATTTTGGTGATTAATGACAATAGAAATTTGGATATGATGCTTTACATGAGTTGTGCAGGAATAAAATGGAATAAAAGGGAGAAAATGCTAAAGGAAGGACCCTAACGCTTATTCATATGGTGGAGGACTCAATTGTGGATTTAAATTTAATTTTCCGTTTGAAATTGAGTATAGGACCACCGTACTATCAAGGGGGACGTAGTTGATAAATTCTAGTTGCTAAAAGTGCTTTGATTGAGATGACAAACTCTTGAGAGTCACAAAAACACTTCACAAACACCTTTTCTGCTCGGCCGGAACTTAGGCCGGAAGATCCGACCGGATGTTCCGGGTGGCTCGGTCTCGAGTTTTCTCGGGCCGGAAGATCCGGCCAAAGCTTCGGAAGATGCGAGACAGCCGTTTTTCGAGCTCATGAGTGTCCTGTTGCAAGTTCCGACCCGAGGCCGGAAGATCCGACCGGAAGTTCCGGCCGGCTCTGTCTTGGTTTCTCTCTGGGCCGGAAGTTCCGGGGTCTCCCGGAAGATCCGACAACTGGTCGGAAGATCCGGCCCCTGGAATTTTTCTGGGGTGTTTCTAACTCGTTTCTGTTGCTTATCGGAAGATCCGACATATTGTCGGAAGATCCGGTACCCCTTCGCAGTGAACTTAACGGTCATTTTCTGGGGGGTTGGTATATATACCCCTCACCCCCTTTCACTCACTGTAGCTGTTCACTCTGACCTAACACGAGACAAACACTCCTTTGAGCATTAACTCCACCTCTCTACTCCCTTCCAAGGCTTGATTCTTCCAAGATTCACCTAGGGTTTGAGTGAGAGAGAGAAGATTTGAGGTGTGAGACTTGTGCAATCTTGAGCCCCTTCAACTAGTTCATCTCTCAAGCACTTGAAGCACTTGGATTCATCGATTCTCGTTTGTTACTCTTGGAGCTCGCTCCTAGACGGTTAGAGGTGCCGGTGAACTCCCATTCTCTTGTGGTTTGAGTCCCGGAAGTTTGTATTACCCTCTCTCTTCGTGGGAGCACATAGTAAGTAACTCAATCCTCCTTTGTGGTTGATTGGGAGAGACTTGGGGTTAGTGTGACAGCCCGGCTCTTTGTGAGCATCTCAACGGAGACGTAGCTCCTTTGTGGAGTGAACTTCGGTAGAAAATCCTTTGTCTCCACCCTCATTCTTGTTCATATTGTTTCTATATCTTGATTTGTCCCGATCTACTTATTTGTGGCTATACTCTGATATTGATCATATATAGAAGGTTCCATACATCATTTGTGAGCTTTGTATTCAAGTGGAATTGTCAAAAAGTCATTAGTTTTCAAATCTCGAAGTTTACTTGAATTGCCTGTCGGAAGATCCGGCTTTCCATCGGATCTTCCGGGTTTCTGTCCCAGTCGGAAGATCCTGTACAGTGTCGGATCTTCCTGGCCGGAAGATCCGAGACTGTGTCGGATCATCCGACTTTCTGACAGTTTTCGGAGGATTTTTGCAGGAATTTTTAAACAGGCCTATTCACCCCCCCTCTAGGCCTAGTGTTGGTCCTTTCAATTGGTATCAGAGCCTAATCCCTTGTTTAGGCTTAACCGCTAAGGGAAAACACTATGGCCGGTATGGGAGATGTATCCGAGATGGCTTCCGCCCACAAAGATAAACATCCGACCCCCGTTGAGTCAAGCTCAAGCGATGATGAATTCAACATTAGCGATGTTGATGAGAGCTTGGATGAACAAGAAAAGAAAAAGCAAAGAAGGGAGAAGATAAGGAAGAAGATCAAGGAGAAGGCCGAAAGAGAGGCGCAAAAGCTTTTCAAGAAGAAGATACGAGAAAGAGACGCTCTCGACGGACAACACTCGGTGTCTTTTCGATATGAGACATCTTCTTCTAACAAATCTTTTGACCCCTCTAGTCTTAATTTTTCATCCGTTCCAATGGGCAAAGTCCCCAAATTCAATGGGATTGACTATGCCCGATGGAGTGATGATATGAAAGTTTACTTGCATGGTCTTCACCCATCTCTTTGGACCATTGTCAATATAGGTGTCGACAAGAGTGCAACACCAAGCCGAGAACAAGAGTACGACATCTTCCGCAACTCTCAAGCCGTGACCGTGCTTAGGAGTGCTCTAAGCTCCTACGAGTACAACAAGATTAGAGGAATCGATAATGCCAAGGAGCTATGGGACACTCTTCAAATGGCACATGAAGGATCGGATGAAGTCAAGGAAGGCAAGGTGGATCTCCTACAAGGAGAACTAGAAGCATTCGTCATGAAGAAGGATGAGTCCTTGCAAGAAATGTATGATCGTTTGAAGCTTCTAGTCACCGAAATTAGAATGCTTGGAAGCAATGATTGGGGCGAAAACAAGGTCACAAAGAAATTGCTTAGAGCATACGCACCAAAGAATCCAATGCTTGCCACAATGATTAGAGAAAGTGACAAGTTCAAGACTATGGTGCCCATGGAGCTATTCAACAAATTGCAATATCATGAGATGAATAGCTTGGATGTGACAAGATCAATCCAACAAATCGAAGTCAAGACAATCGCTCTTAAGGCCGAACCAAGCAAGAAAGTTGAGTCAAATGAGAAGACCTCAACTTCCAAGAAAAACGAAGATTCAAATGACCATGAGAGCACCGATGAAGAAACCGCTATGTTGGTTAGAAACTTCAAGAGATTCATGAAGACGAGAGGTGAAAAGAAGAGCTTCTCTCAACGAAGATGCTATGAGTGTGGGGAGAAAGGTCATTTCATTGCCGATTGTCCCCGCAAGAAGGATGACAAGGACGACAAGAAGATCAAGGACAAGGTCGGTGACAAAGACAAGAAATACAAGGAGAAGAGTCGAGAATACAAGAAAAGGTTTGGAAGCGCTCATGTTGGTGAAGGTTGGGATTCATCAAGTGACGACTCCGGTGATGAAGAAATGGCCACTTGTGCCATTCATGCTCCTACATCAACCTCAAGACTCTTCAACAACATTGATGAGAGCGATGATGAAGCTCCCATGTGCCTCATGGCTCAAGGGACCAAGGTACTTGACACCACACCACCTTCTCCATCCACTCTATCATCATCTAGTAACATTGAAAATGAACTAGATAATGAAGAAGCCGAATATGAGAAAAACATGATAAAGAAGTTTGGTAAAGACAGTTACAAATTTATTAAAAAACTACTAGAGAAAATTGGGAAAAGAGAAGAGAGTCTCGAAAGGCAAGAAGAATTGCTCATCCTTGAGAAGGAGAGAAACCTTGTCCTAGAAAAGGCTCTAGTTGAGGAGAAACTCAAGGTTGAGAAGTTGGCTAGTGAGTTATCTCAAGTCAATGACTCACGGGAGAGGATGTCAAAGAACTTGTCTTTGACAAATGACTCTCTCACTAACCTAAAGAATGCTAAAAATGAGCTTCAAGAAAGGCATTCAAGCCTAGAGATTAAATATAAAGATCTAGAAGCCAATTTTAGCTCTCTTTGGGAAAGTACCTCGAATAACTCTAAAACTAATCTTGACTCAAGTGTCTCTACTAGTGAAGGTTGCTCAAGGTGTTATAAAATTGATGTACATGCTTGTGCTACTAACCTTTCTAAGTTAGAAGAGCAAGTCAAGGCTAAAGAGGCTCAAATCCAAAAGTTGACCAAAGCCATTGGCCAAGATCAAGGTAAGGGCAAGAGTGTATTCGAGACCCATCCGGCATATAAAGCCGGTAGATATGGTACTATCAAGGATGGGCTTGGATACACTCGAGGAGGAAAGGCAAATGGCACAAAAAGGGTGAATGATCGTGATGTGACATTGTTCACCAAGGGGACCTATCTAGGTGAACTAATGGATGCGGCTCATGGAGTGGTAAGACTCACGGAGTCCTTGCCAAAGGTAAAGGCATCCACTCAAAATGTCAAGATCAAGACCAAGAAAGAAAAGAAGGTCATTGAGCACAAGCCATCACCAAACTACTCCATCGACTACATGGTCACTTGGGACCAAAATGGAAAGATGGCGGTAAAGTATATAGGTGCTCACGCTAGGAAAATGATGAGAAGTGTGTGGGTACCTAAAATGTCTAAAGCTAACTCTCAAGGACCCAATCAATTTTGGGTACCTAAGTCCAAGGCCTAAAACTTGTTTTGTAGGCGTATTCCTCCGGTGGACCTTCGTGGTTATTGGATAGTGGATGTTCAAATCATATGACCGGAGAAAGGAATATGTTTGCGAAGCTACAAGAATATGACTCACCCGTTGAGAAGATCACATTTGGTGACAATAATCATGGTGATGTCATAGGTCAAGGTGAAGTAGCTATTTCACAAGACTCATCTCTTTCAAATGTTTATCTTGTTGATTCTTTGGGATACAACTTGTTGTCCGTCTCACAACTTTGTGAGAAGGGTTACAATTGTCTCTTTACTAACGAGGGTGTGAGTATCCTAAGAAGGGAGGATTCCTCTATTGCTTTTACGGGTCGACTCAAGCGAAAACTTTACTTAGTTGATTTCACAACTAGTAAAGTGGAACCGAAGACTTGTTTAGTGGCAAAATCTAGCTTGGGTTGGCTTTGGCATCGCCGGCTAGCTCATGTTGGGATGAGGAACTTGGCCAAACTTCAAAAGGATGAACACATCCTAGGACTAACAAATGTTGTTTTTGAGAAAGATAGATTATGTAGTGCTTGTCAAGCCGGGAAGCAAGTTGGCGCTCCACATCCACCCAAGAACATTTTGACTAGCTCAAGACCACTCAAGTTACTTCATATGGATTTATTTGGACCGGTTGCTTATGTTAGCATTGGCGGGAACAAGTATGGACTTGTCATTGTAGATGATTTTTCCCGTTTCACATGGGTCCTCTTTTTGCAAGACAAGAGTGAAGCTCAAACAATCATCAAGAGATTCATTAGAAGAGCTCAAAATGAGTTTGAGTTGAAGATCAAGCATATAAGAAGTGACAATGGGACGGAGTTCAAGAACACAAATGTTGAAGAGTTTCTTGATGAAGAGGGAATCAAGCATGAGCTTTCCGCGCCATACACACCTCAACAAAATGGCATTGTTGAGAGGAAGAATAGGACTTTGATTGAGATGGCACGGACCATGCTTGATGAGTACAAGACTCCGGATAACTTTTGGGCCGAGGCGGTTAGCACGGCTTGCCATGCCACTAACCGTCTCTATCTTCAAAAGTACTTGAACAAGACTCCATACGAGATCCTAACCGGTAACAAACCAAAGGTGCACTACTTTCGAGTCTTTGGTTGCAAATGTTACATTCTTAACAAGAAAACCAAAAGCTCAAAGTTTGCACCTAAGGTTGATGAAGGCTTTCTACTTGGTTATGGTACTAACGAACACGCCTACCGTGTTTTCAACAAAGCCACCGGTTGTGTTGAGATCACGGTAGACGTAAAATTTGATGAATCAAACGGCTCTCAAGTAGAGCAAGTTATAAATGACCTTGTAGATGAAGTCCCGCCAAATCAAGCTATCAAGAACTTGAGTTTAGGAGAAGTGAAGCCCCAAGAGCCTCAAAATGAAGATGAAGAACAATACCAAGATCCGGAAATCATGTTCAACATCGACCCGTCACCATCAACAAGAGTTGAACCACCAAGCTCATCACAAGATCAAGTCCAAGATCATGGTGACGATCATGACCAAGGCATTGATCAAGGGGGAGCTCAAGGTGAAGATGCTCAAGATGTTGAGATACCTCATGAAGAAGATGGTGATGGACCCATCCAACGTCAATCAACATTCCCACATCCAAGAGTTCATCAAAGTGTTCAACGGGATCATCCCGTTGACAACATTCTAGGGAGCATCCAAAGAGGGGTAACCACTCGTTCACGTTTAGCAAATTTTTATGGATTTTACTCGTTTGTCTCCTCTTTGGAACCTCTCAAGGTAGAAGAAGCTCTTGGAGACGCGGATTGGGTTATTGCAATGCAAGAAGAGTTGAACAACTTTTCAAGAAATAAAGTATGGGAGTTGGTCCCAAGACCCAAGCAAAATGTGATTGGCACCAAGTGGGTTTTCCGGAACAAACAAGATGAAAATGGCATTGTCACAAGAAACAAGGCTAGGTTGGTTGCTCAAGGCTTTACTCAAATTGAAGGGCTTGATTTTGGTGAGACATATGCTCCGGTGGCAAGGCTTGAGTCAATTCGTATCCTTTTGGCCTATGCATCTCATCACAACTTCAAGTTGTATCAAATGGATGTGAAGAGTGCATTTTTGAATGGGCCTCTCGGGGAGCTAGTATATGTGGAGCAACCACCAGGATTTGAAGACCCCAAGCACCCCGACCATGTCTACAAACTCCATAAGGCGCTCTATGGGCTTAAGCAAGCACCTAGAGCATGGTATGAATGCCTTAAGGATTTTCTTCTCAAGAATGGCTTTGTAATGGGCAAAGCCGATTCTACTCTCTTCACTAGGAAAATAGACAAAGATTTGTTTGTTTGTCAAATTTATGTTGATGATATAATCTTTGGTTCTACTAATGAAACTTTTTGTGAAGAGTATAGTAGGATAATGACCAAGAGATTTGAGATGTCAATGATGGGGGAATTGAAATTCTTTCTCGGATTTCAAATCAAGCAACTAAAGCATGGCACGTTCATATGTCAAACCAAATATACAAGTGATATGCTCAAAAAGTTTGACATGGCCAATGCTAAGCCAATCAAGACCCCTATGCCGGTGAATGGTCATCTTGATCTAAATGAGGAAGGCAAATCCGTCGATCAAAAGGTATATCGCTCCATGATTGGTTCCTTGCTTTACCTTTGTGCATCTAGGCCGGATATTATGCTTAGTGTGTGCATGTGTGCAAGATTTCAAGCCAATCCTAAGGAATGTCATCTAATGGCTGTTAAGAGAATTTTTAGATATTTAGTGCATACTCCAAACCTTGGCTTGTGGTATCCCAAGGGCTCCACTTTTGATCTACTTGGCTACTCCGATTCGGATTATGCCGGTTGCAAGGTAGATCGAAAGAGTACAACAGGGACTTGCCAATTTCTCGGTCGGTCTTTGGTGTCTTGGAGCTCTAAGAAACAAAATTCCGTTGCGCTATCCACCGCCGAGGCCGAGTATGTTGCAGCCGGTGCTTGTTGTGCTCAACTACTTTGGATGAGGCAAACCTTGAGGGACTTTGGTTGTGAGTTCAAAAACATCCCACTTTTGTGTGACAATGAGAGTGCCATAAAACTTGCAAACAACCCCGTTCAACACTCAAGAACCAAGCACATAGATATTCGACACCACTTCCTTAGAGATCATGAAGCTAAAGGAGATATCGCCATATGCCATGTAGGAACCGAAAAACAATTAGCCGATATCTTCACCAAGCCTCTCGATGAGCAAAGGTTTTGTTCCTTGAGGAGTGAGCTAAATATTTTAGATTCTCGTAACTTGGCTTGACTTGTTGCATACACAAATGTTTGATGCCTAGACTAGGAGAAAAATTGTTTTATCTTAGTTTTGTGTGAGTATTTCAAAATATTTGATCTTGTGATCGTCGGATCACATCTTGTCTCAAGTTGATCATGGTTAATTTGTTGATTGTTTGCTGCTGATCAACTTTGGGACAAGTGTCTTACTAGTTCATAAGCAAGCTCTCTCAAAATCTTCAATCAAATCTCATCTTACAAAATCACCTTTATGTCATATCTCTTCTGGACCCCCGGATCTTCCGACATACCCCCGGAACTTGTCCCTGGAAGTTCCGGGTGGCTCTGTCTCAAATCACTCTCTCCGAAGAATTTTCGGATCTTCCGACCCGGTCGGATCTTCCGACTCTCTGTCGGATCTTCCGGACCTGGGAACTCTCGGAACATCCGCTCTGGACTCTCTGGTTCTGTCTCGGCCGGATCTTCCGGCTCGTCGTCGGATCTTCCGGCCTGTGCGCGATATATATATCTGGACCGAACCGTTACCTTCTATTCCTCCTCTCTTTATCCACCAACGTCCCCTTGCTCCCTCCCTCTCTCTCTCTCGACCCCATACGGCGTTTTGGAGATTGGACCGTGGATTTCTTCATCGAGTGACATCTTTTGATTCCCCAACTCTCCAAGACTCAATCTCCATCGGATCTTCCGGAGTTTTCGCGGGAAATCTCAACGGTATTGATTCAAAATCCCCATCGCCCGATCTATCAATGTAGGAAGTTCTAGTGGTTTTCCCTTGGTGAATCATCTCATATACATGCCTAGAATCCTTCCCTATGATTTCATGAAGTTTGGTGGGCTTAATCTACTGTTTCTCAGTCGCTAGGGTTTGACCCGATCCTGTCGGATCATCCGACCTTTGGACCGGAAGATCCGGACCCCCGGATCTTCCGACCCATTGCCGGAAGATCCGACAGAGTCAAGTCCTATCCTATCAACTTAGCTGCAATTCCTTGCCTGTGTCCCTAAATACACCTTTTTCATATCTTGTCAGATGGTTAAGGAGAAGGTTACGCAGAAGAAGACCACATCTTTGACAGTGCGCCCAAGCATCGGCCGCACTAAGAGCTCATTTCATCCTCCCAGCGGTTCATCCTCTGATCCGGATTCTGCTTCAGATAGGGAGACAAGAGATGTTGGAAAGGGCAAGAGATCAATGGAGCAAGCAGCTTCACGCTCTGTTCGTGGAAGAGCCCAGTCCAGTGTGCCGGGGCGCAAGATCCCGCCTCGTCCCAGAGTTAAGCGGGCCAATCAAGAAGAAGGACCAGGGACGCAGTACAACGATGACATTGATCTATCTTTTCTTGCTAACAACTTCATCAGTACTGCTATTCCTTTTCGTCACTCACTTGACAGTTCCTTGGTCAATTTCAAGCTGGCCCAGAATAGCATGAAGCCCCTGAGATTCAGTGAGAATGAGGATCCAAGGAACATCCAGTACAAGCTCTTCAAGGGTGATCCTCGTTTTTGGGTTTCACATCAAGCTGATTGGTATGAATCTGTAATTCTCAAAATGACCCGCATTTGCACTCCTATGTATTGGGTCGACTGGAAATACCTGAAGAGTTTCCCACCACCGCTCAAGCCAGTTGTTGATGATGTTTATAAGCGGTGTGTGGAGATGGACTTGGACAAGTTGATGGCCTTTGAATGTCCATACAATGAGGAGGTAATAGCCCAATTCTATGCCACTCTATGGGTCGATGAGGATCGTTATGAAATGCATTGGACCTTATGTGGAAAACTCCTATCTATCTCTCTGCATGACTTTGCTAGTTTGTTTGGGCTTGCTGAGGAGACCGCCTATGCCCATACAAGCAATGATAGGAGCAAAGTGGATCTTCACTTAGGCAGAATCTTAGATGACACAAAGTTGGCTTTCATGTATGATCATGCATATGGTGAAGTTGTGTTTGGGAAATACAAGGGTCTTTCTCCTTTCTACAAATTGCTGAATCAACTTCTTAGAGGGACCTTGTATCCAAGAGCAGGAGATGCTGACAATATCTCCAAGAGGGCCAAAAACTTGCTGTTTCAAATGGCCCCCGGGAAGCCCAAGTTCAAGGTTTTCAATTTCATTTGGAATGAAATTATTTACTGCTCATATGATGCTTCCAGTGGCTGCCACTATGCCCCATACATCTTCCACATGATCAAGCATGTGTCTGGGGTAAACATCTTGTCTGATAAGCTCCATCCTGCATACAAATCTCCTCAGGGCAAGATTTCACAGCTTCTGAAAATCAAGTCAAAGGCTTATCAAGGTGCTCCAACTCCATCATCTCAAGGTGCTTCTTCTTCCCAAGCTCCTCCATCAGCTGCTCCAGCTCCTTCTAGTGGTCCCTCCTTTACTCCCAAAGGCAAGAAGAGCAAAATAGATTTTCTGCTCCAAGGCATGTTCTCTTGCTTTAATATGTGCAAGTATCAAGTCAAGAAATCTCATGAGCGTGAGCAACGAGCCGAGAATGATAGATACTTGGCGGATAAGCGCCACAAAGAACTTCTTGAGAAGTTAAACTTGCCACATTCTCCAGTTCGCCCACTCCGGGAAGTTACTCCTCCACCCTCTTTTGCAAATCCTTGGGAGGATTACTCACAGGAGTATGTCTTTGGTGCCTCTCAATACCAAGGACAAGGAGAAGAGGAGATAGTAGAAGAGGAAGAAGAAGTTGAAGAAGAAATAGCGGAAGAAGAAACTGAGGAAGAAGAAGAGGAATATGTCAGTGAGCCCGAGACGGATGAGGATCGTCGCAAGGGCAAGACCGTTGTAGCCGATGATGATGAGAGCGACGATTATGAGGATGACGACGATGATGGCGACGACGACGAGGACGAGTAGCTCCCTTTTTGGTCTTTGATGACAAAGGGGGAGTGAACTTGGGCTACAACTTTTTATTTATTTCATTCTCGTTTAGCTTGTGAACTTGTAAGAACTTGAAATTTGTGTTATGCATTGGTGTGCCCAGTGAGACTTTTATTTGTAAGACTTAATTTGGTTATTGCTAGTGTGATGAGGATCTCGTTATCTATTTTATTGTGAGTTGCTTATGAATGATGTGATGTTATTTCTCACTTTATTGATGTGTATATCTTGTCATATGCATCACGTTTATTTCATCACACCAAGCACTTTTATGCAATCTTATTTTGAGAGAGTCTTGCAAAATATGTGCACAAGCATTTGAGGCTATTTAAGTTGAACATGCACATATTTAGGGGGAGCCTCTCCAAAAATATTGGATGCAAAACATGAATTTTATTCCCATCTTGTGAACCCAAATTTGTGTTGTCATCAATCACCAAAAAGGGGGAGATTGAAAGTGCATCTAGGCATTTAATCTATTTTGGTGATTAATGACAATAGAAATTTGGATATGATGCTTTACATGAGTTGTGCAGGAATAAAATGGAATAAAAGGGAGAAAATGCTAAAGGAAGGACCCTAACGCTTATTCATATGGTGGAGGACTCAATTGTGGATTTAAATTTAATTTTCCGTTTGAAATTGAGTATAGGACCACCGTACTATCAAGGGGGACGTAGTTGATAAATTCTAGTTGCTAAAAGTGCTTTGATTGAGATGACAAACTCTTGAGAGTCACAAAAACACTTCACAAACACCTTTTCTGCTCGGCCGGAACTTAGGCCGGAAGATCCGACCGGATGTTCCGGGTGGCTCGGTCTCGAGTTTTCTCGGGCCGGAAGATCCGGCCAAAGCTTCGGAAGATGCGAGACAGCCGTTTTTCGAGCTCACGAGTGTCCTGTTGCAAGTTCCGACCCGAGGCCGGAAGATCCGACCGGAAGTTCCGGCCGGCTCTGTCTTGGTTTCTCTCTGGGCCGGAAGTTCCGGGGTCTCCCGGAAGATCCGACAACTGGTCGGAAGATCCGGCCCCTGGAATTTTTCTGGGGTGTTTCTAACTCGTTTCTGTTGCTTATCGGAAGATCCGACATATTGTCGGAAGATCCGGTACCCCTTCGCAGTGAACTTAACGGTCATTTTCTGGGGGGTTGGTATATATACCCCTCACCCCCTTTCACTCACTGTAGCTGTTCACTCTGACCTAACACGAGACAAACACTCCTTTGAGCATTAACTCCACCTCTCTACTCCCTTCCAAGGCTTGATTCTTCCAAGATTCACCTAGGGTTTGAGTGAGAGAGAGAAGATTTGAGGTGTGAGACTTGTGCAATCTTGAGCCCCTTCAACTAGTTCATCTCTCAAGCACTTGAAGCACTTGGATTCATCGATTCTCGTTTGTTACTCTTGGAGCTCGCTCCTAGACGGTTAGAGGTGCCGGTGAACTCCCATTCTCTTGTGGTTTGAGTCCCGGAAGTTTGTATTACCCTCTCTCTTCGTGGGAGCACATAGTAAGTAACTCAATCCTCCTTTGTGGTTGATTGGGAGAGACTTGGGGTTAGTGTGACAGCCCGGCTCTTTGTGAGCATCTCAACGGAGACGTAGCTCCTTTGTGGAGTGAACTTCGGTAGAAAATCCTTTGTCTCCACCCTCATTCTTGTTCATATTGTTTCTATATCTTGATTTGTCCCGATCTACTTATTTGTGGCTATACTCTGATATTGATCATATATAGAAGGTTCCATACATCATTTGTGAGCTTTGTATTCAAGTGGAATTGTCAAAAAGTCATTAGTTTTCAAATCTCGAAGTTTACTTGAATTGCCTGTCGGAAGATCCGGCTTTCCATCGGATCTTCCGGGTTTCTGTCCCAGTCGGAAGATCCTGTACAGTGTCGGATCTTCCTGGCCGGAAGATCCGAGACTGTGTCGGATCATTCGACTTTCTGACAGTTTTCGGAGGATTTTTGCAGGAATTTTTAAACAGGCCTATTCACCCCCCCTCTAGGCCTAGTGTTGGTCCTTTCAGACGGAGGAGCTTCGACGACGGCCGGCGACGAGAGATGGCGGGCGGCGGCGCTACAAGAAGTCCGATGAGCTCACGCGAGGCAAAAATCCCGGGGAAAAGCGATGGAAATTTCACGGGCGGCCTCACTACCTTTCGGTTGATGCTCCCAGAGAAGTTGATTCGAGGGGGGAAACTCCCACGGACGGAGATCGCCGACGGCGGCGAACTTGGAGCACGGGGAGCGGCGGCGGCGTTGCTCTAGGGCTTGCGAGCGCGGTTGTGCGGGGCGCGAGAAGAGCGGAGGGGCAAAGGCGGCCACACGCTCGATTAAAGGGGCTGGGCCCTCGGCGTGCGTGCCCGAGTCGGATGGGGCGCCGCAGCCATGCCCGGGTCGGACTCGAGTCCGACTCGGAAGAAGATCCCGACAGGCGGGCCCCAACTGGCAGCGACGCTGGAGAGAGGCGAAAGGGAAGCGGGCCGGCGCGGAAGACTTGGGCCGGAAAGAAAGGTTGGGCCGGGAAAGAAGCGGCCGAGGAAACGGGCCGGCTGACGGAGAAGAGAAGTAAAGGGGGCAAAAGCGGACCGGCCAAGAGTTGGAGGAGCAAAAGCAGACTCGACGGAAAACAACTATTCTAAACATCAAACAAATTCAAATTAAGTTTGAATTTAAACAGAATTTAAATTCTAACTTAATTGAACAGCAAGCAAAAGACAAATGCAACAACATGAATGCATCAACAACTTATTTTGACTAAAATTATTTAATATGATATTTAAATTGATAAAAGGCTAGAAATTCCAATTAAATCATAGAAAATTTGTTTAGGCCTTAATAAATCCTAGAAAAATTCAGAATGTTGCTACAATTTAATTGTGATGAATTTTAGGGTGTTACAAGCTCCACCAGAAAAGCTGCTCCACTCGTAATTTATAGCAAAAGCTGTTTTAAGAGGAGTTGGAGCCCTTCCAAAGAGGCCCTCAATTCACACTGTCCCAGAATCGTGCACAATTAGCGTTCGGTTGGTTAGGTTTTCTGTCATATAGCCTATTATATTTATATTCATCTAGACTCAAAGGGTGCTTTTTTATTTTTTTTCTATATTTATTTTAACAACAAACGACGGTATCGTTATTTTAGTTATAATAATTAACGTGAATATTAACCGTAAAATATATATAGTTCCTTTGTCAATATCAACTCGGTCTTAAACCTACCCACCTAACTAGATGACCGTGCATGCATGCAGAAGCATTACACTGTCATTAAAGGAGAATAAAAAGGTTCAGAGCTTGACAACACAATCGTGCATGCATCTAGAACGACGACTCCTGCTCTACTATGTTTCGAATGAAAAAAAAAAGCGCCCACAAGCATCTGGAAAAGTGGAAAAACATTGCAGTCTCTGCAAAGCGCATGCAGCGAGCAACTGAGAGACGAGAGGTTGCCAAATGCCAACAACGGTCAATAATTTGAGGCAATATTCAACGACGCGATGATGATCTCCCTGCTGAACCTGAACAAGGATGCTGCTAGTCGTCGTCGCAACTAACCGGCGACCAGGCCGGCCGCCGTCCGGGCATGCAGGCTAGCTATAGGAACGTCGACACGTCGTCGTCCGGCTGGTCCCTCCATAAACGAGATAAATATAATAATTTAGTAATGACTGGAGGAAGGGAGATTATATTATATTTATATTGCAAGCCCGGAACGGAGGTCCAAGCACATGCCTTGGAACGTTGACCAACCGGGAACGGATCGGAGGAGAAGTGCAAGTTGGGACGGATCGGACGCAACAATAGACTAACCTAACGGTCAGCCTAGCTAAACCATCAATATCCACGGACTCATGGAGTGTGACAGCGATGGATGGATGACGGCGCGGCGCGGCGGCCATGGCGGCGTACGTCGCCGTCCGCCGTCGCCGTCGCCGTCGCTGCCAAGCTTGGAAAGAATAGTCCGCGCGCTGACGACGACGACGACGGCGATGCATGCGCGCGCGGCAGCGACTGACTGCATGCGGCGGTGTCTGTGGTCGACGACCGGGATGCGCGCGCCTTGTAATTGACCGGCCGGCCGTTTTCTGCGCGCCGTCGTTTTCTGCGCGCGGCTGCATGGCTAGCTCGCGTCGCTCTCGCTCTGTCTCGACTGTGCGGCTGGTGATTGGTCGTCTGCCCTGCCGCCATGGCAGCTAGTGGGGCCGGTTGCATGCGTAAGGCCGGCGAGTGGTATAGTACTAGTGGTAGACGATGTCCGGCCTGGAGCTGTGATGAGGTCCACTGGTAGTCCAAGGCCGGAGTGCGTCGTGTTTGTGTGGCCGGGAGGGACTAGGCGTCGATCGGATGGCAACAGGGAGGGTGATAATTTTCTCTAGTCCATCCAAAAAGTGGTTGTGTGTGGGCAGCTAACACGTACGTACTGTTTTGGTCTAGCGGAGCAGTTTGAAACGTCAGGGAAAGCGATTTACTACTAGTTGATTAATTGAAAGGTAACATATATAGGCGCATCGACACCCTAAAGTTTAGCTACTAGGGATCCAAACAGGAGCAGCTAAAACTTAGCTAGATTTTAATTGCATACCAAAAGGTACACAATTTCTTTAGCTGGTTGAACCTAGCTAAACGCAGCTAAATGAGTTAAAAGACCAAAATACACCCCACATGTTTATGGAAATTTTCCACCGTCACATGATTGTGTCCATAATTAATGAAGGGCAGGATAGTCAAATTAATTCAATTAGCTGATGGATCCAAACACCTCCGGCTAAAGTTTAGCTAAGTACTTTTTAGCTAGCTAAAATAAATCACTACAAATTAACTAGCTAATTTTTCGTTGGGGTGGATCCAAACATGACCTTAGTGTATAAAAAGCAAGATAATGAGCTCCCAAGCTGGGGATGGAGAGAATCTATTCCTCTTCCATGTATATATATGCGGATTACGGCCACCCGGTCCCTTTAGCAGGGTGTGGTACCGTATTCTTTGATTTCTCACTGATTCCGCATCTCGCTGAAAATGTTTTTAGCTAATGCGATGATTTCAGATTCCTGGGGAGCTGAGGTCGCATGAGGGATCACGGATGCGATCCTCATGAACCACAATTTACTTCGAGCCATTCTCGATCTCCTATAATAATAGAAAAAAGTTCTCCCAATTTGACGTGTCTCGCTGGAATCTAAAGTCCCTACCAAACGGGGCCGCTCTCGCTCATGTGAAATTCCTACGGAGCTCATACTTACATTCTAAACGCGCCCTAAAGACAAAATATTTACTAGTAGTAGTGTGGCACGCTGGTTAACATCTGGAAGTTAACAAAAGAATTCCCTCTAGGGCCTATCCCCTATCCTTATCTACCCATCTGCGCCATCCCATTAGTTTAATTAACCTCTCCAAACTTCAAACCAAATGCAACACATCCATAGCCAATCAGACCTATTTCCCTGTTCCAAACTCTGAGCCTCGCCTGCCACACACCACATGCATGCATGCTGCTCTCCCTCCCCGGTAATGTAAAAGATTCCTTGGCCTTGGTTGAACAAATAAACAAGCAATGCAACCAGACAAAAGGTTTGGCACACGTACACGCTCGCTGTGCAAACGGGCGTGCACACATGCGAGCTCCGGTGATCTGATGAGGTCATGCAATGGCAATGGCAATGACATTGTGATGTGTGTGTGCCTAGAGACTTGGCAAGGCCTGCCACCTTGGGGAGCAGCAGGCGCCTTGTGTGGCTCAAGCTCAACTTGGGGTTTGTTTGAATCGGAGCGCCCAAGGGAGAGGATCTGAAAAGCAGAGGATAGGATTGTTTAGAGTGCCGAGGAACGTCTAGTAGTGTGAAAGATTGGGGTGGAGGACTTACCTAGATTCCTTGTGTATGACGCGGCCGGATGCATGCAAGAGAGCGTTGTTGCAGACGTCAAGAGAGCGAAATAATGCACGGTTTCCGGGGAGAGCCAGTGGCGTGCGCGTGCGTGTGTGAGGGTCAGAAGCAGGGGTGACACTCGTGTGGGTATTCGTGTTCACCTTTCCGTGCTATGGATGCAAAGGGCTTGAATTGAATTGAATTATATATATATATATAATACTAGTATAAACTATATACCATACCTGTACTATCTATTAGGAGTAATAAGTAACAAAACGTGCATTCCAAACATGATCCAGTCCACTGGCCATCAGCAGCAGTCCAGCGAGCAAACTGAAAGCAAGCATTGCAGGCTGCAACTGCAAGCAGCACGAACGAGCTTTTTATCACCAGCAGCGCGTGTGTTGGACTTGACCGATGGATGCGGTGACCCAGGACAGGATCGAGCAGCGCCACCAGCAGGCCGGGGCGGGGCGCGGATGCCGACGCCGCCGTGGCCGGGGCCTGGAAAAAGGGTGGCAGCCTACCACTACCTCGCAATGCAATGCAAGACCACGTAGTACTCTCTCTCTCTACATCTCCTCTCTTTCTCTCTCTACGCAGTAAAAAAGTTGCCTTTCGTTTTGTGTAGGCAGTCCCCCGCCAAGTCACGTCGCGGGCTCGCAGCGACCGGCACGCACACCCATGCATCCGCATGAGAGAGAGACAGACATGACGGGGTAGGCCGGGCGGCTGGCAAGCCTGCCTGGCTGTAGCTTCTTCTCATCTGGGCACTACTCACCGCCTTGTGCTACGCGCCGTAAAAAAAAATTGAAGCCGCAGTATTTTCCTTTTTCACTGCGCAGTTCTACTCCACTAGCTTTACCCCATTGGCCTCTCTCTCGATGCGGGCGCGCAAAGGCGTGCTCGAGACGCCGTGCGCGGCCCCGGCCCCGGGGAAGACGAAGACGAAAGAAAAGGCACCGGCGAGAGGGCCCGGCTGGCGGTCAAACGGAGGGATCTCGAGGCACCGGCGAAAAAGGAAAAGCTTTGTATCGGCGACGGCGTGTGTAGCAGCGGCAGTGCCGTGTTTTCAATTTTTCCTCTCCCTCCTTTAGTGGTTCCTTTTTTTGGTTTCTTGATTGACTCGATTTATTTGAAGGGACTGGTGAACGTAAAGTGACATGACGGTAGGAAAGGGTCCTACTGTAGCTATACCACCGAGGGCCAACTTTTGTACCATCGATTTTTACTTATGAGGAGCGTATTACTGGAGTTAAAACTCTTGAGCATACTTGTGCCTAGGTCATGCGCTTGCCAATTTGGTCAACATCAATCGAGAAATCAATCAAATCAGGGATTCGGTTTTCTTTTGACTAAGGTGGTGTTTGGTTACATTGACTAAAGTTTAGTCCATGTCACGTAAGATGTAAGATGCTAATTAGGAGTATTAAATATAGATTTATGAGTTAAATGTATCGTTAGTACACAAACTTGACGAGTGGGTGCATTTAGGTACATCATCTCTCTAATTATTCATTTATAAGCAACAACTTGGTATATTGGTGCAAATAAGTCACCATGATGATAAATAGACTAAAAACAATTGCCACGTAGGCAGCGTCATTTTTTTTACTAAAGTCCTTACTCATTATGTAGTTCATGCTAGTTTAGTAGTATCTTTTTAGATTTTGTTTGTAGCATCTTTTAGACAATGATATTGTAATCTTTAAAAAAATATTATATTATACAAAAAATATTTATTTTTGGTGATGTGAAATAAAATAATATAACAAACAAGGTATATATTTGGCGTCGACCGTATGCATCATATAAGCGCAAAAAATGACTTTTTGATTCCTATCTCGGTTTGCAGTCCCTGCCTCTAACAAAGTTTGAATGGTAATATAAATCATCAAATTGTTGTGTTGTTTTGAAATATTGTTAATCATGTATTAGCGTCATAAAAACTTTATGTTTGTGAGAACCAGTATATATCAAAATGAGTCATAATAAATAATAAAATAACACCAAATGTACACATATGTTGCCTACATGGCTTTTTTGCCCATGTGTTATGCCGGTGACCTATTTGCACCCATATGCCAAGTTGCTGCTCCTAAATGAGCAATTAGAAAGATGATGTATCTAAACGCACCCACTCGCCAAGTTTGTGTATTAATGATGAATTTAACTCTAGATTTATTATAAAACTAATTAGCTAATTCGCGAGATGAATCTATAAAAACTATTTTAGCCATCATTAGCACACGTTTACTATAGCGCTACATTATCAAACCATGGACTAATTAGATTTAATATTCGTCTCACGAATTGGTCCTCATTTATGTAATAAGTTTTTAATTAACCTATATTTAATAGTTCTAATTAATATCCTTACATTCGAAGTGATAGAGACTAAATTTTAGTCCATGTAACCAAACAGGGCCTAACTATGATGTTTTCGGTTTTTTTGAGCCTAATTTCTCTTATAAACTAGATCTTCTATTCTTTGAAAGTAAAATATTAAAAACTTAGCAATTCACTATATGAGTAGTGTATCTGGCAACTATTAGAAATAAAACACTTTGCACTGCAACAATGTCATTTGCAGTTTGGTGTACTTTTGATATTATGCTTCTTTTCTTAAACTACTTATTGCATTGTTCAATCATCGGTGAAACCCAAGTGCTAGTGAAACTCTGTCCGGCGAAAGAATAATATAGTTTCATGTTTTGCACTAGATTTTGATCGAGTGGTCCATATCTTTCTGACCAAACTTCTATAACAGAAATTTGTCAGCATATAGTTCTTCCTTCTTCTTCTTCCCTTTTGTTGTGATAGAGCAATTGATCAGAGGTGCATGCCCACTAATTTGTCAACAAGTAGAACAATTGATCATCTCAAAGTCGTTTCAATTTACTTCCGCAAAAAAAAGTTGATTCAATTTAGTAATTGATCAAATAGTACTCTTCTTTTGTTGTGTGCTGTATTTTTTTTATTTTGGTCTTCTTTTTAACTTACTCGGTTAAAATCACAAATAATTAAAATATGTCATCAGTAAATGGTTTGTCACTAAATCTTGATCTCATGGTATCTACTAAAAATCTGACCGATCGAACTGAAAAAAAAGAGATACATGCCACTATATCACTGTTCAGTTATTTTCCTATTTTATTTCCTTTTGGCACGACAGAGAACCGGATCGAAGAGTGCATGCTGCCAACTAGCGTCACCATCTGAAAGTTGAATCATAAATATAGTAACAACCAATCAAATACACTCCAGTAGTAGTCTCCTTGCGCCACTTCTTCTGCGCCGATGACTAGCAATTAGGCTCCTGAATGGTATGCTCCTACTCTATCACTAACAATAATAACGCCACCTAAACCTTGGACCCTCCTCTTGAATATAAGTACGACCAAACCTTTCACGGGAACGAGCTACACGAACACTGCCGAGAGTGGTTGCCGCCTAGCTAGACGGCTGGTTTGGTTGAAGACCTTCGGTTTTTCCATGACACCGGCCGTCACCACCACACCGGCAGGAGCCAGGAGTGACCATGCGTGCGTGCACGCTGAACACTCGCACAGCATATATATCAAAGCTGCTGGTACCGACCTGATGACTGATGATGAGGCATGATTGGCGGACTCGCCGGTCCAACAACCGGGCGTCTGCACCGAACACACAACAAACAACCAGCCAGCCAGCCTTTCGATCTACTCCCTCCGTCCGCAAAAGAATGCAATTCTCACTTACCGAGGAATCAAACAATTTCAACTTTGACCAAATTTATATAAAATACTACTAATATTTGTGTCTCAAAATAGATCTAGTATGAAAATATATTACATGATTAATCTAATGATAGTTATTTTATATTGTAAATGTTAGTAAATTTTTATATAAATTTAGTCAAACTTAAAAGTGTTTGACTCATCGGGATCCGATAGTTGCATTCTTTCACGGACGGAGGTAGTAAGTAGTACTGCTCATTGACGAATGTTTTGGAAGCAAGCGATCGATCGGCCGGTGTGGGGGCCGGCTGCGAGCGCGCAGAGTGAGTGAGTGATTGAGCTAGCTGCACGCACGCACGCATGCATGGTCGACGACAGTCAGAGCACACGTTTCTTGCATACTCGATCGGTCGGCCGGCCGGTCCGCTTTCTCGTGTTGGTTCGGGACCCACGATGGGTTGGCGGTTGATTGAGTGCCGAGTGCGGGGTGGTGGTAGCTAGAGTGGTAGTAGTGGTTCACTTGCTTTGCTTTGCTTTGGAGCTCCATCTGCTGTTGTTCTAGAAGGTTTTACTCAGCTCGCTCGCTCAAATGTGTGCCCAAACAAGTTTGAATGCGTGCCACTGAAAAAACCACTTAGGGAAGTTCTTATATGCACAACAGAAAGCTAGTATGATGGACGATATTCTTGTGCGTGCAAATAGAAAGTAGGTAGCTTGATCGAGATAAAGTTTTGTTATAACAGAAAAAACTATTGCTTTAGTGCACAAGATGGTACTACATGAAAGCAGAAAGGTACTTTGATCAATACATAATAAGTTCTTATGCATGACACTGGAAATGCCACTTTGATGAGTACAAAAGAAGTAATTACCAATACAAAGCTAGTTGGATGGATGCTCACGAACTTCTTATGTCTCTAAAAACAGCCACTTCGACTATCAAAAAATGTGAAGAGGCAAGATTAGTCCTCTATGTTTTGAGAAAACACTAACATCATAATATAGACACGACCATTATCTGTATGATATGCACTAACACGTTACTAACCATATACAGATCCCCTTTGCTAAAAAACCACTAAAAATCCATTAGAAAAAGGTAAGTTTTAGTTGATGAATCAAACATTGTTAGGGGGGACTTTTGCTTGCAGAAAAAAAAACTTATTCATAGTTCTACTCATATGGTGTTGTAACAAGAATATACTTGTATGCACAAAAGCCTCATGCTTTTGCAGGGTAAAGAAAATCCATCAGAAAAGGGTAAGTTTTAGTCGACGAATCCACATCGGCTAGTGAGGAACTTTGGCTTGAGGCAAAAAAAAAACCTTTTTTTCCTTAGACAGACAGGTGAAATCATTGAGTAGATCACATACCATCAAATGGCTAGAATTTGGAGGACACAACAGTCATTTACCAAACAAACTAGTGAAACTCAACAATTCTTAGGACCAAGTATCGAGCACTCTTGGACCTCTTTTCTGTTTTGCATGCGAACAAAAGCAATTCTCGTGCCTACATTCTGCAATTCTTAGGACCAAGTATCGAAAAATGGGAGGTATAAAATTTTCGAGACACGGTCGGTACTCCTTACCATTCAAATTTAAAACTAAGCAATTCTCGTGCCTACATTCTGCAAAGGAGAATTCAAAATCGTAGCGCGACGGAACAGTACCGAGATCCCGGACGACCAAACCCCGCGGTCTCATCGGCCGGTCAAACTTTCCCCCGCTCGCTTTCGTGTGCCCGTGGCCACCAGTCATACTTCCCTTTATTTATTTATTTATTTATTTTTTTCTGCCCGAGATCCGCGGCCAGTCAGTCATACACTGATACACTCACTGGTGGGTGGTCACTGCCAGAGAGGTTTCCAATTCCGTCCCCGCCGTGCGGCGACGACCACCGCCGCCGCCGGCCATGCATGCGCTCCCGAGGCCGCGCCATGCATCTCGCTCGCGCTAGCTAGCCGGTGGCCGTGGCCGTGGGTGGTCGCACTAGTCACTCGCACCCCACACGTGGGCACCGACTGACTAGTGACTGTGACAGCCTATCTCGCTCGCTCGCATCTTTGAATTGGAACCCACGACAGACAGCCCACACGCCGGGACTCTCTCTCTCTCTCTCTACAGTGCTCTGGAGTGAGAGAGAGAGACGGGGGAAAGAAAAGAGGGGAGAGAGAGAGAGAAAAGGAAAAAAAAGAAAAGTAAAGGTCACGGAGAGCCAGGCGAGCCAGCTGCTGGATCCAGACGACGAGGCCCAAGGGGGCCCCTTAAAAAACCGCCGGTCAAAGTGTCAAACCTGCCACCACGCCGGGTGGGCCCCGCCCCCCGTGCCTCCTCTTATATCCACTCGTCGCCCCCACCTCCTCCTGGTCGCCTTCTTCCCCCTCCCCCTCCACACACTCTCTTCTCCTCCCTCCCTACCTCAACACCACCGCCGCGGACGAAGAAGACGAAGACGCAGCCATGAAGCAGTGGAAGTCGCTGGTCCCGGCGCTGCACCTGCCGGCCTCGGCCCCGTCCTGCTTCCCGCAGCCGCCGTCGCCGTCGCCCTGCCCCTCGCCGCCCAGGGAGGCGGAGGCGGACCCGGCCCTCACCTCGCCGGAGGAGAAGCAGCAGCAGGGGAAGGTGGTGCGGCTCGTGGGGTGCGACGGGCGGGTGCGCGCGTACCCGCCGCCCGTGACGGCGCGGGAGCTGATGCAGCAGCACCCGCGCCACCTGGTGTGCCGCGCCGACGCGCTGCTCATCGGGGAGAAGATCCCCGCCGTCGCGCCAGGGGAGGAGCTTCAGCCGGGGCAGGCCTACTTCCTCCTCCCCGCCCACCTCTTCCGCTCCGTGCTCTCCTTCGTCTCCCTCGCCTCCTCGCTCCTGCTCCTCCTCTCCACCGCCTCCGCCGGGGTTGGCAAGGGCGGCAAGCAGCAGGGCCGGCCGTTCGAGCTCCAGCGCACCGCGTCGGGGACCCTGCAGATCAAGTTCTCCGACGACTTCCTCGTCGGCGGCGAGGCGCAGGAGGAGGCGGACAAGGCGAAGGAGCCCGCCGTGCTGGGCGGGGACGCGCGCCTCGCCAAGGACTACGAGGAGCTGGTCGGGTACGGCAAGTCCCGCCGCTGGGCGCCCAAGCTGGAGACCATCGAGGAGGTCGTCGTGGCCGCCGCGGCCTCCGGCGCCGGCGCCACGCCGAGCCCAGAGCGCAGGAGCCGCCGCGCGCTGCCGTTCCTGGGGCGCCTCGGCAGCCGGCGCCGGCGCGGGGACGGCACCTGCAGCGGCGGCAGCGCCGTGGCGTGCTCCGGCTAGCTAGGGTAGTGAGTGGTTCCGTCCAGCTCCGGCGACCGTGATGCATGCGTGCGCGGCCGCCGGCGGTTTAGCTTTAGGTTCCTGATTTGTAATTAGGGGTGGGAGCAGACAAATTTTGGTGCGAATGAATCTGTAAAAAGAAATGGGGGTGATGGTGGCCGACATATTTTCCCCTTCGCCGTCTCGCTAATTCCCATGCTCTGACCCCGCCCGCCGGCAGCGCCCAAAACACCGCGCGTTTTCCTGTGTGCCTGCGGTTTTGTTCCGGATGCCAGCCATTACCGTTGGCTCCTGCTGCGAGGGGAAATCGAACAATTCTTGAGCAGTCTAATCATCGGTCAGTCAGAGATTAGCACCAGGAGGTGACGTCGCCGGTCAGCCGGGTTGGCGCATGTGTCAAGCAAACGGGTGTGCGGTGGCGGGTCAAACCAAGGAACAAGCCAGCCAGAAGCAACTCTGCTCGGAAGTGGTAGTGGTATTGCTGCGGCAGCATGCAGAGTGCAGTTTGTGTCGTCCGGTCATGGAGTTAGGCCGGCGGAGATAGCGATCCGGAGGAGGAAGAATCGCGGTGATCGTCATCCGGAGGCATATGTGCGATGGGATGCGGCGTCGATGGATCTCCTGCTCTGCCGGGCAGCAAGGATGGGGAAAGGAAGATGCGAATATGCCCGGATGATGCCGCTTCTTGCTTTGTTGGCTTGACACGAATCTTATACTACTACTAAATACGAGTACGAGCCAAGCAGCGTGATTCGGGGCGAGATCACGCGGCAGCCTTAAGCAAAGCGGAGGGAGGGACCCAGACCCAGGTTGGTTTGATGGATGGATCCAGATGGGGAGCAGCACGTTCTAGGGAGGTAAATTAAACAGAATCGGGAGGGGAAGGCGATCGAGCTAGCTAGCACGAGAGTTCCAGCTCACTCCCGATTGGGAATCGGTGGACTCGAGGTTATAACAGTAGTAGCGAATAACAAATGCGATTCGCGCGTGCTACCTTTCATTGTACCGGCTGTTATTTTTGGCTCCTGTACGTATATTTCGACGATAAGTAATTATGAGTTTGGACTGTTTCGTCAAGCGTAGTTTGATAAAAAAAATATGATAGATAGAGTCGTAGGAGGAATAATATTTTAATGACTGATGGGTGGGTTCGGGTGTCGAAAATTTCAGAACTTTATAGTATACAGATACATAATGCGCGCTCGCTTTGCTTTGCCTTTGGATAGCTTAGCTTTGGCCTTGTACAATTAATAGGGAAAGGGGGTTTGACCGGGCGGTCAAAGATGCATGCCGCTGCGTGGGCCCGGCCGGCCACCACTGGATCCGGGCTCCGCTAGCTATGTGATGTACTGGCACTGCTCCCCTCCGCCGCCGCATTGTTTGTTTATGCGAAGCCCCCTTGTGCATCAACTTGAGCCACCGTGTCATCATCCAATTCGCTAATTAATTGCGTGTAGTATGTGTATACTATTCGGTCTCGCAGCCAATTACTAGTTACTACGTAGTACTCCGTACGTACTAATTAAGTTGATAGTGGCTTGGGAGCCACTCATTGCACGCGGTGCCGGCCGGCCGGCCGGATGAGGCTAAAGTACGTGAATTGCCTACTCTTTCGTTCTCGCAGTAGTGAATCGTACCGCAACCATTCACCAAGCACGTCGTTCGCTGAGGCTACTGGCACTATACCACAGCCCCAAGACAGCAACTACATTGTAGTCGGTATAAACCGTTTCAACGAGAAACCATCGGTCGGTATAGAGTTATACCGACCGTAACTATTAGTCGCTGTAAGTGGCGTCGGTACAAGTTTATACCGACTAACATGTTTTTACCGACCGACAGTTCAACGCCCTCAGTCACCATCTACCGACCAATTGTCTGAGGATATACACTACTTACACCGACTGATGGTTCAACGAGATCATTTAAATAGAACAAAAAAAAGAATGTTAATTTACCACGAGTGACCACTATAACCATGCACACATTCATCAGAACACAAGGGCTATCACATCAACCATACAAAAATATGATCATGACATTGTTTCATTCATGTAGGTGAATTCCAGAATGTAACATAAACAGTATCAGTATCACACTAGATACTATATTACACATAGCCTAGCTGAACATAGCTTATATTGGCTTCGATCAGCACTTGAGCACTATGATCGGCTTAACTTGTTATGTCGCAACTAACCTAGAAGATCCTGAAATCAAAAGTGGAATGCAATCAGTGACATTCTACAAATCTCCATCTTCAATACATAGAAAGAATGATAAAATAAGACGATGCATCCTTGGAAATCACAAATGAGTATTGTAACGGCAATTTTAACTCTACACAAAGTCATTCCCTTGCAATGCAATAATGACAGAACAGAGTGGCCTTCAATGTTTCTATGAGAAGTGATCAAGTCAATGGTTCTTGACATCTAATATGAAGTAACTGAAAGACATAAATTAGTATGACAGCAGCATTAGTTGAAGCATCACTCAGTGAGCTCTAGGTTCATCTCACGACCCCGCCACATACACCCTCAAACTACTTTTAACTTAAGAGTTCACTCAAGCAGTTACTTAAGCTACTAATGAAGTGCAAACGGTAAGTGGAAGACTCTAGAGACTCACCAGATTGCTAGTAATTAACAATTTTACATTTTCTCATAGATGTCATTTGTGTCATACTCAGCACTGCTGTAGAAAATGTTATGTTATCCATCTTGAGCAACCAAAACAACTGTCTATAATAGGATATCGTTTGTTTGTCGGAGATGAAATAATTCATTTCGAAAACATAGAGCCTAAATTCTTCTTTCATTCATGAGTGTTCAGATACAGACCTGATTGGGCTTGTACAGTTGAGACATAGACCTGATTTGGAAAACAAAATAATGTTAATCTGAGCACTGAAACGAAAAGAATTCATGAGCAACCTAGATGAGCTACTTTGAGAATATTTGCAAATTTCAAAGTTCATATAGGACTTCACACCGAACTACTTTGAGAAAAGATATATCTCTGCTTTCTATGTCACAAGTTTTGTATTATCCGAGACTCTGAGACTACAAAATTTCTGCTGGTACTGCTACTGAAAGAGACTGAAAGTATAAGCCTGATGTGCTAATGATAAATCAAACAGGTGTGGCACTATTCAAATGGCCTTGCATAGTTTTTGTCTGATATTCTTGCCCCAGTTAAACTGCTGGTACTATTACGCCTAATATTCATGCTGCTAGCCAATTCCTGGTTTTGCTAGTAACCAAACAAAGTGTACATGTATAGTACTAACAGCACAGTTGCATCAGAAAAGTGCATCAAAACCTTTTCAGCATTGTCCTCTAAGCTATGATACTCTACTGATGGGCAAACTTGATTCAACAAAATCTTTGAACCCTTTCCCTGCCGCCCCCTCCGCGGATCCTGTGGTGACCTCGATGGATCCAGCAAATCCAGTTGCCTCCTCACTGCAAGCATCCTCTGAAACTCGATGTCAGCTGATAGCAGAAGGTATTTTGTGAGCAAAAGTTCAACAGATTAAATGTCCAGAATAGATGTTCAGAAATCTAGAAGTGACGCCTAGCTTCCTTGTTGAGAATCACCTGTGTGGCAACTTTGCTTCCAAAATCGAAATTTTAGGACCAGATCCAACATGAGACGACTACGGGAGCACCTAACATTGCATAACTTTGCATGAATCGAGCCCAAACTTACCACTTTCTGCAACAAACAGTTCTCAATGGGCCCACCCTCTTCGGATATCCCTCTGCTCCGCACATTGATTCAATGGAAGGCCGCGTCTTGAGGTTCAGGAGGCCACACATACGAGAGGAGAGGACGGTGGCGATGCAGAGGAGCAGCCACACAAAGAGGGGGCATCGGGGTAGAGGCGGCCTCGGGCAGCTTCGTCGGGGGTCGGTACGGTGGACTCCTCCGCTTCTCATCAGGGTTGGTGCGGCGGGCTCCGGTGCAGCGACCACCTTGAGCTTCAACGGACGGCGTGAGCAGTAGTGTCGGCGCGGGCTGGCGACGGCTTCGGAGGCATGCGCGGCGCCGGCGTAGAGATTTGGGAGGCGCGGGAGCAAGGATTTTGGGGAGGAAGGAGCGCGCTGCGGAGATTTGGGAGAGGTGCATGCGGCGGCGGCATTTTGGAGAGGAGAGTGCGCGTCTGGGGACTTGGCTAGGGTTCCGTGGTCTGGAGTGTCTGCTGATGGGCCGCTAGATTAATTTTACACTCGTGTGGGCTGGGCCCCCAGCGTGAACCGCCAGACAGTGCTAAGTATATGCCGACTGATCATTGGAGCCCAATATGACAAAACACCGACCGATGATTCAACGGTAAACTGAAACATAAGTACCGACAAATCGTAACTCAGAATACGTCCATATACCGACTGATGGTTCGTAACAAATCTATACCGACTAACAGTGCGATGGTAATCTTCTAACTTTAGCGACTAACATCCGACGGTATTTTAGGGCTGTGGTATAGTGTGGGTCGCTACTTGGGCCCAGCACTGGGCGTGGGACAATTCATGCAGCATTGGGCCCAAACCGCGTAGGAGAAGCCAGTTTACCGTCCAGCTTGTGGGAGCTGTGAAGCGTGCGCTCATAGCCTGCCATCGCGACAATACATTCATATATATATATATATATAATACATTTTGAATATATAAGATCGAGTCTATGCCGCCTCCATGAGGCGTGGCCTAATCAGAAAGGTTTCGGCAACGGTTCTGGAGCCACCAATGCACGAGCTTGTAGTTCAGACTGGGCACAACCAAAATCACAAAAATCAATAGCCATATCCCTCCTTGCCTATCTGCCACGGCGACTCCTCTCCAAGCCCCTTTGTCTCTACACGTGCAGCAGCTGGGGATGCCTGATGCGTGCGTGCTGTACACTATTGAAAAGGAAGAAGAAGAAAGAAACAAATGAATTCGGAGATCGTGTGGGCCGTGGGCGCCCAACAAATCACCAAATAAATGCGCGCTTTATATGAATTAATAGGGAGGTTTGACCCGGCGGTCAAAGATGCATATGCATTGCGTGGGCTCGCCGGCATTGGATCCGGGCTCCGCTATCTACTCAATCCAATGTACTCCGCATCGTTTGTTTATTCGGAGTCTTCGTATATGGATCGACTTGAGCATTGAGCCACTGTAAATCATTGCTATCCAATTCGCCAATCGCATGCGTACTAGTCGGTCGGCCGTTCAGTGAGCCAGTGAATACCAGTACTAAGTACTAGGTTAACACTAGATTTAGGCTACCCGCGTCGTGCTATATTTTCATCCGAATATTCTATTCTAATCATGGAGATTCTCTTATCTATAAAAACTTTCTCCGCACCCATAATATTCTATATCTCCTTCTCTATACCAACACCCGACCCACGTGTCATATTTTTTCTTTTTTTTCCCTCTCCATTCCCGGTCACTCTCTCTCTCCCTTCCCTCCCTCCCTCCACTCTCTCCTATACCCGCGGCGCTCTCTCCCCGCGACCCCCTCCCACGCCGCCCCCTCCCGCACGGCTGCCTCCCGCACCTCCCACCCAGGGCCACCCTCCCGCGCCGCCCCCTCGCCCGCCGCGAGCACGACGGGCGGTCGGTGAGGACGCGAGGGCGAGTTGGCGGCGGTGCACTACTCTCCTTCCGCAGCGGCGCGTGGGTCCAGGCGGGCGGCAACGGCTCCTCGCATGGGCGGCCAGCGGGCTTATTCGGTGAAGGAGGAGAAGGCCCCCACTGGCACCCATCTACATCGACGTGCTCCCGGAGATGGTGACGAACGCGACGGACGAAGTCCCTGTGCTCATCAGGGATCTACTCGTGGCGGCGGACCGGTGCCTCTCCTTCGCGCGGCCACCCTGATGAGGACATGACACCCATACATATGTCCATGAGGGGTGCATGGGGTGGAGAAGAAGGAGACCAACAAGGTTTTCCAAGTCAAGAAGAAGGTCCAAGGCTAATCCGATTCGAGTCCCCAAGGTGGAGGCCCAAAGAAACTCAAGTTCGAGTCCGCCTCGGAGTCCAAGAGCAGCCCGCAGTAAATTCGTCGCCCAGGTCGCATACGGGCTCGATTTTTGACGAACGGTGAAACTGTTCTCAACAGATTAATCTAAGCAAAACCCAAACCCTAATGTGGCGGCGGCTACTGATTATATGAGGGTTGGGGTGTACATAACCCCCTAACCACGTCCACAATGGACCCTAACATGATATACGGGCCAACAGCCCAAAAGATGGTGGCGCAGCACCCTGGCAGATTCTGGACGTCCACTTGTTTCAACGATTCCCGATGACTCAGAAGAAATTTTGAGGTGGGACCACTGCCATTAGAAAGCTTATCTCCTTAGCTTTACAAGCATATGTAGAACGTCAAAAACCGATCCCGTATGCGACCTGGGCGACGAATTTAGTGCGGGCTGCTCCTGGACTTCGAGGCCGACTCGAACTTGAGTTTCCTTGGACCTCCACCTTGGGGACTCGAATCGGATTAGCCTTGGGCCTTCTTCTTGACTTGGAAAACCTTGTTGGTCTCCTTCTCCACCCCATGCACCCCTCATGGACATATGTATGGGTGTCATGTCCTCATCAGAAAGTCAATTGTGTTGCAGGACAAAGAGAAAGCTATGAAGAAGATTGGTAGAACAACGAAGAAGGCGAAGATTCCCCCGTGCCCATACTGCCATGAAGATGGCCATGGGGTTCAAGACTGCAGCTATATGGCTAAAGCAACCCAACTTCTCCCTGACCTCAAAGCAACCGAGCTCAAGCTTTAGTTTTTCTTTTCTTATTTATTTATTCCATGTAAAAATCACATTCATCTCATAAGAAATATTAGGTATATATGGGCGCAACATTTGGTTCGTGCAATTGCAACATGGTATATATTTATGCATCGAACAACATTTGCAACATTGGAATATTTGTCGTAATTCCTCCCCTGGAATCATGAAACATGACATAATTATGGCTGCAGTGCAACATTCAAAAAAATCTATTTTTAACTATTTATCTGCTGACAAATATTTTAAAGGTCAAAATCTGTCAAATTTTATGACGTTGCATATATTATTTTACAATGTTGCAGGTATTATCTTCCTATGTTTCATATGGGAGGAATATGTAGTATTGTGCAACATGCTACAGTGGGCATTTGAAACATCGTAAAATAGCATATGCAACGTCAATAAATCAGCCATATTTTCTCCCCCTCAAACGTTTTGCAACATCTCATAACAAAGTTTGAAACATTATAGAACAACATATGCAACATCAAAAAATTTGATAGATTTTGTCATGAAAATCTGTCGCACAGATAAATAGCAAAACTCTATTTTGAAACATCGTATAACAATATTTTTGACATCTAAGTACAACATGTGCAATATCAAAAAGATTTGACAAAATTGCTTCAAAAAAATGTCGACAGATTTGACAGATTTTGAAAACTATGTTGCGTCTCCACTTCTGTAATGTTTCAAACTTTGTTTCTACATGTTGCACAAAAAGGAAACATATGAACAGAACATATGCAACATGAGAACATCTGGGTTGCAACATATTATACGAACATGTGAAAAAATTGAGTACAAAATATCTAAGACAAGGTCATATCTTTGATGCAACATTCACAGGCATATATACACAAAAGCTTCCCATTTCTTGGATGAAATTTACAGTCTCCCATGGTCCAGGTAGAAAGTTGCTACTTCTAACTACACTTAAGCTAAAAGCCTAGGACTACAACAGTTCATTCCTTCTCCTGGTTGCAATACTTATCAACAAACTCGCTTGTTTTGATTTCATTCTTTGGAGACAGTAGCAGGGTCGCAGCAACATTCTTCCAGTAATCACCCATCATATGCTGCAAAATACGGTGAATATAAGCATTAGCTAGCAATCTTTCATAAAAATATCACATAGATGGGGAGAAAAAAGCAACGATAAGGAAAGTGAATGGGTATGTAAACTACCGGCTCAACTTGTGTGTTTGTCTTCTTTCCATTCCATGATTCCATATAGAGCATTATGAATAGACCGCAATCGTTCCTTAAGTACATAAAATGAACAATGAGGGTAAAAATCATGATTGGGCAGCGTGCATTAGTTTGTAACATGAATGGTTTGCAACTTACACTCTATCTTGATGTGGGTAGTCTGTGGGAAATATCCATTCAAACTAAGACACATCTTCTTTGAGAACACCTGCTTGTATGACCTCTTTTGAGAAGTTAGTGACCTAATATTGGAAAAAGACATGTATTCGATTAGTTGGAAAAAAAGACAGAAAAGCAACATAAAAAAGAAATATATGTATCAATACTAACCAAGTTCTTGGCACAACTATAACATTTGGTCCTCGTAGATGCATTGATGGACTGATCCCGATCTTCCGTCAGGTGAATGATAACTCGTTTTGGGCGGAGCGCAACTCACCAAACCGGCTTCAAGTCAGCAAACTCGAACCCTGCAATCTTAGCACCACGACTCCTCTGGTTATCAACCGTGTCACAACCCGGTTGACCTCGCCAAGAAGGCTAATCCCTTCCTGCGAAACGAAGAACACAAGCAAGAACTCGAAAGAAGCAGCTCTCAAAGAAAGTGACACTGCAGATGTAAGATTAAGATCAAAAGTTGGGGTTCTACAAACCGATAACGGCGAAACTGTTCTCGACAGATTAATCTAAGCAAAACCCAAACCCTAATGTGGCGGCAGCTACTGATTATATGAGGGTTGGGGCATGCATAACCCCCTAACCACGTCCATAATGGACCCCAACATGATACAGGGCCAACAGCCCAAAAGATGGCGGCGCAACACCCTGATAGATTCTGGATGTCGACTTGTTTCAACAATTCCCGATGACTCGGAAGGAGTTTTGAGGTGGGACCAGTGCCATTGGAAAGCTTATCTCCTTAGCTTTCCAAGCATATGTAGAACGTCAAAAACCGAGCCCGTATGCGACTTGGGCAAAGAATTTAGTGCGGGCTGCTCCTGGACTCCGAGGCGGACTCGAACTTGAGTTTCTTTGGGCCTCCACCTTGGGGACTTGACTCGGATTAGCCTTGGACCTTCTTCTTGACTTGGAAAACCTTGTTGGTCTCCTTCTTCTCCACCCCATGCACCCCTCATGGACATATGTATGGGTGTCATGTCCTCATCATCTTGATGGGAACTAGGGTTTCCCGATCTTCCGTCAAGTGAAGGATAACTCATTTTGGGCAGAGCGCAACTCACCGATCCGGCTTCAAGTCAGCAAACTCGAACCCTGCAATCTTAGCACCACGACTCCTCTGGTTATCAACCGTGTCACAACCCGGTTGACCTCGCCAAGAAGGCTAATACCTGCCTGCGAAACGAAGAACACAAGCAAGAACTCGAAAGAAGCAGCTCTCAAAGGAAGTGACACTGCAGATGTAAGATTAAGATCAAAAGTTGGGGTTCTACAAACCGATAACGGCGAAACTGTTCTCGACAGATTAATCTAAGCAAAACCCAAACCCTAATGTGGCGGCGGCTACTGATTATATGAGGGTTGGGGCATGCATAACCCCCTAACCACGTCCATAATTGACCCCAACATGATACACGGGCCAACAGCCCAAAAGATGGCGGCGCAGCACCCTGATAGATTCTGGACGTCGACTTGTTTCGACGATTCCTGATGACTCGGAAGTACTTTTGAGGTGGGACCAGTGCCATTGGAAAGCTTATCTCCTTAGCTTTCCAAGCATATGTAGAACGTCAAAAACCGAGCCCGTATGCGACCTGGGCGACGAATTTAGTGCGGGCTGCTCCTGGACTCCGAGGCGGACTCGAACTTGAGTTTCTTTGGGCCTCCACCTTGGGGACTCGAATCGGATTAGCCTTGGACCTTCTTCTTGACTTGGAAAACCTTGTTGGTCTCCTTCTTCTCCACCCCATGCACCCCTCATGGACATATGTATGGGTGTCATGTCCCCATCATCCTCCCCTTCTTGACGAAAAGCCGTCCTCGGCGTCGTTTGTGCTCTAAGATGGCCCTGTACAACATGAAGAAACACGAGGTTGTGGAAAATATAGGAACTGAGAATATTGTGGGGAGTGACATGACCATATTTGCAATCTCTCAAAGCATCTTCTCCTATAGAGTTGTCGGCAAATACGTAGGCTCCTTGATCGAAACACACACGATCTTTGTCAATACTATCCTGCAAATGATTAGCACTAACCAAACACAATGCAGGCATAGATGGTTGCATAACCGCTAGTATCTGTTCAATACAAGAAAAATCAGCACTAGCACACATAGGTAATAGCCAACAATGCTCCCCTTCTTGAAAGTGAACTCGATTCGTTATAGTAAAACTAGATAGACAATCTAGTTGATCACAATCTTGTACATCAAAAGGAGATTTCAGATTTGCACAAATATAGACTCGGTGCACCATGTACTCTTCTTTATAATTATATTTACCAATAAAATGATATGTACAAGTAGACAAACATGGCAACTCAGCACATCTAAATTTCTCTTCCAAACCACTAAGAGCACATAAATTATCAAACTCAACATAACCCAAAGTGTTTAAAGAAGATAATAATTTCAGTTCGTCATGTGCACAAGTAATCGACATAATAATATTATTTTCAGCACATGTATATTGCTTCAAATCAAAAGTATCATGCTCCTTCTCTATTTGTGACAAAGGTAATACAAGAGAAGGTTCTAGTATAACATTATTTGCATCATTGGAGGGCAAATTCAGCACATCAAGAGAGTTTTTACCTGAAAATTTTACCAGTTCCTGTTCTTTTGTATGGCCATCTTTATTATGTACATGCTGCAAAATGTTAGGGACAAGAAAAGGGATGGTGTCCTCCTCCAAATATTATACCTCATCTTGGTAAATAGGTGCAATTAATTTTGACACATTATCATCACCTAAAAGTTGTTTTTCAGCCATACAAGCATGTTCAAATAATTGTGAAAGAGAACTATAAGAGTGATCAACAAGAATCTTCCGAATTTCAGGTTGAAGACCATACAAAAATCTATTCTCTGTTGCTTCTACATATTCCTTAATTTCACAACATATTCTACACTTTTGAAACTCTTTATGGTATTCTTGAACAGACATATTGCCCTGCAATAAGCGCTGCATTTTTCTAAGCAAATCACGTTTATAAGAAAGAGGAATAAAATGATCACGCATTGCTTCTTTAAGTTGTTCCCATGTACTAGGTAAAGCATTAGTTGCAGCTAGCCCGTACCACCAAATAAAGGCAAAATCCTTAAACTCACTTGTAGCTTGTTGAACTCTGTGTATCTCACGAACTAGGTGGGAATTAAACACATGCTCTACAATCATCTCCCAATCAAGATATTCGTCTCCATCATAAGATCCAGAGTAAGTTGGTATGGTAATTTTACATCTCATACCTTGATGACTGTCGGGTATATGTAGTTGTGGTTTGTTCTTTTGTTCCATCCCTGCAAACAATGGTGCCATGATTTCCTGCAATTTAGACTTCAAACAGACACTGTTGTTTGGTTTTGATCAAAATAAATCTCTATGAGCTATTATTTGTGTTGGTGGATACACACTCTCACACGTCTTATCAAGCTCTTACAAGGTTCTTACCAACGCAAAGCAGTGGACGGGACAACCGATGGCTAGTTCGTGATACCTGTGAGGAAGTAGTATCAAGATTGCAAGGGTCGTTCGCTGTACCGATCTGAAGTATGTATGTGGAGCTTTGGGAAGGCACAATATGTAGCAAGGAGTAGCAAGTAACGAATGCAGAATAGCAAAGTTCAATAAGTATCCAAAGTGCAAGTCACAATTGCTGTCTCAGACATGTCCTAGGCGTAGCACAACAAGTTGGAACAAGAAACGATGGATAAAACTCACAGAACAAGCAAAACAACACTCTATGCAATTGTTGTTTTAATCTTTTCAACAATTTCTCTGTAGGACTAGTAGGAATTAAGATGTTTTATTTTTATCAACTGTTGTTTTTATATTTTTCTCTGAATAAGGATATCAAAAGCTCCAACCATAAAAATTTACACCCGTTTTTGAGGTGATATGCGGCCTAGGGAATTTCAGGAACAATCTCTAAAAACCCTGAAACAACTTGATCAATTTTTTTATTTACCTTCCTGATTTTTTTTGAATTTTTTGACTCGATCAAACAAGCCTAAGGCTAGTTTGGTTCACCTCCGAATAGAGTCACGAATCTGCTGTAAAAATTTGAGCCAAAACGGAGCACCGAGTGAAAAGTTATGCCTATTTTATGGAAGGTATCTCAAATTATGTTTTCCAAAGGCACGAAAAACAGAAGCGGCTAGGGTAAACTTCCTCCTAGTATCTGCGACAGCAAGCAATAGGTATTCACCAGATGAAACAAGGATCAAGTATGCAATGCAAAGGCGATCAAAGCGGCTTGCAACCTATCTAGGGCTTGCACGGCGAGAGTTCACACAAGGCGGCTAGCGAGGCAAATCGAGTAATGTAGTGACTCGAATTGTTGTATGGCTAGACGTGGATGGATAGCAGCGGAAACAATCGAATCACAGCAACAGGCGATTGACCATGGACAGCGGAATTCGAGACTTGACCATGGACATGAACACAACTAAAACCAGCAACGAGACTTGACCATGGACACAAACTCAACAAAGCGAAACTGAAACGAAATTGCAAAGGCTAAAAGGGGTACTAGGACAGCGGAATACGATGACAAATATTTTTGTAGGGCTATTTTCTGGACTATAGGACAAAGGCGAAAGGACGAACCTGACGGTAAACCTGTCTCTGAATACCACTTGATGGGAACTAGGGTTTCCCGATCTTCCGTCAGGTGAAGGATAACTCGTTTTGGGCGGAGCGCAACTCACCGATCCGGCTTCAAGTCAGCAAACTCGAACCCTGCAATCTTAGCACCACGACTCCTCTGGTTATCAACCGTGTCACAACCCGGTTGACCTCGCCAAGAAGGCTAATTCCTGCCTACGAAATGAAGAACACAAGCAAAACTCGAAAGAAGCAGCTCTCAAAGGAAGTGACACTGCAGATTTAAGATTAAGATCAAAAGTTGGGGTTCTACAAACCGATAACGGCGAAACTGTTCTCGACAGATTAATCTAAGCAAAACCCAAACCCTAATGTGGCGGCGGCTACTGATTATTGGGGCGTGCATAACCCCCTAACCACGTCCATAATGGACCCCAACATGATACACGGGCCAACAGCCCAAAAGATGGCGGCGCAGCACCCTGACAGATTCTGGACGTCGACTTGTTTTGACGATTCCCGATGACTCGGAAGGACTTTTGTGGTGGGACCAGTGTCATTGGAAAGCTTATCTCCTTAGATTTCCAAGCATATATAGAACGTCAAAAACCGAGCCCGTATGCGACCTGGGCGACGAATTTAGTGCGGGCTGCTCCTGGACTCCGAGGCGGACTCGAACTTGAGTTTCTTTGGGCCTCCACCTTGGGGACTCGAATCGGATTAGCCTTAGACTTTATTCTTGACTTGGAAAACCTTATTGGTCTCCTTCTTCTCCACCCCATGCACCCCTCATGGACATATGTATGGGTGTCATGTCCTCATCACACCCCGCCCCTTCCCGTCCGCACCGCCGCCGCTCCCTCCCCGGCCGCCACGCCCCCGCCTCCCCTCCTCCCTCTGGAGGTGGCGGGCGCGCCGTGGCGGCGCTGAAGCCTCGGCCGGATCCGCGCGCGGCGTTACTGTGGCCAGCGGCGGGCGGCCTCGCGGCTATGGTTTCGGGGTGTGCGCGCCCCCTCCTCGGCCCCTCTACCGGCAAGGCCAGCGCAGGCGGCGATGGCAAGGCGGCGGCAAGGTCATCGACGACGAAAAAGGCGGCGACGGTTGGGATAGTGGGTCCCGCACCACGTCAGTGTGTAGAGTGTCAACTCTATCTCGCTTGATTTCCGCGAACGGGATGGTACCAGTCGTTTTACCGGACTCAGTACAGCGAAAAAATGCCAAAACTCGTACGCTATAGCGTTTAGGGCTTCTTTTACAGGGCCGGGTGCGGACAGCCTTAGGCGTACTGAAAAGGAGACGCTACAGTGTTTAGGGGATACGGGAGACCGAAAAAGAGCTGCAGCGGGATACGGAGAAGCCCACGGGAAAATCACGTTCGTCTCCGGGAACGCCAAATCCGGCGCAATGGCGGAGAGACGGTAAGCGCGGACGTGGCGCGGGGCCCGCGAGCGCCCAACCGCCTCGCCGCTTCCGTTCGGCCGCCGTTGCTCGTCGACGCCGGAGAGAGCGAGGAGGGGGAAGAAGACCTCCGCCCGCCGTCCTGCCCGCCGCCCCTGCCCGTCGCCCCTCCCCGCCCACGGCTGCTGCCTCCGCGCTAGCCTGCGCGCCGCCCCGGCCGGCTGCTGCCCCAGCCGCCCGCTGGGCCGTCCGCGGCCGCGCTAGCTGCGCTAGCTGCCCCGGCCGCCCGTCGGCCGCTCGCCGGGAGCCGTTGGCCACAGTCCTGGGCCTCGGCCTCCTCCTTCCGCGGCAAGATCTGCAGCAATGGCCAGTGGGGGAGGGGAGGGGAAGGGGCGCCCACGACACCGGTGGTAGAGGGGAAGTGGAGGGGGCCGGTGCGGGCAGCGCGGGGAGGGGAGGCTTTGCGGGGGCGCGGGGAGGGGTTGCGCGGGGAAGGAGGGAGAGAGAGAAAGAGAGGAGGGGGAGGGGGGAGAGGGGCGAGGCGGGGAGAGGGGCAGGCGCGGGGGAGGGGAGGCGGCACCGCGGGGTGGGGGAGGCGGAAGGGGGCGGGGCGGTCGGCGGAGGAGCGGAGCAGGCGAAGAGCGCGAGGGAGAGAGAGGGGGAGGGAGAGAGTTAAAAAATATATAACATGGGTCCCACGTGTTGGTAGTTGGTATAGAGGATGAAAAATGGAGTATGACGAGTGCGGAAGAAATTGTTTTAGAGTACGAAATCTCGATGATCAGGACGGAATATTCTCTTTAGAGGATGAGTTTGAAGTACGAGGAGTGCGGATAGCCTTAGGAGCCACTCGTTGCACGCAGTGCCCTAGTTAAAATACTGTTCGAGTCTATAGTGAACCTAGCTACCGGTAGTCCAGTACTCCATCTGCTTCGGCTAGCTTCTTTCTATATGCAAGTCACTCCATTTCCTTTCGCTCGATCGTCTCTTCAAAATAAATAATCTTGCCCATCTCAGGTACGTGCGTGTTCCCTCTCCTACCTGCATTGCTTTCCCAACCGCGCGCATGGCGACTGGTCTCGGACATATATGGCGCTGACCACCGGTTTGTTCAGTGGCCGGCCAACTCTAGATCACTAAAAACTCACACTCGTCCCTCGTCTAGACCTGATATAAAAAGACCCAGTGCTAAAGTGACATTGAACCATTTTAGTACCAAGTCAAAACTTGAAAGTCCCAAGAGCCATTTTACGGCACTAAAAATCATATTTTAGTACCGACAGGTGTTAATAGCCAAGTGGTACAACCACTCAGTACCGGCTGGTAACACTAGCCGGTACTAAAATATGACATTTAGTACCCAGCCGGTACTAAATGATTCTTCACGGCTTACTTTAAAAGAAAAACATCTTTCACTTAGTTACATATATGCATAGGTGGGATGGTAAGTAAGCAAGACACGTAGGGATGTCAATGGGTCAGGTTGGTTGCGGGTGGAGCAAAACCCACTCATTACGACACCCATCACATTTAGCTCCGCCCACCCATTATAAGACCCACGGGTGAATTTTAGCACCCGCACCCGTCGGGCACCCGCAGGTGATGGGTGCCCATTGAGTTCTCTACATGACAAACAAAAATAATATATATATGGACACATAACCAAGTAAAATTAGTTTCAGAAATCCACGTCATATTAATTAGAGTTGCAGACTTACAGTTCCACCAAATAACACTCCCGTTACGTTATTATAGATCAACAATACAACCACACAGGTAGTGGCCATCAATCGACAGAAGTACAAAATCATGTTTAAGTTGTAGCTTCTATCCATTTATTGATGCTCCATCCATTCATCCCGTCTCCAGCTACCCATCCATAGCGAATTAAAGAGCCGGGTGATTTTTATGATGCATACGATTATGGAGCTCTTAAAAAAACCAGCGAGTTCTTGTTATTTTGGAGATCTTGGGTTCGAGTCCTTGCGGCCATGCACGCACATTTGCACGTGACTTGTGATGGTGCGCGTGTGTGCGAGCCCCCCCCCCCCCAAGTCTAAATATATTTTTAAATTTTTTGGGCGCGGAACTGTTTAGTGCCGGTCAGCCAGCACCAGCTCGACTAGGCGGTACTAAACGGGGGTTTCTGACCGGTGGTACTAAACGGGGGTTTCTAACTGGTACTGATACCTAGTTTTCTAGTAGTGAATGTGTTCAAGTTAGACCTTATTCTTCTCCGTAGGTTCAGAAAATGAGATTCGGATTTTCAAAATCGCTAGTGTCCTGTACAAATTCGAAACAGATGCAGAAAGATTCTAGGACACACACTACTTTATAAGTTTCAGGTCTCTACATTATCTATGTGCGTGGCTGTGCACCATTTACGTTGTTTCGACGTATATGTACGTGCTGGCAACACTGAACACTCCGATGCATCATTTTCACCACAAAAACACCTTCAGTTACTCGCACGAATGCCTAACTGAGAAACCCTTTGATGATACGCCGATACGGTTGCGCTCGCTCATCAAGGACGTCGTTCGATCGCGGATGGTCGGCTGCGTTTCCCTTTCCCTCCCCAGTATGTTTCGCTGTCGCAGTAGTAAATTCTTGCGCCGTGGCTGGCCCGTGGGGGGTCGTTGAGCCTGCTGCGCTTCTAGTTTGGTCCAGTACTAGGCCTGGGAAAAATTCATGCATCATTGGGCCCAAACTGCGTAAGCGAAGCCAGTTTACTGTCCAATATAATACCCCTTTAATGTCCGGAAATCATATATGACTTCCGAGAGTTTTTTGGTCCGTTGGCTTCCGGTGTTGAAGATTCGTGCGGTCGACGTGAGCCACACGATCTCATCTTCTTCCTCCGCTCGGGGCGCTGGCGAGCGTGGAGTGGGAGTCGGCGGAGGGGCGGTAGCCGGACGGGGGCGGCTCGACGATGAGGGCGTCGCCGGCCGCGGGTGGTGGGCGAGGCCGTCGGCGGCGGTTAGGGTTAGGGCTTTGGGGTTTTCGGGCTGGGGGTTCCAATGGCGCCGGCCATAGAAAAGAAGGAGATTGGGGGGGGGGGGAGATAAGGGAAGGTACGGTGGTCGCGATGGCGGCGGCTCGACCGGCCGCGGCCGGACGAGCGACGGCAGGGGCAGCAAGGCCATCGAGTTAGGAAGAGCGGACAGTGGGTGGGAGGCGCGGCTGCGGCGGCGGCCGGCCTGGGCGGTGGAGGCGGCGGTGGGGTCGGAGACAGGAAAGAAGAAACCCGTGGTTTCGTGGATCGTGATGTACTTCAAAGTCATCATCCTTGTCCAGTCATCATCCTTGTCCAGTACACACGGAAGTTGGATAGGAGCCCTATAATACCACCCGTCTCGTGGGAGCTTTGAAACGTGCGCTCATAGCCTGCCGTCGTGCCGGCACGGTCACCTCGAGGCAATCGTGATTAGCAATGATATATATCATATACATGACATCTTTGATAAATATAATAAGAGGGAAAGGTTCCGAAGGAGACTGAGGAAAAAGTGGCCAAAGGTTTTTATTTTTCGAATCCAGTATCGCTGTGGGTATGCATAATGTCATTACATCAACCCCGTCCGGCTTCCGCCATCCCTCACTCAAAAGGTCCATTATGGCACCATGGTGATGCAGTAATCCTTTGCCACAGCAACAGGCAAAATCGATGGTTGTAGTGTGCAATGGAGCGGATCTTTTTTTTTCGGTCTCAGCAGCTCAGGCCTTGTTTAGTCGACCAAATTTGAGAGGAATGTGTCGCTTCGTAATCATTGCGTCACTGTAGTATTTTGTTTGTATGTGCGAAAAATTGTCCAAAAATTGATTAATTAGGCTCAAAATATTTGTCTCGCAGGGTAGAACAAAACTGTGCAATTAGTTTTTGATTTCATCTACATTTAGCACTCCATGCATGTTATGACATTTTGATGTGACGGGAAATCTTCTTTTTACACAGTGAACCTGAGAGTTACATAGTGAACTCATAGTAGTTTTTTTTAGCGCAACAGCTCAGAGTAGTTGGCGGGGGCAAGCAATTCGGCCTAGATGGGCGGCCCATGGGCCTCTTTTTCTGGCTTGTGTGTATTTTTGCTGAACGAGATTGTGTTTTGGAAAAAGTCCATGCTACCCCCCTCAACTATCGTGTTTGTCTACTTTACCTCCCCCATCACTAAAACTAGACTTGTCACCTCCTCGTCTCATAATTCCGGTCATTTTTCCCCCTAAGCGGTGTTAAAAGGTGGTTTTTAGAGTAATTAAAAATTATAATATCTAACTTACTCTTAGAAAATTTGTTTTAGCTCCAAAAAATATGAAATTAGTTCCATATTTTTGTAGATTTTATACTCTATATTCTAGTGCTTAATAACAAGTTATTTAAATCTTTTATGATCATGATTTGATTTTTTGGCTAAAAGTTGCTCATGTTTTTTGGCTAAATCTTTCGGAGTGACGTGCATACATAGTGACGAGCGTGGTAAGAGGGCGGGCGTGGCGAGCAATGACTATGGCAGGAGAGCTGGACATGCATGTGGTAACAATGTGGCGTGATTACACTCATTTTCTAAAAAATAAAATTAGATGATTTTTTAATAAAATGGAACTTTGATTGGCACGTTTAGCTCGTCTCAAATTGGGTTTCAAATAATAAAGAAAATCATAATAAATAAGAATAACTTAATTTTGAAGAAAGAACTCAAAGTAAATAACATGAGCATCTTTTAGCAAAAAAATCAAATCTTAATCACAAAAGATTTACGTAACTGATAATTAAGCACTAGAAGATAGACCATAATTTTAAAGATGAAACTGATTTCATATTTTTTGAGCTAAAAAAATTTCTACATATTTTCTAAAAGTAAGTTAGATATTAGAATTTTTAATTACTCTTAAAATCACATTTTAAACCGTTTAGAGAGGAAAAATGATCGGAATTGTGAGATGAGGAGGTGCCAAGTCTGGCTTTAGTGATGGGAGAGGCAAAGTAGACAGACATGATAGTTGAGGGAGGTAATATGGACTTTGTTTCTTGTGTTTTCCTCCGGCTCAGAAAGGCCGCATCCTCTGCAATGCACTCCGTTTAGAGAGGTTGATTGTTTGCGAAGCTGAAGCCCGACTACCGAGGCCTCACTCGAAATAAAATAATTCTTCGATAAAAAATAAATAAATCAATTCTAAGAGGGGACAGAGGCTAGATTAGCCTGCTGCGTCACCTAGACGCTGGGCACCAAAGGCTTCGTCCCCAGCCGGACCGCTTTCCACTGCAGCGAAGACGCATCCGGTGAAATTAGAACCCAGATAGCAAGTTCCACCCTCGGAGCTACTAATCACCCGAGACCTCCTCCCTTTTTCTTAACAACCATATCCATATTATATTTGCCACACGCCCAGATGTGAAATTCATGTAATCAATGTGGGTAGCTTATAAAATTAGCATGATATATATGATCATCAATCGTTCAGGTCTAGAGGCCCGGAGGAATATGTTCATGGCTATGGCCTCACCTCAGAGCTCGCTGGACGGTGGCGGGAGACAGCGTGGTGGTGACACTGGACTGGAGCTATGGGAGGCAGGCGGGCAGCATGATCAATGGTGCGAGAGCATCATCGAAACAGAGTTGGTAGCATCAAAATTTGCATCATCGAAGCAGAGTTTCTAGCATCAAATTTTGATGGATACGTAAAAGCATCAATCGTACAGTGTTGAGCAAACAGGAGAAAGAATAATGGATGATTGTATACCACGATTATTAATTTTCATCATTTTTTGAGGCAACTGAGCATTTGCCTCTACCTATCTCTAGTCATTTTGCAAGTTTAAATCCATTTGGCGCAAAAATAAGATACATTTTCGCTGTCGAATAATGCTAGCCAAACCTATTGACTATTGATATGCAAACTCCCATGTTTTCAGGGAAAAAAGAACCGAGTCCTCAACAAAAAAAAGGAAAAAAAAACACTGTTGGAATTTGGGAACATCGTCGTCAGTCGTCACAGTTTCACTTTCACAGGACTGCAGATTGTTCCGCCGAATCCGTCTTACGGGTATCGAGTCCCCGGCGGCGGGTAGTAGTGCGCCGTCCTGGCCGCGCCGTCGAGGTCGGGGTGCCGTGTCCCCGGCGGAGGGTAGTACGAGCCGCCGGGAGGCGCCGGGTAGTACGGCAGCGCGCGCTCCACCGTGCTTGCCGGCGGCGAAGGCGCCGATCTTGGATAGACTGAGTAGGAGGACGAGGACGAGCCTGACTCTGGCGGCGGCGGGTAGGTGCTGGCCGGAGGGGTCCAATTGGACGCCGTTGCTGGAGGGTAACCGATCGGCGGTGCCGGTGGGTAGGCGCTCGATGGCGGCGGCGGGTAGCTGGCGTACTCGTACTGTGCCGGAGGCGCCGGACAGGTTGCGCATGTCGCAGGCGGTGGTGGGTATGCTGCCGTCGGAGGCGGTGGGTAGCTGGTGTACTCTGCCGGAGGCGCGGGACAGGCTACACACGACGCGGGCGGCGGCGGGTAGCTGCTATTGATGTCTGCCGCTGGGAACTGCGGATTTGGCGGCGGCGGAGGCGGGTAGCTGCTCGGCGGAAGCAAGTCTTGCAGCGGCGGGTAGAAAGGAGCGGAAGCCGGCGGCGACGGCTGCGGCGGCGGAGGGTACCCGCCGCTCGGCGGCGCGAAGCTCGCCGCCGCTGGAGCTGATGGGTACGCTGCGCTCGGCGGAGGCGCGCAGCAAAAGCTTGGATTTTGATCCAGCGCCGGGTAGAGCTGCGGCTGCGGGCGCGCGCCGGCGCCTAGGCCGGGGCCGCCGCTGATGGCGTAGGCGAAGCTGAGCGTGCCGTTCGGCTTGCCGTCGGGGGCGCTCACCTGGTAGCTGACGTGCCGCAGCGCCGCGCCGTCGCCGGCTCCCCGTCCACCTCCGGCCGCCGCCAGGTCGGCCACCGGCACGCTGGCCGTGCCGACGAGCTTGGTTCCGAGGAGCGGCATCTGCGCCTTGACCTCGAACTCCACCAGCTGCTGCTGCTGGCCCGCTCCATCGCCGTCGAGGTCGAACGCGAACACCGCGTCGTCCCAGTCCGGGTTCTCGCCGCCGTCGGCGTCGGGCGGAGTCTTCTCCCGGCGGCCGCCGAGAGACACAGCAGCGTAGAGCGGCGGCTTCTGGAACGGGACGAAGGCCCTGACGCCGCGACAGGAGACGGACTTGATGGTGATGCGCCGGCCGCTGGAGGCCGACGACATGGCCGGCTTCTTGGCTTTGGAGCTCGGCGCGGTGGGATTTGGGAATGAAATTATCGCTATCTGAGACCGGCTTTGACGATGGATCTGAAGGGCCTCGCAGATTTGAGGATTGATTTGACCTTTGGTTCTTGGTTTATTGGATCTCCGTGCAATTAAAATTTGCTGATGTCTTTGTTTGTCTGACGCTGGACAGATGGATGCTGTGTAGCGTGACCGTACTGGTCTGGGCTGCAAATGGACATTGCTTCCATTTTAAATCTGTTATATATTATTATTGGACGCGGTTAAATTACGATGGGACGCGTGTTACGAAAGCGCGTAACCCGTCGTCACTGCAATTTTCAGCTCCGACGGCCTCCCCGGCCGCCTACCACCACGGCGCCGACGCTACCACGTCGCCCCCGTTCGCCGCCACCTCCTCCGTCACCCGCCGCCTGCACCTCCCGGCTCCAGCGGCCTCCAACTGCCTCGGTCGCCGCTAACCTCGTCGGTCGCCGTTTCTCCGCCCCCAGCGTCGGCACTGCTCACCGAGGGTTCCTCACCGTCCGGCCGGCAGCGCCCTCGCCGCTCGGCCCTCCGCCTGATGACCGTCGCCACCGCTGGACCGGCCGTCGGTGACCTCCGCCCCCGGCAATCCCGAGTCCCTAACCCTGAGACACTAACCCAGGCGACAGCGGCGCGGCGGCGGTGCGCGCGACCCGTCGTCGTATAGAGTTAGCGATTATTATTCTTTTCTTTTCATTTCTTGGAAGAGAAAAATGTAGATCACATTTTTAGGCTTTTATACGCGCTGTCACTTGCAGCAAGTTGCTTCCACTGTGCTCATTCAACTATGCTCATTCTTCTTACAGGGATAAAAAAGAGTTGAAGCTGTCAGGCCATAATTTCTTTCAACTATGAGATAAAAAAAGATTTGAAGTAGTTTGGTGCAAAAGCTAGCATTACAATGTTTAATGTAGCCTTTTGAAAAATCAGGTTTTAAAGTAATTTACAGGAATCAAGTTGGTAGTTTCTTTCTTTCTATTTCAAAGGAGCAAGTTGGTTATGTGGAGTATGTTTAGGTCACCTTTGAGCTACAATTTGCATTCACAAAAAAATACTACACATAATTAGGTATTACCTCCTATTCTTTTTATTTGTCGTTCCGGACAATCAAAAAAATGAACTAGTTCTAGGCTAAAAATACTGTCTGAAACGTCAAGTATTAGGAACCTGAGGTAGTAATTTATTGAGACAAATATGCTAAATTCATTGCACGTACACATTTTATCTGCATATATACACTGCACTGGACAAAATAGGAACAGTCGAACAGAAATATAGCTAGCGTCTACCCTTTCTCGTCTCTTTTCTTCCCTCCAATGAGGCAATGACGCATATTTGTGATACATAACGTGACGAACGAGTCATGTCTGATGACAACAATTGCCCGCCTTTTTCTCCTTCCATTTTTCTTCATCTGTACACTCAATGATGCTGGTGTTTGTGCTTCCGTCCCGGAACAGGTCGGTGACAGCGAAAGCTCACACATGCACAAAACGAGTATTTGCCAATACGCACAAAAAGCTATAAACAGATTTATAATGGAAGGAAAAAAATCAAAATATCATTTAAAAAAATATCTAAATATTTTTCAGATTCCAATTTCTGTTTTCCATAGGAAGGTTTATCGAATCTAAATAAAGGCGGCATCCAATTCATCTCATACGTGTGTCATCGCAGAGCAGATTCTCATTTTTTTTCTAGTCTTTTCTTTGTAATAGAATAACTGTCACCCATATTTTATACTTTTACTATGTCTACTTATATGCACTATGTCTACTTATCTGCACTAAACTATTTAAAATATCTAGTCAATTGTGTTTTCAAACTTAATTCAACAATTTCATATGACATGCCTGACACTTTTTGTTAAAAAAATTGTTAAAACACATCTTACATACATGGTATTCAAACCTGTGAAGTCTAATTAAACAATTTGGGGAAACTATTTCAAAATCCGTACATGAATATTAAAAATAATAAATATAAACATATACTAATATTTTGATATATTTCGGTAGCATTTAATTTTCAAACAATCATGGTTCAAGTAGATTCGGAAATGAACTTATGCCCTTATGGGTACAGAGAAAAACCTGTTTCCATAAGCTTGAAATTCCAAGTAGATGAAAAACGCTTCGGGGGGAAGCCCGCGCCCTCTCCCAGGGTGACGGGCGGAACCCTAGCCACCCCGCTTCCCGACCCAGGCCACCGGAGCCATTCGCCGCCCCGCCGCCCGAGCGGGCCACGGGCTAAGCAGCTCGCTTGCGATGAAGGCGGCAGTGAGGCTCTTCTTCTCCCCACGGCAGGCCTCCTGGTGCCCCCGGGTTCCTCGACGGGGCGGAGGGAGCGCCGGCGGCAGTGGTGTAGCCTCGGCGGCCCGTGCTCGTGGCTGTCGGGCCTGAGGCGTCATCGCGTCTTCGACGGCTCGGGTTGCAGCAGTTTGCTGGCGGGGCCGCCGCCGGCCTCGGTTCTCCGGCAGGGGAGTAGGCTCGGCGTCGCCCGACGGTGGCGGCGTAGGGCTGGCGCTGCCCCCCTCTCGGGCCTGCCCTGGCCCTCTCGCTTGCCTCCGGCCGTGCTGGGTGGGGCGAGTGGGAGGGGAGGGGAGCTTGGCACTCGACTTCGTCATCCCTGAGGATCCAGCCCGCGCTGCGCTTCTTGTTGGTTGTCTCCATTCGGCCGCTGCTCTCCTCTGCTACATCCAGGTTTTAATTTTCAATTGGAATTGCTCAGTGTCGCTTCCAATCAAGGGGAGATGATATGGGCTCAGGCGCATCGTGGCACCTAACCCCGGACGTGTGGTTCGTGTGGCGTTTCTAGTCTCAAATGGGGTCATGCGGAGTGGCCGTGCGGTTACGAGGTGTGGTTGCTGGATGGTGGCGTGCTTTTCTGGCTTGGTTCTTTGGTTCTTTCTGGCGGTGATTCGTGGGCGAAAGCTTCAGCCCGGCCCTGGATCAGGCAGCGGTGAGGTCTGAACTTTACTTCCCTTTTGAGGGCGCTGCTTTACATTTACCTCTAGTGGCGTTGGCTTGGGGGTCTCTGAGGTGAAAACCTTACGTTGACGCACCTGAAGGCGTTGTTAATGGAGTCCATGGTCTCTGGTCCTATTGGCGCTTCGTGAGATCAATGTCCTCATGATTCACTGTTTGGAGTAGAGCTGTTCTGTCTTCGACGGTTGTCAGGGGGACCTCTTTTTTTTTTGGGGGGGGGGGTCTGTAGTGTGCCCGAACCACCGGCGATGTGTGCCTTATTGTATAACTGGTATCCCCAGTGCGTATCATTGCAAATTGGTATCCCAGTATTTTGCTTTATATATAAAGCTCGACCAAGGCCTTCTTGGAAGAAATTCCAAGTAGATCGTGTAATATACACTTAGGCCCTGCTTGGCAGATCTTCCAGAGCTGATTCTCTGGTGAATCCAGGAGGAGCTCTGCCAAACAGTTTTTCAGCGAGAAGTGATTCTCTGCTGATTCTGAGAAGTGATTCTCTCAATTGAACTACGGGTTTGGAGCTGAAAAAAAGTAGCTTCTCCTTATTCCGTGGAGTGATTCTCCATCCTGATTTTGATAGTTTATGTTAGGGAATTAAAGAGAATCACTTTCAGCAACACACTCACTTCTGTGAGAGAATCAGCTCCCACGGAAAATCATGATCAGATCATCGAGCTCTAGCGAAGCCCGGGTCCTGACTCGTTGCTAGCTCCGCCCCTGGTTGCTACGACTCTGCTTTTTTGGGTGGTAGATCCTGCGCAGGTCCTGCTCCGTCTTCTCCGATATCGCTTGCTCTCTGCCCCTTCCTGTCAGGTGAATGATTTCCTGGTTCGTCCTATCCTTGCTTAGCTATCCTTCATTGCATGCCTGTGAATTGATAGCCCCCGTTGCTTTTGGTCAGGTTCCTTTGGCGCCTCCTGATTTCTTCTGCCTTCGTCGGACGGAATTTCTGTGTTGCTTTCCTGCCTGAGTTCAGGTTAGTTGCACTCTGCTGCCTCCCGTCGGCCAGTCAGAGGTGATTTTAACGTGCTTGCACTTTGGGTGTCCGGGCCCTCTGTTCTTCAAGCTCCAATCCTAGGTGATGGCCGGTAGAGTCGTGGAGGGGGAGAGAATTTGAGCTTCCACTCTGTGCTGCCTCCCGTCGACCAGTCAAACTAGGTGATTTTGACGTCCTTGCACTTTAGGTGCTCGATGAAATGCATGTTCATGCTGATAAATTGATAATCCCTTCTTTTGATAAATGTAGTTCATTGCCTTGGTTGCCATCTCACTGTTTGGACCCTTCTCTACTAAACTAGCAATGCTCATGCAGTTCAAGGAATTAGCATATGCTTGAAAGAGAAATCATCTGATAGTGATTGGAGGCCGTTGCTAACTGTTTTAAACTTATGCAATCTTATCTAACTACCTTTGCGAAACTTATCTGCTTAGATTTCCATACATATAATAGTCAGTTTAAAGGAACACTTTCTGTATCCACGCTGAAGATTTACATACCTATGCATGAAGATGTTTCAGCAGTGTTGTCCGCTTCACTGAGCATATGAAATGCGGCAAGACATGGATGTGCATTTGTTATAAGGGGGAGCCGTGCTTCTGGTTCTTCTTGGTCACGCAGTGCTTTGTTATTCATTTGCAACGCCTCATCAATCTTAAGCATTGGCTGCTCAAATATTTGTTATTGGAGGTCTACCAATTAATCCATCTTTTCTATACCTCTATTCTCATATCCACTATTGCTTTGATGTCTTCAACCTGCTCAACGTACTGGTTGAATAATTCTTATCCTTTCTATTAAATGTCTTTTCTATATTTAGCCTGTAAAGAGACATGTGTGCTACATGATTTGGACTTGACGCCTTTCTGTGATGGATGTGAACATGGTTGCCTAATTTTGATTCAGGCAACAAAAAGTAAGTTTGTTTCTTCTTTCTTCCATATGATACATGTGTTCTGATTTTCTTTAGGTTAGTTTTTTTCCTCTTCCAAGGACACAAAAGCAAGGCATTTCGATGCAGAATCGTGTCTACGAAGGTGTGTGTGTTTTCCCTTCTGATTTTAGTTCTAATTATTGCTGTCACTCACTGCCTACAGTTGTGCACAAGTGCTAGAGCTACAAAGTGCAGAGTTATCTTTGCGCTGCTAGCAGCAGAGCATTGGGGATACTTTTTAAGCAAACTAGAACATTCGGCGCGCGATGCGCGCCCTACCATGTAAATAATTAAATGTAAGTAATCATAAAGCAATAAAAGACCACACAACCACATCTGGTAGCAGCACATTATCAACTTGGCAACATAGGTGTCGATCTGCATTTGAATTATAAAAATTACAGCACATTCGAGCACCAAACTATCCTAACCATCAGGTGTCTGTCCGGCATCTAAATAATGAATATGACAACACATCCGAGCACCAAGCTATCCTATTCATCAGGTGACTGTCCCGCATCTCAATCATCAATATTAAAGCACATCGGATCACCAATCTATCATATCCATCAGGTGTCTATCCGGCATTTGAAGCATATTACAACACATCCGAGCACCATAAATCTACATGCAACAAGTATGCATAGCTACCAAACAACCTTGCTGGTAGCTTTGAATACTAACTGGAAGTAAAATCTAATCACCATGCTACACAGTTTGCAGGCAGAGGTGGATGCAGACTCTGAATCCCATGCATCAGACTCTTCTCACTGGAGACAAAGGGCACACAAAAGTCGCCTGCAACTGGTAGATGCAAAATCAACATGAGCTTTACTGCTCATGCATCCCTGCTTGGACTGCAAAAAGATAGTAGTTTAATGTTAAGCATGTGCCATGGAGATGTAACAACCAACACCAAATGATCTGCTATTTCAAATGTCGAAGTTGCAGTAGATAGTAAGAGCGATATATTTCTTCATTCGGCATCTCAACACAGTCCAAGAGGCACTAACAGCATTGCTAGTGGTTCAGGCATAATATGTCACTAAAGAATTTGTTGTCAACCATAGCTTCGTTTGTTTAAAAAGTGTGAGGTTAAAGTATTTTGTCTACAAGCAATAAATATTCATTTCCCTGCATTTGCCTACATTTGGCTACATTATTTTTGGGGACAAATGATGAGTAATAGTGCAAGCAAAATGACTGCATCATCAATTCCCAAAATATCACTCTCTTTAAGCAAACTTACACAACAATCAGAATAGCTAAGTACCTGTTCTGATCATAGGTGGCTGCACCAGTGTCACCGCCACCAGTGCCATCTCCAGTTTCTTCACCAGTAAATAGCTTCTTAGCAATGTTCTTGGTAGGGGAAGGACGAGACCTAGAAGTATAGATATGAGTTCTATGATCAATAATAACCAATTGGTAAAGATAAGAGGTGGCTGTTGGGGCTAACCTTTTTTTTGCAGCACTATTCTGTGTCTTTGTGGAGGAATTAGAAGGTACATCTGCAGCAGCAACCAAAGCCTTGTCCTGTGTCAAGATATACAAAAATTAGGAAGGAATGCTACCATAGGGAACCGTATCAGTCACCACTGCATCATTCATATTTTTCTAGAGCATCATTACTATAAAAAAGTATCTGACATGGAATGCCTAGATGCAGTTGTAGCAACAGTAAAGTAAAGAGTGAATTACCTGATCATGAGCATTATTCCTTTTACTCTGTGGAGTGTCGGCTGGCTCAGAACCATCCATTGCTGCTTTGATTGGTGTGGCACTTGAGGTGAGGCTAGCTTCAGAAGCAGCAGGCAAAGAGGATATAGTCAAGGCATTATCAGTGTTCTGCAAGCTTGTTGTTGCGCCTTCTGAGCACATGATAGATGATGTCTGGGATGCTCCTGGTGTTGCTGGAATGACAGAACCACCATTGTTCACTTCTCCCACTACTGCATTAACCTGAAAGGTGGTTTTGTCTGAGTCCGTAGTGCTGTCTGTAAAACTAACACTCCATTTGTAATTCTTTTCAAGAAGCCTTGTAAGCTCATCTGGGATAAAACCAACTGGGTTATCAGCAACAAGGGTATCAGCTGTTTTTTTACAAGCAGCTGAGCTTGACGTCCAAAGAGAATGAAATTAGCGTCACCCGTGTCATCTCCAGCAAGTATGGATAATTTGAACCTACATAGTTAGCACTATTAGAAAACATTATAGCCTGAACACCTGCTAAACAGGGAGCGAATACTAATAGCCATCAACTGACCTCTGAGTGGGCACTCCAATAGCACCACATTTAGGATTCATGCACTTGTATGAATCACCATCACGCTTAGCTGTTTTCATACATTTCTTGCACGCATTGTACCACCAGGAATTGTCAATCTTCTTTATTGTAACTGTAACCAAGAACTCATTTTTCTGCACAGGAGAAATTGTAAGTAAAGATGTGTCGATCAGCCTTATGGAATTCTATAGCATCAACAATACCTTGCATTCAAATGGATTGAGGGTCAAGATCTCAGACACGCTTTTCTCTTCAGTGGCTTTTTTCTGTTCAGAGGAGGCGACAACCCGGGTAATTGGTTGATGCACAGCCTTAGCACTGCCCAGGAAAGTGAGGAGAAACATCCTCTGTTAGAAGCAATAAAATAACCTCAAAGACACAGCACACGCATGAAGGCAATGCTTAGATGAATTTGTTACCTGGCCATAAGGCTCTTTATCTCGGGGACTTCAGCATTTATGTACCACTTGCATGATGAACCACCAGAGAGCGACATACCTCCAAAGCTTTTGACAAGAGTACCAACAAAGATTACTATCTGTAGAGAAGACTGCCCATCCTTGTAGATGTCCTCAGCTGGAAATGAAGTTGCCCGCTCTGACCAAAGCACAACATCCAGCATAGCATTGCTGTTGTACCAGGAAAACCAGATGTCAGTGTGCAGTATAGCATACAATCACAGAACTAAAAGACACCGTGAACAACAATAGTATATAACTAACCATGGGAGGCGTATAGTGACGGCTCTCCTTGGACTCTGACCCTGCCTCATGCTTGTTTGCACCCCAACATTTGAGATAGCAGTTATCACTCCAATCACATCTATTTTAGGAAATAACAAAATCATTAGCTATTGCCATAGAAAGTTTAAAGAACACTCATTAGATAGTAAGAATAATGATCCTCACCCGTAAAGAGCGCTTTGGTGTCCACTCTTGCCTGTAACTGCTCCATGGAAGCAATGGAATAGGTATACACTGGGAAAGCAGGGGGAATATTAACCACTTTTTCTATCTTGGTCCATTGTGAAAAGACAAGCATCAGATCATTGTCAACTGGTTTGTAGGAGTCATTGGAGCTCTTGACTCGAAAATAGTAGAAGATGTAAACATTTCCTTCCTCTATGCATTGTTTGAACCGCTGACTGGCACCAGGATAGATCTGGACATGGATGGTGTGACCCTATGCAAATAAATGAAGCCATAACTAATAAGTTCAATTTGAAAATCATTGCAGCAAAGTAAGATTTAAATTGGGCTTTCCTACCTCCTCATCAATAAGAACCATATCAGTGTGCAGCAACTTTGTCTCGTTTGCAGGATCACAAAAGTCCCAGAATCTAGATACGCGCACGCATATGCGATCATCACAGTTTCCAACTGCAAGGTTGGGAAGGAGTACTTCTCCCATCTGCAGATACAGGAAAGTTATCCAAGCTATGAGAACAAAATCAGTAACCTGAATATATAAAATCTAACTGCTGCAAAAGGAAATAGCTAAGAAAGTGGTGACACCTTAGATCAAAATACACAATATATAACAGAGCAGATCAGCCAACCAACAATTAAAAGCAACAAAAGTTTCAGCACTTTCAAAGCATATAAGAACACCAAATTATGTACAACAAAAGAACCCATGGCATAGTGGGAGTGCTAAGCCGATGCCGCATCAGCTGCATCAAGAACCTCCCGGTACACCACGTTTCGAGTCTGGGAGCCACATGAACCATCATCGTTTTCAATCAAAATCCTAAGGCCGCTTCTAGATGTAGCTCTTGAAACCGCAACATAAAGTTGCCCATGTGTAAAGACAGGTCTTTTCAGGTAAAGGCCTACCCTTGATAGGGTTTGACCCTGGCTTTTATTTATTGTCATCGCATAGCACACTCGGATAGGAAACTGCCTCCTTTGCAATGTGAAGGGCCATTTTACATCTGTTGTGTTAAGAGCAGTCCTAGGTATAAAGACAGTTTCACCAATATTTGATCCTGTTACCACCAGACACTGTAACAGGCGTTGTCCAAGTTCAGTAATAAGTAGTCTAGTTCCATTGCAAAGGCCCATGTTTTGGTTCAGATTTCGTAAGAGCATCACTATAACACCCTTCTAAAGCACAAGCTTATGAGAAGGAAAGTTGTTCGCTTCAATTGAGTTGAGAAACTCAGTTGGGTAGAGTATATCAAAATCTGGAATGTGTTCAGATGTTTTTGATATGGTGTCACAGCTTATGTACTGCACACCATCACCAGGGAGCATTGAGACAATGTACTCATTTATTTCATCAACCGTCACATTATTTGGGCAGTCAATGGCTCTTGATGCCAAATAGGCAGGATCAAGATATTTTGACAACAAATTTGGGTACACCTCACGCACAAGGGCAGCAACTTTGTTACCATCAGTTAGGATTAGTATATCATCAGGAATGGTAACCCATGAGGCTTCATTCTCTTCTTCTCTTTTTTGAGCAGGGCAGTACCATCGCCAATAGATAAGACCCACTTGCTAAATCGCTCAAGCTCATCGCGTTGGTTTCCTTGTAAAGTAGGGTTCAAGAGTCGCATGTTTATATGAAGTTTTAAAAGTGTTACATGCTGCCATAGCCTAGAGTTCGTGATAGATGCGCCAACGACAGTTGACCGTGAGCCCTTGCGCACTACAGGTAAAATCTGTCGAAAATCGCCTCCAAGAACAACAGGCTTGCCTCCAAATGGAAGCATCGCATTGGTAGGGTTATGCTCTGAAAGGATATCCCTCATTGTCCTATCTAACGCCTCAAAACATTGACGGTGAGTCATTGGAGCCTCGTCCCATATAATGAGTGCTGCCACTTGCAAAAGCTCGGCAAGCATGGTACCTCTTTTCACACTACATGTGGCAGTTTCAGTTATGTCAAAAGGTATTTTGAACCTAGAGTGTGCAGTTCGTCCTCTAGGTAACAGCAAAGATGCTACACCAGATGATGCAACCGCAAGCACTATTTTCTTTTCAGACCGTAATCTCGCAATTATAGCATTCCATAAGAATGTTTTCCCAGTTCCACCATGGCCACACACAAAGAAAAAACCGGCAGATCCACTAAGAACACGTTCAGTGACAACATGAAACACTTTTGTTTGGTCAATGTTCAACTGTGACACCAAAGACGAAGCATGCATAGACAACATTAAGGGTTCAAGATCAAGTTCATCATTAATTAGTCTATTATCAGTCATGCCATAATCCTGACCAACCAGTTTTGGTAAGCTGTAGTTATTTATATTGCCACCACTATTAGCAAATAGATCTGTTAATTTTTGTATAAGCAAGTTCATCAATTGCTCGTGTGGGACAACATAATTTGGGTTTGCAAGTGAATCTCTTAGGCGTCTATGTATGTCATCCACAAAGTAAAGCCAGTATTTATCAAACAAAGCACGCACATCACTCACAGAGCAGAAAAGCACCACAGTGACAAACAAATGCCTAAGCTGATGTGCTGATGCAGACACTATGGCCTCATCAAAGAGAAGGTTCCATTCATTATCACTTTCAAGCAAACCTCTTGCCTCACACGCTTCTCGAAACATACTGTATACTCTATTATTGAAGGTCCTCACATCAGCATAGTTGGTCGCGCCTTTGACTATCATCAAGAGCATGCGTAGATAATAAAGTTCACCAGCAGTCGGATGGACGTAGAACATACGACCAATCTTTGTGCAAGGCGCTCTTTTTCTCCAGAATCGGTCAGAAGCCACCCAAGTCTATTCCTTTGGAAAATCACAATACGTCAATTGCCTAGCATCTTCATGTTTCACATTTGCATCAAACCACGCGGTCAACATGGTGCTTTTTGCTGCTGGGCTAGAAAGCAACTCTTCTAGATCAGCTACAGGCTCATACCGCACATGATTCATCCCTGGAAGATGAACACACAATCTTTCTACTGGAGGCATTCTGCAGTGAATATCAAATTCAAAAGCACGCCATAGAGCCTCACAAGAAGATAGAAATCTAGCATCAATGTATTCCTGAATTTCGTTGCGTGGGGCTAATTGAGGTCCATGAGATGCATTAGTTGTCTTTGCAGTGACCTCAAAGTAAATCTTCGCCCTATCACTCCCCTTTGTAACATACTTAAACAGATATTTTATCATGTTGGATTTATTACACCATTCAACATTGATGTGAGCATTGTATTTTTTTAGAATGTCCATGTTATAAGGAACAACATTTCTGTTATCTAGCCTGACACCATTCTTCAGAACATGCTTACCATCACTTCTACGCCTATAGATAGTAAAGCCAAAGTCATCTACAATCGTCTCATCTTGGAATGATTTAGGAAAGTTCTTTGAACATTTGTTATCTTTCATGCATGGGCACTTTTTGTTGTTATCGCCACATGGACCGTGTATCATGAACTCATCAACTAAAGCATAACCTAGCGGGTCAATGTTTACGTCAGGGATTTCCGCACAGATAAAACCATCAATGATAGAAGCACTAAACTCTGAGCGTGCATCAACTAACCACACAAGACAGTGTATATGGGGCAGGCCACGCTTTTGGAACTCTACAGTGTACAGAACTGCACAAGCGACAACATAGATCAGGCACAACAACAATGAAGGCTGAAAAGCAACATGGGATGCTAGCCTATATACTACATCTTACCTGCATGCACTGCTCCAAACGTCCTACCCTCCTCGATATCATCTATGAGTTCACTGACTTTCATATGGAATACCCGCACAATCAAATCAGACCGATCACAAGGTTGCTGGCCTGGCTCATATCGCAAAGCATAGGCAATCTCTCTCCACTTAGTGTTGCATGTAAATGTCACAAAAAGATCCGGAGGGCCATAGACTCTGCATATGGCCATTGCATCCTGGTAGTTCATCACATGATATCTTCGCCCACCAGTAAAACTGGCAGGCACAACAAATCTACCCCCAACAGAGTCTGCATTAGTAAAACCCCTATCAATCGCATCAGCTATTCCCTGAACAGACTCATATCTCAGTTCTTTTTGGTGATCAGCTATGAACTTTAACCTAGACCCTTCGACTGTCGAGTAAAAATCAACATCTATCTGGTCGCTTAACCTGCCATAGCAAGTAAATGGATTCGCTTCATTTAATCTGTAATGCATATGAAATCTACCGAACTCAAGCATAGTGACATATTTACGGGAAATACCTTCTTCGTTAGCATCTGAATATCTAATGCCAAGATGGTAGCCATGTTCACCATAAGGGAAAACCAATGGATACTGCAGAGCCATGTAGCATGGGTGCAAACAGGAAACACGTTTTAGCCCACGGTCTCTGTCATGCACAAGCACGTCATAAGTGTACTCATCAGCTGAGTAGTCGCCTACTATTATCGCTGCAATCTCACCACTTGTTGGCAGATTGTACTGAACATCGTGCCTAGTATTACAACCCAATAGTCGCAACGTCACTTTTTGGTCACCCTCTTGCTCCAAACGTTCTCTAGCGTATCGAAATGCTTTGACAAGGCTGTTATGCTCATTTAGCATCTCTAATAGGGACAGTGCAACATCTGGGTCTGGGTGGTTAGCAGTAGTGCCATCCACCTCAAACATGCCTAAACGGTTTTGTGCTTCGTGTTCAGTGTCATATATATAGAGCTGTGCAAATTTGGGTCGCGAGCCATGGTGCGGCATGAGGGAACCAATACGATGGTGAACAACTCCATTTATTTTGAAGACAAAAGGAGCAGTACCATTGTTTATCGTCTTATCAACCGCTGCACCAATAGAGGTGAATGCAAATAACGAATTATACGATCGAATCTGCTTAAGAAATCGTTTGGAACGTGCATCGCCATCAAATTTTAACAGGTCAGCTAGGGGTGCGGGCGGTTTCCTGTAAGGTTTCAGGCTAATCTTGGCCCCCCTACAGCAAAGGTTGTAAACAATTTTTCTTTTTGCTAGATTAGAAGTGCTCTTGACTCGTTCTTGAAACCAAAAGACAGCCCCGCAGTATGGGCATTCATGTGTTGGGCCACCATAGTAGGACCGATCTGGATAGTCTTCTACAGATGGACAATAAGAAATCAGGGCCGCGGGCATACCAAAAACAACAACAAAGTCCTAGCAAGCAGAAAGAGCAAACCTTTCATTTCTTCTACGCGGGCTCTATCAAGAGGAAGCGTCACAGGCATAGGAACAACATGGTCAGGGAATGTGCTACAACGCTTCACACGGATATGACGCCTTCGGTTTAATGCAGCAATGGTTGCAGGGAAGTCCATTAAGGATCTTCCTCCTGTTTATCCCAGGACATCGGAACATAAGTTTTTTTTGACAAATGAGATGGAGTTAGCAGGTCTAAAATCCACTCACTCGTTCTCTTTCGAGAAACCAATAGGGGATCAGATGGTTCTGCAAGCTGAAACGCGGACGGTTGGGAGGATGGGCCTGGCAGGTCACCAAGGCATGAGGGTCCACTGCTGCCAGCAAGTTCAATCTGGCCAGGAGAGTGTAACAAAGAATGATCTAATATAGACGACAACACCATCAACAAAAAGAAACAGCATCCCTTCTATCATAAAACAATCAGCAACAATCCTACAGACCTTGTGTAACCGCAAGTTTTCTTCTCTGAACCTTCTCACGACACCGTGTGACCCTCTCGCCCGGAGACCCAGCCATTACTAAACAGCCATCACAGCATGGAAGGACCACAATCAACATCAAACATTAAAGAACAACACATTCTTTCCAGCATAGCACATAACGATCACAATCAACACTGAACAACAAAGTAGGAAAAAAATAACAACAATAGAAAAATCATGTCACCACAATACCACAAAGAGATCCCAAGGTATATCTTCTATAAATAAAAGGCAGAGAAGCAGAGAGTTGCAGAGAGGATGTCCATAAAACCATGATATACATAAAAAGCAGGACAAACGTAGTGCATGCACAGGAATAAGGAAGGAAGAGCAAACTGACCTCGGCACGCCCGCTGCACACGCAGAGCAGAAAGCAACAACAACCCGACAGCAACCCTCTTTCAGCAAGAGATGATCTAGAAACAAGGAAGAACATAGTCATATACATCCAGATCAAAGGCACATGAATACCATATCACATAGCAAATAAGGCCCGCATGCTCTACACAGCAAGCAACAATGCAAGATGGCAGGATAAAGTAACTAACATACATCCTAAACAACCAGGATAAAGAAACAACTAAGATAATCTACGAACATAGCATGTACCTATGAAAATGCACCCAACAAACATCCTAAACAATATCACATCCAGACTAAAAGGAAACAACAATGTTGCATAGAGCAAGCAAGGCGTCATAATAAGCTTCAACTTCCACCTTTTCCTCACTAATCTAGGGCAACTGCAAACACATGAAAAGCAACAGAGGAGGGGCAAACTCACCCTGAGACGTTGATGCTCAAACCCAAGAAGCCTGCTGCAGGCATAAGAAAAAAACACGAGATATGATGACAATGTCATTTTACTGATGAAAGGCATAACAGGAAGCGAACACAAACAACCGAAAAGCTCTATAGAAGGGTAGAACTCACCTTGAGATTCTTTTGACCTAATCCAAAAGGCTCACTGCAAGCACAGAAAGAGAATTAGATACAGTCATTTAATATCTAGGGCATCAAATCAAACAAAGGGAGGGTCCAAATAAAATTAGCTGACCCACCTTCCTACAATTGGCTGCACGAAGGCCTAGGTCACCGTATCCATGGCCGCTTATGCACCTGTACAAGAATAGCAAGAACTGTTGGATCAGGTCAAGACACGGCAGATTCAAAGCAGCTGAAAGAGGAGGGCGCAAAGAGGCAGAGCTCACAGATTCGTAGACAGTGATTTGCGATGGAGAAACAGGAGGCGGAAAGGGAGATGGGAAACCAGGAGGTAAGGTTAGTAGTCGGGGCGAGAGGAAGGAGAAAAGAGTTGGGGGAGGTGGGGGATTTATATCCACTCCGACCGCCGAGGGGATCGAAGCCCCGGAGGACGCGTTGACAGGACTGGCCGTCCTGGCCACCTGCTCCGCTGGGGGGACTCGCCTAACCCATCCATGCCGCGTGGCGCAAGCTCGGGCTGGTCCAAGGGGGGCCTGGGCAGAAGAGATGACACGCCTGCACGGACATGGCAGCGGAGGCATGGAGCGCCCCTCCCCTTCCTCTCGTCGTTTCCACCATGTACAGGCAGATGCAGCCCACTGACAAGCGGGGCCACCGCAATCGCAGGCCCACCGCGCAGCGGCGTCGGGCGCTGCACGGTCCGCGAACAGGCGCGTTGTACGGCCGGCGAACAGTGCGCGGGGCTCGCCCACCCCGTGCACTGTTCCGACGGGCCCTCGGTGGAACTGTGGACGTGCGGCAGAGCGGCCTATCCACCGGAGAGTCGCGCGCCTCGCCCCTGTCCTCGTTGGACGCAGGGCGCGGGCCCTCCGTCCAGTGGCAACAGTAGGCGCGGGTATCCACCGGAGAGCCGCGCGCCTCGCCCCTATCCTCCTCGGCCGCAGGGTGCGGACCCTCCGCCTAGCGGGAACAGCAGGCGCGGGCGGCGCGCAGTCGCTGGCGGCGCACGCGGCTTCCCCCCCTCCCCCCCACGCGCTGCACTCCCCTCCACTGGCACCAGCCTGTAATCAGGCACCGCATTCTCCTCCACCGGCACCAGTCTGTAATGCGTCACGCCCTGCCACTTGAACGTGGGCCAAAGGGGATTATGGCCCATGGCCCATCGGTCAGAACTCCCTCCCTCCGTGGCTGCCGAGCTCGCGCAGCGCAACACGCGGCCCAAACGTACGCGCGAAGTGCGGAGGGAAGAGGAAAACGGGGTGTTCTTTAATCAAGCTGATGGGATAACATAGCTTAAGTTTGGCAATTTTTTGCAGTCTAAAAACACAAAGTGTTGATACGTGTTACCTTTAATATTTCTCATTTAGATATATGTACAGCAATTGTGGTTGGATTGAGGCATGTGTTTTCAGATTTCTCTGCCTTTAGTTGATTTATAAATTCAAATGTTTTCAGAGCATGTTTAATCAATTAGAAGATGTCCAGGGGAAGATTTTTTTTCATTCGTTCTATGGATTATTGGATTAAGTGCAACCGCATCAAGGCTGAGCTTCATGTTCAGGGGAAGATTTCTCTGAATCCTCCTAAAATTTGTCAATGCAATCGCAAAGCAGAGTGATTTAGTGAAAGAAAAAACACTTCATTCCTTTGCAGTTCATATGTATCTGTATATACAGTTCTTTTTGTATGTGCACACTCCTTTTCTGATGAATAGGAAAAGGAAACATTGCCTCTGCTTATTCATACCTAAAGCCACATGTAGACCATCGTACCTCAGAGATACAATGCAGGGGTATTTTGAACAACTGAATATGAAAATACAGCTCAGTTGTACTGGGGCGGCGGAGCGCACCAATCTTCCTAGAGGTTCGTATAGGGATATCTCACGGCGTGCTGAGGGCCCAATTATGGTTCGTGGGCTATGTTCAGTTTTCAAGTATCCTTCGCTCTTCTTTTGCTTCTAGATCTTATTGTCATTTAAATTTTCTTTTCTATTTATTTTCTTAATTTTCTTTTAATACACTTTATCCTGTACTCCGTTTATATTAGTTGTATCTCTTATCTTTATTTCTAATAACCAGATCTAAACAAAAATATGTACTTTTGTTTGGTTAATGAAAGTCTACTATTTCATAGTTATTTGGTTACTTTCAGTTTTCGTTCAATGATGAAATATTAACATTCCATAGTATACTTGATTGCTTCAAATTTAAAAATAAATATTATTCTGCTGTATATTTGGATTGCTTCCGCAGCAAAAAAGTATCGTTCTACGGTTGTAGATATGTTAAAGAGTAAAACTATTTTTTCTTCTATCAATGAAAAGTCGTTGTTGAGTTATTGTGGTGGTTGAGTGATATATTTTTATTGTAATATTGTTCTATAAGACGTTTTGAATTGCTTCTCTTCTTAAATGAGAAAGGCAAGACAATGCTCAAGCCAATCTTTCGAAAAAAGAACTTTTATATTAATCTATATTATGATTGATTGTTCCAACCATGAATTGTACGGCCTCCGTTTCAAATCAGGCCCTATTTGTTTCTCACGCGCTAAACTTTAGCGCCGTCACATCGGATATAAATATGTTAATTAGGAGTATTAAATATAGATTAATTTAAAAACCCATTACATAAACGAGGAGTAATTTACGAGACGAATCTATTAAGCCTAATTACACCATGATTAGACAATGTAATGCTACAATAAACGTATGGTAATTATGTATTAATTATAGCAAAATTAGGCTTGTTAGATTCGTCTCGTGAAATAGACATGACTTATGTAATTAGTTTTATAATTAGTTTATGTTTAATACATCTAATTATCACTTATTTAAAGCGCTAAACTTTAGCACCTGGATCCAAACACCACCTTATAATTCATTTAATTTTTTTAACTCTAAGTTTGACCGCTCGTCTTATTCAAAATTTTGTACAAATTGTCATATTTTTTGTGGTGACTTGCTTTATTAATAAAAATTCTTCAAAATGAACTTAAATTTGACTATATTTATAAATTTTTTGAATAAGACGAACAATCAAACTTGTGATAAAAAAATTATAAACTATAATTTAGAACAGAGTTAGTATTGTTGAGTGGATACTTTAGATTATTCCGGTAGGATTTTTTTGTTTCACTCTATATTTTGCATTATTCTAGGAGTAAGAAAAACATTGTTGTTATATGTTTGGGCGAGATCCTTTCAACAATTTTGAACCTAATGATAGCTCAACATAATTTCGCATATGGGCCGACCACCGACAACATATCTAGCCTTGGCTGAGAGCGCGGGAGGAAGAAGAAACTAGGCCGTTGACTGAGATGAAGAAATCCATTTTCGCGCGCTCGATCACAGGATAGCTAGCGATAGCTTTTTTTAGAAAACGGAATATCTATTAATATTCCAGCCTCTGTATCGATTGATACATATAGCTATCCATAGTCTCAAACCAAAAAACCACAACCATCTCCGAATTTCTCAAAAAAAACAGAAAAGCAACAAACTAAGTACCGACGACCCAACAAACGAGTCATCACTAACAACTCAACTAACAGGAAGCCTATTATTATTGAACCAGCCGTTGGAAGCAAAAAACTCCATCACCAACGACTCAAGGGCACGGCAAGCCGAGTTGATGCGTGGTCGATTTTCCTCTCTTTGCATAAGTGCCCAAAACCTGACCCAGTGAGTCCCTCGGAACAATACCTGCATTGGAGAAAAAACTTTCACATTGTTAAAAACAATATCATTTCGGCTTATCCATATAGCCCAACAGAAAGCAGCCGCCCCTGACAGAGATTGGTGCTTTGTTTTCTTGTCTACACCATTAAGCCATCCATCAAACATATGCATAATATTTAATGGACATGGTAGATTAAAAGAAACTTGTATCACTCTCCAGATAAGTTTGGCATTATAACAGTCGAAGAAAAGATGTTGAATAGTCTCTTCACAATTACAGAAACTACACTTAGTGCTACCATTCCAACGCCTCTTTGCCAAGTTATCTTTAGTCAAGGTGACTCCTTTAATAATATACCAAATAAATATTTTGATTTTTAGTGGCAATTTAAGCTTCCATATTATATGTTTATTCCTCAGCACGTTGTTAGTAGTCAAAGCTCTATACATAGAACGGACAGTGAACAACCTGTGCTGAGAGTGTAACCATTTAAAGTGATCTCTCTCATTAGATAGGTCAATATGCATGACTGAAGCCACTATAATATACCATGAAATTAAGTTTTCACCCACCAACGACCTTCTAAAAGAGACATTCAAAGGTGTAGAGCTTAAAACAGAATACACCGTATCACTTTTTCGCCTGACTATATTGTACAAATCAGGGTAAAGATGCTTAAAAGCAACATTTTCTAGCCAAACATCCTCCCAGAATCTTACCTGAGAGCCGTCCCAATTATGAACTTACCCATGCTCAAAAACTCAGGTTTGACCTTCATTAGGCCTGACCAAAAATGTGAGTCCCCCGGTACATGCTCAACTTGGGATATTGTTTTATTTCTCAGGTATTTTTTCCTAAGGAGTTGTTGCCAAACCCCGTCCTCATTAATAAGCTTAAAAAGCTACTTACTCAATAGGCATCTATTCTGTAAATCTAAATTAGTAATACCAAGTCCGCCCTGATCTTTTGGTGTACAAAGAATACTCCACTTTGTAAGTCTATATTTACGTTTATGTTCATCACTTTGCCAAAAAAAACTTGATCTGAAATAATCAAATTTCTTAAGCACCTCTCTTGGTACCTCAAAGAAGGACAACATAAACATAGATAAATTACTAAGAACGGAATTAATCAGCACCAAACGACACCCAACAGATAACATCTTTCCTTTCCAACAGCTAAGTTTCTTTTGAAACCTTTCCTCCACCTCCTTCCAATCCGCATTACTAAGTTTGCGATGATGCATGGGGATACCTAAGTATCTAAAAGGATATGAACCTTTCCCACATCCGAAAATTTGAGAAAGTTCACCTTCTTTTTCCTTTGCATCCCCATAGCAAAACATCTCACTTTTGTGAAAGTTAATCTTTAAACCGGATAGCTGTTCGAAAGCGCAGAGTAGAAGTTTCAAATTCTTAGCTTGTTCTACATTATCCTCCAAAAACAAAATAGTATCATCCGCATATTGTAAAACAGACAAACCATCATCAACTAAGTTGGGAACCACCCCAACAATTTGTCCCGCCCTTTTAGCCCTTTCAATCAAAATCGCAAGCATATCCACCACGATATTGAATAAAATAGGCAAGAGCGGATCACCTTGTCGGACTCCCTTCTTAGTTTGAAAGAAATGTCCTAAATCATTATTCACTTTTACACTAACACTACCCCTCGTCATTACTTGATTAATCCAAGAACACCATTTGTGTGAGAACCCTTTCATTCTTAACACTTGTTGGAGGAAAGGCCATTTCACTCTATCATAGGCTTTCTCGAAATCAAGTTTTAAAATGACACCACTTTGCTTCTTTCTGTGCATTTCATGGATTGTCTCATGTAGAATCACAACACCCTCCATGATATACCGACCGGGAAGAAAAGCTGTTTGCGAAGGTTTAATTACTTTATGAGCTATCAAAGATAACCTGTTGGTAAGAACTTTCGTGAAAATTTTGAATCCCACATTCAACAAACAAATAGGTCTATATTATTAAATTCTAATCGTTTCATCCTTTTTTGGCAGAAGGGTGATTAGTCTAAAATTAAGACTATAAAGAGGTAAATTACCTTGATGAAACTCCTTAAATAATTCCATCAGGTCCCCTTTAATGGTGTCCCAAAAAAACTGGTAAAATTCAGCTGGGAAACCATCTGGACCCGGTGCCTTATTATATTCCATCTGAAAAATTGCCTCTTTAATATCCTTTTCGGTGAATGATTTAGTTAATAACTCATTTTCTATGTATGAAACTTGAGGAATGTCATGTACATTTGTTTCATCCATAGTGAAGTTATTGGAAACCGGCTCACCAAATAACTTTTTGTAGTAATTTGTGATGTAAGTTTTCAAATTTTCATCACCAACTATAACCCCTTCATCTTGTTCTAGCTGAGAAATACGAGTCTTCCTATGTCTACCATTAGCCAATAGCTGAAAATACTTTGTATTGTCATCTCCTTGTAATAGCCTAGTTGTCTTAGATCTTTGGAGCCAATACAGCTCCTCATCTCTACGCAACTTAGCGATAGCTTCACTACTTTTCTTTATGACGAGTTTCTTCTGCAGCTAGATATATATCTCTTGTCTTCGTTCCTGGAGCTGCCTTGTACATGATGCGCGTGCTATCTTTAGCCATGGCGATTCCCCTCCTCCGATCCATTGTTTACACCCCGACAATAACAAGCACGTACGATGCGCGCGCTATAGCTTGTCTCCCTCCTATGGATAGCACGATCACGTCTGAAACGGGAAACCGAGGAGATCTCGCTCCCCGGCCCTTCCCTCCTCTCCCACCACCCCCATTCCGGCCGCTCTGCAGGGCCGGCCCATGCCCCATGCGGGTGAGGTGACGACGACGCGGCGGCGATCACCGGACCGGCGGCGCGCGGCCCACCGGCGGAGACCATGAAGGGGAGGTCCCTGTTCAAGAAGCCTCTCCCCCGCAGCTACCTCTCCGACACCTCCAGCGTCACCTCCGCCGCCGTCGCCACCCACCGCGTCTACCAAGTCTGGAGAGGAAAGAATGTACGTTGTCGTGCATTCTCCATTGCCGTCGGCCGGCCGGCGATGGACTATTCACTATTGTAATTAATAATCGTGCTCTGGCTCTGAGATGGTATTGGTATGATATGATCATCGTCGTGTACGTGCGTGTGGCAGAGATTCCTCTGCGGCGGCCGGCTCATCTTCGGCCCGGACGCGAGCTCCATCGTGCTCACGGTGGCGCTCATCATGACGCCGCTCGCGCTCTTCGTCGCCTTCGTCTCCTTCCGCCTCGCCGACCTCATCGGCAAGCCCCTCGGCCCCGCCGTCCCGGCGACGGCCATGGCCGTCGGCGTATTCGTGAGTCCGTCACTCCTCCATCCAATCCACACACGAATTTTAATCATAATCATTAGCTCCCGGCACGCACGTCGTGACGACGTACGTACGCCGCGCCGATCGACGATTAATTATATCGACGTGAATGCAGGACGTGGTGGTGCTGGTGCTGACGTCCGGGCGGGACCCCGGGATCATCCCCCGGAACGCGCGGCCGCCGGAGCCCGACGACGCCGACAGCACGGCCTTCCCCGCCGCCGCCGGCGTGTCGTGGTCGCTCCCGCCGACCCGCGACGTGTACGTGAACGGCATGGTCGTCAAGGTCAAGTACTGCCACACGTGCATGCTGTACCGGCCTCCACGCTGCTCCCACTGCTCCGTATGCAACAACTGTATCGAGCGCTTCGATCACCATTGCCCCTGGGTCGGCCAGTGCATCGGCAAGGTCGGTTTATTAGTTTAGTTTCATTTCATTTGATTTGATCACACGTACTGCAAAAGGTTGTTAAGGTTTGAAACATGCATTTTAATTATGTGAAATCCATTCCTGCGAACATCAAATTATATTATAATAATCGGCGCGCAGAGGAACTACCGCTTCTTCTTCATGTTCATCTCGTCGACGACGTTCCTGTGCCTGTACGTGTTCGGCTTCTGCTGGGTGAACCTGTACCTCATCTCCCGGCAGTACGGCATCGGGCTGGGCCGGGCCGTGGCGGAGTCGCCGGTGTCGGGCTTCCTCATCGTCTACACCTTCGTGACGGCCTGGTTCGTGGGCGGGCTCACGGCCTTCCACTCCTACCTCGTCTGCACCAACCAGACCACGTACGAGAACTTCCGGTACCGGTACGAGGGCAAGGCCAACCCCTTCAACCGCGGCGCCGCCGCCAACGTCGCCGAGATCTTCTTCTCCGCGATCCCTCCGTCCAGGAACGACTTCAGGGCCAAGGTCTCGCCGGCCGACCCGGACGCCGCCGCGCTCTACTACCTCGGGCCCCTCACGTCCGAGTCCAGGATCAGCTTCTACACCAGGGGGAGCCTCAGCTTCGACATGGCCAAGGCCAGCTTCGACCTCGGCTACTCCGCCAAGCGCACCAGCGTCGCCTCCTCCTCCGACTTCGGGGACATCTACGACAAGGCGGCGGCGGGCGGCGGCGGGATCGACGGCAGGGTCTCGACGCACCAGCAGCCGCGGCACTCCATCTTCGGATCAGGGCCAGGGAGGGAGATGAGCAGCAGGAAGGTGGAGGACGAGGCGGACGCCGTCACGGTGGAGCTCGGGGCGGCGATGCAGCAGCACCAGTACGGCGCCGCCGCCGGCCGGCCGCGGGGGAGGGAGTTCGAGGTGGTGTGAGAGGTGAGGGTGAGCGCGGGGATCCAAGGCGCAAATAATGATGCCGTTGCCGTTCTTGTATGAACGCAATTTTGCGTGGGGTGTGTGTTTTTTGGTGTCATGTGCGTAAGTGTGTATGTCGTCGTAGCCTCAGCTGAATTCGTGGCCTCTTCTGTATGGAAATGGGATGGCGCATAGCATTCTACTTCCTGGTACACTGTAGTTCTGGTACACTGTAGTTCAAGGCGTCATGTGTATGTAGTTTGTATACATGTATATATATAGGCTGCCTATATGCACATACATGCACACATGAGTTGGTGTTTGGAACTTGCAAGTGGAACGAATGCTAGTTATAGGATATAGGAGGTACACCTTAGAGCATCTCCAGCCGGGTGACTAAATGGGCATCTATTCCTTCTTTTAGTCACTCTAGACAAAAAACACCCTCCAATGAGGTGACTATCCAGGTGACTAAATTTGGTAGCCCACTAAATTTTGGGACAAAGCCCACAAATCTAGGGTCCCTCTATCCTCTCTCCTGGGCCCACTTTTTCCTTTCTTTTTTGTTCATCGCCCGACTCCCGACGCTCTGGCGCCCCCGACGCCGCCGCCGCACTTTCCCCCGCCGCCGCGCTTTCCCTCGACGCCGCCGACCACCGATGGCCCCGCCCATCCCCCCGCCGGAGTTGGTCGCGCCGCCCGCCGACGCCGGAGTACGTCCCCCCGCCGGTAGATCCGGGCCGCTAGAGGAACGCCCGCCGGATTCGACCTTCCAGGCCGGCGGGGCGAGCCAAGGGAGGCGTGATGGCGGGGCGGGCTTCCAGCAGGGGCTTCGACACGACGGCGGGACGGCGGGCTTCCAGCAGGCGCGGCACGACTTCTCCGGCGGGGCGGTCTTCCAGCAGGCGCGACGCGATGCCTCTGGTAGGCCGAGCTTCCAGGTGCCAAGGCCAGCGCCTGCGCCGCGCATGGCCTCCAGCGAAGCTCCACTCAAGCGCCGCCCTACACCTACCCCCAAGAAGCGGCGGCCGTCCTTCATGGCACCGGTTCCTCCCCGCGGCGTACGTCCTCGACAGTTCCCCGGCACAGAGCTCGCGCCCGGCGGCAGCAACGCCCCGCGTCCACCAGTATCCACTCCACCCTACTTCGTGTCGCCGTCGCTCTACAACGTCAGTTTGTCGGCGCCGTTGCACTACAACGCCGACATGTCGCCTTTGGACCATTCCGCCGCTGCCACCAGTGCACCCGGTCGAGTGTCAACCTTCAGTGAGCCTCCATTTGGCAATGTCGTCACTTGGGACACTCGAAGCTCAACCTCAATGCCAACACTAAACTAGCAGGACGCCGATGAAGTCTTGAGCCCGACCAGGACGCCGCACTTCGATTGGACGCCCGACCAGGAGCTCAACCTCAATGTAAAGATTGTTCTTCTAATTCATTTTTCACATACTCTACTTCTTTACTTGTTTATGCCTTGTCAATAATTTAAATGATACTCCATTCATCAGAACCAGCTATATCTGATTGTCTACCCTCGAAAGTTCCTGTTTTGAGATCTTCTAAAATGAATAAGAACCTTGCATTGGATTATTAGTTATCTGTGCGAAGTATGATTATCTGTGTAGCCATTTTTAGTTATATGTGCCAATCAAGATATTGTAAAATGAAAAATGGGGCTATTATACTAGAAAACCAAACCAAGAACAAAAGATGGATGTTGTCTCTGCATCTTTTTCTGATACCCTTTTTCTTTGTCTCTGCATGACATGAGAAGTAGGTGAGTGCCAGCAACTCTAGTTTTGTCTCTGCAAGCTCATGAATAAAAACTAGTGTAGTTTAGCCACCCCTAGCAACCTGCCAGGGTACTTACAATAGTAGCAGCTCGATTGAGGCAAGAATAATGTAAGAGAAAACTAGAGCTCATAAAGTAGGAAAATAAACAATGAGTCAGACAAAACATTTTGTTGTCCTATGCATATCTATATTTTTTTCTGTTTTTTTTCTACAGACCAGTGCATTCTAACTTCATCCAAAGATTCTTCTGTTACACTATTATTTAACTCTTTGCCGTATGATCAGTAGCAGTGCTTTAAAATAGTTGAGTTTTTGCGGGCAGTAGCAACGATGGTTGTTGGTTTGGTTTTCTAGTATAATAGCGGATTGCATCACCTTCAAATATCAGTAGCAGGAATTAGATGTTCAAATATCTGTATTTTTAGCCTCATTCTCAATCTTCAGATTCAGAGGGCATGTTTTCAGTTTTCACCAATGTGGTCTTGGTACGTGACGAAGTAATGCTGTCTGCTTAGGGGCTGTAGATTTTCAGAGTTTTCTCAAAGCCTCAAACGAATTAGATGCTAGGAGCAGCAGGAATTAGATGTCGTCCTTTCCTGACCAGTACTCTTTAGCAGAATTGCATCACCTTTCCTGAAAATTGCCTGAAAATTTCTCATCTTTCTTACTGACAGAGATGGCATTTTTTAGTACTAGTTGCTGAGTCCCAGTAAAATAGTTATCCAACTAATGAATATTTTAATTTAACATTTTGACTTTTGTAGGATGCAATGTCTAGTTCCTTTATGGACATGTTGACACATGAATCTGAAATTCCTCTGGATGCGCTCACACAAGAATGTGGCAAAGGGCGGGGAGGAAATTACAATCGTGATGAGGACATCCAATTGTGCTGGTCTTGGATGAATATAACCTATGATGCAAGAACTGGGAATGAGCAACCACGCACAACTTACTGGAACCGGATAGCAGAACACTACCATGAGAACAAGACTTTTGACTCCGAGAGGAATGCTACTTCTCTTGAAAAAAGATGGGGAATCATCCAAAAGGAGTGCTTAAAGTTTCAAGGATGTTCTGAGGAAATAGAACGTCTACGTCCAAGTGGTGTTCCCTTCACAGAACATGTACGTTTCAAAGTTTGTGTCGTACCATTGTACTTATCATTGCACTTATGTTTTGATTCTGTTTTTGCAGATCCAGTTAGCGCAGAAAACTTATGGTGGAGCGAAAGGTTGTCTCTTCGTTCATTGTTGGATGGAGGTCCGACACTCTGAGAAATTTTTGTCGGTACATGATACAATGAAGCAAGCAAGTCTGCAACAACATCACAAGAAGATGAACCAGCAACTAATTCTTCCGTGCCTGCTGCCGAGCGACCACCGGGTCGAAAACAAGCGAAGCAGAAACTAAAGAAGAAAGAAGGAGAAGATGAGTATGTCGAGGTGTTGGGCAGCTTTGTGCAAATGAAGACCGAGGAACAGAAGAAGAGGGAAGAAAGATGGAAGTTAGACAAGGAGCTCGAGGAGCGGAAGCTGTCAATTGAGGAACGTCGTCTATAATGGGAACAGGAGCAGAAGATCATGTTTTGCGATGTCTCCATTATGGATGAAAGCCAAAAAGCATATGTGTTGGCCATGAGAGAAGAAATCGCAAGGGCAAAGGTGGCCTCAGTCAAGTCATCGGGAGGAGCTGCTACAAGTTGTACAAGTGAACATGGCAGCGTGTAGGAACACCTATAATGTCAGAATTTTTTTGTCAGGGTTAGGAAAATTTATAACAGTCTCTTTCTTGATCTGTCCAACTGCACCTATAATATCAGAATTTTTCTGGAAGCAGTTTCACACTATTATGTGCAGGTTCAGCAGAACGTTCTGATCTGTTCTGTTCTGTGCTCCTTTTTAGTTCACTTTAGTACTGTGTAATTTGACTCAAATATTCTGAATGTTCTGTGCTTGGTTCTCTGCTTGTTGTCCCAGTACCTGTTAGGTGCTTCACTGCTTCACTTTAGTATCTCGGACTACATGCTGTGTACTGGATGCTGGAAGTGAATGAAACAGAACATATTGCAAAATTGTGTATCAGGTTCAGTATTGTCTGTTTGTCAGTGAAATGGTGTAGGTTCTGTATTCTGTATTTTCGCGTCAAGGATACAGACCGAAATCAACAACAGTACTGCCTAACTGATCTGCTAAATCTGTCATCGGGAGTTCACCAACTGATCTGCTTATTTTTTCATTTTCAAAAATCTGCAAGTGCCATTTTCCAGACATTCAGAAATTGTGTGGTTGTGGATCCAAAGTTCAGACATTCAGAATTCAGGTTCTGGTAGCCCGACGAGCAAAAAATCCAAAGTTCAGACATTCAGGTTACAGGATACATTCAGATGGTCTGGTGGAATATTCTACTAAAGAACTGGGAGTGATTATTTCCAGATTAGTAAATCAATACTGAAGTGATTCACTGTGTAAATTATTTTCAGATTAGTAAATCAATACTGAAACTAATGGAGCTTCAGTTTAGTAAGAAGGTGGTCAGGTTGGGATTTCATGCCTGGGAGTGATGTGCATGCGTGGTGCTGTTCCAGAAATGGCACACAGAAAGAGTGACCTGTAGAAAAAAGAAGGTGCTCCCTCAAGAAAAAAGCTGATTAACTGCATAGAGAGATAATCTATTTGATGTGGTATTAAACTCATTGCTAGGTTAGGAGAAAAAAGACCACCTACTTCTCAACATAAAGAGGAAATAAAGCTGCTCCTGAAACTAACCAGAAATGAGCAGGTATAAGATGCTAGAAAAAAATGTCAGAACATTAGCTGCAACACCTGAAAAACTTACATACAGAAACATCGATTGAAGGGATAATCCCAGATTTTTCATAAACAGCACACCAGAAAACACAACCATATTATTTTGAATATCCATATCCTTACATTGAATAAATTACACAAAGTTACATATTATTTGAATATCCATATCCATACTATCTAGAGCTATGAATCGCCCAAAGGTGCTCACAAAGATCATTTCGCAGTTGCTCGTGTGAAGACTTATCCTCAATTTCTTTATGTATCTTTAGGAAGTCATCTATCAGATTTGGATCACGAGTTTGATAGTCCTCTGGTGACAACTCCGGGATGCCGCTCTCATCCTGGTAGTAGTTGTAATCCACATCCTCCTCGTCTTGCTCGTCCTCTATTATCATGTTGTGTAAGATAACAGAACACATCATGATATACCAGAGTTGTTCTTTGCTCCACCATCTAGGAGGACCTCGAACCATAGCGAAGCGAGACTGGAGTACTCCGAATGCTCTTTCTACGTCTTTCCTCGTAGATTCTTGTACCGCTTTGAAGTGAAGCTTCTTGTTACCTTGTGGACTTCGGAAAGATTTGACAAATGTTGCCCATGCGGGGTATATGCCGTCTGCAAGATAATACCCCATGTTGTAGTTGTTTCCGTTGACCATATATTCCACTTTTGGTGTTGTCCCAGAAGTAAGTCTATCGAATAATGGAGATCGTCGCAAGACATTGATATCATTGAGGGAACCAGGAAGTCCAAAGAATGCATGCCAAATCCACAGATCTTGAGATGCAACAGCTTCCAAGATCAAAGTTGGACCACTCTTGTGCCCTGTGTAAGCCCCTTTCCAAGCTGTTGGACACTTGTCCCACTTCCAATGCATGCAATCTATTGAACCCAACATACCTGGGAATCCTCTTGCGGTGTTAATGGCTAGCAACCTCGCAGTGTCCTGGGCAATGGGGGCCCTCATGTACTCTTCACTGAATATGTCAACAACCCCTTTGACAAAGTTCTTGAAAGACTCAATAATGGCGCTCTCACCCATTCTCACAGAATCATCTAGGAAATCAGCCGAAACACCATGTGCAAGCATACGAAAGGCAGCAACAACCTTCTGAATACCAGAAGCACCCAGATGACCAAGTGCATCAGGCTTCTGACGGAAGTACTCGTCGTGAGCCTCCACCGCACCTACTATCCGCAAGAAAAGTGCCTTGGACATTCGATATCTCCTTCTGAAGTGCTTGGCATTGTAAACAGAGTTGTCAGCGATGTAGTCCTAGTAAATGTGCTCATGACCTCCTAGGACATCTCTTGGCACGCTTTGGCGGCCCGGCAAAGATCCACAGAATTTCTTCTTGTTCTTTTTCCCCTTCAATTCGGCAAGAACAGCACCAACAAACAATATGTCGTCATCATCGGAATCCTCCTCCTCTTCATCCCTCAGCCGCTGAAGCCTCTGAGACCGCGACATCTGGCACAATAAAAAAATTGTCAATGCAAGTTTCATACAAAAAGATTTATGGCTGTAGGGAGTTTTATCCCTCAATGCAAGTCTCAATTACAAGTTTTTATCAATGGTTGTTTCCATCAATCATCAATTGATCATACATTTGCATCAAAATAGTGAAACTGTCCTCGAATTGGAGGTAGGATTGTGTGCAGGAGGCATGATGCTGTGTGTGTGTTTTTTTCGTGGCTGATGCCTGGTGCAGGGCAAATTCGCGCATTCGTGGTAGAAGCAAGTTCAAATTTTTATGTAAGCGTGACATGAACCTAGCAAATTGCCAAGTATCGATGCCCCAGGCTGGAGGAGGTGAGGTAGAAGCGGAACGCACCTTCGTCGTTCGGCATGAGCGTGACGACGCCCTCGACCTAGGACATGCCCTTGAGGACGGCGACGACCTTCTTTGTGGCATCGGCGAGGAAGAGCGCCCTAGCGGCGGCGGCGGCACCCCGAGGTCCGACGATGAGGCGGAGCAAGTGGAAAGGGCGTGCGGCGGCCGCGGGGGAGGCAAAGGGAGGAGATGAGGAGAGGCGCGACACGCTGGGGAGGAGGGGCGGCGGCGCGCTGGCGTCTGGCGCTCAGCGCGGGGGTGAGCGCGTCGGGAGCGCGTCTGGCGGGCGGCGGCGAGCGGGCGCCTTGGGAGCGCGTCGGCAGATAGATAGGAGAGAGACGGGCCCACTGGTCAGATGTATAAAGGCCCTGTTTACTCAGTTGGGTTGGAGCACACCTCTTATTTGGGCCTCTAAATTTTTAAAAGTGGCCCTCAAACTGAAATATAGAGGCCCATTTTTAGGCAGTCCACTGGAGTTGCTCTTACAACGGAAATATGGGTTGGAGCCCTAGTGGGGCGAGGAATTCAATGTGTCTGTCTACCAATTAAGCAAGCGTTCATCTGTTACGACTTCTCTGTTCACTTCCACTACTAGCACAAGCAATCATGGATGGGGCACCGAACGTTGTCCGTCATGAGAAGACCAATCTATACTGCCTCTAAGACCTCACGCGGAACTGCAGAAGTTGGCCCAACCAATGAACAGGCCGAGTTGGCATTGTCATTGCGGAGTTCACTCAACGACGTGGACGACCAACCAACACCTTAAGCTCTGATTACCAAATGATAGGAACACTCTCAATCTTTGATAGCCAAATGGAGAGGATCAACTCATGAAAGCGTGTTGGTGGGTGGATTGGATAAAACTAGAACCACTCGAAGATCACTCAACAAGATCAACTAGCACTGGAGTTAACTCGACGGGTTTCTCAACTAGGACACTCAGAGATAACTCGACGGAGTCAACTAGAACCAGAGGTAACTCAACCAGTTTCACAAAGTAGAGCCATGCCTAATTCTCAGAACAATATCAATTCATCAACTCCCCAACAGGTTACATATCATCACTTTAGAGAGGGAGAGACACACACACACTTAATACTTGGACTCTTTGGAAAACTAAAAGGACACTTAGGAAATAACTCCCTAATCAATATTCTTAGATACTAAGATGCATATGACTCTTGGAAAACACAGATGTGACAAAGAAGCTAAAGAGTCTTTGAGTCTTGCACAGCTTCCTAGCAGCCTATGCACCTTCCAAAATGGTCATAACTCCTAGGCTACTAGCTCAAAAGTCCAAAATATGCACCATTTGTTGCATTGGAAAGTTAACTCATATACCTTTCCAATGGTGTAGTATATGAATGCTGAAACCTTGTACATTAATACCATAAATACACGAAACATAGATATTGTACTGCATGATGTTCAGATTTGCGTAAACCATGACCATTTGATGTAGCTCGCAGACCTTTCCAATTGTGGGATATGGGTACCCCTAGGCCCATCACCGAGAGGGACGACGGCCGGCCCGATTACCTAAGCAAGGAACAAGATTGATTCAAAGTAGACCTCCTCATGTACTCCTACTATCCGACTAGGAGACTTTCCATGTAACCCTACCTCCTGAGATATATAAAGGAGGGCGTGGGTCTCTAGATTGGTAGACATACACATTGAATCCGTTGTAACCACAAAGCTCGTCCTAGCTTCCTGAAGCTTTGATGAGCACAAGTAATACAAACACCACCTGACACAGGACGTAGGGTATTATACATCCAGGTAGCCCGAACCTTTCTAAATCTTGTCCCATGTGTCACCTTCAAGCTACTCGACTCAGCGATCCTCCTCCTACAAATCTACCACTCGGGTATCCCCCGGTGGATTGCCAGTCCTCAAGTTCGACACCAATGGTGTAGCATATGAATGCTGAAACTTTGTCTTAGAAAAATATATTAAGAGTTTTTCATGGTTATTTTCATAGACTAGAAACTTTTAATACGAAATTTATGCTAAGGATATAAAACTGTATGCAAAGAAATCATGAAAAATTCCAAATATATCTTTCTAATATAGCGCATCATGTTATATGCCATCTCACCAAAATTGAACTTAAAATTCAACCTGTGTAGGGAAGACATAAAAGACAAATCTCATTAGGGGATAGATTGAACCAACTAAAATAGTTTGAGGGAGTAAAATGAGCCTGACTTTTGTTTAGGGGGGTTAAGTGGACAAAGTGGATTAGTGAAGATAGTAAAATTGACTTTTTCTGAACTACTTACAAGAACAAAGGTTTGTAAAACACTCACGAGGTCGACTGCAAACCATACGAGTTTATCAAATGATTAAAAGTTGTCTTTCTAGTAGCATATAAGTATACTAGAAACAACCCTTCTAGTTGGTTATGAACTGAAGTCTCCCGTGTTGAAAGGTGGAAGGCCAAGTGGATCAAACATTCATGAAGTTTCCTTGAGTTCTCACGTTTCTTCTCAGCTTCTATGCAGTGATTACTAAAATGGACATTATTACTCCTCATTGGAATGTCCAAATGATGCTCTATTGTATTGAAAGTAGACTTGATAAGCTTTCCAACAATATGTATCATGCACCTCAAAACATCACAGGTTGGTAGAGACTTCCACAAGAAGTTGAAGCACTTGTCATGCAACCTTAAGTCTTGTGTGTGCAATTCTACTCAGCTTCGCCAAAGTCCTCAATGTCCTCCGTGTAATACACTACGTTCTCTATGTAACCGGTCTGAGCAACCTCATGTGTAACTTGAGTTCATAGAGAAATTATGTTTTTCTCATCAATATTAAGATGGTGCTAAATTATGTCCTCATCCATAGCCGTGTGCTGTGGTGATTCTAGATGTGATAAATTGTTTTATTTGCCGAGTAATACTATTGATGTCAAGTACTACATTTTGAATTGTTAGTTGATTGATGTGTTTCATTACTAGGCATTAGTGAAAAGTCAATTTACTCCATGACAATCTAACAACTTGTCATCACGTTTGCTTCATAATGGTGCATGTTTGAGTTGTTCTACAGTGCAATTGATTATCAGTGGTTTGCGAAGAGCCAAAGAGTTATGTGTTGAATATTTGAATCATGTCAAGCTGGTCCATGTTCCAATATGACGAGTGGGTTGTGTCATGCATATGGATGTTTGTAGTCTTAATAATGCTGTTAACTTTAGTTGTATCTGTCCACTAAATTTATTTTTCTGCACTTCTCTTGGGAAACCCCATCCATTTATACTTCAGAAATTACCATGATTTGTAATAATTAACTTTCGCTCCACTTGGATCCATGATATGTAGTTAGGTCTATGGGATCCAAATGGGCAGTAGAACAGCTGAGTATAGAAGATTGTTATATCTTATTTCTACTAAAGATTGCAATGATTGGATACCTACCTCAGTCTTCTCAAAAGTGATTGCATATCAAATAGTATAATTTATTATTTCTTGTTTTTCAGGATATTGATTGCATGCCCCTGAATCCACAAAAAAAAATCCTGAGCCTTCAGACAACAAAACATTGAATAGCGTTAGAAGCAAAATATGAAGATCAGATGAAAGAGTTGGGTAGCGTAGATGCAGTAAGATTCACATTGACTAAATGGTTCTGAGTTGGGTACCATAGTTGGGTATGTACTTACTTTTGTATAGCCAATGGCTTGTGCCTTGATTTTTTTGTCTCCCTAGTGTTTGCGGATGGATACAAATTGAAATCTCCACCATCTTTATTTTCTAATCTATACCCTATATAATCCACCAAGTTCACTTAATTCCTATATCCATCATATCTTGCGTCCTCACTGAAATAATCTTCTCTTCATCCACACTAAATTATGCACCAAGGATTGTAACTCATTCAAAATGGAATGTCCCGATCTTTTCACAATTTTCTCTCTCCTTGGACAACCAAATCAAACGGCTCATGTTGTTTTTATCCGCATCCCACTCGCCATCTGCCCCCCACCCCATCTGTCCTGCACCCACCTGCCTCCCCCTCTCACCCCTTTATGTCCTTCCTAACCCTAGCCCCTCCTATTCCTCCTCTTTCCCCCCAGCGCCGCCACCTCCCCTCTCTCCTCTCTGCAAGAACCTCCCCTCAATGAATGAAGCCACGAGGAGGAAGGCGGGGATCCCACACCCTCCGCCACCACGCTGCTCTGCTCATGCACACCGCACCCACACGACCCAGATGCTCCTCATCTCCTCTTCCTCTCAGAGGTGGCCCTAGGCCCCACAAATGAGGGAAGGAAGAGCGCAACCCAAATTACGAGCTGACGGGGTGATGGCCCGATCTAGCGGCGGTAGCCCTAGGTCCTCTCCCATCGCCCCTTCCCAATCTGACCGGAGCTCCAGCTGGGTTGGCTATCTCTCCCTTGGTGGGCTAGCCATTTCCCTTTTCGGCTGCAGCTTCTCCATTGACGGCATGGAAGGTAGTGCCAGCACAACCATGCTCCTAGATCCAGTGCCAAGCAGGAGAGGATTCCTACTTGGTTTCATTCAATATTCTCTTTTGATTTTTTTTCATGAGCATAATATAAAAATTGGTTTTATGTAGTGCTGATGGGGTGGAGCAACGATGTGATGATCAGTTCCTAGCGCACCCAGCGACTAAGCTACTGACTAGCAGCACTGTCCCCCCTCGTCAAAGTGCAACAAGACATATACCTCCCGCAAGTAACATGTTACTGAATTCTCCTAAAGCATTTGTTTTCTATGTTTGTTTGACAACATGATTAGGAATCTATGCTTCATTGGTTTCTTTGACCAAGCACGAGTTGCATGCTTGTGTGTTTTATTGTTTGGATTTTCCATTGTTTGCTTGTGCGTTAGTGCATCCTGAGTGTAGTCTCAAATTTATTTTATTTTGTTTTCTCTGTTGCTAAGTTTCCATGACATAGAAGTTGTGCTCCTCACCTTTGTGTGTTCCATCACTTCCATAATACTCTATAGAGAGAAAGTACTTTGCAATTCTACACTCATGCATAGGTTGTCATTCCTGAGCCATTTTGTTGATATGTACATACCAAAATTGGTTTCTCTTTTAATAGAAATTTGTGCCTCATGGTGCCGGCATTTCTTCATATGAATCTTCAATTATTATGCTTTTCTTCCTTGATAATATGGTATAGTTGCCTTGTTTGGAAATAGAAGCTCTATACTTTTGGATTGCAATTCTTAATTTCAGCAAAGATTAAATAGGAAAGTCACTAGATTTTCTTGTCTTATGTACAAAATATATAGTCAGTTTGCTTCTAAAATATGGTGTTTTAGTTACGGAAAGACCCCTCATATTGCTAGCATTCCTGGCAATGCTACTGACAATGCTAGCTATGGTCTTGTTCATCTTTGTAGCCGCTAGACAATGCTACTTACCGAGCACCAAACATGGATTCGGCAGAAATGCCTGCAATATGAGGAAACTAGGCTCGTATAGCCTAAGAGGGGGAAGGGTGACTTAGGCTATCCAAAGACCTTAACCTATGGCTTCTACTATTTCACACAAAACACAAACTAGATCATACTATCTAGATGTGCAACTAAGATTTACTAGTGATATGTCCCACCCACAAAGAGTTTTGCAAACCTAGAGCCAATCCCAGCAAGATTCTACTCTAAGAAAGTAAAGGCACTCAAGTTGCAAGTATGAAATGCATAAACATAAAGGAGTGGGTTAGAGATATGTAAACTCGGCACAAGGATTTATCCTGTGGTATCAATAGGCAAACGCCATCCCTTCTCCACGTTTTGGAGATCTACCAAGGATATATGCTCCCAGTCACAAAGGGTGTGTTTGGTTGGGCTTTCCAACCTGCTTTTGCTTTTGCAAAAGCCAAAAGACAACCAAAGGGCCCAAAAGTCATTGGTGCTTTCGCCCAAAAGCAACTTTCATTGCAATATAAATACAAAAGCACCTTACCTCCTGCTTTCACTGGTTTTTGATATGGACAACATTGAAATATTTACCCACCCGCCACTGGTTATGGGAAAAAATGGTTCATTTCTTTCTTTTTTCGTCACCATAGTACCTAACTCTTCACCCCTTCTGCTCGCCCCCAACGCCTAGACGCCCAACCGCCACCCCCCCATGGCCAACCGCCCGCCAGCCAGCCGCCGCCCTAGTGGCCTCTCCCCATCATCCAGGGTGGCGGCGGGTGGCTGTCGTCGTCATCTCGCCATTCCCGACTCTCTCCCCCCCCAACGCCCAAGCGCCCACCGGCCAGGCGGCCGCTTGCTCTAGCCTCACCGCGGCCGACAACCCTAGCCAAGGAAGCTTGCCCTTATCCTCCGCGGACTCATTCCCACTGACAACTGCTCTAACCAAACGGTCTTCTGCTTTTAGAAAAGCTGCTTTTTCCAGAGCTCAAAACAACTTTTCTAAAAGCCACAACCCAACCAAACACAACCAAAGTCTCTCTTGGGCTTGCCACTAAGGCTCCCGCCAAACAAGATGAGGAACTTGTCCCTAAGGCAAGGCTCTCCACTCCTCTTCTGGTCACCTTAACACTCTGTTCACTATGGAGTTTCTCCACGGAAGAAGGGGTGTCCTCGTCCCTCGTACATAGTGCTTCTGTATTTATTTATGTACCATTAGTGTTTTTTGTCATTAAGATATGCTTTTCTAGGTTTCTAATATTGAGATCATTAGATAGTCTGTAGAATGTAATATTCTCTTATGTATGGACTTTGGCTTTCTACACTCTCTTGAAAGGTCTCACAAAGAGAGACACTCTTCCTATGCTCCTGAATCTGGTTTTAGATATGATGAAATTTGTAGAATTGAGACATGCTGGAGGAAGATTGGCATCCATGTGATTTTATTTTCCAGTATATATATTGTAGAAGCTCTCTTCCCATACTTTGAATTTTAGAACTGTTGATTGTCTACTAACAAGCTAAACAAATTTACGGAAAAGTATTCAACGTACTTCCTTGTTCCACAGGTCAAGTTCAAAGTCTGTAGGTATCTCTTTGTATAGTGTGACAATTAAACAGCTCCTTGGACTAGGTTTGTAAAAATACTTACCTTTATCTTTTGACTAATAGGCTATACACAATTTGCAGAGGAAAAAAGGGTAGCGTTCCACATGACAGACGCCATTACTTTTGTTCTCAATGATGATCATGGTGGTCGTCCAAGGCCATTTGCAGCATTGACCTTTTCATCATGCTGCACACCGCCTTGGCTGGTCACAATGATCATCACTAAGGACATAAGCAATGGTGTATGTAATGTGCAAGGGTGCCCTTTTACCTCTAAAATATGTTTACAACTATTATTCATGAGAGATGGAAAGTATTTTCTAAACCTAGTCCAAGGAGCTGTTTAATTGTCGCATTGTACAAAGAGATGCCTGCAGATTTTGAACTTACCCGGTGGAAAAAAGAACTTTGTTTAGTACTTTGTTTTGTAATTTTTTTTAAATTGACAGTTGATAATTAACAGCTCTAACATTCAAAAGTATGGGAACAGTGATTTCGCAATGTTTATACAGGAGTGTAAAATTACCTGAATGCCAATCTTCCTCCAGCATTACTCAATTCTGTAAATTCCATCATACCTCAAACCAGATTCAGGAGCATAGGAAGAGCGCTTCTCTTCGTGAGACCTTTTTTAGAGAACATAGAAAGTAAATACCAAAGGTAATCAGAAATGATATCTTTATTTGATACCGAGAAAAGCATATCTCAATGACAAGAAACACCAACAGTAAATAAAGAAATACAAAACTAGAATATCTTAATGTTATGTGTTTGGTGTACAGCATTGCAGTTTAAGCTATAACTTGGAAAAAATAGAAAGCATACCAAACAACTTGGATAGGGTAATCCCTCATGCAACTAATAAGCAAAGACGCGTTCATCTTCTCAAACTTTTGATCAAAAGGTGGTTCCTTGTTCGTTCTCTTGTTATTGCTTAGATGCCCCCACCCCACCCCATTCCATTAACAAGTTTTATTTTATACACATTTCAATAAGTTGACTATTTTTTTTGAAGTAACAGGAGGGGTTTCCCCCTACTGATTATAATATATTAAACAAACACATTTAGAGGGGGGGGGGGGTAGGGGAGGGTTTACAGTAAAGCTTCAAGCCATTGTTCTATTCTAGGAAAATAACTACCTTTTGCTTGATGCAACATCAGAGCAAAAACTCTTCGGAAGGAGGTCTTGCAGTTTTAAACTTTTGGAGAGATGTTTCAGAAGATTTGATCATTTCTAGATGCCCAAATGCACCAGCACATTAGAACTATGATTTCCATGAAAAATGGAACTCCCAACTGTCGTCTGAAACTTTGCAACGTGCTAAGGGGTCCTCAACCGTCAAATGTAGGAGCCTCCAGCAGTCTCAAGCAAATGGACAATCTAAGAACAGGTGTTGCAGACTTTCTTCTATTCCTAATTGGCATTGCACACAATTATATGATTGTAGCTCCATGTGTCTCCTTTTCAGAATGCCCCTAGTATTCGGTCGATCATTCAGCAATAGCCAAAAGAACACCTTATGGTTGGGTTGACAAGAAGACCTCTAGAGCTAACAAAAAGCATGAAGAACCTCTCTATGGCTTACAGCCTTTGAGACTGAGAAAAATGGACTATTCCAAATGTAGGTCCAAGTGTCCAGATCATTTGTATCCAACAAAGAAAGTATCAGTTCCTACAGCTCAAGATACTGACCAAAAGCCTCTTCTGACAGTGGTACATGAAACATGTGATGTAGGTAGGGCAATGACTTCACCTTACTGACAGAAGCCAATTTGTTCTTTGTAAAAGAGAACAACTCTGGATATGAAGTTCTTGGGATTCTATTACTCCACATATCATCCCAAAGAAGGCAGGTTCTTCCATCTTGGATCATGACAGTTGCTATTCCTTTGAAAGAGTCTAGAAGTTTTAGGATATCCCTCCACCAAAATGAACCCTTCATAGTGTGACTAGGTACTTCATGATTGGGGTAATATTTCTCCCACACTAGTTTTACCCAGGGAATGTCCTCTCTATTCATAAACTTATGCCAATTCTTCAAAAGCAATGCTTCATTCTGCCTTTTTAAATTCAGAACTCCCAAACCTCCTTCGGATTTGGGCAAGGTCACTAGTTTCCATGCTGCCTTTTGGAGGCTTTCTGGCATTGATATCTGCACCCCTCCACGGACAATGTTTTCTAAATTTTTTAATCTGCTTAATAACCATTTTCTGGAGCGAGAAGGTGCCCATGAAAAAGGTAGGAAGTGCTAAGAACACTGAGTTTGTAATTTCAAGTCTGCCAGCTTGAGAAAGAAACTGTGATGTGCAAACAAGCCTCCTCTCATATTTTGTCACGAGGGGCCAGAAATCCCCTACACTTGGCTTTGATAAACCCAGATATAAGGCAAGATAAGTGAAGGGCAAGGATCCCTTTGTGCACCCAAAAGCATCAGAAAGGGATAGTAGCAGATCGTCTGTGACATTTATTGGAATCATCATGGATTTTGCAAAATTTACTTTTAGGCCTGTCAACATGGCAAAGGTTTGTAGGATTTGCTTGAGCACTAGTAGCTGATCCATTCTTGCTTCCATGACTATCAAAGTATCATTAGCATATTGCAATATAGGAAAATCTTCTAAGGTTACTAATGGGATTGGCAGATTTAGAAAACCTGCCGATCTGGAGGAATTTATCATTGTTTGTAGTAAATCAGCAGCCAAAACAAATAATAAAGGAGATAGGGGATCTCCTTGCCTGACTCCTCTCCTACAGTGGAAGGTCTTGCCTGGCATCCCATTTAGGAGTACAACTGATGTCCCAGAGTTAAAAATTGCTTCCTTCCATTTTAGCCAAGTGGCACTGAAATCTTTGAATTTCATGATCTCCAACATAGACCTATGCTCCATTTTATCAAAAGCTTTTTTGAAATCCAGCTTTAAGATGATAATCTATTTTTTGGACTTGTGGCATAGATGCAGATATTCAAACGACCAGGCTAGGCAGTCTTGGATAGTCCTTGTCTTAATGAAGCCATATTGATTACTATGTACCAATGATCTGATCACATTTTGTAACCTATTGGCCAGGAGCTTTGTGATGATTTTAATTGAAATGTTAAGCAGGGAAATTGGCCTAAAGTCTGACACTGAAGTGGGACCATCCTTTTTGGGAACTAGAGTGGTGTAGGACCCATTGATGCTTCTCAAGCATACCTCTCCGTTCTGAAATGCTGCACATAGGTTATAAAAACCTTTCTGCGATTATACCCCAGCATCTTTTGATGAAGTCTGTGTTGAAACCATCTGGACTAGGGGACTTGTCAGAAGGTAAGCTCCTGACTACCTGATCAATTTCCTCTTTGGAGAAGGGTGCATCCAGACTATGAAGGTCCACAGAATTATGCAGAAGGTCTTCTAAACTTTGAAATGTTGTAGACTCCTGAAGGTCACTAATCCCCAGCCTTTCCTTATAAGCTTCCCAAAGGAGAGTAGCTTTTCCTTGATGATCAGTGATGGTTTGCCCATCCTCAGTTATCAGAGATGTTATGGTATTTTTCCTGAGCCTGATGGTAGCATTTGCATGGAAAAACTTTGTTCCAGCATCCCCTGATTTTACCCATCGTATTGTTCCTCTCTGTTTCCAATATATTCTCTGTTTGTCTAATAAGGAGAGAAGTTCTTCTTTCAGGATTCTCTTGAAATTCCATTATATAACCGTAAGATCCCTGAATCCCTCAATCATTTCCATGAAAGACAAAATCAACTTTACATTGTCAATGGTTGCTTTTAGGCTTGACAGATGACTTTGCCTAGCCTTAATTACTCTCCTCAAATTCTTGAATTTTGCTGTTATGACTTTAGCTGGGTCTGTCTGGTTTTTGGCAATTGACCATCCATGCTCAACTATCTGCTCAAAGTCTTCATGCTCCATCAGGTAATTTTCAAATCTAAAAATCTTTCCTTTAGGAATATCTGTGCTGATTACTACCACACATGGTGAGTGGTCAGAAGTTTCCATAACAAGAGAGTGAACAAAAGTGTTTGGATATTTCAAAGTCCAGGAGTTTGAGGTGAAAACCCAATCTAACTTCTCCAACAGGGGGGAAAGCTGCTTATTAGTCCAGGTAAACTGCTTTCTCTAGAGAGGAATCTCCACTAGGCCCAAAGCACTGATGGCTTCATTGAACAAGAAAATCTTATTTGGATCATGGCCAGGTTTATTTCTATTTTTAGGTTGCCTATACAAGTTAAAGTCCCCCAAAACCAACCAGTTTGTTTCCTCTGGCATTTCAATGTTTTTGAACCAATGCAAGAAAGCTCTTCTACCTTCATCAGTACAAGGAGCATAGATATTGGTTAGGACCCAGAAGTCACCATTTAGTTTTGATGTCAGACCTACCGAGAGGGCAAAGCTATTACTAAAGAGCAATGTCCCTTCGAATGTAGAGCTTTTCCATATTGTTATAAGACCACCAGATGCCCCATTCGAAGGTAGACATTCAAAACTATCAAAATTCGGGGGCAGAATTTCCTGATGCACTGTAAATCAAATAGCTCTCTCTTGGTCTCTTGTAGGCAAATAATATCACATTGGCTTTCTGCAATTTTATCTCTGACCGAAGTGCATTTCTTATATGCATTTATACCTCTGACATTCCAGCAAAGGATTTTCCATTATCTGTGAGAATGTGCGGGATTCATTGGATACCATAATCATCTGGGAAAACAGAAGTTACCCATATACATGAGGCAACTTTCCATAAGCATAACCGGCACACATTAAGATATAAGCAACAGAAATCTAGACAATTGTCTCCTCTCAGAGCAATATAGATAATAAAGGTCTCAGCCAATTCAAACAAAAGCCATACAAAGAAGTTCTGTTGGAAACTAATCATTATAACAAAATAAGGGAGAAAGTTTTTTGAGCAAAAGCTTAAGAAGGTCTTGTGCAGATCACTGATCAGCCTTCTTCCTGGCCTCCTCTTGTTTCCTTGCTACAGGCTTCTTGGCTGGCCTTTTAATGTTTGGCTTTGGCTCCTCAAGCTTTCGCTGGGTCATCTTTTTGCCAATTGCTGCATGTTTCCTCTTGGACAAGAGTGTTAATGACAAGTTAGAAGAATAAATGGTCAAATTACTATACTTTCTGATATAAAAACAACCACTCCTCGTGGTCTTGATCATCTTTGTATCCACCTGCTGAGCACCAAACATGGATTCGCCAGAAATGCTAGCAATATGAGGAAATGAGCTCTTATAGGCTAAGAATGAGAGGAGGGCTAATTAGGCTATCTAAAAACCTTAACATATGGATTCCACTATTTTGTACAAAACAAAAACTAGATCATACTATCTAGATGTGCAACTAAGGTTTACTAGTGATATCCCCTCTCCTCTACAAAGAGTTTTGCAACCTAGAGCCTATCCAAGCAATATTCTACTCTAAGAAAGTAAAGGCACTCAAGTTGCAAGTATGAAATGCAGAATCATAAAGGAGTGGGTTAGAGAGATGCAAACTCGTCTCAAGGATTTATCCCATGGTATCAGTAGGCAAATGCAGTGGAGGACCCATGAATCGAACAGAGCTTGGGCGAACTAGTGCTAAAATGTAGTCCATGAATGCTCATAAACTGGTCATACGTACATGCACGAACAAACTAACGTACACTTAGCTACATGTAAGAAAAACTCTAGAAGATGCACATACTACTACACACAACACACACGGACTCTGACATGCAGCGCGGCACGGGAGCCCAGGCAATCGCCCAGGCTCGCTGGGCGCTGAGTCCGCCCCTGGGCAAATGCCATGCCTAGTCCACGTTGGAGATCTACCAAGGATATGATCCGGTCACCATTTCTGTCGGTTAATAACTTAGGCTTGCCACTAAGGCTCTCGCCAAACCGGATGAGGAACTTAACACTAAGGCAAGGCTCACCACCCCCTCTCTTCCAGTCACCTTGACATTGTCTTTACTATGGAGTTTCTAAACGGAGGAAGGGCTATCCTCGTCCCTCGTACTTGGTTGTCGACACCGTTCGACACTAGGCTGGAGGGTCAAAGACTTGCCGGAGTGCCACTCAAGACTCCAATGCTCGAGTGCAACAAGCATATACCTGGACACGCACTCGTCCACCAAACACATGACTTTAAGATCTCGTGCTTCTCTATTTATTTATGTACCATTAGTGTTTTTTGTCATTGGGATATGCTTTTGGTGGTTTCTCATATTGAGATCATTTGATAGTCTATAGTATTTAATATTATCTTGTGTATGGATTTTGTCTTTCTACACTCTCTTGAAAGGTCTCACAAAGAGAGGCGCTCTTCCTATGCTCCTTAATCTGGTTTGAGATATGATGAAATTTGTAGAATTGAGACATGCTGGAGAAAGATTGACATTCAGGTAATTTTATTCTCTAGTATACATATTGTAGAAGCTCTCTTCCCATACTTTGAATTTTAGAGCGGTTGATTGTCTACTAACAGGCTAAACAAAGTTTCGGAAAAGTAGTCAACGTACTTCCTTGTTCCATAGGGCAAGTTCAAAGTCAGTAGGCAGCTCTTTGTATAATGTGACAATTAGTCGGATCCTTGGACTAGGTTTGGCAAAATACTTACCTTTATCTTTTGTCTAATAGGCTACACACAATTTTCAGAGACAAAAGGGCAGCGTTCCACATGAGAGACGCCGTTGCTTTTGTTCTTAATGATGATCATGGTGATCGTCCATGGCCATTTGCAGCCAGCAGCATTGACCTGTTCACCATGCTGCACACCGCCTTGGCCAGTCACCACAATTATCACTAAGGACAGAAGCAATGGTGTATGTAATGTGCAAGGGTGCCATTTTTCCTCTAAATATGTGTACAGCTATTATTCATGACATAAACGGAAAATATTTTGCTAAACCTAATCGAAGGAGCTATTTAATCGTCACATTGTGCATAGAGATACTTGCACATATTGGAAAAAAGAACTTCAGTTAGTACTTTTTTGTACTTTTTTTAACTTGACAGTTGATAATCAACATCTCTAGCATTCAAAAGTATGGGAACAGTGATTTCACAATCTATATACAGGAGTGTAAAATTACCTGAATGTCAATCTTCCTCAAGCATTTCTCAATTCTATAAATTCCATCATACCTCAAATCAGATTCAGGAGCATAGGAAGAGAGCTTCTCTTTGGTGACACATTTTTAAGAGAACATAGAAAGTAAAGGAAGAAGTGTATTTTTCATCCCTGAAGTATTATAGAAGTGTAAGTTTTATCCCTAATGTTTTAATTGGTGCAAACCAACCCTTTAACTATCTGAACCGGTGCACTATCCATTCCCACCTCAGCTTAATATAGGTTTAGTGTAATCGGACACCTCTTGATGCCACGTAATCAATTGACTAGTGCCTACTCAGCCATATCGTACACTGACTAATCAATGATAATGTGCCATCCTAATTATAGATTGGACCCATCCTCCACCAATACGTCCAAACAAATAACTCCAAGAGACCAACAACACCCGCAGCACGAGCCTTCTATTAATTTTCTTGCGGTAGAGCATGCAAGATATATTATACCATGTCATGTCGATGGTTGGGTGCAGAGCTCAATTCCTTCCTTGATGATTTAATAACACCACCGGCTAATCTTAAGATATTTCTTGTTAGATCTTAATAGGGGAACAAGAACATTGGAAGGCAAAAGAACTACAATGTCAGTGTGTGACATGGCTAAGTAGTCGTTAGTTATCTAATTACGTGGAATAAACCGATGTACGATTATACTAAACTATTCTTAAGCTGAGGTGGAGATGATTAGTGCACCGGTTTATATAGTTAAGGTTTGTACTAATTAAAAAAATAAGGATGAAACTCACACTTCCGTAATATTTGAGGGATGAATCACTACAAGAATAACTCACATCCGCACCCCTCATATGCCTCGGTCCACTTAAGATCCGGTGCTAATGTAACGTTAGCACCGGGTGCGAAATTGGGGCGCCCTCGGGAACCCTTTAGCACCGGGTTGTAACACCAACCGGTGCTAAAGGGGACTTTTAGCACCGGTTGGTGTTACAACCCGGTGCTAAAGGGTCCCCCTCCTTTAGCACCGGGTGGCCCCTTTAGCACCGGGTTGTAACACCAACCGGTGCTAAAGGGGACTTTTAGCACCGGTTGGTGTTACAACCCGGTGCTAAAGGGTCACCCTTTAGCACCGGGTGGTATTACGACCCGGTGCTAAAGGCCCTTTAGCACCGGTTCGTAAATACGATCCGGTGCTAATGTAGGTGTCACATGCTACTTCAAAAGGAGCGCATCTTTAATCCTATCACATGTGCTGTGTAGGTGAGATGGTTAGGTGGGTGCACGCGCGCGAGCCAAGAGGTCTTGAGTTCGAATCCTGCAACACGCAAATATGCAAATATTTTTGGCTAGTGCCCCCACCTTTAGCACCAGTTATTTGACCCGGTGCTCAAGGTGGCACCCTTTAGCACCGGAAGATTGGCACCGGGTGAGAAACCCGGTGCTAAAGGGTGCCGGAAGATTGGCACCGGGTGAGAAACCCGGTGCTAAAGGGTGCCGGAAGATTGGCACCGGGTGGGAAACCCGGTGCTAAAGGGCTTTCCCACCCGGTGCCAATGTGCATGATTCTGGTAGCGAATAATACAATATTTCCGAAAGTAAAAGTTCATATGTAGAAAATATTAAATATCACGGATAATCATAAATGATATCTTGATTAGATAATGATAAAAGCATATCTGAATGACAAGAAACACCAGTAGGGAAGGTAGTGACAGAGACAAGTCATGTTGACAGAGGGTTTTTTTTAGCAGAATGTTGACAAAATGGTGGTGGCGGTTGCCCAAACTGTGCTCGAAATCTGGCCCAAGCAGTCCAAAAATGTACTCCCTCCGTCCCTATTCATGTGTCGTTGAAGCTGCAGTAAGATGTCCCAAAATATTTGTCGCCTTCTACTGAAACCTACCCAGCCACTAGCTGTACTCTCCCTCAATTTCTCACCCATATGCTCCTGCAGTCACACAACCCGTCACAGTCAAAAAAAAACTTTTTCCCTTCCGGTCAATGGGGTATCAGGGACAAGGGTAAGGGTGTTTGGGTACTTTGCTCATTGTTTTGGTTACCGACGTATAAATGGGGACGGAGGGAGTAGGCCCGCATGTATGGGTATGGGCAGAGGCCAACAGGCCTGAAATAAAATGACTGAGCTGAGTCCGAAATATTTTTTTTATTCGTTTTGTAGTCCAACGTAGATGCAAGAATACTGAAGACGTGAGCCCATATGAAGCCGCAAATGATGTCGTTCTGGTGAACGCGATCGATTTTGCGTGGGGTGTGTTTTTTGTGTGGGGTGTGTTTTTTGTGTGATGTGTGTACGTGTGTATGTCGTCGTAGCCTCAGCTTCGTGTCCTTCTGTATGGAAATAGGATGGCGCATAGCATTCTACTTCCTGGTACACTGTAGTTCAAGGCCTCATGTGTATGTAGTTTGTATGCATGTATATACATAGGCTGCCTATATGCACATACATGCACACATGAGTTGGTGTTTGGAACTTGGAAGTTTGGAATGAATGCTAGTTAGAGATACTACACCTTACAATGGAGATGGGTTCTACAAGGACCCGATCAAATTACCCTCATTTAATAAAGTTATCATCCACTTATCAATCTAATTAAAGGAGAATAATCCCGATAATCCCTGAGATGTGTTCAATAATTATTCCCAAGTGACTCATCTCACAAGCACATTATAAACATCTTCACACAATATAGGCAAGTCCATACATAATCATCACACACATAAAAGCGGAAAGATCAACATCGCGCTCACTAGTGCCCTTCTGCACAACATAAAATTGGTTCAAGTTTACATCATCATGAAGGTTCGCACTATTTTCCACTTGTGCCCTTCCGTACAACATAGACCATCTACTGTTCCCTGCACCTCCGTCAGCGGGGAAAAAAAAGTACCCAAAGACGGCCTCCGGCTATGGCTCACCTAAAACAACTTAACGCAGCACCATGAGTACAAAAAGGTACTTGCAAGACTTATCCAAGATATGGTTATATACTTAGACCCACTCCAAGGAGGATGCATTTGGTTTAAGTAGCAAGAATGTGGCAAGGTTATTTATTTTGCATAAAAGCATCTATATTTGATCAAGTTATAGTAAGAAAAATACATAGCATGCTAATTAATCTAATTCAAACACCAAGCAATTGCATAAATAAAATGATCATGTAATATGAGATCAATCTTCCATAAGGTCTTCATAAACTCTATATTAAATGCGAAATTCATAAAGCGTCCTCGTGACCGAGAGCGCAACTATTGCAATAGATGAAAACCCTGTCAGGGTGAACAACATTTCCCACACGAGGCACAAGACCAATGACCAAAACCACGGCCGAGAATAAGTGTTAATTCATGCCCTCAAACTTCCATATACCCGCACCCGGAATTGAACAAACGGCTGGAGGAAATAGATGCAACGGAACCGCCGACTACACCTCATTTGACCTGCACTGAATCCGCCCAAGACCCGGTGTGACTTATACTACTTGTCTTATCATTACCATATTTAGACATGTGGTTTGTACGGAATAGTGCTCACGAACCCAGCAACAATGATATCAATCCTTGCTCATATTTTACCTTTTCTCATCTATTCATGGTTGTCAAACATATAACCTATAACTCGCGAGTGGTGGTGCCCTTGCCACCATTCGGCTTCTACCGTTTCTAAGCAATTTATTTGTGACACCTAGCAATTATACTTATCTATTAGGGACATTCTCGTTCAACATTGATAATGCAACAAATGGGTGCTAAGAAATCATGAATAAATAACATATAGACCATGCGCAATCAAGACTCATATACACAAATGATCCAAAATAGGGAGTAAGGATGGTTAGGGGCTTGCCTTGGTGCTCAAGGGTGGACTCATCAGCAACAGGCTCCTGCTCGGGCTCACATTCCACGGTCTCCAGCATCTTGTTCTCTACACGAATGCAATGATGCTAAATAAGTAAAAGTATCATATGATGCATAAAATGTGATGAGTTGCAAGAAATGATTATAAACTTCATGCTATTACCATGTCAAAAATAATTAACGACAATATTGGAGCAACTAACTATAAAAAATGCCAAGGTTCTGGTTCAAAAATTGGTCCAGTGGCAGAACTATAGATATCTCATCAACTGCTCGATAATGGTGTTCCCGGTGATTTTGGCAACCAAATGCGTCAAGAATTGAACCTAAAGCTTCTATGGATGATGAGAACTTCATTTTAGGGTTTAAATTCGACATGCACAAAGGTTTTGTTTGGCCTACACCTTCAATGTTGATTAATAGAGGTAGGGAGCCATGGTTAGGCACACGGAGCATGGGAGAGAAGGGGGAAACAATAGGGGAACCTCACCTAGGATGGAAAAGGAGAATTCAAAACCTATTACAATGGAGTAGATCGGGCTTCATCGAACTTGGGGAAGAAAATCATGTTAAACTTACTGTAGAGACTTGTGTATGCTTAGAGAGGACAGAGGCCTTCGTGGGAGGACGAGCTCATCGTCGGCTCGACCAGGGCTGTGGCCGGGTGGCCTCCTGCTGGCAGGAGACGAGGGGACAAAGCTACTATGCGTCAGGGGCAAAAGAATGGGAGATAGGGAGAGAGAACGAGAGAGAGTGGGGGTGCGGGGGTTTTGGTGGGGTTGGACAAACGGCGTGGGACTCCGTCACCTTTTGCCGGCGCACGGCATGGCGCGTGGTGCCCCGAGCAACGGCCCGTAGTGTAACAGCCAAAATTTACCTATTTAAAATTTTTAGTAATTAATTGGCTTTTATTTAAGTTGTTTGTAATTAATATAGGTTAAATAAATTATTTATGATTATTAAAATCAAATATAAGTTGTAGAAATATTTCTGTTGCATTCATGCTGCTGCATTTATTTTTGTATTGCTTGTGATTCAAACAAGAATTTAAATTTATTTAAATTCAAATTTGAATCACCTTGTTTGGAGCTCTAGAAAGGTTGCAAAGCTCAGAGTTCACTTTCGCCCCTCAAACTTTTCCTCAGGTCTATTCCTGCTCCCCCTCCTCTTTCTCTGAGCGCAACCCACCCCCTCCACCTGGGCCCGTCTCCCCGAGTCGGCCCAGCGCCACCCACTCCCTCCCTTTTTCCTCCCTGGCCCAGCTCGCCCCCTCCTCTTTCCCACTTGGGCCTGTCCCCGAGCAGGCCCAGCAACCCGGCCCAGCGCGCGACCCGCCTTCCCTCTCTCTCTCCCACTCGCCGACAGCCGTGGCCCACCTGTCAGCTCTCTCCCTTCTCTGCCGCCCGACGCCTCATCCCCATCCGGCGCGAATTGCGCCACTCGGCATGGCCCTTGGCCCATCCCCGCGCCGCCGTGGACCATCAACGAAGCTTCGTCGAGCTTTCCCCGCTACTTTCCCTTCCTTTTGTGCTGCGCCACAATTCGGCGTAGCACGCACGCCAAGGGGCCCCTGCACCCTATTTAAACGAAGCCCGGAGGTCCCCAACTGTAACAACCCAAAATTTCGTAGGAAAATGTTGAATGCAAAAATGCGGATTTAAAATTTTTTGGTGAATTTTGTGCAATACAACAAACATATAAGAGTGTCTTCTAATTGCTCCCTAAATTCCTAGGCAATTTAAATTCAAATTAAAAATAATTTGAAGTGCTAAGGACTAAATAGATGTGATTTGGTGTTAATTTGGTTTTATTGAATTTTTGGTTGTGTTTGAATTCAAATCCTAAATTTGAATTCAAACAAATACTAACTAAACTAATTCAAACCTAAACCAAACCCTGTTGGGCCCTAACTAACCCAAAGTCCGAAAACCACCCTTCAACTACTTTCCCGAGCCAGCCAGCCAACCAGCCCGGCCGGCCTTGCGGCCCAGCACCGGCCCAGCAGCGCCACCCGCGCCCCTCTCCTACTTCTGTCGCCGACAGGCGGGCCCCGCCTGTCAGCTTTATCCCCTTCCTCCCCTTTCTTCTCCGCGCGCGGCCGCCTCCTCTCTGCCGCCGCGTCCGTGATCCGAGCCGGCCCCATCGCCCCTCCTCGCGGCCCGTTGCGATGGTGACGCGTGTCCGCGGGCGCGGAGCAATCCCCATCTCGCCGTCCGTGCCCCGAACCCTAGCAGCCGCCGCCCTATAAAACCCCCCTCGGCGCCATCCTTTCCCCTCGAGCCGCCGCCGCCCCAATTGGGGTTACCCAAGCCACCAATCCGAGCAAGAGAAGGAAGAAGGAGGAGCAGTGGAGGATAGAGGAAGAGAAGGCGGGCCAAGGAAGCAGCGAGGTCAAGCCGAAGCCAAGGACGAGCGCCTCCCCGCCGGCGTGCCGCAAGCCGGAGCGCCGCCGTTCATGGGAGTCGCTGGAGAGGAGCCGGACCGGAGCTGTTCGTGGGAGCGCGACGATCGCCGGCGTACCGCGAGTCTTCCCTGAGCTGCTGAGTACGACGACGTGACCCAGGGTGAGCTACCGACGACGACCCCCTTTCTCCCATGTCTCCGGCCGAGCGCCGCCGCACCGCCGTTGCTAGCCCCTCTGGGACCCGACCTTCGTGTCGTGGCCGTGTTCATCTCGTGCAGGACCTCGTCGCGCCGCTAACCTCCTTGCAAACCGCCGTCGACCGAACCGCAGCCAAGGCCGCCGTGGCCGAGCTCAGCTCGCCGCGCGCGCACGCCGAGGCCGTGTCGCGGCCACGGGCAACCGTGTGCCCGCGCACGCGCATCCCCGCAGTGGCCGCGACGTCGCGTTCCAGCACTCGCTGGAGTCGCGCGTGCGCGAGCCCTTGCAGCCGAGCCGTTTCCGAGCCGCCATCCACCCGCACGTCGCCGGCCGCCGTGGCGCCATAGTCGTGCCGCCGCCGCTCGCGTCGGGCAAGCCGCAGCCAAGCTCCCACCTTTTTCTTGCCGTTTAACCTCGCGAAACCCTAGCCGAGCCGAAGCCGCCGATCCCAAGCCTCGCCGGCCTTCCCCCACGCCGTTCGCCGCGAAGACGCTGCCGCCGGCCGTGCGCTGGAGCGCGCCGCGCACGTCCGCGTCGCGCCGTGGCCAGGCCACACCGTGGACCACACCAACACGCCACACGAGCGCCGCAGTTAATCCCGTGGCGGCCACAATCTGATCCCGTGCACCCGGCTCACGTGAACCGTTCTCACGGTGCACCGTGGACTTGGTCCACAGCGCCGAGCCGGGCAGCCTACCCTTCTTGGGCTTAAAGTTAAACTTTAAGTCCAGTTTACCCCCCTGGACTTTCCTTTCAGCCCAATTCCGGCGTAGCAGCGCTTTCTTCTTTTTCTTTTACTTTTTCGAATAACTGCGTTGACGTATGGGGCCCACATGTCAGACACTGTGTGTCACTGACCGCCTGGGTCCACTGACCAGAGCTGACCATTGACCGTTGACCGCTGACCGTTGACCGGTCAACGTTGATGTCATCCGGACCCATGATGACGTCAGCATAGGGCTGACCCCACTGATGACGTCAGCAGGCTAATTTTTGTCTGTTTTTCTTTTTCGGAAATTATTTAATATTTTCAGAAAATGATTTAAATTCCGAAAATTAATAATAAATCAACCGTAGCTCAGAAAAATATGAAACCAGTTTCTATATTTTTTCTAAAATCATGACCTACGCGTTAGTGTAGAGTTTGGTGTTCTTTGGGTCTTCTTTCCTCGCTGTTTTGGTGTTTCTTTGCTAGTAGCCGCGCCTTATTTTATTTTTCCGCAACCCTAGGAGTTCCGGAGAGCCAGGAGGAGCCAGACCACTACGACAACTGCTTTGACGAAGACGAAGACTTTTGCCTAGGTTCACGCCCGACCATTCTCTGAAATACCTATTAGACATGCAAGTAGTATGCTAGCGCTTTACTTTACTCGCATGGTAAACCTGCACTGCCTTTGTTAATATCCTGCTACCTTGCTACCTACTACCCACTATATGGAATATGCTATGCTATGCATGTGTGGGGATGGTTGTGATTTGATCCTCTTGGCGTGAGTTGTGGGTGGTATGGGAGGTGTAGTGCAGCTAGGCGGTGTAAGCGAGTAATAACAACTCGATCGTTTGATCGGGGTGCTTGGAGACTGCACTCGGGCAGCCCTACGGAGTACCTGTTGCGGGTACATGGTTCTTGGATATTGGTTACTTGAGGAGTTTGGGCGGCTATACCTGTTATGGGTGCCGATTGCGGACCATTGCGGCGGATCGCTTATGACGCTGATACTCGCTTTACCGACAATTAAGGACCGAGTCGAGTTCCACCTTTGGACGTGGGAATACCGTGCTCACCATCTACCCAGTATGGGGACGGTTCCAGCAAGCCTACTCTAGTGCGGCGCCGAGACTGTAGGAGATTCGAGCTTGATATGTGTAAGGGGGACTCGTTGCGGCGTACTCTCCCTGATTTACCACGGCCCCCGACTGGCCCCGGTGGGAAGGTTTCACATCCCTGGGGCAGATGTTAGATCAGATGTTTCCCGAGCCCAGGGAGACAGGATTGGCGCCGTTACTGTTTAGGGTCTTTGCTGTGGGCTGTGTCTCAGGTTGGTTGCGGACTAGCCTTGCAGCCCGGATGGATTCCTGGAGTGCCACCTCTGCAGAGTGTAAACTATACGTATAGCCGTGTCCACGGTTACGGACGACCCGCTTCTGATAAGTTCCGACTAGCATGGGAATCTGCTTTCTTACCTCAACCTTTTATTTGGGTTATGAGAGATTGGTCCAGCGTTGCTAATGAGACAAGGTGGGGAGGGAGCTCACCGAGTCGACTAGTGAGCGAAAGGTGTTGGTGGAAGATGTTTGCGGGAACCTGCTGTGGCAGGACGAGCCCGATGTGAATGTGAGGCTGATGGGTGGATCCGGGGAGTGGATGTGCTTGTGAGGGAAGGAGTTGGTGATGAGATGAATTTGGGTTATTGCTGCTGCTCGCATAAGAAAAACCCTGGCTCAAACCTTGATTATTTCTATACCTTAGAATAGGTCACTTTAAAGCTTGCTTCATATTATGGTTGGTGACGTGAACCTGTCCCATTTCCTTGGGGACAGACTTTGGGTTCTCAGGTGAAGACCCCGACCATGAGTTCAACCAGGACGGTTGGTATGATTGAAGGGTGCGCGCTATGCTCAAGGATGCCTGCGGGTAGTGGACCCAGAAGATTTAGCTACCGCTTCGTAGCTGTTTCTTATTGTCGATTTAGCCCAGAGGGCTTGTACCAGACCGCTATGTTTTATATATGTCATGTATTGGATCTTTTATCATTGTATGGATGTGATATTCGACTGAGATGAGTTCTGTACGAGATAGCTGCTATTCCTGGGACTATCTCGAGGGTACAGGGAGTCGGATTCTCGTCGATGAGAATTCAGTTCATTTCAGTTGGTATAAGAGCCATACTTGACCGTAGCGCGTAACCCTTAGATCAGAAACTTAGGACATAAGCTCTAACTGAGTCATCTACTGTATATGAAACCCCTTGGACTATTTGAAAACTATATATAAGTACATCTCAACTATTTACAAAACTTTTACCCTTACCTTACCTTACTAACTTGCTAACTTACTAACAACCCACTAACTGTCTGGCAGATGGAAGCAAGAAGACCAGCAGATGAACGACGGGAGATCAGGACCACTGGAGCAGACTATGGAGGTTTGGCAGTGCTACTGAGGGAGGTGCTGCGTACAGTGGGGATAGACGTGGACAACGTCTTCTACGAGGGCTGGACCTACGGCCCTAGCGAGGGAGTGCACACCCGGTTGCAGATGGAAGTACCCAATATCCCTGGACGGCCAAGGTCACTGATGCTACGGGCAGCAACCAGCGAGAGCACCTTCAGTCTTGCAGTTCAGACTATTGCCATGAGGATACTCCGACTTGCCACACTTGTGTACCAGAACCAGCTCAGCCACACCCGCTTCTGGTACCTGCCGCGGGCTCTTGAAGATCCAGCTGACAGAGACGCTGTCAGCTTGCAGCCTCACGCAGCTGACCGAGAGCGGAACGTGACCCTGCGGACCTCAGTTCAGTGCATGATCGAGCAGGAGTACTTAAACATTAGCCTAGAAGAGAAAGTTGCCAAGCTAAGAGAGAAGGTATGGAAGCAAGACATCCAGCTGCTGGAGAAGGACAACATGATCGCCTTACTTGAGGAGCGCCTCGAAGCTAAGGCAAGGGAAGTCAGAGCCCTGGAGTACGAAGCTCGCAACAACAGGCAGTTGGCCGGGCTGATCCGAGCAACTCACCATGCTCGAGATCTCCGTCTGGAAGATCAACTCACAGAGAAAGACAAAGCACTGGCAGCCAAGGAAGAAGAGATAGAAGAACTGAAGGAAGAAGTATATTGGTTGGACAGTCGCAACTCAGAACTTCAGGAAGAGGTGGATAGCTACAAGGAGAAGAGTGGGCGAAACTACCAGCTGATGGAGCACTTGAGTCTTCAACAGATTATGGCAAAGGATGAAGCTCAAAGGACCCTTAGTAGTTGGGTGAGGTCAGACAGGAAGAGGGTGGCAGAGGTGATCACAGTGAACCAAGGACTTCCAGAAGAACGCAGAGTTGAACCCAGAACAGAGCACTACAGGGTCTCACCAAGCCGGGTTGAGCCGATACCACTACCTGAGGCTCGAACCCTTACCCCCGAGATGACAAGACTGAGACAAGAACTGGCACCCCTAGAGAAGCAGTTGGCAAGACCTGAGGTGGACACAGTGAGGTTGGCAGCGCGCCTCACGGACACTCTCCACGACGACAGGCAGTGATCAAGCAGACAGACAGAGACTGAGGCTGTGAGGTTGGCAGCGCACCTCACAGGCACTTCCAGCAGCATGAGATGGATGCAGTAGGCAGTATCAACAGATGTCAGCAGTAGTGATGAGACTTGTATCTATCTTCATGAGTAGATGTTTAGACTTGGTAGATCATGACCACCTTTTGGCTCAGCCACGATGTAGCATCCGCTTAGATGTACTAATCCTTAAGGTTCCAGGAGCTGGCCTCGGGATAGTACTCATGTCTAGGGTGTAATGCTGTTATGAATGATCGGTCTTTGTGGTTGTCCTTGCAGTTTTATTGATGTTCATCTTGAGTGTACTCTAGTGTTGAGTCTATTTCATGTGTGCAGCTCCTACTCTAGTTTACACTAACCTAACCATTACCGACCGCCACTATACCTGCTCTATGAAAAATACAGCAAGATGTCGATCCGAAGATCCAACCGACTGCTTGCACGTTTTGTGGAAGCTGAGCAAGAAGAGGCAGCAGTGGCAGCTAGGGGCAGAGGACGTGGCAGAGGTCGTGGTCGCGGAAGAGCAACAGCTGCAGTTGGAGGCAGGGGCCGTGGACGCGCAGCAAGCGTGCCCTAGCCCGAGGACAACGCACCAGGTGGAGGACAGGAAGTGGAGATGGAAGAGCCAGCAGTGGAGCCTCAGCAGAACCAGCAGAACGACCAGCAACCACCACCACCGCCTAACTTGGTAGAAGTAATGACTACTCAAACACGGCTGATGCAACAGATGGCACAGGCCAACACTCAGATGATGCAAGCTATGCAACAGATCCAGGGAAACCAGAACCAGAACCGTCAGGGACACCGTGAGGAAGACCTACAGAGGAAGATTGAAAGGTTCATCAGGCTGAAAGCACCCACCTTCAACTACTCGGACGAGCCACTCGACGCGCACGACTAGCTGCGTACCATCGAGACGAAGCTGGACCTGACAGACTACACTGAAGAGGAATGTGTGGCCCTTGCAGCGCACCAGCTTGAAGGCGCAGCGAAGGCGTGGTGGGAGAGCTACTGTGACTCTCACGCAAACCCTGCTCAGATCACCTGGCTAGAGTTTTGTGAAGCTTTCAAAGAGTACTACATCCCAGAACAAGTCATGGTGCACAAGGCAATGGAGTTCAGGACAATGACCCAAGGTGGTTTGTCTGTAGCTGAGTACGCTCGACACTTTGCTAAGATGTCGAGGTACGCTCCTGAAGACGTTAACACTGAAAAGAAGAAGCAGTTTTGGTTCCAGCGTGGCTTGCACAGAGGTCTGAGGACAGCACTCGCAGCGAGTTCACACAGGTCACTCAGAGAGCTGATCGACAGGGCTATCGTAGTTGAGAAGGAAAGAGTGGGTCTTGAAGATACTTGGCGAGAGAAGAAAAGAAAGGCTGAACAGTTGCACAACCACAGACTGAGTCAGAGGCCGAGGAGTGGCCAGAGCAACATGCTCAGGAGAGGCTTTCAGCAGAGCAACAGCCAAGGAGGCTCAGGGTTCAACAGAAACAGCTACCAGGGTAACCGAGGCAGTAACGGCAACAGCTTTAGCAGCAGAGGCAACAACTACAGCAGTTTTGGCAACAGAAACAACAGCTACTCAGGTCAGGGAAACCCCAACTGGAAGCCAAACAACACGCCCAGAGTTGGCGGAGGGACCTCAGTAGTCTGTTTTGCTTGTGGGAAGCCCGGTCACAAGTCCTTTGACTGTCCAGAGAAGAAGAACAAACAAACCCCAGCCAAGGCACCGGCACCTGGAGGACAAGACAGGCAGCCAGCTACAGCACAGAGGGGACGCCTCAACCACCTGACAGAGGAAGAAGCCGAGGACGCTCCCGACGTTGTGCTCGGTGAGTTTTTAGTAAATGGCATTCCTGCTTTGATATTGTTTGACTCTGGAGCAACTGGATCTTATATCTCATCAAAGTTTGTGAAAGAGCAGTCTCCCCCAACAATACCTAAGGCTAGACCTATAGTCACTACTTCTCCCTTAGGAGAGCTTAGGTGCACCTTAGAGTGCCCAGCAGTTAGTCTGATGATAGGAGGGCAGGAGTTCGCAGGAGACTTGATAGTCCCGAAGTCAGACAAAATTGACGTGATACTGAGAATGGATTGGCTTAAAGAGCACAAAGGGGTAATCAGTTGCTCGCCCAGAACAGTTGAGTTGACACACCCTAGCGGAGTCAAGTAACAGTAGTCACAAAGAAGAAGAACAGGGAAGGGATCCAAAACATGTATTCTGAGACTGTTGGTATACTCTATCGAGAAAAAGACGATCGAAGAAGTGCCTGTAGTATGTGAGTACCCTGACGTGTTTCCCGAAGAGCTACCAGGACTACCACGTGATCGAGACGTAGAGTTCATAATCGAGCTGCAACCAGGCACAGGGCACATTGCCAAGAGACCGTACAGAATGTCAGTGGAAGAGCTGGAGGAACTCAAGAAGCAGCTGAAAGAGATGCTTGAAAGCGGGGTGATTCGACCAAGTGCATCCCCATGGGGATCGCCAGTGTTGTTTGTGAAGAAGAAAGATGGGTCAATGCGCATGTGCGTAGACTATCGATCCCTGAACGCAGTGACGATCAAGAACAAGTACCCATTACCGCGGATTGATGACTTGCTAGATCAGTTGAAGAAAGCCAAGTACTTCAGTAAGATTGATCTGAGATCGGGATACCACCAGATGAAGATTAGAGAAGGCGACATTCCCAAGACAGCCTTTGTGACTCGGTATGGGCAGTATGAGTTCACCGTTGTGTCCTTCGGTTTGACCAACGCACCCGCTTACTTCATGAACATGATGAACAAGGTATTCATGGAGGAACTAGACAAGTTCGTGGTGGTGTTCATTGACGACATACTGATCTACTCAGAAACAGCCGAGGAACATGAGGAGCACTTAAGGGTTGTACTAGAGAAGCTGAGGCAGCACCAACTCTACGGGAAGTTCAGCAAGTGTGAATTTTGGGTGGAGAAAGTAGCCTTTTTGGGTCACGTGCTGACAGCTGAGGGCGTAGCAGTAGACCCAGAAAAGATTGAGGCAGTAGCAGAATGGAAGCAGCCGAAGAGTGTCACGGAAATCTGAAGCTTTCTAGGTTTGGCAGGTTACTACAGAAGGTTCATTGAGAACTTCTCCAAGATTGCCAAGCCAATGACCGAACTACTCAAGAACAATGTCCCGTTCGAGTGGATAGAAAAGTGTGAAAGAAGTTTCCAAGAGCTCAAGCACAAACTCACTACAACGCCAGTATTGATCCTGCCAGATATTCGCAAGGATTTCGTAGTCTATTGCGATGCTTCGAGACAAGGTTTGAGATGTGTTCTAATGCAAGAGGGCAAGGTTGTTGCTTATGCATCAAGGCAGCTAAGGAAACATGAGGAAAACTACCCCACACATGATTTAGAACTGGCAGTAGTGGTACATGCATTGAAGATCTGGAGGCACTACCTGATTGGCAACAAGTGCGATATCTACACGGATCACAAAAGCTTGAAGTATTTCTTCACCCAATCCGAACTGAACATGAGGCAGAGAAGGTGGTTAGAACTAATCAAAGATTACGACTTGGAGATACACTACCATCCTGGCAAAGCCAACGTAGTGGCAGATGCCTTGAGCCGAAAGAGTTATTGCAACAACTTGACGATAGAAGAAAGTCAGCCAGAACTAGCAAATGAATTGTACATGATGAAACTCGAGCTAGTAGAAGAAGGAAAACCCAAGGAAATGAGGGTGAAGTACAACCTAGAAGACCGAATCAAAGAAGCTCAAGGAAAGTGTCCAGAAATCCAAGAAGTAAAAGAGGATATCCAGCGAGGAGTGGCACCTGACTTCCGGGTAGATGAAGCAGGGACAGTATGGCTAAAAGACCATATTTGTGTACCGCAGGACAAGGAAATCAGGAGAACAATTCTCTCAGAGGCTCACGAGTCCAAGTACTCGATACACCCAGGATGCACCAAGATGTATCAAGATCTGAAGGATAAGTTCTGGTGGAAGAAAATGAGAGAGGACATAGCTGAGTATGTAGCCAAGTGCGACTATTGTCGAAGGATCAAGACAGAACATCAAAGGCCAGCAGGACTGCTGAAACCACTGGAAATTCCAATGTGGAAGTGGGAAGATATCAGCATGGACTTCGTGGTTGGCCTACCTCGCACTCAGAAAGGGAATGATGCCGTTTGGGTTATAGTTGATCGGCTGACAAAGGTAGCCCACTTCATACCAGTCAAAGGCACATACCCAGTAAGCAAACTAGCAGAGCTATATATAGACAACATTCTCAAGCTGCATGGGGCACCAAGAAGTATTGTGTCAGACAGAGGACCACAATTCACAGCTCAGTTCTGGAAAAGCCTACATCAAGCCATCGGGACAACCATGGAGTATAGCACGGCTTACCACCCCCAGACAGATGGGCAAACCGAAAGAGTGAACCAGGTTCTTGAAAACTTGTTGAGGGCATGTGTTCTAGCTTACAGCACAGACTGGGAGAAGAGTCTATCGTATGCAGAATTTTCCTACAACAACAGCTACCAGGCCAGCCTGCAGATGTCCCCCTTTGAGACACTATATGGCAGAAATTGCAGAACGCCTCTAATGTGATCAGAGGTGGGAGAACGAACATTCTTTGGACCTGACATGATTGTAGAGGCAGAAGAAAATGTGGCCAAGATCCGAGAGCACCTGAAGGTAGCTCAGAGCCGACAAAAGAGCTACGCGGATAAAAGGAGACGAGATCTAGAGTTTGAAGTAGGGGACTTCGTCTACCTAAAAGTGTCACCCCTCAAAGGGCATAAGAGATTCCAAGTGAAAGGGAAGCTAGCACCCCATTTTGTGGGACCGTATCAGATACTGGAGAGAATAGGAAAGCTAGCCTACAGGCTAGACCTACCAGAGGACCTAGCTGGAGTACACCCAGTGTTCCATGTATCTCAGCTGAGGAAGTGTCTAAGAGTACCAGAACATGAGGTCAAGACAAAGGCATTAGACCTACAAGACACCTTGGAGTACCTGGAGTACCCAGAGAGGATACTAGACAGAGCAATCAAAGAGACCAGAAACAGAGTTATTCCGTTTTGCAAAGTGCAGTGGAGCAATCATTCCTAAAGGGAGGCTACTTGGGAGAAGGAGTCAGTACTAAAAGAGAGATACCCCCACTTGTTTAAACCATAGGTAACCACAAATCTCGAGGACGAGATTCTTGTGAGGGGGGGAGACTGTAACAACCCAAAATTTCGTAGAAAAATGTTGAATGCAAAAATGCGGATTTAAAAATTTTTGGTGAATTTTGTGCAAGACAACAAACATATAAGAGTGTCTTCTAATTGCTCCCTAAATTCCTAGGCAATTTAAATTCAAATTAAAAATAATTTGACGTGCTAAGGACCAAATAGATGTGATTTGGAGTTAATTTGGTTTTATTGAATTTTTGGTTGTGTTTGAATTCAAATCCTAAATTTGAATTCAAACAAATACTAACTAAACTAATTCAAACCTAAACCAAACCCTGTTGGGCCCTAACTAACCCAAAGTCTGAAAACCACCCCTTCCTCCCCTTTCTTCTCCGCGCGCGGTCGCCTCCTCTCTGCCGCCGCGTCCGTGATCCGAGCCGGCCCCATCGCCCCTCCTCGCGGCCCGTAGCGATGGTGACGCGTGTCCGCGGGCGCGGAGTAATCCCCATCTCGCCGTCCGTGCCCCGAACCCTAGCAGCCGCCGCCCTACAAAACCCCCCTCGGCGCCATCCTTTCCCCTCGAGCCGCCGCCGCCCCAATTGGGGTTTCCCAAGCCACCAATCCGAGCAAGAGAAGGAAGAAGGAGGAGCAGTGGAGGGTAGAGGAAGAGAAGGCGGGCCAAGGAAGCAGCGAGGTCAAGCCAAAGCCAAGGACGAGCGCCTTCCCGCCGGCGTGCCGCAAGCCGGAGCGCCGCCGTTCGTGGGAGTCGCTGGAAAGGAGCCGGACCGGAGTTGTTCGTGGGAGCGCGACGATTGCCGGCGTACCGCGAGTCTTCCCCGAGCTGCTGAGTACGACGACGTGACCCAGGGTGAGCTGCCGACGACGACCCCCTTTCTCCCCTGTCTCCGGCCGAGCGCCGCCGCACCGCCGTTGCTAGCCCCTCTGGGACCCGACCTTCGTGTCGTGGCCGTGTTCATCTCGTGCAGGACCTCGTCGCGCCGCTAACCTCCTTGCAAACCGCCGTCGACCGAACAGCAGCCAAGGCCGCCGTTGCCGAGCTCTGCTCGCCGCGCGCGCACGCCGAGGCCGTGTCGCGGCCACGGGCAACCGTGTGCCCGCGCACGCGCACCCCCGCAGTGGCCGCGACGTCGCATTCCAGCACTCGCTGGAGTCGCGCGTGCGCGAGCCCTTGCAGCCGAGCCGTTTCCGAGCCACCAACCACCCGCGCGTCGCCGGCCGCCGTGGCGCCATAGTCGCGCCGTCGCCGCTCGCGTCGGGAAGCCTAAGCCGCAGCCAAGCTCCCACCTTTTTCTTGCCGTTTGACCTCGCGAAACCCTAGCCGAGCTGAAGCCGCCGATCACGAGCCTCGCCAACCTTCCCCCACGCCATTCGCCGCGAAGACGCTGCCGCCGGCCGTGCGCTGGAGCGCGCCGCGCACGTCCGCGTCGCGCCGTGGCCAGGCCACACCGTGGACCACACCAACACGCCACACGAGCGCCGCAGTTAATCCCGTGGCAGCCACAATCTGATCCCGTGCACCCGGCTCACGTGAACCGTTCTCACGGTGCACCGTGGACTTGGTCCACAGCGCCGAGCCGGGCAGCCTACCCTTCTTGGGCTTAAAGTTAAACTTTAAGTCCAGTTTACCCCCCTGGACTTTCCTTTCGGCCCAATTCCGGCCCAGCAGCGCTTTCTTCTTTTTCTTTTTCTTTTTCGAATAACTGCGCTGACGTATGGGGCCTACATGTCAGACACGGTGTGTAACTGACCGCCTGGGCCCACTGACCAGAGCTGACCGTTGACCGTTGACCGCTGACCGTTGACCGGTCAACGCAGACGTCATCCGGACCCATGATGACGTCAGCATAGGGCTGACCCCACTGATGACGTCAGCATGACGTCATGCTGACGTCAGCAGGCTAATTTTTGTCTGTTTTCTTTTTCGGAAATTATTTAATATTTTTAGAAAATGATTTAAATTCTGAAAATTAATAATAAATCAACCGTAGCTCAGAAAAATATGAAACAATTTTCTATATTTTTCTAAAATCATGACCTACGCGTTAGTGTAGAGTTTGGTGTTCTTTGGGTCTTCTTTCCTCGCTGTTTTGGTGTTTCTTTGCTAGTAGCCGCGCCTTATTTTATTTTTCCGCAACCCTAGGAGTTCCGGAGAGCCAGGAGGAGCCAGACCACTACGACAACTGCTTTGACGAAGACGAAGACTTTTGCCTAGGTTCACGCCCGACCATTCTCTGAAATACCTATTAGACATCCAACTAGTATGCTAGCGCTTTACTTTAGTCGCATGGTAAACCTGCACTGCCTTTGTTAATATCCTGCTACCTTGCTACCTACTACCCACTATATGGAATATGCTATGCTATGCATGTGTGGGGATGGTTGTGATTTGATCCTCTTGGCGTGAGTTGTGGGTGGTATGGGAGGTGTAGTGCAGCTAGGCGGTGTAAGCGAGTAATAACAACTCGATCGTTTGATCGGGGTGCTTGGAGACTGCACTCGGGCAGCCCTACGGAGTACCTGTTGCGGGTACATGGTTCTTGGATATTGGTTACTTGAGGAGTTTGGGCGGCTATACCTGTTATGGGTGCCGATTGCGGACCGTTGCGGCGGATCGCTTATGACGCTGATACTCGCTTTACCGACAATTAAGGACTGAGTCGAGTTCCACCTTTGGACGTGGGAATACCGTGCTCACCATCTACCCAGTATGGGGAGGGTTCCAGCAAGCCTACTCTAGTGCGGCGCCGAGACTGTAGGAGATTCGAGCTTGATATGTGTATGGGGGACTCGTTGCGGCGTACTCTCCCTGATTTACCACGGCTCCCGACTGGCCCCGGTAGGAAGGTTTCACATCCCTAGGGCAGATGTTAGATCAGATGTTTCCCGAGCCCAGGGAGACAGGATTGGCGCCGTTACTGTTTAGGGTCTTTGCTGTGGGCTGTGTCTCAGGTTGGTTGCGGACTAGCCTTGCAGCCCGGATGGATTCCTGGAGTGCCACCTCTGCAGAGTGTAAACTATACGTATAGCCGTGTCCACGGTTACGGACGACCCGCTTCTGATAAGTTCCGACTAGCATGGGAATCTGCTTTCTTACCTCAACCTTTGATTTGGGTTATGAGGGATTGGTCCAGCGTTGCTGATGAGACAAGGTGGGGAGGGAGCTCACCGAGTCGACTAGTGAGCGAAAGGTGTTGGTGGAAGATGTTTGCGGGAACCTGCTGTGGCAGGACGAGCCTGATGTGAATGTGAGGCTGATGGGTGGATCCGGGGAGTGGATGTGCTTGTGAGGGAAGGAGTTGGTGATGAGATGAATTTGGGTTATTGCTGCTGCTCGCATAAGAAAAACCCTGGCTCAAACCTTGATTATTTCTATACCTTAGAATAGGCCACTTTAAAGCTTGCTTCATATTATGGTTGGTGACATGAACCTGTCCTATTTCCTTCGGGACAGACTTTGGGTTCTCAGGTGAAGACCCCGACCACGAGTTCAACCAGGACGGGTGGTATGATTGAAGGGTGCGCGCTATGCTCAAGGATGCTTGCGGGAAGGGGACCCAGAAGATTTAGCTACCGCTTCGTAGCTGTTTCTTATTGTCGATTTAGCCCAGAGGGCTTGTACCAGACCGCTATGATTTATATATGTCATGTATTGGATCTTTTATCGTTGTATGGATGTGATATTCGACTGAGATGAATTCTGTACGAGATAGCTGCTATTCCTGGGACTATCTCGAGGGTACAGGGAGTCGGATTCTTGTCGATGAGAATTCGGTTCGTTTCACCAACCCTCACCAAACCCCCCTCGGCCTCTAGCTCCCCCAACCTCCCTCTCCTCGTCAAGCGCCGATGTGCTCTTCCCCGACCTCGCCGCGCCTCCGTCGACCGGCCGCTCCGGCGCCGTTCCTTCCAACTCGGCCCTTCCAGGAGCTTCGGGCGAAGGTAAGGAAGCCCCCAAGCCTCCCCACTTTCGCTCTTGAGCACTACAACGCGCATTCTCCCTCGTCTTGATCACCATCGTTCGGCCGCTGTGCCGCGCTCCCCTCATCTTGATCTAGCCAGCCTTGTTCGCCGTGCTCCTAAGGTCCTGTAGAGCCAGACCACGTCCAAATCCGTGGGTTGTAGCCCCAGATCGACCCTGCGCCGGCGATGCACCGCAGCTGCCCGCTCAGCGCCGCCGCGTCTCCAAGTCATCGCCGGTAGAGCATCTCCCCCATCTCATCGGGACCCTTGGATCAAGATCCGATGGCCCACAAAGCCCCCCACCCCGAGTCAAAAGGCCAAATAACGGTCAGCGCTGGCATTTTTCTAAAAGAGCCCCTGCCTTTTCCACAAATCAACTCGCGGTCCTGTTAAGTTCAAAAATAATTCCAGTTAGGTCCTGATTTTTATGGAAAACCCCCTGATCTTTTTAATTATAGAACCCGCGGTCCTGAGTTGCGCCTTTTACGCGTTAGCCCTCGGGTTTTTATATGAAATTATGTTTAGGTCCCTGATTTTTTCCAAACTAGCCCCTAGAACTTTTAAAACATTGCCAGCAGATTCCTAGAACTTAGAAAACTCATATCTTTTTCGTTCTAGCTTCGATTAGTGTGATTTTTGCGCTTATGTGTTCGTAGTGAAGCGTAGAATATTTCTAAAAGCTTTATTTGTACTGTTTCTACTATTTGGTGTACTGTTCTAATAGTTTATTATTTGTTTGCATGTATTGGTTTGCGTGCTCGCTTGTATGGTGATTCGTGTCCAGTCGGTGAGCCTTTCGCGTTGGACTTCGAGTACATGGGAGACTTTCCGGAGTAGGACCCACAGCAGTAGCAGCAGCAGCCGCCCTTCGAGGAAGGCAAGTTATAGCACGGACAATCCTTGCTACCTACTCACTTGTATTAAATTATTTCATACTTGCATGTGTCTAAATTTTATGTACCATTAAGGTTGTACCTAGTTTTGTTTACCCTATCCTTGTTTACCTTGGGTTATTGCATTTGGGTAGAATCTTTGCTTTGCGCAGCTACTGTCATTATCATTTAATTGTTAATCTTGACTTAATGGTTCACTTTAACATTTATGATAAAACATGCTTTTTAGCAACTTGGTTTAGGGAGCTAGAGCATGTGCTTCGTGCTTTGTTCTAGTGTGTCTCCGTAAAGTCCGGTTCTTAAAGCGGCAACCCAGGAGCCTGTCGCCACCGCTAGAACTATTATGGCTCTGGTCTTGGTCAAATAGCTTGTACGGCTCTAGCTTGTCAATGGTTACCTTCGGGGCCAACGGCGTTATGGGAAGCATGGGTGAGAGTATGTCTTGATCCACCGAGGACGGATTATCTGTTGGCTATGTCTCGTTAGACACAGTCCCGTGCTGGGATCCCTTGCGTTGGAGCTCCACACGTTGCGCATTGGTTGGCTTGCATAGCCCGCACTCTGGACGTCATTGACCCCCTCACGTTGCGCCCTGAGGGTCAGTCAATCTCGGTGCCTGGGCCCTACTGCGTGTGTTGTACCATAATCGGCCACTGTCTTGTGAAAAACCTCGTAGCGTCCCTATGCAGTCACACCTCGGAAGTGTTGATGTGCGTGATGAAAGCATCTAGGCCCCTAATTTATGTTTTGGTAATTAATGACAATCAAAATGGACTAACAATTTCATTGAGATATGAGAACAGGTTAGTCCTTGGGATTGGATGAGCTCTTGCGGTATGTCATGATCATGATGGGTGTGATAAGGACCGAAAGGAGCTAAAGGCAAAGGTATAAGATAGGGTATTCTATTTTACTGGTCAAGCGGTGTTTAGTGGATGAACATTGATCGGATTATAGGCTAGCTAGCCGTACTATCAAGAGGGGTCAATGTCCTTGGCTTGACGAGTCCATGATGCCATTTTGCTCAAACAATTGCATTGCATGCATGAGGGCTAACAACGTTTGTGAAAGTGGGAAATACAAGAAGCAAAAAACTATCGTATGGAGGGCTCACTGCGTCCTGGTGGACTGTCCGCGTGGCTAGTGGCGGACTGTCTGGGGGGTCCGGACAGTCAGCGTCCTGGTGTGGCGGACGGTGCGCAGGCTTTTTCCGTGTGATAATTTTTTCTAAGTATGAAATGTGCTCGGCTGAAAAATGAGAGGCGGACTGTCCGGCCATGAGTGGCAGACTGTCCGCAGTACAAAAAATGTGAGGCGGACCGTTTTGGCGGACCATCAACACAGAAGCGTTTCCGAGCGTTCTAGAAGACTTTTGTGAGGCGGACGGTCCACAGGCAAACTTGTGATAGTTTCTCATGGCCTGGCGGACGGTCCGCGCCTATATGGCGGATGGTCCTCAGGTCCGTAACGGCTAGTTCTGACACCATCTGACACACTTTGTAGCCGTTGGTTTTGAAGGGAGGACAGTCCGCCAGGTATGAGGCGGACAGTCCGCCAGTGCCCTGTTTTGAACGTAACGGCTAGATTTCGAGGGGGTGAGTATTTATACTCCACCCCCGGGGTTGGGAAGGCTCTCTTGGCCCATTTGAAAGCTTCCTTGATACATTTGAGCATTCCCCATCCTTTCTCTCACTCGCTTGATTTAGTGGTTGCATCTTTGTGAGATTGAGAGGATCCTAGTGCATTGCATCAAGAGTTTGAGCTTTGTGGCACTAGAGAGACTTCAAGCAAGGTCATTGATTTGTTACTCTTGGAGGTTGCCGCCTCCTAGACGGCTTGGAGCTGGTGATTCCATCGAGCACTTCAAGAAGATTGTGAAGTTGCCGTGGAGGTTGGTTGTGAGAGGTCATTGTGCTCACCTCACCGGAGCGGTGAAGAGCAACTCTAGTGGAATCGAGATTTGGAGCGGTTCTTTGGTTCTAACCGGCTCATACATCAAGTGGAGACTTGATAGAGGAGCGGTTGAACATTGAATCCATCTCAACGTGGATTAGGGGTGACCGACAAGTCATCGATACCACAGGATAAGTTCTTGTGTCACTTGTTCTTATTGCTTGCTTGTTATCTTGATTATTTACTTGAAACAAGTTAATTTCATAGAGATGGATTCTTATCTTGTCATCCTAGGTTGCAAAACCATCAACATAGGGTTAGAGTAGCTAGACATTTAATTCCCCTTGTGGTTCTAATTAAATCTCTCTAGTGTTGTGATTGAAGTTCTCAAAACCACCTATTCACCCCCCCTCTAGTCGGTAATCCTAGATCCTACACGTGATTGGGTGCAAAGTTCTTTGAACTTTTACACGACTGGTGGGTCAAGGGCGAAACCTCTGCAGAGTGTAAAATCTATCATGATAGCCTTGCTCAGGGTCACGAGCGGTCTGGATCCTTTTTTATTAGAAGATGATGTTTATTTATGCTTAATGTCACTTATACCTTATTAATTGGGTTACAACCGGGATTTATTCACTTGTAGTAATTTGATTAATGTTAAAATGAACCCACTAAAAATGCTAATGCAGTTCAGCCGTGTCTAGCCTTTTTGAGCCTTCATATTCCCATGCTATACTTGCTAAGTAATTGTTTACTTACACTTGCTATTTTATTCAATAAAATCCCGGATGGGTAAACAGATTGGGCTGGGCATGAATCTGCTGCTGAGTTTCCAGAAGATTTACCGTACTACTGAGTTCTGATCTCCCAGTCAGAGTCCCTGTGGATTGCCGCTCGTATTAGTCTTCCGCTGTTATTGTTTAGATCATTTATGAAACACTCTGATGTAAACATTTTATTAAATGAAGAATTTATTCCAGCATATGTTCTCTGTTTATCATATTTGTTCGCTATATGTGTACTATGACTTCCTGGGTACACATATGGCCGCATTCGAGTTTTTGCGAAAATCCGGGTGTGACAGATTGGTATCAGAGCTTCTGCTGACTGTAGGATCGTAGCCTAGCTAGAACGGTTGACAAATCTTAGTAGACCACCATGATTATGTTTTATGCCGTCTAGTTCCACTTTTCAAAACTTAAATCTTGTCGAGTCTATTGTGAATCATGTCTTTAGGTGCTTGAAATGATTGTCATTATGCTTATGCCTGATTTGGATTTTTGTAATGATTGTGATCGGCGTAGACGCAAGTCTACTACCATCTAGATGTAGGACTAATGTTTAAGGACTTTAGTGATTAAATAGAGGGGGGTATTCATTTCTCTTTCTCTGGGTTTCTATTTAAGCCCTCCATCATAACAAATTGGTAAACCTCTGAAGCCATCGAAGTTTTTATGAGAATTATTTATTGATGATAGATGGTGAACACAAGGAGCAACCCCGGTGCCAGCGGACTGCCGCCACCACCTCCCACCATTGAGCAGATGATGCTCACGCAGACCCAGCTGATGCAGCAGATGGCCTAGATGATGGCGATGATGCAGCAGAACCAGCAGAATCCGCCGCAGCACAACATGCCGCCCCGTGACAAGAGGGGTGAATTCCTGAAGGGACGTCCTCCTACCTTCAGCAAGGCCACCGACCCCCTGCACGCTGATGATTGGCTCAAGGCGGTGGAGAGACAGCTTGACATCGCGCAGTGCAACGACCGGGAGAAGGTGTTGTATGCCGGAGGACAGCTCCAGGGACCGGCACTGGACTGGTGGGACTCGTACCAGTACGCTCACATCGATCGTACTCAGATCACCTGGCAGGAGTTCCGCAGCAGTTTCCGCTCCCACCATGTGCTAGAAGCTCTAATGACCCTGAAGAAGAAGGAGTTCATGGCACTAAAGCAAGAAGGGATAAGTGTCACCGCCTACCATGACAAGTTCATCGAGTTGGCCCGTTATGCTCCTCAGGACGTGGACACCGACAAGAAGAAGCAGTCCAGGTTCCGTGACGGCTTGCAGGATGCACTGCAATACCAGCTGATGTGCACCAGGTTCCCCAACTTCCAGGAACTGGTGGATGGAGCTTTCATGCTGGAACACAAGCGTCGTGAGATGGAGGAGAAGAAGAGGAAGTTCCAGGGCCAGCAGATCGGGAGCAGCAGTCGCCCCCGTTTCGTTCCTCCTCAGGGCAGCTAGCAGATGGGGAGCCAGCAGCACTTTCAGAGTCAGCTGGGCCCGTTCAACCGTGGCCAGCACCAGCAGCGCCCCTAGTACCCTCAGGCGCCACAACAGCAGCGTCCTCAGAACCAGCTGCAGAATGTCCCAGATCAGCGCCACCAGACGCAGCAAGGTCCTGTCCAGCGCCCCAACCCCGCCAACAAAGCACTAGCGGATCCGAGGGCGTGCTTCCACTGTGGGGAGACTGGGCATTATGCTCACTACTGCCCCCGCAAGACTCAGAACACCCCCGGCCACAACAACAACCAACAGCAGGCAGGCCGAGGACCGCAGAACCCCGCCAGAGGCAAGGTCAACCATATGGGCGCAGAGACCGCAGAGAAGGCTACTGACGTGGTTGTGGGTACGTTCCTTGTCAATTCGACCCCCGCAACTGTTTTATTCGATTCTGGAGCTTCGCATGCTTTCATCTCTGCTGCATTTGTACACAAGAGTATGATGACCCTGCAACCCATGGGGAATCCTATGTTAGTTAGTTCACCTAGGGGAGAACAACGAGCCAGTCTACGCTGCTCCAAGGTTATCATTACAATAAGGGGGGTAGATTTTGAAGTATACCCCATAGTCCTAAATTCTCTTGGATTTGATCTAATCCCAGGAATGAGTTGGCTCGCCAAGTATAATGCTGTGATCCAGTGCTCCGAGAGGGCAGTGCAACTGGTGGCAAAAGGCGGCAGTAAAGTGGAGTACCGAGCAGTCCAGCCTTCAGACCAGTGCCAAGCCAACCACGCTGAGGGTGCAGCTCCCGCCGACATCAGGGTGGTGAGCGAGTTCCCGGATGTGTTCATCGAGGAATTGCCAGGTATGCCCCCGGAACATGAAGTTGAATTCATTATTGAACTTAAACCTGGCACTGCACCTATAGCTAAAAGGCCATATAGAATGGGAGTGAAGGAACTGGAGAAACTGAAGGAAGAATTAAGCTCCTTGCTAGCCAAGGGGTATATTCGTCCTAATGCTTCACCATGGGGAGCACCAGTACTGTTTGTGGACAAGAAGGATGGGACGTAGAGGATGTGTGTGGACTATCGGGCCCTCAACAAAGTGACTGTCAAGAACAAGTACCCGCTGCCAAGGATTGATGATTTGTTTGATCAGCTGAAGGGAGCTTGTGTGTTTTCCAAGATAGACCTTCGATCGGGTTATCATCAGATGAGGATCCGGTCGTCGGACATACCCAGGACGGCTTTCACTACTCGGTACGGGTTGTACGAGTTCACGGTTATGTCCTTTGGGCTAACCAATACTCCTGCATACTTCATGTACTTGATGAATAGTGTCTTCATGGACTACCTTGACAAGTTCGTGGTGGTGTTCATTGATGACATTTTGGTCTTCTCCAAGAATGAAGAGGAACATGAAGGTCATTTGAGGATGGTGATGCAGACACTCCGGGAACATCAGCTATATGCCAAGTTGAGCAAGTGTGAGTTCTGGCTGAAGGAACTAGCATTCTTGGGACACGTGTTGTCCAATGGAGGAGTAGCAGTTGATCCGAAGAAGGTTAATGATGTGTTGAGCTGGAACCCGCCTCGGGATGTCAGCGAGATCAGGAGTTTCCTTGGAATGGCCGGATATTATCGGCGTTTCATTGAAGGATTCTCCAAGATTGCTAAACCCATGACGGCGTTACTGGAGAAAAATGCCAAGTTCATTTGGACAGAGGAGTGTCAAACCAGCTTCGAAGAGTTGAAGAAGAGGCTGACAATAGCACCTGTACTGGTATTGCCCGACATAGCCAAGAGCTTCTCCATCTACTGCGATGCATCCCGTCTAGGACTCGGGTGTGTACTCATGCAAGAATGGAGAGTCGTGGCATATGCATCAAGACAGTTGCGGAAGCATGAGCAGAACTATCCGACACATGATCTGGAGTTGGCAGCTGTGGTGCATGCTTTGAAGATTTGGAGGCTTTACCTGATTGGGCACAAGTGTGACATCTATACTGATCACAAGAGCCTGAAGTATGTCTTCACTCAGTCAGAACTGAATATGAGGCAACGCCGATGGTTGGAGTTGATCAAGGACTATGATCTGGAGATCCATTACCACCGTGGCAAGGCTAACTTGGTGGCAGATGCTCTGAGCAGGAGAAGCTATGTGAACAGGATCGCCGGCCATTGTCTACCTGAAGAACTCAGTCGGGAATTTGAGAAGATGAGTCTGGAGTTCGTGACCAGCATCACAGAGATGATGGTAGAACCGACTCTTGAATAGGAGATCCGGAAAGGACAGCTTGGTGATGAAAAGATCAAGGAAATTGTGGAGAATGTTGCCGTAGGAAAGGCCCTTGGTTTCCAAGTGGATGAACAAGGAACCTTGTGGCACGGGAAGAGGATACGTGTGCCCGATATAGCGCAGATCAAGGACACGATCCTAAGAGAAGCGCATGATTCGGCATACTCGATTCATCTAGGAAGCACCAAGATGTACCAAGACATCAAGGAAAGATTCTTGTGGTACGGATTGAAACGTGATGTGGCGACACATGTGGCACTATGTGACACTTGCCAGAGAGTTAAGGCTGAACATCAAAGACCAGCCGGATTACTCCAGCCCTTGAAGATACCGGAATGGAAATGGGAAGAAGTTGGCATGGACTTCATCGCTGGTCTACCCCGCACACAGCGAGGATTTGACTCCATTTGGGTGATTGTGGATCGCTTAACTAAAGTGGCCCACTTTCTTCCAGTGAAGACCACCTACACCGGAGCTAGACTGGCAGAGCTATACATGGAGAGGATTGTGTGCTTACATGGAGTGCCAAAGCGGATAGTGTCTGATCGTGGTACACAGTTCACTTCACACTTCTGGCAGAAGTTGCATGAGTCTATGGACACTAAGTTACAGTTTAGCTCAGCTTACCACCCCGAGACAGATGGACAAACAAAGTGGACTAACCAGATTCTGGAGGACATGTTGAGGGCATGTGCACTGCAGTATGGTGTTAGCTGGGACAAGAGTTTATCCTATGCGGAATTCTCGTACAACAACAGCTATCAGAAGAGTCTGCAGATGGCACCATTCGAGGCTTTGTATGGCAGGAAGTGCAGAACACCACTGTTCTGGAATTAGACTGGAGAGAGTCAAGTCTTCGGGCCTGAGATACTCAGAGATGCAGAACACCAAGTGCAAGTGATTCGGCAGAACTTGAAGGTGGCACAGTCCAGGCAGAAGAGTTATGCTTATGTCAGACGGAGGGATCTCAGTTTTGCTGCTGGAGATTTTGTGTACCTCAAGGTGTCACCGATGAGAGGCGTGAAGAGGTTCAATGTCAAGGGCAAGCTAGCACCTCGATACATCGGACCTTTCCAGATACTTGGAAGGAAAGGTGAAGTGGCATATCAGTTGGGACTCCCCGAGCGATTGGCCGGAGTACACGATGTGTTTCATGTGTCACAGCTGAAGAAATGTTTGCGGGTGCCTGAAGAGCAAATCCCGATAGATGAGCTGAATGTGCAAGAGGACCTCACCTACGAGGAATATCCGGTCAGAATTCTGGAGGTGTCTGAGAGGGTGACAAGGAACAAAGTCATCCGGATGTGCAAGGTACAGTGGAGCCGACACTCGGAGGATGAAGCAACTTGGGAACGAGAGGAAGATCTCAAGACCGAGTACCCGCAGCTCTTCGCATCTACATTCGAATCTCGAGGACGAGATTCATCTTAAGGGGGTAGGTTTGTAACACCAAAAATTTACCTATTTAAAATTTTTAGTAATTAATTGGCTTTTATTTAAGTTGTTTGTAATTAATATAGGTTAAATGAATTATTTATGATTATTAAAATCAAATATAAGTTGTAGAAATATTTCTGTTGCATTCATGCTGCTGCACTTATTTTTGTATTGCTTGTGATTCAAACAAGAATTTAAATTTATTTAAATTCAAATTTGAATCACCTTGTTTGGAGCTCTAGAAAAGTTGCAAAACCCAGAGTTCACTTTCGCCCCTCAAACTTTTCCTCAGGTCTACTTCTGCTCCCCCTCCTCTTTCTCTGAGCGCAAACCACCCCCTCCACCTGGGCCCGTCTCCCCGAGTCGGCCCAGCGCCACCCACTCCCTCCCTTTTTCCTCCCTGGCCCAGCTCGCCCCCTCCTCTTTCCCACTTGGGCCTTCTCCCCGAGCAGGCCCAGCAACCCGGCCCAGCGCGCGACCCGCCTTCCCTCTCTCTCTCCCACTCGCCGACAGCCGTGGCCCACCTGTCAGCTCTCTCCCTTTCCTCCCGCCCGACGCCTCCTCCCCCTCCGGCGCGATATGCGCCGCTCGGCTTGGCCCTTGGCCCATCCCCGCGCCGCCGTGGACCATCGACGAAGCTTCGTCGAGCTTTCCCCGCTACTTTGCCTTCCTTTTGTGCTGCGCCTCCCTATTTGGAAGGTGCTCCTCCACATGGAAGGGCGGGATCCGCCGCCGCCGCCGCAATTCGGCGTAGCACACACGCCAAGGGGCCCCTGCGCCTTATTTAAACGAAGCCCGGAGGTCCCCAACCCTCACCAAACCCCCCCCCCCCCCCTCGGCCTCTAGCTCCCCAACCTCCCTCTCCTCATCAAGCGCCGCCGTGCTCTTCCCCGACCTCACTGCGCCTTCGTCGACCGGCCGCTCCGGCGCCGTTCCTTCCAACTTGGCCCTTCCAGGAGCTTTGGGCGAAGGTAAGGAAGCCCCCAAGCCTCCCCACTTCCGCTCTTGAGCACTACAACGCGCGTTCGCCCTCGCCGGAGAGTCACCCCCGCTGATCACCGTCGTCCGGCCACTGCGCCGCGCTCCCCAAGTTTTGATCTAGCCAGCCTTGTTCGCCGTGCTCCTAAGGTCCTGTAGAGCCAGACCACGTCCAAATCCGTGGGCTGTAGCCCCAGATCGACCCTGCGCCGGCGATGCACCGCAGCTGCCCGCTCAGCGCCGCCGCGTCTCCAAGTCGCCGCCAGCAGAGCATCTCCCCCATCTCATCGGGACCCTTGGATCAAGATCCGATGGCCCACAAAGCCCCCCCACCCCGAGTCAAAAGGCCAAATAACGGTCAGTGTTGGCATTTTTCTAAAAGAGCCCCTGCCTTTTCCACAAATCAACCCGCGGTCCTGTTAAGTTCAAAAATAATTCCAGTTAGGTCCTGAGTTTTATGGAAAACCCCCTGATCTTTTTAATTATAGAACCCACGGTCCTGAGTTGCGCCTTTTACGCGTTAGCCCTCGGGTTTTTTATGAAATTATGTTTAGGTTCCTGGGTTTTTTCACACTAGCCCCTAGAACTTTTAAAACATTGCAAGCAGATCCCTAGAACTTAGAAAACTCATATCTTTTTTGTTCTAGCTCCGATTAGTGTGATTTTCGCGCTCATGTGTTCATAGTGAAGCGTAGAATATTTCTAAAAGCTTTATTTGTACTGTTTCTACTGTTTGGTGTACTGTTCTAATAGTTTATTATTTGTTTGCATGTATTGGTTTGCGTGCTCGCTTATATGGTGATTTGTGTCCAGTCAGTGAGCCTTTCGCGTTGGACTTCGAGTACGTGGGAGACTTTTTGGAGCAGGACCCACAGCAGCAGTAGCAACAGCAGCCGTCCTTCGAGGAAGGCAAGTTATAGCACGAACAATCCTTTCTACCTACTCACTTGTATTAAATTATTTCATACTTGTATGTGTCTAAATTTGATGTACCATTAAGGTTCTACCTAGTTTTGTTTCCCCTATCCTTGTTTACCTTGGGTTATTGCATTTGGGTAGAATCTTTGCTTTGCGCAGCTACTGTCATTATCATTTAATTGTTAATCTTGACTTAATGGTTCACTTTAACATTTATGATAAAACATGCTTTTTAGCAACTTGGTTTAGGGAGCCAGAGCATGTGCTTCGTGCTTTGTTCTAGTGTCTCTCCGTAAGGTCCAGTTCTTAAAGCGGCAACCCAGGAGCCTGTCACCACCGCTAGAACTATTATGGCTCTGGTCTTCGTCAAGTAGCTTGTACGGCTCTAGCTTGTCAGTGGTTACCGTCGGGGCCAACGGCGTTATGGGAAGCATGGGTGAGAGTATGTCTTGATCCACCGAGGACGGATTATCCGTTGGCTATGTCTCGTTAGGCACAGTCCCGTGCTGGGAGCCCTCGCGTTGGAGCTCCACATGTTGCGCATTGGTTGGCTTGCGTAGCCTGCGCTCTGGACGCCATTGACCCCCTCACGTTGCGCCCTGAGGGTCTGTCAATCTCGGTGCCTGGGCCATACTGCGTGTGTTGTACCATAATCGGCCACTGTCTTGTTAGGGTGTCTTGTGAAAAACCTCATAGCGTCCCTATGCAGTCACACCTCGGAAGTGTTGATGTGCGTGACTGGGTGCAAAGTTCTTTGAACTTTTACGCGACTGGTGGGTAAAGGGCGAAACCTCTGCAGAGTGTAAAATCTATCATGATAGCCTTGCTCAGGGTCACGAGCGGCCTGGATCCTTTTTTATTAGAAGATGATGTTTATTTATGCTTAATGTCACTTATACCTTATTAATTGGGTTACAACCGGGATTTATTCACTTATAGTAATTTGGTTAATGTTAAAATGAACCCACTAAAAATGCTAATACAGTTCAGCCGTGTCTAGCCTTTTTGAGCCTTCATATACCCGTGTTATACTTGCTAAGTAATTGTTTAGTTACACTTGCTATTTTATTCAACAAAATCCCGGATGGGTAAACAAATTGGGCTGGGCATGAGTCTGCTGCTGAGTTTCCAGAAGATTTACCGTACTACTGAGTTGTGATCTCCCAGTCAGAGTCCATGTGGATTGCGGCTCGTATTAGTCTTCCGCTGTTATTGTTTAGATCATTTATGAAGCACTATGATGTAAACATTTTATTAAATGAAGAATTTATTGCAGCATATGTTCTCTGTTTATCATATTTGTTCGCTATATGTGTACTATGACTTGCTGGACACACATATGGCCGCATTCGGGTTTTTGCGAAAATCCGGGTGTGACACGCAACCAGCACAACAGAAGACGAACGACATCATGCAACAATTACAGATCAGTTTTTTATGAGGTGTAATATATATTCTTTTTTATAAAACAGGAGGGGTTGCCCCCTACTCACGATGCTGCTGGATAACCAATCCCCGTATCCATATCCGTATCCGTATTGTATGGGGAGGGTATGGATTACCCGTATGTACGTGGATATGGGGAGGACAACAGAGGATATTACCCGTTTTATCTGTTACCCGCTCTCAATAGATTCCATCGGCAAGGGAGGAAGAGAGCTGCAGTAACTTGGTGTAGCCGCCGGCTTTCTCCGCGGAGGTCGCCGTCCACCGCGGCGCTTGCGTCCTCACTGGAGACGCTGTCGAGGATGTAGGTGACGCGCTCGGAGAAGAGGACGCCGCGGAAGGTCTCGCTGCGGCCGAGGACGGTGGGGCCGAGGAAGACGCCGACGAGCATGTGGTTGACGAAGCGGGACTGGCTGAGGCGGCGGAGCAGGATGTGGCCGGCGGCGGAGAGGACGAGGATGACGGAGACCTGGACGAGGAGGAGAGGCAAAGAGAAGCGGAGAGGCTGGTCGATCAGGAACATGCCCTGCGAGTTGACGAGCTCCGGCAGCAGCAGAGACAAGCACCACTACGGCAGTAGCTTCGGCAGCAGAAGTGCTCCACTACGCATACGCAGCAGAGGAGCCCCGTCCTTGTGCCCCCGGGATTGAGCTTCTCGTCGCCGCCGTACTGGGCACAGCTGCCGGCGAAGCTACCCATTGGCTAATCCATATCCATTGGGTATTATCCTCTTGATATGGGGATGGATAGTTTGGAGATGGGTAAGTTACAGGCATGGATACGGATAACCCATGTGCTGCCCAACGGTAATGCGACCCCCGACCGATTATATTTATATTGAAAAGAAAGTAAGCAAACAAGGTCATGTACAAGCAAAAGAGGGGAAGAAGTTTGAAGGATTACACTAGAGACTCAAGCCATTGTTCTATAGCTGGAAAGTAAACTCCTTTTGCCCGATGCAACATCAGAGCAAAGCTTCTTGAACATAATCATACTGTTTTCAACCCTTGACTGATATTCTTGAAGATGTAATCATTCCGTGAGATCCATATGGACCAGCTCATAAGAATTATTACTTCAATGAAGAAAGGCACACAACTTTCTAGTGTGGTGAAAGGATCCATTGGATCCACAGTGATCAAATGAAGAAACGCCCAGCAATCATGTGCAAATGCACAATCAAGAAATAAGTGTTGTAATGTTTCCTCGGGAGAAATCTGACAATGTATGCAGTTATACGAAGGCAGCTGCATATTTGTCCGTTTCAATAGGCCCCTTGTATTGAGACGATCGTTTAGCAATTGCCAAAACAAGACCTTATGGTTTGGCTGACATGTTGATTTCCATATCCACTTGAAAGCAGGCTGTAATTCCCTATGACCTGTCAGGGCATTGTATGCTTTTGCTACAGAAAAAATGGGACTGCTCCAAATATAGGACTAGGTATCAAGCTCATTTGTGAGAGCCAAGGAGTCTAATAATTCTTGCAGCTATTGGTATTGTTGGAACGCTTCTTCTGAAAGGGGTACATGGAACAAATTATGTAAGTGAGGCATTAGCTTCGTTTTGCTGATGGATATGAGTTTATTCTTTGTAAAGGAGAAAAGTTATGGGTAGTCGATCCTTGGAATTCTACCCAACCACATATCGTCCCAGAGGAGACAAGTGCGACCATCAAGAACGGTCACGGTTGCCATCCTTTTAAAAGAATCTAACAATTTTAGAATATCCAGCCACCAAAAGGATCCTTACTTTGTATGACAAGGAACTTTTCCGTTAGGATAGTACTTCTCCCAAATCAGCTTAACCCAAGGGATCTCATCTCTGTTTAGGAATTTGTGTCAATTTTTCAAGAGCAAAGCCTCATTTTGTTGTTTTAAGCTCAAGACACCCAATCCTCCTTCTGAATTGGGCAATGTCACAAGCTTCCATGCTGCCTTTGGTGGTTTTTCTGGCGTTAATATTGGATCCCCTCCGGAGACAGTTTTCCCTGAACTTATCAACTTGCTTGATGACCATACCTTGGAGAGAGAAGGTGCACTTGAAAAATGTTGGAAAAGTTGTGAACACCGAGTTTTTAATTTCCAATCTACCAGCCAGGGAGAAAAACTGGGATGTGCAGACTAATCTCTTTTTTCATCTTGAGACCAAGGGCCAAAAATCCTCCACTCTTGTGTAATATATATTCTTTGGAAGTTCCAAACACAAAACCAGAGGTTCCACAAACATGGTCATCTATTTTTTTTTGAGAAAGACAACACATACACTCACAAGCATGCACACTCACGTGAATACAAGTACGCAAACCTTACCCCTAGGAGCACCTGAAAAGACTGGACCGGTAAATCCAATCTTGAGATTTATGAAGTCACCATAGGCGTCTCCCTATCAACGGAGACGTCGGCTACCACTGAAAGAATAGCACCGGTTAATTTCTGAAATAAATCCAGAAAAATATGACACCCTTGCTGAGTCGAGCACTCCAACCCATGTGTGGAGGTTCCAGAAGGAATCTTACCAACTTATCTACGATCAATTCACTAGTGATCTGGAAAATTGACCTAGAGAGATCTAAAAATCTTGAAATTTTTCTAGTAGATAATACACATCAAGATGAATCCATTGTAGTTAAAACTGGCATAACAGATATTCTAGATTTGAAATGAAAATTCTTCCCAGAGCACTATTTTTGGATTTTCGGGTAAGTTGTTTGGCCTCAAGATGGTCTATAGAATTCGGGAAAAAAACACCTAAATTCAAGATTCAAAAAGTACTATTTTATCATGCTAACTCTCATCATAGGTGTTATGGTGAAAATCCAAGTTTCTTCACAAGCCATATACTAAACATGAAGTTTTTAATTTAATTTCAAGTCCCATATATTCCAATTGGGCTCAAAAGATGCAAAGATGCTAGATATTATGCACATGTATATGTCATATTTTGGAAATTGGGTTGTTACAGGTTCAAAACTAGTAGAGTGAGAGATTGGAATTCAATGTGTATGCCTACCAATTAAGCAAGTGTTCCGTCCGTTACGTCTTTCTCTATATGTACTGCATAATTGCTAAGCAGGCACGAGGTGATTGGAGATTTGTGTAGGAATTTTCTTTATCACTCCATAGTTCAGTTCTAGGTTAGAGATGAAGTTCACTTCAGGTCACGAACTAGGGTCGACAACGGTGGGTCGGCAATTTGAACACCATAATTCGAAAGGAGAGGAGTTTACAAAGGTATCCTTATGTCCGTCCTTGTATTTGGAAATGAGATAATTCATATAGCATTCTGCTTCCTGGTACATGTTCAAGGTGTCCTGTATACAAAGTCATATGCATATATATAGGCTGCCAATGCCCGTACACGTACACATGTTTAAAATTTGGAACTCAATACTAGTTAGTACTTAGCATACATCATTCACTAGGGAATCAAATCTTTTCAAGAGTTTGATTATCTAGTAATGTACATGTACATATAGACTAACATTGTGCATACGTGCACACATAAGCATGCGCAGATCGATCTATCTAGAATGGGGCAGGGAAGCAGGGTGGGGCATGAGCCCCCCTACTGGCTTCGGACTTGTGGAAAACCTCTGTGCATTTTGTGTGTCCTAGAAAGTAGGTTGGAAACCCCCTACACCCCATGAAATTTGTGTGCCCTAGAAGGTAGGTTGAAGGAGCTCAAAACGTCTAGAGATAACTAGATGCATCGTTCAGCTCTTGAGCTCAAATCGTCTAAAGATAGCTAGAAGCATCCTTTGACTCTCGGTTCCATATCTAGTCAAGTTTACAATGACATGGACACCACTGTAGATAGTGAGCTCAGGCTCAGGCATATACATATTTGTCCAAAGCGTGCCCTTGGTGCTCTGTGTCATGTTGAATTCATGTGGGGTCATCGTGCCTTTTTGTTTCCATGCTTTGTATGACTTGTGCTTGCCTTTTTTTTGCTCATGAGATGGCGTGAACCGATAGATGGTGTGCATCGGCCAGCAAAACCGCTAGGCCGTTTTGCATTATATCCAGCTCAATTAGCAACCACTCATCCCATTACACCTTCTCTATATGATATTGCAGAATCGCTAAGTAGACATGAGATGATTTAAGAATGTGTTAGATTTTTCTTTATTCACTCCATGGTTCAATTCAAGGTTAGAGGCCATTAAGGTCATGCACATAGTAACAGGAAACGGGGTCGATGGAATGTTCCTCGACCCGGGAATGCCGTCCCAATTCGTGGGTCGGGGCCATCATGGGTCATCGTCTCAATTTTCGTTGGATCATCGTCCCCACCCCGTAGAGTCATGAACTCAGGATCAAGGTCCTGGAGGTCGCCATGGATAAGCTCCAACATAAGGCAGGCACGATGTTGCAGCATAGATGTAAAGCACAGTAATTGGTAGCTCCAACATGATGTAAAGCATAGTAATTGGCAGCCCATCTAGCCCTTTTCTTTCTTTCCTTTGTTTTCCTTGACTCTTCTATACCCCGTTCCGGGTTCATCGACCCGACACTCTTTGGTTCACGTACCATATTATGAATTTTCGTCTCAAAAAGGTATACCCCTCCGTATCATAATTTTATAAAGCATCGACTCTCGATCCCGTTCCTCGACCCAATCGATCCGGGAACTTTGTGACTATGGTCATGCATACGTAGAGGGATATTGACGTGGTGTGTTGGAAGATCGTGAAGTAGTGGAGTTATCAAAGGTGTCGCTACGGAAGAGGAGGACAAGCATCATTGAAAACCACATGCAGGAACTAGGGATGACGGCAATGGCAAGAGGTATAGTCTCAGCCTCGCAGGTAGTCTACTGGCTACACCAATATTAGACATGGTGACGATGACAAGAAGTTGGCATATGAGTTGTTGTGCAGGGTGAAAGAACCGAGCGAAATCGACATTCGTGTCCAGTGGCGGTAGTAGTGGCAACCGGTTTGCACATCAACACCGGTAGGGAAGGTCATTATCCAAAAAACAAAAACACCAGTAGGGAAGGTGGTGACAAAGACGTGTCATGTTGACAGAGGTGGTGGCGGTATCCCAAACTGTGCTCGAAACCTGGCCCAAGAAGTCCAAAAATGTAGGCCCGCATGTATGGGTCTGAGCAGAGGTTAGCAGGCCTGCAAGAAACTACTGCCCGAGCCCAGTCCGAATTTTTTTTTATTCACTTTGTCGTCCATCAACATAGATGCAAGATTTTTGCACGTTTTTATTCGAGACCCCATCAAAATACAAGTAATACAGCCAAGTCGTAGCTGAGCGTAGACAGAGCAAGGGCAATAGGTATACAGCATCTAATTTTTATGAGTTTATATGTTGGTTGGCATCTGACTGTGTTCAATCAATATTCAACAAGTCAACTTTTACTCGGAAAAAAAACAAAGTCAATTTCGTGATGCAATGTGATAAACTGGAGGATTGCTAACCAGTGCATCCTTTAAGAGAAAGTTGAGCACGATCAACAACCGTAGCATTCACCTAGAATAGAAAGAATTACAAAAATTGTCAGCTTTATGCAATTGAAATAACATGAGATATTTCTCCCACACGAAAATAAAGAAAATTCTGAGGAAATATAATATCGCTTCTGATTTGCTTATAATAGACCATCGTTAGCCTGTTTGGCCTCTATTATGATGACATTACTCATACCTTTGTTGTGCATGCGCACAACTCAGTACTGATGAGACCTCCAAGTAAAGAACTTGGCAATTGATTCTCTTCAGTCTTCTCGTACCTGCTTACAAGTTAGATGATCAGTAACTTACAAATCCCCCTTGTCCATTCCTTGTATCCAGCGAGCAATGTCAGTTTACAAAGCTATATTCGTTTTAAATAACCAACACAGCCAATGATTACTCAAGTTCTCATAAAAAAAAGATAACTAACCAAATAAACAAATAACCAATCAGTACACATCTTTGCTATTGGATACAGGCACTGTGGCTCGCTTGGGTTCCCTCCTCCCCGAAGGCTTTCTCGAGAAGGTATACTAGATCTGCGCTGCAAAGCCAATCAGAGTTACCAGAGAGAGGGACCAAGAGAGCCATGCCAATTGTCACTCTTCATTCTGACTTATATGCAGACAACATTAGAGGGATATGGAAATGAAAGAACTTAGCGGACATTTATAGTAAAAGTGCTCAGAAGCTACTATGCATGATGCAGCTATCACAAATTTCTAAAGTAATCTGACCAAGACATGCAACAACTGATGTATAATTAAAACAAGGTGCTATTGGATTACAGAGCAGTAAAGTGATAAACATAGGCTCAACCGCCTAGAAAGAGACCATATGCTTTACCTAGTGGAACTATCTTTTCTAAGAAAGCATTTGTCTGATGGTATTTGACTGTGCCCATCAATTAGTCCATCTCAAGGTTCAAATTGATTCTTACATGCAGTTTAACCACCATCTTTCACGCCAGCTCATCTAGTATCACAAGGCTAAAACAAAATTAATCGGCTTTGTTTCAAAAGAAAGCTAAACACTCACTTTGATGTTTATCAGGCTTTATCAGACATGATGCCTATGCATAAGACAATAATACTACATGCCAACATAAGTTCTTGATAAGTTGAGTGGAGTTAATATATTAACCGCATCACAGGGTTTGCTCTTCACTAATTAATTTCTTTGAAGATGCAAGATGAAATCACAACTTTTATTGGTAAAGCATGCCCACTTCCCTAAATTTTAATCAGAATTGCCAAGGAGTGAATGAGCTGTCCAATAAAAGTAGCATGCTTGGATAGCTGTATGAAAATGCTGTTGTGCAAGAAACTATCTTGTGATTCCCACTCACCAAATAAACATACAACCACAAGGAGAAACAGCATAGCAGAGATCCATACATAATCGAAGATGTTAATCTGAACCTAGCAATTCATTTTTTGCATTTGCACAGGACAAGTTCAACCAGAGACAAGTGGTATTCACCCACAGGCTAACTAAATAAGAATTTGACAAGAGTCTCGTATTGGATAGAAATATAGTGTAGAACTCCAAAGTGACCCTTGGGTTTAAGGAGTAGCCAAACAACTTCTCCACTAATAAAAAGAAGCTCTAGGCAAAAGATCCACAAAGGTGTAGATCTGGAGCACAGATGGTACGATAAGTAGTTAATTGTCAGTGTCAGCATCTCTAGAGGACATCTTTTGCTGCCCAACATATCTATGATAAGTCAATACAAGATTCTTACAGCTGGCAAAGAAAATTTTACAGCAGCGACCTGTGGAAGCATATGAAAATGAACCTTATATCAGATTTGTTTTATTATTTCACAAGCAGAAGAGAAATAGCTTGTCCACAACCATAAAGGAAGAGTTGTGAAGGAAAAAGCACAGGTTTGCCACTCCCAACACATACCTTTTAGATATAGCTACATAATTCAGTTATATATGATAGATAACAAAAAATAAAAAAGCGCAAAGATACAATTTCATTTGGAAATTTGAGGATAAATCTCAAAGCGAAAATTCAAAATATAGTCGTAAAAGAGGGGGCATTTAAATTTGATGATCATACACCATTACACGCCTATTGATAGCAGATAAATTCCTATGCACTAGCTAAGGTATAGGTTCAATAAAATGCAGTGAATCATGACACAACTGAATATGGTTCTTGTCAACCATTTAGCTTCAGTTTGTTGAATAGCCCTTTTTTTCACGTTCTAATCAAATAATTGAAAAGTAATGACATCAAATTTAACAAATCATGGAGATGAGAATCTAGTAGTGTTGTCCCTATAGCCTGGGGTTCTGATTCTGAATAATCTTTTTAGGTGCAGACGGATTCTACATTCTTCGACTTCTGGTTCCATTCCATAGTTCATTCTTTTTAAGCCACTTGTAAGTTAATAGCATCTGATGCATCTGATGCATGCATCTAACATCATCATAAGGTCATCAGGTAATTCCTCCAACTTACTGAATATTTCACTCTGTTAGTCTGTAAACTATCTGTTACTCTGTTTAAAACTACGTGTTTGAGTTTGTCCAAGAAAGAATACACAAGACTCAATTGTTCGAGGACAAGGTGCAATCACAGGACAAAATTCTAGCAAATAATTACCTAAACAGTGTTTGTATGGAATTGTCAGTATGAAAGCGCCAGATATCAACAGCTAAGTGCATAGAGACCTGGTACATGTATGGTGCTTCAAAATTAGACAGCTAAGAAGCCAGTAATAATAAATTAGAAATGTTGCAAATTAAATTCTCTTGATACAGAACTACCAAAGTTCAAATTGCGAGCATCCAAGCACTGAGATCAGTGCAATGACCTACAACAATTGTCCAGTTATAGATCGGGCTTCATCAACCGATTCAACAAGGGAATTGGTCCGCAGCAGCAACTACTAGTACCCTCTCCTAGCAACTAAAGACCAGCATCCCTCAGAAAACATTCTGCTCCTATTTCGACCCAAATCCCCCATCCATTTCAGGGGTTCACATCTGGACGAGATCAGATACTTGAGTCGGTTGAAATGTACCTAGTTAATCCAACACAACGCATCATATTTCACTCCTGCGCCACGCTCTTGCCGACGATGCCCTTGCCCTGCAAATGCTCCATCTCCGCCATGGCTCCAGAGGACGCCACAGTGGGCAATGCATCGTACGACGATCCATTATGCCTCCTCCCGGTACCGGCGCCCCCGTCAACCCCGAACCACCTCGCCACCCCGAGCAGCACCCCTGCCGCGACGGCGGCCACGACGACGCAGTGCACGGACAGGGCGAGGTCCATGACGGCGACGGCCCTGAGCCTGGCCTCCTCGACCTCGCACCGCGTGGCGGGGGGCGCGGCGCCACCGGCGTCGAGGAGGCGGTGGCACCCCGCGGGCACGCACGCATCGACGTAGAGGGTGAGCCCGGTCTGCGCCGCCCAGAGCCCGCCCACGGCGCCCACGCATGTGAGCCCAGCCTCCGCGACGAAGTGCGCGGCGGCCGCCGCCGTGCCCCTCGCCGCGGGGGCGGAGAGGGACGAAGCGAGGGAGGCCGCGGCGGCAGCGAGGAGGAGGATGCGCGCGACGTCGAGCGCGTGGTGCTGGAGGTCGGAGGCCGGGAGCGAGGCGGCGAGGAGGCCGGCGGCGCGGGCGAGGAGGAGGAAGGGCAGGGAGAGGAGGAGCGGGCGGAGGAGAGGGAGGTGGGGCTGGGGCGGGAGGAACGGGAGCGGGAGGAGCGGCGGGAGGAGGAGCAGCGGGAGGAGCGGCGTGGGGCCGAGCGGGAGGAAGGCGAAAGGGAGCGCGAGGAGCGGCGGGAGGAGGCGGAGGAGCGGATGGCGGAGCAGGCGGAAGAGGCGGTGGTGGTGGAGGGAGGACGGGGAGAGGTGGGAGACGGCGGCGGCGAGGAGGTGGGAGAGGGAGGCGGCGAGGAGGGAGAATGCGAGGGCGAGGTGGCACGCGAGCAGCAGCGCCTCCGCCATTGCTGTCGGTTGCAGCGCGGTCGGGGGGGCCCGATGTTGAGGAGGAGAGGAGGATACCGGAGTTTTTGGGCAGGGGAGCGGGGCAGGAGGGCGGCGAGAAATGCGGCGGGGCGGAGGAGCGAGAGCGCGGTCAACCGTGTTCGCGAGGACGGCGGTGGGGCACCGGTTGCCGGCGGCCTAGGACTCTAGGAGAAGGAATCACAGAGCATGAAGTGGCAAATTGAAATTTAATCTCACCTAGAGCTGTGTGAAGTTTGAAAAAATTTAAAAGCTTTTAGGAACTGTTTCAACGGATTTGCACCATTTTCGAGTGTTGGACCATTTGCAGTTGCTCCCATCGACCGCATGACAGATGCCGGATGCCATTACTTTTGTTCATATGATTGCCGACTCAACAATTACCCATTGGGTTCAAGTGCAATCATAATGTTCGTATGAACCCAACCAATAATTCAACATACAAATTTGTAAAAAATTTCCCAGGACATGACCTTTTGATTTCGGATCAGATGTAACTTCTGATTTATATGTTCCTGAATTTACTATGCAAAATGTTTCTTCTAACAGATCAGAGTGCTTTTCTGAGATTTTTCTTCCATCTTCAATTCAACCATGCTAAGCTTATACATTGAAGCACAACCTGAACTTCTACACAACTTGTACAAAACCAATGTGTCACTGGCAATCTGTCGCTGTCTGCTTGGACAGGCATTTACAATACAATAGCTCACAGACCGGGTTCCCTAATATTTATTTTTATCTAACAAATGGTGTATATGGTTAATGCCATCGCTACCTACCAGTTAGTCGGCAACATTCTGATAGTTCATCTGTCAAAAATCCTGGTAGAATTCTGAATATAATCTATTTTGTCAGATGGGATCTAAACTTAGTTCTTGGAGCTCCCCAATGTCACTGCTGCATCTCAAGATAGTGATTATGCAACAGGCAATCCATCGGCAATTGCTATCAGCAAATGTAGAAAATGCAATCTGTGGCTTCTTGTCCAACGTCCTGTAAAATTTGGCAGACCGACTTCAGTGAGGAAGATGATTAGGGAACAATTGCCAAAGGAAAAAAATGGGAACTTTTGGGCTTAAGAGCATACCAGTTTGTGTACAGAACTATAGGCATACTCTGTTATGTTAACAATTTTGACAGACTTTTTCCCTAACCAATAATGTGTATGATCGGGCATGCCTTGGCTTGCCAGAGCCTGAGTGCCAGGAACATCCATGATCCATCGCAGACTAACCAAAATGCGACGACTGCTTTCTCCGATAGACTTTCTGTTCGAGCATGAATAGTTTGTTCCCTTTCATGTCAGCAGCAAAAAGCCTTCAGTTCTTGTAAAAATAATCTAGTACTTCACAAGGGCTGGTATTACAGCATAGCAGTCTGCTAAGCAATGAAAAAGCCAATTCAGAAGCAGAGTGTCTGGTAAACTGACGAGTAGTTCAGCCTACAAAAGAGCACACTTGTCAAAAAGGCAATACAAATGAAAAAGGGAAGACACATTCAAAAGGAAAATTCTAACAAGGGACATGATGCATGATGCGCAGAGTTACTTAGACTTGGCACTACACAACAAGGCAGCAGGCTGTCATGCCAATTTTTCTAGGTATTAAGGCTTTTGCAAACGAAATAATTAACAATAACCATAACTCATGATAAACAAAACATAGTTAAGTTACAGTTTTATGTCATGTAGCCAGTAGGTAAATGACTGAGTTTGTCACTAGGAAGCTGGAACAGGAGGTCGCTTCTTGTTTCTCTTTCATCTATTACATTAGACACATGGCCCTATTCGCTTGACTTATACTGATGGCTTATGCTGATTCGTTGTGAGAGAAAAATACTGTTGGCTAATGACTTATGCTGATTCGTTGTGAGAGAAAAATATTGTTGGCTGATAAGTATAAGTCAAGCAAACAGGCCGCATCGGTTGATAGAAGGATTAGCACTAAACCACTAGTCATTGGGCTGCACACCTAGATTAATGACATCACTTACAGACAACAGATGAGGTTATGTAATTTGGCAACATTGTTCAGTTGGATACTGAACATCAAACCTATAAACCCCAAATTCATGCATGAATAAAATACTGCTTTGGTTCCTTAAAAAACGATTACTTTGCCAGCTTTGTTTATAGTATTTTAACAGTGATCACTGTAAGCTGATTTTCCTCACAGCTCTATCTGATCTGAGAAATTGCATATTCAGACACATGGATCTTTACCTTAATTTCTTTTCCAACGAATGATAGAGAATTCCGATGTGTTTCAGAAGTCATCGCTTCTGTCATGAGCCTAAATACCTTCCTGTTCATGTTTGTTTTCATGAATATTGTTTTGCCAGAGGGATATATCCGACTGATACCAAGATCTGCTGCCATCCGCCTTACATAGAGCTTTTTAAGTAGCAACTGCAATAAAAAGAAAGTACAACAGAATAAGCCACTAAACTGAAACAATCAAGTCTGATTATATTAGCACTTTCTGACCTCCATATCACGGGGCTCCTTTCCATATCGTCGACGAAGATCTTCTGTGAACTGTATTAAGGTCCATAGATCTTTCTCTGCAGCCTTTGCTGCTTCGTTAAGCAATTCAACAGGATTTTCCAGGTAACTTATATATTCAGAGGAGAGATGAGGAGAAATGTTTATGTCCAGCTGCTTGAAGAAAAGAGCCACTCAGAACAATATATTAATAAAATGGCAAAATACCATTATGCAATGCTTGCATAAGAAGATATGCTGCCCAAATTGAGAAGTATTTTCAGGTTCACCTGAACATCTTTGTAAGGAACGGGTACAAGGCAAAACTGATCAACCTGAAAGAGTGCAAATAATCATGTCAAAACTATCACAGAAAAATATCATGAAATGCGGAAATCGCAGTTAGAACTTAGCTAAAAAAATATTTAATATTAAAAGGAAAACATAATTCTTCCCGAATAGTTTCAAACTGGAATTGCTTACAGGTTGACACATAAGGACTAGCCAAAACTCTTAATTATCCTTTGCATGATCTCAAGACTCAAATAACAATAATGCACACCCCATGAACAAGGCAAATAATATGGTTAAAAAGGGGATGGCATATCATGAGACTTGTACGCCAGTAAGAAGAAGAAAAATCGTTCACAACAGTAGTTCTCTTCTTGGCCAAGATAGATGCATCTTAGTACCTCCATTCCATTTTATTTGACATTGGTTGCATACTAAGAAGTGACTAGCCCTACTGATGCAAATGTATAGAAGACGATTATATGCATTATTAGTGCTTTTTGACTTTGGTGTTTCAAGTATGGTAAGGGAAATTTTCAGAATTCGGAAATCAATTTCTGCCTTTTTTTTGCCCAAAAAGCCCAATCACAAATGTTATTTTCACCATTATATTGTATCAATAACAGTATTTGCAAGGAAGAAATTTCCTAAGGCTTAACATGATGTTAGATAACTAATGCCATGGTTACTAAATATGAAATCACAGTAATAGGCCCTATACGGGCCCAGAAAGAAAGCAGTAAGTATGAGAACAAAATGAGGGATTCATAAATATGTCCCCGGATAAATGAAGATACCTTTGACAAACTGTCAAAAAGCATATCAAAGAATAGATCAATGCCAACATTTGCAACATCTCCAGATTGTTGGTCACCAAACAAGCTTCCAAACCCCCTGATACCCATATCCTTCTCTGCAACATGGAAACCTTGGCCAAGCTCTGAATGCTCCTCAATAGCTCCAAGTCTATCCTGTAGATGGAAATGTTAAAATGGCAAATGTACAAGGCTCTGATCTGCAGGATATAAAATGGACTCTTTTGGAGTTCAATTCTTGCTTGATTCTGTAAAGCAAAAGAAGCCTCCTATTTACAGAGCCTCCCTGGCACATGGTTATAAAAATAAATAGCAGCCAGGTACTCCTCCGGTTAAAAATACTTTGACATTTTGGACATGCCTTGTTTTCCAATGTATCATTTTTCAAGTTTCCAAACAAAATACTTTAAAAGTAATAGTTAAAGTTTCACAAGTGTGACCTGATCTTAAAGTACTTATGAAAGCAACCAAATAAATAGCATGTTTCATATCTTAATGGCATTATATCTTTTGCCTATGCGGCTGCAGGAGGGGTTATCGGTGTGGCATTATCCTGCCTTAGTGCCTCATGTGTGAGTAGGTCTCATCTACAAATATGCCCAAACAGCTAAAGGAACTAGTCCCAGCTATTCTGTAAATTGATCTTAGCAAAACACATGTAACAAGCAGAAAATATCTTTGAATAATCAAAGGTTAGGTTCTATTTGCTACTCAGGACTTCCACATCTTCTATAACAGCCAAATATGCTTTCAGTTCAGATACAGTAAACACTATGAGACAAAATAATGGATGCAAATAAGATTATAGAAAAGTAGAAAGCATTTCTGTCGAGATCACCGTTGCAACTCTTGAGAGCAGAGACTTATCCGTGTAGAAGAGGTATGCAAAACCTTCCCTACCCGATCTTCCTACTCTTCCTCGTAACTGAAGGAAAGGAAAAACAATGGACTAGAGATTTAGAGAAGAGAGACATGCATCCTATCCTATTAATAATTAAAGTATTCATCAATGGAGCACAATTTAGAAATTAATCATACTGGTATGATCTGAGCTTCGATAGATCAAATAACTCTGCTAACAAGGCAAAGCGAAACGTACAATAAAGCTACCTGATACAGTTGGGCGAGTCCAAATAGTTCGGCAAACTGGACAATCATTGTATTGGCATTTGCAATATCTATTCCACTTTCAATGATATGCGTGCAGACAAGAATTTTCACTTGCCCACCGGAAAACTTTTCCATAGCTTCTTGTATGTTCTTTGACATTTTCTGTGGTGAATAAGTTTTAACAAAATAAATAGTGAATAGTTAGCAACTGGGAAAACACTTTCTGGGAGCAATAGTTAGCAATTTAAGATAAACACATGAATTGAATTGGCATGTTAAGCTTAAATGAATGAATTGAAGCATAAAACCATGAGCTATAGAAGAATCAGGTCGCCCGTGAATCGCAGACAGAACATGCGCTTGAATTATTTCAGATGATAACCAACCACAGATGGTACTATACACATAATTCAAGACAAAATAGTGGGGAATTTTCATTTGTGTCTTGGTTTTTAATACAATGCAAGGTATGCAAATATAGATATTGTTTACTAAAGAGCAACAAATTATGAAATAGCACAGTAAAGCAAATGTCCTGCTTAACAACTTAGTTGACCTACCTTTCCATGAGCCACAGCAATTGGTACATCTGGCAAAGAGTCCTTGAGAAACTGCAACACATCGTCTATTGCTGTTGAATGATGAAATGAAATATGAGAAATGCAGATGTGCTTTAAAATGTAATAGTGCACTGTTTTATCGAAAACATTCATACAGTTTTATCTCTTATTATATAAGATCCAATGCACCATAAAATAATATACAGACAAATCATATGCATATTTGTAAAACCAAAGCAGCCCAGTTCATACTGTCAACATTCCAAATGAGATATCTATAAGTTGGCTAAATAATATATACACTTTAACCAAGGCAGCTTTATAGCCAGGATTTATCTCGTTGATAGCATGATTCAGTGAATTTGACTCAACCAGGCCTACTGTTCCCCTTGGTAACAGTACAAAATTAACGAACAGTAAATTGAGAATTTTAATAAAACAAGTTTGCGATTCATGCATTATGAGGGTCAATCAAGAACAAAATTATCTGAAGATAACTAATTTGTGACCTTTTATTCGTGGTACAACATAGAATACTTGACCACCACGTTGCAGCTCAAACCTTATAGCTGATAGGGCCCTTTCTTTACTAAATGCCGACACGTATGTCTTCACAGCAACTCTTTCAGGAGGTGGTGTAGACATTAAACTGAAAGTAGAAATATACTTCATAAGAAAAAACAGAAAATGAAGTATAAAAGTTGAACGCAACTAAAGTGTTCGTTTTTCAAATAATGAAGCATGTAAACATAAACACTACAGGGACAACATTATCCAATGTATCAAGCATATCACCTGTTCACCTACCTGCATTAGTGTTGATTGTTGCTTAATTTTTTTATACTTTATTGTTGACTAATTTGTTGCAAGCTATAACAGTCCAATCATCCATGGAATCTAATATAGCAAAAAGAAAATGCATAGATTGTACTCTCACGGAGAGATCCTTACAGCACCACAAGTTTTATTTGGAACAATAAGGTTGAAGTGCTAGCTATTATTCATCTTCCGAACAAATATTAAACAAAATACAGTGATACCAAAAGCCCCGTCCATTATATTTTATGTTTATAACTTTGTGTTAACCCTAGATGGACAACAATCCAGTTATCAGCAGATTGGTAGAGACTAAAGGGAGCAAAACTAGATCGGTTAGCAAGTAATATTAAACTACCTGAATTTCTTGTTGATGTCTAATGATAATAATTAGCTAAGAATGGTCTTAAGAAAATAGTGTACCTAGTAACCATCATATTATGCAATAAAGAATAAACCGCATGTGTTTAAACTCCAAAAGATACAATATCTCCTCTCTCTCTCAACGAGAATAAAGGTAAAAGTACAAAAGAACATTGTTACTATGACCACACCTTACCTTGCATCACGGAAACCAGTCAAAGCCAGATACAGGGTACGTGGGATGGGTGTTGCAGAGAGTGTAAGAACATCAATAGAAGACTTGTATGATGCAATCTTCTCCTTTTGTTGCACACCAAATTTCTGTAAAGAAGAAACATGGAGTATGTGAACATATATGCATAAAAGAAAAACAAAATATGATAAGTTTAATTGAACTCAAACTTTCTTGCGTCAATCACATCATAACTTTTTGAGTAAATTCCTTATTTGACACCAAAACAAATGCCGATTCCTTTCTTGGCCCTAAAACTTTTTTCATTCTCTATTTGACACTGACTTTTAACTTCATTCCTTATTTGACATTTTCGTTACCTTCGAAAGTTAAGTCGGACAAAACATACTCCAAATCATCTCCAAAATTCATCAAATTTTTTCTACCAATATAACAAATAGACATGAACATATGTCATTCAAAACAATACATGCACTTTTATAGTTTTAAACTTAAAATCCATCAAACTAGATAGTTTTTAAAACTTATCTGAATTTTATCTCTCTAAAATGCTTTCAAAAAATTAAGAAAAATAACTAATATTTTTCGCATGTGATACAATAGCGTATAAAATTATTTTCCATCGTAAGTTAAATAAAATCATTCTTGTGGGCTTTGGAAAGAATGGAATTAGTTTAGCTTTCAAATAATTAATTCTTTTCTGGGCATTTTCCTTTCATCCAAAACATCTCGCAAAGTAATGCATAACACTACCAGACTAGAACAGCAAACAAACACAAATAAGAACAGGAGAAGACAGAGCATTTCAAGGACGGAAAAAGATGTAGCAAGATTCATAAATGTACTTGTTCTTCATCCACCACTAGAAGACCAAGATTGTTATAGGCCATCCTTTCTGTAAGGATTGCATGAGTTCCAACAATGATACGCAAATCTCCGTTCTTAATCTTTGTTATTAGCTCATCTTTTTCCTCTTTGTTCTGCAATAAAAGATATACCATGTTATGCAATGCAATTGATAGAGTTGACCCCTTAAGAAATAAATTATTTTAAGATGTAATAATTCTTGGATAGCTGAAGGTTGCAATACACTTGACATCAACACAACCATTCCAAAAGTTATGAATAATTATTAGAATTTCCTGTTGCTAATGGAAGAGAAGGATGAGAAAATATGCTTCACTAAAATACGTCGGTACAATAATCTGACAATTAATAACATTCAGCGAGAAGGCAGTACTACCACAGCTGTGCCTATCCAATATATCTATATGTTACCTTTCTAGCTCATAAAATAAGGCATATGTATATGTATTCTTTTTCACACCATGTTCGACTATGAATCAGGAGATTAGGGTGCAACTTTTCCTGGATCAAGAATTAAATATAAACTTAAATTGTACTAAAGGAAAAAAACTTGAATGCATTGCATTGTGGGATGCTGATTTCTGCCATGGAATACCTGAGCACCACTAAATATGGCAACCTTTATGTCTGGATAGTTGGCAAAACGCTCAGTCATTACATCGTAGTGTTGCTTGGCAAGTATTATCGTTGGTGCGAGAACCATAGCTTGATATCCTGCAGATACAACAATGAATATAGCACGCATTGCAACTTCAGTTTTGCCAAAGCCCACATCTCCACAGATTAATCTATCCATTGGTGTTTCCCTTTCCGTCAGATCTTTCTCAACATCTATAAAAGCCTGCCAACAGAATGAACACCATTTAATCCAGCACATCAATACTGTCGAGAAAGCATACAGTAATACGAGAAGTACATAATCATACAGACCATCACATAAATTAAGACAACTCCGTCATGCCTTTGTGATGAAAAATACAAAATTATACTAAATGTTTTTTTTCTAAAAAAGTGAGAATTAAAAAAAAATATCAATGGCATGCAACTATAAAATTTTGGATCCTAGTCAGGGCAATTTAGATGTTAATGGTATCAGGACAGTAGGATCCTAGTAGAACTATTGTGATTACTGATTAGAATTAGTTGGTTCTTTCTCATTTAGGCCCTGTTTATTTGAGCTGCAGCTTTTGCGCTTTTGCCTGAAAAAGCTACCTTTCTGGCTCTTAGCTTTTTGGCTGCTGACCTTTTGCTATTGGCTTTTGTAATAATTTTTTATTTACTCAGCACACCAAACGCCAGAAAAAGGTCCTCTCAGCTTGTTTTTCAGCTTTCAGTTCATTTCCTTGAAAGCTAGCTTTCCAGCTTTTCGAAAGCCAGCTTTCCAGCTGGACTGTCTGTTTCAGCTTTCTAGCTTCTGGCTGCCAGAATCTCAAAAAAGCTGAAACAAACGGGCCTTTAGATCCCACACGGGATAGTAATCCGAACAGCTCCACAGATTCGAATTCTAAGACATACCAAATGAGATCCTCAATTTTAAGAACAGAAACTATCAGAACAGTAGTGCATACAATCAATTATGCCAGATCAAGTAGAAATGATATCCCAGCTAGGAGGCTCATAAGTCGTAACAGCCTAACAGATGTCTTACACCGGTATGAATAAGTAACTTCAGTACTGAATAAGGTACAAGTGGATCTGAAAGACTTCGAACTTCTAAGCAACCCCAAAAGGTAGTACAAATATGCCAGAAGTCAGGAAGCAATCTAGCTACAGGTTCTGCAGGCATAAAGCAACCTCTTGTACAATTTCCATACATTTCACTTTTCACCGATGATTTAAGCATCTACAAGTTAGGGAATGTGTTCTTTTCTGAAAACACCATGCAATGTTGAAAAACGATCTAAGGTAGCAAATAAACACATGGCATCAGTCATGAGGGTGTTAGTTTTCCTATCCTCTATGTCAGTTAAAGGATAACTGCAATTTTTCTATTTGTACAAATTAAAAACACAAGGTATTCGTAACAATTCTTTAGAAGAACAAACAGTAGCAATTGATTCAAGTGGACCTGGCATTGATCCGGAGTAGGCTCGTAAGGAAATTCAGCAGCAAACTCGTCCATTGTGATGGGCTTTGGGTATGGTGGTCTTCTCTGCCTCATCCTTTGCAAATACAATTCCATCAGGTTGACAACCATCTTCTGAACAGCAATCTTCCCTTTCAGCCTCCGCTTCTCCCAGGTAGAAGGATCATTCAGTTTGCTCAAATTCCGTGGCTTCTTCTTCTCATGAGGCCTGAAAAACACATCAATCTGGATAAATGGTTAACGTGAATTTTTAGTTTCCAGTAGAGATCGAGATAATGGCTCATAAGTCATATCATAGCATGGAAGCAAAATTCAAGTGAAAGTGTCTGTTGCAATCGATTGAATGCATAGCCACCTCCATCCCAAAGTGGCAGTTTCAACAATTGGTTTCTACTAGTACCAAACAGCATTTCTAATTGGATCAGTGATTGAATGTCAGTTTCCAGTAGCAATCAGCACTTCCAATTGGAGCACAATTTCATTTTCCAATTAGATGGGTTGCAGCACAGAAGCAGTACAATGTGCATTGTGAAAAACGGTGGGTGAATGAGGACCAAGGAGGCCGTACAGGTTGTATCTGTAGAGCATGCGCGCGGCCTGGTCGACGGCGAGCTTGGCCATGGCGTCGGCGTACTGGATGAAGACGTAGTCGACGCCGTCCTCGGCGCTGATGCAGGAGAACTTGCCGACGCCGACCTTCTTGTGCACGACGTACTCCCCGGGCTCCAGCTCCCGCGGGTCCACCCGGTGCCCCAGCGAGCTCCCCGCCGCGACCCCCTTCCTCCGCGGCTCGCCCTCCTCGTCGGCGTCGGCCTCGCGTCCCCCGCCGGCGCCGTTTTCCCCGCGGAGCTGGCTGAGGCCGAGGCGCTGCTGGTCGCGGATCATGCGGAGGTAGGTCTCGGCCTGCGCGGGGTCGACGGGGGAGGAGGACGAGGCGGCGGAGGCGGCGTCGCGGCGGCGGACGATGGAGCGGAGGCGGTAGTTGAGCTGCGAGATATCGTCTGGGGCGATGGAGGCCGCTGCGGCTGTGGCGGTCGCCGCCGCCACCGCGAGGCGCAGGCGGCGGGGCGGGGGGAGGCGGGCCCGGAAAATTCGAGCGGGCGGCGGGCGGAGCCGGAGCAGGAGCAGGGGGCGGGGATGGGGATGGGGCGCCGGTGGCGGAGGGAAGCGAGCGGATGGGGCAGCCATGGAGGGGCAGGGACGGGCCTACAGGGACGCGGGCGCCGAGGCTACGGGGAGGCGGGGGTCATCGGAGGGAGGGGAGCGGAGGGGTTTAAGCCGGGGAGTGGAAGCGTGTGGATAGCGGGGGAAGAGGGCGGGCAACGGATAATTCTTGGGGGGTTTTGCGTGGACCGGGTGCACGGGCGGGAGATATTTGGCTCCTGGCCACGTGGGTGTCGGACCAAATGGGCCTAAGGCTCTTCGCACTCGTCGTACTCCAAACACATCCTTTAAAGGGATATTTTGTCCTGGTCATCAAGATTTTACAGTACAGTTTCAGTTTCTCTACACTCGGCATACCCTGTATCACATACTCCATACTAACTACCAGCAATCGGATCCACCTGTCATACTCTATTTATTGACCCCCATCTCTCTCCACTGGTCCCCTCCCTCCTCGTCTCCTGCTCTGCTCTCCCCTGCTCTGCCCTCTCCGCCGGCCAGCGGTGGCCAGGACGAGCGCCGGGTAGCGCCGGCCGGCCTTCGCGGGCCCAGGGCAGCGGTGGCGGCCAGCTTCCCGCGGCCTTGAGCTCGGGCCGGCGACGGCTGAGCTTCCCGTGGCCTTGAGCTCCGCCCGCCCTCTCCCTCTCCCTCTCCCACAATGGCGAGCAGGAACGTGCCGGTGAGGCGAGGAAGGGAAGTGCGGCGGCCGGCGGCCCAGCGGGCGCATGGGCGTAGCAGCGGCACGGGGCGAGCCGCCCACCTTCGCGGCGCACGGCGGCTGTGGCTGCGAGCGTGCGGCGGCGGCGGCGGACGCCATGGCTGCGAGCCTGTCACATCCGGATTTTCACAAAACCCGAATGCGGCCATATGTGTGTCCAGGAGGTCCACAGAACACATACAGCGAACAAATAAGATAAACAGAGTACAAATACTCAAAATAAAATAGTTTACATCAGAGTATAATAATAATATTTATTACAGCGGAAGTCTATAACTCTCAACTAGTGGAGCCGCAGTCCACAGGGACTCTGACTGGGAGAGCGCAACTCAGAAGTACGGCAGGTCCTCAGGGAACTCAGCACCAGTCTCCTGATCAGCCCAATCTGTTTACTCATCCGGGATTTTGTTGAATATTGACGAGTGTAAGTAAACAAATACTTAGCAAGAATAGCACGGGTATGAAGGCTCAAACTAGGCTAGACACGGCTTAACTGCTTTAGCACTTTTAGTTGTTTCGTTTTAGCATTAACCAAGTTACTACAAGTGCATGAAACCCGGTTATAACCCAATTAATAAGTAGAAGTGACAATAATCAAAACTAAACATCATCTTCTAATAAAAAAGGATCCAGGCCGCTCGTGACCTTGAGCAAGGCTATCATGATAGATTTTACACTCTGCAGAGGTTTCGCCCTTTACCCACCAGTCGCATAAAAGTTCAAAAGAACTTTGCATCCAACCACGCACATCAACACTTCCGAGGTGTGATTGCATAGGGACGCTACGAGGTTTTTCACAAGACACCCTAACAAGACAGTGGCCGTTGCAGTAATACAAGGCGATGGGACCATAGGCACCAAGATCGACGTACGCCTACGGAGTCACACCATAGGGGGGTTGATGGCGTCCAGAGCGCGGGCATCACACCCATCCATGGGCAACGTGTGGAGTTCCCCATCGCAGGGACTCCCAACACGGGACTGTGCCTAACGAGACAAAGCCGACGGATTACCCGTCCTCGGTGGAATCCGGAAACACCACGTACCTTGCCTCCCACAACGCCGTCGGTAACCACTGGCAAGCTAGAGACGTACAAGTTACTCGACCAAGACCAGAGCCATAATAGTTCTAGCGGTGGCGATAGGCTCCTGGGTTGCCGCTTTGAGAACCGGACCTTACGGAGAGACACTAGAGCAAAGCACACAGCACATGCTCTAGCTCCCTAAACCAAGTTGCTAAAAAGCATGTTTTATCATAAATGTTAAAGTGAACCATTAAGTCAATATTAACAATTAAATAATAATGACAGTAGCTGCGCATAGCAAAAGATTCTACCCATATGCATAAGCCCAAGGTTATCAAGGTACAGGATATACAAAACTAGGTACAACCTTAATGGGACATTAATTTAGACACATGCGTACGAAAGTAAATCTATGAAAACAGGTGTGTATAGGTAGCAATGATTGTCCGTGCTATAACTTGCCTTCCTCGAAATGCTGCTGCTGCGAGTCCTGCTCCGGAAACTCCTTACCGAGCTTGAACTCCAAAGCTAATGGCTCACCGACTGGACACGAAGCACCATACAAGCATACACGCATACCAATACATGCAAACAAATAATATTCTATTAGAACATTACACCAAACAGTAAAAATAGAACATAAAAAGGTTTTAGAAATATTCTACGCTTCACTACGAACACAAGAGCGCGAAAATCACACTAATCGGAGCTAAAACGAAAAAGATATGGCTTTTCTAAGTTCTAGGGACCTGCTGGCAATTTTTAAAAGCTTCTAGGGGCTTATTTTGAAGAAACCAGGGACCTAAACATAATTTTGTATAAAAACTCGAGGGCTAACGCGTAAAAACGACTCCCTAGGACGTCGAGTTCTATAATTAAAAAGCTCAGGGGGTTTTCCATAAAAATCAGGACCTATCTGGAATTATTTTTCAACCGAGGTGGACTGCGGGTTGATTTGGGAAAACTTGGGGGGCTCTTTAGCGAAAACTGCACGGCTGACCATTACTTTGGGGTTTGACTCGGGGGCTCGGGTGTACGTGGGCCCGGGGACGGCGGCGCCGCCAGTTCCCGCGGCGGTTCTTCACCGGGGCAGGGTGGATCTTGGGCTAGGGGCCACCATTGGCCATGGGGCTTGGTCCTACGTGACCAGTGGAACGTGGCGAGCATTATGGTGGGGCTCATGACGAGGTTCGGGCGGCGGTGGTGGCGCTCGACGATGGCCGGCGGGCGGCCATCTCTGGCGAAGGTGGAGGAGGGGCTTTAGTGCTTGGTTTAGGAAGGGGTTTGGCACAGGAGCAACGGGAGGGGATGGCAAGCTCACTTGAGTGGTCCCATTTGGCAGCGGGGCACCGAAGACATCGGTCGACGATGGCGGCCGGCGGAATTGCTCGGGCGGCGACGGAGAGCTCGGGGGAGGTGCTGCTGCGGGCTTGGTGCTCGGTGGGAGAGCTGGTGAGGCTTAGGGGGGGTGCGGGGGTCGGCTTTTACAGGCTTGGGAGGGGACATTGGCGAGCGGGCCGCGCGGGATTTGATCGCCGGCGGGGCCGGGACCTTCCAAGCGGGGAGAGGGTGTTACCATGCGGGGGAGGCGGCGCGAAAAGGAAAGGAGCGGGGCAGGAGCTGCGGGGAAGGAAGGGAAGCGAGCGCGAAGCTTCGGGGAAGGTGCTAGCGGCCGGCTGGGCGGCGGAGATTGCGCGTGGTGAAGAGGGGCGCGCCGGCGAGAGGAAGGGGGAGGATCCGACGAGTGGGGGCCAGTCGGCAGCAAGGGAGAGAGAGGGAGGGGGGCGCAAGCCCGGGCCACTACTGGGCCGGAAGTAGAGGTGCGCGGGGGAGGAGGCTGGTGGGCCGAGCGGGAGAGAAAAGAGGGACTGGGCCGGACTGGGAAGGAAGTAGGGGGAGTGAAAGCGGACCAAGGCAGAAGCTTAGGGAGCAAAAGCGAACTCGGCCGAAAAGAACTTTTCTAAGGCTCCAAACAAGGTGATTCAAATTTGAATTTAAATAAATTTAAATTCTCGTTTGAATCACAAGCAAAACAAAAATAAATGCAGCAGCATGAATGTAACAAAAATGTTTCTACAACTTATATTTGATTTTAATATTCATAAATAATTCATTTAACCTATATTAAATATGAACAATCAAAATAAAAGCCAATTAATTACTAAAAATTTTAAATGGGCCATTTTTGGGTGTTACAAACCTACCCCCTTAAGATGAATCTCGTCCTCGAGATTTGGAAGTAGATGCGAAGAGTTGTGGGTACTCGGTCTTGAGATCTTCCCGTTCCCAAGTGGCCTCATCTTCCGAGTGTCGGCTCCACTGTACCTTGCACATCCGGATGACCTTGTTTCTTGTCACCCTCTCAGACACCTCCAGAATCCTGACCGGATACTCCTCATAAGTGAGGTCCTCTTGCACATTCAACTCATCTATCGGGATTTGCTCTTCAGGCACCCGCAAACATTTCTTCAGTTGTGACACGTGGAACACATCGTGCACTCCGGACAATCTCTTGGGTAGTCCCAACTGATATGCCACTTCACCTTTCCTTTCAAGTATCTGGAAAGGTCCGATGTGTCGACGTGCTAGCTTGCCCTTGACATTGAACCTCTTCACGCCCATCATCGGTGACACCTTGAGGTACACAAAATCTCCAACTGCAAAGCTGAGATCCCTCCGTCTGACATCAGCATAACTCTTCTGCCTGGACTGTGCCACTTTTAAGTTCTGCCTGATCACTTGTACTTGGCGTTCTGCATCCCTGAGTATCTCGGGACCGAAAACTTGACTTTCTCCGGTCTGATTCCAGAATAGTGGAGTTCTGCACTTCCTGCCATACAAATCCTCGAACGGTGCCATCTGCAGACTCTTCTGATAGCTGTTGTTGTACGAAAATTCTGCATAGGGTAAACTCTTGTCCCAGCAAACACCATACTGCAGTGCACATGCTCTCAACATGTCCTCCAGAATATGATTGGTTCGCTCTGTCTGTCCATCTGTCTGGGGGTGATAGGCTGAGCTGAAATGCAGTTTAGTATCCATGGATTCGTGCAGCTTCTGCCAGAAGTGTGACGTGAACTGAGTACCTCGGTCAGGCACTATCCGTTTTGGCACTCCATGCAGGCACACAATCCTTTCCATATATAGCTCTGCTAGCGTGGCTCCCGTGTAGGTGGTTGTTGGCGGTCGTTACAGCCCAAATCCGACCACCAATACTCGGGAATAAATGAGGTTATATGCAACATTCCATGCACTTAGGTTTTATTTCTAATAAAGTTCCACGAGTTTTGGTGAGTGTCACTTGTGCAGGTACAACTACGACAAATATGTGCTATTGGGGCCGGAAATGACCAAATCGGCCGAACGACTACGTTCGGCCGGTTACCCCCCTTAGCCAAGCAGACCACCGGGAGTCGTCCACGTCAACAATGACCAAGCGAACACATCACACGACACGTGGGCGACCGCCAACTCATCCTGACCCACGCCACGTCATCCTGGGCCCACACAACAAGTTCCACATCAGCAGAAGGCGGCCCAGGACAGCCAGGACACAGAGGCGGTGCTGGGGAGGGCTGGCCTTGGGCCAGGCCCATTCGGCCGAACAGGCCCGTTCGGCCGAACCAACCCCAGGCCAGCACCGCCTCCCCAAGGCTAATCCCAGGCATCCAAGCTAAGGCGGTGGAGATCAAGGGTTCTGCCGAACCCCCTGGTTCGGCCGAACCAACCCTGGCGCCCGAATTGCTAGGGGGTACCCCCCTGGTTCCTTGGCCGCTACCCTGCCTCAACCGCCTCGGACTCCTATAAATAGAGGGTCACTTTCACTTGTAAACACACACCAAGCCAAGGAGCTCATTTCCACTTTCATTCTAGTAGAGTTAGGATAGTTTAGTTGGGAGTTAGAGTTGAGTCGAGCTTTGCCTCGGAGGTTCCGGAGTCGTCTTCAGAAGCTCTGGTAATAGCTCGTGTATCTTTTACTTTTCCTTCTATAAGACATTGAGTATCAATATAGTTATCTTTATCACTTTTCCTTTGTCATTTATATCCTGCTTCTACTTTATCCTAGTTGCAAATATATCTTGTTTAGACTATAGTCAGTTATAGTTCTAGTGCTTGTAGTCTTGTTTAAGTCTTTGTCTTGGCTGGTTCTTCGATCTTGCTTGATACTGGAGGTGAATTGTCACCAAGAGTATTGACAAGGTTGCTTGCTCTTGCTAGCAGAGTAAGTAGTCGTTGCCTAGTGTAGGAGTGGTTCCTAGACTAGTCGGTGGCCTTAGTTTATTCCCGTCGCAACGGAGGTGGTAGCCGGGAGGTGGTGACAGCCCTTTCGGTCTTCGTAGCCCATCACGTTAGTTCCAGTCCGTAGGATCCCCCAGTTGGGAAATAGTGGCACCCCTTCTCATCCCTTTCTGTGTGTTCACCGGTTCCCTTGTCCCGATGCTAAGACATTAGAGTTATCCCAGATCTCCTAGTGCTGGCTCTGTAGCCGCTGTATCTCTAAGCTAGAGTGACATAGGTAGATAAAGTATCCAGGAGTCCTCTATCTCTTCTCGTTGTCCTCCCAGCTATCTATCTCTTCTCTCCCTTACCTGAGTATCCCTTGAGCTGTGTGTCCGGTATATCCACTCCTATCCAATACTGTTATCCCCTGTCTTGTCTAGTCGTGTACCCTCCTCTGATAGTCTCGAATATCTGTTCACTAGTAATCTTGCCAAAGCTTCCCTGCGGAAATATAAATTATGATATCTTGGAATACTCCCAGGTGAAGTGCTACAGCGGTGATTCTGTGCGCTTGCAGAATATTTCTATATTTTACTAAGCCATAAGGAAAACCACTGAAACACTCCTTACCCCAGTACCAGGATTCTCAATTCTGTTATTGGATCGTAAGAAGTGCCAACAAGCATTTCTGGTGCCGTTGCCGGGGAAGTCTTTGGCTAGATTATTTTTGAACTTTTATCTTGAGCTATCTTAGTTGAGTACCGCTACTCAAGCGGGTTTATCCTTGCTCTGTTCGTTGGTCTTTGTGGAAAAGAGCAGTGCATGACTGGTTTCCAACTACCGTCAAACTTCCAAGAAAATCCGGAGTATTTTGTGAGGAAAGTACGACCCCGTGTTGTACCTCCTCAGAAGCAACTCCTTCCGACGAACTCAGTCCTTCCCGTCGTTGACCAGGCTACATCGAGGATGGCAACCAAGACGATCCGTGAGTTCTCCGCTCCATCAAGCGAGAACGTACGTGTCGGACCAGCTTCGCCAGTCAGAGATGGTAACTTCGAGCTGAAGCCAGCCCTCATCAACATGGTACAGGCTAGCACATTCTGTGGCAAGCCACACGAAGATGCCAATGCTCATCTCCAGCATTTCCTGGAGATTTGCAACACCTTCACCATCCGTGGAGTAAGCATCGATGCCATTCGCCTTCGTTTATTTCCATTCTCATTATTAGGCAAGGCGAAACAATGGTTTTATGCTAACCGCGAAGCAATAGATACCTGGGATAAATGCACTAGCGCTTTTTTGCTAAAATTCTTTCCGGTTGGGAAAACCAACGCCCTCCGGAACAAAATAGCTAGTTTCCAGCAACTAAAAGATGAAACAGTCCCAGAGGCATGGGATCGCCTCCAGGACTATATTTCTGCTTGTCCTCACCATGGTATGCAGAGTTGGTTCATAATCAAAATTTTCTATCACGGGCTGAGAAATTCTGCCCGTGAGTACCTCGATGCTGCTGCTGGAGGCTCGTTCTTCTCTCTTGAGGAGAGTCGTGCGAAGGCCCTCATAGAGAAGATGGTCGAGAACCAAGGTTGGTCTGATGATCGGACTCAACCAAAGACCCGAGGAGTTCACCAAGTTGAAGCTCAGGACATGCTCGCTGCCAAGATGGACCTCCTGATGAAGAAACTGGAGGCCCCTGCTCAAGAAACGGTGCAAGCCATGGACGCTTGCATGACCTGCGAAGTCTGTGGCAACACTGGCCATTCGGGGAACGACTGCCCCGAAACGCGAGAAGATGCCCACTACATCAACAACTCCAACAACAACGGGTACCGACCGAACAACTACGGCAACCAAGGCTGGAATCCGCGCCCAAACCTCCCTTTCGAGAGGCCTCAACAAGGTAACAATTTCAATTCCAGCAATTTCAATAATCAGCCGTCTCTTAGAGATCTTGTGTTTGGCCAGATGAAAATAACTGAAAACATCAATAAAAAGCTTGCTGCTAATGATAAAACACTGGAAAGCATAGACTCTAGGATGGAATCATTTTCTTCTGCTATGAAAAGTCAACTGAGCTTTAATAAAATGATAGAAACTCAAGTCGCTCAGTTAGCTACTGCTGTTCCTATCACTGAATCGGGGAAGATTCCGGGACAACCCGAGCCTTCCATCGAGACAGTGAATTCCATCACTACCAGGCATGGTAAGATGTCTCGTAGTGTATTCCGCACTAACCACGCAGGGAAGGTCGCACGCATCCAAGTGCTGACACCAAGATGGACCTACCTGCCAAGAGCTGCAAAAAGGGCGATCATCAAAACCTCTCCGGACAGGAAGGAAGATCCCAGAGTGCCCATCATTCAGTGCACGATCTGGAATCGTCGCATTGATGATGCACTCTGTGATCTGGGGGCAAGCGTCAATATCATGTCTAAGGTATTATTTAAGAAATTACGCTACCCTACTTTGTCACCTACTACTGCCCAGGTACAGCTTGCGGACTCAACCATCCGCTACCCCGAGGGGGTGATCGAGAATGTACCGGTCCGGATCTGGGAACGATATGTCCCTGTGGACTTTGTTGTCCTCGACACGGGGAACGAGCATTCGTTTCCCCTTGTGTTGGGCCGACCATTCTTGAACACCACCCGGGCTAGGATCGATATGGATGCGAGAGAAATCTCGTTCCGTATCGACGAAAGGTTGACTTACTTCAAGTTTCAACCCCGGGAAGAGAAGAAGACAGAGCCACTCACACTGGAGCAGAGGAGCGTCGAGTGCTTCCTTAAGGCTCTCATTAATGGAGAGCTGGAAATACTCGGTGGTGAGCAGCTCAAGCGGAACGAGCCGACAGAACCAACAAGTGCAGAAGAAATGGATTTCCTCGTAAAGAAATACGAGGAAGAACAAGCCCTCTAGAATTCTCCAGAGACACCGATCCCACCGCCACCGACACCGAAGAAGAAGAACAAGAAAATGTGGCGGAAGAAGGTTGCATCGTCCGAGTCATCCACTCCGGGACTGGACAATGACAAGAGCAATTGAAGACAGGAGAAGTCCCGCTTGCGGACTTAAAAGCGGAGCTCTCGCCGCGAGGAAAACCAGTATGTATCCCATATTTCCCTTCCAATTTTTAAATTTCCAATTGCATTTGCATGTTTCCCTTTTCAAAATAATGAACCACTTGAGTAATTAATTTGAGAGAGAGTAGAAAATTCTGCAAGCTTGGTTAGAAATAATTGGACGCATGCTGAAATTTTACCTAGGGTGGATGTAATTGGTAACTTTTATCATTTTCATCCCTTCTAGAACATCTCCAATTATTTACCATCACCACCAACCAGCAACAAACATGTCTACCCCACTAAAAATGGCTGCACACTCACCAATTATCACAAACATGGCAGCATGGGGGTGACTCTACTAAAATCCACTTTGGTCATGTCACATTTCCATCTCACCTACCACTAAACTCCACTCACATGACCTAAAAATTTTGTGGCCACACATTTTGGCGTGGAATCAAAGCAAATGAGGGTGCTGCACCCACATGGGGGTGGGCTGGCCACCAGACCTGGTTCGGGCGAACCAGGCTCTTCGGCCGAACGGCCAAGGGTGCCCCCTCTCGGCCTATAAAAGCTGGGGTGCTTGCTTTCTCTCTCACACACACTTCCATTCTGAAAATCTTCTGCTAGAGCTCTCTCTCTCCCTCTCAAGTTCTTTGCTCTAGTTCTTGACAAGTTCTTCCCAAAGTTCTTGCTCAAGTTTTGGTTCACTTGCATCACTAGAAAATCTCAAAAATATTTTGCTCTTGTTGTGATCTTTGTGCTGAAATTTTGGACAATTTTGTGGTGGTCACCGACACCCACAAGAACGACTAACCTTTTGTGGTGGTTTTCATCCCCGCAAGAACGACTAACTATCTCGAACGACTGACTTGATTTTCTTGTGCTAACCATATATATTCAGTCCTTCGGGTAGTTGTTGTTGCACTAACCTTTTGCAGGAATCATGTCGAAGATCTTCACTTCGCTCCGTCGTTCCGCCCGGCTAGGCCGACGATCGGACGATGCTGGGAGTCCCCCAGCTCCGTCTCTAGGCTCGAGCCGGATGGACACAGACGAGCACGGAGCAGCCGGCTCGGGATGGGGCCATGCCACACCCCCGGCCAGGCAGCTCCTGAGCGAGAGTGACATCAACCTTAGAGCAGAAAGGGAGCGGAACACCTTCAACGAGCTTCGGCTGAAGGAGTTCGAGCCCCCTGGTTCGGCCGAACCGACCCTGGTGCCCGAATTGCTAGGGGGTACCCCCCTGGTTCCTTGGCCGCTACCCTGCCTCAACCGCCTCGGACTCCTATAAATAGAGGGTCACTTTCACTTGTAAACACACACCAAGCCAAGGAGCTCATTTCCACTTTCATTCTAGTAGAGTTAGGATAGTTTAGTTGGGAGTTAGAGTTGAGTCGAGTTTTGCCTCGGAGATTCCGGAGTCGTCTTCAGAAGCTCTGGTAATAGCTCTTGTATCTTTTACTTTTCCTTCTGTAAGACATTGAGTATCAATATAGTTATCTTTATCACTTTGCCTTTGTCATTTATATCCCACTTCTACTTTATCCTAGTTGCAAATATATCTTGTTTAGACTATAGTCAGTTATAGTTCTAGTGCTTGTAGTCTTGTTTAAGTCTTTGTCTTGGCTGGTTCTTCGATCTTGCTTGATACTGGAGGTGAATTGTCACCAAGAGTATTGACAAGGTTGCTTGCTCTTGCTAGCAGAGTAAGTAGTCGTTGCCTAGTGTAGGAGTGGTTCCTAGACTAGTCGGTGGCCTTAGTTTATTCCCGTCGCAACGGAGGTGGTAGCCGGGAGGTGGTGACAGCCCTTTCGGTCTTCGTAGCCCATCACGTTAGTTCCAGTCCGTAGGATCCCCCAGTTGGGAAATAGTGGCACCCCTTCTCATCCCTTTCTGTGTGTTCACCGGTTCCCTTGTCCCGATGCTAAGACATTAGAGTTATCCCAGATCTCCTAGTGCTGGCTCTGTAGCCGCTGTATCTCTAAGCTAGAGTGACATAGGTAGATAAAGTGTCCAGGAGTCCTCTATCTCTTCTCGTTGTCCTCCCAGCTATCTATCTCTTCTCTCCCTTACCTGAGTATCCCTTGAGCTGTGTGTCCGGTATATCCACTCCTATCCAATACCGTTATCCCCTGTCTTGTCTAGTCGTGTACCCTCCTCTGATAGTCTCGAATATCTGTTCACTAGTAATCTTGCCAAAGCTTCCCTGCGGAAATATAAATTACGATACCTTGGAATACTTCCAGGTGAAGTGCTACAGCGGTGATTCTGTGCGCTTGCAGAATATTTCTATATTTTACTAAGCCATAAGGAAAACCACTGAAACACTCCTTACCCCAGTACCAGGATTCTCAATTCTGATATTGGATCGTAAGAAGTGCCAACAGTGGTCTTTACTGGGAGAAAGTGTGCCACCTTGGTCAAGCAGTCCACAATCACCCAAATGGAGTCAAATCCTCGCTGTGTGCGGGGTGGACCCGTTATGAAGTCCATACCAACTTCTTCCCATTTCCATTCCGGTATTTTCAGGGGCTGAAGTAATCCAGCTGGCCTCTGATGTTTAGCCTTAACTCTCTGACAAGTGTCACATAGTGCCACATGCGTCGTTGAAAGTGCATCTAGGCCCCTAATCGATTTTGGTGATTCTTGACAATCACAATTTGGGATATGATGCTTTGGAAGAGTTGTGTGCAGGAATAAATTGAAAGAATTGAATGAAAAAGGAAATAAAGGTCCCTCGATTTGAAAACGTATGGTGGTGGAAGTTCTTGGAAGATTTAAATTTTAATTTTCAGTTTGAATTTGAGTATAGAACCACCGTACTATCAAGAGGGACGCATTTGATTGATCTAGATTGTCAAAATGCTTCATTTGAGATGATTGACATAATTGAGAGACACAAAACTCACTCACAATTCACTTATACACGTCTCTGGTTTCTTTAGAGTCGGATGATCCGGCCCTTGCTCGGATGATCTAGACCTGGGAAGTCTGGGTGCACATTGTGTACTGGGTCGGATGATCCGGCCCTTAGTCGGATGATCCGGCCCTGGTACTGAAATGTTTTTCAACTACTCTGTGACTTGCTCGGATGATCCGGCCTTGGGTCGGATAATCCGGTACCCCTTCGCAGTTCACATAACGGTCACTTTTGGGGGGTTATGTATATATACCCCCACACCCCTCCTTTCATTTACTACTGACCTAACTCGAAACAAAGGCACTCAAGAGCATTGAATACTCTCTCTCTCTCACCCCTCTAGATCTAAATCTTTGAGAGATTTCAACAAGGGTTTGTGTGAGAAGAGATTGGAAGTGTGAGCTTTGGTCATTCATCTCAAGAAACATTTGAAACAACTGAGCTTTGCTCCTAGACGGTTAGAGGTGCCGGTGAGCTCCCATTCCATTGTGGTTTGAGCCCCGGAAGTTTGTATTACCCCTCTCTTTGTGAGAGCAATAGTAAGTGACTCAATCCTCCTTTGTGGTCGATTGAGGGAGACTTGGGGCTAGTGACAGCCCGGCTCTTTATGAGTTTCTCAACGGAGACGTAGCTCCTTTGTGGAGTGAACTTCGGGAACAAATCTTGTGTCTCCATGTGCTTGTTCTAGTTCTTATTGTTTTTATGCTTGATTTAACCCGATCTACTTGTTAGTAGTGTTCCTCTCGTGTATATCATACTCCAAGGCTTAGTCTTACAGATCATCAACTTTGTATTCAAAGGGTTTCTCCAAAAGCTAAGTAGAATTTGAATCTCGTACTTGAAGTTCATCCCTGTGCCGGAAGTTCCGCCCTTGTGCCGGATCATCTGGGCCTGAGTGCTCCGGAAGATCCGACATAGCCCCGGAACATCCGGCCCTGATATTTTTCGTGGCAAGTTTTTTAGGAAATTTTTAACAAGGCCTATTCACCCCCCTCTAGGCCTAGTGTCGGTCCTTTCAATTGATATCAGAGCCTAATCCCTTGATTAAGGCTTAACCGCTAAGGGAAAAACACTATGGCTACTTTAGGTGAGAACTCCGGTGTTGGTGCCTCCGCCCTCAAGGAAGATCCTCCGTTGGTCGTCGACACAAGCTCAAGCGATGATGATCTTGCGATAAGCGATGTCAATGAAAGCTTGAATGAAGAAGAAAAGAAGAAGAAGAGAAGAGAGAAGATTAAGAAGAAGATTCAAGAGAAAGCCGAGAAGAAGGCTCAAAAACTTCTCAAGAAGAAGTTGAAAGAAAAAGACGTTCTCGAAGGTCTCCACTCCGTGTCGCACACATATGAGACTACATCTTCTAACAAATCTCTTGATCCTACTAGTCTTAATTTTTCATCGGTTCCTATGGGCAAAGTACCCAAATTCAATGGGGTTGACTATGCCCGTTGGAGCGATGACATGAAAATGTATTTGTATGGTCTTCACCCTTCTCTTTGGACTATTGTGAATATAGGTGTTGACAACAATGCCAAGCCATGTCGTTAACAAGAACATGACTTCTTCCGCAACGCTCAAGCCGTGATGGTGCTTAGAAGTGTTCTAAGTCCCTATGAGTACAACAAGATTAGAGGAATTGAGGTTGCAAAGGACCTATGGGACACTCTTCAATTGTCCCATGAAGGGACGGAAGTGGTCAAGGAAGGCAAGATTTATCTACTCCAAGGAGAACTTGAAGCCTTTGTCATGAAGAAGGATGAAACTCTACAAGAGATGTATGATCGGTTGAAGCTTCTTGTCACGGAGATTCGCATGCTTGGTAGCAAGGATTGGGATGAGCACAAAGTGACCAAGAAGATGCTTAGAGCTTATGCTCCGAAGAACCTAATTCTTGCCACCATGATTAGAGACAAGAGCAAGTTCAAGAAAATGCTACCTATGGAGTTGTTCAACAAGTTGAAATATCATGAGATGAACAACTTGGACGTAGCCAAGTCAATGGAGACAAATGAAGTCAAGACCATAGCTCTCAAGGCCGAACCAAGCAAGAAGATTGAGACAAATGAAAAGCCATCTCAATCCAAGAAGAAGGAAGACTCAAGTGAAAATAATAGCACCGATGAAGAAACCGCTATGATGGTGAAGAACTTCAAGAGGTTCATGAAGACCAAGGGTGACAAGAGGTCATTCTCTCAAAGAAGATGCTATGAGTGTGGGGAGAAAGGGCATTACATTGCCGATTGTCCTCGCAAGAAGAATGACAAAGAAGACAAGAAGTCAAAAGACAAGAACTTTAATAAGGAGAAGAGGTACAAGGAGAAGAGTCAAGAGTACAAGAAGAAGTTTGGAAATGATCATGTTGGTCAAGGGTGGGATTCTTCTAGTGATAACTCCGATGATGAAGAAGTGGCAACCCTTGCCATTCAAGTCTCTACACCAACACATAGACTCTTCAACAACTATCAAGATAGTGATGATGAAGCTTCCATCTGCCTCATGGCCCAAGCAACAAAGGTACTAAACATCACCCCATCCCTCTCTTCCACCATCTTGACATCTAAGAATATAGAAAATGACCTAGATGAAGAGGAAGCCGAACATGAAAAGAACATGATAAAGAAGTTTGGCAAAGAAGGCTACAAACAAATTAAAAAATTAGTTGAGAAATTGGAGAAAAGGAAAGAGTCTCTTGATAGGCAAGAAGAATTGCTCATCCTTGAAAAGGAGAGAAACCTTGCTCTTGAAGAAACTCTAGTTGAGGAAAAGATCAAGGTTGAGAAATTGACAAGTGACTTGTCGCTTGCCAATGACTCACTTGAGAAGATGTCTAAGGAATTGTCCTTGGCAAATGACTCTCTAGCCAACCTAAAGAATGCTCAAAGTGAACTTCAAGAAAGGCATTCAAGCCTAGAGGTCAAATACAAAGACCTAGAAGCTAACTTTAGTACTCTTTGGGAAAGCAACAGGATTGACTCTAAGATCACTCTTGATTCCAATGTCTCTACTAGTGAAGGTTGCTCAAGATGCTATAAATTTGATGTAAATGCTTGTGCTACTAACCTTTCCAAGCTAGAAGAGAGAGTCAAAGCTAAAGATGCTAAGATTCTAGAATTGATCAAGGCAATTGGCAAGGACAAGGCTAAAGGTAAGAGTGAATTTGAGACCCATCCGGCATATAAAGCCGGAAGATATCCTAGTATCAAGGATGGGCTCGGATTCACTAGAGGAGGAAAGGCAAATGGCACTAGGATGTTGAGAGGTCATGAAGTGCCAAGGTTCACCAATGGTGCAAACCTTGGAGAATTGATGAAAATTGCTCATGGTGTGATGATAAACACCATCGAAACAAGCCTACGGTTGAGGCAATTAGCAAAGGTGCCAAGAGCTCAACCAAAATCAAGAAAGAAGAAAAGATCATTGAGCATAAGCCATCTCCCAACTATACCATTGACTACTCGGTTGTGTGGGATCACAATGGGAAGATGGTGGTGAAATATGTGGGTGCTCATGCAAAGAAAATGATGAGAAGTGTTTGGGTGCCTAAGATTTCTAAAGCTAACACTCAAGGACCCAATCTCTTTTGGGTACCTCTCCGAGTTTGGGACCCAAGCTCAAGGGGTTATCAAGAAATTCATTAGAAGAGCTCAAAACGAGTTTGAATTAAAATTTAAGAGAATAAGAAGTGACAATGGGACGGAGTTCAAGAATCTCAATGTTGAGGAGTTTCTCGATGAAGAAGGCATCAAGCATGAGCTCTCCGCTCCATATACACCTCAACAAAATGGCATTGTTGAGAGGAAGAACCGGACCTTGATTGAGATGGCAAGAACAATGCTTGATGAATACAAGACTCCGGATATCTTTTGGGCCGAGGCGATCAACACGTCTTGCCATGCCACCAATCGCCTCTATCTTCAAAAATATTTGGGCAAGACTCCGTATGAGATCCTCACCGGTAACAAACCTAAGGTGCATTTCTTTCGAGTCTTTGGTTGCAAGTGTTACATTCTTAACAAGAGGACCAAAAGCTCAAAGTTTGCACCAAAGGTTGATGAAGGTTTTCTACTTGGTTATGGTACTAACGAACACACCTATCGTGTCTTCAACAAAACCACCGGTTGTGTTGAGGTCACGGTAGATGTGAAATTTGATGAATCAAATGGCTCTCAAGTAGAGCAAGTTGAAAATGATCTTGTAGATGATGAAGAACCTCCTAGCCAATCCATCATGAGAATGAGACTAGGAGAAGTGAGGCCTCACGAAGTTCAAGTTGAAGATCAAGAGTTAGCCCAAGCTCCGGAAATCAATTTTAATAGTGATCCATCATCATCGACAAGAGTTGAACCACCAAGTTCCCTTCAAGATCAAGTTCAAGCTCATGATGACGATCATGTTCATGGCAATGATCAAGGGGGAGTTCAAATTGATGATACTCAAAATGATGTATCTCATGTTGAAGACAATGATGATGGGCCTATTCAACGTCAATCAACATTTCCTCACCCAAGGGTTCATCAAAGTGTCCAACGGGATCATCCCGTTGATAATATACTTGGGAGCATCCAAAGAGGGGTAACTACTCGTTCACGTTTAGCAAATTTTTGTGGATGTTACTCGTTTGTTTCCTCTTTGGAACCTCTCAAGGTGGAAGATGCTCTTGGAGATGCGGATTGGGTCATTGCTATGCAAGAAGAATTGAACAATTTCACAAGAAATGAAGTTTGGGAATTGGTCCCAAGGCCCAAACAAAATGTGATTGTCACTAAGTGGGTGTTCCGGAATAAGCAAGATGAAAATGGCATTGTCGCAAGAAACAAAGCTAGATTGGTTGCCCAAGGATTTACTCAAATTGAAGGTCTAGACTTTGGTGAAACATATGCTCCCGTGGCAAGGCTTGAATCTATTCGTATTCTCTTAGCCTATGCCGCTCATCATGACTTCAAGCTCCATCAAATGGATGTAAAGAGTGCTTTATTGAATGGGCCTCTCTCTGAGTTGGTATATGTGGAGCAACCACCGGGTTTTGAAGATCCCAAGCATCCCAACTACGTCTACAAACTCCATAAGGCGCTCTATGGGCTCAAGCAAGCTCCTAGAGCATGGTATGAATGTCTTAGGGAATTTCTTCTCAAAAATGGTTTTGTGGTAGGAAAAGCCGATTCAACTCTCTTTACTCAAAAAGTAGACAAAGATTTATTTGTATGTCAAAAATATGTTGATGACATCATATTTGGTTCCACTAACGACAAATTTTGTGAAGAATTTAGTAGGATAATGACAAAAAGATTTGAGATGTCCATGATGGGTGAATTGAAATTCTTTCTTGGTTTTCAAATCAAGCAATTGAAGCATGGGACCTTCATATGTCAAACTAAATATACAAATGATATGCTCAAGAAGTGTGACATGGCCAATTCTAAGCCTATCAAAACTCCAATGCCGGTGAATGGCAATCTCGATCTTAATGAAGATGGAAAATCCGTAGATCAAAAGGTATATCGCTCCATGATTGGTTCTTTGCTTTACCTTTGTGCATCTAGGCCAGATATTATGCTTAGTGTGTGCATGTGTGCAAGATTTCAAGCCAATCCTAAGGAATGTCATTTAATGGCTGTTAAAAGAATTTTTAGATATTTAGTACATACTCCAAACCTTGGCTTGTGGTATCCCAAGGGCTCTACTTTTGATCTACTTGGCTACTCCGATTCTGATTATGCCTGTTGTAAGGTAGATTGAAAGAGTACAACAAGGACCTGCCAATTTCTTGGTCGATGCTTGGTGTCTTGGAGCTCTAAGAAACAAAATTCCGTTGCGCTATCCACCGCCGAGGCCGAATATGTTGCAGCCGATGCTTGCTGTGCTCAACTACTATGGATGAGGCAAACATTGAGTGACTTTGGTTGTGAGTTCAAACATATTCCACTCTTGTGTGATAATGAGAGTGCCATCAAATTAGCCAACAACCCAGTCCAACACTCAAGAACCAAGCATATTGCCATAAGACATCATTTCCTTAGAGATCATGAAGTCAAAGGAGATATCACCCTAAGCCATGTAGGAACCGATAAACAACTAGCCGATATCTTCACCAAGCCTCTCGATGAGCAAAGGTTTTGTACTTTGAGGAGTGAGCTAAATATCTTGGATTCTCGTAACTTGGCTTGACTTATTGCATACACCTTGTATTGATGCCTAGACTAGGTTCAAAATGATTTACTAGTGTGAGTTATTTTAAAACTTGGTTTTTATGATCGTTGGATCATTCTTTGCCTCAAATGATCATTGTTATGCATTGTTGTATGTAGCTGATCATTTTGAGTCAAGGGTCTTATATGTCCATTCTTTTTTGTTCTATCTTTATCTCCCAAGTTTCTCCCACAATTTCCTCTTGTCAATTTTTCTGGTTTCTGCCGGATCTTCCGACCCTACCCGGATCTTCCGAGGTTTCTCTCTGGTGGCTGCCGGATCTTCCGACCGTACCCCGGATCTTCCGACCCTGCGTTGACAAATATATATACGACTGTAACCGTTGCAACCCTAGTTCCTTCTTTCTTTTCTTCCACGCCGGTGCCCCTCTCCTCCTCTCTCACACGTGTGGCAATTTCAATCTTGGACCAAGGATTTCGTGAGAACTTTCACTTGTTGTTTCCCCTCACATCGGAAGACCCGATCCTCGACCGGAACTTCATCAAATCGCGCGGGAAGTTCTCAAGGTATTCCATTCAAATCCTCTCGCCCCGATCTCTCAATGTAGTTCGTCCTATGAGATTTTGTTCGGTGAATCATCATCTTTACCTATCTAGAGGTCATGGCTCGAGTTTCACAAGATTTAGTGGGTTAAAACTCTGGATTTATGGTCTTGGTGTTCTTCCCCGAGTAGTGTCGGATGATCCGACACTGGGCCGGATGATCCGACCCTGATAAAGTCGAATGATCCGACCCATAGCCGGATGATCTGACCCTGCTCTGAGAAAAGCAACTTGCTCATGAATCTCACTTCTTAAGGTCAACATCTAAATCTACCATCGCTTATCTTTGGCCCAAATGGTGAAACTAAAGGTGACCAAGAAGAAGGCTCCTCCCACTTCAAGTGACTCCGATCTGGAGTATTTTTCTGAGTCTGATAATGAACAGTCAAAGGGAAAAGGCAAGAAAATCATGTCCAGCCGCAATGTGAGAGATCGTGGAGCACCTAAAGCTCAAGGGCGAGGCCAAAATGTTGATCAAGAGTCGAGTGCCCATCCAAGAACCAAGAGAGCAAGTGCTAGAAATACAAGTCTTGAGTACAATGACGACATCGATCTTTCTCACCTTGAGCATGAATCAATCACAGTGCGCTCACCCATTCGCAGCCCTCATGATCCTCCTATGGTGAACTATAAGAGTGGTGGGAACTCAATCAGGGAGTTGAGGTATAGTGAAGATCCAAGAGGAGTAGAGCGAAGTTTCTTTGGGGATGCTCGTTTTTGGTTCCCTCACCAAGCTCATTGGTATGAGTCTGTGATTAAGACCAAGAAACATATCACTACCGAGATGAAATGGATTGATTGGAATTACCTAAAGAAATTCTGCTCACCGGTCGAGGAAGTCATTAATGCCGTTTATGATCTTTGTTGTGAGCTGAATCTTGATGGCATTATGAGTTTTCGCTGTGATTGGAATGAAGAAGTAGTGGCTCAATTCTATGCTACTTTATTTATTGAGAAAGGAAGTAGGGTGATTCATTGGGCACTTTGTGGAAAACGCTACACTTTCAACTTGACCCAGTTTAGCACCTTGTTTGGGCACTCTGGCAGCTCTATGAGATGTGGTGCTAGCCACATTGTGTATCGTGATCAAAACAAGGTGGACTTACATAGTGGGGGTGAGCTTGAACCATCTAAGATGCACTTCATGTATGATATAGCATATGGTGACATTGTTTTTGGACAAACCAAGGGTCTCACCCCTTACTACAAGATGCTCAACACTCTCTTTAGACTCACTCTTACCCCTAGAGGTGGTGACTCGGATAAAATCTCATCAAGGGCCAAGAATTTGCTCACTCAAACTGCTCCCGGACTTCCTCCTTTTGCGGTAATGGAGTTCATTTGGAATGAGATTATTGCTTGCTCCTATGATTCCTCAAGTGCTTGTCATTATGCTCTATATATATTTCACATGATCAAGGAAGTGACCAAGCTCAATATTAAGACTGACAAGGTTTTTTTTCCATACCATTCTAAGAAGGGCTAGATTGAGCAAACCCTCCACATTGCCAAGCATGGCACCGGCTTCACCCCTAAGGTACCATTTCCGGGTGCCTATCCTTCGTCTCTTGCTCATGGTGCTTCATCTTCAAGAGCTGCTCCTCCATCTCCTTCGGCACCATCTTCCTCACACGCTCATCGTGCTCCCAAAGCCAAGAAGGGCAAGATGGATTTCATTGCTCAAGCTCTCTTTGCTTGCTTCAATGTGGGTCGTTACAATGCCAATGAAATTCATGAGCGCAAGAAATACATGGATGAAGAGCTCCTCAAAAATGAGAGAAGGCTAAAGGAGCTCATGACTAAGAATAACATGCCTCACTCTCCTGTTCGTGAGCCAAGGGTTTTCCCTCCTCCTCAAAACTTCTACAATCCGTGTGATGACTTTGCACCTCAAGAGCATCCTTTTGGTGATGATGTTGAGCTTGACTATGGAGGTCAAGAAGTAGGGCAAGGGGAAGAGGAAGAAGAAGAGGAAGAGTATGATGATGAGGAGACCGAATCCAACAATGGTAATGATGAGGGTGATGGTGATGGCGATGGCGATGATGTTGATGATGATGGTGACGGCGACAACAATGATGAGCCGACGATGATGACAATGCCGAGTAGCTTCCCTTTTTGGTGCTTGTTACCAAAGGAGGAGTGAAATTTGGTTATTCAGATATTAGAGACCCATCTCTATCTTTTTCATTCTTGTATCGTTCTTTATCTCGGACATGTAAGACTTATTGTGTTATGGTTGGTGTGTGACAAGTGAAACCTTTTATTTCTAAGACTTTTTATGATCACCCATGCTAGTGTGATGTTGAACTATCTTATTTATGGTTGATGATGCTCATTTGGTTGATGTGATGTTATTTTCCACTTTATTGTTGTGAATGTATGTCATATGCATCGCGGTTTTATAATCACACTTGAGCACATGAATGAAAGAGTAAATAGGGGAGTTCTTGCTTGAATATGTGCAAAGGCATTTCAGGCCTCCTTGAGTTAAATATGCACATATTTAGGGGGAGCTCCTCCAACTTTTGTTGGATGCAATTACTTCAATTTTATTCCTCTCTTGTAAATCCAAATTGGTATTGTCATCAATCACCAAAAAGGGGGAGATTGAAAGTGCATCTAGGCCCCTAATCGATTTTGGTGATTCTTGACAATCACAATTTGGGATATGATGCTTTGGAAGAGTTGTGTGCAGGAATAAATTGAAAGAATTGAATGAAAAAGGAAATGAAGGTCCCCCGATTTGAAAACGTATGGTGGTGGAAGTTCTTGGAAGATTTAAATTTTAATTTTCAGTTTGAATTTGAGTATAGAACCACCGTACTATCAAGAGGGACGCATTTGATTGAACTAGATTGTCAAAATGCTTCATTTGAGATGATTTACATAATTGAGAGACACAAAACTCACTCACAATTCACTTATACACGTCTCTGGTTTCTTCAGAGTCGGATGATCCGGCTATAGGTCGGATGATCCGAAAATCTCTCTGTAAGACGTCAGATGATCCGGCCCTTGCTCGGATGATCTAGACCTGGGAAGTCTGGGTGCACATTGTGTACTGGGTCGGATGATCCGGCCCTTAGCCGGATGATCCGGCCCTGATACTTCTGAAATGTTTTTTCAACTAATCTGTGACTTGCTCGGATGATCCGGCCTTGGGTCGGATGATCCGGTACCCCTTCGCAGTTCACATAACGGTCACTTTTTGGGGGTTATGTATATATACCCCCACACCCCTCCTTTCATTTACTACTAACCTAACTCGAAACAAAGGCACTCAAGAGCATTGAATACTCTCTCTCTCACCCCTCTAGAGCTAAATCTTTGAGATTTCAACAAGGGTTTGTGTGAGAAGAGATTGGAAGTGTGAGCTTTGGTCATTCATCTCAAGAAACATTTGAAGTAACTTCGATCCATCGATTCCATTTGTTACTCTTGGAGCTTTGCTCCTAGACGGTTAGAGGTGCCGGTGAGCTCCCATTCCATTGTGGTTTGAGCCCCGGAAGTTTGTATTACCCCTCTCTTTGTGAGAGCAATAGTAAGTGACTCAATCCTCCTTTGTGGTCGATTGAGGGAGACTTGGGGCTAGTGACAGCCCGGCTCTTTATGAGTTTCTCAACGGAGACGTAGCTCCTTTGTGGAGTGAACTTCGGGAACAAATCTTGTGTCTCCATGTGCTTGTTCTAGTTCTTATTGTTTTTATGCTTGATTTAACCCGATCTACTTGTTAGTAGTGTTCCTCTCGTGTATATCATACTCTAAGGCTTAGTCTTACAGATCATCAACTTTGTATTCAAAGGGTTTCTCGAAAAGCTAAGTAGATTTTGAATCTCGTACTTGAAGTTCATCCCTGTGCCGGAAGTTCCGCCCTTGTGCCGGATCATCCGGGCCTGAGTGCTCCGGAAGATCCGACACAGCCCGGAACATCCGGCCCTGATATTTTTCGTGGCAAGTTTTTTAGGAAATTTTTAACAAGGCCTATTCACCCCCCTCTAGGCCTAGTGTCGGTCCTTTCAGTCGCCACATCACGTTTCAATCCGTACCACCAGAATCTTTCCTTGATATCTTGGTACATCTTGGTGCTTCCTGGGTGGATCGAGTACACCGAATCATGCGCTTCTCTCAGGATCGTGTCCTTGATTCGCGCTATATCGGGCACACATATCCTCTTGCCGTGCCACAAGGTTCCCTGTTCATCAACTCGGAATCCAGGTGCCTTTCCTAGGGCAACATTCCCTACAATCTCCTTGATCTTTTCATCGCCAAGTTGACCTTCCTGGATCTCTTGTTCAAGAGTTGGTTCTACTGTCATCTCCGTGATACTAGCCACGAATACTAGACTCATCTTCTCAAATTCCCGGCTGAGTTCTTCAGGCAGACAATGGCCGGTGATCTTGTTCACATAACTTCTCCTGCTCAGAGCATCTGCCACCAAGTTAGCCTTGCCAGGGTGGTAATGGATCTCCAGATCATAGTCCTTGATCAACTCCAACCATCGGCGTTGCCTCATATTCAGCTCTGACTGAGTGAAGACATACTTCAGGCTCTTGTGATCAGTATAGATGTCAAACTTGTGCCCAATCAGGTAATGCCTCCAAATCTTCAAAGCATGCACCACAGCTGCCAACTCCAAATCATGTGTTGGATAATTTTGCTCATGTTTCCGCAAATGCCTAGATGCATATGCCACGACTCTCCCTTCTTGCATAAGTACACATCCCAGTCCTAGACGAGATGCATCACAGTAGATAGAGAAGCTCTTGGCTATGTCGGGCAATACCAGTATAGGTGCTGTTGTTAGCCTCTTCTTCAACTCTTCAAAGCTGGTTTGGCACTCCACTGTCCAGATGAACTTGGCATTCTTCTCCAATAATGTCGTCATGGGTTTAGCAATCTTGGAGAATCCTTCGATGAACCGTCGATAATATCCGGCCATCCCGAGGAAACTCCTGATCTCGCTGACATCCCGAGGCGGGTTCCAGCTCAACACATCATTAACCTTCTTTGGATCAATTGCTACTCCTCCGTTGGACAACACGTGTCCCAAGAATGCCACTTCCTTCAACCAGAACTCACACTTGCTCAACTTGGCATATAGCTGATGTTCCCGGAGTCTCTGCATCACCAGCCTCAAATGATCTTCATGTTCCCCTTCATTCTTGGAGAAGACTAGTATGTCATCAATGAACACCACCACAAACTTATCCAGGTAGTCCATGAAGACGCTATTCATCAGGTACATGAAGTATGCCGGAGCATTGGTTAGTCCAAAGGACATGACTGTGAACTGATATAGCCCATACCGAGTAGTGAAGGCCGTCTTGGGTATGTCGGAGGGTCGGATCCTCATCTGGTGGTAGCCCGATCGAAGATCTATCTTGTAGAACACACAAGCTCCCTTTAATTGATCGAACAGATCATCAATCCTCGGTAGGGGGTACTTGTTTTTGACCGTCACTTCATTGAGCGCTCGATAGTCCACGCACATCCTCTGCGTACCATCCTTCTTGTCCACGAACAACACTGGTGCTCCCCATGGTGAAGAACTAGGACGAATATACCCTTTTTCTAGCAAAGAGCTTAATTCTTCCTTAAGTTTCTCAAGTTCCCTTACTCCCATCATATACGGCCTTTTAGCTATAGGTGCAGTGCTAGGTTTTAGTTCAATAACGAATTCAACTTCGCGTTCTGGGGGCATACCTGGCAATTCATCTGGGAACACATCCGGGAACTCGCACACCACTCGGATGTCCTCTGGTATTGCACCCTCAGCTTGGTTGACTTGACTATGCTCTGAAAGGCTGGCTGCTTGATATTCCACCTTCTCACCGGTCTTCGTTGTCAGTTGCACATCTCTCTTGGCACATTGGATTAGTGCATCGTATCTGGCTAACCAACTCATACCCAGTATTAAGTCGAAGCCAATAGACTCCAAGACTATCGGTCGCACCTCGAAGTCTACCCCCCTTATTGTGATGGTGATATGGGGGCAACGCAAGGTAGCTCGTTGTTCCCCCCTAGTGAGCTAACTAGCATAGCACTCATCATGGGTTGCAGGGCTATTAAGTTCTTTTTCACAAAGGCAGCAGATATGAAAGCATGCGAAGCTCCAGAATCGAACAAAACAGTTGCAGGGGTCGAGTTGACGAGGAATGTACCCACAACCACGTCGGTAGCTCCTTCTGCAGTCTCAGCACCCATGTGGTTGACTTTGCCCCTGACGGGGTTCTGAGGACCTCTACCTACTTGGGCCTGTGGCTGGTTCCCATTCTGCCCAACTCTCTGAGGGTTGTTCTGACCTGTAGCGTTCTGAGCCTTCTTGGGACAGACATTGGCGTAGTGACCCTGCTCACCATAGTGGTAGCACGCCCTTGGGCCCACTAGCACATTGTTGGCGTTGTTGGGGCGTTGGATAGGCCCTTGCTACACCTGGTTGTGCTGAGCTGGGGCATTCTGCAGCTGGTTCTGGTAGCGCTGTTGCTGCGGTGCTTGAGGGTACTGGGGGGCGCTGCTGGTTCTGGCCACGGTTGAACGAGCCGGTCTGGCTTTGGAAGCGCTGTTGGCTCACCATATGCTGGCCTTGGGGAGCAATGAAGCGAGGGCGGTTGTTGCTCCCAGACTGCTGACCCTGGAACTTTCGCTTCTTCTCCTCTATTTCACGGCGCTTGTGCTCTAGCATCAAGGCGCCGTCCACCATTTCATGAAAGTTGGGGAACTTGGAGCACATCAACTGGTACTGCAGGGCATCCTGCAAGCCATCGCGGAACCGGGACTGCTTCTTCCTGTCCGTGTCCACGTCCTCCGGAGCATAGCGGGCAAGCTCAATGAACTTGTCACGGTAAGCCGTGACGCTCATCCCTTCTTGCTTCAGTGACAGGGACTCCTTCTTCTTCAACGTCATCAGGGCTTCAGGCACATGGTGCGAGTGGAAGCTGTCATGGAACTCCTGCCATGTGATCAGAGTACGATCAGGGTGAGCGTGCTGGTACGAGTCCCACCAGTCCAAGGCTGGTCCTTAAAACTGTCCTCCTGCGTACAGCACTTTCTCCCGATCGTTGCACTGAGCGATGTCGAGTTGTCGCTCCACTGCCTTAAGCCAATCCAATGCATGCAGGGAATCAGTTGCTTTGTTGAAGGTGGGCAGGCGTCCCTTCAGAAATTCGCCCCTCCTGTCACGGGGCTAAGACCGACCGTTCTATCTAGGCTGCGTTCCTACAGTCAGCACGACTCTGATACCAATCTGTCACACCAGGATTTTCACAAAACCCGAATGCGGCCATATGTGTGCCCAGGAGGTCCACAGAACACATACAACGAACAAATAAGATAAACAGAGTACAAATGCTCGAAATAAAATAGTTTACATCAGAGTATAATAATAATATTTATTACAGCGGAAGTCTATAACTCTCAACTAGCGGAGCCGCAGTCCACAGGGACTCTGGCTGGGAGAGCGCAACTCAGAAGTACGGCAGGTCCTCAGGGAACTCAGCAGCAGTCTCCTGATCAGCCCAATCTGTTTACCCATCCGGGATTTTGTTGAATATTGACAAGTGTAAGTAAACAAATACTTAGCAAGCATAGCACGGGTATGAAGGCTCAAACTAGGCTAGACACGGCTTAACTGCTTTAGCACTTTTAGTTGTTTCGTTTTAGCATTAACCAAGTTACTACAAGTGCATGAAACCCGGTTATAACCCAATTAATAAGTAGAAGTGACAATAATCAAAACTAAACATCATCTTCTAATCAAAAAGGATCCAGGCCGCTCGTGACCTTGTGCAAGGCTATCATGATAGATTTTACACTCTGCAGAGGTTTCGCCCTTTACCCACCAGTCGCGTAAAAGTTCAAAAGAACTTTGCACCCAACCACGCACATCAACACTTCCGAGGTGTGATTGCATAGGGACGCTACGAGGTTTTTCACAAGACACCCTAACAAGACAGTAGCCGCTGCGGTAATACAAGGCGATGGGACCATAGGCACCAAGATCGACGTACGCCTACGGAGTCACACCATAGGGGGGTCGATGGCGTCCAGAGCGCGGGCATCACACCAATCCATGCGCAACGTGTGGAGTTCCCCATCGCAGGGACTCCCAACACGGGACTGTGCCTAACGAGACAAAGCCGACGGATCACCCGTCCTCGGTGGAATCCGGAAACACCCCGTACCTTGCCTCCCACAACGCCGTCGGTAACCACTGGCAAGCTAGAGACGTACAAGTTACTCGACCAAGACCAGAGCCATAATAGTTCTAGCGGTGGCGACAGGCTCCTGGGTTGCCGCTTTGAGAACCGGACCTTACGGAGAGACACTAGAGCAAAGCACACAGCACATGCTCTAGCTCCCTAAACCAAGTTGCTAAAAAGCATGTTTTATCATAAATGTTAAAGTGAACCATTAAGTCAATATTAACAATTAAATAATAGTGACAGTATCTGTGCATAGCAAAAGATTCTACCCATATGCATAAGCCCAAGGTTATTAAGGTACAGGATATACAAAACTAGGTACAACCTTAATTGGACATCAATTTAGACACATGCGTATGAAAATAAATGTATGAAAACAGGTGTGTATAGGTAGCAAGGATTGTCCGTGCTATAACTTGCCTTCCTCGAAATGATGCTGCTGCTGTGAGTCCTGCTCCGGAAAGTCCTCACCGAGCTCGATTTCCAAAGCTAACGGCTCACCGACTGGACACGAAGCACCATACAAGCATACATCCATACCAATACATGCAAACAAATAATATTCTATTAGAATAGTACACCAAACAGTAAAAACAGAACATAAAAAGGTTTTAGAAATATTCTACGCTTCACTACGAACACAAGAGCGCGAAAATCACACTAATTGAAAGGACCAACACTAGGCCTAGAGGGGGGGTGAATAGGCCCTGTAAAAATTTCTGCAAAATTGCTCTGAAAACTGTCAGACGTCGGATGATCCGACGCAGTCTCAGATCGTTCGACCCCCGGAAGATCCGACACTATGTAGGATCTTCCGACGGGATAAAAATTTTACTTCGTAATTTGAGTTCTAGTACACTTTTTTAAGATTCTACTTGAATAGAAGTGTGACAATAAGTGTATAGAGCCTTTTAGATATGATCAATGCAATAGAATAACAACAATCAAGTAGATCGGATCAAATCAAGCAAATCCAACAATAAAACAAATGAGCACAAGGAGACAATGGATTTACTTCCGAAGTTCACTCCACAAAGGAGCTACGTCTCCGTTGAGAAGCTCACAAAGAGCCGGGCTGTCACACTAGCCCCAAGTCTCCCTCAATCAACCACAAAGGAAGATTGAATCACTTACTATTGGCTCTCACAAAGAGAGGGGTAATACAAACTTCCGGGCCTCAACCAGAAAGGAATGGGAGCTCACCGGCACCTCTAACCGTCTAGGAGCAAAGCCCACAAGGGGTATCGGATCTTCCGACCATGAGTCGGATCTTCCGAAGAATGACAGATTAGTGTTAGAAAACCCCAGACAAATTCCAGGCATCGGATCTTCCGACATAGTGTCGGATCTTCCGATGAAGGCCGGAACTTCTGGCAAATAACAGAACATAGCAAGAAAGCCCTCAGAACAGTTCCATGCGTCGGATCTTCCGGCCCCGGAACAAATCCAAACCGAGCTGGCCGGAACTTCCGGTCGGATCTTCCGGCCAGGGGTCGGAACATGCATGTGACACACAGAAAAGGCTGAAATCTGGCTAAGTCCCAGAAGATCCGACACAGTGTAGGATCTTCCGATGGAAGTTCCGATGCTAGGATCGGATCTTCCGATGGGAAACAACCCGAGACCGAGCCAGCCGGAACTTCCGGTCGGATCTTCCGGCCTAAGTTCCGACCCAGCAGACCACATGTGAAGGTGACTTTGTGTGTCTCTCAAGTGGATTTTCATCTCAAGCATAGCACTTAAAACAACTAGAATTTGTCGAACACGTCCCCCTTGATAGTACGGTGGTCCTATACTCAAATTCAAACCAAAAATCAAATTAAATTCTTCGATCGAGTCCACCACCATAAGAAATTGAATTGGGGACCTTCTTTTCACATTTCTTTTCTTTTCTTTCATTTTATTCCTGCACAACTCATTCAAAGCATTATATCCAAATTTCTATTGTCATTAATCACCAAAATAGATTAAGTGCCTAGATGCACTTTCAATCTCCCCCTTTTTGGTGATTGATGACAATATCAATTTTGTTTTACAAGATAAGAATAAAATTCATGTTTTTCACATCCAACAATAACTAGAAAAGCTCCCCCTAAATTTGTGCATTTTTAACTTAAAAAGCCTCAAATGCTTTTGCACAAATTTAAGCAAAACTTTCCTAATCAACCTTTTCATCTATGTGCTCAAGTGTGACAATAAATCCGTGATGCGTATGACATATATTCACAATCATTAAAGAGAGAAATAACATTACACCATCCATAAGCATCACATGAAAATGACATCAAGTTCAACATCACACTAGCATGAATTGTAAATAAGTCTTACAAACATAAAGGTTCTCACTTGGCACACTACACATAACTCCAAATAAAGTTCTTACAAGTCCACAAGCACAAGCTAAAACATGAATAAAGGATAAAAGATAATGATGGGCCTCTATCCAATTCACTCCCCCTTTGTCATCAAGGACCAAAAAAGGGAGCTACTCGGTGGCTTCGTCGTCGTCCTCGGCACCACCATCATCATCGTCCTCGCCATCGTCACCATCATCACCACCGTCATCGTCCTCATCGTCATCGGCTTCTTCTTCGTTTTTCGACTCGCTTTGGTAGAATTCCTCTTCGCCGTCGGTGTCTTCCTCTTCCACTTCTTCAATCTCATCCTCATCATGTTGTTGAGAGGCTCCAAAGACATACTCTTGAGTATTAGCTTCCCAAGGATTGTAGAACTGAGGAGGAGGAGAGAACTCTCTAGGCTGGCGAACGGGGGAATGAGGCAACTGATAGTGATTCAAGAGTTCTTTGTGTTGCTTGTCAAGCTTGCACATGTCCTTATCCAAGCGAATATCACGTTGATGAGCTTTCTTGGCTTGATAGGAGCATGTGGTGAAACAAGCGAAGAGCCCTTGCACAATAAAGTCTAGCTTCCCTTTCTTGCTCTTGGGACCGAGAGGAGCACCACGAGAGGAAGATGGACCTTCTGAAGGAGGAGGTGCACGAGAAGATGAAGCACCATGAGTAGTAGTCGGAGCACGGACACCTTCGTAGGGCTTGGCCTTGATCTTTAACAGTTGCTCAATTTTGCCTTGGGGAGAGCGATATGGGAAGTGAGGCTTGTCAGTTATGATGTTTACTCCAGTCACATGCTTAATCAGATGTAGGGAGCAAAGTGGCAGCCACTAGATGACTCATGGGAGCACAAGATAATTCCATTCCAAATGAAGTTGAACACTTTAAACTTTGGCTTGCCGGGGGCCATCTGAAATAGCAAGTTCTTGGCCCTCTTAGAAATGCTATCAGCATCACCTGCCCTAGGATACAAGGTTCCCCTAAAGAGTTGATTAAACAATTTGTAAAACGGAGAGAGACCCTTGTACTTCCCAAAGACAACAGCTCCATAAGCCCCATCATACATGAAAGCGAGCTTCACATCATCAATCTCACGCCCCTGATGAAGATCTACCTTGCTGTGATCATTGATAGTGTGAGCATAGGCGGTTTCCTCAGCTAACCCAAACAGCCCCGCAAAAGCATGTAAGGAAATGGATAGGCGTTTGCCACAAAGAGTCCAATGCATCTCATCCCTCTCCTGATCAATCCACAAGGTGGCATAGAACTGAGCAATCACTTCTTCATTGTAGGCACACTCAAAGGCCATGATGTTGGCCACATCCATCTCAACACACCGCTCATAAACATCATCAACAACTGGCTTCAGTGGCGGTGGCATGACCTTCAAATAATTCCAATCTACCCAATACATGGGTGTACACAGCCTACCCATCTTCAAAATCACTGACTCATACCAATCCGCTTGATGAGGCAGCCAAAAACGAGGATCACCCTTGAATTGCTTGGAGATGATGGATCTAGGGTCCTCATGTGCACTAAACCGAAGTGGTTTCATGCTATTGGCTGCAAACTTGAAATTTATCAAAGCTCTATCACTCGGATGACGAAATGGAATAGTAGTGGATATGAAATTCTGAGCAAGAGTAGATAGATCAATGTCATCATTGTATTCTAACCCAGTATGTTCCTCACGGTTAGGTCTCTTGGTCCTTGGACGTGGAGGAGAGGAGGTGGTCTGAATTTCCTTTCCTCGTCCTTCACCACTAGAAGGCCCCCTTCCTCTAACAGTCCTTGTGGCAAGTTGTTTCTTTACTCGTTTGCCTCTTCCTTGCTCTCTTGTCCCATTGTCAGAATCGGACTCGGTGTCAGATGGTGAGCCAATATTTCTTCCATAGCTAGGCCGGGCTTGTAAAGTTGACTTCTTCTTCTCAGTGTGCTTCATACGACCCATCTAGATAGACAACAAGAAAGGATCAACAGATGGACGATGAAGAGAGAGATCAAATTAACAAGTCAGTGTCTCAGGTCAGTCGGATCTTCCGGCTATGTGTCGGATGATCCGAGGCTCGGATCTTCCGACGCATAGTCGGATGATCTGACAAAATCGGTGATGACCAAAAATTTGGGAATCGAACTTCTAGCCCACCAAGAGTTATGAGATCATAGGGAAGTGTTCTAGACATGTATATGAAGATATTCACCAAGGGAAATCCACTATAACCTTCTACATTGATAGATCGGGCGACGGGAAGTTTGAATGAGATACCTTTGAGATTTCCCGCGAAAAGTTTGGAAGATCCGAAGGGGATTGAGTTCTTCAAGATGGGGAGAATCGAATGAGCCACAAAGATCAACAATCCTTCGGTTGAACTCCAAAATCGCCGCACGGGTGGAGAATGAGTGAGAGGAAGCAGTTGGGAAGAGAATGGAATGAATAGAGGAAGTAACGGTTCATCCCAGATATTTATACTCGCGAGCAGGCCGGAAGATCCGACGCACAGTCGGAAGATCCGACCCTGGAGAAAGCAATTCCAGAAAACTGACTTGACAACGATTTTCGAGATGAGATTTTATGGAAGATTTTGAGAGATATTGCCTATGGACATGTAATACCCTTGACTCAAAAAGATCAGCCACAATCATCAACACATAACAATGATCTTTTGAGACAAGGAATGATCCACCGATCACAAGATACAAAGATTTTGAAAAACTCACACAAAAAGGAATAAAACGATTTTTCTTCTAATCTAAGCAACAAACAATTTGGTATGCAACAAGTCAAGCCAAGTTACGAGAATCCAAGATATTTAGCTCACTCCTCAAAGAACAAAACCTTTGCTCATCAAGAGGCTTGGTGAAGATATCGGCTAGTTGTTTATCGGTTCCTACATGGCTTAGAACGATATCTCCTTTGGCTTCATGATCTCTAAGGAAGTGATGTCTAATGTCAATGTGTTTGGTTCTTGAGAGTTGAACGGGATTGTTTGCTAGTTTAATGGCACTCTCATTGTCGCACAAGAGAGGGATATTTTTGTACTCACATCCAAAGTCACTCAAGGTTTGCCTCATCCAAAGTAGTTGAGCACAACAAGCACCGGCTGCAACATACTCGGCCTCGGCGGTGGATAGCGCAACGGAATTTTGTTTCTTAGAACTCGAAGACACCAAAGACCTACCAAGAAATTGTCAAGTCCCCGTTGTACTCTTTCGATCTACCTTGCAACCGGCATAGTCCGAATCGGAATAGCTAAGTAAATCAAAAGTGGAGCCTTTGGGATACCATAAGCCAAGGTTCAGAGTATGCACTAGATATCTAAAGATTCTCTTAACAGCCATTAGATGACATTCCTTTGGATTGGCTTGAAATCTTGCACACATGCACACGCTAAGCATTATATCGGGCCTAGATGCACAAAGGTAAAGTAAAGATCCAATCATGGAGCGATATACCTTTTGATCGACCGATTTTCCTTCTTCATTGAGATCAAGATGACCATTCACGGGCATTGGAGTCTTGATGGGTTTAGCATTGGCCATATCAAACTTCTTGAGCATATCACTTGTATACTTTGTTTGACATATGAAAGTTCCATGCTTCAATTGCTTGATTTGAAAACCAAGAAAGAATTTTAATTATCCCATCATTGACATCTCAAATCTCTTGGTCATTATCCTACTATACTCTTCACAAAACTTTTCATTAGTAGAACCAAAGATAATATCATCAACATAAATTTGACACACAAATAAATCTTTGTCTATTTTTCGAGTGAAGAGAGTAGAATCTGCTTTGCCCATTACAAAGCCATTTTTGAGAAGAAATTCCTTAAGGCATTCATACCATGCTCTTGGGGCTTGCTTGAGCCCATAGAGCGTCTTATGGAGTTTGTAGACGTAGTCGGGATGCTTGGGATCTTCAAAGCCCGGTGGTTGCTCCACATATACCAACTCGAAGAGAGGTCCATTCAAGAATGCACTCTTCACATCCATTTGATATAGCTTGAAGTTGTGATGTGAGGCATAGGCTAGTAGAATACGAATTGATTCAAGCCTTGCCACCGGAGCATAAGTTTCACCAAAGTCAAGACCTTCAATTTGAGTGAAACCTTGAGCAACCAATCTTGTCTTGTTTCTTGTGACAATCCCATTTTCATCTTGCTTGTTCTGGAAAACCCACTTGGTGCCAATGATATTTTGCTTGGGTCTTGGGACCAATTCTCAAACTTCGTTTCTTGTGAAGTTGTTTAACTCTTCTTGCATTGCAATGACCCAATCCGCATCGCCAAGAGCTTCTTCCACCTTGAGAGGCTCCAAAGAGGAAACAAACGAGTAACATCCACAAAAATTTGCTAGACGAGAACGAGTGGTTACCCCTCGTTGGATGCTCCCTAGAATGTTATCAACGGGATGATCCCGTTGAACTCTTTGATGAACTCTTGGGTGTGGAAGTGTTGATTGACGTTGAATAGGTCCATCATCATCTTCTTCATTGTGAGACTTGTCACCTTGAGTTTTATCACCTTGAACTCCCCCTTGATCGTTTCCATGATCATGATCGTCACCATGATCTTGCGAAGAGCTTGGTGGTTCCACTCTTGTTGATGATGTTGATGGATCAATGTTAAATATGATTTCCGAGACTTGGTCTTGTTCCTCATCTTCTACTTGGGGCTCTTGAGGCTTCACTTCACCTAAACTCATTTTCTTGATAGCTTGACTTGGTGGCTCTTCATCTACAAGGTCATTCACAACTTGCTCTACTTGAGAGCCGTTTGATTCATCAAATTTCACGTCTACTGTGATCTCAACACAACCGATGGTTTTGTTGAAGACACGATAAGAGTGTTCGTTAGTACCATAACCAAGTAGAAAACCTTCATCAACCTTGGTTGCAAACTTGGAGCTTTTGGTTTTCTTGTTAAGAATGTAACATTTGCAACCAAAAACTCAAAAGTAGTGCACCTTTGGTTTGTTACCGGTGAGGATCTCGTACGGAGTCTTGCCCAAGTACTTTTTGAAGATAGAGGCGATTAGTGGCATGGCAAGCCGTATTGATCGCCTCGGCCCAAAAGATATCCGGAGTCTTGTATTCATCAAGCATGGTGCTTGCCATTTCAATCAAGGTCCGGTTCTTTCTCTCAACAATGCCATTTTGTTGAGGTGTGTATGGAGCGGAGAGCTCATGCTTGATGCCTTCTTCATCAAGGAATTCCTCAACATTGAGATTCTTGAATTCCGTCCCATTGTCACTTCTTATTCTCTTGACTTTCAACTCAAACTCATTTTGAGCTCTTCTAATGAACTTCTTGATAACCCCTTGAGCTTCACTCTTGTCTTGTAAGAAGAAAACCCAAGTGAATCGAGAAAAATCATCCACAATGACAAGTCCATACTTGTTCCCACCAATTCTTATATAAGCAATTGTCCCAAATAAATCCATGTGAAGCAATTTCAAGGGTCTTGAGCTAGTCAATATGTTTGTGGGTGGATGAGGGGCTCCAACTTGCTTTCCGGCTTGAGAAGCACTACACAATCTATCTTTCTCAAAGACAACATTTGTTAATCCTAGAATGTGTTCATCCTTTTGAAGTTTGGCCAAGTTCCTCATCCCAACGTGAGCTAGCCGGCGATGCCAAAGCCAACCCAAGCTAGATTTTGCCACTAAACAAGTCTTCGGTTCCACTTTATTTGTTGTGAAATCAACTAAATAAAGCTTTCCCTTAAGTTGACCCGTAAAAGCAATAGAGGAATCCTCCCTTCAAAGGACGCTCACACCCTCATTAGTAAAGAGACAATTGTAGCCTTTTTCACAAAGTTGTGATACGGACAACAAATTGTACCCTAGAGAATCGACTAGATAAACATTTGAAAGAGATGAGTCTTGTGATATAGCAACTTCACCTTGACCAATCACATCACCATGGTTGTTGTCACCAAACGTGATCTTTTCGATAGGCGAGTCATATTCTTTCAATTTAGCAAACATTTCCTTCTCTCCGGTCATATGATTTGAACATCCACTATCAAGCAACCATGAGGATCCACCGGAGGTATATGCCTACAAAACAAGTTTAAGCTTTGAATTTAGGTATCCAAAAGAGATTGGGTCCTTGAGTGTTAGCTTTTGAAATCTTAGGCACCCAAACACTCCTCATCATCTTCTTTGCATGAGCACCCACATACTTTACCACCATCTTCCCATTGTGATCCCACACAACTGTGTAGTCAATGGTGTAGTTGGGAGATGGCTTATGCTCAATGCTCTTTTCTTCTTTCTTGATCTTGGTTGAGATCTTGACATTGTTGGTTATTGCCTCAACCTTAGGCTTGTCTTCTATGGTGTTCACAATCACACCATGAGCAATGTTCATCAAGTCTCCAAGGTTTGCACCCTTGGTGAACATTGGCACTTCATGACCTCTCAACATTCTTGTACCATTTGCTTTTCCTCCTCTAGTGAATCTGAGCCCATCCTTGATACTAGGATATCTTCCGGCTTTATATGCCGCATGGCTCTCAAATTCACTCTTACCTTTGGCCTTGCCTTTGCCAATTGTCTTGGTCAATTCTTGAATCTTTGCATCTTTAGCTTTGACTTTATCTTCTAGTTTTGAAAGGTTAGTGGCACAAGCATTTATATCAAACTTATAGCATCTTGAGCAACCTTCACTAGTAGAGACATTTGAGTCAAGAATTGTCTTAGAGTTAATCTTGGTGCTTTCTCAAAGAGCGCTAAAGTTAACTTCTAGATCTTTATATTTGACCTCTAGGCTTGAATGCCTTTCTTGAAGCCCACTTTGTACATTATTTAGGTTGGCAAGAGATTCATTTGCCAAGGACAATTCCTTAGACATCTTCTCACAAGAGTCATTGGCAAGTGACAAGTCACAAGTCAATTTCTCCACCTTGATCTTCTCCTCAACTAGAGTTTCTTCAAGAGCAAGGTTTCTCTCCTTTTCAAGGATGAGCAATTATTCTTTCCTATCAAGAGACTCTTTCCTTTTCTCCAATTTCTCTACTAGTTTCTTAATTTGTTTGTAGCCTTCTTTGCCAAACTTGTTTATCATGTTCTTTTCATGTTCGGCTTCCTCTTCATCTAGATCATTTTCTAGATTCCTAGATGTCAAGATGGTGGATGAGATAGATGGGGTGATGCTTGATACCTTAGTCCCTTGGGCCATGAGGCACATGGGAGCTTCATCATCACTATCTTGATAGTTGTTGAAGAGTCTAGATGTTGATGTAGGGACTTGAATGGTAAGAGTTGCCACTTCTTCATCATCGGAGTTATCACTTGAAGAATCCCACCCTTGACCAACATGAGCACTTCCAAACTTCTTCTTGTACTCTTGACTCTTCTCTTTGTATCTCTTCTCCTTGTCAAAGTACTTGTCCTTCGACTTCTTGTCTTCTTTGTAATTTTTCTTGCGGGGGCAGTCGGCATGTAATGCCCTTTCTCCCCACACTCGTAGCATCTTCTTTGAGACATGGACATCTTGTCGCCCTTGTTCTTCATGAACCTCTTGAAGTTCTTCACCATCATGGTGGTTTCTTCATCGGTGCTATCACCATCACTTGAGTCTTCTTTCTTCTTGGAATTGGAAGTCTTTTCAATTGACTCAACCTTGTTGCTTGGTTCAGCTTTGAGAGCAATGGTCTTCACTTCGGTTGGTTCCGTCGATCTAGCTACATCCAAGTTGTTCATTTCATGATATTGTAATTTGTTGAACAACTCCATTGGTAGCATCTTCTTGAACTTGCCCTTCTCCCTAATCATGGTGGCAAGCATTGGGTTCTTGGGTGCATATGCCCTAAGCATCTTCTTGGTCACTTTGTGCTCATCCCAATCTTTGCTACCTAGCATTCGTATCTCGGTGACAAGTAGCTTCAACCGATCATACATCTCTTGGAGAGTCTCATCCTTCTTCATGACAAAGGCTTCTAGTTCTCCTTGTAGAAGATCAATCTTGTCTTCCTTGACCACATCTGTCCCTTCATGAGACAATTGAAGAGTGTCCCAAAGATCCTTTGCAACCTCAATTCCTCTAATCTTGTTGTACTCATAGGGACTAAGAGCACTTCTAAGAACCATCACGGCTTGAGAGTTGCGGAATACATCATACTCTTGTTCACGACTTGGCTTGGCGTCTTTGTCAACACCTATATTCACAATGGTCCAAAGAGAGGGGTGAAGACCATATAAATACATTTTCATATCATCACTCCAACGAGCATAGTCGACCCCATTGAATTTGGGAACTTTGCCCATTGGAACCGATGAGAAATTAAGATTAGTTGGATCAAGAGATTTGTTAGAAGATGATGTCTCATATTTATGAGACACGGAGTAGAGTCCATCCAACACTTCTTTTTCCTTTAGCTTCTTCTTGAGAAGCTTTTGAGCCTTCCTTTCGGCCTTTTCTTGAATTTTCTTCTTCATCTTCTCCTTTCTCTTCTTCTTCTTTTCTTCTTCATCCAAGCTTTCATCAACGTCGCTGATGATAAGATCATCATCACTTGAGCTTGAATCAATGAACAATGATCGATCATCCTTGGAAGCGGAAGCACCAACACCGGAGTTGTCCCCCTTGTCGGACATAGTGTTTTTCCCTTAGCGGTTAAGCCTTAATCAAGGAATTAGGCTCTGATACCAATTGAAAGGACCAACACTAGGCCTAGAGGGGGGGTGAATAGGCACTGTAAAATTTTTTGTAAAATTGCTCTGAAAACTGTCAGACGTCGGATGATCCGACGCAGTCTCGGATCTTCCGACCCCCGGAAGATCCGACACTGTGTAGGATCTTCCGACGGGATAAAAACTTTACTTCATAATTTGAGTTCTAGTACACTTTTTAAAGATTCTACTTGAATAGAAGTGTGACAATAAGTGTATAGAGCCTTCTAGATATGATCAATGCAATAGAATAACAACAAGCAAGTAGATCAGATCAAATCAAGCAAATCCAACAATAAAACAAATGAGCACAAGGAGACAATGGATTTACTTCCGAAGTTCACTCCACAAAGGAGCTACGTCTCCGTTGAGAAGCTCACAAAGAGCCGGGCTGTCACACTAGCCCCAAGTCTCCCTCAATCAACCACAAAGGAAGATTGAATCACTTACTATTGGCTCTCACAAAGAGAGGGGTAATACAAACTTCCGGGCCTCAACCACAAAGGAATGGGAGCTCACCGGCACCTCTAACCGTCTAGGAGCAAAGCTCCAAGAGTAACAAACGTGAATCGACGAATCAAAGTTACTTCAAGTGCTTCAAGAGATGAACAAGTGAGGGCCCAAGGTTAGCACAAGCTTCACACCTTCAATCTTCTCTCTCACTCAAACCCTAGATGAATCCTTGCAAGAATCAAGCTTTGGAAGGAGTAGAGGAGTGAAATGAATGCTCAAGTGGGTGCTTGTCACGAGTTAGGTCAGTGGAAGCAGCTCAATGAATGAGAGGGGTGAGGGGGTATATATACCAACCCCCAAAAAGTGACCGTTATGTGTTCTGCGAAGGGGTATCGGATCTTCCGACCATGAGTCGGATCTTCCGAAGAATGACAGATTAGTGTTAGAAAACCCTAGACAAATTCCAGGCATCGGATCTCCGGACATAGTGTCGGATCTTCCGATGAGGGCCAGAACTTCCGGCAAATGACAGAACATAGCAAGAAAGCCCTCAGAACAGTTCCAGGCGTCGGATCTTCCGACACCCTGTCGGATCTTTCGACAGGCGTCGGATCTTCCGGCCCCGGAACAAATCCAAACCGAGCTGACCGGAACTTCCGGTCGGATCTTCCGGCCAGGGGTCGGAACATGCATGTGACACATAGAAAAGGCTGAAATCTGGCTAAGTCCCGGAAGATCTGACACAGTGTAGGATCTTCCGATGGAAGTTCCGATGCTAGGATCGGATCTTCCGATGGGAAACAACCCGAGACCGAGCCAGCCGGAACTTCCGGTCGGATCTTCCGGCCTAAGTTCCGACCCAGCAGACAACATGTGAAGGTGACTTTGTGTGTGTCTCAAGTGGATTTTCATCTCAAGCATAGCACTTAAAACAACTAGAATTTGTCGAACACGTCCCCCTTGATAGTACGGTGGTCCTATACTCAAATTCAAACCAAAAATCAAATTAAATTCTTCGATCGAGTCCACCACCATAAGAAATTGAATTGGGGACCTTCTTTTCACATTTCTTTTCTTTTCTTTCATTTTATTCCTGCACAACTCATTCAAAGCATTATATCTAAATTTCTATTGTCATTAATCACCAAAATAGATTAAGTGCCTAGATGCACTTTCACTAATCGGAGCTAAAACAAAAAAGATATGGCTTTTCTAAGTTATAGGGACCTGCTGGTAATTTTTAAAAGCTTCCAGGGGCTTATTTTGAAGAAACGAGGGACCTAAACATAATTTTGTATAAAAACTCGAGGGCTAACGCGTAAAAATGACTCCCTAGGATGGCGGGTTCTATAATTAAAAAGCTCAGGGGGTTTTCCATAAAAATCAGGACCTATCTAGAATTATTTTTCAACTGAGGTGGACTACGGGTTGATTCGGGAAAACTTGGGGGGCTCTTTAGCGAAAACTGCACGGCTGACCGTTACTTCGGGGTTTGACTCGGGGGCTCGGGTGTACGTGGGCCATTGGATTAAGATCCGACGGTCCACAGGAGATCGGGGAGAGAGGGGTGGCCGGCGACAGCCCGGGGACGGCGGCGCCGCCAGTTCTCGCGGCGGTTCTTCGCCGGGGCAGGGTGGATCTTGGGCTAGGGGCCACCATTGGCCATGGGGCTTGGTCCTACGTGACCAGTGGAACGTGGCGAGCATTCTGGTGGGGCTCATGACGAGGTTCGGGCGGCGGTGGTGGCGCTCGACGATGGCCGGCGGGCGGCCATCTCCGGCGAAGGTGGAGGAGGGGCTTCAGTGCTTGGTTTAGGACGGGGTTTGGCATAGGAGCAACGGGAGGGGATGGCAAGCTCACCTGAGTGGTCCAATTTGGCAGCGGGGCGCCGAAGACGTCGGTCGACGACGGCGGCCGGCGGAATTGCCCGGGCGGCGGCAGAGAGCTCGGGGGAGGCGCTGTTGCGGGCTTGGTGCTCGGTGGGAGAGCTGGTGAGGCTTAGGGGGGTGCGGGGGTCGGCTTTTATAGGCTCGGGAGGGGACATTGGCGAGCGGGCCGCACGGGATTTGATCGCCGGCGGGGCCGGGACCTTCCAAGCGGGGAGAGAGGGTTACCATGCGGGGAGGCGGCGCGAAAAGGAAAGGAGTGGGGCAGGAGCTGCGGGGAAGAAAGGGAAGCGAGCACGAAGCTTCGGGGAAGGTGCTGGCGGCCGGCCGGGCGGCGGAGATTGCGCGCGGTGAAGAGGGGCGCGCCGGCGAGTGGAAGGGGGAGGATCCGACGAGTGGGGGCCAGTCGGCAGCGAGGGAGAGAGAGGGAGGGGGGCGCAAGCCCGGGCCGCTACTGGGTCGGAAGTAGAGGTGCGCGGGGGAGGAGGCTGGTGGGCCGAGCGGGAGAGAAAAGAGGGGCTGGGTCGGATTGGGAAGGAAGTAGGGGGAGTGAAAGCGGACCAAGGCAGAAGCTTAGGGAGCAAAATCGAACTCGGTCGAAAAGAACTTTTCTAAGGCTCCAAACAAGGTGATTCAAATTGAATTTAAATAAATTTAAATTCTCGTTTGAATCACAAGCAAAACAAAAATAAATACAGCAGCATGAATGCAACAAAAATGTTTCTACAATTTATATTTGATTTTAATATTCATAAATAATTCATTTAACCTATATTAAATTTGAACAATCAAAATAAAAGCCAATTAATTACTAAAAATTTTAAATGGGCCATTTTTGGGTGTTACAGAGCCTAGCGGACCTGGTGCGGGAGCGGGAAGAGCCCCATGGCGAACGACAGGCAGAGCGCAGCGGACGGCGGCGACCCGAGTCACTGCTCCACGCCCTCTCCGCCGGCTTCCATCTCTGAGCTGCGGGGCGGGCGGTGGCCACGTGGGCCCGATGTCCTCCGTGGCAGGGTAGCGGCCGAGCGGGGAGACGCTTGATTTGGCGCTCGGCGTCGCCTCGGCGCGCGTGCCGTTGCAGTTACCGTCTCCCGCTGCAGAGGTTTTTCGGGTTGCGTATGCGCTATCGCATGTAGCGTTCCCCTCTCAGTACACCACTGCGAAGAGCCTAAGGCCCATAATTTTGTCAGCCAAGTGGATTCTGGACGGAGTGCTAAGCTTTTTGACACCTCTCTCTGGACTGAAGGTGGGGCCTAAGACCTGAGCAATTTGGGCCCGGTCTACCCACGGCCCAGCACCTGACTCAAGTCTGAGATGGTCCAAATCATTTCTAAGTTACTATTTCATATTAATTTCTTCAGAATATTTAACCATTTATATTATTTAAAAATGATTATTAATTTTTTATACGATTCAATTTATCATTAAATGTAATTAAACTTGATTTATTATTTCATATATTTAGACTATTTTTTTAATAGAATGAATGATTAAAGTTGCGAGAAAAAGTAATAGAATTTAAAACTGTGGGAGTCATAGTGTAAATTATATTCATAGCTCTACTACGTGGGTCGAGATCCTAAAATTGTATTGAGATTCGAGCTTCATATTAAGTAGGCTTTCATACCAGATGACTTTAGCTGCTGAGTTGATGATTGTTTAGCGTTTAAGATTACTCAGTGGTTCAAGATTTATGTATTTTTTTTCTTTGCGAAAGATAGTTACGTATGCAGACAACACTCGCACACGTATACATTCACCCTTCACCTCTATGAATATATGTACATAAAGTCTATCCCTATGAGCACTTTTGAGCGACTCAACCGATAGGTCCGATCATAAGATTTATAAAGTCACCACTAACGCATCACCATCCACGGAGACGAAAAAATACAACATCTTGATTCGAGGACTCGAATCCTAATAAACAGGTTGCACCACAGAAGACCATACCAAACCTACAATCAGTTCGCGTTCATGTTCTCTCTTATCTTTGTACGTTTTTGCTTTTAATAAATCTAAATATTTAAACTAGCAATAGAAAACATGTCTAGTAAAGAAAACGAGTACTAGTTGAGGTATACTCCTTCCTTCCGAAACTCATTTTAATTGTTTTCCCTCCGAGTGACATATTTCTCGTATTCAAGGAATAAATTAAATTACATGATGTCGGTAGGCCGAGGGCTTATTTGGTATAGCTCCAGCTCCAAACTCTAATATAGATTTATAATTTCTATGCTAAATTAATATACTTTAAATATTAATATTTAGTACAAGCTATAAATAAAATGATTCATCTCAATATTTTTTATCTGATCACATCTTCAACTCCAGAATTTTCTGGAGCTACTCATACCCAGCTCTAACAACTCTATTGATTTTCTGGAGTTGAAGTTGTGCCGAACGGGGTCTTGATATCAACCTTGTATGGTAGTACAATTTTTTCCAACGGATCAACTTATTTTTTTTATCAAAGGTACACTCTTTTTACTACTAATATACCTATGATCTTTTTTACTACTAATACCCCTTCATAGGTAAGTAAAGACTACTTTTATTAGAATATATAAAGAATAAATATTCCAAGATACGTTTTACTGCGTAAAAAACTCTTATGTGATGTTAGTATACAATTGATCAAAGTTTAGTCCAACTTAGCTAGAACTAACGTTAATGTATTAATATTCCTCATAAACTTTATCAAAGCTACGGACCTTGAATTTCAGACAAAAGCTAAACCATTCTTTGTTTCTTAATTTATGTACATATTAAATATTTGTACTGGAGTTAATTAAGCACTAACTATATAGTCCCTCCGATTTAATTGACGTTTCGGATCAAAGTTTCGGAGAAATTAAAGATTACATGCACTGCTTTTTTCTGCCCCTGGACAGCCTTGGAGATTTTGTTTTGGGGTGCATGCAGCGGACACCAGGGGCAAAGACGGCAGACCAGCTTTTATTTTGCTTCGTCCTGGACGTGTACTGCCTTTATACTCCGTACTAATGATAAGGCAGCGCCATCGTGCTCATCCAGAAGGTCCGAGACGAGGCTTTCTTTACGTTACGCGTGACACCATGTTAACACATTTATCTTAGGCGAGCCAGAGCGTAAATCTCCTTATCTTATTCCTTGTGAGACTCGGTGTGTTCTCGACTATGTACATCACATGACACACACACAGACACATCGACCTTGCAAAAAGTACAGCCGATTTGACCCCGAAACTAGACACTAAATGGAAGCAGTAAGCTAGTTTAAACCCAGCGACTCGAGCAGATCATCTTAAGTACTACAATATTAATCAAGCAGTTTCGCTGCTTAATTAATTAAGCGTGGTTCTTCTTGAAAATCCTATCGAGTCCACGCCCTGCCCTTCTCTGCTCGATCCCCGGCCACTACACCACAACCTCAAAAGAACGATTGACGGAACGTTGGTATAAGCTGCTATAGCGATGGAGATTCCATCGGTATAAAGTTATACCGATGGACCCTTGAAGACGGTGTAAGTCCCGTCGGCATAAGTGTATACCGGCAGACTCCACTTATACCGATGGGTCGTAAGACACTCGCATACATATACCGACGGGCCATCATATAGCGACTGACAGTACGTATCAAACATTTAGCCACGGACAGTTCGATGTTAACAATTGATTATACCGACAGATCATCCAACGAAATCTTGTAAATAGATAAAATAAATAAATAAAAGCCCATATGGCTGCAATTTAGTATAAAATTCAGTACAAGCATATCAGACAAACAAACCACATTCATGTCAACCATTCAGGACAATATAAGTTATCACATTAGCCAAACAAACATTGGTCATCCATGAATACATGTCCATATTGTGACTAGACAACACTCCAACACTACATCCATCCTAACAGAACTAGCTCATCATGTCCATAGAAGCTGTCACAGTCTAGAAAGAACTCACAATTCACAACATCCATACTAGATAAAATGTTTGGCTGCACAGCCATTAGGTTTGTTGTACAAAACATATGATCTTTAGAGTCAAAATAGATCATCTAGCACCATGAGCTTGGGTGGTTTGCTGTCCTAAAACTTGCTACTTCGAGCAAGTCAACAAAAGGTATGATCCATCATCAGGAAAGTAGCTAGAAGCTAGCGCCTAGAACTTCCTGTAAAAAAGAAGTACCAAGTAATCAGTCAAGAATAGCTATGTCGAATTGGCAATACATGTAAATGCAACTTCATTCATATAGATAGACAACATTACAATTGCCTTGCCTATTGTTTTTGTTTGGTTGTTGCTCTAACGTGACCATATGGAAAACTAGTAGAGGTTGCCGGTTGTTATGCTTGTGATAATTAAAGTTCAGTTTAATTAACCTAACTTAAGTTCAGCCTTCCATTTTTACCAGGTTCTGTTTTTTTGATGAAAAATGTGTACAAAGCCACTTCAAGTGCAAGCGACAATTTATTCTTGCCATCAGTAACACCTCATCCAAGAAACTTTATACTAATTTGGTTTCAAATTTTAAATTAGTGAACCTACTCCAATTTCATTCTAACTTTTCAGAAATGATTACCAGAACATGTTTTGAATCAGTATATCCAAAGCTTCCAAGGAAAAGATGATTTGAGGGCTATGTCTAGGTTCAGTAATTTAGGTTCCAAGTACTAAAATATAAGAGCAAGTAAAGTTTTGGTCACCTTTAGCTGCAGTACCTTGAGAAGATTTTGATGCCCTTTCGACAACCTTCAGCTGTCACAAGTATCCTTAATTAGAAAATTTTGGTAACTCATCAAAGGTCTAAGAAACAAAGAAAAAAGTAAGTAACTTGTTATTACCCTCTTGTATGGCCATGCAATGGACATCATATAAGCACCAGCCATAGACTCCATATTGTCATAAGGGCGAGGCAGAAGTGCATCCCTTTTCATCACAACATTAACAATAACTTCACAAAATTGATTTCCAAGAGACTGACCTCCTACCATGGAGTTTGGATTAGTTGAAATGATTGTTCCCTTAGCTACAGGTAGATCAGATCTCAGCATGGCATATAATATCACATCCTTTCCAACCTGAAATAGATTATGCATTTATGCAAATTGAGTAATTCATGCATGGATCAGCTATTAAATCACAAATAGAAATTTTGCAGGAGGATAAGAAGATTACAAGTGCATCGTGTGCATAGCGAGGGGCATCATCCACATCTGGTGTAGTTGCAATGTTCAGGGCAGGTGCTGATGGAGCTGCAACATGTCTTTGGTCAGGCAAGATCTCATCATCAGACTGGTCATAGTCTTCACTTTCTGCATAACCATCTTCTTCACCCAGAGCATTATGAGGTGCCTCATCAACTTCTTCAGACCTTGGGCTCTACATTAAAAATATTGAATATGGGAGAACATGTTAAGACAACATAGCAGTGGCACCTAAGACTGTTGCAGACTGAAATTGAACCCCTTGAGACAAAGGCATTAGAGTACTTTACCACTTGGTGTCGTGAATTAGAACCATGCTGTGAGTTGGTTTCACCATTTGCCCTTTCTCGTGTCTGCCTTTCATCCAGAATTTGCTCCTCTAATTCCCTGATGCGTTGTTCCATAGCTATTTTCTCACTTTCAGCCTTTTGACGCACTAGAACTTCCATCTGTATCCTTGTTGGCACATATGCCTTCAAGCCCGGGGTACCAATTTCTTGGGGAGTTGGTCCTAGACCCAAAACACGGACACGTCCCTTTGGCTCCTTTACTCCACAAACAGTAGCAAATACATCACCTTGCTGAATTGTTCTATCCTTCAACTCTGGCTGGGCTTCAATAATTGCTTTAATTTCATCCTATAGAAAAGCAATATTCATTTGATAGCACTAAATAGAAGTTCATTCTACATTTCAGTGTCATATATGGAGAAAACTTACAATTGTTGGTGCTGCCTGCCTTAAAGGTACCCCATTTTTTCTTGTATGTGTTTTGATAAAGACTTCATCTCTTCGAGGTGTCCGCCCAAGTTTCTCACCCTACAAGGTTTGTAATTAACATTGCAGCAACAATAATGCCTCAAAATAAAGTAATAAATTCACATAGGGTGAAATGGTTCTATACCAGATTGTGCCTAGCAGAAGCATGGCTAACACTACCAGATGTATGGAGTTGTTGCAAATTTGCACGACATTTTTTTGCTCTTGCTGTGCGAGCCTATGATAGAAATTGTAGAATTCAAGAATATAAGTAATACTGGCAAGTAATGGTCAAAAAATGATTCACATTAGTTGCTCCTTACTCGAGATAAAGGAGACCTCCAATAGGCAATAAGAAAATTCCAATCATCGGCATTTACTCTATCACCATTTCTGTTCTTCAGTTCCTCATCAGTTAATGTTTCATCAAAATACTTCTGTTTCAAATCTGCCTTAAACTCCTTCCATTTTACTCCAGCTGTAGCCATAAACCACTTGAAAGCAGCTTCATCCAGGTCATAAATTTCCTAATTTTCATGCAAAAAAGATACATGTCAACAAAGTCCACCCCCACTGTCCTAAAATTAAAGTGATATGTGAAGTACATGGATGCATTGGCTACCTATTTAAGCAAATAGTGTAATACCTTTATGTCAGTCCAAACTCTCAGCTTCTTTTTAGGATCAACAAGCCTCCAGTCATCACACCCAACTGATAGTGTCTTTCTCACCTGACACCCAATGGCACTAGAAAGCTTCCTAGAATTCTTGCCAACGGGCTGTCCATATTCATTGAGTGTTATTTTGATTTTAGGCATGTCAGGTGTCCTTGAAAATATGTCATCCAATCTAGTGATACCCCTTCCTTTCCTCTTCTTGCGAATACCACCATCCAAATCTGTGCAAATTGATTTCAATGTGAGAAATATAAATGTACCATAGGATGCTATTTATGCTGCAATAAGAAGCTACTATACACACTACAGACCTTCATTGTCACATAAGAAATCTCCAGATGCTTCAATGTTAGGATTATGAGCTAGCTCTTCGTTGACTCTTAAGCCCGAACAACTTTCTCTCATTGACATGAACATTGTGCCGTATATCAGATGCATAACCAGCAGGAAATTTTACCCCTTTTAATACTTCACAAAATAATTTCTTCTCATCTGGGCTCATTGTGTATGGTGCAGGTGGTAAATAAAATTGACCTTCAAGTTCAATAGGGTGAAGATCACTTCTAATACCTAGAGCTTGAAGGTCTAAGCGAGAATTCAAATTATCCTTAGATTTCCCATCAGTACCTAAAAATGTATTAACAAAGTTCTCATTCACATTTTTTCCAATGTGCATGACATCAAAATTATGTCGCATCATCAACTCTTTCCAATATGGAAGTATGAACCAAATAGATCTCCTTTTGAAAATGACTAATGGCTCCCCTTCCTTACATCTCTTGTTTGCTGGTTTCTTTCCAGTTGGATCCTTTCCAAAAACAGTAACAATATTTTCTGTGCACTTCAAAATTTCCTCACCAGAAAGTGGAGTAGGTGCTGACCTAAGCTCAATTGAACCAAATTTTTCAACATCAAACCTAAATGGGTGATTTTCATGCAAGAACCTACGATGACCCATATAGCAGGTCTTGCTGCCGTTACCAAGTCTAAGTGAACATATATAGGAGTGGCAATCAGGACATGCTGCTTCACCAGATGTGACACAACCAGACGCATAGCCTAGACCTGGGAAATCAGTAATAGTCCACAATACCGCTGCCCGCAGTTGGAAGAACTCCTTCTTGGAAGCATCATAAGTTCTCACTCCATTGACAAACATATCTAACAGATCATAAACAAGTGGTTGAAAATAGACATCCATATCACTACCAGGAGCATGTCGACCAGGAATCAACAAAGAAAGGATGAAATTTGATTGTTTCATGCACACTAAAGGTGGGAAGTTATATGGGATGCAAATACCAGGCCAAATGCTATAGCTAACATCCATGCCCCTATATGGATTAAAACCATCGGTGGCAAATGCTAGACGGATATTGCGGCTGTCTGCAGCAAACTCTGGATGTTTATCATCAAAGTCTTTCCATAGAGGAGAATCTGCAGGATGTCTAAGTACATCATCTTTTGTTCGTTCCTCATCATGCCACCTAGTTAGCTTTGCTGTTTTAGAAGATAGGAACAACCTTTGTAGCCTCTTCTTTATGGGAAAGTAGCGAAGAACCTTCCTAGGAACCTTATATACATGTTTCCCATCTAGACTCTTTCTAACTGATTTCCACCTTGAAACCTTACACTTTGGGCACGAATTAGAGTCTTTATGATCCCTCCAATAAAGAATGCAATCATTTGGACATGCATGAATACTAACGTATCCCAGTCCTATGGATTTAATCAGTTTCTTAGCTTCATAGTAGTTTCTAGGAAGAGCTGAACCCTCAGGTAATGCATCATTAAGCAGATCTAGTAGCAGGTCAAAACTTTTATCAGTCCATCCTCCAAGGAGTTTGATATGAAGCAATCTAATTAGGAAACGCAAGTTTGTATAATTCTTGCAAGTAGGGTATAACTCTTGACTATTGGCATCTACCAACTTTTGAAGGGCCCGCAGTTCATCACAAGGCTGCTGGACAGAACTGTTGTCCTCAAAATCCCCTCTATCATCCAAACCACAGGCTAGGTCTCTAAGCAATTCAGATATTTCATCTTCTTCATTAGATTCCTCCATATGATCAGCACCATCACTATTCCCATGATTCATATATGGGGAATTTGTTTCTCCATGTAAGTTCCATTTTGTGTACCCTTTTAGAAAACCATCACATATTAAGTGCTCACGCACATCACTTGACTCTCTCCAAAATGAGTTAACACACTTTCTGCAAGGGCACAATATCTTGTTTCCTATTGCTGAATTTCTAAACGCATAAGCTAGGAAACCGTTCACCCCTTGTAAATATGCCTTTGTGTGCCTACATGCAACTTATTATGTTAATACCATGGTAACTAAAGAACACTTTTAGCATATTGTGAAATAGTTGTGCTGTACCTAGCCTCACTATTGATCCATGTTTTATCCATGTGCCTTTATGGGGAGATGAAGCTGCTTTCAAATATATCTTTCAAGACACTAAAAAATTGCAACAAAGAGCACAGGCATATAACAAAACATAAACTTAAAAGCCAATATGAAGTACTGAGGGAAAAAATAAATACCCTTGCACACAAGCCCCTTCACCCAATATCTTCTCAGCTACAAGACTGGCTGCCACAAGTGTCGTAGATGCCCAAAACAATGTGCAGTAGCTGTTGTAAATGTTTTAGAGGCAGGTTGCACGATGTTCACAAGCTCCTTCACCCTGAAAGAGGCAATCCAGTAAAGGACACTGAGAAAATCTAATCTAGGAAAAGAAAGATGCAAAATTACAGCACATGGATTATGATCTTACCTTCAGAGAAAATTGGTTGCAGCAATTTCTGTCCTTAAGCGTGAACACTTTCTCCTGCAACAGGGAAACAACATGTTAAGTCGCTAATCTAAGAAGCAGAATACTTTTGTACTTCCTCACACATTCCTTGAGACAAGGAAGCACCAGATGAAAAAACAAATAATTTTTTAAGAAAGTGACCAACACAAAGCACTAAATATTACACATGCAGGTTCACATATATGTTCTCATTCATGACTACGGAGCAATAGAATCCTAAATTAGTAAGGTTACGGAGAAACAGAATCCCATAAATGACGCTACTCCCAAAAGTGAATCTACAAGAAACAATACAATTCCTTCAGCCTGGCATGGGAGTGCAGAGGAGAAGCCAACACTTACGTACAGATTTGGAGGTTGGGGGAAGCAGAAGATTTAGGCGTTCACAATGTGCGCTTCACCTTCAATCAGCAAGTGTGAAGCAGAGCCCCAGTAGCCGTCGGCGCTGTTGCAGCAGGTAAGGAGCCGTGGCTACCGCGGGACGCGAGCCGTCGCTGCCGCGGGAGGCAAGGCCGGCGCTGCCGCGGGGGGCAAGGCCAGTGCTGCAGCGGGGGCAAGGAGTTGGAGCTGTCGCAGAAGCCAACGAAGACGGCGGCGCGAGTGTGCAGGTGAGGGGTGGGGTGCTCGGAGGAGATTTGGGATCCAGATGAGGCGGCGTGGGGAGGAAGAGGCAGGGCGCTCGGTGGAGATTTAGAGGTGGGGCGCCCAGAGCGAAAATCTGAGGCGGGGCGCGGCGGCGAGCGAAAATCCGAGGGGCGCGAGGAAATTTGGAGGGCGCGCTGGCGAGATTTTGCGGCGAGAGGCGCGAGGCTGAGATTTTGGGGGCAGCGGAGGGGCGCGGAGAGGGAAGCACAGCGCGCGGCGGCGGCGTTTTGGGAGTGACGGTGGCGGGATGGACTATTATTTTGCTACCTAAGGTTTCTATTGGGCCCGGACAAGTCTTCACGTGGGTGGGCCTTATTCACCATCCAAATGAAGTTTTACCGATGGACAGTATATACCGACGGACGGTCGCTGGGTACACTTTAAATTACCGTCGGATGGTCTGCAGCAGCACTTTACCGATGGACGGTTTGAGGATGATTAACAAATTTTAGCGACTGAAGTCACTCGTTAAATCGGGGCTGTGGTGTAGTGGGCGTCTCCACGCCCACGTCCTTGAGCGTCACCGCCTTCTTCGCCCTGATACGATGCATGAACAACCAAATTAAGCGATCGGATCAGCAGCCCGGAACCAAATTAATTAGCTCTCAATTCGTTGCTGACAAACCAATCAGCAATATATATAATCATAATCCTCTAATGGCAGCAGATGATATATCGAGCACAGCGGCGACGTACGGGTAGGCTGCGACGGGGTCTGCTACGCCGGCGGCGAGGCTGCGGTCGTCCTGCACGTGCGCGACCTTGCGGAAGAGCGAGCCGCCGACGAAGCGCTCGGCCTCGTCGAGCGCCAAGTCCGGCGCCGCCACCTCGGGCACCGTCTCGCGCTTCTTCTTGTCGACGCGCACGTTGGGCGCGTGCGCCAGCTGCTGCCGCGCCGTGCTGAGCCCCAGCGTCACCGACAGCGCGATGAGCCCCAGCGCCACGTACACCGGCACGTAGTCCCCGCGGGGGAGCTTGCTGCTGCCGGCCTTCGCGCCGCCCGGGTGCGCCGCGGTGGCCGTGGCCGCCGAGCGGGACGGGAGGAGGAGGGCGGACGACGCCGCCGGGCGCCGGGAGCAGCGCTGCAGCGCCGCCGCGGCGGCGGCGGAGGAAGCTCGGGATGCCATCGACATTGTTGTTGTTGCAGCGATCGAGCTGAGCGTGCACGTACTTGTGCTGAGAGCGAGAGGGAGTGTGTCCGTTTGCTTGCGATGGAGCAGAGAGATCAGACGATGCTTCTGGTTGATGAGTTGAAGGAAGATGAGCTCGCACCTCGCAGTGGCGCGGCTTTTATGCGGGCGGAGGAGGAGAGCAGAGGGGAAGAAGCGTCTGGAAGCGGCGGGAGCGAGGTGGCGCGGGAGGCAGCGGGACGTGTCGCGGCGCCGGGACACGCGGCGGGAGCGGGGGCGCGCCGGCGTGGCCGCCTGTGGGGATGGAAGCGGCTGGAAGACGACACGGTACGGGTCAGTCGTATCGTATCGAATCGTAGGCCTGTACGAGTCGAGTACGTGCCGGCCTGGCGGTGGCCGGTGCACGGGGGTAGTAGCCTCTGCTCGAAGCGCGGCCGTGTTGGATTGATGGAACAGTTGGTTTGCACCGACCGTCCGGTTGCAGCGACCGGCCCACCCGTTCGTTTGGCTTATCAACATCTAATCAACGGTATTTTTCTCTCTATATAAATGAGCACCTGTCACCTACCAATCAGCAATATTTTTCTCTCAGCACAAATCAGCACCCGTCATCAGCCATCAGCCAGCCGAACGTAGCGCCACATGCTCTTTTCTCTGTTACCGTAGCTCTTTTCTCTGTTACCCCGTGACTAAAATCAGTTCCGGGTAACTCGATCTCAGCTCAGCGCGAAGTGAATTTTCTTTGGACTTTGAGACGTTCATTCGCACGTCAGCATTATAGCTACAATAATAATCATGCTGGCTGCATCCCAATGTTCCTAGATGAAGATTGGACGTCGACACGGTACGGTATATATATATTACCCATTTTCATAATAGAGAATGGTAAATGGAGAGATGTAAATCGATCGCTTCCTGTGGAACAGTTATCGGTAAGCATTTTAAACTACAGTTGAACGGGGATACACCAAAAAAAAAAATCAATTCCTCAAACCTCCCAATCCCCTTTTCGAGTTTTCGAGGCTTTGTTTTTTTTTGCCACGAAGAGTTAGAGCTAAATTCGAATACCGGTACGGGCTGGGCTGTGAAGGCGCAAGCGCCGGGCAGGCACCACACACACCTGGGCCGATCCGTCCTCCATACCTCTGCAAGCAGGTCCTCTAAAGGCTCCGCCGGCGCTTGTCGCCACCTCGCTCCGTCCCTGCCATGGCGTCGTCCCCAGACCGAGGCGTCGGTGGCTCGCCCAAAGGCTATCTGTAAGACCCAACTCTCTCGCCTTCCTCCTTGTTCTCGAGCAATTCGTCCGATCCATGTCCGGTCCGTGACATTGCCTAGTTGGTACCAGCTTGGACATATGGGGATCTTGCCCTGTTTCGTTAAGGAAAACCCCAACCATGAGTTATGTCAGGATTCTTGGGGCTTGGACACCCTTTTTTTTGGTGTCTGCCACATGGCCCACGTATGCATATGCAGAACTGTGAACCGATGATCGCCACCCCATTCGGCTAGCCGGTGGCTGGTGACCGGTGCTAGTTTGTGCTGAGAAAAAAATACTGCTGGTTGGCTGATGGCGGGTGGCTGGTGCTGATCTGTTCTGAATGAAAAGTACCGCTGGCTGATGGCTGATAAGCTGAACAAACAGAGCGTAAATGTGCCTCATGCCACCAATGTATAGGCGCAGCGTCTGTTTCCTCCATTATAAGATATATAATGTAAAATCATGACCACACGACCGTGACACTCATTACGTTCTACGACGAGTCATTGCTGGATTAGTTTTTGAATGAAACAATAATTTGTCAATAGTTTTTTTCCACTCAGTACAATGCACTAGCTGACTTCTCGTCGACTGCAGAAAAGAACGAACTATTTGATTCGATGGGTAAGCAAATGAAACCTGGCCCTCGTTTAGATGGGAAAAAACACTATGTGACTGGTCACTCGTGGAAGACTCAATCCGGTCGCTCCGTTCGACGTGGGGATGCCACTCCTTTATCTCATCCACCTGTATTCCCAACGTATGTGTTTTTATTTTCTCTCGTATCCAACAGTGTGAGTGGAATCTTTTACGTACCGAGGTGACAGAAAGCTGGAGCCTCTCTGTTCAAGAACGTGGGCAGTGAGGCGCGCCACAGGGGTAGTGGGTGGCAGATCAGATTTTTATATATCTTTTTTGGTTTGAAGTGCGGAAGAAGCATCCGGCATTGAAAGCTTATCTTCTCACTGTACTGACATTTGAATGTTTGGTGCGGAAGAGACAAGGAGGAGATGACGTGACATAAAGCTGATCGGCTCACTGTTCGAAGCATTGTTTAATTGTTGACAGCCGTTGAGGTCACAGCCATTCTTATATGTACCTCGTTAAAGATGGGGTACACCTTCACGACATGAGGGTACACGTTGATACGCATCGGAAAAACATTTTGATGACAAGTCTAGCAAGTAAAAGATCAATAGTTTTAGAGTGGCATTTGTTATTTTTGTGATGGCACATCTCCTTGCTCCATTGGTGGAGCAAGATTATGTTAATCTTAATTATGTTATATGTACTGGTTTATATTTGGTACAACTTTAGAAGATATTTTTTTGAAAAGAAACTTTAGAAGATATTGATACATGTTGATACTATGTTGAGATTCACTACAGGATATAGTAGTTTTTTAATATAATATAATTAATAAGAGCCACGTAGTTTGTTAAAAAATAGCAGCCACCGCATGGTATCTACTCAGAACGAGACTGTTGTTACTGGTACCTGCTCGAGTGGGAACCGGTACCTACTTATAGCACAATAAATCCACTAAAAGAATTGTTTTAAGCATCATGTATCCATTAGAAACATGTTCCACTACTTATGGCATAGTCGCAGGCGCAATCAAGATTAAGATTTTACAATGTACTTGTATACAATTTGAAAGTAGAAACATATGTAAATGCCAATTTTACACAAACACATGACAATTATGATCTTGAATAATGTATACACATTTAAGAAATATGTGATCTATACAAATAGGTACATATATTTATGAATGTTTAATCAAATACTAGGAGTACAGAAAAAAAAGAGAACAGTCAATCATGCGGTTTCCAACCATCAGGTGCCATTTATCTGCCTCTCAAAACAACACAAATACTATTTGAATGAAAAAATGTGGAACGACCCAAATGGCTTTACATATTCATAGCATCTCCAAATTTAATAAATCACATCGCATAGCAATAAAAATACACATACTCCGCAAAAGGAGAAGAAAATACTACATAAGCAACCTAGCAGGAGCATCCAGGTTCAATAGGCTAGCGCATGAACATTAAGTACCAAGAGCCTGAGACTGCGAACATGAAACTTAAAAGAACTGAAAAAAATCCAATGAAGTGAATGGCATGCTCAGTAGAGCAGTTTATTCTTCTTCCAGAGGAAATAAATGTTTGCAAAAAAGCACTAAGCACAACATATACATATTCACATATTGCTTTAATTTGCCTATAATAAACTCTGAGCTCTGAGAACACAAGATAACAAAAAAGTCCAATCCCAAAAGCATCAACATAATAGAGTAACGGCAGGCACTTTGCTCAAATGCAACAGCACAACGTCGCATGCCTAGGACTCCTAGAACTTGAGAAACACAGAAATGATTAAAAAATATGAAGTTCCTTTCTCGCGAACTAGTACGTCCTACGGAACCTGTCAAGATCTAAAACACTAGTCGACGAAGAACAAGAAGGAAAAAAAACGAGAAGTATCTTATCGCCCCTCACCATGTCAGCTACAGCTGCACCTGCCGCACACCAGTGAGGAGGAAGGGCGCGGGAGGTAGGGAGCGTGTAGGAAAACCTGCTGCCGCCGCTGTCCCGGAGGATGGGCGCGAGGATGCGGTCAAACTCAACGTGGCTGAGGCGGAGTAGAAGCTCTTGGTGGTAGTTACAAGAGCTGAGGTCGAGCGCAGAGAGCACGAGCAGCCCCATCCGGCGCAGCGTCTTGGCCTCGAACAAGTAGGCGTCGGCGGGTCAGTGCCCGCGGCGGCGCAGAGCTGGAGGTCGAGGAGCAGTGACACGCGCGTCTCCTCGACCTTGCCGGCGAGCGCGACGCAGGACACGGTGGCGAGGCGCGCCATCCAGGGCTGGTCGCCGAGCCGGAGCGCGCCGTCGGGAGGAAGCAGCGGTCGAGGTAGGCGGCGGCGAGCGCAGCACGCAGCTTCGTCGATGCTCTCGTCGTCCTCCCATCCACCCTGCATCATGATATAGGTGTCAGAATTGAAGCTTTTTCGATCTGTATGTCCATGGCGATTCCTTTTCTGGGCACTACTTGACGATTGATTGATCTCTGACGATCTTATTTTTAGCTTATCATTGAGCAATTATGCTGCTGCATATGCTGATTCTTTGCGGGATTGATTGAAAGGGGTGTGTGAGAATGATCTGTGATTCTGCGGCAATCACCTTTGGGAAGATGAGATCGCCTCGCTTCGGCGTCGAGATCATGAGCACCTGCAGCCTGCTTGCTAGCACATCCTGGCAGCTGCTTTTCCCTTCCAGCTCCTCCTCTTTGAGCATGTAAGGGATGCATCTGAGAAAGGGAGACAAATAGTAGAGATCAGCCATTAGTAGAAGATGAAGGAGAATCATTTTTGTATAATGTTGCTGTTCATCCTCGTCAACTTGTTTCAGCATATGAATCATTACTTCTTCAGCGCACTGGATGCCTACATGCTCTCTCCTACGCTTCTAAACTCTTCAGTTGTGATTTCATGTGATCTTTTGAGCATTGGAGAAAGTTACAGCTAACCCTTTTGTCCTTCTTAACAAATAATGTGTTCAGTTCATGCATGCTTAGCTTGGATCGCCTCATCAATACATGCAAACTCTTAATGAATAATAAGATGTGCTTGGTAGCAAGAGCAGCTAGAAAAAGTACCCTGAGACAAGGCGATAGCATCCTTCATAGCGCTGCCGGAGGCGTCCACTACAAGAATAACTCACATCCGCACCCCTCATATGCCTCGGTGCATTTAAGATCCGGTGCTAATGTAACGTTAGCACCGGGTGCGAAATTGGGACGCCCTCGGGAACCCTGGGTTGTAACACCAACCGGTGCTAAAAGTCCCCTTTAGCACCGGTTGGTGTTACAACCCGGTGCTAAAGGGTCCCCCTCCTTTAGCACCGGGTGGTATTACGACCCGGTGCTAAAGGGTCACCCTTTAGCACCGGGTGGTGTTACGACCCGGTGCTAATGCGCAGGCACCGACGGCACCCACCCATCCTTCTCTTTTTTATCTTCCTCCTGCCTTCTTCAACCTTATCCCTTCTCTATTTTCTTCCTCTTCTCTCTACCTCTTCTCAGTCCAAGCCAGATGCGGCGAGGCGGGCGAGGCGTGGGCGCTGGCGCGGGGCACGGCACTGGCGGGCGGCGCAGTGATGCGGGTCACGTCTGGCGCGCGCCGCGCGTGGTGAGGCGCTGGCCGACAGAGCCCTCCGTCAAGGTACGGTAGCATGCCCACCTCACCTGATTCGGCTTGATGCGAGGGTAATTTGGGATCTGTTGCTGTGGGCGATCGATCCTTCCCCGTGGATTGGTGCTTGTTTGCGGGCCGATGCGTTCGATCTTGTTGGATTACCCATGATCCAGAACGCCCTGGCCGGATTCAACACGTCCCTCGTCTGCTACGGTCAGCGGGCCAGGTACTTTGCTAAATGCTAATCCAAAGGAGTCGGTTTCCTGTTCTCTGCTTCTCTATTCCTGTTTTCTGATGCAAATATGTACGTGTTGTTGAATGCTTCTAGTGTGGCACTCGCATGTGGAGCGGAGGCAGCTGGGAGTGGATCGAGGCACACACTTTTCTTTTCTTCTTTTGTTGAACTGGCGGAGGCTTCTCTTTTTCTAATCTCTCTGTAATCTAAATTTCTATGTTGAATCTACGTTGAATCTTGAATGTTGTAATTGTTGGATCTTAAATGTTGTGATGTAAATTAAGATATTTCTACTCTTAATTTCTTTCTTTCTCCTCTTATTTATCTACTCTCACCTTCTTCTTTTTTCTGTTCTTGAAGAATAAGAACAAAAATTTTGTTCTAGTTCTTGAAGGACGGAGAGAAGAAAATTTTGTTCTAGTTCTTGAAGGACGGAGAGAAGATGACGGTGAGCTAGAAAAGAGAGGAGAGGGAAAGAGACGAGAGTAGAAAAAATATTTATTTTTTTTGCGCGTAAAAATTTTTAGCACCGGGTCGTGTTTTCAACCGGTGCTAAAGGCCCTGCTAAAGGCGCTGCGGGGCAGGCCCTTTAGCACCGGGTCGTGGCTGCACCCGGTGCTAAAGGGACCCTTTAGCACCGGTTATTCAACCCGGTGCTAAAGGGGTACCCCTTTAGCCTCGGATTAGTTGTACCGGGTGGGAAACCCGGTGCTAAAGGGCTTTCCCACCCGGTGCAGATGTTGATCATTCTGGTAGTGGTCCCTGTCTCGCAGCACAAACCATGGCGGTCGTCGACGGCGATGACAACGCAGGCGGCGCCATCTTCTCTCTTCTCGTCCACAGGAACAATCTCCTTGTTAGCTGAGCAAGAGCCTATGCACACGACTACAAATCTAGGTCACAAACTATGCTCCCAAACCACAAGTTTTATAGATTAACAAATTTCCCATTTATAATCGATAGGATAGAACTAGGGACTAGCAAACTCACCTCAAGCAGACAAATCCAAGAGCGATTCAAACTCTCCTTCATCACACCTAGCAACCGGTGTCCTTCCTGATGCCACAAGCTTCTCCCAGCTGCATGCCACTGACCCCAAGAATCTGTCCCTTTGCATTACTCCACTGGCCCTGACGCAATTGGAGGCTCTAGACTTGGAGATATGGCTGCAAGATAAGGTTCCCAAATGGAGGAGATTGGTGCCCAAATGGAGGAATGAAATTGGAACTCGATTCTCCTGGGAATCTAATCCTTCTCTATCCGGCTATTGTCTACGCCTTAATTTATATAGCTAGATACCAGCTAGAGCTCTCTGTAATCGAGCCGAAGAGATTACATATATACAAAGTACCCCGAGATAGCCTTCTTGCTCCTAGTGATTCTTGGACCTATTTATAGGAAGAGGAGGATGAGGTTTTTTTTTTGGACTAATTCTCGTTGGACCCCTTGGTTTATCTGTAAATATCGGGTTCACCCCTGCTTTTTTTGTTTCCTCATCAGGTCAATGGGCTGCTGGATTTTTCTTATTGTGTCAACCAAACCATCCTTGCTAGGAAACCGCCAATATGGACGAAGGGGTTTCCCTGGTCATATGTGTTTCCCCTAGGAGTTTACTGTTCTTGTAGCTAGACGATTGATTGTTTTGTAATTATAAATTACCAATCGAAGAATTTTGTTACAACTGAACTACTACATGCTTATACTATTTTGTACATTACGTTAGCTCAAGTACTACTATCAAGCAGAATTTTGTGTTAAAATCACGAGCACGTCACATCAGAAATTTCAGAGGAATTTTGTATGATTTTAACATGAAGTTGTTCAATTTACATATTGAACTAATAATGAATTAATAATCATATAAATAACCTTGCCACATTCCAAACGGGTATGCGTATGGATCGGAGAATATACTCAACCTGATGGAATCAAATTCGTTTGGTGGATTGATCAGGCCGCACTAGACATCATTTTGAGGGAAAAAGATTTTGGGTTAGATAAAAGTTGGTCATCTAGATATATTAGTTAACAATTAAATAAAAATAGATCAGTCAAGCAGAGATGATCATATGCAAGTCATCAACAAGTCATTTTTTATGAAAGTAAGCCCACTATTCTCTGCTGTGTAGTACCTTTTTTAATAGGCAGTAGTCATGCCTGGTAGTGCTCAGTGAAATGGAGTATTTTAGCTAAATTGTAGTTTTAACAGGGGAGGAAACTTCTTGACACCTTCCTCAACACCATTTTTAACCAAAGCCGCAAAGAATTGAAGCTGCAGGTTAAATACCCTGTTGTTGCCCTATCCCTTCATTGTTATATCATTCATGGATCATACAATTGGAAGGGTATATTACTATTCCTCCCACTAAGTTTGAAAGATGAAGGTTGCTTCCTAGACTCGCAGCCTCATCAACCGTAGTGGTTATTGAGAATTAGCATCATAAGAAAGTCACATTGTACTAATCCCTAGCAGCCTAGTGCTTTTGAATCCATTGCCGAGTGGTGGACAGACACACAACCAGGAATCCCCAAAGAACAGCGCCTCACATTCAAGGCCTCCCCAAAGAACACTTGGAAAGAACGAAACAGATAACCTGGAATCAAGCGCGGCCTCAAATTGCAGAAACTAAAATTTTAAGTATGTCATTTCACATGCCACATTACCATCAAAGGTTAACACACATTACCTCCTTTGGAACAGGGTAAGTTTTATCAGTGACAAATGCAAAAACCTTGTGCAGCCAACAACGACGACCAATACGTGGTGAGGTCATATACTTTCAGCGCTACCTAGCTAGCTCATGGAGAAGGAGACGCGGAGACGGAAGCCGTGTAGATATCATATCTAGGAGTCGGTAGTGCCTGCAGCAACTTGGCCACTGCTCGGCAAAACGGCAGTTCTTTTGACGGCTTACAGGCCCGGTTCGTCCACTAATCAATCTGCGCCCTCTCTTGTCCGCTGATGATGTATATGCTTTGACTTCCCAGAAATCTATCCTGGAACAGACAGAGGATAGGCTTGTTGAGAAATTTCGCGCGGTAGACTGGTTCAACTCGCGATGTGCACGGCTCTAGATCTTCAGGATTAGTACCCTTTGGATCGACCTATGTTGCAGCATATGGACAGGAAAAGGACACCGAGCTTCTGCCTTTTTTATTCTGAACTTCGTTTAATATTGTGGCCTTTCACGTGCGGTTTAAGATGAACTTTGTTTCTAAGTCGTTCTAAGTCGTCACTGACAGTTGGCCAGGGTAGGGAATGTTTGGAAAATAGTTAAATGCAGTAATTACGCATCATATTCTCTGAACTTTGTTTTCATATATTTTTTGTTGTTGTGAGTTATTATAGATAAATATATTTTCTATATCCTATTGGACATGTTCACACAGTCCGAATTTGAAATATTCATATGCCGGGAGATGATTTTTTGGAATAACTTAAGAACTATCATGGCTCATGTACACATTCTGCGATTTATGGAGGGAGAGGATCCGGAATAGATGAATATTTGAAGGCATACTGACATCGCCTTAGCAGCAGTTGAGTTTCATCAAAGAATAAGCTGACATGGGGTGTCGAGCTAGTGGTGTACCTGTAGTGGTCTCAAATTAATACTATACCTTTGTTCTGAGTTATTATTTATTTTTAACTTTTTCTCACCATGTTTGACCATTCATTTTATTTAAAAAATTATACAAACATTATTAATTTTATTTGCGATTTACTTTACATATTTTAGGTACGACTTGTTTTTTCAAATATTTGGACTAAATTTTTGAATAAGATAAATGGTCAAATGTTGAGAGAAAAATGAATAGTAGATAGTAATTTAGAACGAATTGAGTATGCATTATATCAGATAACGAGAGTTATTTATGCAATCAAATTATTGTTAGAATCTTATTGTTTCTCCTTATATAATATGGCAGCTCCTGATTTTTATTTTAAAAAGAGAACTATATATATAGTTGTGGTGACAAAAGAAAATGCTGCATGTGTGCATCTATCAGAGTACTGTGGCACGTGTGTGTGTGATGCGTCCAATTTACACGTCGCTACCACTACTACAGTGACGACAAAGGGGAGCCACCAGTCGAAGTACATAGCAACTTCATGCTTCAATTTTATTCCCATTCCACGACGTGACTGACGATTGAGAACCACTACAGGTCTATAGCTCAAGTTTTCTGCTCGACTTTTATCTGTCTGTCCGTCCTGTTCAGTGAAGATCGACGATGAATTGAAGGTGAATAGACGACGATGACTCATTGGCTTAGGCTGTGTTTGGATCCTAGGGACTAAAGTTTAGTCCCTCAAATAAGTGACAATTAGTAGCATTAAATATAAATTAATTATAAAACTAATTACATAAGTCATATCTACTCTACGAGACGAACCTAACAAGCCTAATTAACCTATAATTAGCTCATAATTATCAAATTATTAATGTAGCATTATATTATCTAATCATGGACTAATTAGGCTTAATAGATTCGTATCGTAAATTAGTCCTGGCTTATGTAATGCATTTTGTAATTAATCTATATTTAATACTTCTAATTAGCATTCTTCCCTTCGATGTGACGGGACTAAAACTTAGTCAGGGGAACCAAACACCCCCTTAGAGATGTTCCCTCCGTTCTTTCTTTCATACACAAAAAAGCCTTTCCATTTTTTTATATATGTTCTACATTCAACTGCAGCTGCTTTCGATCCCACCTTCCTGCATGCTTTTTAGTAGCTCTTTTTGTCAAATTGCAAAAGAGGTTGAAGATAAACTACAGCCGCACCTTTTTACGGTAATGAAGTTTCCAAACGAATTTCCTAACGCTGGCGTCATAATCCACCTAGACTGCAGGTGGTAACATTCGGTTTCCAACCAAGCGAAAAGCCCCGGCCGTGCCTCTTTTGCATTAAGTATCCACCGCGAAGCGTACTGCAAGTGACAATGTCAGTGCCATGCATTTATTCAGCCATGTTTAGATGCCGACAAAAGGGTTTAGAGCATCATTAGTAGTTTTGGAGCTCTGGGTTCCTTGTAACACCCTAAAATTCATCACAATTAAATTGTAGCGACCCTTTAAATTTTTCTAGGATTTATTAAGGCTTAAATAAATTTTCTAGAAATTAATTGGAATTTCTAGCCTTTTATCAATTTAAATATCACATTAAATAATTATTTTAGTCAAAACAAGTTTTTGTTGCATTCATTCTGTTTAAATTCGAATTTGATTTGCTTTGGTTTGAGTTTTAGAAAAGTCAAAAATAGGCAGAGTTCGTTTTTGCCCCTCCAACTCTTGGCCCAGTTCGGTTTTGCCCCCTCTACTCTTTCCTTTCTCACCGAGTCGGCCCATTTCTTTTCCCCGGGCCGATTCCTTTTCTCCCCGCCCGGCCTTCTCCAATTTCGGCCCATCTTCGGCCCGCTCTTCTTCTCCCCGCTTCTCTCTGTTGTCTCGCCGACAGGTGGGGTCCACCTGTCAGCTCCTTTCTCTCCCTCCCGTCGCCGACCCGAACTCCTCGGCCGAGTCCGAGCTCGCCACGCCGCCGTGTCCGTCCCCCTCACGAACGCCTAGGCGTGCCCGAGCCCCCATCCCCGGCCTATTTAACTCGGCCGCCGCCTCCGCTTTCCCTCCCATCTAGCCGAGCTCGCATATCATAGCTGCCCGAGCCGCCCTAGCCGCTGCCCGCCATTGCCGGCGATTCGCTGCCCTCATTGCTCGGGGTGGGAGACCAAGACCGCCAGAAGCTTCCCCTCGTCGTTACGCATCGATTCCGCCGCTTCTCGTCGTGGTTCGACCGCCGGAGTTCTTGTTCCGTGTGAAGCCGAGCTCCGCCGCCGCCGTCGGTCGTCGCCGGCCGCCGTCGTCGCTCTTCCCTCATCGAGATCCAGCCCAGTGAGTTCGCCATCCCCTCCTGATCCTCTAGGTCATGGTCTCGTCGCGAATAGGGCACCGTAGCTGTAGATCGCGTCTTCTCCGGCGAAGTTCCGCCGCGGGAACGGGCGGCGCCGCCGCAGGTGTCGTCGTCGGCGTATCCCCCTCGGCTCGATCTGATTCAGACCGTCCGATCGCGATCCAACGCTCCTCAGCCGCCCGAGCCCGAGTCAAACCTGCCAAATAACGGTCAGCCGTGGCAAATTTGCTAAAGAGCCCCCGAGTTTTCTGGAAATCAACCCGCGGTCCTAGTTAGTTCAAAAATAATTCCAAATAGGTCCTTTTTCTTGTGTTTTAGCCCCTGCAAGTTTTAAAATTGCGCCCGAGGTCCAAGTTTTGTCTTTTTACATGAAAATCCTCAAGTTTTTATATAAAATTATGTTTTAGCCCCTGGTTTTTCACAGTTAAGCCCCTATAGCTTTTAAAACTTTGCCAGCAAGTCCCTGAACCTTAGAAAAGCCATATCTTTTGCGTTTTAACTCCGATTTTAGTGATTCTTACGCTCACGCGTTCGTTGTGACGCGTAGATTAGTTTTGTGCCGCTGTTTTGATCTGTTGGAATTGTTTGGTGTACTGTTTCTTATTTGTTGTACTGTTTCCTTGCATGTGAATGTGTGATGCGATTAGGAAACGACCAGTTCGAGGATTTCTCTGAAGAACCAACTGTTGGAGAAGGATTTGAGCAGCAACCGAGTTGGGAAGAAGGCAAGTGTACTATGTCATGCAAATGTCCTAATAATTATTAATTTCACCACCCATGCATGTGTCTTAATTTGATGGGTTCCTATTTAAGGATTTGCCTAGCCACTATATTCCCCTGTCCCTGAAAATGGGTTACTTAATTAATTTTGATGGTAGATGATGCTTAGTTTGCTCAACTGAGATTGGTTAAATGAACCCCTACTCTATGTTCCATATACTCTTTTAAATAATTAATTGGCAAGAACATATCTTTTTAATTGGAACATGGAGAACCACCCAGGAAAACAGTGCAACCATAAGTACCATATGGCTCTGGTCTTGGCTAACTAATTAGGGACTTTAGTGGATGGTAACCTTACCCGAAAGGGGCAAGAGGCGCGGCGGTTGACGGGGTATAGCTCGGTCCTCTTGAGCTGTGGGCTTTGGTAAGACACAGATCTCATTAGGGAGGGTTATGCTTTGCTTCTGAACCGGAAACCTTAGCAGGTTACTATTTACTAAGGAATCTTTGTAAAGGCCTCGTAGCGTCCCTATGCGGTCACACCTCGGTAGTGTGATTTAAAAGGATTGGCCCCCTCGGCATGGTTGGGTTTAAAGTTCTTTTGAACTTTTACGCGGCTTATGGTGAAAGTGTACAACCTCTGCAGAGTGTAAAACTGTTATAACAGTCGTGCTCACGGTCAAGAGCGGCCTGGACCCTTACATGATAATCATACTTGAACATGATCTAAATCGTGGTTACTCGAATATGTTGGGAATATGACATTCATTAATTTGTGGGTGGTATATACTTTCATTGCTAGTAAATAGTTGCTTAATAAAACTTGACCAACTAAAAGTGCTTACTGCAGTATGGTCAGCCAACCTTTTTGCCTCAGCCTTGTATGTCATATTACATTTGCTGAGTACGTCATGTGCTCATACTTGTTGCCTTTCTTTCTTTTATTGCATCAACTACACCCGGAATGCTGCTCAGATTGGGAGAATTTTGAGGATTTCACCACTGATTTTGAGAAGTTCTAGGCAAGTCTCCCCCAGTCAATGCCTGTGGAGTTGGAGTCACTTTTGCTTCGTTAGATGAACGTTTATTTAAGTCTTCCGCTATGACAATTGAGTCAACTCTGAGATTGTAATATTTGCACTATAATACTCTTTCGTTATGCATGGTTATGGATATTCACTTGTGACGTCTACCATATGTGTGTAAACTGATCCTGGCGCACATATGAGATGCACCTGGTTTTGCCTTTAAAACCGGGTGTGACAGAGGTGGTATCAGAGTTGTGTTGACTGTAGGACGCAAGCCTAGATAGCAATTGTCATTCTCTAAGGATTATTTTGCTTAACTACTCTTGCTCTATCTATTCTTGGTTTATTTTGCTATTATTCCAGGGCATTGATAATTGTCTTCTCGTTGACTTTGTTTTCTGGTCTATCTTTTTCACCATTTCACCTGGTTCTGATGTCTTTAGAACTGTTCTCACCCCTTTCTTGCTTAAACCATAGATGGTGTTGACAAGGCAAGGTGCTCGTAGATTGGCAAGCACTCTTTCCTCTTTTTCATCGCATTCAGTGCAAGAAGAGGAACCGGAACCTGAAGAGATGGAAGTAATGGACGAAGAAGTCAACTCAGTAGGGAATGCTCCAGCTGGATCTGAAGGAAGTGAAGGACCCTCTCCGCCGCCTGACATGTGGGTAGTGACTATTCATCACCACGACGGAGGCAACAGTGGGTTCCCTATGATGCTTCGAATGCTCTTCGAGCGTTTGAACTACCCAGTGGAGATAGAATATTGTGGAAGAACGAGGACACATCCAGATCACCCAGAGGACTGGGAAGTCGTTGTATACATCAGGGAGCCTGATTATGAGTATAGAGGAACCAAAGAGGCTGCAGTGCATCACGCCATCGCCATCAGATCAACTTTCGAAGCTGGAATCCAGGATGCAGCCAGGCGGGCACTTTCTGTGCTTTGTCATGAGAAGGCTGCTGAAGTACGTCACACTGCTTGGGCATATCTTCCTCAAAGGCAGCAAGGCACTCCAACTGGGGTTGTGCCACAACCGCCAGCCGTAAACTCTACACTCAATGTCCAGGTGGCGTTCACCCAGATGCTCAACGTGCACGCCGATGACACCACAAGAGAGCTACAAGTAGTGCGTGAAGAACTCGCTGCTGAATGAAGGAAGAACAAGAGACTGATAGCTGAACTCAAAGGAGAAGCACTTCCGCCCTTGGATGAAGATATAGAAGGGTTGATGGGTCATTCACCGCCCCGCTAGAGAGTGCTCGGTGGATCGACTAGTTGCTTCACCCATACCTATTAAGATAGGATACCCTCTCTTTTGCTAGTTCAGTACGTTTAGAACCGTTGAGACTCGTGCGTAGCATGTGATTTAGTTTGGTTTAAAAGTGTGGTAGAGATGTTTGCTTTTGTGCTAAGTGTGTGATTTGGATCTTTGTAATGATTGAACTTAATTGTGGAGTGATGACCACAATTGAGTAATTATTAAATAAATAAATTTAGTTTTGGGTTTACCTTGGTCTCTGATCTTAGCCCTTAACTATCACTTTATCCAAATAATTGTACCCTTATATAAATCATGCTATGCGACAATCTGTTTTCGCTGCTGCATGATATCCTGGTACTGTCCGAATTGTTTCTGGAGCTTCAGAACTCCGTTTGACATAAATCCAGTTGGGTTGGATTAAGGACTTGATAGCCTAGGTTCTGGAAATTTTTCGTGATTTTTTGGAGGTTCTGACAGAGAGATATAATGGTTTTATTGGAGTAACCAGAATCTGTCTCGTGGTCCTGACATGGCTGTCTTGTTTATTTTATACCTCGAGCCACAAAATTCCGATTGAGGTGATTCAAGTTGGGTTAGTTTCAGAATTTGATGGTCTACATTCAGACAAAAGATTATGAATTTTGGATACACATAATGAGAGTTACAACTGTTTAAGTAGGACGAACAGAATCTATTTCAGAATTTGATTTGCCCGTCATTGGCAACTAGTTCTACATTAACTCTTATCTGTTCATGATTTGAGTTATATCCTTTTTACCACCCTCTGAACCTCATGTTCTAACCACCAGATGGTAAACACCAGGTCTGGAAGGGGAGTGGATCAACCACCTGTGAATCGTCAAGGACGTGCCAACCCCAATCCAAACCCTCCGCCGAATCAAGCATCCGTAGCAATGGATCAGATCCTCGCCAACCAGACTCAGATTCTACAGGGCATGGCTAATACCTTGGCAGCCATGCAAGCTTAGAACAACAACAACAACAACAACAACAACAACAACAACCAGCAGAGAGACAAGCACCGGGAGTTCATGAGTCACAAACCTCCTACCTACTCCCACTCTGCAGATCCACTTGATGCTGACGATTGGCTGAAGACTGTTGAGAAGAAGCTGGATATGGCTCAGTGTAATGACAGGGAGAAGGTCCTGTATGCCTCAGGTCGCTTGGAAGGATCAACTTCAGATTGGTGGGATGCTTATCTTGCTGCTCATGCCACCCCTGATGCTATCACCTGGCAGGAGTTCAGGACCAACTTTAGGAGCCACCATATTCCTGCTGGTGTCATAAAGCTGAAGAAGAAGGAGTTCCTCTCACTCAAGCAAGGTGGGATGACCGTCAGCGAGTACCGGGATAAGTTTATTCAGTTGTCCCGTTACGCCCCAGATGAGGTGAAGGATGATGAGCAGAAGCAGGAGCGATTTCTGGAAGGATTGATCCCGCCGCTCCAATATCAACTCATGTCTCATACCTTCCCAACATTTCAGAAGCTGCTGCATAAGGCTATTGGCTTGGAGAGCAAGCGTCGTGAGTTGGGAGAGCAGAAGAGGAAGTTCATGGCCTCAGGACAGTCAAGCAGTAACACCCGCCCTCGTTTCCAACAGCCTCAGCAGAACATGCCCGTTCGTTTTGGTGGGCAAGGGAGTAACTTTGTGCAGAGTCGGGGTCAGCGGTCAGCACCTCCACCTCAGCGCCCAGCATTTCAGCAGAACCGCCAGACCACCCCGGTTCAGACCCCAGTGAAGACCCCTGCACCAGGCAGTGCTTCTACTCCTCGTACCTGCTACATTTGTGGAGATCCCAGCCACTTTGCCCACAACTGTCCTGAGAGAAATGCTCAGACCCCACAGCACCAGAGTGGCAGTGCACCTAGGCAGAATACCCCTCAGCAGCAGAACAGGAATGTGAACCCGACGCCCCAGAGCAACAAGGGCCAGCAGAATCAGATGCGGGGCAAAGTGAACCATGTTGCTGCAGAGTCCGCGCAGGAGGCCCAAGATGTGGTACTTGGTATGTTCCTCGTCAACTCAGCCCCTGCATCGGTTTTATTCGACTCTGGAGCATCTCATTCTTTTATTACTGCTCAGTACGTAGCTAAGTATAATATATCTATGGTCCCTATGAAAAATACCATGCTAGTTAGCTCTCCTGGTGGAAACATGAAAGCCAACTTTATCTGTCCCCGAGTTAATCTGAAAATAGTTGGGGTAGACTTTCCTGCGGATTTGATAGTCCTGAACTCTGAGGGAATTGATGTCATACTTGGAATGGGATGGTTAGCTGCTTTTAATGCGGTGATTCAGTGTGCCAAGAGGACTGTGTTGTTGACTAGCCCTCAGGGAGAGAAGATTGAATTCGGAGCCACTCAACCCTCAGCTTCAACTTACTCAGTGAATCAGGCCAGGGGTGTTCCTTTGGAGGATATCAGAGTTGTTTGTGAGTTTCCAGATGTATTCCCAGATGATTTGCCAGGTATGCCACCCGATCGAGACATTGAGTTTATTATTGAGCTTTTACCTGGTACTGCTCCTATTTCTAAAAGACCCTATAGAATGGTTGTTAATGAACTAGAAGAACTTAAGAAACAACTTAAGGAATTGTTGGATAAAGGTTACATTCGTCCTAGTTCTAAACCTTGGGGAGCGCCTGTAATTTTTGTGGGTAAAAAGGATGGTACTCTGAGGATGTGTGGGGATTATCGTTCATTGAATGAGGTAACCATCAAGAATAAGTATCCATTGCCCCGAATTGAAGACTTATTTGATCAGTTGAGAGGAGCCAAGGTTTTCTCCAAGATTAACTTGAGATCTAGCTACCATCAGTTGAGGATCAGGCGTTCCGACATTCCTAAAACAGCATTCACCACCAGGTATGGATTGTATGAGTATACTGTGATGTCGTTTGGATTGACAAATGCACCCGCCTACTTTATGTACCTGATGAATAAGGTGTTCATGGAGTACTTGGATAAGTTTGTGGTGGTGTTTATTGATGATATTCTGGTTTACTCTAAGAATGAGGAGGAGCATTTGAGGTTGGTGTTGCAGACTCTTAGAGAGAACCAGTTGTATGCCAAGTTTAGTAAATGTGAGTTTTGGTTGAATCAATTGTCTTTTCTTGGTCATGTGGTTACGGATGGAGGTATTGGAGTGGATCCAAGTAAAGTCAAGGATGTGTTGGATTGGGAACCTCCTACCACAGTCTCTGAGATCAGAAGCTTTTTGGGATTGGCTGGATATTACAGGAGATTCATTGAAGGCTTTTCTAAAATAGCGAAACCCCTTACTTCGCTATTAGAGAAGGGCAAGGAGTTTGTTTGGTCAGAAGCGTGTCAGGCCAGTTTTGAAGAGTTGAGAAGGAAGTTGACTACAGCCCCAGTTCTTGCTATGCCTGATATTCACAAGAACTTTGATATCTATTGTGATGCTTCTCGTAGAGGTCTTGGGTGTGTGCTCATGCAGGAAGGCAGAGTTATAGCCTATGCATCCAGGCAGTTGAGGAAGCACGAGCTGAACTATCCTACTCATGATCTGGAGCTTGCAGCTGTTGTCCATGCCTTGAAGATCTGGAGGCACTATATTCTAGGTAACAGATGTAAGTTGTATACTAATCACAAAAGCCTGAAGTACATATTTACTCAGAAGGATCTGAATTTGAGGCAGAGAAGATGGTTGGAGTTGATCAAGGATTATGATCTGGGAATCAACTATCATCCTGGCAAGGCTAATTTGGTTGCTGATGCGTTGAGTAGGAAGTCACAAGTAAATGCAATGTTTGGTCGCCAGTTACAAGCTGAGTTGCTTGCAGAGATGGAAAAGCTGAACTTGGGATTCCTGAATCAGACAGAAGGTGTGACAATGGAAGTTGAGTCTACACTGGAACAGGAAATTCGGAAGGATCAGCTTACTGATGAGAAGATAAAGGAAATCAAGAAAACCATGTTAGCAGGGAAAGCTCCCGACTTCACCGAAGATGATCAAGGTACAATTTGGTTTAGAAATAAGATATGTGTACCGGATATCGAGTCTCTCAGGGAGCAGATATTGAGGGAAGCTCATGATTCCGCATATTCTATTCATCCTGGAAGCACCAAGATGTACCAGGATCTGAAGCAAAGGTATTGGTGGTATGGACTAAAAAGGGATGTGGCTGCCCATGTGGCATTGTGCGATGTTTGTCAGAAAGTTAAGGCTGAACACCAGAGACCAGCCGGTTTGCTTCAGCCACTCAAGGTACCTGAATGGAAGTGGGAAGAAATCAGTATGGATTTCATTGTTGGGTTACCCCGCACTCGAGGAGGATATGATTCCATATGGGTTATTGTGGACAGATTAACTAAGGTAGCTCACTTTATACCCGTTCACACTACTTATACCAGCGCTAGGTTAGCAGAGTTATACATGTCCCGAATTGTTTGTCTCCATGGTGTACCTAAAAAGATAGTGTCTGATAGAGGGACTCAGTTTACATCTAGGTTCTGGCAGAAGTTGCATGAGTCTATGGATACAAAGTTGAATTTCAGTTCTGCATATCATCCTCAGACAGATGGTCAGACAGAGAGGACTAATCAGATTTTGGAGGATATGTTGAGAGCTTGTGCTTTGAAGCATGGAGGCAGTTGGGACAAGAGTCTTCCATATGCAGAGTTCTCATATAACAACAGTTATCAGGCAAGTCTAAAGATGGCCCCCTTCGAAGCGCTTTATGGTAGAAAGTGCAGGACACCTTTGTATTGGAGTGAAACAGGTGAAAGTCAGCTGTTTGGGCCAAAGATTTTGCAGGAAGCTGAGAGACAGGTTCAGATTATCAGAGAGAATTTAAGAACGGCTCAGTCCAGGCAGAAGAGCTATGCAGACACAAGGAGACGAGAATTAACTTTCGAAGTAGGTGATTATGTGTATCTGAAAGTATCTCCTATTCGAGGCTTGAGAAGGTTTAAGGTGAAGGGTAAATTATCTCCTCGTTTCATTGGACCTTTCAAGATTGTTGATATAAAAGGTGAGGTTGCTTATCAATTGGAGTTGCCAGCCAGATTGTCTGATGTGCATGACGTGTTTCATATCTCTCAGTTGAAGAAGTGTCTTAGAGTGCCTGAGGAAGAATTACCCTTGGATGAGTTGGATGTGCAAGATGATCTGACTTATATGGAATATCCAGCTAAGATTTTGGAAACTGCTAACAGAGTTACTAGGAGTAAAGTGATTAAGATGTGTAAAGTTCAGTGGAGTTATCACGCGGAAAGCGAGGCAACTTGGGAAAGAGAGGATGAGTTGATGTCAGAATTTCCTCAGATTTTCTCTAATCCGTCCGAATCTCGAGGACGAGATTCTCTTTAAGGGGGGTAGGTTTGTAACACCCTAAAATTCATCACAATTAAATTGTAGCGACCCTTTGAATTTTTCTAGGATTTATTAAGGCTTAAATAAATTTTCTAGGAATTAATTGGAATTTCTAGCCTTTTATCAATTTAAATATCACATTAAATAATTATTTTAGTCAAAATAAGTTTTTGTTGCATTCATGCTGTTGCATATGTTTTTGGTTGCTAGTAAATCAAGTTGGAATTTAAATTCTGTTTAAATTCGAATTTGATTTGCTTTGGTTTGAGTTTTAGAAAAGTCAAAAATAGGCAGAGTTCGTTTTTGCCACTCCAACTCTTGGCCCGGTTCGGTTTTGCCCCCTCTACTCTTTCCTTTCTCACCGAGTCGGCCCATTTCTTTTCCCCGGGCCGATTCCTTTTCTCCCCGCCCGGCCTTCTCCACTTTCGGCCCATCTTCGGCCTGCTCTTCTTCTCCCCGCTTCTCTCTGTTGTCTCGCCGACAGGTTGGGTCCACCTGTCAGCTCCTTCCTCTCCCTCCCGTCGCCGACCCGAACTCCTCGGCCGAGTCCGAGCTCGCCGCGCCGCCGTGTCCGTCCCCTTCACGAACGCCTAGGCGTGCCCGAGCCCCCATCCCCGGCCTATTTAACTCGGCCGCCGCCTCCGCTTTCCCTCCCATCTAGCCGAGCTCGCATATCATAGCTGCCCGAGCTGCCCTAGCCGCCGCCCGCCATTACCGGCGATTCGCCGCCCTCGTTGCTCGGGGTGGGAGACCAAGACCGCCAGAAGCTTCCCCTCGTCGTTACGCATCGATTCCGCCGCTTCTCGTCATGGTTCGACCGCCGGAGTTCTTGTTCCGTGTGAAGCCGAGCTCCGCCGCCGCCGTCGGTCGTCGCCGGCCGCTGTCGTCGCTCTTCCCTCATCGAGATCCAGCCCAGTGAGTTTGCCATCCCCTCCTGATCCTCTAGGTCATGGTCTCGTCGCGAATAGGGCACCGTAGCTGTAGATCGCGTCTTCTTCGGCGAAGTTCCGCCGCGGGAACGGGCGGCGCCGCCGCAGGTGTCGTCGTCGGCGTATCCCCCTCGGCTCGATCTGATTCAGACCGTCCGATCGCGATCCAACGCTCCTCAGCCGCCCGAGCCCGAGTCAAACCTGCCAAATAACGGTCAGCCGTGGCAAATTTGCTAAAGAACCCCCGAGTTTTCTGGAAATCAACCCGCGGTCCTAGTTAGTTCAAAAATAATTCCAAATAGGTCCTTTTTCTTGTGTTTTAGCCCCTGCAAGTTTTAAAATTGCGCCCGAGGTCCAAGTTTTGTCTTTTTACATGAAAATCCTCAAGTTTTTATATAAAATTATGTTTTAGCCCCTGGTTTTTCGCAGTTAAGCCCCTATAGCTTTTAAAACTTTGCCAGCAAGTCCCTGAACCTTAGAAAAGCCATATCTTTTGCGTTTTAACTCCGATTTTAGTGATTCTTACGCTCACGCGTTCGTTGTGACGCGTAGATTAGTTTTGTGCCGCTGTTTTGATCTGTTGGAATTGTTTGGTGTACTGTTTCTTATTTGTTGTACTGTTTCCTTGCATGTGAATGTGTGATGCGATTAGGAAACGACCAGTTCGAGGATTTCTCTGAAGAACCAACTGTTGGAGAAGGATTTGAGCAGCAACCGAGTTGGGAAGAAGGCAAGTGTACTATGTCATGCAAATGTCCTAATAATTATTAATTTCACCACCCATGCATGTGTCTTAATTTGATGGGTTCCTATTTAAGGATTTGCCTAGCCACTATATTCCCCTGTCCCTGAAACTGGGTTACTTAATTAATTTTGATGGTAGATGATGCTTAGTTTGCTCAACTGGGATTGGTTAAATGAACCCCTACTCTATGTTCCATATACTCTTTTAAATAATTAATTGGCAAGATCATATCTTTTTAATTGGAACATGGAGAACCACCCAGGAAAACAGTGCAACCATAAGTACCATATGGCTCTGGTCTTGGCTAACTAATTAGGGACTTTAGTGGATGGTAACCTTACCCGAAAGGGGCAAGAGGCGCGGCGGTTGACGGGGTATAGCTCGGTCCTCTTGAGCTGTGGGCTTTGGTAAGAGACAGATCTCATTAGGGAGGGTTATGCTTTGCTTCTGAATCGGAAACCTTAGCAGGTTACTATTTACTAAGGAATCTTTGTAAAGGCCTCGTAGCGTCCCTATGCGGTCACACCTCGGTAGTGTGATTTAAGAGGATTGGCCCCCTCGGCATGGTTGGGTTTAAAGTTCTTTTGAACTTTTACGCGGATTATGGTGAAAGTGTACAACCTCTGCAGAGTGTAAAACTGTTATAACAGTCGTGCTCACGGTCAAGAGCGGCCTGGACCCTTACATGATAATCATACTTGAACATGATCTAAATCGTGGTTACTCGAATATGTTGGGAATATGACATTCATTAATTTGTGGGTAGTATATACTTTCATTTGCTAGTAAATAGTTGCTTAATAAAACTTGACCAACTAAAAGTGCTTACTGCAGTATGGTCAGCCAACCTTTTTGCCTCAGCCTTGTATGTCATATTACATTTGCTGAGTACGTCATGTGCTTATACTTGTTGCCTTTCTTTCTTTTATTGCATCAACTACACCCGGAATGCTGCTCAGATTGGGAGAATTTTGAGGATTTCACCACTGATTTTGAGAAGTTCTAGGCGAGTCTCCCCCGGTCAATGCCTGTGGAGTTGGAGTCACTTTTGCTTCGTTAGATGAACGTTTATTTAAGTCTTCCGCTATAACAATTGAGTCAACTCTGAGATTGTAATATTTGCACTATAATACTCTTTCGTTATGCATGGTTATGGATATTCACTTGTGACGTCTACCATATGTGTGTAAACTGATCCTGGCGCACATATGAGATGCACCTGGTTTTGCCTTTAAAACCGGGTGTGACATTCCTTTAAAACTTAGAGTTCATTATGTGCTACCCTGAAGGCTTGACTCTTGAACAAATAACTGGTATTGTCCTTTTGATTTGTTTTTTAGGAAGAAGAGAGGACGTACATTGTCTTAATAACCAAGTTAAAGAAAAGAAACCGAGATATTCTCCGTGGGGGTTTCATGGCATTAGATCGATGTGCTGATGTGGTATATGAGAGGGAAGAAAGAGTTTCATGGTATGTGAGACGAGTTTCATCACCATGAAACTTTTTTGGCTCAATTACCTAGTTTCTGGTTTAGATAACCGTGTAGTGAAACTGTGCACTGAGACTGGACTAAGTGTTTGCTAGATTTCAGCTTATAGGTAAGAAGAATAATAGGCAGATCATAGGAGGCATTGAATGCGGATGATATCATGGACAGGTTTGCAGCCATGTATCAGAGACAACGATGAGGACCACTGTGGCCTGAGAGTCAACAAAATATTTGTGTTGTAGTGTTCTTATGGGTCTGCCATCATAGAAGATAAACTAGTGTGTTTGTGATAAAAGCCCTAGAGACTTGTAGGGTTGGTAGCTATGTGAACTTCTAGTTGAAGTCAAGGATAATAATCACCGGAAAAACAGAAATACAATAAGGTCAGCCTCAATGGAAGTTTCGTGGACACAATTACCTAGAGTGACACATCATCTAAAAGTGTTTAAAATTAGGATGAAACATCTCCCTCTCAATGCATAGTTTTATCAATTATTGTTTCCTAGGTCACATGCAAGACAAAGCTGTCTAGGTAACTGTGTACATGGAGTTTCATCACCATGAAACTCATTTCACCTCTCTATTAATTAATACAGTGACACATCATCAAAAATACTGACATGATAGTCAATTTATTGTCCATGAAACTCCCACTGAGACTGGCCTAAGTCTTGCCTTCCTCTCCAAGCATGTTGTCAATGCAAGTCCTAAAAGCAACTTCTTTGTGAATTGCAGAGAGACAAATGCATGGCCTAATGCATTATTAAAGAAAACACAAGTGCTAAGATGGCAAAAGTGTGACACCTGTAGTCTGTTACGCGTGTAAAAGGATAGCAAAGGAACCTCAGCACGTGCCAATCTTTTTCCTCGATTTGCCTCCCGCTCATCAAATGAATGAAGCCTACTAGAAGAAGGCGTTTTTAATGTGACAGCACGTACGGCGCTTGTTTAATCAAACGTGTTGTATATATGTACTCATGTCTGATGGGGATTGGGGAAGCGCGGAAACTTTTAAGTGCTTGAGGCTACAATGCAAATTGAAATTCCTGAACCTTTGACGAAAAGGAACTCTGTTCCTATCCAATCATCTCTGTTGCACTTGCGCTGTTAACCATCAATTTTAGCTTGCTCGACGGTTCATATATACTCCATCCGTCCCAAAATAAATGTTTATATAGCATTCAAATTTTGTTCTACAAAGAACGTTCATTTAGCTTTACAAAAATATATAGAGAAACACATAGAGCCAATCAAATAGTTAGTTAATGTTACTTTTATAATTTTAACGAGGAGTAACATGGTCATTTACCATGACTACTAATCTTAAATTTTCTGAATGAACGGTTATTTTGGGATGGGGTGAGTATGGGCCAAAATAACATTGTTAATAGTGCAAAAGCAACTATTCAACCCCAGTTAACATGTGGACCGGCTATTACATTATATAAAAAATAGGTATGACGTAAAAGTATACTCCATGATGAATGCATGATATTTATTTGGTATTAAAAAAATTAGTTAAATAAAAATAGTTGAATTAAGACAAATTAGAATTGCATTACGTACTTTTGAATCAACTATAGCTACGAGTAATGATTAAAATGCTGGGAGCAGCTAGCTGGATAATCCTTAGCTGAAGCGAAGGGTTGTTAGTAAGAAATTAGCTTGACATGTTTGGATCATTTACAGATAGCTCCGACTTGGTGGAATGAAAATCAATGAAAAAAATAGCGTGCTATGAAAAATAGCGTTTTCCTTTTCTGGACACTTTTGCCGCTATAGCGGACGCTATAGCGGCGCTATAGCGGCAGCTCCGCGCTATAGCGGCAGTTGGCTCCTCACGCTATAGCACCGCTATAGCGCCGCTATAGCGCGCTATTTGTTTGGAACCAGAAAATATAAAAATAAGTTTGTCTTTACTTCCTCAATCACTATGATGATCTTCTATTCTTCACATATGACATATCAATATATCATAAATCATAATTGCCTTTTGGCCTTTTCAGGAATTAACGAGCAGATTTGGGCTGGGCCATCATTTTTTAAGAAATTAATGGGCCGCACTGGTTTGTTTGGGCTAGCCACCAATAGCGGCTAAATAGCGGCGCTACGGCGCTATTTGCATTTAGCGGCGCTTTAGCGTTAAATAGCGTCAATAATAGCATCGCGGCATTTGCTTCTGGCCGCTATATAGCGGCGCTATAGCGCAAAAATAGCGCGCTATTTTTTTCCATGAATGAAATTAACATGTTCAAAGCCCTAAAAAAAAGAAATTAACATGTTCAAAATATGATCATCAATTAGAATCACTGGACTGTAGGGTTCATTTTGACGGTACTTGACACTGGTCTATGCACGTGCTCGTGGAAATTAAAGGACGTTTGTTCTACGCGAAAAGTACCCAGAAGTTATCCGGTACGGACGGGGTCCCCTCTTTTAATTTGCAAGGCCCGAAATTGTACACGTGGCATGGAATAAAAATCTTAATTAAGCATTATCTATATATCTCTATTTATTTGTAAATGTATGTACATGAGGATTGCTTGGACGTCTCTACTATTCAACCTTTATTTGTAATACGGATATGCTGTTTTTCATCCTCTCGATGTGCTTTTATTTTTGGTATTCGTTGGTAGGATTTAGGATTAGAACAGACTTTATACTATTGCCACATAACTTACTGCTAACTTATAACACACTCATGTAATAGTTTGACTAATGAAACATATTAAATCATTAATATTTGACCAATCTACTCTCTCACTATGTTTTATAGTATTGGAAAGATAACAGTCCGCTTCTTTATTTGCTCATTCCTCTTCTCCGATTCTCCAACTTAGTATAAATATGATCCGGCAACTCTTGCAACCAGCTTGATCCGGCAACTTATTTGGGTGAGAGGTTTGTAGGAGTCCGCGGACTTAGGGTGTGTTTGGATCACTACCACAACTTGCCGCAGCGTGCCACAAGTTCTGCGCCAAAACTTAGTCGGGTGTTTAGTTCGTTGCCGAACTTCTAGCGTCGCCGAAACCTTCCACACCATGTTAGTTGATTTTTTGTGCCGCACGTCGCCAAAAGTGTGGCGGACAAATCGTCCGCTAGAGTTGCGGCGCGGCCGCTGTTCTGACGCGGCAGGTTCACGTAACGAACCAAACATACCCTTAGAGAGGAAGCTGGCACTGAAAAATGCTACAGGATGTTAGCAGCTAGAGTAGGAAATTGCGTGTTAGAGTTGGATAAAACAACACTCGGGTGTTTACTGTTTATATATATTAGACAGCTCGGCCTATCAAATTACTAATAGTGGTTAAAATGCTTGCCATACAAATCGACCTACAGGACAAATCCGGTGATACTATTCGCATCTGACAAATAATGCAAATATTTCTTTGGACCGCGGTCAGAGCTAGGGAGATCTTCATTCGTACGTAGTAGGACGTCATACGTTTCGGAACAAATTTGACACCGGAAAAACTTCTTCAGTCACCACTGTTCTGTAGCCAAGTGACAACGTCTCAAAAACGCCACTTAAAGCAACTTTAGTAATAGCACGATCATCTAAATACTAAACGAAGGTTGTCTCTATTTTTTATCATCTTATAACTTGTTTCAAGACGCATACGCATGCATATGTTAACTTTTTGCTTCGCGACCCACTAATGTTCAGAAAAAATGGGCCCAGACCGCTCTATCCGACAGCTGGATCCACGCACAGTCCAAGGGGACAGTGTCAGTATCCTCTCCCTGAAGCCTTGTCCAACGGTCCGAGCTGCATTAGCTCAGAGCCGACAAGAGCACAATGACATACTATATGAGAGAAAGGATAGTTGAAAATAGTGCGAAACCGGAGTCTGGCCTTGATCCCAAATTTTACCCCAAAATTCACTATATAAAATAAGATTTCCATCACATTAAAATGCCATAGCATACGTGGAATACTAAATGTAGATCAAATAAAAAACTAATTATATAGTTTTGTTGTACTTTGCGAGACGAACATTTTAAGGTTAATTAATCAATTTTTAGATAATTTTTTACACATACAAATGAAATGTTACAGTGACGTATGCACCTCAAAAGATCAAAGTTTGGCTCTCAAATTCGGGAACTAAACAAGGCCTTGATGTCATGCTAGCCGAGATAGTTTTTGCACTATTCATCGAGTATAATCTTATGAAAGTGTTTGGATCTAAGGGACTGAAATTCAGTCCATTAAATAAATGACAAATAGAAGTATTAAATGTAAACTAATTATAAAACTAATTGTATAAGTGACTATTTCGCTACTAACAAGCTTAATTAATCTATAATTAATGTATAATTATTACATATTTATTACAGCGTTACATCGTCTAATGGGGCTAATTAGACTTTCATTCGTCAGCTCTAACCTATCCCGTCGGAGAAGACGCCAGTCGCAGACGAGACGGGTTCAGACTTCAGAGTCAAAGCGGAGAAGCTTCCAGCCGGGGTCCGATCCCATCTCCCAGCTCCAGCTCTGACCAAGCTCCGGCGATTCCATGGCTGCAGATCCGCGGACGCACGCGCCACCGGTCTGCTGACCGCGAGCTTGGCGACGCATCGCCACCGGTCTTTCGCCGGCGGGTCAGTTTCTCGGTCGGTCGGGTCAAGGGAGGAAGAGTCCTGGCTGTTCACGTGCTCGGCTCTGGCAGACTGACAGACTGATTCGTTATGAAAAAGAAGATTCTCGTCGTATTAAAATGTTATAGCATGCATGTAGGCAAAAACTAATTGCACAGTTTTGTTGTACTCTGTGAGACGAACATTTTGAGTCTAATTAATCAATTTTTGGATAATTTTTCACACATACAAACGAAATGTTACAGTGACGCAATGATTACGAAGTGGCCCTAGACCCCCAAATCTTCACCCCATATTTTGGATCTAAACGAGGCCTCAGTGACCGTGTCTGAAACTGAAGGAAATTCAGAGAACCCATCGGACTGAAACAACTCTGAACGATGAACCAGGATCGGCAGCGTTTCCCGAGCCGCTAAAATGTGGTCGCGAGGATTTGAACAGCGTTCGGGCAACTTCTGCGAAAATCAGTTGAGAAAATCAAGCGACAACTTCAGTGATCCATCAGAGTTTGGTCACTTTGGTCTAGTCTTGCTCATACAGGCAAACTTTATTTTTTTTGAATAATTAGCAGGAGCTCTGCCATATTATTTTCGAAGAGAAACAAGTATGCAGTCTTACAAGGTTTCTATTATATAAAAGGAAGATAAACTCGACTACAACAATTAAAAATGACCGATACATTAACTAAACTAGTGTCGGACTCCCGCACGCTTGCCGTCGCAAGGCTACTTCTTGTTTGATCGAGCACTCCACCTATTGTGGTTGTTCCGAATGCCCCTCAAATATCCGTTTGTGTTCCTTCCAGATGTTCCACGTGGTATACATTAGAATTGCAGCTTTTAACCTTGGATCCGTAGCTCATCAGTCCACCATTGCTCCACACTTGAACCTGCTGCCGGGGCGCTGACAAGATCATTTGTCCACACACTAATGTTGTTCCACACCTGGATGTGGCGAAGGGGGCAGTGCAGGCACAAGTGAGCACACACCTTGGATCACACGGCCAGTTCCTGACCATCATTTGTCTGCCGTCAGCAACTTGCATTGCACAAGTAGCCATGCAAAAAACTTGTGTTTGCCTTGCGCTGGCGCTTTCCAAATGGAGTTTCCATTGAAATGACGGAAGGATCAGGCAAACTGCACCCCATAAGTTGATTTAGCTTAGTATTCTCCATCCACGGTGCACCTCCAAGTTATTTGGTCTGGTGATGCAGTTAGTGTAGTCTGTTGTACTAGATCCCACAATTGAACAAACTCAGCCATTTCATTCGCCGTCCACATCCTCCATAATCCTCTAGTCCAACTCTGGTTTTTCCAGATCCTCTCTAACTTTACGATTCTTTCTCCATGCTAGCTTGAACAAACTTGGGGCAATATCCATTGGGGCTCTTCCATTTACCCATGGTGAGTGCCAAAACTTCGCCTTCCGGCCATCCCCAATTGTTACAGTAGTGGAAGTTATGAAAATACCCAAGGACTCCAGGCAAGAGATGAAAGATGGATGCGCATCTTTGTTTTCGTTGCTTATGGAGTAATGAAATTCGGATTCGCCGTAGTGGAAAAGAAGATTGTCATCTTTGTAATCCATAAATAATGTAGATATAATTACCAGGACAGATTTACGGCCCGTGGAAAATCAGATTCCTTGCCCAAAAGCCCAACTCAATACAACCGTGCAAAGCCAATGTCCTGACGCGCTAACACCAACCCAGTTGCCAGTTGAGAACGATTGACCATGGACACAAGCACAGAGCAACAGCTAGCCAAGGAAGGATACAGCTTCTTTAATTCATCCCATTCTTGGAAGGCACACTTAAGATTCATACTAACGGCATATATATACAATAAACACGTATTAGAACCTACATTAAGTTATTAGCTAAGCAGTTACTGGGCCCACTTATTAGGGGTCCTTTTAGCCGTTTGGCCATCCTAATATATAGTCTCTACTGAGCCCTGATTTCTACAGGCACATAACCTAGAGACAGAATGAGACCATCAGTTCACCACATGCTTCTGACACCCTCGCAGTTGGGGACAATTGATCTTCCTGTGACCGGCAATGCCGCAATGGAAACAATCATCTGCCGGAGATGGCTTAGGGCAGTTCCTAGACCAGTGACCCTTCTCACCGCATCGGTAGCAGGTATCGTCTGAGCACGGAGTCATGGGACTGCGGGTATTGTAAGGTGGCATGGGTGATTTTGCGGGTGTTCTCACCGTGACAGTTGGTTGGCGCAGCATACTTGGTGATCCTTGACAGTCTCCAGCATGGGGTGTTGCCTGAGCTGTGGGCACAACATCACCATCGACGACATCAAACGGCCACTGATTGTCCTCATCTTGAGCAGGATTGGCCGATCTACATGCATTGTTGTCTTCCACTTGAAATAGGTTGTTCCCATGAGCTTCCTTCCCAGAAGGCTTGTCCTTCAAATCCTTATCCCTTCTTGTGTGGTCATCTCCATTTTGTAGTAGTTCATTAGCTACAGCATGGACCGGCAGATTGTGACTGCATGCACCTTGACCCTGCAGAATAAACAGTAATGTGACAAATATTCATCCATAACAGCAGTACCATAGATGATGCATACAGAATGTAACTGTAGAGGTCCAACAATGGATTCCGATAACAAGCAAAGAATAAATCATAGGTGAGTCTTATCTATCATGACAATAATATTGGCACAAGTGAACAAATAACATACAAAGATTGGCAGGAACACGGATTTGATAGCTTCTTTATACTTTTCATAAGAACAGTTTAGATCAAACTGGTTGATTTAGGCCGCGTTTGGTAGCGCTCCCACCTGCTCCAGCTCTTCTACTGTAGCGCTACTGTGACGAGCGCCGAGCGGGAGCTGGGGGAGCGAGTTTTTACCAGCCCCCCGCTCATCTGTCTCTACGTTAGCTGTAGCAGGAGAGAGAAAAACTGGTTCAGTGCTACAGTGTTGACTCCAACAGAGGTGGACGGGAGGCGCCACCCCACCCCACCCGTCCGCCGTCGCCGCTCCAGCTGCTGCTCACGGCGGCGGCAGGCTCAACTTGTTTTCCTCTTCCTCCCCCCCCCCCCCCCCCCCGTTTTGCTTCTCCCAGATCCAGATCTAAAAGCTTCGTGATTCAAATCGTGGGCACCTCCGGCAGCTCTGGCTCCCTCTCCTTCAGTTCCGGCCTCTCCGTCCACGCCTCCTCGCCTGGCCTATCCCTGTTGCGCCTCCCCCTCCCCACGGTAGTTGTGCGCTAGCCTCTTGGCCTGGGGTTCCTGCCAGTAAGGGTGGGGGAAGGTGAGGGGAGCTCGGTGGCGGTGCTAGGCGGGGTGGGATTCTCGCCGGGCTGTACCCTTGCTGCCAGCGAGGCTTCGACCGGCTACGCGCTCCCGTGAGCGGATCTGTTCCGTGGCCTAAGTGCAGCGGAGGTCCGTCGGCGTGAAGCGCGGTGGCGGTGGCGGCTGATGCGGGTGTTGGTACGCCGGCGAACGGAGCAGGGTGTCGAGATCCTGTGTTGCTGGTCGACGGTCAGGTCGAGGGGAGCCTAAGTGCTCGTCCCTCACACTACCGGCGGCCGCGGCCAGTATCGCGACTCAACCTGCTCTTCATCGCCGCGCCGGTTGTGTGGGCGACCCTGTGCTTGATGGATCCTTCATCCTCGCAATGGCCTGGCCGCCGCTGTCTGGCGGTTCGGTCGTCCTTCGGTGTCTGCTGCTGTGATGTTTTGAATATGCATGAGCTTCAGGCGAAAGCCTAACCCGGTTGTGGTGTCGGTGTCAGCAACGACGGCGTCATCGGACGTCGTTTAACCTCCTTGGAGGCGTTTGTTAGGATGCTTCCTGCTTGGCCATTGATTTTCTAGGTGAAAACCTTCTTCCGGCTTTTCGAAGGGGCGGCGACGGCGGCTTCGACGTCGTATCCTTCTTGGAGGCATCGCTTTGGAAGTCATGTTGACCTTCTTCACCTGTGGTGGAAATGCTAGGCGAGTGATAGAAGGCAAGTGTTCAAATCCGATGTTGAGTTTCTAAGCAAACGAAAGATGGATGGATTGACGCTACATAATGATGAGACCGCAAGTTTGAAGCCTGGATGGAGAAGAAGAATGAAGCTTAGTTTTCTCTTTTTTTTCTATCTTAGAGCTCTATTTCTTGTTTCTTTGTATTCCTAAGTGTGGAGGTTGAGTCTAAGAACTCGTGTATCTTTGTAACCTTTGGCTGCATATATCCACTTGTGGATATAGAGGCTGGATTTTAATCCTTAATCTAAACAAAAAAAACGAGCTACAGTGCTCAATAGTGACAGGTGAACAGTGCTGGAGCTGGAGCCGACGGGAGCGGTACCAAACACAGCCTTAAAAGTGATGAAAAAAACCATGTGAACCGATAAAATTGCTCCACGGAGAATTAGAAACAGAACTATGGTCATAAATTTCCATGCTCTATTACTTGTCAAGGATTTAGTTTTCATGCTAGCCATCAGTATGGCACTAAAAACAAGGAAATACTAAATAACTAGTGATGTACTTATTTAGAAGAACAAGATGAGATAAGGCAACAAGATCTTGCTCTTGCTTCTGAAGCTTGATCAATTGCATGTGGATTAAAATTTTGGATTGTGAGCCTAACTTCAAGTTAGGACTTGTTAGAAAGGCTAAAAGTTCCTACAACTGAGGTTTTGAATGCTTATCTTAACAAATCAACACTTTCTAAACAATTCAACAAGGCACAAATAGATGATTTGATAAAAATTACCTGGCAATACATCTAAGAGCATTTTCAGAGAAAGATGTTGGAATTTTTGTAATTTCTATTCTTGATTGATGCCATATTGCTATCATCTATGCCCTAGCCCAATAGAAACTAGTTGAGATTATAGCTTCCCTAAACTTACAAGGACACTTATGTTTTGTCAATAGAAACGAGTTGAATGATACCAAAAAAGCAGAACTCTTAGAATTCAGTGTTGATAAATAGGAAATGAAGTATAATATTCTAGTATTCTTATTGGAAGAAAAACATTTGCTTTTTTCTTTTAAGAAAAGCAAATGAATAAAAAGTCTGGTAAATACTAAATGAGATGGGCACCCAAGCAAGTCCTAGGGCTAAAATCCGAGTGGGTGGGGGGATTTAACAGGCTCTCTGCCACCTGGCTACTAGCTGACTCAGCATGCATGTTATGCAACCTTAGGATTGCAGGAGCAACTTCATTGAAATATATATTGCTAGTAGGCAGTAGCAATATTACTTCAAACTCCCAGAAAAAAGAGAACCATTTGACGCCTTTTCCTATGATCTATTTGGTTACTTTTGTTGGGACTAGCACGAACAAAAGAAGAAGCTGCATCATAGTACACAATCTCAGGAGCTAATTAAAATGTGTAGTAAATAAAGGAAAAAAATCCTACTATTATTAAGTAACAATATCAAAGACATACTAAACATCACAAGAGAAACAAAAAAACAGAACACTATTAAGGATTTACCATAGGAAACATTACCTTGGGTATCGGACATACATAGCGGTCTTCACCATTCACTTTCACTTTTTTGCACTTCCCTGCTGTACACTGGCAGATTGGCCATTCATCACTGGATCAAGCCCCGTGGGGGCTAACTTTAACCACAGTTGTAGCGCGTGCACCTTGTGGACTAGCATGAACTGGAGTTGTAGTGCCAGCACCTTGGAAAGTGGAATAAATTGGTGTTTTAGGAACAGCAGCCTGGGAGGTGACATTAATTGGAGATCTATCACCAGCACCCTGGATATTAACATTATTGATTGGTGTTCTAGGTTCAGCTGCAGGATTTCTTGGATTGTCAAACACCCAAGGATTGCTTGTTTTAGGACGTCTCCTAACAGCAGGCTCTGATTCAGGACTAAGACCAACTTCTTCACACAAAGAAAAATGCTTGCATTTCTGAAAAGTCATGTTCAAGAAGTCAACAGTTTGTCAACTATATACATGAAAACCAGTGCAGTTACGTGAAAGAACAAACTATTTGAGAGTCAAAATACTTTGCAAGTTGGTTGAAAGACACTGCATATAACTGAATAATACCAAATTCAATTCTTCGAAGATTAAAGCAGAAGGAAATAGCCAACACTCTCATGGTGCAATTGGTCAGCTGAGCATGCCAAAGAAACAGTTCACTAAGCCAGCTCAGGTTCGAGTCGTGGCGCAATCTTCTTTTAAGATAAAATTCAGGGGGACATCTCTCCCCCTGGTTGTCTTTTTTTTAAGCATAAGGAAATACACTGGGATTCAAATAGGAGCAGCTCTAAATAATTGAAGGAATTTGTAAAAATTTACATGCATAAAGAATAAGTCAGCAGCTTCAGAAAATGGTATGATGAAAAGAAAAGGTGAATATGTGTTTATCTTGGAAACCTCGGGGCTCTCGTTGTATTTTTTTTCAAAGACACTTGCAGGCTTATTACCAAAAATGTAAGGATATAGTTATGAGATCAAACCTGAAGTTATAAATATGTTTTTGAGAACTGGTTTGGACACCACAGAAGCAGTAACATTGCCATTAAGGTTTCGAGATCTAGATATGTAATGAAGAACAAAACAGAAGGCTGGGGGGTAAACAGAGAACTTGCAGACAAATCCTAGAGTCTAAAATGGAAGATATTTTGGTTGTACTTCTACATTCACATAAACAATAACCATATAAAATTGTCGTGACAAGATATTACTGCTTTATCACCTACTACACTATGTTCCCTACATGCCTAAAGTATCCCAAGCATGGAGCATATGGTTGGGTGTCAGATAGATTACCAAAAAAGTTAATGACCTAAAGATTCAGTAAACAATGCCACAATTTTATTGAATGTGGGACACTAATTTTCATGGTAAAGTGATTGTTTACTGGTCAAGAATAAAAAAGGGCGGTACTTGGGGACATATTGATTCAAATAAAGAGAAAACTTGCACATGGATCAGTGTATTGATTCTTAAACATGCTGAAAGCCTGGAATATCTCCAAAGTACATACATGATGAGCTTTTTTGAATTCTCGATTTTATGAGTGAAATGTGATCTTTTTGTTTGATGTTATAGGACAGCAAGGAGAGACATATGGATAAATCTTTCTAAAATAGCACCTAATTACACACTTGTAATAATAGCAGAAGACGTGACAATAACTTCCTCCATGTTAAAGTGACAGACAGCTACCTGGCGAATACAGAAAACCTTTGCTAAACTTAGTAATAAATTTTGTCACAAAAAGGGTTGCTACAATCTGCATAGAAATAACTACTATATCCAAGGTGTACACAGTTGCACAAACATGGAGCAAGGTCCCCTAGGAAGAAAAATAGTAGATAAAATGGACCAGGGATCGAAAGATAAATTCCGCAGCAAACTGAAAGTGGTATCTGAAGCCCTCTTTGCAGGCAACAGGGGAGCCTACATCCCCAATTTCAGCCCAACTGGCCGAAAGTGACAGATTACTGCCAAATTGAGTTCAGACAAGCCCCAATTTCCCCCGGAACCACCACATTCCAGTTCCAACTCACCAACCAGAATCCGCTGCTCACTCAGGAAAAGGACATCAAGCCAAACCTATGCAATCCAGCATTCTGCCCCCGCCTCCGCCACCCCATTCCCCATCCACAAGCCCTCAAACCCCAGATTCTTGCATCCTCACATCCGCCTCCTCTATCCTAACACAATTCACCACCAAGTTTCAAGAATCCAAATTTACCCCTATCTAAACAGTAAATCCTCCCCACGGACTGCATTTCCCCATCCAAAGCAGTCCCAGTCTCCCAGAAACCAACCATCTCCCCCACTCCCCCCTCCCCCCCCCCCCCCCCCAATGGAATTGGGAGGCTCACCGGCTGCGACGGGCAGACGTACATCCACCGGCCGCTCTGCTCGTCCCGCCGCACTCGCCGCGCCCGCAGACGCACGGCGGGGCCCGCCGCTTGGCCTCGCTGTAGCCCCGCTCGATGTCGTCCACGGCGCGGATGACGAAGTCGTCGATGTCCTCCAGGTCGGCGTCGGCGAAGTCCAGCTGCCGCCTCACGGGAACGGGGGCGCCACGCGGGGCCGGCGCCGGCGGCGCCGCCGGGACAGGGGGAGGGGGAGCCGGAGGGGTCGTGGGGCGGCAGGAGCCGACGCTCTCCGGGTAACTGCCGGCGGTGGTGCTGCTCATTGCCGCCTCGCCGCGGCCGCGGCCGCCTCTGTCCCCGCCGCGGAAGATCACATCTTTCTCTGTCTCTCTCTGGGGAAACTCCTCTCTCTCTCTAGCTTGTTGCCGTTGGGAAAGGACAAAAACCCTACTAAAATATGTTCCCGGGTCATGGGATTTTCGGGTTTTTTCCCTATCTTGTCAACAAAGGCCATTTTTTCAGATTGTTGGATATATTCTGTGTTCATGTCCCTTAAAAATGGTTAAAAAGTCACATCGGTCATGTATCGCACTATAGCGGTTTGTGGTAATTGTTGCCCTACTATGATTTAACTAAGCTTAAAAGATTCGTCTCGTTGTGTACATTAAAACTACACAATTAGTTTTTTATTGATATTTCATACATGAGGAGAGAGATTTGACGTGATGGGATTTTTTGCATCCTAAAATTTTGGAATGAAATTTTGAGAACTAAATGCAGCCATGGGGTCCGTGATCGTCACTGAACGTTGCAGTACAGAAAATAACTCTACAATATTTATTATTTATTTTTCCTAATGCCCGTATAGAATCTCGTCCCAGCGTGTAAACAGGACGCGAGAGATGAAATAACCTGCAAACTAACTCATGTTTGTTAACGCAAAAACTTCGCGTAAGTTTCATCGAAACTTCAAAGAAGCAATTTCAATTGTACTACAAACAAATAATGCTGGTAGAGATGCACGGCGGCACGGTGTGGATTTGATATGTGTGTGATAGTAGTATATTATACTATATGTTTATACATCACCTCACTTGTGTATGCGTATCTTCCAGCAAAAAGAATAGGTGTATTAGTTTGCAGTTAATATAGTAATGTTGATATTTACCAAAGAGACTCGGAAGTGATTTCCACACCCAAGAGGCCCAACAGAATGACCATTGATGAGGCCACGCTTTGCTAATGACCTGTGTGATCTCAAAGCCCAAACTTCAACATAGAAACATTAAGCTTCTGGCCTGGGTGACTGTCCGCTTGAAATGGGCCCAAGTTGAACCCTGAACTAAAATGTGCAAAACTGTTCAACTTTGGATTCTTTATTTATGACGAAGAAATCCGCAGATCGTAGAATTTCAGACAATCAGTTTTTTACTACCACACTTTCGGCCAAGGGTTTTTTACTTTATCAAATCTAGTTTTTTTTCAACCCTCCGTGCCAAATTACTCTAGTGATAACTTTTTCACAACCATTAGTTTTGTAAATGAAAATTAGTCCAAATATATAAAAAATAATCAAAGTAAAAATACTACGGATGATATAGTATGTTCGAAAAAAATAATTGACACTTACATATTTATAAATAGGATGCATGGTTAATAATAATTTCAACGAATGTAGTAGCTCACAAAATCAACCTAAATTTGACATATTTACGGAGAATTTTTCCTCCACGGCGGCCGGAGCCCAAATTTCATTACTCAGAGGAGAATGTCTCCACGCAAAGTCATACTTTACACACCTTTCTACTAAAGTTTGGATCCAATTAACTAAAATTTAGTCCCTTAAATAAATGATAATTAGAAGTATTAAACACAAACTAATTATAAAACTAATTGTATAACTTATGACTACTTCACGAGACGAACCTAACAAACCTAATTAACATATAATTAGGTCAGTCTCAGTGAAAGTTTTATGAGAAGTTTCATGACATTAAATATGCTGATGTGGCATAGGAGAGAGAATGTAGAGTTTCATAGTACGTAAGAGAAGTTTCATCACTATGAAACTCTTTCGACACAGTTACCTAATTTCTGGTCTACGTAACCGTATAGCGAAACAGGGCATTGAGACTGGCCTTAGTACATAATTATTACATGGTAGCATTACATTGTCCAATCATGGACTGATTAGGCTTAATAGATTCGTCTCATAAATTAGCACTCATTTATGTAATGAGTTTTTTAATTGATATATTTAGTACTTCTAATTAACATTCTTACATCCGATGTCACGTGACTTAACTTTAGTCTTTATAGGATCCAAATACCCCGTAAATGTCAGTCAAAACCAAACAAGTTATCCGTGGTTTATCATTTTTAAACAGGGATCACTTTTGACACTTTGTATTCAGTTAGGAAAACTCATGCATATATATAGGAAGTCAAGAACAGCGTTAATCGAATTGAAATGCTAACAGCTGCAGATTGCAAAGCACACGAACGCGATCGTTTCGCTCGAAAGCAAGGAGCGCACCAGCATAGGTACTGGCGAGTACTGTACATGATATAACTTCATTCACTCGTTCATTGATTGTCCATAATAATGGCTTAAACATATGTTATGCTAGACACTTAATGTTCCGCCATCGATGATCACAATTTCACAGAAAGTGCTGCTGTCAGATCGTGGGATCCCAAACTCCTGTCACGGATGGAGCTCGAGAAACATACTGACAGCAATACGGTCACCAAAACATAACTTTGACTTCTCTTTTATATAAAAATATTTCTTCAAAAGTTATACATGTGTATTTTTATGAAAGTAATTTTCAAGACCAATCTATTTATATAATTTTCACATTTTCAAACTCAACGACTTAAATGCTATTTATGATTTATATTCCCAATATTTGACTTAAATCTTGTCCAAAACGACTTCTAATACGACACCGGATGGAGTATAGGGGTGCAGCCACTTCTCTACTCCTAAAAAGCACAATTGGGAGAAAAAAGTATTGGACCCATCCACGCGGGATAACCGTCGTTGGTCTCTTTTTTCATCCCCCATCAATTCCCTTCCATCCCTGATACAACCGGCCTCCTCCCCTCAAAAAAACCGTCGCCCACACCCCACGTCGCCCACGTCTCCAATTCTCCATCAGCGGCATAAAAGCAGGTTGCCCCAACCTTCACCGTCTCAATTTCCAGCGCTGAAGGACCTGGTCCTCGGAGGAGGAGCGTCGGAGGAGAGGTCACACCGCCACACCCATCTCCGTCGTCGCCAGAAACCGACGCCTTCGTCATTCTCCATCGGCCCGTGAGGTAGGTCACCGTTGCCGCCGCCTCTCTTCCCTGCAAGCTACCCTGTCGGCGCACTGACCTCGCCGTGGTCTCGTAGGGACGCGAGGAGGAGCTTTCCGTCCCAGTCCGCATCATCCTTCCCGTGAGTCGCGTCCACCCTCTCCGTCTGTTCAACTAGCTCATCTCTCACCTTGGTTTCATCTCGGCTGCACCGCAGTACCACCAAGAAGGACCGCCGCCACTCATCGTCACCATTTTTCCTCGAGTACAGAAGCCCCAGCGTCACGTCTCTCCCTCCGGCCAGACCTCAAGTCGCGCCATCGCAGCTCGTCGAAGTACCCTAGGTGAGCTCCCTGTCCCGTGGGCTTTCCATGTTGCCTTGTCCCGTTGAATTCCGTGCACCGTAGGCCAAGTTGGGGTTTAGTTAGTAGGTTCTATCCATGCATGTACGTGCATGCAGGAACCATCGTGTTTTGATGGTCTCCTTGCGTTCCAGAGGAAGAAGACAGTGTTGCAGCCGTTGGATTTTATATCAAGGGTCCAGATTAGATCATGTGAATACCCCTTCGTATGGACCCGGTCCACCGTAGACCATGGTTCATGTCGTCTGGTCCATAGAACGAACAGTGCTACCACGTCACCACCCTTTTCTATTCCAGCCCCTACACTTGTTGAAAATTGCTACGTATTTTTCCTGTGTCACATGAAACAAGCACTTTACACCCTAAAACTTTGATAATCACTATTTGAGCCATATCCCTTGTACTTTTACACCTAAACCTCTGATATTTCACTAATTTTTTGTCACTGTTCACTACACAATACGTATTTTACTGTTCAGTCCGTTTGAAAATTGATACTCATCCAGGGAAATTATTTTGTCCGTAGCAACGCACGGGCACGTATCTAGTCAAAGCAAATGCATAATGTTGAAATAAACATGCATGATGGTGGTGTGGTAACTGATTTTAGATTTTTATTTGTGCAGTGGCACCTGTGAGGTATAACCTAGCCCTTGTTTAGATCTCAAATTCTACCCCCAAATTCCACTATGCAAAAGAAGATTCCCGTCACATCAAAATATCGGCACATGCATGAAATACTAAATATAGATGAAATAAAAAAATTAATTATACAATTTTTTTGTACTCTGCGAGACGAATATTTTGAGCCTAATTAATCAATGTTTGGACAATTTTTCACAAATACAAACGAAATGCTACAGTGGCGTATTTGTGGCGAAGTGATATCTTTGGACCAAATTTGACCCTCCAAATTTGCATCTAAACAAGGCCCTAGCTTCGCCCCTGTCCCGCAGAGAGGGCCCTAAGGCATTTTACTTTGATGTCTTGGAGTGGTTGCAATATAATCTATTTTCTTTTTCTTTTTGGCGAGAAAGATTCCAATCTGGAAATTTCATCCTATTCTAATTGTATAATACTTCTATCTCAAATATAGGTGTTTTAGGTTTTCTAGATACATACTTTTACTACGTATTTAAACATAGCATATATCTAGACACAAAGCGAAATTTTTATATTTAAAAATTCCAAAGCAAGCTCCACCTATAATATGGGACGGTGGGTAAAATTTGGTCGGCTTGGCTCCGTCTTATTTGGCACTACAAAAACTTCTGCCTATTTTGTTAGGAGAATATTGTATGATAATAACAGGAGTGTATTGGCGGTGAAAGATACATACAAACTCAATTTCGTGCATAGCTAGGATCCGATAAAAATGGTCCAGTTGACATGTGGAGTTTTATATTGTGAATGACTATTTTGAGGCGTGCTGGCTATATCATCTCACATCTCATAAAGTCCACATATATTACAAACATATATTACCTCCGTTTCAAATAACTATTCGTTGTTGACTTTTTTCGTGATCTTTGACCATTCGTTTTATTCAAAAAATTTATCCAAATATACAAACCAATAAGTTGTACTTGAAGTATATACAATGATAAATCAAATCACATATAAAATAAATTAGTTGTAAAATTTTTTGAATAAGACGAATGATCAAACGTTAAACGAAAAAATCAGCCACGTCGGCGCACATGTGTTGACGACGACGAGTTTTTTTCCTTTTTTGGAAATAAAATAAGTGTCGATCGACGAGATATTTGTTTGTAAAAAGAAGTTGTCGTGTGTCCCGCCGTCGATCGACGCCGTAAGTCGTATATTCTCGCAGAGAGCAACGAGAGGCTAGGCTATCTATCTAGGACTAGTCGTGCACGTGTGCATCCAATATATATGTCATCGTGCGCATGCACGTGGTCGTCGTAGGTACGTCGTCGCGTCCTTGCTATCCTCCTAGGTAGCAGCAGCAGTAGCGGTGTATGCATGCACAGCACGACGACGACCTTTAATTAGCGCGGGTACGTAGTTGCTGCGGCGCACGCACACGCACACGCACGCGGCAAAGAGCTTTAGCTTTGAAGAATAATCCAAACACATGTCTTCGACTTTTTTATTATTCGCTTCGTAGCACTTTGATTCTCTTGTTTGCGGCCGAAACCCGTGGAAGCAAGCTGGTTTGGGAGAAAAAACGCTTGACAAATGGAGGGAGAGAGAGAGAGGCACGCGTGCAAACACTGTGCAACAAGTTGGCAAGTGCCCCAACGAGCCGGCTGATTGGCCACTAGGTTGGTGTTCCGGCCGAGACCGGCGACCGGTCGGTCCGGTCAAGCCAGCGGACGGGTCGGACCTGCTGGATGGCCCGGCCACCATCCATGATGCCTCGTGTCGTCCTCTCCTTCTCTAGGGCCTGCATAGATCATTGGGACTAAAACAAGAAGACTAAAATAAATATATTAAATTGAGTATCTCTGGTTGGATTATTCTAGGACTAAAAGGGACTAGGCCCCGTTTGTTTCTTCCACGCTAAACTTTAGCGCAGTCGCATCGGATATAAATATATTAATTAGAATTATTAAATATAGATTAATTTAAAAACCCATTACATAAACAAGGAGTAATTTACGAGACGAATCTATTAAGTCTAATTACACCATGATTAGACAATGTAATGCTACAGTAAACGTATGATAATTATGTATTAGTTATAGCAAAATTAGGCTTGTTAGGTTCGTCTCGCAAAATAGACGTGACTGATGTAATTAGTTTTATAATTAATTTATGTTTAATACATCTAATTATTATTTATTTAAAGCGCTAAACTTTAGCACAAGTATCCAAACACCACCTAAAAAAACTTTAATCATGTGCGTAAAGACGTTTTTACCTTTCCTCATCTACCCTTCTCTCCCGCGCCAACTCCCCTGCCGCTCTCCACGTTCCTGCTCTCCTCCACCGCCTCGCTCTCCCCAGCCACGCGCCTCCCCGTCCTCGGTGCGCTGTCCGCCTACCTCAGGATCCTCTCGCCGCGGCGCTGCCCTCGGCAGCCTCCACGAGGCTCTTCTCCACGGCGGCGGGGCGGAGCGCAGTGACGGGGGTAGGAGCGGCAGCGGCGGGGACGTAGCGCAACGGCGGGGGGGGGGGGGGGGGGGTAGAGCGTAGCGGCGGGGGCAGGAGCGGCAGCGGGGGATGGAGCGCAGCGGCGGGGGGCAGGCGTGGCGGCGGCGGGGGACAGAGCGGCGGTGGCGGGGGCGGAGCATAGCGGCGGGGGGAGGGGGGGCGAGGAGACGGGATGGACCAGAGGATGTGGGGAGAGTGATGAGGGGTAGGTGGTGGAAAAATGTTCATTTTAGTCCCTTTTAACACCTCTTTTGGTGCTAAGGGTGCTAAAGGATATTAGTCCCTTTTATTCTCTATGGTTTGAATATTTAGTCCTTTTAGGACTAATTTTAGTCCTTGGATCTAATCACCCCCTTAGTTTAGTCTGTCGCCCGGCCGGTTATTGTTTTCTTACACATTGCAAGATATGATTCGTTCTGATATAGATGATCCTTCGAGGCTGTGGCGTACAAGCTGTTACAAAAAAAAAACACACGTTAATATTAACATTAGTTTTTATTAGGACACCAAAATAGAGGGAATTAGGATATAAATGCTCTCGGTTTATATATCTTCACTTGAAGAAGTCATTGGGCTTAAGCAGGAGTGAGGCAGAGCTTGGGTGGACTTGAGGTAGATATTGTAGGCCTTGTTTAGATCCCGATTCGGGGAAGGTAAAGTTTGGACTTTGCCATAAATGTGACACTGTAATATTTCGTTTGTATTTATAAATAATTATTCAAACATTGATTAATTATGCTCAAAATGTTCGTCTCACAAAGTACAACAAAACTGTGTAATTAGTTTTTGATTTTATCTATATTTAATACTTCATGTATGTACTGACATTTTGATATGATGAATTTTTTTATAATGAAATTTAGGGATGAAATTTGGGAACTAAACGAGATTGCAGTCGTTGGTGTTGTCGCGGCCACTGGATCTGTTTGGAGAAGAGTGGTGGCGGTCATCCCATCGCTTCAGCACTTAAAACGAATCGGGTGGATGGGTTTGTATGGAGAAGCTTCAATACCCCACGTGGTACATGAAGGACCGAACCCGCCTATTGTCGCGTTGCGCGATAGGGGCCGGTCTTTAGGATAGCACTCCTGATCAGGGCGCATGAAACTGATGGAGCATGGCCCACTCCTGCTCCGTCTTTCATCCCAACACAAGCGAGTTGAACAATATTAATGTAATGCAATAGTTTCCTCTCGATCTGGAAACCTATCAGAGGGGTAAAATGCAATTGCTTGACAAATAGATTCATGGGTTAATGAAAAGATTGGTAGGTACTCACAGTGACGGAGCCATGATGAAAATCTAACTGTAGCGAACCTCCTCCTACTTATATTTGTATAAAAAGCATAATATAACCAAAGTTCACAATTCTATATATATATATATATATATATAATCATTGAATATTCATAAATTCACTATATTTCAACTCATGAGTCACAATTATATGAAAAAAGAGGCATTGATAAGTGGTCGATCAGATGAACATACTGTATAAGCACTAAGTGCGACGAGCTGGCCGAGGAAGATTCATCCTCCGATGTTTCAAGGCTTGAAAGTGTTTCATGATTGTATCATTATCAAGTCCTTAAAATATCTCCTTCTCGGTGTAGTATACCATTAAATCATTGAGGCATTCATCATCCATCTTATTGCGTCGTTCAGTGTAACATACCCTTCAACAAATAAGCTCACTTCACCTGATCTCTAATGTTGAGATGAAATCTCTCAATCAGAAAATGAAGCCCTGGATCAGAAATAATATGATCTTGGTTGAACTCTTTGATTATATCATCACCTTACCTTGTGCTTATGGTTGCGGTGCATTCTCAGTTTGTACTTCTTGTACATGCTCTTCAATTTCATTGTCCTCTCCCCCTTCTAGAATAGCACCAGTCTGTTTTTGCCCAGAAAGAGGGCTAAAGAAACTCTTTATGCTTACAACCGAAAACATTGAATGAAACATATATCAAAATTTGCAAATATGGTATAGCAACATATACAAGTAGGGACATAGGGTTTAATTAATTTTTTCCTAAATGGCCAATTCTCACCTTTCATTTTTTTTTCCGAATTGTGCTGCCATCTGAATTTGGACGTTTGGGTCGTAAGGAGTTTGAGGATTAGACGGTTGCGGCTCCGTTTCTAGGTGGCGCTGGCCCTGCTCCACGTCCCGGCCGTCCGCCGCCATCACGCGTCATTGCATGTTTGCGTCGGCTCCGCACGGTGGTAGTGATGGTGCATCTGCAGCTGCGGCGCCAAAAAAATTCCGAGCATCCGAGCCGAGACAGGAGAAGCGGCGGCAGCGGCAGAGTTCCAGAAGACAAGAAGACCGAGGGGCCTCCGAGGGGGCGAGTCTAGGCATCACGCGGGTGACGCGGACACACACGTTGTCCGAAGGAGCGGGCACATCTGATATTTTTTATTGGGCTACTATTGGGCCGATTGTTTGATCACCTATTGGACTGTTTTCGCATGTATGCCCGTCGCTTGAAGAGTGGAGCAACAGAAAAAGCAGCTCACGTCACTTGTATACGATAAAGTTTAGAAAAAAGTCATTGCTCTTAAACCAAACAACCAAATTAAATTTCGGTCACACCATAATGCTTATTGCGATAAAATCTTCAAAACAAGATCTCACTTGACTATATTTAGATGATATTTTTTACGAATATTTTTTTATCAAACTAGAACAAATAAGTCCACGTTGCGAATAAATTGCTGCACATGGAGAACAGAAGAATTTACGTTGCGAGCAAATTACTGCACATGGAGAACAAATCAGTCCACATTGCGAACAAATAACTGCACATGAAGAACATGTAAGTCCACATTGCGAACAAATTACTGCACATGGAGAACAAATGAGTCCATGTTGTGAATAAATTGCTGCACATGGAGAACAGAAGAATCCACATTGTGAACAAATTGATGCACATGGAGAACAGAAGAATCCATATTGAAAACAAATTACTGCACATCGAGAACAAATAGGTGTATGTTACGAACAAATTGCTGCACATAAAGAACGGAAGAATCCACGTCGCGAACAAATTACTGCACATAGAGAACAAATATATCCACATTGCGAACAAGTTAGTATAAAAAATAAGAGTACAGAAAATAAATAAATAGAACAGAAAAATATATAATTTATAGCATAAAGAATGGATATTATATGCTGCTGAGGTTTAGAAAGAAGAAAAGAGATAGAAATAAATAAACACAAAAGGTAGAATAAAAAAAGAAAAGAAGAGTACAAGTTGGAAAGAAATAAATGGGAAACGAGAAGAAAAAAATAAATCACTCCGCGGGCAGACTGCCAGTGCAACAACCAACTTCTCCGTACGACATGTAGAAGGTGTCAGACTGCCAGGTACAACAACCGACCTCGCTTTGATGGGCCGCGCTCTTTTTTGGCAGCCCACTCCGCAGCATGCGACAAAAAAAATTCATCACGCGCGTGATGAATAGTCATGCCGCCTCCGAGGACCGAGGGTCGACGAACGGAACCAGCGACGGCGCCTCGACGATTCATATCCGTGAATCGTCAGTGTGTTAGATGGGATGTGGCCTGTGAGCTTTGTGACAGATTCTAGCAACTGATGGGCCGATTGTCTTATTGTCTAAAGGCAAAGGCCCAAAGCCTGCAGAGGGCTGCTCGAATCGTTATCTTCTTCTACCTCATGACCGCGCCTCCTCCAACCATAGTTATTAGGACCGGACCGGACCAGCGGTTGGACCGGTAAAAGACCGAACCAAAGCCTACATCGGTTCGGTTTGCTTCAAAGACCGTTCATGCAATCGAACCGGTAAAAACCGGGTGAACCGGTCGGTTTTTAGTGGAACCGGCGAATCGGGTGGTTCTAGTCGAACCGGACGACTTGTGCAGTCTGTAGAGTTTTACGTCTTGGGCTTGGGCTGCCGAGTGGTGCAGCCCACCTAACCACCGCTAGGCCTGCGTCGCTGTGCGCCTGTGCTGCCGTGCGACCGCTGATTGGTGACCGGCCACCTCTGCTTGGCCGTCTGCATGTCCAGCATGGTACTGCGACACTCTCTTCAAAAAAAGCATGGTGCGACACTGCTGCTTGAGTGCTTGACTGATACTAAAATAGATGGAGGTTGAGGTTTTTTTTTTGAACTTCATGGAGGTTGAGGTTTTTTTTTGAACTTATGGAGGTTGAGGTTGGTGTCGGGTGACTGGGCCAAATTAACGAATCGTTGGCTGTTATATTCACCGATACAATTTTTTTCCTATTAGATTTAGATCGGCTAGTATTTTTTTCTCAGCTAATACATGAGTAGTAGAATAGTTGCTAGATAGATTTCGGATGCACTTCTATACATAGGCATATTACTTCAACAATCTGGACGATTGTTAATGTTGCTTCCTGTTAATACTCTCATGTTGGCACGTGGCCAGGAGCCGCTAGATTAAAACATTAAATACAAGAGTGATTAGATTTACATCGCTAATGATTTGTTTCGCATGCAACAAATCCAGTGGTCTTAATTGTTGTGAGCTTATTTTTATATCAATTATATATTTTAATCATCTATATATATATATTACACCGGTTCTATATATTTGGGGCCGGTTCAATCCAACGGTCCATAACTATTGAACCGGCGGTTCAACCGGTTTTCAACGGTTGAACCAGTGAACTAGTGAACCGAAGCCTTCACCGGTTTGATGACCGGTCCGGTCCTAATAACTATGCCTCCAAAAAGAAACAGGGCAGACCGGCAGACGCTGCAGGAGTGCAGGAACTACCGTAGGAATCGCGCGTGGGGGGTAGGGGTAGGGGGGTTCATCGGCGGCAAGGTCTGGTGGCCGCCACAGCTCGCCATATTGGTGGCTCCGCCACTGGGTACTCACGGTGATGGCTAGAGAGTATTTCTATGATAGCGTTTGGTTGGGTGATCACCAGTAGAAATTCACTTTGGCTTCGTTTGGAAGTAGATATTGAAGACCTTGACATTGAATCGGTCTAGAATACCAATGCTGAGGGGAATTGAAAATGACCTCCAATATCAATACCATTGTTTGGATGTGCAAGTAGTTGACGGCTGGAATCAAAGGGAAGAACCAATTCCAATTCATGTTTGGATGTACAAACGTGGAATTGTAGTGTGGATTTTCTACAATGGTGTAAATATATTGTCATCTATATTTCATAGCTTGCATATTTATTGGATGATTATATATATTACTTTACACAAAAAAATGATAATATTAAAAAATAATAGAAGAAACTGCAATAATATGATAAAAAAGAAAAAATTGATGACAGCAAGCATCAAGTTTTTGTGTGTAAATATAACAGCAAGCTTACATTCTCAATAATTGGATCCAGAGAGGGCTCTTATGCGTGCCAACTCCATGGCTCATACTACACAGGCAGAAGAAGAAAATGCATTCCGATTCGAGCTTCACAGGCAGAAGGAGAAAATGCATTTGAGCTTTAAACTGTGCAATGATAATCAACCATGAAGTTGGAGGAATTCACGTGTAACTAAATCAATACATTAGTATGGAACTTACATTTAGTTCACTTGGTCAGACATTCCATCGAGCATGTACTAGGCCATGCGCTCTTCGAGTCTAGGCCATGCCTGCACGCGGAGCTCGTCCGCCATTGTGCTAGTTCGCAAAGTGCTCATCGAGACACCAGCGAACGGGCGACGGGCGGAGTCCGGCCGACGCGGAGTCCGGGCACCCACCGGCGAAGGCGACCTCCCTGGGGGGGCAAGGTCGAGGCGGACGGCGGTGGACACGAAGACCGATGGCGGCCGGCGGGGAAAAGGGCGAGGCGGAGATGGGGGCGGCAGAGGAGTACCTAGCGGCCACAGGAAGCCAAGCGCGCAAGGGTATGACGGGCGGCCGGCGGCGGAGGCGGCCTCCATCGTCGCCCAGACTCCCGCCCGTCGCAGAGTCTCCCACCCGCGGCTCGTCTTTTTTTCGCGACAGAAAACGAAGCGGTACGCGAGGAGGGGGCATTTCCGGCCAATACAGAGGGGATGGGTGCCGAATTGAGGCGGGCTCGCGGGAGTGAGGGGGAAAACCTCGTGGCATTCGACTCTGATTCCGTCAGTCAATGCCCTAAGCCTTCCAAACAGTGATATTGGGGGCTCATCAATGCCAATTCACGATTTCAGGTCTCAATACCGACTTCCAAACGGGGGCTTTTAGTCCCGGGCCTCAAAGGCCTTTAGTCCCGATTCTACGACCGGGACTACAGCCCCAGAACTAAAAGTCAGAGCCTTTAGTCCCGGGACTAAAGGTGTTGCGCAGTGCCAGCTGGCGTCTACCCCTTTAGTCCTGGTCAGTGTTACGGACTGGGACTAAAGGGGCGGGCCCTATATCTGCCTCTGCATCCACAAGAAGGTAAACTAGATAGTACTCCCTCCGTCCCAAAAAAGAAGACACTCTAGGATTTAAAATTTATCTCAAAAAACAAGTCATTCTAGTATATTTAGTAAGTGCATGTGCATGCAACAACCAATTAATGCTAAATATGGCTAATAATTAGGGGCAATCAAGGTCATTTAACTCTCTCCTTAATTTGTCTTAAAATTTTTAGAATGTCTTCTTTTTTGGGACGGAGGGAGTAGTTATCTGTTAAAACATGGCAATATATAGTATAGCATATGTAAATATGTAATGAAGGCCGGCTGCCATGATCTGGATAACTTATTCCATGCATGTCCATGTTGGTATTACGTTGGAATTAATATCGCCTCGAACCAAAGTATCATCTCACTTTGCTAACTTGACCGTTATATGACCGTTTCAGTTCAAACTAATCGAATTGGTTGAAACTAAATAAAACACTACCGACAACAAATTTTCTTTGCTTAACCATCAGAAGCAGGACGGCTTTTAGTTCGATCGTGAATGCAGGCTGGAAAAGTAATCAACTGCGAATACACGCAACGATGGCGCCAAAGCAGTATATGCCGGAATAGCCTTCAGCCTGCCTACTGTGTAAACAATGCATGCACTCGGCCGGCATGCATGTCAGCTTCATAGACGATGGTCAAACTACTGACATGCAGATTAATCTTCTACGTGCATGTTTTAGAAAGCTTCATACCATCAGCTTTCAGTGGGCAGATGATGGTATATATAGTTTAGTTTCAAGATTATGATGCCGACAAACCAGAAAGCATCAGAGTATCGGACATGTGTCGATCACAGACGCTTGTTCCTGCTTTGTCACCTTTTTGAGAACCCAAGCACGACCATGTCAATCCGCATCAAACATGTCTCGACCCGTACGATGCTAATCTGGTTGCTTACCTTTGTGCCGGCTGATTAAGTATAACTTATTTAATCAGCTCTATCCCTCTCATCTAATTAGATCAGGCATGCATGTATGCATGTTAGCTGAATCTAACGCACTTGTTTGGTTCATATGCATATGGGCTACTGCAGTATGACAAACGCTATCGTCACCCAATAATATTTCTCTAGATAGAGAAAAAGAGAACACAAGTGAACATGAAAAAAGTGTAAATAAGATGGGAAGGTGCTTGAGTGCTAGTTGAGTCCATTCCCAGTTTTCTTGATGCAGAAGAAATTAAAGTGATGCATGAACAGGACTGAACATGCATGACAAATACTCAACGACTCCTGGAAAGGAATTGATCATGTCACCATGATTGAGACGTAAGTGTAGCTTGGAATGGATGTAGAGTTCTTCTGCATATTGTCTGGGGGGAACTTCCTTACCTTATAGTAGTACCCAAGTTCTCTCCCCAAGAAGATTTCTGGAAATGTCAAATGGTGTCATCGACACTTAGCTTGGGCCCTATCGGTTTGTTGCACCTACCCCTAATAGTAATAGGATGACGCATTCATCAGTGAAAATCTCACAGCAATGAGCACATTGTTCGTGCACAGTACTGGTTATTAAAAAAAAAGAAAGCCACCAGGAGTACTTTTCTCAACGATTGATCGTCGTGCAATTGCTATGCGTATTCACCGGTGTGAATGCTGATTATGATTCATACTCCCTCCGTTCTAAATTATAGGTCGTTTAACTTTTTATCATAAGTTTGACCGCTCGTCTTATTCAAAATTTTATGTAAATTATCATATTTTTTATGGTGACTTGCTTTATTAATAACATTCTTAAAAAATGACTTAAATTTGACTATATTCACACAAAATTTTTAAATAAGATGAGTGGTCAAACTTATGGTAAAAAAAAATCAAATGACCTATAATTTGTAATGGAGGTAGTAATGATTAACAGTAATATGCATGTTGATATATGCCAATCGTCGTTATATGTTGCAATTGAATTTCAAATACGTCACATGCATAGTAGCCTAACTAGTAGGGTTCATATGAGAGGCGTGTGAACACTTGCGCTGACGGAATGCATAATTAAGGTCAGTCCTAGTGCAAGGTTTCATAAAGTTTCATGCATATTAAATAGGGTGTTAAATCAGCATTTTAGATAATGCGGCAAAAAGTTAATGATGAGAGAGATGAAATGAGTTTCATCTTGATGAAACTCTTCATACACTGTTTCCAACAAGTTTGTGTCTTGCATGCATTGCCTATGAAATATCAAAATGAAACAATGCATTGTATGAACTATTTCATCAATGAATTAATTGTCTCCTTGCTTATGTGGCATTCTTGGAAACATAAAAATGCTTATCATGTCTGTTTAGATGCATATTTGGGGGTGGGGATTTGGGGGTTAGGGATCACTTCGCCATAAATGCGTCACTGTAGCATTTCGTTTGTATTTGTAAAAAATTATCCAAAAATTGATTAATTAGGCTCAAAATGTTCGTCTCGCCGAGTACAACAAAACTGTATAATTAGTTTTTGATTTCATCTACATTTAGTACTCCATGCATGCTATGAAATTTTGATGTGATGGGAATCTTCTTTTTATATAGTGAACTTTGGGGGCCAAATGTCGTTCCACACGGATCCAAAAGCTTGTAGAAATCATCTGCTGTTCTATTAAGTGGCTTGACTCGACCTACCCACCCGTTTGCTTACATCTACATTAGCTCACCACCATTGCACAAATCCTGCTTTTGTAAACCATACATCTCACAGTGGTTGCAAGATCCTTTCAATATCAAATATTAGTATTATCGCTCAGGCATTCCTCGAACAATTATCTGCAATAAAGAGGGATCCTTTTTATGAAAACCATGCTTAACCAACAACCACACCAAACCAAATAAACCACACAAAAAGCGTCCGTATGCCCCCAAATGGACCAATTGGTTCACATCACATTACATCCAGTGTCTCTATCTAGCTAGTGTGTGGCCTACTGGCCTCCCTACTTCACCTCACCAACAACATGCGTGGTTCTAGGCTTCAAGCAAGCTATGCTTATTTCAGGTTGTATGCATGCTAGCAATTTTATTGTGATTACTTGCTCTGATTTTAAGCAATTTATAGAATGTAAGATCTTGTTAATATTTTTTTTAGAAACACAGTACAGAGGTAGATCCTCGCACCTCCGAGAGACTGAGCCGGTAGATCTCGAGATTGACGAAGTCACCATAGGCGCTTCGCTGTCGACGGGAACGTCCCCTACCACTGAAAGAATAGCGCTGGTTAAATTCTAAAATAAATCTAGAAAAATACGACACCAGTAATGAGTCGATGACTTGAACTCTGGTGGGCAGGTTCCACTACAAGGACCTTACCAACTGATCTATGATCAATTCGCTAAGATCTTGTTAATATGTACTTTAGAAATGGACTTTTGGATTCAAACCATACATGCAGTGCAGTGGGTGCAAGTTGTGGGCACACAAGACGTCTTTAGTACGTGCAATTATTACAAACTAGGTAAGAGTTAAAGAAGTAACCAAGGATCAATATATAAATGAGCCGTGGTTGCGATATATAAGGAGACCGTGACCATGTTAGTTTGGATTAGATTAGGTCAGATACATTGTTACACATCAGCGGTCTAATAGACCGTCTCAGTATTATAAATCAATTAGAGCCTCTTTTATAGTCCATCAAGAGGTCCACCAATTATAATAACATAATACAGCTAGGAACCATTTTATATGCGATGCGTTTACTCCCATCCCTATGTGGGACTGTTAGCATTAGCTATCACATAATTTATTTTGTTGAAGAGAGAGAGAGAGAGTATCATTTTAGAAAAATATGTTTATGGAATGTTATGATTGGACATGTTCAGTTGAGTTATATTTGGTTGTGTCAATTCACTAAGAACCAAGAATGGGCTACTTCACTACTGGACTAAGATCCCAAATAGGAGAGGTAGAGGTGGGATGCGCTTTTGATCACGACTAAAATATTTCTATTTTGTATCATTATTTCTCAACTAATAAATAAACTTTCATTTAATTAGCACCGCAACCAATTATATTGTTAAAAATCTAGAATTACAAAAAAGGAAAAACCTATATTGCAAAAAAATTAAAAATATTTACAAAATAAGAAAATAGGAAATATTACTGAATAAAATGGCTAGATACGTTGTTTGTTGGGGGGGCACCTTGCTAGTTAAATTTACTATAATCAAAACTAATTATCTAAAGTAAAAAAAGATAACGCAGCCCTTAAATGGCAGAAGTGTTGTTTTTCCAAGGGTGAGTTAAGTTACGGTTCCAAATGGAAAGTAGCGCTGGTAATTATACTACCTCGTTAATTAGTAAAGGAAAGATGAGCTAGCAAAGTTGAGATTCAGTGCCAAGATTACTTTAGCTCGGCAAAAATGGAAATAGATCGAGTGGTAAGGCGTGAGCTAAACTTGTGCGTAAGTGGTCATATCACGCATGGACGACAGTGGCGTAGGCAAAGGGTATGCAGGACCCTAAAATTTGACATATGTTCAATAATTTATTTTTGAATTTATTTGATTCCATTGCTGGTAAATACAAGTGTTGAAAGAGTATTTTCTACAATGCCTTTAGCCAACATTTAAAATTATTTATAAATTATATATTAATACACGGATTGTACTAAATTATATATATATAATTAAAGTGGCATACCCTAGATAAAATCCTATCTACACCACTGATGGACGATGGTGCAGCTTTTGACGAACTTTTTCCTAATCGTCTGCTATCACCAGCTAGGTGCAAGCATGTGGGATGGTAAGACCGATGACTAAATTTGAGATATAGTAATTAAAAAGGTAGAAAAGTTGTACGCATGTTATTAAAAATTGCATATTCACCACATGGCACTTCCCCAACAAACGCTTCTAGTCACGAATAAGACTGTAAAAAAAATCAAGATTATTCTGGCAGTTATTTCACATAAATTTCTTCATCAGCTCACGCAAAAAAAAAACGTATTTAACATTTACTGACTTTTTTTCAAATGTCTTATTCTTCCACAATTTATTCCCCAAGCGGTCCGGCCAGGGTTTTTCTATTATACAATCTAATTTGGACATCCTGAGGGCGAAAGGCAAATAAATTGCTAAGAGTTCTCAACTAACAACTTCAATAAAAGAAACGCTGGGCACTTCATGAACAGCTCTTGAAAATCATCTCAACTAGAAAAATACTACTTACCACCTGAGAAAATTCTAAAGAAGACAAAAATATAAAGTCGAGCACTCATAAATATATACCTCTTGGGAAATGTTGACCAAGTAAATGCACACGCCACTCAGTCGAAAAACAACAGAGAAAAAGTCGTGTTCTTGTTCAAACAAGGTGATCAAAGACTAGCAGTAGTACCGCGTCTTTGCGTTGGTATCGCTTTCCCCAGGCACGCTTGTTGGACTTGCGAGCATGCAAGACGACGGCTGGAGAGGGATCGGAGCACGGCCATTGTTTCTGCATCATGGACCGCGCATGGCCTGACTATATTTTCAGGTCGTGGCCGTGGTGACCAAATTGTGGCAATGGATCCGTGAAGTACTCGAGCTCCGATCCTTGCCGTCTGCGCGTCAGCAATGGCGTGCTCTTTTTTTCCATCAATGTACGTGCCTGTCGATCTCTAACTTCGTCGGAGTGGCTGCTATCTATCACTATACTTTCACGAGCTTGAGCAAATATTACATGACCCAGAGACGTACCATTGCAACAACTATCTCTCTGAAGTGCAAGTTTACGGGGTGCTTAGAGGTTCAGATCATTATGTTTAAAGTGCAATGTTTGAGCTGAATTCTGTAAACTCATAGAGCAATATTCATCCTCCTACTTTATCCAAAAAAATAATAATAATCACTTCCTCCAAGCGGGGCCACGCTAAGCGGGTATGAATAATGATGGACGCAAACACTGCTGGCTCCAATACCAAATTGTCGAGTACCGGGCATCAAAATAAAGAGTGAAATGTGAACTAACTGTAACTTAGTTAGCTACTCCATACAGTGGAACATGTCTATTTGGGTTCAAGTTCTTAACTCGGTATTAGTACTAGTATTTTTCTAAATTTATCTGGAAATTACCATTGTTATTCTTTCAATGGTAACTGACGTATCGATCATGGTTGAGAGATATATAGGAGAATCTGAGGATGCATTTTCGGTAGCTAATTAGATTATTCATGTGACCCTCCAAATCTTGAGAAGGATTTGTTAACAAATTTTCACCTAACCAAACTAAAACAAGCTACATATTAAGATTTTTATCTAAAATGGTCGATTTTAGGACCTTATACAGGAGACTTTTAATTACATGACTAACTACAAGTATATACCACAGCCATAGGGATCTTCTTATTCATTCTGGTTTAAAAATACATATTGTTTTAGAATTCCTGACGGTCAAACTTTTTAAATGTTGACCATCAATATATAAAGAAAAACATAACATGACAATGTAAGATCACAATACTAAAGGCTGTGTTTAGTTCCTCCCAGCTTTCCAAACTTTCCATCACATCGACATCACATCGAAACATTAAATATAACAAATAACGCATGCATGGAGCATTAAATGTAGGTAAATAAAAAAACTAATTGCATAGTTTTGATGTACACGACGAGACGAATCTTTTGATGTACACGTCGAGACGAATCTTTGGAGCGTTCGGGTTACCCGATTTCTTCGGGTCGGGTAATTCGGGTAATTCAAAATTCAGGTAATAAAAATAGCTACCCGATATTAGCCCCAAAAAAACATTACCCGAAATTTTGGGTACCCGATAATTCAGGCTCGGGTATACCCGATCTACCCAAATTTAAAAAAGAACAAAATACACAAAATTTTAGTAGCAATTATACATAATTTCACAAATAATTTGTGTAAAATTTCACCAACAATCGGCGATCAGCTTAAGACCCACCTTTGGACATACAAAATAAATTTAAGAATATAGTAAGAAAAAATAAAAGAGGACAAATTATTATAAAATATGTAACAAACAAAATTATATATTTACGTAAAAATATTTAGCACTAAGCAAATGATAATTGTGTTTTATAAAACAAATGAAAAGAATAAGGGACAAATATTTTTGCAGGCGGGTTTACGCGCCGCCCGCTCATGAAAATCTGTTTCTACACATGGAATATTTCCACAGACGCTTGCATACAAGTATATTTATGTTCATCACTTTCTTAAAAAAGATCTTGACCGAAAATGTATAAGAACCTATGAAACATCAAAAGTAAAATTTAGCGCAGTACCGCCGCTTGACTGGTTGGTCGAACTTTAATTGAATGCAAGTACTGATGTGCAATGTCTCTCTCTCGCTTTCTGGTGCAATAGTCTCGATCTGACGGTGTTTAACCGAGTCAGATAAATTTTATAGAAATAAAACTATTATACACAGACCGGACTTAAAAAGCATTATTGTCTTGTGCGAATCATACGATCCAAGAAACGCTCATACTCACGAACGAGACTGTAAAACAATATACTTTCTAGCAGTTACTTCACATGATCTTATTCATCGATTCACTATAATATTTTTAACATTTCCCATCTGGTTGAGATGCCGAGGATTATTGTTCTTATTCATAACTCTTTCTCAATAATCGACTGTATGTATAATCGAACTCGGACAATCTCTATGGAAGAAAGATAAATTATTAACCAAGAATTAATCCACATACATCAATCTAGAGAAACGGAGCCACTTACTAAAGAACCTTGTTTATTCCACAAAATTCTATTGAAGACAAACAATCGTCGGTCATTATTAAGGACAGGTATATTGCTATACATTAGTGGTCTCGTAGATCATCTTATGCAATGTCATATAGAATTTTTGTTGATGTGGAGCAGAGAGAACCAGGTGAGAGATGAAAGTTTTTGTTTCACAAAACAATCACCAAATAAGCTAAAATTTTAGAGTACGAAACCACTCATCAATCATTGTACGAGTTGTTGTTGCCATGCAACTCATAAAATTTATTTTATTCATCCATGAATTAAAGAGTATGTTATTACCACCAGAGAAAAAAAAGACACTTGACTGTTAAGTCGTCTTAAAATTACATGACAATACATAAGGCCGTCTATTAGACGACAACCCACTCCACAAATGTTGACCTAGTACACTAATTGATGGAAAATCAGTTTGTTCTTGGTTCACGTAAAAGGGTTAACCAGAGGTGATGTGTTTGAAATGACACGGATTATATGCTAGCCCACACCTATTTAGACAATTAAGGTGGGACTCAGTCCACAGAATAGGACGCATAGGAGCATATCAAAACTGGAGCACTAATGGGCTGGAATATTACATTCTTTCCTCGTTTAAGGCTGACACCCTCGGCGGCTTACCACTTTTATAGTAGACAAATATATATATGATCTCCCCTTTGTACCACAGCCATGTCATATCCCCTCCACAAGTCAACATGAACGCGTTTATGCAAAGTTAGTTGAATGAGTACTGGCTTTGAATACCATCTGTTGCACCCAAAAATTCCTATGGTTCAAACAAGGCGGTGATAGATGAGTGAGACAGTGAAGTGAGTTGGATGATCGGGGTATAGTCAGAACAACGGATGGTGGAAGCACAAATAGTCATCTCTTGCGCACTACATCTGGATGCAGCCACTACGGGAAACAATAGATTTGCCGAGTGTACGTGACACTCGGCAAAAGCCCAAAAATACTCGGCAAACCGTTTGCCGAGTGTAACCACTCGGCAAACAACACTCGGTAAAGCAGGACTCGGTAAAGCAGGACTCGGCAAAGAGCCTTTTGCCGAGTGTTTTTGGTGGACACTCGGCAAAGGGTTCGGCGAGTGTCCAAACCAACACTCAGCAAATAATTTTTGAAAAAGAAAATCGCAGCCGCTGCACGGACGCGCCGCCTGGCCACGCCGCCGGGCCGTGCCGCCGCCGCACGGCCGCGCCGCCTACGCTGCCCGCTCGGGCGCGTCGCCGCCGCCCGCACGCGCCCATGCTGCTCGCGCAGGAGCTGAAGGGAGAGAGAGACGAGAGAGAGAGAGATGTGGAAGAGGGATTTTTTATTTGTATGGGAGAGAGAGGCATCCATCTGCTCATATTTGGACCAATAAGAGGCTACAATTTTGATGGGTAGATCACTGACGTGGTGAATTGTGTTTTCTCAATGCATTCGTAATGAAATTTTGGATAGCTAAACTATTTAAAATGAAAAACCTATAAACTACACATTTTTATATCTCTTCGAGACCTACAACTTTCATATACAACATATTTACATCTGAGGTCCTTTGTAAATTTTAAAAATTCAAGATTTCAAATTAGATACATTATAAAGATATTTTAAAATATTAAACAATCTTAAAGTAAAAAGTTGTCAACTACAAAGTGTTAGATTTTGTGGATCCGTACAACTTTGATATATAACTTATTCACATTCAAAGTCATTTAAAAATTTGAATTTTCAAATTTCAAATTAGATAAATTATAATAATATTTTGAGGTATTGAACAATTCAAATACAAAAATTATCAACTACAAAGTTTTATATTTCGTCGAAGTGTATGACTTTGGTATAAAGTTTTTTTTCGTACGAGATCATATAAAAAAGTTTGTATTCAAAAAATACATCACTAACTCTCTCACATATAATCACACATATACTTCTTGTGAGATGTTTCGATTTTGTAAACATCGTTATGACAAAACATGCAAAATCTTCTCAACCTTTTATCATAGCCTCCACCTGTGATGCCATCACATCATGACAAATCTCATGATTTTTAGACATAATTTGCTTTTTTTAGAATTTAAAAATCATTCGACACATGTTAGTGATCATATTTCTTGATATAAGATGTTCAAAATTTCTTTTTGTTTTATGGGTAAGGCTTCAAACTGGGCTAGATAACATTAATATAATTTTTTACTCTTTGTGTTCTATTATTTGAATCACTTGCAGTTCAAAGTTAAATTTATTCAAAAAATTGCATGAAATGTAATTAATTAATTAATTAATTATAGCAAAAAAATAAAAGTGTATCAAATTTTAACATGGAGTAACACATGTTGTATGTGGAGATTGGAAAAAGTTTTGAGGCCAAAAGAGAAAAAAATTAAATCTTTATCGTGTGTCAAGAAAAAACACTCGGTAAACTCACGTCTATGTCGAGTGTTTTTTTTTACACTCTCGACAAACATCAGTTTTCCCGTGGTGAGGAGTCATGGGTGCACGGTGCATGGCTGTAGCAGCCGGCTATAAAGATTTCGTACGTGCTCCATGCAGTGTGTGCGTTGATCAGCAACGGCGCGTGCTTTTTTTCTCAGTGTAAGTGTTTGTGCTGTTGTCTATACTTCGTCGGACTAAACTTTATAACTGCAATGTTTACACTGAATTTTGTAAATTACAAGTGGATCCTAAGTGAGTGACGCAAAAATTGGCTCTAATGCCAAATTGTCGGATAAGGTACTCCGTACGAGTGACTAAGAGAAGAGGCCTAAACATTAACCTCCCACCAAAGGGCAAAGCTAGGGTCATGGTTAAGAGAGAGGAGAATCGGAGGACGGTGTATTTCCGTACCAACTTATTACTTTATTCATTCATGCACCACTCCTAGTATTGAGCAGGACTTGCTAACAAATTTTCACCTAATTAAACTAAAAGAGGCTATATATCAAGATTCTTATCGAACTGGTCGGTTTCTAGGACCTTGGTAATAAACTTTTAACATGAGTAGTTACTAGTATCAACCTTACTATATCTACTCTCTCTGGATCGAAATACATGTGCTTTTGAGATTCTTGAGAGTCAATTACTTTTAACATTGACCATCAATATATAAACAACAACATAGATTGGTAGTACAAAATAAATCTTACTAGATTCACATTGAAAAATACTTCAAAACATTTAATTTTGTTTATATAAAATGTTATATTCCGTCCATCCAACAACAAAAATCACTATAGGTCTGTATAAAGTCAAACCATTTTAAATTTCACTAATTTTATTCCAAAGCACCGATATTCATGATAGTACATAAGTACCATGAAATTCCTCATGAAATGTATTTTTATAGGATACATATTCGTTGCCATAAATGTTCATACTCTTATGTATAATCTTGATCAAATAAATAATTTAACTTAGGACAAACTAGTAGAATGAATGGGTGGAATTTTTTATCAAAATATTGCATTATGGACTGTATTACACTATTACGCAAATAATAATGGTTTTGGCACCTGCCAGCAACCTTGTTCCAGCATAAATCACTATTTACGCTAGTGGGTGTGCACCACCAACACAATGCATCTGTGCTGACGGTCAACTTAAGCATCCTCCAGCGTCCGCCAGCACAAATCAATTCCAAATTTCAACTTATATTTTCTATCCGAGAGTCGTAAATGACGGATCCTCCCAATTACCAGTTACTCCCTCCATATCGGTAAAGAAAGACGTTTAGGACAATGTTTGAGTCAAACTTTGAGAATATAAATCATGAATAAATTTTAAGTTGTTGAGTTTAAAATTGTAAAAGTTATATGAATAGATTTATTTTGAAAAATACTTTTATAAAAGTATACATGTATCACTTTTTGATAAATATTTTTATTCAAATAAGAAGTCAAAGTTGTGTTTTGAAGACCGTATCCCTGTCCTAAACGTCTTTCTTTACTGGTACAGAGGGAGTATATGCTATGCCCTAGGTTGGTATAGCAAGGACAAAGTGTTGACGGATCCTCCCAATTACCAGTTACATGCTATGTCCTAGGTTGGTACAGCAAGGACTGCCGTGCGAATATAAATTTTCTGCAGTAGATTTTTCTTTTGTTGCAAAAGACGAGGGTTACGATGCACACAACCCTAAACATATGATCATCTCCAAGAGACTGGACCAGCAAATGTCGAGATTGACGAAGTCACCACAGGTGCCTCGCTGTCGATGGGCACATCACCTATCAATGAAAGAATTGTGCCGGTTCAATCCTGAAATAAATCTAGAAAAATACGATAACAGTGCTGAGTCAAGAACTCAAACATTGATGAATAGATTATACCATGAGGACACTTACCAACTAATCTATGATCAGTTTATAATTATCCACAGTAGTTAGCCTAGAGTTATAGTTTTTTAGTGCATGCCAGTACATCAATGCTCAATTTATAAATCCCTCATTAACACATTATTATCCTCAGCACGTTCTCGTACTTAAGCGACTTTTATGAATTTAACCATTTTTATTGAAAATTTAAAAAGAAACCCGTCCGGTACTTAGGCCTTGTTTGCACCGAGGGGAATTATGAGTAGCGTCCTAAGTCCGACCTTAGATTTTAAGGTTCATTATTCTTCAAAAAAATGGCCGCCAGAGTTGGATGAAAAGGGTACAGTACATATTGCCTCTCCATTTTTTTATTTGGTGTTTTTAACATTTCTATTTACAGCCTTTTGAAGACACACAGTAAAATAAATTATAATTATAATTTTATAAAAGACATCTTCTAATGACGAAGCTTCTCCTCGTCTCCGCAATCTAGCGGCCATCAGAAGAGCCGAAGGGGAATGGCTCCTGCCGACCGTTGCGCGGTCAACAACTCTAGGCTCCACTGGATGCACCTATCCCCCGATCAACACCCCTCGCCGGCGGTAATGGTCCGCACCAGCGAACCGTCGGGTCCCCTCGACTCCTCGAGAAAACTGACAGGTGAGGAAATGAGGAATGACTAAAGACGAAGGGCATGACTGCCTAAATCTAGGCCCTTAGGTGGTCTCGTGCAGTAGCACGTGCTCTCTATGCCACAGTGGTACGCCACGTTGTCCGTCGGGTGCTGACGCGGCAGATTTGGACCCGCTAAACGCACATAATTAGTTTAGTGATCTAAATCTACGTTTTTAGTGTAACGGGACTTGGATGACACTGCGGGAATAGTTTAGGGACTGCCAGTGTACTTTACTAAAAAAAATCCGGCCGACACAGTTGGATGATAAAAGTACATATTTCCTCTCCATTTTTTTCTATTTGGCGTTTTAACATTTATATTTACAACCTTTTGAAGATACTCCCTCTGTCCCTTTTTATCTGTCATCGTTGGTTTTCGTGCCATGATTTAGATTCGATTTGTAGAAAATATGTGTAATATTTTAATCTCCAAAAAAATTTGTTAAAAAATTAGATTCAAATATCTATCTAATGATATTTCTTATGTACTATAAATATTAATATATATATCTTTTATATTCAGTCAAAGTTGTTTCTCGGGAACCGTAAACGACGGATAAAAAGGGACGAATGGAGTATACAGTAAAATTAATTATAATTATAATTTTATAAAAAATATTTTCTAGTGACTATCATCTTGTGGTACTCCGTATAACGAAGTTTATGTAGATTCAAACACGTAACCGTTCAACTCTAACACCCGCGCGAATTCTAGGACGTCAAGTAAAAGGGAACGTGGAGAGTGTACGAGCAGACTTTAATTCCCACTTGGACGCAACTGTCATAGCACGTGGGTTCGGTATCAAAATCAACATTTACCACTAGACTAGAAATCAGCTCTCACCGAGACCAAGAAAATGGCTTTGTTAAGATTATGATTAGCGGCTAACTAAGTGACGAATCAGGTGACAAGTGCTGCCCGGTTTGTCTCACACATGCGTCGACTTTAAGGTGAGTAGTTAGGCCTGTTTGGCAGAGCTCCCATAGCTGATTCTCTAGTGACTACAGGAGGAGATCTGTCAAACAGTTTTTCAGCGAGAAATGATTCTCTGCTGATTCTGAGAAGTGATTCTCTGAAATGAACTAAAGGGCTGGGAGCTGAAAAAAGTAACTTCTCCTGATTCTGTGAAGTGATTCTCTATCCTGATGTTGGTAGTTTATGCTAGGGAATTAAAGAGAATCACTTTCAGCCACAGAATCACTTCTCTCAGAGAATCAGCTTCCACGGAGAATCAGAATCAGATGGAGCTCTACCAAACATGCCCGCTGTAGGCGGCCCAGTTTGTACAGAAGGAACTAGCTATGATCCAGATCTCAAGGTGTGTACATGTTCAGCTCGCAAATATATAGTCGACAATTCACATGTAAAATGCTGATGATGTTTCTTATGTATATTTTGACCATAGTTTTTTCACTCGAGTATGTTTATGAAATAGAATAAATTTGTACCATCCAAAAGAATCTACATGTACACATGATTTCTTGATTTGGAACTATTGGTTTGGTGATTACTCGTGGTGTAACCTAGGGATGAAAACGGATCGGATCGGAGCGGATAATATCTTTACCATATCCTCATCCACCTTTTTTCGTCGGATGCGGAGCGGAGCGGATATTACCCGAATACGGTTATGGATACGGATTTTGTCGGATATCGGAGATGGTACGGAAGCGGATCGGAGTCGGTGCGGAAGCGGATTAAAATAGACGGATAATACATAATTTTGTGTAACTTTTTATGATGGTGAATATTTTCTAACGAAAACCACAATAAAATAATATAACATGAAAAATACTCCCCTTTTGTAGTTTACGACACAACTAAAGTAACCTTAACAGTTGACAGTGGTACTTCACACTTCACCGGTGTATTTTTGTGTGATAAATATACCTGAGGGTTTGTGGGCTATAAAATATTATGTATATATGTGGGTTGGGCTTAAATTTTATTATAGTAGGTTCACAAAAGTAGTCGGATATCCTATTATAAGCTTCGGATAATCTGCAATCAATTATCGGATAATCCATATCCATCGGATTTCACTAAAATCATATCCTACACCGCATCCACACAGAATCGGATTCGGATTATCCATATCCGCGCGGATATCCAAAACTCTTCTCCATATCATTAAAATTCGGTTTCGGATCGGATCGGACGCGGAAACTATCCACACCACTTTCATCCCTAGTGTAACCTGCATATTCAGTTGGTGCTTTCATTTTTCTAGATTTATTGTAGTATTTAAAGACACTATTTTTTCACTGGTAGGACTGGTCGAACATCCCGTGCAATGTCGTTTCCTAAAAGAAAGAGTTGAAATAGAAGTTCCAAAGGAACCATAACTTATCAAGAGAAAAACACGTTTTTTGACGGGAAGAAAAATCAACCTTCGACGTCATTGTTCGAACACAAAAAAAATACCTGCACCAACCCACCACCCGATCAAATAAATGATTGGCCAGCGAGAATACATGCCCCGCCTAGACATTTAGGGCGTCTCCCGGGGAGCATAACAGACTCGGAATAAATAGAAATTAACAAACTTGTCACCGGATCAGAAAAAAAAAAGCAGCCACGTTTTGGCAATATGTATGGACGACTCTGGTAGAAGAAAACGAACCCCACGTGAGTTGACCGTCTGACAATTGAGCTCCTTGTGTGTTGCTTCCGTCCCATTTCTGCACTGAACATGTGGTCTGGTCTGTTTGCACCCAGCATGTGCAAGCAAAACTAAAGCATATATCTGGTGGTCCATTCATCAGTCTACGTACACGTTAGAATTGAAAAACCATGGAAAAAAACACACGAAGACGACGGCGACTCTCCTCTCCTCGTGTGCAAAAGTAGCTAGAGCTTTGAAAGACCATATAGGTAGGAATACATATAGATGGGAGAGGCCGGCCGGCTGGCAGCGTTAGTTTTTGGGAAGCGCAGTTAAAACATACTACATACATACAGCCACATTAAGTTTTGTACATGTACTGAATTAAAACTGCATCGATTATTAAGTCTGAATCTCGCCTACTTTCGGAACCGTACCCGAAGAACAATCTATATATACACGGAACAAAAAAAGACAAGGGATCGTAAACAATCGAATCATGCATGCAACCGTGCCCGCCCGGCTGGCCATATCTCAATTTTAATCCCCACGTGGGCACGTGGCTGACCGGTCGCTGCGTGCTCAGCTGCTCACCCCCACGTACGTCGTCATCCTCTGTACACGACCTAGCTAGCGAGTACGTCCACGGCGTGCCTGCCACAGGAGTATGTAGTAGTAGTAGTTTTCTACAGGGATCGGGCCGGGCCGGGTACATCGATCAGAGCCACGTACATACGGCTTCACGCACGCACGCGGCCGTGGCTCCGCTCCCAGCGGCACAGCGCGGGCGGCGCCCGTGGCCACGCGACCCAACTAACCCCGAGGCCCCCGCCCCCCGGCCGGTAGCGGCCCGTCGGGCACCGCTCACGTGGCCGCCATCCGCCCGTCCAACCGACCTAACCCTTCTCCCCCACCTCCCCCTCCCCTCTCTCCTCTCCTCTCCTCCCTCCCACCGGGGCCCTATAAAACCACCACGGGTGCCGCATCTGCCATTACAACTCTCCAGCTCCCAGCAATCAAGCAATAACAAGCAACCTGCGCGCCCTTCGTTCCCGGCAATCTAGCTCGATCTCTAGCACGAGCAGCTCCCTAGCTGCCTCTGGTACAACGCGAGCTAGCTAGAGAGTCGTAGAGAGGGAGACGATGGCCGCTGCCGGCGCGACGATGAGCGTGGAGGAGGTGAGGAAGGCGCAGCGGGCGTCGGGGCCGGCCACCGTGCTGGCGATCGGGACGGCGACGCCGGCCAACTGCGTGCACCAGGCCGACTACCCGGACTACTACTTCAGGGTCACCAACAGCGAGCACCTCACCGACCTCAAGGAGAAGTTCAAGCGCATGTGTGAGTACCATGCCACCATCGATATGCATGTCTCTCCCCGGTCTGCCCCGATTCCTAGCTTGCACCATAAAAGCCTCGATCGTGTGCTCCAGGATTCTGGGTGCAGTGACAAGAGCGTCACCACACTCACCAGGGATGCTAGAAATCTGGTCCATGCACCCACACCCACACACAACAAGCATGGCCGCCCATATATGGGAGGCAAGAAAAAAAACAGGAGTACGGTCAACCGGCCAGCAACAAAAAGATTGTTTACTCCCAACTACTAGCTAGTATATATGTAGCTAGTAATGTTTCTTTTTTCGAAGGGAGAAAATCTTTTTAATTACATGCTAACCACGGCATCTAGTTCCGGCACCATGCATGGGCTGCGAGCTGCCGGCCGGCTGATCGATCCCTTTGCTTGGCGCCACGCCGGCTTAATTAGCAAAGCAGGCGTGTGCACGGGAGTACTGGAGGAGCTGATCGAGAAGGCACTTTTTTCTTTCTCTCTCTCTCTCTCTCTGTATCTAGTTTGGACACGGGTCACGATTGTGCATGCACCACACAAACGGACGCCTCACCATCCTAGTTCTTCTCACTCACATGCACGGCCCCCTGATTTTGACTGGCGGGCAACTTGTGAACTTTTCGTAGCTGCGCATGTTTCGCAGTTTACCGTGCACACACTAGCTACTACTACTGCGTGATTCCTGGTTCGATTCGAAATCCTTACCAACATCGTCACTGGGGCGACAATTGGCCGGGTCCACTGCACCCAACCAAACTTTGGCTCCTTTTCGTAGATGTATATGTATGTATATGTAGAAGAAGCTGCTGCTGACGTGACATGCTGCAGGCCAGCGCCACCTAAAAAATAGGTCGCCCGGGTCCACCGCTCGCCCAGACAGCAACACCGCTTGCCGGCCTGCTGATGACTTGGCTTTTATATATTTTCTTGCATGCGTGGCTAGCGACTCCATCATACAGCGCGGGCGCGGCCTGTGCCACACGACCCAACTAACCCATCTCACACTTACGTGAACGCCATCCGCCCGTCCAGCCGACCTAACCCGTCTCCCTCCGGCCCTATAAAACCACCCGGGTGCAGTGCCCCATCTGCCATTACAACTCTCTCGCTCCCAGCCATCAAGCAACCAATTAACCGGCCCTCTCGCTCGCAGCTAGCTAGCTAACTCTAGCAGCAGCTCCAGCGAGCCGTCCGGCGACCGCTAGCTGCCATCTGTTCTAACGCAGCCGTAGCCGCTGCTAGCTGCCTCAGCTCTGGTACAACAACGTACGCGAGAGTGGTAGCAGAGAGGGAGACGATGGCCGCTGCCGGCGCGACGATGAGCGTGGAGGAGGTGAGGAAGGCGCAGCGGGCGTCGGGGCCGGCCACCGTGCTGGCCATCGGGACGGCGACGCCGGCCAACTGCGTGCACCAGGCAGACTACCCGGACTACTACTTTAAGGTCACTAACAGCGAGCACCTCACCGACCTCAAGGAGAAGTTCAAGCTAGCGCATGTGTGAGTACCATCGTTGTCCATCGCATCGCCATCGATCGATCACTAGCTAGCTCCGATCCATCGATCACACGTACCCACCATATATCATCCTCCATTGCCGACGATATGTCTCTCCCCGGCCCGATTCGTTGCACCATAAAAGCCTCCTGCACCATCGCCGCCGGCCGTCGACGTCTGGTTTCTAATGAACTTTTTTTTTCTGCAACGTAACAGGCGACAAGTCGATGATCCGGAAGCGTTACATGCACCTGACTGAGGATTTCCTCAAGGAGAACCCCAACATGTGTGCGTACATGGCGCCGTCGCTGGACGCGCGGCAGGACATCGTGGTGGTGGAGGTCCCCAAGCTCGGCAAGGCGGCGGCGCAGAAGGCCATCAAGGAGTGGGGCCAGCCGCGCTCCAAGATCACCCACCTCGTCTTCTGCACCACCTCCGGCGTCGACATGCCCGGCGCCGACTACCAGCTCACCAAGATGCTGGGCCTCCGCCCCTCCGTCAACCGCCTCATGATGTACCAGCAGGGCTGCTTCGCCGGCGGCACGGTGCTCCGCGTCGCCAAGGACCTCGCCGAGAACAACCGCGGCGCGCGCGTCCTGGTGGTCTGCTCCGAGATCACCGCCGTCACGTTCCGGGGGCCCTCCGAGTCCCACCTCGACTCCCTCGTCGGGCAGGCGCTGTTCGGCGACGGCGCGGCGGCGGTCATCGTCGGCGCCGACCCCGACGAGCGCGTCGAGCGGCCGCTGTTCCAGCTGGTGTCCGCCTCCCAGACCATCCTGCCGGACTCGGAGGGCGCCATTGACGGGCACCTCCGCGAGGTCGGGCTCACGTTCCACCTGCTCAAGGACGTACCCGGGCTCATCTCCAAGAACATTGAGAAGGCGCTGGAGGAGGCGTTCAAGCCGCTGGGGATCTCCGACTATAACTCCATCTTCTGGGTGGCGCACCCCGGCGGGCCGGCCATCCTGGACCAGGTGGAGGCGAAGGTGAAGCTGGACAAGGAGAGGATGCGCGCCACCAGGCATGTCCTCTCCGAGTACGGCAACATGTCCAGCGCCTGCGTGCTCTTCATCCTCGACGAGATGCGCAAGCGCTCCGCCGAGGACGGCAACGCCACCACCGGCGAGGGCTTCGACTGGGGGGTCCTCTTCGGCTTCGGCCCGGGGCTCACCGTCGAGACCGTCGTGCTCCACAGCGTCCCCATCACCGCCGCCGCCGACGCCACCACCTGATACGATCGAGATGAAATATCTTTATACTCCACTCCGCCCAATCGCCGTACAACAAGCATTCGCCGCCTTCTTCCTCATTATTCGCCGCGAGCGTCTCCGTCAAGAAAAATAATCTACTCCTGAATGTGTTTGCCAAGTAGCTGCTACATACCTATATTTACTTTTACTTAATTTGCATATGTATACTGTCGCGTCAGTTATAAATATTATGCAAGTGAGCCCTGGTAACGTAGAACCTGAATTTTAAGGGCGAGCTTGCACAGGGGTAAAAAACATGAGTGCCATTTATTTAGTATATAACGGATGGTGAGTGAGGTATTGTATACCTGTGTAAGACAAGCTTGGCTGGTTTTTATTTTATTTGGTGAAAAAAGATTACAATGTTGTGAGCAGCAATAATGGCTGCCATTTTCAGTGTTGCTCAAGTTGGTTTCTAGTCGTACGTCCTATGTATGGATGCTTCAATTTAACTAGACTAATAATAATGAGAGCGTGTTAAAGATAAGTGAATTACTCATATTTCTTTGTCAGCATACTTTTGATTGGTTTTTGAGCTGCACAGTTAGTCTATGCAACTCAATATAGTATCAGGATTATAGCACCATTGCAATGTGTATTTGTTAAACTTCCGTTAGGATTTGCCGTTTTAACTTAAAAGATAATAAACCACAAGTAACGTTTACCATGTTCTTGTAAACTAAAGAAAGTGTCGTTTTCATATTATTCATGAAGTAGTTGGACTTATAAAATTGTACTCCCTTATCGGCTTTGTTTTCGTCTACCACAAATATAATGGGCTACTTGCTTGCCTGCGTCATCTGCCCCGGAGCTGCCTCCCGAAGCTCCTGCCGCCGCTCCGGTGCATGCACCGCCCTCACCTCCGATGGGCGCACCCGAGCCCCCGCGCCATCCGATGGTCACTCAGGCCCGCGACGGGATTCGCGTCTCCAACCCCAAATACGCCAACGTCGCCACGACTTCCTCGCCATCCCCGCCACCGTCCTCTGTTCACACTGCTCTCCGTGATCCTGCCTGGAAAGAGGGCATGCAAGAAGAGTACGACGTGCTCATGTCCAACGGTACTTGGACACTTGTTCCCCAACCGCTCGGCGCCAACATCATCACCGGCAAATGGCTGTTCAAGAACAAGCTTAACCCAGATGGCTCCCTTGAACGCCGCAAGGCGCGATGGGTAGTTCACGGCTTCAACCAGCGTGCAGGCGTCGACTTCCACCAGACCTTTTTCCCCGTCGTCAAGCCGACCTCCATCTGCACCGTCATGCACCTTGCTGCGTTGCGCTCGTGGCCGGTACATCAACTCAACGTCAAGAACGCGTTCCTTCATGGTGAGCTCGCGGAACGCGTTCATTGCTACCAGCCGGCGGGCTTCGTTTACCCACAGCACCCCGATCACATCTGCCTCCTCGTCAAGTCCCTGTATGGGCTCAAGCAGGCGCCCCACGTGTGATTTGAACGCCTCCGTGGTCACCTGGCCACCATTGGCTTCTACCCCACCGGCTCCGACGCGTCCCTGTTTGTCTACAACAACAATGGCGCCATGGCGTATTTGCTTGTCTATGTGGATGACATTCTGCTCCTTCATCAGGCCATTGATAAGCTCAGCCGGGAGTTCGCCATCAATGACCTCGGTGACCCGCGGTTCTTCCTCGGTGTTCAGGTTGCACGTGATGCCTCGGGCTTCTTTCTCATGCAGGCGCAGTACGCGGAGGACATTCTTGAGCGCGCCGGCATGACGAACTGCAAGTCGGCTGCCACTCCTGTCGACACCAAGCCCAAGCTCTCGCTCCTCGACGGCACACCAGTAGCTGATGCGTCCTTCTACCGCAGCATCGCAGGGGCATTGCAATACCTGACGCTCACATGACCCGACATCTCCTATGCCGTGAACCAAGCATGCTTGTATATGCATGATCCTCGCGACGTGCACTGGAACCTTGTCAAGCGCATCCTTCGCTACCTGCGCGGGACCCTGGAACACGGCATCCGCATCAACGCGTCGTCCTCTATAGCGCTCACCGCCTACTCTGTCGCCGACTGGGCGGGTTGTCCAGACACGCGGCGTTCCACATCGGGCTACTGCGTGTTCCTGGGTGACTCACTCGTCTCTTGGTCCTCCAAGCGCCAGCACGGTCTCCCGATCGAGCGCAGAATCTGAGTACCGTGGCGTGACGAACGCGACTGTAGAATGCTGCTGGCTCAGGAACATGCTTCGTGAGCTGTTGGTCGAGGTACCCAAGGCGACCATTATCTACAGCGACAACATATCCGCGGTGTATCTATCTGAGAACCCAGTCTATCATCGAAGGACGAAGCACGTCGAGCTAGACATTCACCTTATCAGAGAGAAGGTCGCACTTGGGCAACTGCGGGTGATTCAGGTCCCTAGCGAGCATCATAACGCTGACATCACGACTAAGGGATTGCCGACCGCCTTGTTCAAGGAGTTCAAGTCCAGTTTAATGTCTGGGACTGCTTCAACTGCGCCGGGGGGGGGGGGGGGGGGGGGGGGGGGGGGTGTAGAAGACCAGGTCTTGGCACACACGATCGGCAACGTGGTGACCAAATAACTCACGTTCCTAACGGCTGAACGTGCTGTACTCCTAGATTGTAGGATTGTTAGTTGCTCACCTATGGCCACCGGCCCTTGTATATGTACACACCATTGCAGTAAAGAACTTGAGCTTTTCCTGCACTTGTTTCTCTACATAATCATTGGCCCCGCCTCACTGCTTCAATGCATGTCAGCACGCACGGCTCGGCTCTTTTTTTTTGGGGTCAAGCACGGCTCAATCCAGACCAAGAAAGCAAGCAATGCCAGCACGCAAGGATTATTACTTTCCATCCTTATAGGGAAATGTGGTGGTAGGTGGTTTAGATGTCTCCATTTTGTGGAGGAGGGTTATGATGTCGGTTTGCTAATGTACGCATCGGGTCAATGTACCATGCTGGAGTACAAGCATATAAAGTTGGCCTGCAATTTTGTGTAGCTGTGCGCCGGATTTCCAAAAATTCAACATCGAGACCCGGCCTTTACGTATACCTCTTTACTGTGCGCACGACAAACTTTTTTTCTTCTCACCGGCCGTTAGCAGCTAGGTTGGGTAGGGTTTTTTTTGGTCCCCTTAGCCATGCGCCCTCATCAGACCCACGGCAAAGATGTGTCTTTACCGTACGCCTTCACTAGACGCACGGCAAGGAGGTGTCTTTACCGTGCGTCTTTATTTTGGCGCACGACAAATCTCTAAATACGTGTTCAATATATAAAGAGACATTTTTGAAGCAACTCATACTAGTATTTATCTTCTATAATCTAAACTTTTTTCTACTCTCCACATACATGTGTTGCTCCATTTTAACACTTTTATATTTGTATGCTATAATTAATTAATTAATTATATTTCAAGTAATTTTTTGAATAAAGTCATATTTGAACTGCAGATGATTCAAATAATAGAATACAATGAGTAAAAAAATTATATTCATGTTATTTAGCCCAGTTTGAGTCCATACCCATGAAATGAAAAGAAATTTCAAACATCTTATGCCAAGAAACATGATCACTAACATGTGTCAAATGATTTTTAAATTCTAAAAGTAGCAAATTAAGTCTAAAAATCATGAAATTTATTGTGAAGTGATGGTATCACATGTAAGGGCTGTGATAAAAAGTTGAGAAGATTTTACACATTTTGTCATAACGATGTTTACAAAATCAAAACAACTCACAAGAAGTGTATGTGTGATTATATGTGAGAGAGTTAGTGGATGTATGTTTTGAATACAAACTTTTTTATATGATCTCATATGAAAAAACACTTTATACCAAAGTCGCACACCTCGACGAATCTAAAACTTTACAGTTTACAACTTTTGTATTTGAGATTATTTGATATTTCAAAATATTATTATAAGTTATCTAATTTGAAATCATAAATATTAAAACTTTCAAATGGTATCGAACATAAATATTTGAAATCATAAATATTAAAACTTTCAAATGGTATCGAACATAAATAAGTTCTATATCAAAGTTTTACGGATCAAAGAAATATAAAACTTTGTAGTTCAATTTTTTTTATTTGAGATTGTTTCGTTCTTCAAAAAAACATTATAATCTTTCCAATTTCAAATTTCAAAATTTTAAATTACATCAGATGTAAATAAGTGATATATCAAAGTTGTAGATCTCGAAGAGATATAAAAGTTTGTAGTTTACAAGTTTTTTATTTGAGCTCATTTGAATGTGTTAAAATATATTGGAAGGCAATAAAAGAAACACATTTGTCCACGTCATCAATCCCGAGCTTCAAAACGGAGCTCTCTCATTGGTCCAAAAAGCTTCACGTGGATCGATCCCCCCTCTCCCCAAAAGCCGCCGGCGTCCTCTCTTTCTCTCCAAAAGCTCATCCTCCTCTCTCTTCTTCTCCCTCCTTATTTTCCTCTGGCGCGACACGGCGGGCATGACGGCCTCGGGCAGGCAGCGGCGGCGGCATGGCTGGAGGCGCGTCGAGTGGGTAGGGGCGGGGCCTTTTCCCTCCTTTTCCCCTGGCGCAACTCAAAGGTCGGGAGAGGCGGAGCGGCGGCGAGCCGGGAGATCGACGGCGGCGACGCGGAGCTTCACGGGGGCAGAGGTGCCCCGGCGGCGAAACGACAACGAGAAGCGGCGCAATCGATGCGTCTCGGTGAGGGGAAGCTCGTGGTGGCATTCGTTCGCTCCGGCCGGCAACGGATGCGGCGAATCGGACAAGAACAGGGCGGTGGTAGCTTGGTCCCATGACGACGACTTCGAGCTTCACGTGGGGGTGCTCCTTCGATGACCGAACGGCTACGAGGAAGGGCGGAGGAGATGCAGCTCGGCGTACTGAAGCTTGTGGTGGCCACGTCTTCGCCCGGCAGGCTTGGGATGTGGCGAATCAACGACGAAGCCGGTGGCGGAGCTTCGTTCTCCGATGGCTGCAGGAGGCGGCGGTGCTGCGCGCGATGGGATGCGGCGGCGTGGCGCAAGAGGGAAGGCGAGGGCTAGGGCACACAGGAGGGGCGCTTGCCCTTTATGGGCGCGGATGTCGGGGCGGCCGCGGCACGCATGCCATGGAAGGCCGTGGCGATGGCGGAGTCCACTTTTTTCATTTTTTTTTATTTTTTCTGAAAACATTCTTTGCCGTGCGGCCAGACAATGAAACACGGCAAAGTCTCGAACCTGCGCTGTTTGCTGTACGCCTCGCCGTTTCCACGTCGCTTATACTTTTTTTTTTTTGCCATGCACCGCCTTTGCCGCACGGCAAACACCTTCGTCGTGCGCCCGATATAAAGCGCACGGCAAAGGCCTGTTTGCCGTGCCTTTGGCTGCCGTGCAGCCTTTGCCGTGCGCTTGGGGTGAAAAATGCACGGCTATGGCTTTGTCGTGCGTTTTCAGGGCTTCGCCGTGCGCCTGAGACGTACGGGAAACACCCTATGTTCCGACAGTTATTTTAGTATTTCTACCCCTGAATTTCCGTCGCAGCGGTGTCCTGTACGTGCTCATGTACTCTGCAGGTCTGCCCTCCCCTCCCATAAATTTTGGGGAGACCTCCCCTCCTCCAAATCTCCGCCCGTGCCCCTCCAGCCATGGCTCACCGGCACCACGCCCGCCCTCTCCGCCCACATCTCTCGCCGCGCCCGCCTCCTGCGAAGAACTCCCGCGCGACGCCCATCGACAACCGCATCCACCGGTCGTGCATGACCTGCGCCGTGTGAATCTTGATGTACGTGCCGGTCAGTCCAGAACGGCGGCCGTCACGGCATGGGCGCCGTCGCCGCCATCCACCACGGCGTCCCCAAGCAGCTCCTCCTCCACTGCCGCCACTCCCGGCGGCGCCCACAGGGGAGCCACCATCACTAGCGGCTGGAGCACGACCAGAATGGCGACCGTGTCAATGACCACCCGAAGTGCGCCGTAGACGACCCATACGATGGCCGGGATCCCGACTTGGGCCCTCGCGGCGGCGCAGGCAGCCTCGGAGGCCGCCTCGCTGGCGCGGCGCGACATCGCGGAGGGCGGGGTGTCATTGTCGGCGGCGAGCGCGCCTAGGGCCATGGCGGACTGGGCGGCGGCGAGGCCCAGGACGGCGAGCGCACGACCGTTTTCGCGGGAGTAGGAGGCGTGCGTCATGGCGCGGCGCAGGAGGTGGATGGCGCTGGACGATGGGTGGGAGGAGTTCGATATCCCAGGAATATTCCTTTTGGGGTGGAAATTAGAGGTCATTGTTGCAGTTGAATGTTATTTGGAGGGTAAAATTTTGTAAAGGAGCCTCTAAATATCATTTTAGGAGGTGCATTTTAGAGCCTGCCGCTGTAAACGGTCTTAGCAAGATCCTAAAACTATAAATAGTCATGGTGTTCATATTCTTCCATGTGGGTCACTCCGTCCCCACCACTTCTACGTACTGGTTATCATCGAGTTAGTTGTATTGAGCTATGTCACGATCTAGTGAATTTGTTCGAGACAAAGTCGGGAACAAGTGGTGCAGTGGTCGTAAGTTAGTGAGGGTGCAATTATGCAAGCACAAAGCCCCGTTATTATGATTAGGGCCAGGGCCAGCTTGTGGTTGATGTGATGGGAATCTACTCCATGAATTTCGCTATATGTTTGTCCATATATAGCACACGATCGACATACTCTACCTAGGTGCTTTGTTTGATGAATGGATTGAAAAATTTTATTTAATTTATTTGGTCTGATGAGAAATAGGACAGGTTGATTCATCACTACATCATTCATCACAAGCACATGCATGGTTTAGCTTAATAATTAGGAATTGGTTCGTCCCACTAAAACTCAAGGGATGATCCTGTGATGAAACAATTCCATTCTAGAAGGGGCGATTCTTCAAACCAAGCAACATATAAAACTTTAGCAAAGAAGTCTTAGTCCAAAAAAGTGAAATGACCATCTATACCCCCTAATAAATAACATAACAAAAGTTTTCTGAAGACGTTGTTGTATGCCTTGATTTGATTGTTCACAGGCTGTTTCAGAAATACGCAAGTAACTAGCAAAAACAATAGTGCATTATTGTTGCAACAGCAGTCATGTTGTGCAACAGGAAATATTTGCAAAAAAATTAATATTTTTCAGCACTTAATAATTTTCTGGTATGCCGAGGTGTTCATAAATGAGGATGGGACATAAGATAGAACAGGTAGAAAGCTGGCGACCTTTTCTCCATCAGATTGTTTAGTTCCCAAAATTGCACCTCAAAATTCCACTATATAAAAATCTCATCACATCACATCAAATCTTTCTCCTCATATATGGAGCATTAAATGTAGATAAATAAAAAAACTAATTGCATAGTTTTGATGTACATGACGAGACGAATCTTTTGAGCCTAATTAGGTTATGGTAGGACAACAATTACCACAAACAAATAAAAAGTGCTACGGTGCGCTACAGTGTCCAATGTGACTCTTTTCACCCCATTTGACGGATCTAAACACAGTGTTGACACGAGATCGCGCCAACGAAGTCGCCGCTACCTTGAAGCGAAACCGGTCAGACCGCTTTATGAAACCGGTCAGACCGCTTTATGAAACCGGTCAGACCGCTTTTGACGGGGCGACGGTGAAAACCTAAAATCTCGAGCTCGGGAGGGACCCCGTCGGAGCTTGAGAGTCTAGGGTTGTTCTAGGGTCGGCAGGCCACCTAGAACGTCCTCAAACGTCGTCGAGACGAGAGAAGAACAGAAGATACGGGGGTTGGAAAAGCTAGGGTTTAGAGAAAAAAGTAATGCGGAACATAGAAAGATAAAAGTAAAGACAAAACGATAAAAGGTAAATTTGATAGATTCGATTAGATTGGATTCTGGATGTCCTCTCAATCGGCCTTGGCCCTTTATATTTATAGGGTGGGATGGTCTTACCCCGTTGAGTCGGTTTACAATATGGGATAAAACTCTAAAGTCCTAAACCTATTCCAACACGGGAGAAACCGGTCAGACCGGATAGAGAAACCGGTCAGACCGGTTTCGGCAGTTGCCAGATCGGCTACAGTAAAACCGGTCTGACCGCTTTCCAGAACCGGTCTGACCGGTTTCCCTCGGCCTGATAGGCAACTGCCAATTTTGATCGTCAACACACAGCCTAAGCTTCCTGTTGATACAAAATGTCATTCCATCCTGTTGATTCTTTTTCACACTTCCGGCTACTATTTGACATTCGTTCCATCTCTAGGTCACCCTTAGTTTGTAGTTGAACTTTTGTCATTTTCCTTCTTGTCTGGTGTCTGGTCATTCCAGCCCGAAAAGCACTAAAACAAACAATATAATTTTGTACGGCATCCAGATGTAGTACTAATTCGGGTACGTTCGCTAATTAATCTACTCAAGACCTGTGGATTGGTCTTAACTTTGCGTCTCACCAAACCTTAAAAGAGTGAACAACCATCACATTCAGCTATCCATGTAGCTAGGCTGCCTCAATCCATCAACCCCCGCATTATCTATCCAACAATATAATAGTCCCCCCCCCCCCCCCCCCACCTTTACCTTAATGGGAACCTACAGCAAGCATTCATGTTGTTCCATCAAAATCCAAAAAGGCACTACTAGGAGATGCAACGGCATGCCAAGCTGTTTTAGGCTGGTGATGTAATGAGGAATGAACCCTGTTGATTTTTCAAATAAAGACTTATGTTAGAACACGTGTCAGCCTGTGACTTGCGCCTGCCTATATATAGTTTTGTGATTTGCAGGCTACATATATGATGATCAGTTGGATGGTAAATGCATGTATAATGCAAGTGCCGTGTTAGGTAGCACGTTCACAATTACATTTGTAGACATGGATGGCTGCACTGTGCTACTGTGGACTTTTGTCAGTGCAGGAAGGTGGCAACATTGTTCTGTGGTGTACTGGTGTGCACGCCTGCACGGTATGGTATTTATGCAAGTTCATTGTCTCACTGCTGTGTAGTATAAGCCGGGAAAGTTGGTGAGAGGGGCTTATCCGCTGGTAATATCACGCCACCTCTTTTTTTCTCACATTCGACAAGTGGTAACAATTTGCGAATGTTGTCGTCGTGACTAATTAAGTAAAACAAGTGAAATCCCCGCTAGTTTGGAAAACAACACAAAAAACATAACTTTCATCACTTAACAACAGCGAAAACAAATCACTTATACCGACATCTTAGTCATCGTTATTGCAGCTTTGTTTTCTGACAAAAAACATTCATGCTTTTTTCTAATAAAACAATAGAAAACCTCTAGCTAATTATTTAAGGGGCTGTTTGGATCCACGGGCAAACGACATCCATTTTACCATTTTTTTTACCATTTGCCTCCAAACACCCCATGGCAAAAGGGCAAATAAAAAATGAGATGGTAAAAATTTTTTGGCTCAACATTGTGGTAAATTGGGCAAAAAGACAAAATTTTTGCCATTTGCCTCCAAACACCCCCATGGCAAAAGGAGGGAGAATGGGGTTTAAATGGGTTTTACCAAAAATTTTACCATTTGATCTAAACATCTCTAATGGCAAAACTTTTGCTTTCTTTTCTTGAGGGTAAAAATTTTGCTATTTTTTGCTCTTGCCACGTGGATCCAAACAGCCCCTTAGTTCTTTGACTTCATTTGCTGAGTGTTGTTTGTCATATGCCTTTCCTTTTGACTTGATTTAGCCTCCTGCGATCCGGGAAGAAGTTGTAATGCTTTTTTTTTTTCGGAATTCCTAATTATCACTCGATTGTTTTTTGTTGCGTCATCAGTCGATTGTTTTTCCCGTCCCGCATGGCAGTGATGGGCTGTACTTCTGATATTTGTGTTAATTGTCAGCCCATCATTGATAAGAGAAAACGAATTTTCTGTGACTGGTGTGGCCGGTTATATCTTCTTCTTGTTGTTTTCGTACTGTCTTTCTCGATTTCATTCATTTGCAGGCTGTTTTCTTGTGGGCTGACAATTTGTTCTATCCAAAGAGCAAGTTTAATAATAAATTGTAAGCAGGCAAATGTCTAGGTAGATAAAAGAGAAACGAAGAGAGAATAGGACGCATCCGGCTGAAGCCTGCATGGACACAGGAGACACGTATTCAAATATGTATTCAGCTGCCGTGCATGTAGTACTATATATTCATATTAGCTAGACATATAATCAAAATAGAAGATATATATATATTATAATTTAGATATCCAACTAGAGTTATATATTTGAACTGTATATTACAACTTAAGAAATCCGACTAGAGGAACGACTTGATGGCACATCCTCCAGGGGGAGATGAAATTCTCCACGGGGATTAACGACCTCGTCCCAAATCCATCCAATGAGCTGTCCTGCAATTGCGTCTATTATCTCTTGATCGAGTCTATCTTCTTCCAGCCTCATCATCTATAATTTACAAATAATTGGAAATATTAAATTCGTGGAATTGAAGACAACAATTGTGTAATTAATAATCATTTAATATAAAATAAATGCTTTACTTACAAATACAAATATCCGTCTATATTTAAATAATCATTTATTATAAAACAAAGTGTTTTTTATTAATACAAACATAGCAATTATTAAATGAAGCCCTGTATTTCTAAATAAAAAACAAAGTGCTTTACTTATTAATTCAAATTTAATAATAATATTATTTATTATTAATGAATCTCATTATCATTAAATGAAGCCGTATATTTCTAAATAATATCATTTATTACAAAATCAAGTGCTTTTTCTACGAATATAGTAAATATATCAAATTAAAACCTGAAAATGTGTTACGTACCATAACATCATGGCGAGTCATCTTTTTCGTCGACCAATTGAGCATGTTATCACAAACATAGTATGCACCTAGAATATTTTCCGACCCCTGTTGGCGACACTGTCGATCAAAAAATAAAGTTAAGTAAAATTTATATAATAGGTTAGAGGAGACCTACACGTACAAATTACTTGCTTACCGGAAAGCCAGTCTTCCATGTGAGTGTTTCATGGATCATACCAGGGTTATCTTGACGAAATTGATCCCATGCCCTGTGAACCAAAAAGTTATGTTAAATCATTGTAAGTGTAAGGGCAGAATTGAGTTAAATGGGAAAATATATGTCACCTTGTAAACATGTCAATGATGTTCTAGTAAGCATATGTTGGAGACTTCAACGAATCAAAGACGTGGACGATACCTTGGTCAGGACACACTATGATTAGGATCCAGTGAAAACTGTATACATGTATACATTATAATGAGAAATAAAATTGAACGGCAATAGTATGGAGTCCATAAAATTTTGTATACGCACTATAAGTAGATACATGTATAGGCACTCACCCGAAGTTGTTCGGCAATAGTATGGAGTCGCAATAATTATGTTTTTGAAGATACTTGTATAAATTTTGATATGTTTCCTCTGGATTCATCAAAATCATTTTGTCACTTATCATTGTCGGGTCCATGTAACCAATGTCAAATATTCATTCCTCTGACATCTTTGAATATTCATTCTGCATTGTTAAGCAATAAAGGGCGCGTCACCATAGATTAATTTTTTTCAAGTGTCAAATGTAAATGAGAACAAAGCACTTACAATACCCAACAGGCGACCAAAGACACGTCCATGGCGTCTTTGTGGTACACCTCATATATATCCTTGAACTCTAACCAAAGCGTTTCCTCGCCATTGAAGAAATCTTGGTCCTTTACACGAACTCCAAATATGCGCCTTTTGCTTCTTGATTGTTCCAGATACCACTGATGGAATTGGCGCATCTTTGTTTGTAGCTTGCTCTCCATTTCTGGACCGACCAAAGGCTGGCCAATTTTAAATGGCCACCTGAACAATGTGCTCACAGGGATTTCTTTTTGTCCCGTGATTTCCTCTCTCGAGAGTCCTGTCTCGGCCATTTGTTGTTGCAAGTTCAGCTCGTACTCAGATGCCAACTGAGGCAACGACTACTAAGGTTGGTTGCCGAGCTGAGCAACAGGTTTGGACACCGCCACCTTCCTCTTCCCTTGAGATTTCAGTAATAAACGGTCATAGTCTGATACTTGTGCCCTCTTCTGTTGTCCCCTGGTCAAATTTTGGAGGAAGGATTTTGCCGTGGCGGGGCAATCTTCGGCTCTAGTTGTTTTCTCGTGAAAAGTTGCATCTTTACGTCTACTTTAACAGAGGCATCGAGCTCTTCTTGAGTATGCTCGTAAGCTTTTTTCGGTGGTGCAGGCTTCTCTTTGACCTTTCGTGGCTTCTTCTGTGGTGGAGGGGCCAAGCTAGACAATTTAGAGAGCTTCTTTGGTTCAGACTTATGCGGTGGAGGAGACGGAGACAGAGACTTCCGCCACGGAGGAGACGGAGATAGAGACTTCCGCCGTGGAGGAGACGGAGACGGAGACGGGTTTGCGTCATGAGCTCCCAGAGAATCATGATCCGGTGGACCTCTTGGAGATGGGGGATCTGAAGGAGATTTGGTGCTACCAGGTATGGTGATTTCTCGCTTGCTCCATAGAATGATGCCGTGAGAACACTCCCCGAGTTTTGTTTCTCCGTCACCTCCGGCGATGTCAAGTTTCAAGTCATTCCACTGGTCAACGACTTGCTCCACCTCAACGGGTACGTAACCATGTGGAATCTCCATGCAATGCCATGTTTGACCTGGTTCCACTGGTTTGGTCATACCGCAGTGAGATATAAATTTTCTGGCCACTTGTTTGGGCTCAACTGGCTCCCCATCATCCTCCACTCGAGTGATGTGAAACTTCACATCCTTCAGCTTCTTAGTGGCAGATCGTTTGAATTTCCTAGTTCCGGTTGTCGACGTAGAGGCGGGCTACATAAATTATATACAAACGATACCATATTAAATGAGATATATTGAGATATACAATACATATTAAATGTGATATATTGAGATATACAATACGTATTAAATGTGATATATTGAGATATACAATACATATTAAATGAGATATATTCACAATCACACCTGACTAGACGTGGGCTCATTACTACTGCGTTCATCCACATTACGTTGTTCCACATTTTCGCTCACTTGAGCAATACCCAGCACGTCTTCCATGTTTGGTTGCGGGTTATCTTTGGCATCGATATCAAATATTTTATTAATTAAGAACTGGTCATTATCCTCTTGCAAGGGTTCGCTAGGGTTGTTGTCTGCCATCTATAGGAATAAAAAGAATTGGTAAGCAATAAATATAAATAAATATAGATAGGGGGTTTGGGGTTTTGGGGTTTAGGGTTAGGGATATGGGGTTTAGGGTTTGGGTTTCGGTTTAGGGTTTGGGTTTCGGGGTTTAGGTATAGGTTTTGGGGTTTAGGGTTTGGGTTTCGGGGTTTAGGGTTAGGGATAGGGGGTTTAGGGTTAGGGTTTCGGGGTTTAGTGTTAGGGTTTCGGGGTTTAGGGTTAGGGCTACGGGGTTTACGGTTTGGGTTTTGGGGTTTACGGTTTGGGTTTTAGGGTTTAGGGTTTGGGTTTCTTTAGGGTTTAGGGTTCGCGAATGCTTGGGTGCGCGAAGTGAAGGGGTTCGCGAACGGTGGGTGCGCGACGCGAAGGGGTTCGCAAAGGGTGGGTGCACAACGTGTTTGGGTTCCGGAAGGTCTGGGTGCGCGACGTGTTTGGGTTCGCGAAGGTTTGGGTGCACGACGCGTTTGGGTTCGCGAAGGTTTGGGTGCGCGACCCCTTTGGGTTCGCGAAGGTTTGGGCACGCGACGCGAATGGGTTCGCGAAGGTTTGGGTGCACGACACGTTTGGATTCGTGAAGGTTTGGGTGCGCGACGCGTTTGGGTTTGCGAAGGTTTGGGTCCGCGACGCGTTTGCGTTCGGGTGCGCGATAGATTTTGCACATTTATCTCTAAGGTTAGAATTAAATATTAGAATTAAATGCAAAGTCCCAATTATTACAAAAATTACATACAAAATATGATTACAAGCTAAATATTCATTTCTACAAAATGGAATTATATACAAAATTATATATACATATAACATATATAAATAAGCATATAAAAATAGCATATATAAAATTACACTAACAAATTATATATACAAAATAGCATATATATATAAGCATAAACAAAATTATATATACAAAATTACAGTAACAAATTATATATAGAAAATAGCATATACAAATTATATATACAAATTCTATATATATAAAAAATTGAATATAAAAGCAAGAAATTAACCACGGCAATGGCGCGCGACGGCGGGCGACAGCGGCGGGCGACGTACGGGCGGCGCGGGCGCTGGTGACGGGCGGCCGCCGACGGGCGCAGGCGAGGAGCGACGGCGGCGCGGACGCGGGCGACGGGCGACGGCGGTGCGGGCGCGGGAGGTAGACTAGCGGCGGAGGCGGCGAGGAAGGCGAGAAGTGAGGAAGGGCGGGCGAGTGGTTATATGGGGCGGGGCCTTTAGCACCGGGTGAAGGAAAGACCCGGTGCTAATGGCTCATTAGCACCGGGTCTTTCCTTCACCCCGTGCTAAAGGCTACCACATTAGCACCGGGTGGATAGAACACCCGGTGCTAATGAGTCTTTAGCACCGGGTCTGCTTACACCCGGTGCTAAAGATGTGCCCAGGGGCGGCAACTGAAATCCTGGGCACCTTTAGCACCGGGTGTTGGATCTACGCGGTGCTAAAGGGCCTAGGATTTCAGTTGCCGTCATTTTTTCATCCAAATCGACAATTAACACTGGGTCTTTTTTCTATTTCTATTAGTTACTTTATTCATAAATACAAATAAATAAAGTGCTTTACTTACTAATAGTAATTATTAAATAAATAACACAAAGCTCTTTAAAATTGTTAGAAAAATCTAGAAAAACAATAGGAGTTACTAGAAAATATTAGAAATTAATATAAAATCCTAGAAAATCGTAGGAATTACCATTTGCTTTCATTTACTTTATTAATAAATGAAAATATAATAATTATTTCAAGCGATAAGTGCTTTACTTACTAATAGTAATTATTAAAGGAAGCTCTTTATTTCTAAATAATAATTTTGTAGAAAACAAAGCCCTTTAAAATTATTAGAAAATTCTAGAAAATAGTAGGAGTTACTAGAAAATATTAGAAAATAATAGAAAATTCCAGAAAATCATAGGAATTATCATTTGGTTTCATTGATCGAACGTTGCTACATTTCACGAAAGATAGGCTTCGGGTGGTCATATCTTTTGATGGATCATATGTCAAAATGTTAAAAACTTATAAAACAAAGTGCTTTACTTACAAATACAAATATAGTAATTATTTCAATCTAAAACCACATAAATGCATAACAAATACACGATGTCATTTATATAAATATGAATTTCTGTAACATAGTGCAATTAAATTACACGACATCATCGTTTACTCGGACACTAATAAACTTCCTCTTTACGAATGTTCCTTGATTGTGATCATGCCGTAGATAGGGTGTCTCCTCCGCCGCTAACAGGATGCTTGGGTCAGCAGCCATCGAGAATGGAGGCAGCCCATCGAGCATATCATAATCTTCATCCATCTTGTCCTCAACTCCTACGATTTTTCTTTTTCCAGGAAGAACAATATGACGCTTTGGCTCGTCTTGTGGTGGATCCAATTGCTTACCCACCCCTTTCTTATCCGCCCATTTCTTTGGTCTGCTAGCCATGTCCTTTAAATAAAAAACATGTGTGACATCTTTGGCTAGGACGAACGGTTCGTCTAGAAACCCAATCTTGTTTAGGTCCACTAACGTCATTCCATACTCATCAACTGTAACACCTCCTGCAGTCAGCTTCACCCATTGGCACTTAAACAGTGGGATCTTCAAAGGTCCAAACTCTAGTTCCCATATCTCCTCTATGACACCATAGTGTGAGTTAGTATTGCCATTGGTGTCTGTCGCGTCGATTCGGACTCCACTGTTTTGGTTGGTGTTCCTCTTGTCCTGGGCTCTTATGTAAAATGTATACTCATTGATGTCGTATCCTTGGAATTTTAAGATCGTGGTCGATGGACGCCTAGCTACAAAAGCTAGCTGCGCATCAATGCCCTCGACACCCTTCAGACGTTCTCGCAACCAAGCGGCAAAAGTACTATTGTGCATCCGCTGAATAAAGGCTGCAGACTTTGTTGGATTTTCGTCCCAGAGAATCTTCATGTGCTCCTCGATGTATGGAGCAAACAAGGTTGATTGTTGCAAAACTGTGAGGTGCGATTTACGAAATGTCTCCATATCCTTGATTACCATCGATCTTTTCCCTAGTGTGCCCTTTCCACCAAGTCTCCCCTCATGATGTGATTCGGGCACACCAATCGGCATAAGATCGTTGACAAAGTCAATACAGAATTCAATGATCTCCTCTGTTTCGTATCCCTTAGCAATGCATCCTTCTGGACGAGAATGATTACGGACATACTTCTTTAGCACAGCGAAGAACCTCTCAAACGGGAACATGTTGTGTAGAAATACTGGGCCTAGTATACGAATCTCTTTGACGAGGTGAACCAATAGATGTGTCATAATATTGAAGAAGGATGGTGGAAATATCATCTCAAAGCTGACAAGACATTGCACCACGTCGTTCTGTAGCTGAACTAAATGGTCTGGATTGGTCACCTTCTGAGAAATTGTATTGAGGAATGAACATAGCTTCCCAATGGCTTTCCGCACATTAACGGGTAGCACACCCCTGAGTATGATGGGAAGCAGCTGTGTCATCAACATATGACAGTAGTGAGACTTGAGGTTTGTGAACTTCTTCTCTTTCATATTTATTATTCCCTTAATATTGGAGGAGTAGCCCGACGGAACCTTGATACTATTAAAGCATTCAAACATGTTTGCCTTCTCTTATTTGCTGAGAGTGAAGCTGGCAAGACGCAAGTACCGGCGTCCTTTGTCTCTCTTTTCTGGATGTAGATCATTCCGTTGTTTCAATCGTTTCAGCTCTTGTCGAGCTTCCAGTGTATCATTTGGCTTCCCATAAGTACTCAGGAAGCTTATCAAGTTCACGCAAAGATTCTTCGTCAGATGCATCACATTAATCGCGTTACGGACCTCTAAAAATTTTCAATAAGGTAGCTCCCAAAAGATAGACTTTTTCTTCCACATCGCGGCACGACCATCCTCGCCAGTCGGAACAGGCTGGCTTTCGTCTCCCTTTCCAAACACCACTTGTACGTCCTTTAACATATCAAATACATCTTGTCCACTCCGGTGTCTTGGCTTTGTACGGTGGTCCGCATTCCCGCCAAAATGCGGACATTTCTTTCATAGTTCATGCTTCGTAGGAAGAAATCGACGATGACCCATGTAAACAACATTCCTACAATGTTTCAAATACATGCTTTCAGTTTCCTCTAAACAGTGAGTGCATACTTAATATCCTTTGTTTCATTGTCCTGATAGGTTAGTTTGTGCAGGCCAGTCGTTGATGTTTATGAAAAGCAGTGCTCGAAGGTCAAACTGCTCCTACTTGTCCTCATCCCACATGCTAACACATTCTTCCTTCCATAGATGCAAAAGTTCGTCAACCAATGGTCTTAGGTAGACATCAATGTCGTTGCCAGGTTGCTTTGGCCCTTGAATAAGCACTGGCATCATAATGAAGTTTCGCTTCATGCAGAGCCAAGGGGGTAGGTTGTAGCTACATAAAGTCACAGGCCAAGTGCTATGACTACTTCTACTTTCACCAAAAGGGTTCATGCCATCAGTACTTAAACCAAGCCTCACATTCCTCGCATCACCATCAAACTCAGGGAATGCTCTGTCGATGTTCCTCCACTGGGATCCATCAGCGGGGTGTCTCAACATGCCATCCTGCTTACGTTCTTCTTTGTGCCATCGCATCAGTTTGGCATGCTCTTTGTTCCTGAACAAACGCTTCAGACGGGGTATCAGAGGAAAATACCACATCACCTTCGCAGGAATTTTTTTCTTACAAGGCTCCCCCACAACCTCACCAGGGTCATCCCGCCTTATCTTGTATCGTGTGCAACTGCAAACCGGACAACAATCCAAGTGTTCGTATAGTCCGCGATAGAGGATACAGTCATTAGGACACGCGTGTATCTTCTGCACCTCCAAACCGAGAGGGCAAACAACCTGTTTTACTTCATACGTTGACTATGGCAATTCGTTACCCTTGGGTAGAATCTTCTTTACGAGTTTCAGTAGCTCATCGAAACCCTTATCAGTAATGTCATTTGCTGCTTTCCATTGCAGAAATTCAAGTGTGCTATCCAACTTCTTAAGCCCCTCTTTGCAATCTGGGTATAAGTCAGTTTTGTGGTCCCGCAACATGCGTTGTATCTTTTTCAATTCCTTATCATTGCCCAAGTCTTTCTCAGCATCACACAACATTTGCCCAAGTCCATCATTAGGGTCATCTTCCTGAGCAGCATCTTCCTGATCGGCATCACCTAGTGCAGCATCTGCAAAGGCCCCGTAGTATTCAACCAATACCGGAATGCCGTTATCCACCTCGTCTTCTTCATCTTCATCCATTAGAATTCCTCTTTCACAATGCTTCGTCCAAACAAAATAATTGCTCATGAAACCGTGTCTCATCAAATGCACCTGAAGAACTCCTCTTTATTTGTACGATTGTATATTTCGACAATTAGTGCATGGCAGAACATGAAACCTGACGGCGTCCTGTTAGCCTCGGCGACATCGAGAAACCCCTTCAGGCCATCACGAAACGCCATATCATGATTGTCCCCATATATCCATTGCCTATTCATCTGCATTAGTAACCAATAACAATTATTTGTATAATTTAATATATAATATAATACAAAGGTAATATACAAGACAATACAAATTTAATATATAACTAAATATAAATTTAACATATAATAGATTACAAAGTTAATACATAAGACAATACAAATCTAATATATAAAACTAGAATTCATATATAAGGCAAACTAAACACATTTCTAAAACTATAATTAATATATTCATTTTCTAAAACAAATATACTTCCATTAAAAAATAAATAACTATTCCAACTTTAAATAAATAACTAACAAATACAATACATAAGCTCTCTCTCCACCATGAACACAAGCTCTCTCTCTCCACCATGAACACAAGCTCTCTTTCCATTTTGATTCACAAATTTTTCTATTTCTAAAGCATATAAACAATATAAGGTAATAAAAAACATAAGAGAATGAAAGAATGTACCATGTAGTGCCCCTTAGATGAGTGAAATATTCACAAATTAAAAAAAAATTGGCAGCACCTCCCCTATCCCGAGCACAACATGAACACAGCTCCAAGTGTTGATGCTGGCTCGGACGAGGGGAGGGAAGGTATTATATACGAGCTCATTAGCATCAGGTCGTGGCAAGACCTGGTGCTACTGCTCTCACATTTGCACCGGTTGCAGCCAGCAACCGGTGCTAAAGGGCCTTGGCAACATTAGCACCGGTTGCTAGCTGCAACCGGTGCAAATGTTAGACCATTAGCATCGGGTCGTCGCAAGACACGGTGCTAATGTGCTCAGCCTGTCACCCCTGTGCGCTGCCTCCACTCATAGCCGTTGGACCCGGTGCTGATGCACCTTTAGCACCGGATCCTAAATGTGTCGTGGCCTATGAGGGGGTGGATGTGAGGTTCTCTGGTAGCGCAGCACACCACCCGATAATTAACCTGGACGCGTAGCTATCCTGCACACACTATATATATAGTAATACTATATCCACCTGGGCATGGAATAGATATTCTATACCCGAGCCCGTCCGTCGAGTTAAGACACGCGGTCCGTTCATATGCGTGTGCCGGGTTTTTTTCGGTTCAGAAATTGCTCCACATCGAGCAGAAATCGTGGGTTGCGACGGACGGTTCCATTGTCATCTTTCTCGTCGTCTCCTCCCGTGCTCCTCCCCTCGATATCGGCGTCGCCACCGCTGCCGCCGCCATATCCCACCTTATCCAGCGCTGCTGGTTTGATCTGCTGGCACTCACACATCGCCGAGAACCTCCTCCATCGATCGACGTCGCCGTTCTGCCGCTCGCTCAATTGCACGAGGCGGGACCGAGCTCGCATCCGCCAACTACTCGATTGCGCGAGCTCCACAGACAGATCCAGCGCCGGCTTTGCATCTCCCCTCGAAGGTGGAGCGTCGACAGGTGCTGCCTCTTGGCCTCGGTGCCAACCGCCTAGCTCGCATCCGCCACACGCTCCATCGGTTTACCCGTGCCGCCCTGACCTCCGTTCGTGCAGATCCATGGCTGGAGAAGGGAGCTCGTACGCCGCAGCTTGTTCGTCGCTCGAGCCCAACTTCTGCTGGCTGATTCGAGCTCGTCCGCCGCCAATTCGAGCCCGGCTACACTGATTCATCCTCCTCCACATGAGGTCCTCCTCCCCTCAAGCGCGTCTGGCGTTGGTCAAGCTCCTCCCGCTCAAGCCCGTCCTCCGCTCCAAGCTTGCCTTGGGAGTCTCCGCCGCCCACAGCCCCTCCGTCCCAAGCTCATCTGGCAGTGTGTTGGGAGGCATAGGTGGGGTTCGAGGCGGCACCAGCAATAGCATGGTGAAATTTTGGAATCCGGTAAAATAGAGAGAAGCTACGGTCTAGTATTTTGATTTAGTAAACGTTTTGCTGATTTCCAGTCTAATTTCCAGAACAGAGACAATTCAGTGCTGGGATGTTTGCGCTTGAGAATGTGAAGCAGACGAACCCATGCACACTGACGCTGCAGAGAAGTAGAAGAAATGTCGATTCACGGACAGAGGCCATGGTCCAGCGCATGGGTACAGGTGACTGCTCCTACCACCATCGTTTTTTTGGATGTTGTGTGTAGTATTTTTGACTGATGTACTTGGTGGTGCTAGTGCATGATCCGTGTTTGAGTAAATGCTCCATTGTTGAGTGCTGGTTTGCAGTGCAAGATTGCTTGTTGAACTGAAATTAGATGATAAATGCACGGGTTATGACTATTGAGTTAGCTAGTGATTAGGATTTCTTAAAATTATAGCATATGTATATCCTCTTTTTGGTATGTGGTTCCATATTGTATAGCAGTCTGTTATATCGATACCTATCTCCTCCATTATACTGAATATTTATTTGGCATGGCCTAAGCGTGTGAATAGATACCTCTGTCCGTTAGATGCGTATCTCTCCCTTCACACTGAATTTTAATTTGGCATGACATGACCCGAGGGTGTGGATATATACCTCTGTAGTATACTTGCAGTACAACCTTGCCGAAACAAGAAAATGTTCCTGATTCGTACAATCTATTCTTCACTTCTGTTATTGGAAATGCGGCATACTTTGTTTTGACAAGTCAACTTGTTTCCGCATCTATGTTGTTTAAGTGAAGGAAATGATCTTTTCATATTTTGATCCGGTTATGCCTATATATAGATGGAAACACATAGAGGTCACCAAGGAGATCAAGAACGAGATGTTCACGTTCCTGAACTGCTGGACGAGGATGGCGAACTGAGCCGCAGGAGAAAAGCAGGAGGTGTAACGGCCGAGAAAACATTTAGCAGAGTCCTTTTTCTTCATCGCAATCTTCAATCTGCAGCCATCCCGCTTCCCTCGGCAGCATCCTCACTCAGTCTGCTGTCTGCGTCATGAACAATAGAAACTAGGTAAGCTTGGGCAGACATGTATTTTGTCCATTGGAGATTAGGTTGTTCACATTTTGTAATTGATTCCTTATTACAATAATTTAAATTTGCAAGGAATTCTCCTCGAATTTACTGTCTGGATCATATCCACTCTTGGTTAGAATCTCTAAATATATTGAACTCTAATTTGGTGTCCCGTGGATCCATGGATTCTGACCACCAGCGTATGGTGCCCCTCGTGATGGTATCTTGATCTTTCCCAGCAGCTATAGTATTCTAGCTGACAAATTTTGTTCTGATTTCTTCAATTCCCAGTTAAGATTAGAAGAAAAGGAAAATTCTAGATACAATTATCTTTCATGGAATGATGTGTTCTGGTCTCAAGTTCATCTTACTTGGCAATTTAAGTAGCATACAGAACCCTTTTCTCTAGTTATCAAAGTTGAAAAGATGGAACAATCCCCTGTTGATATTCAACTAGCAGGATTAAGCCTTATTCTCAGTATTTTAGGTAGTGATACTATCCCAATTTCTTTTGCAAGTAAATCTAAGCAGGGCATTTGAGGTGATTGATCTATATTGCTTCATCACTTATTTATAAACCATTTTTGCCACTGATTATTCTCTGAACCAAGCAGCTACTTACAAATTGTTGTTTATCCTGCAGAATGATGGCACTTTCACATGAATTTGCAGTTCATGCATCATGACGATATGACGCCTGTTTCATTAATTCTAATGAACCGCTACTTCAATTTTCATACTCCCCTGTTGATATACATCTCTTCTGGCATCTTCTACTTAAACCTTGTTTTCCATACGCATCTGATGACAGATTTGTGCTTAGGCATGTTGCTGTGGTCAAGAACTTAGAGGATCCACCTAAACAATGTAAAAATCTAGACGGACGGCACTGTTTAAATATTTTTTGTGTGTGTGTTCACATAATTGAATCTTCTTATGCTCGGATATGTATTATCATTGTTATATTAAGTACTTTAGATGGCGACCAAATTTGTTTTGTTGAAAATAAATACATACATATATGTACCTCTGCTTTCGGCCATCCAGTTACTTTGTCATTATGCTTGAGTTTAGGGTTTAAGCCCATTTTTGGGTCCATTAGTATTAGTACTAGTACTAGTTAGATAGCTAATAGTTGCTAACTATTAAGCTGACTTACTGCTAATAGTAGATTTTTAATGATTACCACCCACTAGCAGGCTCCCACCTGCTAATGGTCTAATCAAGTAGGATGGGCTGCTTGAATCCCCAACTATTAATTTTAACCTGCTATTCAGGTTGCAAATTACTAAGGTTTTTATGGTTTCTATCAATGTATTGTATGTCCCCATCGCAAGCAGCATCCTAATTCCTACATGTAAACCGTTCTTGTAAATATTTGCATTTTTTACTCCTGTAAACAGGTTCCACTTTCTCTGTTTCTTGTAGCATCACTATCTTTTCTTAGTTGAATTGCCGTTTTCTCTTCAGGTCAAGACCTTTTGAATGTATCACCAGGTGGTACGCCTAGGATCAGACACATTACATCATCTTTCACAGCAGATCAGATCATCAGATGCAGCAATTTTCTGATATTTCGGGTGGGTGGCTGGATCTACAGGAATTTGTTGCTTCCCATTTCCTCTCCATCCTAGGGTCTGAAGAAGGTTGCGTCCCTATCCCTTCCAAAATATCTCCTTTGACCCCCTTATCTTGTTTGATCAGTGAGCCGGGATCTCAGCCTTGGAGCTCAATTTTTCTGCCTAGCTTGCAGGCAATATGCAATAGCATCTTGTAGTTATTTGAAATGCAATAGGCAAGAACTGGGACTACTTGATTTAGTTGATCTCAGTTTATGTCATTGGTGTGCACAGTCTAAACACCAGGAGCTGCTGCGCCAACAGGTGTCAGTTTCTGGGTCTCTCTGGTTGAAGGGATCTCGGGGTCAAAGTGATCCAGGAGGTTGAAGGCATGACGACAATGGCGGGGTCTCTCTCCACCTCAAGTTCCTCATAAGTGACAATTAATTTACCACCTAGTGTAATGCACATCCATGCTCCTGTCATCGGCTACAACGACGGAACATTGGTGGCCGTGCATTACAAGCTCTTATGACATGGTTTACCCACAACCCAGTACTCTTCCTATGAAGCTTGTTTCCTCTGTTTGTCTGTGCGGTTGATCTAGCTTTTTACAAGTCGGTGCATTGTTGTGTTCTTGCGCTCGTGATGCTCTAATTGTACAATTGTAAGGTTCAAGCTATCTCTATCTGCAGGGATTATTCTCTGGAGCTATTTCTATTATTTGAAAGTATTTGGAATAAAAAACATAGCCTACAGTGAATTTTAAACTTTTTATGATTTTGTTTTACTTTATTATTTGCTAACAAGGCACATTAATTGTATGGTGCGTGAACTATGCAACATTGCCGTTTCCACTCTTCCGTAAAAGAACACTATTACGTTCATTTTAGAGGAACAGTGCACGTTGAGTGACAGAAACTATGCTACTTACGCTAACAATATTGTTTACACTTCCTGTCAACCTGTGGTCAGAACACATGTTTTAGTTTGCCTCATTCTAGAACATAACACAAAATTAAATTGGTCCATTTATCCCATCATGAAGTGGAGATCGGCGAACGAAAACTTTGACCGCCATACGCCCCGTCAAACCGCAACGCAATTGGCTGAAAAAAAATCCGGGCAACCGCGTGGAGGGGAAGGAGTGAACGTGCCTGCGCGCAAAAGAAAAAAAAACCACGCGCCCGAGTAAAACTGAGCGAAGGACGCGGGGTGGCTCGGCCGCTGGCGCGCCTGGCTCAGAGGGGGACGCGGGGCCTGCTCGGGGACATAATAATATATTCTATATCTAGGAATGATTTAGCGGAGTCCTATATATATATAACTTTTTATCCTGAAGGATTGCTGGGCTATCCGGGGCCTCTGCGCATCAATATGCGACACGTGGAGCACGTCCGCCCTATCCGGCCGTCGCGTGTGGCTTCGCTGGTCGCACGCAAAACGAGGCGTGGGCGTCGTCGGTGCGACCAGAGAGGGAAAGGGAGGGGGCGGACTTCGCCTTGGGGATTCGCCGTCCATGCCCGGACTCCCTGCGCTCTGCCCCCGTCGGCGCCCCGCGTCGCTGCTCTCGCTCCGGGCCGGCCGCCGCGGCTCCAAGATTCCCTACGCCGACGGAGGGAGGAGGGGAGGGGAGGGGCGAGGTGACGGGTGTGCACCGCCGGAGGAGACCGCTCCCGCCGCCAGTGATGGCCGCGGAGGCGGACGCAGCGGTGGCGTTGGTGGCTGGGTCGCCTCCTCCTGCGCGTGGCCTACGCCACAGCTGCGAGGGCCACCCGCGCGGCTCGCCGCGCCGCATGCGGGAGGCGGGCCGGTGAGGAGGAGCCGCCGCCGCCGCTGGTGAGGCCGGCGGAGGTCTAGAGGTAGCGGCGCAGCGTGCTCCAGTTCGCCGACCCACGCCGCGTGGGCGCTTCAGTTATGCGGCAAGAACAATAAGGTCAGTTGTCCCCAGCCACGATGGCATCCACTTCTGCCTGCCTGGGAGGCGTCCTCCCAGCGTCGCCGGCCTTCTACCACCACCTTGGCATCTCCGTCCCCACCGCGGCCTTGCCGACTGCTTCTCCCCCAATAAGGACTGCCAAGAAATCAGTACACTGTTCTATCGCTGTCAATACGGAGCACCAACAGGCCACCAAACAAGCTCAGCAACATCTGAGGGCTCATCTTCTCAAGACTTCAGGTGGCTAATCCTATTTGATCTGCGTTTCCAGTTTTATCTGCACTCTTCTCCGTAGTCCATTCTTCCAGTTGCACAGAGATTCAGCCAATTTCTTCTCTAGCTGTTCCATGACTCCATTCTTTCATTTAATTGGCTGCAGTCCAGTCCAGTGCTAACATGGCTTAAGCCTACAATCTGAAGAAATTGCAGTTTCCATCTTTATCTGAATACTGGTTCTTAAGTTACTTATCATCATTACTCCTGCTATCCTTTGTTTAACTTGATTTTCAGAATACAAGAAAGTTATGTGTTCCTTTATTTATTTTTCCCAATGATCTAAGAATCCACGGCAGAGTTTTGTACCAAATCATTATTACTTTCATTAGCAAATCTTTGCATGCTATTCCTCTACCAATGCATAATTGTTCCTTATCATTAGAAGTTTCAGAATTCCCACCTGCGTTCTGTGATGTACTTCCTGGATGCCCCTTGTGTATGCATCACTAACACATATTATTGACCTAATGTTCATGGGTTGGATTTTCATTTTTTCAGATGAAAAGTTGTGTACAAAACGATACAAGGAACACTTATGAGGTGATGGATTCCAGGTAACTCAGGAATATTGTCTACCATTTCTACATGAAGCAATTATATCAATATAAGAAATGATTGTCCTCTAAAATTCATCGGCTATGCTTTCTCTTAAGTATAGATATGATGTGTGCCTCCAAGGCTCCAACTAGCAACAAGAGTGTGTTGCAGATTTTTTTCCCTCCATTCAGACATTCACAGTCTGTTCTTTAGAAATGAAAAGCAGTGAGCTCACAGCACAAGGTCGAATTTGGATACACAATGCTGCAATATGCTATGCAGTACTCAATGCTTAATATGCTATAAAGTAATCACTACTCACACATTGTTACTAAGGTTTCGAGGAAAAAAACATATTTGCTCCACCAATTGGGTACATACAGTGTATAGTGCTTACAGGCATTTCAACAGTTAGGTCATACTATAAGAATTGTTCTTAAGGTATATACTAACTGTTGTTTTCAACTATTTTTCTAGATATTTTTAAAACCTCATGTACAAGGAAACATCCACTTGGTTATAGTAACCAAATAGCCCATAGTCTGGTCATTCCATTTAGTTTCTGAGCATGATATGGTAACAGAGAAAAAATGATGAATGATCTTCGTTTTGTTACCTGGCTTAAGCATCGTCCATGATTCTAGGGCCCAGTTTTAGTCATGTTGTGCTATTGCCAAAGCCCTTCCATCTTTCCTGCACAGTTTACTTTGTTCTCCATGTTTGTATTCTTATTCAGTTACAAATGAATAGGGGGAACCTCTGAAGATGAAGATAATGGCTACAAGAACAAGCACCTCAAGTATATACAAGCTGTTTTCATAATCACCCATGATCACAGTAGAAACACAATTGTACGGTCTGCTACTTTCAACAATACAACTTCCAAAGACAGATTATTTTACAGGCACTATAATATTTCTTAATATTTGCAGTCCTTTTGAACAAAGTTTACCATGCCAGTCAGATAGCAACATCTCAATCAATTGGGCACATATTAGGTTGCCACACTCAGCCAAACACTTAGGTAGCAGTATATTTTACCATGCCATCCTTGCTGTATTTTCAGCCATTTCTATTTCTACTGGTTCATGTCATTGTTATCTAAGGTTATCCAACTGAAAAGGAGAGGTACATGCAACAAAACATGTACAGACCAACACTACCTAACTCTGTTAGTATCGTCTGGCCGCGGTGACGCGTCGCCGACGGCAAGCCTCTTAGTCCCAGACACCATCGGTGGCTTCGAGCCCATCAACACTTTACAGAAGCAATCTCTTCGATGTCTTACAGAAACAGAGGTATGTAATGCATCTACTAAACGATGTACCCGACGCATCCTACTTCGGCAGCACAACAAAAGACAAAAATATGCACTAAGAGATGGTTACAGCCACCAACACATTGATGAAAAACATCTTGCACAGTGCAGCTAGAGGCAAAAAATCTGGCGGAGGCAAAAAGGCCACAAGAAAATCATCGGCCTAAGGCCCGGCCAAAACTCATGGGAGCAGTTCACGTAACGAAACAAGACGCTAAACAACCCACAACAAACCTCCCTCAAAATGAAAAACAACCCGCAACAAACAACATATATCATTAGAAGCATCCCATCTCTACTCCTAAAAAAAGCAAAAGTGAGTGGTCCGTCAATGGGATGGTTGTCCCTCCAGCCGATCTGGAGCGTCCGATTCACGAACCGCGTGTTCCAGCCGTCCATACCCGCACCCGCGCCCCTCCGCCGCTGCGATGGTCACCCCTCCAGCCGGTTTGGACCGTCCAATTCATCAACCGCGACTGCATGCCGTCCAATCCCACGCGCGCCCGCACCTCCAGCCGCTCTCCTCCCGCGCCTCCCGCGGCGGCCCCGCACGCCGCCATTGAAGATCTTGATGAGTTCTCCACCCTCCTGCAAGTCCCTCTCGTTTCTGAAACTGTGAACTGAGGCAGTAAGACCATTGCTGGCGGCATGACAATGAACGACGGGACCGCCTTTTGTGGTTCGGACACTAATGCCACAAAGCTGTCGGTCATTGAGAACGTTTTCAAGCTGAGAGGACAGCCTACCGAGATTGTCGACAACATGATGATCGACAATTAAGTGATCCGGCAAATATGTGCCTTGAGCATTACCTTTTGTTAAGATGAACCGAAAGCTATACTTGTTTCTATGCTATCATTAATCAAACATACCTTTGTTTATCGGTGTGTCTTCAAAAAGAAACCGTCTATACGTATCACAATTATTGACCTCGCTCGTCCCTGTCAGCATGATTAGTTGTGTCCATCGTCATACATTAGGTGTCTTGCATGTATTGTAAGAAAAAAACTGTTATGTTGTTTAAATTGGTTGGCTTTTCTCCTTGCCTCCGTAACCATGGTCAAGTCAATCAATCTCAAGATTGTAGCCCTATTACTTAAAAAAAGATTGTAGCCCTATTGAAAGTAAGAAGTTAATTTTTAATGTACAATATACTTATTTCATATTTATATTTGTTTTCATATTATTATTGTCATGCTTATTCCGATGTGTATCGTAATATAAATATTTTGTTGCCCGTAATATAAACAACCAACTACGACGTCAATAAAAAAATATACCGACCACAGGCGCGGCGAAGCGCGCGAGCCTACCTAGTATGCATACATGCCAGCCCAACTCAGCTGCCCCTCGTTGTGAGCCAAGACTCTTCCGTGAGACCTGGGCAGTGACGACTTCATTAATTAACCATGCTCTAAGCCGCACGAACATGCCGCTGGCAACTATAGTCGCCTACAGGAGCGACGCCAGCTGAATTTTAACAGCATTTGGATAGGAGACCTCGAGCATAAATAAACTATATAAATATCATAAATCTTAACCGCGGAGGAGAACAGGAGATGTGGGCGGATTGGGAACTCACACAAACCATAGATTTAGAAGTTCTTGGGCGAACAGAGAAGATGATGGGTGTGGTGTTTCACTTTTAGTTTTCAGTCTTTTGTTGCCTGATGGCTATTTCATCTCAGAATCTTACTGAATTTTATTTGCTTCTCGCTCAATTTTTCTTCACCATACGCTGCTACACCGGCATGATTCTATTCGTCCGGAAATCAACTGAAACTTAAACGACAATCACTCGACTGTTATGTAGTCACTACTTTCTTCTTGCTAGACTAGAGATGCCGTTAGGGATTTTGGAGTCTGATTTAAGCAATCAAGCCCACTATGCGCCGACGTCGCAGGCCAGGCCTTCAAGTTTGTCCGGTCTTTACACTACACCCCAACTTAAACAACAGTTAAACCACTGGGCCGAGATAGGCCCATAAGGTAAGATTTTTCTGCATTCTGGACCGTGATGGGTTCCAACGGCCCACAGTATTCTACCAAACAAGCTCTTAGAAATACTGAAGGATATAGAAAGTGAACTAAAGTCCTGAAGTTTACGACGAGATGGGGCATAATTTTGGCAATTTGTTTTCGGGTAAAAATCACGCTCATATAGTCATATATAAGACTTTAAACATTTTTTTCTTAAAAATAAAAATGATATAAATACCATTTTTCATTGTAGCTTGTTTTATTGCTAATAAAGATACTTAAAACATGTTTTATATTTTCGCATAAGACGAATGGCTAAGCCTTGTGTCAAAACCAACAGTTTATAAATACAACTATAGTACCATTATTTAGTAATAAATCTTGCCTTTTTTCAATTTATTAGGCACACCCAATCCCAAACCCTTTAATTTCTCGCTTGCCTCTAGGAAGCTTGTGACGCTAGTCTTCATCGTGGCTGTTTGGAGCATGCAGAACTATTGTCTCGATGGTGAGTCCTGGTCCAGGCGCCGACATGACTCCCCACTGACAGTCCTTCCCTTCCTTGCCGGCGTCTTCTTGCCGCCGCCGTCGCATCTCGTCGAGAACGAAGATGACCGTCGTGCCGCTCATGTTGCCGTACTCGCTCAGCACGTGCCGGCTCGCCGCGAGCTTCCCGGGCTCCAGACCGAGACCGGTCTCGTAGCTGTCCAGGACCGCGCGGCCGCCGGGGTGCACCGCCCAGAAGAGCCCGTTCCAGCCGCCGCCGCTCGCGTCGGGGAGGCCGAGCGGCGCCAGCGAGCCCGCCAGGCACCGCTCCACGCCGCCGCGGACAAGCGCCGGCACCTCGCCGGAGAGGCGGCTGCCGTCGCTGAGGCCGCTCTCGGTGAGACTCAGCACCACCTGCTGGTCCGTGCCCGGCAGCGTCGTCTGCGACGCGGACACCATGTGGAAGACCGGGCGCTCGGCGGGGCCCGCCGGGCCCGCGCCGACGACGGCCGCGCCGGCGCCGTCGCCGAACAGGGCCGCGACAACAAGGAAGTCGGAGCGGGCCGCGTCCGGCGGGGCGAACAGGTGGAGCGCCGCCTGCGTGCACGCCACGAGCACGCGCGCGCCGCGGTTGTTCTCGGCGATGTCCTTGGCGGCGCGGAGCGCGGCGAGGCCGGCGGAGCAGCCGTGGAGGAAGAGCAGCGTGCGGCGGACGGTGGGGCGGAGGCCGAGGAGCGCCGCCAGGCGGAGGTCTGCCCCGGGCTCGCCGAGGCCGGCGTTGGTGGCGACGACGAGGTGCGTGATGTCCGCCGCCGGGCGGCCCCAGCGCGAGATGGCCCGCGACGCCGACGCCGCGGCGAGGCCATGCGCGGCGTCCGCCGTGACGCCCTGCCGCGCGTCGAGCGACGGGGCGGCGGGGTCGATGATCTCCGGGTGGCCGGCGATCATCTCCTCGGTGTGGTGGAAATAGCGCTTCCTGATGCCTGATCTGTCGCCTATGTGCAGTGGGAAGAAGCAGCAGGAATATTTGTGAATTCTGATGGTTCAAAACTCAAACAATATGCTCTATTGAAACGATATCAATTGGCTACTGAAACATTTGGATTAATTGGGCTGAATGAATATAATTCACCCGTACATATTTTCTTCATCTTGGCTTTGAGGTCGGTGAGGTGGTCGCTCTTGGTGACGCGGAAGAACCAGTCGGTGAACTCGTCTTGCAGGACGCAGTTCTCCGGGTACGCCGTGCCGATGGCCAGAATAGCCGCGAGGCCATCGGCACGGTGTCTCTGATGGATGTCATGCAGGAGGCCGGGGAGCGGATGGGCACTTGCTGCCATGGCAACGTTCTTGGATGATGGGAAGCAACTGTGCTCGTCGTACGAAATCAGTCGATGCCTATACGACAGTGTATGTTACGACATGAGAAGATGCTCTTGTATATATGCAAACATAGACACACATCACACAAGTCACAACGCTAAAGTTCCATCCATCACATTCTCATGCATGCCGTTTAGGTGGCCGGCGGCTAACCGCCAACAACCACCTGCATCGCATTATCCCAGCCTCCAAGCAGCTTGGGCAATGAGCATTACTGCTAATTAACTGAGGTGAGTTGTACAAGGTCGCCGACCATGAAATCCATTGCAAGTCTTGAGTCTTCGCATGAAAACTATGCATGCCAAGAAAAATATAAAAAAAGGTCAGCATGTCGTCAACGGCCAACAGCTTTATAATTATAAGGGGCCAGTATTTTCGAAATTACTACTAAAAAGACGAAATAACGCTGCACATGGTTTAAATGAGATCGAGTTGAGGCACAGCCACTTGCTGGAGGACTACGGAGTATAGAAGGATTTAGACAAAATCCGTTCTAGAGAAAGAAGACGCGCTTTGATTCCACGTGAATGTGATTTCATAACTGTTGGATTCCAATCGGTGCAGTCTACCTCTCTTTTCGGCAAAATCATGTTTTATCTTTGATTCAATCATAGCATGCACCATGCTCTCCCACAGTCCCATCCCACCATCTCCAACAGCTCCTCACTGCTAGATCTACCATTGGCACCTAGGGATGCGAATGAAAACAATACTTTCAATTTCTGGAAACGTTTGAGATTTTACTAGTTTTGGGTTAAACAAAAAGCAAAGGAAAAAGTCCATTGAGCCTCCCTTAACTGTGGGCAAAGTCTGGATTTCCTCCCTAATAATGTATAAAACCGGGTATTCATACTCCCTCAACTCTAAAAACCGTTTGTTTTTCCACCCTAAATGGTATAGACGGTGGTTTTGACTGACGTGGTACTACATCAACCATCCTACGTGGCACTACATCGGCCTCGAGGACTTTAGGAAAATATAAAAGTGGTTCTAAAATATTTTTTCTAAGGTTTAAATACGTTTAGACTATCATAGTAATTTTAAACTAAATATAGACCATGTTTATAGAAAAAGAAAGATAATTTCATCTAAAATGAATCATATTTTAGGGTTGTACGTATAGATTTTCTCAAGAAAAATATTTTTATATTTTTTTGTAAGTCCATTTTACCATCTCAAATTATTTGTATAGTCTAATTTACATCCTCGAAGCTGATAGTTGAGGAAATCCAGACTTCATAGATAGTTGAGGGATCCATAATACCCGGTTTTATATATTAGAGAGGAAATCCAGACTTCATAGATAGTTGAGGGACCCATAATGGACTTTTTCCAGAAGCAAACCAATATGCAAACTATTTGAGCCGCATTTGCCGATGCGCCCAGCCCATGATCTTCAATGTCCCAGCAGCCCAGTGGACCAGCCGCTAGCCTTACCTAAAGCTCTCTATGCTTGCTGCCAGGGATGAAAACGATTACGGAAATTCCCGATTGACCGAGTTTTGTTTCCGAGATTTTTTTATTCCAATGAAACGGAAATGGTACATGTCGAAAAATGATACGAAAATGATAATGGATTTATACCGTCGAATAGCTCTATCGATCGAATTTAGTCAGAAATTTTCCGTTGGAATTTCGAATTCGGCCTAGTTAAATCATTAAGGCCCAAAATTCACAGCTATCCTTCTACTTCGTGTAAAATTTTCTTTGTCGCAAATGGAAATGAATCCCCACCCTATATAGCTTCATTGATTTTTATCAAAAATATACATGCATAAATGATATATAAATATGTAATAATGTTGGTTGTTGAAATTGGCCTACAAAGTTTTCGATTTGACGTTTTCGTTTTCGATATATCTACTTTTTCGTTATCGCTATCGTTTCCGAGTAAAAAAATATGGTTAGGAAATGATAATGAAAATTTTCGATTGTTTCTGACCGATTTCATCCCTACTGCTCTACCCAGCACCCTTTGTTCGTCTCTCTAGCACGGCCTGCCATCCCTAAAAAAAATAATAATCTAGCACGGCCTGCCTCCCACTGTAGCATACGGCGCGGCTGCGCCAGGAGGTAGGAGCTCACCATTATGTAGTTTTGTGTGTCTGTGATGTCTAAGGAACGATGATTTGTTCTCTTGGAATGCTATTGATATATGTTAAATAAAAAATTTAGAACTTGGTTGTGGTATGTCTTGATTCTTGATATTGTGTTATTTTCATGTGTTTATCGTTTTCGAAACTCCATTTTGATCGTTTTTGGTCATAACCATTGTGCTTTCCGATATTTTAGATAACTTCATTTCCGATATTTTAGAACACCGACACATTTAAGGGAAAAAGAAAGGGGGCCGCCCGCGCCTCTCTCCCGGAGGCGATGGGCGAAACCCTTCCGCCACCGCGCCGCCGAGAGCCCCAACCCTCGCGCTCCCCGCTCCGCCGCTGCCAGAGTGGCCCCGTTGGTGTCACCGGGCGGCCGCGGCGGGGCACTTCTCCTCCGCCGCAGATCTGGCGGTGAGTTTGCCGGTCGCCCCTCTTCTTCGATTCGCTTCCACGGGCGCTACGGCTCCGCGCGGGGTCGTTCGGTGCGACCTAGGCGGTCAAGGCCCGCGCGCTCCTTGCCCACGCCGGTGAGGGAGGCCGGTGGTCATCGAGGGACCTCCTGCTCGGGGTTGTGGTCGTGCTCTTCGGTCGATCCCATAGGGGGAGGGGCGGGGGGCGGCACCGCCGTGGATTTGAGGGCGTCGACAGTTGCTGGCATCTTCAGCCTTCGCGACGGGAGGGTGGGCTCCCCTCCTTGTCTTTGGCGTCGGCCTGGTGGCTGGTCTCCTGGCTGGGGCTTGCCGTCTGGTGCGGGGCGGGGCCCTGCTTGGTGGTGGCCCTGTGCCGCTGGTCATGCTCCTCCTCTACGGTGTGCCTGGGGCCCGGTGCCGTCTGCAGGCAGCGGGAGGGGAGAGGGGGGAACTGGTCCAGCTTTGGCGTCCCGACGATCCGGCTCTCTGGTGACGCCGTCTTCCCATCTCCATTGGGCTTTCTGATTTCGTACTACACGGTCCATGGATGCTTCAACTGGGCCTGATGGGTTTTGCCCCAAGATGGGGACTAATCCGGTATCCGGTGCCGGTGGTTCGCTCGGGGTTGCCCATAATTGAGGTGGGCGACTTCGGGTTGTCGCCGAGCTTGTGTCCCCCGGTTCATAGGAATTGGTGGCGGCCTTAGTTCTTATGGGATCGTGCGGGAATGGGTTGGCGACCTCGATGCGTAGGTGATGTTTGATAGCGTTCGAGTCGGAGCTAGTCTCCTCGGGGTCGGGTGGTGTTCTGCTAGCACAAGCTGCAGTCTGGCGGGCTGGATTGGGCAACGGTGTCTCCCTGCTGGGGTCGTTGCTTTGCGAACACCTCCTCTAGCGGTTGCAGTGGTCTCCGTGGTGAAAACCAAAAGTTGGCGTCGGCTCGGGGCCTTTGTCTTCCTGAAGGCGTTGTTTGGAGTTGCCCATGCGGGAAGTGTTGGACTCACTGGCGGTTCTCTCTTGCAGGTCTCTAATAAGTTTTCGGCCTTAAGGTGGTGTGTCGTGAGTGACTTCGGGTTGTCTCGGGCTTGTCGCCGAGAGGTTCTGTTATGGATTTGTAAGAAGTTGGGTGTTGTCAGCGGACTTGTGCTTCATTGTAAACTGGTAATTTCAGTATTTGACATGCTTTATATATAAAACCCGGTCTCGACCGTTTTGGTCAATACTGACACATTTATTTTTTTTTAAAATATAATTGATTTAATTTTTGAGAAAAATATGTAAAGATAAAACTGATTTGCCCATTTGCTGGTCATTTCCACCCCTATCACCAATCCATTTTGCACCCCGTCGTTCCCTACTACCCTCCCCCAGGGTCGCTGGAGAACCCCCCCCCCCCCCCAATACAAATACAAATGTTTGAACTTACTCAAGCTTGGAAAACGGTAGCTCGACCATTATATATAACAAATATTCTAAATTTATTTAATTCAATAAAATATTTAACAAACTTACAAACTCATCCACCTCCGGGTACACATGCATATGAACCTTTGCTAAGAAAGTTCTGCCACGGTTCTAGTTATTATAGTCACACCCAAACCAGGTCGCGCATCCTTGCCTGAAGCCGTATGATAAGCTAGTCTTCCTTCCTGCTCCCTGCGTTGTGAGCCCTGGCCCCAGCCCCGTCATGATCCCCCATTGCCAGTCCTTACCTTCCTTCTCACCATCTTGGCGGCGCCGCCGTATCTCATCCAGGACAAAGATGATCGTCGCCCCGAACATGTTACCGTACTCGCTGAGCACACGCCGGCTTGCCGCGAGCTTCCCGGCCTCCAGACCCAGGGCGGCCTCGTAGCTGTCCAAGACCACGCGGCTGCCAGGGTGCACCGCCCAGAAGAGGCCGTTCCAGCCGCCGTCACTGGCGTTCGGCTGCAGGCCGAGCGCCGCCATGGAGTCCGCCAGGCAGCGCTCGACGCCGCCGCGGATGAGCGCCGGCACCTCGACGGACAAGTGCACCCTCGCCGACACCGATCGCCACGGAGCGCTCCGTCCCCGGCAGCGTCGCCTGGGAGTACGACACGACGTGCAAGACGGGGCGCTCGACGGGGTCTGCCGGGCCGCCGGCGGCGCCGACGATGAGGGCGCCGGCGCCGTCGCTGAACAGGGTCATGGAGACGAGGGCGTCGGGGTCCGGGGCGCGGAACGGGAGGAGCACGGCGTGGGCGCAGGCCACGAGCACGCGAGCGCCGCGGTTGTTCTCGGCGATGTCCTTGGCGAGACCGATGGCGGCGAAGCCCGCCGAGCAGCCGTGCAGGTGCAGCAGGTTGCGGCGCACGGCGGGGCGGAGCCCCAGGAGCGCCGCCACGCGGAGGTCGGCGCCCGGCTCGTTGAGGCCGGAGTTGGTGGCGACGACGAGGTGCGTGATGTCGGCCGCCGGGCGGCCCCACTCCGCGATCGCCGTCGCCGCCGCGGCTGCGGCGAGCTCCGGCACGGCGGCCGCGGAGACGCGCAGCCGCGCGCCGAGCGACGGTGCCGCGCGGTCCAGGAACTCCGGGTGCCCGGCGATTGTCTCCTCGTTGTGGTGGAAATAGCGCTTCTTGATGCCAGATTTGTCACCTGAGAGACGCAACAATTTTACCTTGTGTGTAGTAAGAATAGACTACAACAAAAATATTCTCTTTATTAACGAGCAAGCTAAGGTTTTATCGATGAACTGAATGGAATTTTAGTAAATTCAGTACACATTCTCTTCATCTTGGCTTTGAGCTCGGCGAGGTGCTCGCTCTTGGTGACGCGGAAGTACCAGTCGGCGAACTGGTCCTGTAGAACGCAGTTCGCCGGAACCGCCGTGCCGATGGCCAGCACGGTGGCGGGGCCATCGGCACGTTGTGCCTGACGAAGCTCATTGAGGAGGGTGGCCGGTTGGGCGGTGGCAGCCATGGTGGTTGGTTGGGGATAAGCAGCTGAGCTCGTGTGACGTTACAACAATGTGCATGAGAATTAATTTGCTCATGTATATGCATGTACACACATATATATAAATCTACACACCGAATTAGAGTATCCGGTTTCATATGCTGTCTTGGCGCCCGGCCGGCTAACCGCTAACGACCATCACAACCTGCCCCATGGACCATGGTGTAATAAGTAGTAGGCACGGAATCGTCTCCAAGTATGTGTCTTCACGTGGAAACAATGCTCGAGCACGGCGTCTTAAATATGTTCAATTTGCTTATCTGCATTGGAGATGTATTTAGGATTTTCTTTCCATTTGAGATGCCTTGTTATTGTTGATGTACTCCACATTCAAATTTAAAATTAAATTACAACATTTATATGTCAATAGATTCGGTCATTTATATGTCAACATTTATCTGGAGAGTGATAAAGTTTCTTTTAATTTACCTTATCCATTAAATATTTTGCATATGTTTGATGGATGGTTTAATGGGGTAGACAAGAAAACAAAGCATCAATCTCTGTCAGGGGCGGCTGCATTCTGTTGGGCTATTTGAAAAAACCGAAATGATATTGTTTTTAACAATGCGAAAGTCTTTTTCCCAATGCAGATATTGTTCCGAGGGACTCACTGGGTCCGGTTTTGGGCGCTTATGCAAAGAGAGGAAGATTGACCACGTATCAACTCGGCTTGTCGTGCCTTTGAGTCTTTAATGATGGAGTTCTTTGTGTTCAATGGCTGGCTTAATAATAATAGACTTCCTGTTAGTTGAGCTGTTAGTGATGACTCGTTTGTTGGGTCGTCTTGGCTTAGTTCATTACTTTCTTGTTTTAAGAAACTCAAAATTGGTCGTGGTGTTTTGGTCTGAGACTTTGGACACCTACATGTATCAATCGATACAGGTGTTAGAATATTAATAGATATTCCCTTTTCTAAAAATAGATTCGGTTGTTTCTCTTACCCGGAAGGATCAAACGGTGATTCGTGCAGCCTCCTTCTTCCCCGGTGACTTTTTTCTCTGGCAAGGGGCAGCTACGATGAACATAGTTCTTGCTAGGGGGTCCGGGGTTGGGATGCTTACAGCTATAGAGGAAATAACATTGGATGAGATCGTCGTCCCAGCAACGGAGGCGGGCAGTGTGTAAACTAGCAGGTGTGCCAGGCAGGGCGGTAGAAGCAGGGTTCAAAATTTCAGCAATTTTTTGCTGAGATTTCGTGAAATTTGGTATTTTTGGCAGTAAATGAAAAATACACTTAGCAAGCCTTGTTGTAGTGGTGGGAGACCCATCCTGGTGAACTAAAGGTCTAAAATTCAAGTTCCTGCTCTAAATTCTCTTTTTTGGACATTTTTGTCTCAATGACGGGTGGCCGGTGGGGCAACCTCTATAGAATAGAATTAAAAAAAAAACTAAAATGCAGCAAAGGGGTCCGAAGTTGCACCATAGCTCTCAACAAAATGGAAGCAAACCACTGAACTATAACCATTCTTATGATTATTAGAATAAACTTAAATTGTAATTTTTCTTCAACAAATTTGACAAAAATTTCACTAATTTCGTTGATTCCGCTGCTCACCGAAAATTTACCAAAAACAAAATCGAAAGCCTTGGGCCGAAAGGCGGTTGGGAACAGCCTGTAGTGGCATCACATTGGCTAGATTAGCATGAGAGCAATTGCGACGAGAAGAGGGGGTTGTTCATTTTAACTTTTGTTATCAGATACGAGACACATCCAAACTGAAAATTCACTAGGTTACGTACCGTGAAGAAAACATTAATACCATCTTATTTCCGATCAACTAGAATGTTTGCCTTTCTTGAGATGTGATTTGCAACGTATGTTGGCACGTGTACGACCCACATGCATTGCATGTACCTAGGTACATATCCCACATTTTGATGTCCATACCATCACCTGTTGATACTGCGCCTTTGACACCATCCATATCCACGTTTGACCGTACCAAAGAAGAATTCAGATCACGAAGATTTATCAGCTCATGGTGTACTTTAGCTGGTTTCATGGTTTGCATCGACAATGTAAACAATCATAGAAACAATGTTGTCCAAACTCATCTAAATTTATTGGTACACTACAACAAATACCATCTTTTGTGACAAATACGTGATGACATTCGACGTATTCATCGTTATCATGTTTGGTTTTGTGACGTTTTATATCATACAACACAACTTAGCGATAAAATTGAAGTGTTCATTATTAAGAGTAACTAAGAATTGTCACAAACTATTACAAAGCCAAAATCGTAACGAATTTTGTTTTGTCGTTAAGTAAAACTGTTAAACGTCATAAATTTTTAAAAGAAAAAGACAAGACTAGAGTGGGTTCCACTACCACTTGAACAAGTGGGCCCAAACTGTCAACATGGGTCTCACATAGTTTTCTTCCCTACCCTTTTTGTTTACTTTCCGGCCCCTTTGTCTTTCTTTTCGACCCAGCCAAGTGGGCTGGACAACGCCCTTTCTATTTGTCATTTAAGATATTTATGACAATTTTATGGATCCAAAATATATTGTCACGTCAGATTATAGAATTTTCAGACCACATTTAGATATTATTTCAATTATTCTAAGTTAATTTGAACATATGAATTTAAATTATCCCTAGATTATAATTGAAATTTTAGACTCCTACAAGACAATTATGTACAATTTATTACATATAAAAATATATTGATGTATATAACATAATTATTTTAATATGTTACTTTACTTTGGTGCAATAAAATAAAAAAGAAGAAAGAAAAATAAATTTGAGAATCAAACACGTGACCTGTGCATCCAGAGATAGAAGTTCTACCACTGTGCTGCTCGGCAAGTTGGTAGAATGTGGGAATCAATACATTTAGTAATCGTCCTAGTGTTTATTGAAATCGTTCTACTGTTTATTGAAATAGACGGCAAAAATAGGTGATGCACACGGAAATGGAACTGTGACCCCTAGCTATACATGTGGAAGGCTTACCACTACACCACCTTTTACTTCCTTTTATATCATTCTTTGCTCCTCAGGTCATACGGTCAGCCTCCCGAGCGGCAGACCAGTGGACCACCCTGCCCGCCCGCCCGCCGAGCCATAGCATGCCGTGCGGATGCGATGTGAGGACACAGGGTTCGAACCAGCCACCGATGCATAGCAATTTCGCGCCATGCCACCGAGCCAATCGAATGGATGTGTAATATTTGAGGTGGAAATTTCTATATACAATACGACGTCTCGCGACCACGTGGCAGCAGCAGATTGGTTGAACTGCTTCGTCACGTATGCCGTGCGGATGCGTTAGGTCACATGGCGCCGTGGATCCGTTCCCAACGCCATCGTTGATGGGATCGCCCCCCGTTGTTGGTGAGATCGCCCCCTCACCGCCGTCGAGCAAAGAGACTTGTTCGGAAGACCCGATAGTTGTTGTATTATTTTCCAGACCCCAGTACAAGATTTTTATTTTCCGTCGGTTTTGGCCCAAACAAAGGGTAAAATTAGTGACAGAACCGGTCATCCAAGCAGCATTTCCGGTTCAGATCGGGAAAAAAATAAGCTCCTGTAATTTACAAGAGTTTTGGACCAATTACCAGACTTCCAAGTTCCAAACAGGGCCCAAGTGTGTTTTGATACCAGCCCTTGATGAAAATCATTCAGCAGGTAGGGCGCTACTGAAAAAAGATCCCAACTTCAGGAGCATCAACCTCACCGTGTCCTCAAATGAAAGCTGGACTACCTCAAGAAGCAGTGCTAGCTAGGAAATCATATCATCCAGCCAGCTATTGAGGCCCAAAAGTTCTCCTAAAGTTGAGGCTGCAACAAGCTTAATTGGGGCCTTGGGCAACAGAAGTTTGAGGCCCAAAAGTTCTCCTGAAGTTGAGGCTGCAACAAGCTCAATTGGGGCCTGTTTGGAACTTGGAATGAACAGTGTTCGGCTGGTAGAATGAATAGTATTGTGTGAGAGAAAATAAGTCGAAACAAGTCGAAATAAGTCAAGCCTAGGTCAGCCGAACAGGCTTGTTCTAAACAATTTGCAAAACATGTGTACTCCCAAAGGCGTCCATTTCACGGTGTCATAATCAAACCGTCGTCGATCATGTTTCAAAAGTGGCGCGCAACACATGTACGTTTTCCCTCGATCAGACTAAACCCATCCCATCATGCGTTAAATTAACCATCCAGCAGTTCACCAGCCACCTACCCAGCACGAACTTGTGCGCAGGATACAAATATATATCCAATATATAAATAGGTTCTCTTAGTCTTGCTGCTGCTTCTCATCCGGCTACCATGGCTACAGCTGCCAATCTCGCCGCCGTTCTCCACGACTCCGCGGCCGTGTTGGCCATCGGCACAGCCAACCCGGCGAACTTCCTGCACCAGGACGCGTACCCCGACTGGTACTTCCGCGTCACCAAAAGCGATCACCTCACCACGCTCAAGAACAAACTGAAGAGAATATGTACTGATCACTATATATAACCAAGATTTGCTGACCATGATTTCCCGGAATTTGCAGTTAATCTGTACATGCTTCATGTGCATATGCTGCAGGCGAGAAATCCGGGGTCAGGAAGCGTCATTTCTACTACACCGAGGACACGTTCGCCGGCCACCCGGAGTTCCTGGACCGCGCCGTGCCGTCGCTGGACGCGCGCCTCGGTATCACTTCGGACGTCGTGCCGGAGCTCGCCGCGGCGGCGGCGGCGGCGGCGATCGCCGAGTGGGGCCGCCCCGCCGCCGACATCACCCACCTCGTGGTGACCACCAACTCCACCGCCCACGCGCCGGGCGCCGACCTCCGCCTGGCGGCGCTCCTCGGCCTCCGCCCGGCCACGCAGCGCACCCTGCTCTGCTTCCACGGCTGCTTCGGCGGCTGCAGCGCGCTCCGCGTCGCCAAGGACCTCGCCGAGAGCAACCGCGGCGCGCGCGTGCTTGTCGCCGGCAGCGACGTCGCCACGACGCTGTCGTTCCGCGGCCCAGAGGCGGCCCATCCGGACGCCCTCGTCGGGGCGGCGCTGTTCGGCGACGGCGCCGGCGCCATCATCATCGGCTCCGGCCCGGCGCACCCGGCCGAGCGCCCCGTGTTCCACATGGTGTCCGCCGCGCAGGCGACGCTGCCGGCGACGGAGCGCGCGCTGACGGCGCAGCTCACCGAAAGCGGCCTCGACATCCGGCTGTCCCCCAATATCCCGGCGATTATCGGCGGCGGCATCGAGGGGTGCCTGGCGGACGTGCTGGCGCCGCTGGGCCTCGCCGGCGTCGGCTGGAACGGCCTCTTCTGGGCCGTCCACCCCGGCGGCCCCGCCATCCTGGACAGCTGCGAGGCAGCGCTCGGCTTAGAGCCCGGGAAGCTGGCAGCGTCCCGGCACGTGCTGAGGGAGTACGGCAACATGGTCAGCCCGACGGTGATGTTTGTTCTCGACGAGATACGGCGGCGCCGCCGAGATGGTGGTGAGCACGAGGAAGAGGACGTGTCTGGTTGCGAGTGGGGGGTCATGCTGGGCATCGGCCCTGGGGTCACCGTTGAGATGATGGTGCTGCACGCTGCCGGCAAAAACCGGTACTAGTTTTATCAGTCATCGCAGGTTACTACCGAAGGTACTGAACACCGTTCAAAATAAAGGTCAGGTCATGTATCGATATCGCTAATAAAAGTGTTTGTGCCAGTTTATAGCTCAAATCAAAACTATTTTTTTTTTCATGTGGACTTGTAAAATTCAGTAAACGAATGCCAAAAAGACTACGTTTTCGTAAAGATTCTAGGTTTGAGTTCTCCAGCGCAGGGGTGCTCATATTTTCAACTAATACTCTGGTGGCTTGGTATCGAGGAATGTGGTCAGCTTTACGAATCTCAGGATCTGTATCAGAACCATATCAATGCTATGTTTATTTCCATCTCCTACATTTTGGAGCATACACGGTTCTGGCATGGCGTCCTGTTCCTATATCTTGTAATATAACTAACTCCAGGTCGGATTAGTGGACTAGTCACACCAAATGAACAACTCAGGGCAAGTACAACCGTGCAGACAGCTTGCTGTCTTTTTAGCCAAACAGACAGCTTAAACAGACAGCTTGTACAATGGGTTGTCTGTTTGGTTGTCTGCAGAGTGTTTAATTCAATCTTTGACACGCAAATCATGATGATCTAGTGCATACTTGATCTTTGTAGCCATTTTGTTACATACATGTGACACACAAATCAGTTCACATGGCTCTAGTTCTCACGGCAAAACAAAATCTGACCCATCAGGCCACTTGATCAGCACACGAGTTCACATGATATTTCACTACCAGATAGCACAACAGCTCTGGTTCTCACGGCATTTTACAAAAAATAAAACAAAGACTTGGTGTAGCCACTTCACTGCAACTGAACTCACCACTTTGATCAACCACTTGATCAGCAAAATTCATGGGTGATCACTCCACCTGCAAAAATGAATTGGAAAGAGACATAGATCAGCAGCCACTACATTCATCTATATGTACACACACTATAGCCATTAGCAAGTATTGGACAGAGACATAGATCATCAGCAGCAAAAGTTAATTGGCAGACAGAGACCGAGATAGAGAGCAGCAGCTGACAGATTCACATAGCATATAGACTGACAGGCATACAGATTCAGATAGCTGCTAACTTTCACATGTGAACAGCAACAGTTTAAACTGACAGCTAACTTGATAGATGTGAGCAGCAAATAATTATCAGCATAACTTAATGCACAGATAACTTTCAGATGTGCCACAGCAACAGGTTTAAGCCACATTCAGAGACCAACATGTAAACAATAGATTAGCATAGCATAGAGAAGTAAAAATGAAACTCACCTTAATTGTCAGCAAATAATTTTTTTTTCAAAAAATTCAATGTATTTCCATGGTCAACCTTTTCTTCATCGGACATTAGAATTGAGTCAACTGAAAGAAGGCGGTTATATGTCTCTCATACATCCTAGCTTCAACTTCTAATTTTCTTGCCTCTCTTTGTACCTTTGCTGCCTCCATTTGCTCCTTTGCTGCAAGATGGGCTGAATATAATTTGTGAAGCCTCCAGGAGGTGTTGCAGTGTTTCCCCTGCAATCAGGATATGCAAATAACATTTAATCATTGTCTAATCTGCAGATTTTTAGCAAACTCGGGATATACTTGTATATATGTTCATGGTAGCCTGAAATTCAATCAAAGTGCTCTAGCATAAAGGATATTGTGAAATTTACATCACATATCTGAATTTTACCAAGTGCAGACCACAGTCTGTTTGTTCTGCAAAATACATCTATTTATGCAGACTAAGTGCATACCACAATGCAAAATACATCTATTTGTCACATATCTGGATATCTGAATTTTACCAAGTACATATCACAGGCTATTGCTACAGCATGTTACATGGAGAACACAAGCAATTCAGATCACATCTTAAAATAGAGCACACTGTACTGGCTTTGATAAGGCACACAAAATTCCATTTTACATGAAAAAATTGGCTGATACCGATCACAAGCAATTTGATATGTCTAATAACTGGATCAGCTGTGCTATTGCAAACAAATGGCTGACAAACCTGACTACGTCCACTACAGCGAACTACTGGATCATCAGTAAAGCAAAATTGAGAGTGAGTACCATGTGGCGGGATCTGAAGAATGATAATCCCATTGTCCGGCGTTGCTGAAGAAGGCGTCTCCGTTCCCGTTGAAGAAGCAGCTGCCGTCGGTGAAGGACCTTGGTGGTGGACTTGCCACCCAGCCTGAACTGCTCTGCTCCGACCCAATCGGCACCTGAGCTCCATCCTGGGCCTTCCGCATCGGCGCCGTCGTACCCGTCCGCATCGGCGCCGCCGCTGCAGCTGCCTTGCGCTTCCAAGCCACATCCAACTTCAGCAGATCTTGCATCGTCGTCGCCGCCACCGCCGCCGCCTCCTTCCGTGGCTTCCGCGACATGGTGATGGTGGAGATCACCTAGGGTTGGAGGGCCGACGCAAGATGAGGATTTAAGAAGAGCGGGAGAGATTGCGCGAGCGAGGAAGGCGCGTACCTTTGGCGCGAAATGAATCCCCCGCGGGCGCGCAGTGGATCCGGCGCCGCCGTCGACTCCCCGCAGCAAGGTGTACAACGGGCTTCGTCGCCGATGAGTCGCCTTGGAGCACGAGCGGAGGTCGTAGTCACACGAGACGCCGAGTACGCTGTCGCGGAGGCCGTGCGGGGGTGTTTTCGCAAAAACAGCAGTGCATGTCGACGGCAGTCGACGGGCGTTGTACGTGCCCTCATGCATTATTTTCATACTCCTTCCGGTTCAGTATTAGAAGTCCTTTAAGACAGCGACATAGTCACTAAAGCACAACTTTGACTTCTATTTTCTATAAACATATTTCTTAAAAAAATATATTTGTATATTTTTATAAAAGTAATTTTCAAGACCAATCTATTTATATAATTTTGACATTTCCAAACTCAACGACTTAAATGTTATTCATGATTTATATTCCCAATGTTTGACTCAAACTTTGTATAGAAGGACTTCTAATACTAAACCAGAGGGAGTATGAAAACATACACATGATTGTTTCCTGTCTAGCGTCCAGGACGACCATGAGCATATCCACCTTAGGGGCCTAGTAATCCAATTATCATTAAATACGGTATGACACGTAAGCAAATCTAATGAAATTGAGTGTACACTATTTTCAAAACTTGAAAATTATATTATTCCACATTGCCATTGGGGACAAAAGTTTCATTGTAGGCTTGTAGGCAACGATTCTTCAGTCGCTACCAGACCGGACAAGCCCTCGGTTTTGAGAATGAAACATCTCACTAGGACTGCCCTAATAATCCAACCTTTTGATTGAGAAACACATTCGGATCTTAAAAGAAGGATAGCTTAGACATTGCCAAGCTTGTTAAACACTAGTAAGAACCAGTAGTCTCCAAAGAGAGGTGTTTAACTATATGCATGTAAAAAATAAATCGTATGTTATTGGATCTTCCTACTCCTGAATTGTTGTCCACGTTTTAATGATATTTGAGATTCAATTTGCGAGCCTTTCAAGATTTGACACCCATATCACAATGACATGTGGGGTCATCCTGAGTCAATGACATGCGGGTTAGGGTGTCAAATCTTGAAAGGCTTACGAATTTTATGTCAATTCTTAAAATTTCTCCAATTAGAATATGCTAGAGGAGTTAGTTATTTTTCAATATTATGCTGATGTGCAAGTGTGGCTTAAATCAAATTCAAGGTGTTGAAGAGGCCGAGCTTGACTCAATCTACAGGGGTGGCCAGTCCATGGAAACAAACACTAAATATCTATCTATTGTGCCATTTTTAGCGTGGCTTAAATCAAATTCACCTTTGTCTGAAGTAAGCTCCACCAATCGAACTACTCCCTCCGTCCCAAAAAAGAAGACGTTTTAGAAATTTTAGGACAGATTTAGGAGAAAGTAAAATGACCTTGCCCCTAATTATTAGCCATATTTGACATTAATTGGTTGTTGCATGCACATGCACTTGCTAAATATAGTAGAATGAGTTGTTTTTTGGACAAATTTTGAATCTTAGAGTGTCTTCTTTTTTGGGACGGAGGGAGTATACAATATCCCCCAATGTTTTTTGTTACAAATCTTCAATAATGTTACCTTTTCCCATTTGCAAACGGACACATATGACTAAACTCGTGTCTAGATCACTCAAACGCATGCAGTCCACATTTCAAAGTTTTGTTGCTTGTTATCAGAAGAAGTACAAGTTCAATATTGCCACCGGTCTCCAAGGCTCCAACCAACTGATCTGAATGGATGTCGCCTCTGGCTGAATTGTGATTCACAAGCTGCACTTGCGTCCGTGCAATGTGCACTCGAGCACGGTGCACGCGTCGTGTACTGTATAAAGACCGGGACCTCAGTTTTCAAAAAAAAAAAAACAAAAAAGGCCTGGACCTCCCCAAAGCTCAAGGATTAGCAACCTCATGTCTCTGGTCTGTGCAGCCCTCCAACCGACTCTGCACATCGGGCTCCACCGACATGATCGTCACCGCCCTCCGGCCAACCAGGCGGTGGTCGCCAGACGCAATGTGTTGACGCTTTTTCTGGCCAACACACGCGAGCGCCGAATCGCGCAAACGAAGAAACGATGAACTCGCCGCAGCTCCACCCAAACCGGTCAGACCGGTTTAGGGATCCGGTCAGACCGGTTTCCCTCGGGAACTTTGGGATGAACCTAAAATCACCACCTCGGGAGGGACCCCGTCGGAGATGGCGCGCCTAGGGTTGCTCTGAGATCGGTCAGGCCACTCAGAACCTCCTTGAACGCCGTAGAGACAAGCAAGGAAAGCAAAGGGGTTGGAAAAGCTAGGGTTTGGAGATAAAAAGTAGAAAATATATTGATTGATCGATTGGATGATAACTCAATCGGCCATGGCCCTTTATATTTATAGGGTGGGGAGGTCTTGCCCCGCACGGAATCCTTTTACAATTTGTAAACAACTAGGACTCCTAATTCTACTCCAACTCGGATCCAAACCGGTCAGACCGCTCTGGCAAACCGGTCAGACCGGTTTGGCTGTTGCCAGATCGGCTACAGGGAAACCGGTCTGACCGCTTCCTGAGGTCGGTCTGACCGGTTTGCGTGTCTTGCCACTTTTGGGTGCGAACATATGCCCCCCTGTTTTCTAGTAAATTTTATGCACTAGAAAACACGCTAAGGTCGATGTTTACAGAATTCACCGGCCATTTTATCCTAAGGACGATTCCCAACATGAATCGGCTATATCCTATCAAGCACTTTGCCAAACACTTGGATGAAACTTCTTCAAGTATCTCCCATTGAGAGCTCTAGGTAATTGTTGACCTTGTAAGGTTTCCACCATATAAGAATTTCCTGAACAAACCTTCATAATCTTGAAAGGACCCTCCCAACTTGGAGACCATTTGCCAAACTTGTTACTCTTCATCCCTATGGGCAAAACTGTCTTCCAAACCAAATCACCTACTTGAAAGGATTTGAGTTTTACTTTTTTGTTGTATGTTCTCGCCACTCGCCTCTTATCTTTCTCAATCTCTTCCAAAGCCTCCAAACGCTTGTCAGTCACTTCATCAATATTGTCCATCATCAAAGCATAATATGTATCAAAATTAAGATTATTTTGCTTTGCAAGCCTATATGCGCCAAGATTCACCTCTACAGGTAAAACAGCCTCTTGACCATACACAAGCTCAAATGGAGTAACTTTGGTAGCACCATGTTTAGAAATACGATTAGCCCATAAAGCTTCAGATAATACCTCATGCCATCTTTTAGGATGATCTTCTACCTTCTTCTTGATGAGCTTTATCAAAGTCTTATTGCTAGATTCTGCTTGACCATTGGTTTGAGCATAATATGGAGAGGAATTGAGAAGCTTAATACCATAGGAATTGACAAATTCATGCACCTCTTTAGATATGAATGAAGTCCCTTGATCCGTAGTCAAAGTTTGTGGAATGCCAAACCTATGTATAATATTTTCTCTGATAAACTCAATTACCTCTCTATGTGTCATATTCTTCAAAGGAACTGCTTCCGTCCATTTGGTAAAGTAATCAGTTGCTACAATCACAAAACAATGGCCTTTTGTCGAAGAAGGATGAATTTTTCCAACAAAGTCTAACCCCCATCCCCGGAAAGGCCAAGGTTTGATAATTGGATGCATCATTGCCGCTGGTACCAACTGAATATCTCCATGTTTCTGACACTCCTCACATCCTTTGTAGTATTTAAAACAATCGGCTATCATCTTGGGCCAATAGAAACAAGCTCTCCTAAGGAGCCACTTCATCTTGGGAGCCGATTGGTGAGTACCACAAATTCCTTCATGAACCTCTGCCATAGCCAACCTAGCTTGATCAAGACCCAAACATTTCAAAAGCAAGTCATCAATCGTCCGACGATACAACTCATCACCATCCAAAACGAACTTGAGAGCCCACCGTCGAATTTTTCTGTCAACTGTACTACTAGGATTTTGTAAATAACTAATCAGAGGCCTTCTCCAATCATCTACTTCGTCTTGATTGCAAAGAACACCCGAAGTAGCATCTTCACCAGACAACCGGTCAGACCGGTTCTCTAAAGCGGTCAGACCGGTTGAACCGGTCAGACCGGTTTAAGGAAGCGGTGCGACCGGTTCCTCCAGAACAGAACACTCGGCTTCTAAAAACACCGGTCTTTGTTCTTGAAAATTTCTTTTCTGAACATTATAACCAGATGCTTGCTGAGCCAGAGCATTTGCCTTTGGATTCCTTTCTCGTGGTACATGACGAATCACAAATTCATCGAAACAAGATATAATATCAAAGCATCTATCGAGATATGCATTTAAAAATCCATCCAAGCATTGACATACCTTAGAAACTTGTTGTACCACCAGCAAAGAATCACCATAAGCTTCCACATGCTTTACTCCCATGTCATGCAAAATTCCCAATCCGAATAGAAGAGCTTCATACTCGACTTGGTTATTAGTACATTTATGATCTAATCGGTTAAGTGCTTCAAAAATAGCCCCATGTGGAGAAGTAATAACAATTCCAATACCACAACCACTTTTGCAAACCGATCCATCAAAATGCAATTTCCATGGAGTGAAAGTAACATAACCGACATTTAAATCAAGTTGCTTATCTACTCTATGTCCCACAATAAAGTCGGCTACTATTTGACCTTTCATTGAAGTTAATGGCTCACAATGTAAATCATATTCAACTAAAGCATAAGCCCATTTGCCGACTCTACCACTTAGAATTGGTTTATGCAACATGTATTTAATTATGTCGGTTTGACATGCGACTATACAAGTACTTGGTAAAAGATAATGCCTCAACTTGGTACAAGTATGATATAATGATAAACATAATTTTTCAATAAATGTGTACCTTGTTTCAGCATCCAATAATCTTCTACTCTCGTATGCAACCACATGTTCCTTTCCTTCGGTTTCTTGAGTCAAAACACCTCCAATGACATTTTCTTCCGCCGCCACATACAACTTGAATGGAACTCCACTCCTAGGCGCTTGAAGGACGGGTGGCGAAGATAAATATTGCTTGATCTCATCAAATGCTTCTTGTTGTTTTGCCCCCCAAGTGAAATCAATGTCATTCTTCAACCGAAGTAAAGGAGTAAAAGCATTCACCTTCCCGGACAAATTACAAATGAACCTTCTCAAATAATTTACTTTGCCCAAGAACCTTTGCAACTCCTTCTTGCAAGTAGGAGCCTTCACATTGTTAATAGCTTCAATCTTCTTAGGATCTATCTCTATGCCTTTTTCATGTACAACAAATCCCAAGAACTTTCCAGCCGATACACCAAAAGCACATTTGAGTGGATTCATTTTCAATTTATATCGACGCATTCTTTCAAATGCAAGTCTCAAATCAGCCAAATGAGAATCTACTCCAGCCGATTTGACAACAATATCATCAATATAAACTTCTACTATAATGCCAAGCAAGTCATGAAAAATCAAATTCATAGCTCTTTGATATGTAGCACCGGCATTCTTTAAACCAAAAGTCATTACTACCCACTCAAATAAACCAACAAAACCTGGACATAGAAAGGCCGTTTTGGCTATATCCTCTTCGGCCATAAATATTTGATTATAACCAGCATTACCATCAAGAAAACTAAGAATCCTATGTCCAGATGCGGCATTAACAAGAAAATCGGCTATAGGCATAGGATATTCATCTTTAGGAGTAGCTCTATTAAGATCTCTAAAATCAATGCAAACACGAAGCTTTTTTGTTCCTTTCTTTTCAACAGGCACAATATTAGAGATCCAATTAGCATATCGACAAGGCCTAATAAATTTAGCATCTAGCAACCGATTGATTTCTTCTTTCACTCGGTCATAAATATCAGGATTAAAGTTTCTACGAGATTGTTTAAAAGGCCTAAAACCAGGTTTAATGGGCAAACGATGCTCAACCAAATCACGACTTAAACCAGGCATTTCATTGTAACTCCATGCAAAACAATCAACATACTCCTTTAATAGCTTTATTAACTCAGATTTAAACAAAGGATCAAGATTCTTGTTTACAAATGTCGGCCTAGGCACAATACCATCACCAATATCAACCTCCTCTAGAGGATCAGCCGACGTAAACCCTTGTCCCAATTTGCTTAAATCATCAAAATCTTCAATGGCCTCGCACATATCGTTCTTATGCGCCCGATAGTGCTCACGCCTCTGCTGTAACCATTCTAGATTCGGATCCATCAAATCATAAGAGATGGTATGGCCAGATCTCCAATCGGCCTCATAACAGCAGTAGCAAAGCCATCTTTAGTGCAACCAATGATCTCACAATCAGATAAATCTAAACCAGATAAACACTTAAGATTTTCATGATCATTCATGGTAGAACTATCGGCCACTGCAACACAAGCCGATGCATCTCCATGAACAACCTCTACTTCATCATCTATCCATTGAATTAAAAATTGATGCAAAGTAGAAGGCACACATTGGTTTGCATGAATCCAATCACGACCAAGGATTAAACTGTAGTTACCTTGTGTCTCAACGACGAAGAATGCAGTGGCCAAAGTCTTGCTCCCAATAGTAAGCTCCATAGAAGCAACTCCCTTGGCGCCCATAGGCTCACCCCCTCCAACGCCGCTGATGGTCATGTTGGTCTTGATCAACTCATCATCTGATCCTCCCAGCTTCTTGAACAGAGAATATGGCATCAAGTTAACTATCGCCCCTCCATCCACTAGCATGCGAGAGATAGGCTTCCCATTGATATGACCCTTCATGTATAAAGCCTTCAGATGACTATCATCAGCTTTGGGCTTCTGGAAAATAGCCTCCTTTGGACCAAAATCGAGTTGAGCAACGCTTTCTTCTGATAACACATAACCATCCATAGACATATGAATTACGTTAAGCTCAAAATTTGTATGTTCAGGAGAAAAACCATAATCAACAAGCTCTTCATCGTCCTCTAAAGTAGATACCGATGATAGCTTGCCATCACAAACCATAGGAGAAGGAGAAGAAAAACCGGGTGGCGCGTCGGGCAAAGCGGTCTGACCGCTTTCGTCAACCGGTCTGACCGACTCCTGAACCGGTCTGACCGGTTCTGTCTGAGAGCTGGTTTTAGCTTTCCATTCTTTTCCTTGTGGAATCATGGGCCTGTACTTGTTGAAAGCTTCGTCCCTCTGCTTCTCTAGCTCTTTCTCCTTCATCTCCTGAAACCTTAATCGCTGAAGCTTCCTCCTTTGAGTATGAGATAAACCAGGAGGACACCATCTTGGCAAAAAGTATTTGGAGTTGGAACCACTCCCACTGGCTTCACCATCAGCAACAGAATCTTTCTGAATCGGTGTCTTAACCTGATTGTCCGTGACAATCGGTCCTTTGCCACCGTTTCCAAGGGGAACATTTATCAACCCAATCTGAATAACATCTTGATTTGTAGTCCTTTCTGGGTCAATAACCATCTTATGCACCTCCTCACACTACTTTGGCTTGTAAACTTGCTTCATAGGAGGTTTTGCCGATTTCTCAAGGAAACCGGTCTGACCGGTTTGTGGAACCGGTCTGACCGGTTGGGTCTGGTGACCCTGACCAGATTGGCAAGGTGCCAAACGGTCCTGTCTAGGTCTTGAGATCCTGTCTAATGCTGGCCTTCGCGGTCCTCCCCATCCATGTTGAAAAGATTGCTGATATGGCACCCACATCACTCCATTATCATCATAAACTGGACGGGGTGAACATGGACTTGGTGCCTCCCATTGCTGAACAAAATTCCTCTTTGGCTGAGGATATTCTTCTTGATATGGAGGCACTCTCAATCTCTTTTTTACCGGCCGATCACTTGTAACGGCCTTTTGCTTGGAGTACTTGTCAAATAACATATCAAAGGTGACCTTTGGCCTAATTGTACTCCCCTGATTCTTTGCAACATTGAGTTTCCAGTTTCCAATCTCCGGACGGCTCGGTTTAATCATTTTTGGACGACCTGGGGAAAAACCGGTCTGACCGCCTTCCCCAACCGGTCTGACCGGTTTGGCCTGTACAGGCTCAAACGGTCTCTGCTCGGTGGGAACGGTCGACCCTTGCCCCCCATGTTCAAAGGCCCTCACAGTGACCTTAAATGTCTCCCTGCCATCTGGAGTTGTCTCACATGCAACTTCTCGAACCAACTCTTTTCCCCTGAAATCAGATTTTGCTTCACCAATCACAACATTCTTTCCCTTGGTTGCTTCGGCTTGATGCGGCCGAACTAAGACCTTAGGCTGCTGCAAATCCATGGTATTGACAAGGAAAGGAGTTTTGTCCACTTGCATCTCATGAAATGTCAAACGACCTTCATTTATGGCCGATTGAACCTGTCGACGAAACACATTGCAATCATTAGTGGCATGAGAATACGTATTATGAAACTTGCAATATGCACGCCTTTTCAATTCTTCAAGTGGAGGTAATTTATGAGATAATTTGATATTTCTAGATTTAAGCAATTCATCAAAAATACGATCACACTTGGAAACATCAAATGTAAACTTAACCTCTTCTTGCCGACCTTTGTTAACCGGCTTAAGTGATGTACAAGAGTAAGTTTTTTCTTTAGAGGGCCATACAAATTCAGCAGCAAGCACTTCTCTATCACTATCACTCGAATCATCAGACTCATAATCAATTATATGAACATTGGAACGACGTGATCTAGAAGTATCTCTTTCTTTTTCTTTATTCATTCGGTTTTCAACAATTAAAGCTCTAATTTGAACTTGTGCAACCGAAAGAAAATCAGAACCCTCTATTTTATCTCTTATGGACGATCTCAAACCTTTTAAGCAAATATCAGCAAGGTCCATATCAGTGATTGACAAATTGAAACAACGGTTTTTAGTTTCTTTAAATCTTTTAATGTAAGCAGAAACAGTTTCATCTCTACTTTGTCTAACCGATGTCAAATCTGTCAATTTCAATTGCAAGCTCCCACTATAAAAGTGATCATGAAATTTACGCTCTAACATATCCCAAGATATAATAGAACCGGGAGCAAGTGAAGAAAACCAAGCAAAAGCGGTGCCAGTCAATGATAAAGAAAATAAACGCACTTTAAGAGCATTATAAGCACCCGCTTCTCCTAGTTGAGCTATGTATTGACTAATATGTTCCCACGTGGTTCGGTCATCATCTCCACTAAATTTAATCAAGTCTGGCATACGCCAACCACGTGGAAGAGGAAAATTATCAAACTCAGCATTATATGGTTTTTGATACAAATTTGTATTACCAATATCAACACCAAGTTTACTTTTCACTACATTAGCCAAATCTTCTCTAAATTTATTAAATTCAGCCCAGTTAGGATTATTTGGCTGTTGGGTTTGCACATTCTCCAAATTCATCTTATTTAAGTAGGGAGCAACCTTAGCTTGAGCTAGCCTATAACTTTCAAAAACATCATCAGGTATAACGTTTCCTTGAGCAGATGTATTAACTGTTGTACTATACTGAGGTCTAGCAGTACCTAAAGCATTAGTGTGAGCATAAACCATCGAATCAGGTGAAACAGAAAGCGGTATAGGCTGCTCATGCACCAATTCAAGCGCACTGGTCAGACCGGTCTGACCGGTTCCCTGATCCGGTCTGACCGGTTTGGCCATATTTGGCCCGGTCGGTTGGAACGGCGGGGATTGACCAATGGCAAACTCAGGTGGCATACCATACATGTATTTTTCAGTATTAACATTAGGTATGGGTGCCAAGCTAGGAAAAACTCCACTACTGGAATTAATTTTAGGAGCGCTACTACTAGTTTCATTATTGTTAAAGCAAGTAGTGGTCCTATCCTTCTCAAGATCTTCTAATCTTTCTAAACGAGCAATGTAAGAGGCAAGCAATTCATCTCTTTCTACACTATTTTTAGGAACAGTAGTAGAAGGAGAATTCTGTGATTTACTTACAGTGGGTATTACCTCAACTCGATTGTCGTTCAACTTGATCGCCGGTAGCTCAAATTCTTGCACTCTTGCCACCTTGCCATGACGATCTTTCTTGATGCCAGCCATGAATTGCATCTTCATGAACTCTTGCAGAGCATCCAAATTCTTCTGCTCCTCCAGAGTGAGATCTTCCATTGAAGCCGCAATGATGTTATCCGCGTCAAGATCACATCGAGATCCCATCTTGTCTGGAGCTTAGATCGAACGGTCTTTGACAACCAGATCTTCTAGGTCCCCAGCGGAGTCGCCAAAAGTGTGTTGACGCTTTTTCTGGCCAACACACGCGAGCGCCGAATCGCGCAAACGAAGAAACGATGAACTCGCCGCAGCTCCACCCAAACCGGTTAGACCGGTTTAGGGATCCGGTCAGACCGGTTTCCCTCGGGAACTTTGGGATGAACCTAAAATCACCACCTCGGGAGGGACCCCGTCGGAGATGGTGCGCCTAGGGTTGCTCTGAGATCGGTCAGGCCACTCAGAACCTCCTTGAACGCCGTAGAGACAAGCAAGGAAAGCAAAGGGGTTGGAAAAGCTAGGGTTTGGAGATAAAAAGTAGAAAATATATTGATTGATCGATTGGATGATAACTCAATCGGCCATGGCCCTTTATATTTATAGGGTGGGGAGGTCTTGCCCCGCACGGAATCCTTTTACAATTTGTAAACAACTAGGACTCCTAATTCTACTCCAACTCGGATCCAAACCGGTCAGACCGCTCTGGCAAACCGGTCAGACCGGTTTGGCTGTTGCCAGATCGGCTACAGGGAAACCGGTCTGACCGCTTCCTGAGGTCGGTCTGACCGGTTTGCGTGTCTTGCCACTTTTGGGTGCGAACACAATGTATCAGTCGCTTCCGCTGCCATTGGCACCAAACCTCTCGCCGCCGTCGTTGACGAGGCCCAGCAGCCGCGGCGGCAGCGCGCGGCCGTGCTCGGTATCGGCACGGCGAACCCGGCCAACTGCGTTCCTCAGGATGTGTACGCCGACTGGTACTTCCGCGTCACCAAGAATGACCACCTCGCCAGGCTCAAAGCCAAGATGAAGAAGATTTGTGAGCCCCAGACGTTGCTTCCTTCGTTTCAAACTGAAATCAAGCAAAGTTAGCTCGGAATTCATGGAAAATTTTACAGGTTTCAACTCGACGATAAAGAAGCGCTACTTCCACCACACCGACCACACGTTCCGCGACCACCCGGAGCTCGTGGACCGCGCGCTGCCGTCGCTGGACGCGCGGCAGGCGATCCTGGCGCCGGCCGTGCCGGAGCTCGCTGCGGCGGCGGCGGCGAAGGCTATCGCGGAGTGGGGCCGGCCCGCGAGCGACGTCACCCACCTCGTCCTCGCCACCTACTCCGGCGCGCACATGCCCGGCGCCGACCTTCGGCTGGCGTCGCTGCTGGGCCTCCGCCGCTCCGCGCAACGCACCATGCTGTACCTCGGCGGCTGCGCCGCGGACTCCGCCGCGCTCCGCGTCGCCAGGGACGCCGCCGAGAGCAACCCCGGCGCGCGCGTCCTGGTGGCCTGCGCCGAGCTCAGCCTCGTCGCCTTCCGCGCCCCGCGCGCGGATGAGCACGACGACACCAGCACGCTCGTCGTGCAGGCGCTGTTCGGCGACGGCGCGGGCGCCGTCGTCATCGGCGCCGGCGACACCCAGGGCTCCGGCGTCGAGCGCCCGCTGTTCGAGATCGTGTCCGCCTCGCAGACCGTGATACCGGACAGCGAGAGCGCGGCCGCCGGGCACCTCGGCGAAGGCGGCCTCGCGTTCCGCCCGTCTCCGAAGATGCCGGACCTGGTGCGCCGGCACGTCGAGGAATGCATGCTCGGCGCCGTCTCGCCGCTCGGCCTCGGCTCCGGCGGCTGGAACGACCTGTTCTGGTCGGTGCATCCTGGCGGGCCGGCGATCCTGGACGCCGTCGAGGCGGGGCTCGCGCTGGAGCCCAGGAAGCTCGCTGCGAGCCGGCGCGTGCTGAGCGAGTTCGGGAACATGTCTGGCGCGTCGATGATCTTTGTGCTTGACGAGCTCTGGCGGCGCCACCGCGAGGAGTTGGATGGAAGGTTAGGGGTGATGCTGGGTCTTGGACCAGGAATCTCTGTGGAGACCATGGTGGTGCGCTCGGCGAGTGGCATGGAGGAAAAATAGCGCCATTTTCGTAATACACAAGGAAGGTGCACTTCTGTCGGAAAAAAATTAGGTGCAGGAGGGCTGTAAAGAGCCCTCCGTGCAGCCCTGCCTCGGATGTGCGCCCCCCGCACTGATGACTTCGTGGCTCCCGGCTCTCCGCTCGGCTCGCTTGAGGCTTGACTGGGAATCATCACAGCTCGGCTCGCAGGACCAAGGCGCGCGGCGCTCGGCTTACACGAGGCTTAGGGCCTTAGGGGGCAACTAGCGGCCGGCCCATAGGCCATAGCACCACGTACTCTCACCATCGTTTTGACGATTAGGGCGACCAGCCGGCGGCGCGACTCCAATCCGGTCGCCCTGGACGACGCAGGCACCATGGCAGGAGGAGGCCAGGAGAATGATACGGCCATTGGAGTGCCCTCCTGTACCCTAGCATCTGACATTAATGGTGGCATGATTGTAGGCGATTCTGAAGTCGACCGGCAGCGGATAACACAGGTAGACATGCATGTTTTTTTTATTGTTTGATGGCACATTAGCCTCCGCCTAGTACTGATCTATTAGCACATTTTATAGGATGCAGAGGACACTAGATCAACCACCAGAGAAGCAATAATGAATGAAACAACGGATGAGGTAAACTTGAATTAAAAATTCAATTGATGTAATCATATTTAGCCGTATTGTTGTAAGCCACCTTTAATTCTCATCTCATTGAACAACAGGTGGTTGACAAAGTTGCTCAAAATTTGATTGTTCCTGAAGTTGGAATGTCTTTTGAATCCGAGAAGAAAGCTTATGATATGTACAACACCTATGCAGGTAAGGTTGGGTTCAGTATTAGAAAATGTGACACGAAGCGCCGAGGAGATGGCACTATATATCACAAGCATATAGTTTGCAGTAGCCAAGGTCATCGACAAACTAAGTCATCAAAAGATACTACAAGGACGGGTTGTGATGCCCGTGTTCAGTTTAGTTTTAGCAGGGAGGGGGTTTGGACGGTGCAAAAGGTTATACTTGATCACAATCATTACCTTGCAAGTCCAAATAAAAGACAGATGTTGAGGTCCCAACGAAGTATGGAAGAAGTGGACAAGAAGATAATTGACCAGATGAGAGAAGGCGGGATGAAGCCAGCCCAGGTATTTGAGTATATGGCACAATTTTATGGTGGAGCTTGTAACAACCCTAAAATTCCCTATAGGATTTGCTGAGTGCAAAAATGTGAATTTAAAATTTTTTGGAGAATTGTTGTGCATGCAAACCATTATTTAAAATTGATTCTATTGCTTCCCAAATTCTTGAGCAATTTAAATTTAAAATTTAAAATCAATTTGAAGTGCTAAGGATGAAATAGTGTGATTTGGAGTTATTTGGATTTATTTGGATTTTTGGTTGGTTTGAATTCAAATTCTAGATTTGAATTCAAACTCTAATTGGCCAAACTAATTTTCAATCCTTCTAACCATTTGTGGGCCAAATTCCCGAAGCCAAAGTCCATCAAACCCCCTCCAACTTTCTTTCCCGAACGAACCGACCGAGTGGCCCAGCCGGCCTTTCGGCCCAGCTGCGGCCCAGCCTTCACCCCACCGCGTCCCCGCCGCGTCCCTCTCTCTCTTCCACTGACAGGCGGGTCCCGCCTGTCAGCTTTCTCTCCCTCCTCTCGTCATCTTCCCCCGCGCGCCGCTCCCCTCTCTCTCCCTCGCGCGCGCGCCCGTGATCTCCAACCACCCGAGCCTATCCCCTCAACCCTGTGCGGCCCGATGCGATGCGGACGCGTGTCCGAGGCCGCCCACAACCCCCATCTCGCCGTCCGTGCCCGGGAGCCCTAGCCGCCGCCCTATAAAAAACCAGCGCCGGGAGCTTTCCCTGTTCAAGCCGCCGCCGCCCCATTGGGGTTTCCAGACTCCAATTCGTGAGAGGAGAGGGAAGAGGAGGACCAGAGGAGGACCGGTGGAGGAGAGGAGGAAGAGGAGAGAAGCCGGAGCGGAGCCGCGTCACGCCGCCGCCAAGACCATCGCCGCCGCGCGTGGACCGCCGACTCCAGGCCGAACCAGGGAGCGAGAAGAGGAGCACGAGCTTCGCCAAGCCACGTCGAGTCTACCCCGAGCTGCAGCGTACGACGACTGGCCCCTAGGTGAGCGCCGTCGCTTCTTCCCCCTTTCTTCTCTGTCTCCGGCGAGTTCCGCCGCCGCCGCCGTTGCTAGCCCCCTGGGACCCGACCTTCGAGTCGTGGCCGTGAACGTGTGCAGGAACCCGTCGCCGCTAACCCCTTTTGCAGCCCGCCGTCGACCAAGCTCCGCAGCCGAGGCCGCCGCGGCCGAGCTCCGCTCACCGCGCGCGAACGCCGAGGCCATGTCGCGGCCGTGGGCGACCACGAGCCCGCGCATGTGCACCTAGCTGCGTCCCAGCAGCCGCTGGAGCCGCACGCACGCATGCCTAACCCAATCCGTGTGCAGTTGAACCAAATACCCGAGCCGCCGTTGATGCTCGCCGGCGTCCATGGCCGTGCCGCCGCTGTTTGCGTCGGAGGCCCTCCTAGCCGCCCAATCACCCGCCTTTTTCTTACCGTTCGTGTTCGCCGAACCCAAGCCGAGCCTCTCCGACCGATCTTGAGCCCAGCCGAGCCTTTTTCCGGCGAGAACCGCCGCCGACCATCACCGCCGGTGCGCTCTGGTGCGCCGCGCGCGCGCTGCGTCGCGCCGTGGCGAAGCCACACAGCGGACCACACCCGCACGCCACTCAACCATGCACAAACGATCCGGAGTCGGCCACAGTTTGATCCCATACACCGGCTCACGTGAACCACACTCTCGGTTCACGGTGGACATGGTCCACCAGAGCAGCTCCAGCCGCGCCCCTTCGTGGGCCTAAAGTTGAACTTTAAGTCTGGATTGCACCCTTGAACTCTTCCGGCCCAGTCACTTTCGGCCTAATTCCAGCCCAGCCATCGTTTAATCTTTTTCTTTTTCTTTTAACCGCGCTGACGTATGGGGCCCACATGTCATACACTGTGTGTCACTAACACATGGGGCCCACTGACCATAGCTGACCGTTGACCGTTGACCAGTCAACGCTGACGTCAGCAGGACCCACTGCTGACGTCATCCTAGGGGACCCCACTGCTGACGTCAGCATGACGTCATGCTGACGTCAGCAGGCTAATTATTTATTTGTTTTTCTTTTTCGTAAATTAATTAATATTTTCAGAAAATGATTTAAACTTCAAAAATTAATAATAAATCAACTGTAGCTCAGAAAAATATGAAACCAGTTTCTATATTTTTCTAAAATCATGACCTACGCGTTAGTGTAGAGTTTGGTGTTATTTGGGTCTTCTATCATCGCTGTTTTGGAGTTTCTTTGCTAGTAGTCGCGCCTTATTTTATGTTTACGCAACCTTAGGAGCTCCGGAGAGTCAAGAGGAGCCGGACCACTACGACAACTGCTTTGACGAAGACAAAGACCTTTGCCCAGGTTCACGACCAGCCATTCTCTGAAATACCTGTTAGACATACAACTAGTATGCTAGCGCTTTACTTTACTCGCATGATAAACCTGCACTGCCTTGTTAATATCCTGTTACCTTGCTACCTACTACTCACTTTATGAAATATGATATGCTATGCATGTGTTGGAATGGTTGTGATTTGATCCTCTTGGCGTGAGTTGTGGGTGGTATGGGAGGAGTAGTGCAGCTAGGCGGTGTAAGCGAGTAATAACAACTCGATCGTTTGATCGAGGTGCTGAGGGGCTGCACTCGGGCAGTCCCTATGGGGTACCTATTGCGGGTACATGGTTTCTTGGGGATTGGTACTCGGGGAGTATCTGAGGAGTTTGGGCGGCTATACCTGTTATGGGTGCCGATTGCGGACCGTTGCGGCGGATCGCTTATGACGCAGATACTCGCTTTACCGACAATTAAGGACCGAGTCGAGTTCCAACTTTGGACGTGGGATTACCGTGCTCACCATCTACCCAGTATGGGGAGGGTTCCAGCAAGCCTACTCTAGTGCGGCGCCGAGACTGTAGGAGAATCGAGCTTGATATGTGTAGGGGGGATTCGTTGCGGCGTAATCTCCCTGATTTACCATGGCCCCCGACTGGCCCCGGTGGGAAGGTTTCACGACCGTGGGGTAGATGTTAGATCGGATGTTTCCCGAGCCCAGGGAGACAGGATTGGCGTCGTTACTGTTTAGGGTCTTTGCTGTGGGCTGTGTCTTAGGTTGGTTTCGGACTAGCCTTGCAGCCCGGATGGATTCCTGGAGTGCCACCTCTGCAGAGTGTAAACTATACGTATAGCCGTGTCCACGGTTACGGACGACCCATTTCTGATAAGTTCCGACTAGCATGGGAATCTGCTTTCTTACCTCATCCTTTATTTTGGGTTATGAGAGATTGGTCCAGCTGAGGCTGTTGAGACAAGGTGGGGAGGGAGCTCACCGAGTCGACTAGAGAGAGAAAGGAGTTGGTGAATAATGTTTGCGGGAACCTGCTGTGGCAGGACGAGCCCGATGGGGAAAATGTGAGGGGGGAGTGGATGTGTGTGCGTGAGAAGGAGTTGGTGATGAGATGAATTTGGGTTATTGCTGCTGCTTGCATAAGAAAACCCTGGCTCAAACCTTGATTATTTCTATACCTTAGAATAGGCCACTTTAAATCTTGCATCATAATATGGTTGGTGACATGGACCTGTCCCATTTCCTTGGGGACAGACTTTGGGTTCTTAGGTGAAGACCCCGACCACGAGTTCAACCAGGACGGGTGGTACGACTGAAGGGAGCGCGCTACGCTCAAGGATGCCTGTGGAGGAGTGGACCCTGCTGATCTAGCTACCACTGCGCAGATGTTTCTTATTGTCGATTTAGCCCAAAGGGCTTGTACCAGACGCTATGTTTTCATATATGTCATGTAATGGATCTTTTATCGTTGTATGGATGTGATATTCGACTGAGATGAGTTCTGTACGAGATAGCTGCTATTCCTGAGACTATCTTGAGGTTACAGGGAGTCGGGTTCTCGTCAGTGAGAATCCGGTTCGTCACAGAGCTGACAAAGTGCCATTCTCACAGATTGATTGCAACAACGAGATTGGTCGGCAACGCAAGAAGTATTTAGAATCCAATGATGTGCAAACACTATTGGAATATTTGAAAAATAAGCAGATAGAGGATCCAGCATTTTTTATGCTATTCAAATAGATAAGGATGATGGCAGGATGGCTAATTTCTTTTGGTCAGATGGCCAATCTATCATGGATTACGCATGTTTTGGTGATGCTGTATCATTTGACACCACATTTCAAACTAATAAATTTGAAATGCCTTTTGCTCCAATCCTTGAAACCAACCATCACAAGCAAACAATAATTTTTGGGGCTGCATTATTGTTTAATGAGACTACTGAATCATTTGTTTGGCTCTTTGAAACCTTTCTAACAGCAATGTCAGGCAAGCACCCCAACACAATTTTCACTGATCAAGATGCGGCCATGGCAGGAGCAATTGCTTATGTATTCCCAAACACGTCCCATCGTCTTTGTTTGTGGCATATTTATCTAAATGCTGGTAAACACCTCAGTCATGTAATCCAGAAGCATCGTGAGAAGTTTCTTCCGGATTTCAAGATATGTGTCTATGAAGACAGATCTGAATTTTATTTCAACAAGAAGTGGAATGAATTATTGCATGAGTACAAGCTTGAGGACAATGAGTGGATGTTAAACCTATATAATTTGAGGAGAAAGTGGGCTGCTGTGTATCGTGACTCATTTACCGCTGATATGAACTCCACTCAAAGGAGCGAAGGTATGAATAATGTATTCAAGAAAAGATTTCGTAAGAAATTGGCTATTTCAGAACTCCTTGTAGAATGTAACAAGGTTTCCCGTAGTCTACGTAAAAATGAGTTGCATGAAGATTTCCAATCACGCTGAAAGAGCCCAGTTACATATATACCCCTGTTGAAGACCGCTGTCGAGTCATATACAGGAAGGATCTATAAAGAATTTGAGGAAGAATTTAATGAACAATTTTCGTTCTCTTGTAAATTATTACACACAGAGGGGTCAGTTTCGACATATATAGTTACACATATGTACTCTGAGTATGGAGCAACGGTCATATTCAACAAAGTAGATATTACCATTACATGCGCTTGCCGGAAATACGAATCCATAGGTATGTATACAAAGTTTAAATTTCAATTGTATTAGTTGTAAATATAATTTGGTGAAATATGACATCCACATCTTATAGGTATATTGTGCAAGCATGCCCTCAAAGTCTTCAATGCGAATGATATTTTCATGTTGCCATCTCAATATTTACTGAATAGATGGACAAAGTATGCGAAGAGAGGATTCTTTTTTGAGAAACAAGGATTTGAGAATGAAAGTTTGAAAACTCATGCTGAACGTATCTCACGAAAAGCGACATCTATTGCATTGAAGTGTTCAATGTCAAAAGAACTTCTTGATTATTTGGAGAATAACATAGATAAGTTGGACTTGGAAGCAGATAATTCTCTAATCAAGATACAAGAAAAGACCAATGAGGTTCCTCAAGTTTCAACTGACTATGCTACAGACACATTTAGAGGTAAAATATCATTTAGAATTCCTCAGGTGATAAAAGGCCCAAAGAGTAAACGCGGGGCCATTTCCCTTGAAAAGAATAAAGGGGAGAAAAAGAAAAATGCTAAAAAGAAAGATACTGATTCTACCAATTCTAGCATGCCCTTCCGCATTCTATGCTAGAGTTGATTTCATATATTGTTTTAATATAGGACAAGATTCAACTCATGCAGCAGAAAATATATGTGAAGGACATGAAGGTGTTGATATGGAGCAATTTAATGTAAGCCATATGTCTTGGATTATATCTATTTTTCATAATTGATTTGCTTATATGCAAGTTTTTGTTTTGAGCAATTTCATATTCTGTGATACAGGATCTTGATGATGGTAGCATTGATGGTAACAGTACAATGCCAAACTCTACAAATGATGTGTATGGGCAATCTTCGTCCATGGCTGCTCCGTTGATCCGAGATGGATACCCTAATGCCATAATGCCGCACTTTGATATGTACAACAATTCTTCTACCATTGGCACTCCTGATATCCAAGGAGGATATACAAATCTCTTGGAGTTGATCGAGCTGCCACATTACAATCTGCTGTTAAGAAAATAAATTTTGATACTGTGTCAAATCAAGAAAACATGTAACCTTGTTGTGTTACACTGAATTTTCTTTTCGCTTGTATTATGTCAGTTGGGAACATGTAACTCATTCATAATGTTTGACATTATTTTAGATTACACAATATTCCAGATTATGTTTGTGACACGAAATCAGAGAAACCATCACAATAATTCAGTTTTAGTTTATTATGATTCTAGTTTGAAATAATAGCACTATGTCAGGACAATTTGTACGAACTATTTTTCTTCTTCACATGAACTTGCCATCTTGTCTATAGAACATCAGATAAACCTGTCCTTTTTCTTGACATGAACCTGTCCTTTATCTTTTTCACACAACAGTTTTTTTAGTAAAACAGAGAAACATTCATATTTTTTATCACATCCAACACATTGTTGATTCCAAAACATCCTTACCTATTTCAGTAAAAAAATACATTGTATATTGATCCTGTTAAAATCTCTTTACATTGACACTTTATTACTCCAAAACATCTTGTATATGCACACATCATGCACTCTGTCAATACAAAATCTCACATAAAAAAGGAAGATGTTCGAACCACAGAAAACATCAGGCTTATCTACGCTAGTTACAAACTGAAATTCTCAAATTCCCAGTGTCCACATCCACAGCGGATGCATCTCCACCATCTCCTGCTCCTTCGAGAACTGCAGGCTTTTGTACCTAGTTACAAACTAAATTCTCAAATTGCTAGTGTCCATAACCACAGCGAATGCATCTCTGCCATCTCCTTGCTTCTTCCACAACTGCAGGACATGGAATGCATTATATAAAGTGAAGCAATTTGAACGACACCACAATGGCATTAATTATACAATGGCGTTTGTTTTAGAATCTCCTGAATTTGGTTTGCATGACCTGCAGACAAGTCTTCACTGAATGAAAGTTGGGTTTGAGACCTGCAGCAGGGAATGCACAATATGAAACTTGGTTAAAGAATTAAAAGCAGAACAACTGAAATTATTGAATCGATGATGCTCTGCTCAGCCGTCAGCAACTAAGCAGGGTACTGCTATTTATGAATTTTCTCTTACCGCGAACAATCAAAACATCTCTGAAATCTGTAATTAACTCTTGCCCAAACGGTTTGTGACAGAGAGAGGAAGAGGACGAGACGCAGATGCCCGTATAAGGTGGACCTCGAAGGCAGCAACTTCACGAAGCCCCCGGCTGCGGTGGACGCCTTATCCTCCCGGTGCATCCCATCGACTGTGGTGCGGATGGCCTCAGGGAGATGAGAGGAAGGCGGAGGCGTCCTCGGCTCCTCGCTGACCTGCAAAGAGACCATCCATGAAGGGCCTCCCGCACACGCGCGAGAAGATGACGATGGCAGCGGCGGCGGCGGCGGCGACGACGACATCGGCGGCGGCGGCCGCGAGATTGGGGACGATGGCTCAGAGAAAAAAAAGGGCCAGCTCTAGTCCGTACGAGCCGAGCCACACAAGCTATTCCTAGGAGCCGGGGGAGCAGACAGTCAAGCCTCGAGCGAGCCGCGCCTTGCCGAGCTATTTATATGGGTTACAGAATTCACACTTTACAATAATACCCTCAAGTCCGGGCCTTACCTGGTGACTATTCTATTCCCTAACTACATCATATATGGAAGGACACGAGGGTAATTTCCACACTTTAACATGTACAAGTTGAGTTTGGTTTCTACCAAAGGCATTCAAATCACGCTCTATCTAGCTTCGCTGCACCATCTTTTCGAAGGTTGCCCGACTTCTTTCTCTTAAAAGTGTACACACTTGTATATTATTGTTCAGTTCCAAATATCGAAGGTACCTCCATGATCGGGCTCCTGGAGAGAGACTTCTCCCGACCTCCGCTGACGCAAATAGTCTTTCTAAGGTCGATCTATTTGGCACAGATGCTCCTTGACCTTCGGTCTCTTACCTTCGTCCAAGACAATCCTAATGGTCTTGCAAGATCCGACGGCTCGAAAGTCGTGGTATGTCATACTTTTCATCCTTAGCGCAAGACTTACGTTCGACTCCTTTAACCAAGCTCGACGTTTGAAACCTCTTTCCTTAGACTCAGTAACAATATCGGAGGTTAGACCCGCTGAAGATTTTACCCCCAACAGGAACCACCTATTTATGTAATTTTTTTCATTGATTTGCCTGGCTATTACTAGAACTGGGACTAAGATGTTGTCATTTTTTGGCGGGCTATCGAGGCACAAACGTTTGGTGCAGCATGCCGGCATGACAAAGAACGCAAAGAATTGTGCACATGGTGTGTGGCACGACATCTTGAGCAGTTAGCATAACAAAAGAAAAGCAAATCAATCCTCAACTCCCCTTCAAATTGTTTTGGAGCATGTCACTAACAGTATAAAGAAATTATGGTTTACAGAGAAAATAAACCCACGCAGTTAACATAGCATTTGTGAGTGCTAGGCCTTCGGCTGGCATGGCGCGATGTGCCATGGGTTATTATAGATGTGCCATGGGTTATTATAGGCCTGACTGGAGGCTTGTTGGGCAGGCACAATACAACATGAAAATTTTTTGCCAACAAACCACAATATAACCGGGCATGCCGGTATAGCCTGGCCTAAACCACAATATAACCGGGCATGAGAGACGGTTAAGGATACATTTGGTTGGAGAGCGAGATGGGATAGAGTGGCTCTATCCTATATTTTGGAGTGAAATGGCTCCAGTCGGTTGTTTGGTTGGAGGGACGGGGTGATTCCATTTTCTGTTTGGTTCGTGGGATGGAGTCGTTCTGTCCCTTGTTTGGTTGCAGAACAAGAGCGAGAACATGTTTATGGTCACCCACTTCTCTCTTTTGGTGAGTGTACCACCAGGCCATAACCATAACACACATAAACAATAAAACCACAACATATATCAGTTACACATATGTAATTTATATAATTAAGAAATCATACCATACAATAATTTAATACGTATATACTTAATTAACCCAAAATGTATGGTTTATGGGTACAAGCAAAAGTAGCCTACACATTACATCAGACATAAGCTCTACCGATCCTTACAACCCAAAGGTCTAGCAACATGAGTTCTGTTACAGTCCATACAACCAAAAAATGTAGTAACATGAGTTACACCACAACCACACAACCAAAAGCTCTACCAACATGAGTTTCATCAGGTTACTCAACCAAAAGCTTGACCCACAATCCATACCAAAGTGCTTCAGAAATTGTCAGTAACAAACTTGGCAACCCATGTTATTTGGTGATTAACGGGCAGTGAGCTAAAAGCTCTAGCAATATGAGCATTGTTCACCAAGTATAGAAAGTAAAAGGACTTGTGGTTATGTTCAAAACCTGGAAGATTGTTCACAATATCAAACAACCCTGTTGTCAATGCATTGTCCGCTTTAGCAGCCTCCTTGATTGCATCAGATAGCTTTTCAGAACCTTCTTTAAGTGCTGAAATCAAACCATCACCATCACTCTCAACAATCTTGGCTCTTTTGTTTGGTCTGCTGCCTGAAGGTGTTGCTCCACTATCACCAGCAGCGGCTGTAGCTGTGGTTGCAGCACCATTTTCTTCCCCTTCATTTTCTCCATCCTCTCCTGTAGTACCTAAAGGGTCATTTGAGCCCTTTGCATACTGACCGGTAGCCACACTATTACCAAAGATAGTAGCCAAATCACCATAGTATTGCAGTGGCTTGTTTAGATATTCATCATCAGCTTTATGATCTTATGAAAGAGTGAAATAATTACTAGTGATGATATAAACAACAATCAAGTTTGAGGCAACAATTAAACAAGAATAGTTGTTGCTTGCTTACCGCAACATGGCCTGTATAATGCTCATGGTCAAGAGTAATGAAGAAATTGTCCTCATCCCAGATGGCAGCACTCAACTTCCTAAGTTGGTTGATTTTAGTATATTTCTTTTTCCATGTCTTCAAATGATTACCAATCTGATCACCAGTCCTATTTAGCTTGAAATGTTCATTCAAAGCCTTAGCACAGGAGTTGAGATGAACTTTCTTGAAACCAGTTGAAGTTCTAGTGTCATTTGCTACAATGTTAGAAAGGAAGCTGAGCATAAAAGTGGACTGAGTTGGTGTCCATTGACACACACCAGCCGCAGCCTTTGATCCACTTCCCTCAGCTTCCATTGCCTATTATATTATGACACACAAAATTTCAGCAAAGAATATAAATGTTCATACATGAAAATTCAGCAGGACAATAGGAATATAAATCTTCATACATAAAATTAAGATAAGGTTGAACCTCACACCTTAAAGTAAGGATCCCACCTCGGGTTCCCTAAGATTTTGGTTGGTGTTGATGGAGATGGTGGCCTAATAAACTCATTTCGTAGCTCTCCAACAGCATGAAGCACATTATTGAAATAGCGGCTAACTGTTTCACCGGATCTATCAAAATTTGTGGCTACTAACCTATTTTTAAGGTTGTGTCCCACCGTGTTCATAAACACACATATGTATAGTGTCTTGCAACAGGCCACGATCCCTAAATAGCTTACAAAAACGGAAAAAAGATGCTTTATTTAGTGTAAGCATGTTCACACAGGTTACATCATTTTTCCATATTTTATTTTCTAGATACTCAAGTCTCATCCTATCCCTCTCATCTATGGGCCCATAGCTAATTCTTTCTCGAGGTGCCTCTCTTTTTCTTTTTCTGGAATGATGAATAATCATAGCCATCACTGAAAGTAACATATGTGCTGCAGCCATATAAATTAAAAGCTTGTCCTTTTTGTCCATCTAAATAACAAAACAAAAAAATCATAATCAATTTGTAAGCGACCAACAGAACTGTAACACCAAATTTTGCATCTACAACCTATCAAGAATATCCAATTGTTCAAGTGGTACATGCCCCAATCTGCTAGAAACAAGAGAAGACATGCCTTAACAATTGTGTAGAGGAGGGGATTCTGGAAGAGGAGGACACAGTGACCCGTTTTGCTCACCTAGACCGGCGAGCGGCGGTGCCTTGCAGCTGCGGGAGGAGAGCAGGTGCTGGTGGCCGGCGGTGGAGGGAAGGGCACCTGTTCCATGGAAAAGTCGTCAAAGTCAAAAAAAAAGAGCCGCGACGAGGGAAATTGAGGGAGGGGCGGGGGTGGTAGCTCCCAGTCGCGGCGCCCCGTCGCGGCGCTCCGCCATGAGGCCGTCTGCCCCCCACGTGGGAAGAGGAGGGGGCGGCAGCGCCCAACGGCGACGCCCGGCAGCGAGGATGCCTGCTCCCCATGTGGAAGAGAAGGAGGGGGAGCAACCAGCAGACCCACCTCGGAAGGGTCGGGGGAGGGAGGAGCGCCGACGGCAAGACGGTCTCTTCCCCGCGCAGGAAGAGGAGGCGCGCACGGGAAGAAGACGGAGGATGGCGCACAGATGGGAAAAAGAAGGGGAGCGGTGAGAAAGAACGAGGGAAGCGGTAACCGGATAGATAAGGACGGGTGGGGAAGGAGCGAGACGCGCTGGAGCAGCTGCGTTCGATGGAAAAAAAGGAACGAGGCGGTACCGGATCTACATGGAATATTCCTACTCAGGGATGGCTCCGTTCCAACGGCTCATGAAGCAAACACTCTCAATACTAGAATGGAATGGCTCCATCCTACCTCATCCCACCAACCAAACATATCCTAAGCCATGCCGGTATAGCCTGGCCTAAATCCTACCTCTAGCTGTCACTACCTCGATTTGAAATTCAAGACATTTTATTTATAAAAATTATACAGCTTTTCATTTTCAATGCAAAATGTAGATGTTCTTCATCTATAAAACTTATAGGTACTTTACTTTTAAATTTGCACGCTTATTACATGTACTTCTGTTGTTGGTCACTTGGTCTAGATTTTCGCTAGACGAGAGAAATGTGGTATGACATGCGCATTAAACGGATCAATAATGTTTCCCTTCTTTTCCTTGAATAATCTTTTGCAGATTTGCGTTTCAGGATGAAATTTCAAAGAATTTAGAACGCAAGAAAGACAAAAGGGCACGGACGACACGTCCTCAGACTTGTAGCATTTTCAGTGTACCTTTGGGACCATACATTCTGACAGTACGTTGTTGTGTTGTGCCTTGCAACAGTTGCAGCAATATGTACGCAGAAGTATTGTCATAAAATGCGTAATGTTACGAATTTGACATTCTAGTCATATAATCCGTACTTTTCATGCTGGCACGTGTTTGTTGCTTCTTTTTAGGAACAAGATGATTTAGTATATAGCTGCTAGTTGTCATCATCTCATTTGTAGCTATAGGAAATTTTCAGCTTCTATTATTCCAACATCTCATTTGTTTGCCTTTCATGTTCGGTGTTTAACTCTCCCTTCGGCCTAATGCGAGAATTTTTGATCGAAAGGAGGCAGCAAGCATACGAATCTTCTCCAAACTCCGAGAAGACATAAACTACTGGACGATGGCAGGAGCAAAGCACTTGTGTACCCTCACTAGAGGACAATAGGAATTTTCTTTGAGCATAGTGTGTGGTGTGTATAATTTGTAAATCTGTACAACTCTCCCTTCAGGGAGTTTCTTCTTTTAATAAATTGGCAGCTCTCCGTTCGTTTCAAAAAAATGTTCGGTGTTTAATTTGTTTTCCAACTCGTACACTTTATAAAGATATGTGCAGATATAAAAGATTTGGAATGGTGAGAGGTCTTGGCAGGCTTTCAGTGTACGAGTGTTAAATCAAATTAATTTGAGTGGCTCTTAGTCCTTCCTTTTGCAACTATTAGTGTTGACAGGGTGTTTTTAGCCATTAGTTATTTGAAGAATAAGCCAAAGGAAGGATTGGGGTGGGGGGGGGGGGGGGGGCGGATTGTTGAATGTAATAATTAGGCTTATCCGTTGATCCTGATCTTTTCAGGAAAGTTAATGACAATTGATATCTGGCTTTCAATCCATCATGAAGGAGAATGCCTAGTTGACTTGTACTAGTTATTGGCTTACCTAAGTTATACTTGAGTTTCCTCTAATCTATGCACAATTTGTATGTATTATTATGGACTATCGATCTTGAACCCCCAGCATATTTTTCTTCTGCTTGCTCGCAGTTGGGCCACAAGAGGCCAGCCAGCCTGCAAGTTAGCATAATGGTTTAAGTGGAAAAAGTCCATTCCACACCTCTCAAATATCGACGTCGTCCGATTTTCAACTCTTAACCGTGAAACCAGATATTAAACACCGTTCAACTTTTCAAACCATCCAATTTACACCCTTTGGTGGTTTTAATGGCGGTTTTCGTTGACGTGGCGCCACGTCTTCCGTCCCACGTGACGCCACAACAGCCATGAGGGGCGTAAAAATTGATCCGCTTTGATAGTTCGCGGGGTAAACTAGACTTTATCAAAAATGACATAAAAATATATTTTTTCTTAGAAAACAAATATAACTAAAAATGCTAAAATCTAATTTAGTCTTAGAAAATCAATAGAATATTTTATCTAAAAATATAGAATCAATTTTATATTTTAGAAAACTTTTATAAAATAGACTAGTTTTTATAAAATTTAAAAATAGTTATATATTTTTTAAGCTAAAATAAATTTTTTTATTAATTTTCTAACCCTAAACAATATTGTACTATTTTTGATTACATATGTTTTCTATAATAGTTTTTATAAAGTTTAGTTGACCCCTCGAACTATCAAAACAGATTAATTTACCCCCTTATAGCTAACATGGAGCCATATAGGATGACAAATGTGTCGCCACATCAGCGAAAACCACCGTTTAAACCACCAAAGGGTGTAAATTGTGTTAAGAGTAAAATGTAGATAGTACTCAATTGTAAATGAGACACAATGAGAGACACAAATGAGTAGGAATGAATCCTTGTATTGATCTGATGAAGTGTTTACATATAGATGAAGTGTTTACATATATATACTAGTCCAAGGGGTGGGGACACACCCATTCAGTAACTGCCAAAAGGTTGTGTCCCTCCATCATTACCAACTGCTAATGACATGATTAACTGGCTAATTGATCATTGACCAATATAATCATAACACTCCCCCTGATCAATTTGCTCAATATAACCTTCATTGATCATCCTTCAATTGAGTTAATAATTCCTCCAAAAACCCTGTGGGAAAAATATGAGGAAATATAGATATACCAGGTAAAACTCCTCAAAAACCCAATGGGAAAAATAAGGAGAAAACCATGATATATTATTGCTCCATTTGAACTCCTATGAGATAAACTCATAGTCTAGTTTAAAGAACAACTAGTATGTCTTTAGTTATCATCCTTAAAAACCCCTGTGGGGAAAAATAGACGATAAGACATATGCACCTTGCTCCATCTCAAACTCATAACAGTTTTAGAGAGCGATGCATATCTTTGATATCCTCTCAACAACCCTAATAGGGGAGAAGATATGACATGAAATGTCTTAGATATCTCCATTAAAAACCCCGATGGGGAAAAATAAGAGATATGCCATATTTCTTGTATTAATATTGCCTCATTAAAAACTTTATATGAGAAACCTTGATAGGAAAAACTCATACAAGAAAAGAGTACAATATAATGCTTAATAGTTTGTAATTCATGAGGAGACTCCCCCTGAAACTTGCAAAACTTAAAGTCATGGCATACCAATTTTACAAACACTTATAAGTGTGAGAATCGATAGAGACTTTGTAGATAATTTTCATAGCAAATGCATGGTTGATTTTGCAAGATGTTTATTCCTCAAATGTATTGAAATACATGAGAATAAAACATTTTGTGGGTAATATTGTGATATCGCTCTCACATAACATGTGTACATCCTAGCAATACAAGTACCATTGTCTTATAGATAATGATTAGTGATTTGATGAAATCACATTTTTATCACTCAACAAAGTGACACAATCATATGTAATACTTTAGGATGATATGTAGGAGTCACCATTAGAGTCTACATTGACTCCCATGAAAACTCTATCACCGATACATCAGTCTATGATCTGGCATTTCTGGTAATGGGGATTAGTTAGCCAAAATCTTCATATCCCACTATGATCATGTCTCAACTTATCTACTGACAAGTCAAGTATCTTTTAGTACCATATTCCGTTGATATCCAATGACTCCCGTCAAAGGACGTCATTGGAGTAGCACTACTATGAGCTAGCAAGTATCTGCAAATGCAATGTCAGGCCTGTTGCAAATTGCATGATACGTAAGCATTTTTATGGTACTATGGGTAATCTCAGGGTCACAATGGATATTGATCCATCTTTAGAGATTAAACGACCATAAGTGTTAATGGATACGATCACACAATATCAACGGATATTGGTGGACTGATATATATGCTCAAGTTGTAGACTTAAGCTTGATTTGGTTTTACCCAAATCGTCATCTCAAAATCTGTCTAAAGATGATTGCATGATTTGCTACGTGTGATCGGAGATGATACAAAACCCAAATATGATTTCAAAGCAATCACACATATGCGATCATCGTGGTTAGGAGTAACCCTTTTGAGGAAGGGACTCTCCAATCAGTTGTACCACAATCAACTTGATTGTCTTCAAGTCATGAAGTGACTTGAGTTGTACACAACATCTGTTGCGATTTTGATTCGAATATGAAATCCATAGGGACTTGAATCCGAATCTATCAAATTCATGAGATATGCCAATGATCTAATATATATATATATAGGAACATAATTTTCACACATACCATGATGTATGTTGCTAGGTCTCTGCGTGAAACCATATGCTACAAGCTCTTGCTATCTCACCACCTTACTTTCGTAAATATAGCATTATGAGAGTAAAATGTTACTCAATCATTTAGCGAGAGCAATTCTCCTCAATTGCCACCTTTGATTTGACCCAAAAGGAGCGTTGGAAAACACTCTTTGCCTAGGACTTTTGGTCTGGATCCAGTAGGTGTACGACAATCAAAAATGGAGAAGTGTCGACATATGTAGACTTTGCATTGATTCGATAGAACCAATATAGCTTGTGAAAATATTAACCCTTAAACTCCATGTCATTTCACATTACGACAGAGTTAGGGCGTTCCAATGACTCAGCGCCTGTTTATGTGTACACATATGCTGGTCTTTTGGATGTTCAGACATCCATAGGCTATGGATATGAGTATCCATAAGGTGTTGATCAACTTGATGTTGAATATCATTTATTGTCTCATCTATTTCCATATAAGCTTACAAGAAGCTATATTTCTTGTGACCATACTTCTCCCCTCTTATTGGGAGATGAGTGGTTTTAGATGGTACCTCCACTCTTTCTGGCACAATGATAATAAAAAATTAGATGACACCTTTGACAAGCAAATGTATTGGCAGGTACTACTTCCAGTCATCATTATAGGACACTTCCGACAGCCAATTTAGCTTAGTCCGAAACGCCATCTAAAGATAAACGGAGGTAGTAATTTGCAATGTGTTGCAAATATAAGATTCTGAACTAAAGTCAAGATTCTTTAGTACATGGATATATACGAGGAGGAACATCAAAATGTGACATTCACTTTAGATTCCTGGCATTCTTTTGTGTGGTATGAATCTCCCCCTAATGCCTGGAATTATCCTCAAAATATGATCAACATACGGGCTATATAGAAATCCCCTATAGGTGATCCGAGGTATGTTGTCAATGACGGATAATTATACCTCCAAGAACACCTAATGCCCATAAATGTATGTTGAGATGGTGAGATTGATATGTGCAAAACATAATCGATACGCAGATGGGAAATATTTGACTGAGGTCAAATATCCATGTACTCACTGCAACGGAGGGAGCCGTATGTCTGCAATTTTGTTGAATTTGAAATGAATGTGGTGTGTACACCACATCCAACCAATTGATTTTGGCAATTTGCAATTCTATTTGGTCATACAAATAATTAGATTCTCTTGATGCGAAAATCAAGTAAATCATTATGGACATAAGGTACTTAACACCATAGTTCCCAAATGCCAAACAAGTCCATATAAATGGATGTGATCCCGCATCCAGGATCTTTTGCTCCAAAATTGAATAATTTGAGCAAAGGATTTGGCAAATATTGCATCACTCTAAGGGATACATGCGGGACTATATTGTGCATAAATATGCATTATGAAGTACCTATTTGATCCACACAATGGTAGAATAGAGTCTCATGCATAATCTTGAATGTAGTCAAGAAATTACAAGACTCATATTCCAATTTTAAGGTAAGAGGTCCTTAAAATTGATTTCCTTGCACATAATATGCACATCAAGTATGAGGATTTGGGGAATTATTATTGTGACCAATAGAATTGATAATGATTTTCTTGTTATCCTAAAACAGGAAGACAAGACAATCATGCCAAAATTTTGATTTTTTAGGAAGAGAGAAAATATTCTATGTACGCAACATTCATATGAGATTTATGTATGCATGATGCATTCCAAGTGATATGAAATATCCACAAGTACTTAGTTTTCATATATGTTATACCGAGTGTTGATTTTCATCATTACTCTAGGTAATGGGTTTCGATACGGAAACCGTACAGCTAGATATCATGAAAACATATAAGGATATTTGTAGAATCAGATACATGTGTGTATCAATGATTAACTTGAGAATACCCATAGGGAGAGTGTAATCTCCTTTACTTGTGTTTGTGGGACTCAAGTCCACAAAAAAAAAAATTCCTTCACCATCTAAAAAAAATTCGAAATGTTTCTATAGAGTAAGAAAAACTCATATAGAATATGAATACCATGTATGCAGAATGGACAATATACTATATGAGGTGGTACTATATGGGCAAATAATATATTCATGGATAACAATGGAGTCTCGACAGGTCTCGACATTGGAAGCAAACTTCAAAATTCTCCCCCTGAACTTGCGAGCCTCCAATGAGTTGGGGGTTCAGTTTAGCCAAAATGTTTGAGAAATTGACATGGAGTGAGTGATGATTCACCACATCAACATAGTCATTATCTCGTATATTTATTGCTCTTATAAGATCCACCATGTTCTACATAACATAGAATAGAATAATGAAACTTGTAAAACTGTCTAGAACATGAAGTCCTAGTAAACGGATGATTAAACGTCCGAACAGTAATACTTTCTTTGCTAAACATTCCATCAAGGAGCGCAAAGAGTAAGTGGATCATTCTACATTGAACACTCAGATTTCATAGAAATCCAAGTTAAGAAGATGCAACAAAAAGCCAAGTCGCGTGGAAGCAACTTTAGAGTTGGCTAAGCATTGTATTGGATTTTGCTATAGTGGTTGAACAACCATTAGCTATTTCCAATGCAAGTTCAGAGAAATTTCCATATTAAACATATATAGCCATGCCCTACATGATGAATCATGTATGCAACGTATTAAGTAAATTATATAGATGAAAAAAAATTAGTGCCAATTTTGGTATCAAGTTGATACTTGAATTTTGATTGCCCACTATATAACTGACTAGCGACAGCATTGCTGCTGCTATAGTTTTGGTCTCCATTCCTGTGGGAATAGTTGATATGACAATCTTTACCAAAACAAGGTTACTATAAAACAATCACCAAAATGATGCACTATTTTCTGCTATTTATTTAAGTAAAAAATATTGCTTAAACAATTGGATTCAAGATGAGTCTTGAATTGGTGTATGCAATATGTGTAAAATCAAGATGAGTCTTGAATTACATGTAATGTAGTGTAAACCTCATATTAGATAGGCGAAAAAAAATCGCAGCTAGCATCAATGGTGAGCAAAGGTCACGACCAAGATTTATCGTATCACTATATATTAGTTAACACATTGAGGTAGTCACCAATTCGGTGTAGACCTCATTATCACTGTGGGAGGGAGCATAATCTGCAGATAAATATGCAGTAGATGCTATAACCGCTCAACCATGTGTTAAGTAATATATTTGACATATTGGATTTTCACTTGGAGGTAGTCATCATATGAATGCATAAAAAGATGTAGATCTCACAATAATGGAAGCATAGTCTGCATATGTGCAGTAGATGCGTAAATCCAACATGAATGATGGTAACCGCTAATTATGGTGTAGACCTTATAGGATTCTACGTCATATTGGGTACGCACGTTGAGGATAGTCATTATGTGTCAAAACACGTAATGTAGATCCCGTAGTAGTAATAGAATACTACCTTGTGTATGTGGCCCATATTAGGCATGGGGGAGGGGCGGTTAGGGTTTCACCCTTCCCTCCCCCTCACCGCAGGCCGCCGCCCAGGCGTGCGCGGGTGCTGTCGCTATCCCGCCTCGCGGGCGGGCGCGTAGGCACCGCCGCCGCCGTCGCGTCGCGGGTGGGCGTGGTGCCGCGGTCCCGGCCTCGCAGGCGCGCGGCCACTGCCTCATGGGCGCGTGCGCCCATGCGCCGCCGCTGGGTCGGTCGGACACCGCTGCTGCCGCCTCGCGGACGTGCAGGCTGGCGTCGCTGCCGCTGCGTCGCGGGCATACGGGCGGGCGCCGTCGTGGATTCACGGAGGAGTGACTGCCGCGCTCGGTAACGCCGGGACCGGTCGGACGCCGCCGCAGCAGCTTCGCAAAGGCGCGAGCGCCGCCGCGCGGTCCGCGGCCGCACATTAGAGCGAGCCGCTGCAGGCCCTTGGGGTTGCAGGCGGGCGCTGGCCGCTCCGTGAGTCACAGGCGTGGCCACTACCGCAGCCGCTGGGTCCGCCGAGTTCCGGACAGGCGAGCCGCCGGCGCCGAAGCCGAGAAGCCCAGGCGAGCAAGTTTCGTCGCCATGAGCGGCAAGAGCGGGCGCAGTCGTCGCAGCCTCGCGAGTGGAGGCCCGGGACACAGCCGTCACCGCTCGAGCCGGGTGGCGCTGCTGGCTCGGGTGGTTCTCTGTGGAAGCCACCGCCGCCAGGACCGCCGGCCACTTCCATTGGATGTGGCTGCAGTCACTGCTGCATGCCGGTCCGCCGCAAAGGCTGGTCCACCGCACCACTATCACACCTTCCGTGATGGCAATGAAGAACAGCAGTTCCGTGTGAACATATCAAAATGGTTAGAGCATTGAAATGCTTACAGTTTTTTTTATTCTAGGATGGTGTTTTCGAATGCAGGGAGTGCTCGCTTTTTCACTGTGGAAGACGCGATCGAGGATGTAGTTGTTCTGCAGCCGTTCGCCCGAAAGAACGCTTGAACAGCAAACTGCCGTCATCGTCATCACCGAGAACAAATCGCCGGAACAGATCGCCGTCGAAGTCTTCTTAAAGTCGCCGTACTCGGCGGCAATCAGAGGCAAACAGTGCTGATAACGTGTTAAGAGTAAAATGTAGATAGTACTCAATTGTAAATGAGACACAATGAGAGACACAAATGAGTAGGAATGAATCCTTGTATTGATCTGATGAAGTGTTTACATATATATACTAGTCCAAGGGGTGGGACACACCCATTCAGTAACTGCCAAAAGGTCGTGTCCCTCCATCATTAGCAACTGCTAATGACATGATTAACTGACTAATTGATCATTAACCAATATAATTGGACGGTTTGAAAAGGTAAAGGATGTCGAATATCTGGTTTTGCGGTTGATGGTTGAGAACAATATTGATAGTTGAAGGGCGTGGAATGGACTTTTTTCTCTAAGATTAAACCTCGCGCACTTGCCAGTTGCCACTATATGGGCTCAGCTTCGGCCATGAAATATGTTCTTTGGTTTGTTTGGACCAAGACAGCCCAGTTATCTTGGACCAGGTATTTGGGCCTAGGTGGTGTTTACTTCAGAGGTTGATCTAGGTGCAAGTTTGATGGGCTGGACATATCATATTGTAGTGACTATAAGAAAGTTGAAACTAGCTAAGTTTTGTTTTTTTTATTTTTATTTGTAAATTCTAAATAGGCAGATATTCTTGTGAGTTCTCTCGTAAATACTAGCCAGAATTCACGTGCGGCACGCATGTTTATTAATGACACGTAGGTACTAAAACCGTGTCACTTGAGTGGGTCATGGTAAACAGACCAGTCGTGCGAAGAGCTTTCTCTCATGTATAGAGAGCTTTAGTATTCTCAAATCTAGAAGCACATCATTTTTTAGATAGTTGGTCTTTATTTATATGGAGAAAAACTCTTCAATCTATTGTCTATTAGCAATACGGGATTATTATGTATAGACGTCGTTACAAATGTGAGTATATTTAGGTGGACCATTTTTTCTCTTCGAAGTTTTGATATCCCTGACACTTCCGCGTAGAATTATTCCATTTAGTATAGATATTCCGTACTAGTTTAAATTTTCTTAATATAAATCATAAAATGAGTATTACATATATAGATAAATAATTGTTTTGAATAGGTCTGAGTAGAAAGAAATACACACAGAGCATTGAACTGCTTGTAGGCAAAAAATATGTCTCAACGTCATGTATTTGCGGAAAGAGATCGTATTTATGTGAGACAGGAACCTGTCTTTTTTTTCGATCAAGGCCTTGTTTAGATCTCAAATTTTACCTCCAAAGTTCACTACGTAAAAAGAAGATTCACGTCACATCAAAATGTCATAGCATGTATGTAGTACTAAATGTAGATGAAATCAAAAACTAATTGCACAGTTTTGTTGTACTCTACGAGACGAACATTTTGAGCCTAATTAATCAAATTTTGGACAATTTTTCACACATACAAATGAAATGCTACAATGGCGCACGCACCCTAAAAAACCAAAATTTGCCCTCAAAGGTGGTGTTTGGATACATGTGCTAAAGTTTAGCGCTTTAAATAAATGATAATTAGATGTATTAAACATAAATTAATTATAAAACTAATTACATAAGTCACGTATATTTTGCGAGACGAACCTAACAAGCCTAATTTTATTATAATTAATACATAATTATCATACATTTACTGTAGCATTATATTGTATAATCATGGTGTAATTAGGCTTAATAGATTCGTCTCGTAAATTACTTCCCGTTTATGTAATGAGTTTTTAAATTAATTTATATTTAACCCTCTTAATTAACACATTTATATCCTATGTGACAGACGCTAAAGTGGAGCGTGGATGAAACAAACGGGGAAACATACATGAACGGTTAAAACGTGACATCATAGCTTACGTTTTGAGATTCTTTACTGCCATGCCGCCGCCGGACGCACACTCTGGCTGCCGTTGACCGCGCGCAGCACCATGGTCTCGACGGTGATCCCCGGCCCGATCCCCAACATCACCCCCATCCCTCCCGCCGGCGGCGCATCGTCCAATCCGCCATCGACCCGCCGCCGCCTGAGCTCGTCCAGCACGAACAGCATCGACGCGCCGGACATGTACCCGTACTCTCTCAGCACCCGTCGGCTCGCCGCCAGCTTGTCGGGCTCCAGCGCGAGCCCCGCCTCGACGCCGTCTAGGATCGCACGCCCACTGGGCTGCACCGCCCAGAAGAGCTCGTTCCACCCGCCGCCACCGCCGAGGCCGAGTGGCGCCAGCGCGTCGGCCACGCACCGCCCGATGTCCCGGCGCACCAGCGCCGGCATGCCGCGGGACGGGTGGAAGACGAGGCCGTTCTCATCCAGCCGCCCCGCCGCGCCGCCGCCGTCGCCGCCGGACGCAGCCGCATCCTCGGGGATCAGGTCCTGCGACGCGGAGACCATCTCGAACAGAGGGCACTCTGCGGGCTCCTCCTCGGCCCCGGCGCCCACGACGGCGGCCCCGGCGCCGTCGCCGAACAGCGTCTGCATCACGAGCGTCCCGGGGTGGCGGGCCTCGTCGCCGTCGGGCGCGCGGAACATGACGAGCGTGAGCTCGGCGCAGGCGACGAGCACCCGCGCGCCCGGGTTGTTCTCGGCGATGTCCTTGGCGACGCGGAGCGCGGCGCTGCCGGCGGTGCAGCCCTGGAGGTAGAGCATGGTGCGGCGGACGGAGGACCGGAGGCCAAGGAGGGAGGCAAGGCGGAGGTCGGCGCCCGGCATGTGGGCGCCGGAGTAGGTGCTCACGACGAGGTGGGTGACGTCGCTCGCCGGGCGGCCCCACTCCGCGATGGCGTCCACGGCGGCCGCCGCGGCGAGCTCCGGCACGGCGGACTCCAGCAGCTCCTGCCTCGCGCCGAGCGACGGCAGCTGATCTCGGCCGAGCAGGACGGGGTGGTCCCGGATCGTCCTCTCGCTGTGGTGGAAGTAGCGCTTCCTGATGCCGGACTTGTCGCCTAACCCAAAATCAAATGCAAACACCATATGAAGAAGAATTGAGATGAGGGAGGTGATCGAAGCAAATTCAAGAGAAGTGGGCGCGACACGCGAACAAACGTACACATTCTCATCATCTTGGCCTTGAGGTGAGGGAGGTGCTCGCTGCCGGTGGCGCGGAAGTACCAGTCGGCGTACTCGTCCTGGCGCACGCAGTTCACCGGGTTTGCCGTGCCGATGCCGAGCACGGCCGCGCGCGGCCGCTGCCCGATCTTGTGCGCATCGACCGGAAGGCTCGTCGCCATGGCTGCAGTACAATGACTTCAAGGACAAACAACCAATAGATATGTAAATTAACGAAGCATACAGTACTCGATCTCAAGAATCATACTTTGCATCAAATGAAATGGAAAACCATATGGAATCATATTCTGAATCTTCGATTGTCATGCGGCATCGGTTAATTTGCACTCAATAAATTAATTACTAACACACACCCATGAACAGTTATGCTGCCTTTAGTTACCTTTTTATCCTGCGGACTGGAACAGCCAAGCTATGGGGAACGGGGGTGGCGACGCCGTGGTAGGTCTCGAGGTTGCCGGATGGTAGCGTTGGGCATTGCCACAGAGCATTGCGCCGGCAACATGACAATTGTAATGGTGACGCTCAGCTAATACCCGCCGTTAGAGATATATATAAATACGCAATTGTGCCTCACTTCCACATTTTTTTGAGTTTCCCACAAAAAATAGTTTTTAGAAAGACCAGCAAAGACGCAGACACAGACGATCACACGCAGGCATACTTATGCCTATGAATACACGCATGAGCACCTCCGACGGATTGCACCGGCAAACTCAATTTTGAAATTCACGAAGTCATGAAATGCACCTCGCTGTCGATGGGGACGTCGTCTACCACTGAAAGAATAGTGCCGATTACTCGGAATAAATCTAGAAAAATGCGACACATGTGTCGAGTCAAAGACTCAAACTTAGATGGACAGATTCCACCATAAGTAACCTCACCAACGATCTATGATGAATTCACGTTGCTCCAACAAATCAAGCGCTACAGAGCATTAGTTAATGTAAATAAAGTAGTTTAGGGGGTATTTGGATCCCCGGACTAACTGTCACATCGAATGTAAGAATGCTAATTAAAAATATGAAATATAGATTAATTAAAAAACCTATTACATAAATGAGAGCTAATTTGTGAGACGAATCTATTAAGCCTAATTAATCTATGATTAGATAATGTAATGCTACATTAATCATGTGATAATTATGTAGTAATTATAGCTTAATTAGACTTGTTAGGTTTGTCTCGCGAGGTAGACATGACGTATGCAATTAGTTTTATAATTAGTTTATATTTAATACATGTAATTGTCATTTATTTAAGGGACTAAACTTTAGCCCCTCGGATCCAAACACCCCCTTAGGCACAACATTAACCAATTTCGAAGCTAGGTCCCAACCGTCACCACCAGGCTGGGGTTTTATCATGTTGGTTTTCTCGCTTGCATTAATATTGTTGGGTCCCATTAAGGATTTCCTAGATTTTCTTACCATACCTTGCAGGTGGGTTACTTAATGAATTTTGATGGTAGATCATGCTTAGTTTGCTCCACTAGGATGGTTAACGAACCCTACTCTATGCTCCACTACTACCCTTTTAATTAGTTAATTGTCAAGGTCACCTCTTTTTAATTGGAACATGGAGCGACCACCTAGAAAAACAGTGCAACCAAAACTGTTATGTGGCTCTAATTTTGATTGATTAATTAGGTATTCTAGTTTGTGATAGTTTTACCAAAAGGGCAAGAGACGCGATGGTTGATGAGGTATAGCCCGGTCATCTTGAGCGGTATGTTTTGCTAAGATACATGAATCACTTGGGAGGGTTATGATTTACTCCTGAACAGGAAAACTTAGCAAGCTATATTAGAGTATCTTTGTAAAGGTCTCATAGTGAAACCCTGAACTCGGTTCACGTGGTGTGAGAAGGGTACATGCCATTGGCAATGGGGATCATGGCGTATGATGAATGTGTACAACTTTTACAGAGTGTAAACTGTTATAACAGTCGTGCTCACGGTCATGAGCGTCCTAAACCCTCACATGATTAATTATTTGAACATGATCTAAATTGTGGTTACCTCTTACATGAATATGATTATAGGTTTATGGTGAGAATTAAATTATGGTTGGTATATACTTATACTTGCTAGTAAATTATTGTGGTGGGATATGATGCTCTGGTAAAAGCCATGGCGAAGACGCTTTTGGGCGTCGTTTTAGTTCATGGAGGCACCATTGTTTGCCCCGATCCCACCCCTTCACTAGGTTTCCAGGTGAAAACTTTGTCTTGGTAGAAAATAATGGTTGTGACTATCGTGATTTTCTCGGTGGAGGAATTGTTTCAGAGCTTTCTTTAGTGGTGATGCACTTCATGCAGGTACCATGGTTGCCCAACTCGAATTCTTCAATAGCTACTAGTATCTTGCTTATCCCCCATACATTTGATTGGAACTATGGATGGTTTTGGTGCGGTATTGGTTTGGTAGTCAGAGCGTCATGGAGTGGTTGCTCTTACCCGATGTTGGATTTGCCTCATGTTTCGGTTCCAATTTGATTTGATATAGAGAAGTTCGTTCTTTTGGATGCGACTTTACAAAACATAATGTGAAGGAAGATTACGGGAATAGGCATTAGAGATTTTAGTTTCTTTTTATAGTTCAGTTTCGTTACTTTTGTTGGATACATCAGATTTTCTGATGTCTTGGCTATATGTTCATTTGGAATATGTGCCTTTATCTGTAATATTTATGGTCTGATGCATTTTTGAAAGAGGATGTCTGAAACCGGAATTTTATTTTCCATTATCTAAAAAAAAAATTAGTATATGAGGCGGCATGGCATCCTTGAGCAGTAGTTGCAAGTGATTTGAGCAACTAGCAACCTTGAATGACACATACAACAGGAGTACTACACGCTATATACACCGTAACATTTAATATATTTAATGAAACAAAAAATATGTACCATTAACACCATATATATATATAATATAAACGTTCTACTGTCTCATTTTTTCCATTAACTGGGCGTGCCACCATCTGCCAGGCAGTTCATTTTTGTCTTCACATCCGACTTCAAACTACACACGTACAGTGGTTGTGTTGTCCCTAAACTCACTTTTGTACTCGATCCCAGTGTCCAACACTCAAATTTGTCTTGATTGAGGACGTGTTGATGTCCCCGTCAGTAAATGAGATAAGCACCATGTGTCCAACGCTGTCCATCGGAATCACGTGCAGCGGTAGGTGCATACAAGCTGATCGAGCTGTAGGCTAGTACATGCCTAAGAGGGCTTTGGGCGTGTTTGGTTACCCGCCTCATTTCGCCAACGCTACAGTACTCACGCCACGCTACAGGTACGTCGCGCTACAGTAAACAGCAGCAGCAGTAGATTTGTGTGGCGCCGGTTTTTTGCGCCACAACCTGTGGCTCGCCACAGCGTGGCGTGGCGTGGCTTGGCTTGGCTGGCAACCAAACACGCCCTTTACTTTATCTTCCCACAATTTTGTTCCCATAAAATTGTTTTGAGTGATTGGGACAGAGTTCATGTCACAACCCATTTCTCCTCAGGATAGCGACGACGAACCCGTGGTTGTGTCGATCAAATTTTCATTAACCAGTGGCCTCCATGGGATCCATGCCCTACTGCAATTATATATCAATAATAATATGCCTGTGCGCGATGCTACGGGATGAGCACACGCGCGAGATAGGAGAACTTAGGATCAAATCTTATCTGATGGAGCCCATATTGCTCGCACGCCAATGATTATATTGGAAGCAGACATGCATGAATCCTAATCTTATTCATCTTTTTTTGTTATTGCTGCATGCATGTTTGTCGGTTGACTCAGCTTGAGGTTGATGTTTGAGCATATTGTCAGAAATCATGTTAGCAGTGAGAAGCCCGTATTTTTTAGCTCTATAAATGATCAACAGTTCAACACCACATCACCACAGGTAAAGTATATACAAGTCCCATTCCTTGGGCCTACTAGCTACCTTGGGAGTATCTTGGAAATTTGTTACTACTAGAATTACAGGAGAAAGAAGAGCCTTCTAAAAATGCAGTTCACCATACAATCACTACCAGAATGCTTCACATCCGCCCGCCTCCTCCGCCTCGGCCATTTTTGGACCCGGTGCTGATGGGGCTTCAGCACCGGGTCCAACGGCTAGGAGCGGGGGCGGCGCTGCGGGGTGTCAGGGCGGACACATTAGCACCGGGTCGTGGCGAGACCCGGCGCTAATGCTCCCACTTTAGCACCGGTTGCAGCCAGCAACCGGTGCTAATGTGCCCGAGGCCATTTAGCACCAGTTGCTGGCTGCAACCGGTGCTAATTGGTGCACATTAGCACCGGGTCTTGCCACGACCCGGTGCTAATGTCTTTTGTATATAGCACCTTCTTCCCCGGCCGAGCCAGCTGAACACTTAGGCGCTGTGTTCATGCTGCTTGGCCGTGGGAGGGGAGGTGCTGCCCAATTTTTTTTCAAATTTTGTGAAGATTCTACTCATCTAAGGAGCACTACAAGGTACACTCTTTCATTCTCTAATGTTTTATTTGGCTTGTAATCCTTCTATGATTTAGAAATAGAGGGATTTGTGAATCAAAGTAAAGCTAGCTAGAGAGAGCTTGTGTTCTTGGAGGAGAGAGAGGAGAGAGCTTGAGTTCATAGTGGAGAGAGTGTTCATGTTGTGTTTTAAATGGAGAGAGAAGGCAAGCTAGTTAGTATTTTGTTTTGTATGACTTGTGAATAGTTATAAGGCTTATGTATTTTATTTATTAGAGAGATTTATTTATTAAAAGTTGGAATAGTTATTTATTAATTTAATGAAATATATATTATTAGTTATTTATTAAAAGGTAGAATACTTATTTATTTATTTAATGGAAGGTATATTTATTTATTTAATGAATATAGTAATGTAGTTTTAGAAATTTATTTATATAATGGAATATATATTATAATTTGTATTTATTTATATATTAATTTTTTTATCTTTAAATTGTATTGTATATTTGTTATTGGTTAATAATGCAGATGAATAGACAATGGATGTACGGGGACCCCCACGCTCAGGCGTTCCGTGATGGCCTTAGGACGTTTCTCGATGCCGCCGAGGCTAACAGGACGCCGTCCGGTTTCATGTTCTGCCCATGCACCCATTGTAAAATCATACAATCGTACAAACAAAGAGGTTGTCTTCAGGTGCATTTGATGAGGCACGGTTTCATGAGGAATTATTCTGTTTGGACGAAGCACGGTGAAAGAGGAATTCTAATGGATGAAGATGAAGAAGACGAGGCCGATGACGACATTCCGTTATTGGCTCAATACTACGGTTCCTTTGCATATGCTGCAATGGGTGATGCCGATGAGGAAGATGTTGCTCGGGAAGGCGATGCTCAGGAAGATGTTGCTCAGGAAAATGAACCTACTGATGGACTCGGACAAATGTTGCGTGATGCCGAGAAAGACTGCGGCAATGATAAGGAACTGAAAAAGATACAGCGCATGTTGCAGGACCACAAGACTGACCTGTACCCAGATTGCAAAGTGGGGCTAAAGAAGTTGGGTAGCACACTTGAACTTCTGCAGTGGAAGGCAGCAAATGGTGTTACTGATAAGGGTTTCGAGGAGCTACTGAAACTTGTAAAGAAGATTCTTCCAGAGGGTAACAAATTGCCATCGACGACGTATCAAGCAAAACGTGTTGTTTGCCCTCTCGGTTTGGAGGTGCAGAAGATACATGCGTGTCCTAATGACTGTATCCTCTATCGCGGACAGTACGAACACTTGGATCGTTGTCCGGTTTGCACCTGCGCACGATACAAGATCAGGCGGGACGACCCTGGTGATGTTGGGGGAGAGCGTTCTAAGAAAAAAATCCCTGCGAAGGTGATGTGGTATTTCCCTCTGATACCCCGTCTGAAGCGTTTGTTCAGGAACAAAGACCATGCCAAACTGATGCGCTGGAACAAAGAAGAACGTAAGCAGGATGGCATGTTGAGACACCCCGCCGATGGATCCCAGTGGAGGAACATCGACAGAGCATTCCCAGAGTTTGATGCTGATGCGAGGAATGTTAGGCTTGGTTTAAGTACCGATGGCATGAACCCTTTTGGTGAAATGAGCAGTAGTCATAGCACTTGGCCCGTGACTGTTTGTATTTACAACCTACCCCCTGGCTCTGCATGAAGTGGAAGTTCATTATGATGCCAGTGCTCATCGAAGGCCCAAAGCAACCTGGCAATGACATTGATGTGTACCTAAGACCATTGGTTGACGAACTTTTGCAGCTGTGGAAGAATGAAGGTGTTAGCATGTGGGATGAGGACAAGCAGGAGCAGTTTGACCTTCGAGCACTGCTTTTCATAAGCATCAACGACTGGCCTGCACTAAGTAACCTATCAGGACAATCAAACAAAGGATATAAAGCATGCACTCACTGTTTAGAGGAAACCGAAAGCATGTATTTGAAACATTGTCGTAAAGTTGTGTACATGGGTCACCGTCGATTCCTTCCGGCGAAGCATGAGCTACGAAAGAAATGTGCGCATTTTGGCGGGAATGCTGACCGCCGTACAAAGCCGAGACACCGGAGTGGAGAAGAGCTATTTGATATGGTGAAGGACCTACACGTGGTGTTTGGCAAGGGAGACGGAAGCCAGGCTGCTCCGACGGGCGAGGATGGTCGTGCCGCGATGTGGAAGAAGAAGTCTATCTTTTGGGAGCTACCTTATTGGCAACGTTTAGAGGTCCGTAACGCGATTGATGTGATGCATCTGACGAAGAATCTTTGCGTGAACTTGATAAGCTTCCTGGGTACTTATGGGAAGCCAAAAGATACACTTGAAGCACGTCAGGAGCTGAAACGATTGAAGCAACGGACTGATCTACATCCAGAAAAGAGAGACAAAGGACGCCAGTACTTGCTTCCTGCCAGCTTCACTCTCAGCGAAGAAGAGAAGGCAAGCATGTTTGAATGCTTGAACAGTATCAAGGTTCCGTCTGGCTACTCCTCCAATATTAAGGGAATAATAAATATGATAGAGAAGAAGTTCACAAACCTGAAGTCTCACGACTGCCATGTGTTGATGACACAGCTGCTTCCCGTCATACTCAGGGGTGTGCTACCAGTTAACGTGCGGAAAGCCGTTGTGAAGCTATGTGCATTCCTCAATGCAATTTCTCAGAAGGTGATCAATCCAGACCATTTAGATCAGCTACAGAATGACGTGGTGCAATGTCTTGTCAGCTTTGAGATGATATTTCCACCATCCTTCTTCAATATCATGACACATCTATTGGTTCACCTTGTCAAAGAGATTCGTATATTGGGCCCAGTATTTCTACACAACATGTTCCCATTTGAGAGGTTCTTCGCTGTCCTAAAGAAGTATGTCCGTAATCGTTCTCGTCCAGAAGGATGCATTGCTAAGGGATACGAAACAGAAGAGGTCATTGAATTCTGTGTTGACTTTGTCGACGATCTTATGCCAATTGGTGTGCCCGAATCACATCACGAGGGGAGACTTGGTGGAAAGGGCACACTAGGGAGAAGATCGATGGTGATCAAGGACGTTGAGACATTTCGTAAAGCGCACCTCACAGTTTTGCAACAATCAACCTTAGTTGCTCCGTACATCGAGGAGCACATGCAGATTCTCAGGGACGAAAACTCAACAAAGTCTGCGGCCTTCATTCAGCGTCTGCACAATAGTACTTTCGCCGATTGGTTGCGAAGACGTCTTATGGGTGTCGAGGGCATTGATGCGCAACTAGCTTTTGTAGCTAGAGGTCCATCGAACACGATCTTGACATTCCAAGGATGCGACATCAATGGGTATACATTTTACACAAGAGCCCAGGACAAGAAAAGCACCAACCAAAACAGTGGTGTCCGGATCGACGCGACAGACATCAATGGCAATACAAACTCATACTATGGAATCATAGAGGAGATATGGGAACTAGAGTACGGACCTTTGAAGATCCCACTGTTCAAGTGCCAATGGGTGAAGCTGACTGGAGGAGGTGTTAAAGTTGAAGCGGACTATGGAATGACGTTAGTGGACCTAAACAAGATTGGCTTTCTAGACGAACCGTTCGTCCTGGCCAAAGCTGTCACACAAGTTTTTTATGTGAAGGACATGGCTAGCAGACTGAAGAAAGGGGCGGATAAGAAAGGTGGGGGTAAGCAATTGGACCCATCACAAGACGAGCCAAAGCGTCATATAGTTCTTCCTGGAAAGAGAAAAAGCATAGGTGTTGAGGACAAGACGGATGAAGATTATGATATGCTCGAGGGCCGGCCTCTATTCTCAGTGGTTGATGACCCAAGCATCCTGTTAGCGGCGGAGGAGACACCGTATCTACGGCGTGATCACAATCAAGGAACATTTGTAAAGAGGAAGTTTATTAGTGTCCGAGTAAACGATGATGCCATGTAATTTAATTGCACTATGTTCCACCCAATTTGTAATGACTATATTTGCATTTATGTTCCACCTATGTTCTAAGATTTTCTATTGATTTATAAGATTGTTTTTATTAATTCTAGCATTTTATATTGATTTATAAGATTTTCTTATTTAATATATATTTTTAATAGGTATTAATAACTGAATTAAAACAAGTATTAATAACTATATATTAAAAACTATATTTATAAGATTCCCAAATAGTAGCAACCGGTGCTAAAGGCCGGTTTGGAAACTGGCGCCAAACGAAAATTGGGGGCCTTTAGCACCGGGTTGATCTAAAATCCGGTGCTAAAGGCCCCCAATTTTCGTTTGGCGCCAGTTACGGCCTTTAGCACCGGCTGTAGAAGACCCGGTGCTAGAGGGCCTTTAGCACTGATCGTGGCTGCACCCGGTGCTAAAGACGGGGGACCTATATAGGCCGGGGACTTCCCTCCCCTCCCTCACTTCGCCCTCATCTCCTCACAGATCGAAACCGCCGCCGCGCGCCCCCTCGTCTCCTTAGCCGCCGCCCGACGTCCCCGCCTCCGCCCGTCGACCTAGGCCCGCGTCACCGCCGCCGCCCGTCGCCGCCGCCGCGCCTCTGTCCACTGTCGTCGCCCGCGTCATCCCCGGCCGCGCCGACGCCGCCGCCCATCGTCGTCCCCGCGCCCGGCCACGCCGCCGCCGCCGTCGCTCGTCGCCGCGGCCTCGCCTCCGTCGACGCTCGCCGCCGCCGCCACCCGTGGTCCCCGCGCCCACGCCGCCGCCGCCTGTCGTCCCCACGCCCACGCCGCGCCGCCGCCCTCGTCCCGGGCCGCGCCGCCGTCGTCGTCCCCGCCGCCGTCATCGTCCCCGCACCGGCGCCCCTCGTCCCCGCGCCGAACGTCGTCCCCGCGCCGGCGCCGCCCCTCGTCCCCGCGCTGCCGTCGGCCCGCCGCCCGTCGCGGTGAGCCCTCTGTGAAGCTGGCCTTCGTGCCGTGCAAGCATGTTTGTGAGCCGGCCTTCGTGCCGTGTGTACGTGTTTGTGTGTGTAGGTACCCGTTGCATGGCCGAACACGTTCGCCCATACACATTTGCTTTTGAACGTGTTCGGCCATGCGTATTTGGTTAGCGAACGCATTCGCTAACCAAATGCGCATGGTCGAACGCGTTCGCTAACCCATACATTGGAAATGCATTGTATTGGAAATCTTAGAAATATATATGCTTCATATGTATTGGAAATATTAGAAAATATTAGAAATTTATTTTATTGGAAATGCGTTGTATTGGAAATATTAGAAATATATATGCTTTATATGTATTAGAAATTTAAATGTATATATGCTTCATTTAAATGTATATTGGAAATTTAAATGTATATTGGAAATTTAAATGTATATTGGAAACGCGTTCGCTAACCAAATGCGCTTGGCCGAACGCGTTCGTTAACCACATACATTGGAAATGCATTGTACTGGAAATATTAGAAATATATATGCTTCATATGTATTGAAAATATTAGAAATTAATTTATTGGAAATGCATTGTATTGGAAATAAAAATGATATATTGGAAATGTTCTATATTGCAATTCTATTATTTTTAGTTCTATAGATGGCGGACAACAACGAGCCTGCACCTCTCCAACGGTTCCATAGAGCATGCACCTCTCCAACAAGCCGCAGGCGGGACCGGTTCCACAGAGCATGCACCAGGCGGGACCGGTTCCACAGAGCATGCACCTCTCCAAGATGCGGCCCTTATTAGCCCTCCACAACAATATCAAAGCAGTCACGCTTCCACACAGGCCGCCAAACCGGTCCGTTACCCCGTGGATGAAATAACTCAACGGACCGCGTGCGAGCTTATCGTCAGACAGAAGAACTTAGCTGTGGTGGTACGTATGCGACCTTAGTTCGTACTGCATACATTTCACCGTAAATACCATTCATTTACTAACTTTCTTTGTGATTACTAAATTATCAGGTCGCATACGGTATGACCAAACGTGTGGAAGAAGGGCAAAAATGGCACTGCAATGACATTCCACATGGTTACGTACCTGTTGAGGTGTAGCAAGTCGTCACCAACTGGGAAGACTTGGAACTTGACATCCCCGGAGGTGACGGAGAAACAAAACTCAGTCAGTGTTCTCACTGCATCATTCTATGGAGCAAGGCAAACGTCGTCATACCCAGTACACCTGCGGCTACCAACAAGCCTCCGTCACCTCCACCGTCTCCAAGAGATCCACCGGATCATGACGATTCTCCGGGAGCTCCTGATGCAAGCCCGTCTCCTCCGCCGAAGAGGTCTCCGTCTCCTCCGCCGCGGAGGTCTCTGCCCCCTCCGCCGAAGAGGGGACGCCGCAATAAAGCCTCTGCCCCCACTCCACGAGGGAAGAAGGCGCGGAAAACCAGAGAGAAGCCCGCACCAGAGAAAAGAGCGGGTGAGAAGACTCTAGAGGAGCTCGAAGCCTCGGTCAATGCAGACACAAAGAGGAAAATGACCGAGTGGAGGAAAAAACCGGAGCCGGAGCCGAAGCTTGATCCCACTGTCGTCAAGTCATTCCTCGGTAATTTGAGCAAGAGTCAACAGAAGGAAGTAATAGTAACAGACTATGACCGCTCATTACTGAAATCTCGCCGGAAGCGGAAGGCTCCAGATAAGGAGGCGGGCCCATCCAAAAAGGTTCCTTAACTCGACGAGCAACCTCAGCGGCCCTTGGGTCCATTGCCATCTCTGGACGAGATTAACGTGCAACGAGTAATGGCCGAGACTGGACTATCCAGAGCGCAAGTCCTGGGGGAAGAAGAGGTGCCTGTAAACACAACGTTAAAGTAGCCGTTTAAGCTTGGCGAGCCTATGGTCCCTCCTGAAATGGAGAGCAAGCTACAGACGAAGATGCGCCGATTCCATGAGTGGTACTTGGAAGAATCAAGAAGGAATAAACGGCGCATGATCAAAGTAGGCGTGAAGGACCATGATTTCTACAATGGTGACGAGGATTGGGTCTGGCTGAGGTTTCAGGATATATATGAGCTGTACCACCGCGACGCCATGGACGTGGATTTGATCACCTGTTGGACACTGTAAGTACTTTGTTGTTGCTTATAATTCACAGTTTGAAAATAATAATTCCAATCTATGCTGACGCGGGCTTTATTTATTGCTTAACATATGCAGAATGGAGATTCAAAAATGTCGGAGATCCTCAATATATGACGTTGGTTTCGTGGATCCTCGAAGGATAAGTGAACAAATGATATTGATGAATCCTGAGGAAACATATGGAAACCTATACAAGTATATTAAGAAACAAAATTACTGCGACTCCATACTAATCCCGTACAACATCGAGTGAGTACATACACAGGTTTCTTCTTATACTGTCTGCGTACTATTTCATTTCTGATTATAATGTATACATGTATACAGATTCCACTGGTTCCTAATAATATTGTGTCCTGATCGGGGTGTCGTTAACGTCTTTGATTCATTGCACACTCCAATAGAAAAACTACAGAACATCATGGACATGATGACAAGGTGATGTATATTTTCCCCTACTTAATTCACCCCTTACACTCGCAATGACTTAACTCAATTTTTTTGTTCGCAGGGCCTGGATTCAATTTCGTCAAGAACACCCGGGAATTCAACATGAAACACTAAAATGGAACATTGGCTTTCCGGTAAGCAAGTAATTTGTACATGTAGGCCTCGGCTAATATATTATATGAATTTTACTTAATTTCTTTTGGTCGACAGTGTGCCAAACAGGGGCCGGGAAATAATTTATGTGCATACTATGTTTGCGATTTCATGTGGAATTGGGGACATAAAAAGCTTACACAACACGATATTATGGTACGTAATAATAAACAACATTTCCATTATTATTAAGTGCACAATTATTGTCTCCAACTCGGCGGATTAAATATCTTTCAATTATTTGTAAATTACAGATGTTCAACCTGAAGGAAGAGTCCCTAGAGCTAGAAAGAATTGACGCAATTGCAGAACAGCTCATCGGATGGATCTGGGACGAGGTCGTCAATCCCCGAGGAGAATACTACTCGCCAGTACTGGAGGACATGCCGGACAGTCCAACAAGATAGTCGTCAATCTTAATTAAGTAGAAAATACAGTTTAAATATATATAACTCGAGTTGACATGCATGAATATCTACTTTTGTAATATATATGTCTTCTATTTTGATGAAATGTCAGCTAATATGAATATAGAGTCGACCGAATACGCATTAGAATACACGTATTAGAATATATACGTATATAGACGTACATGCATGGCTACTGAAAAAAGCAAAAAAAAAAAGAAATCCGGGGCCTTTAGCACCAGGTTGTGTCTGGAACCGGTGCTAAAGGCCCTGCTAAAGGCGCTGCGGGGCAGGCCCTTTAGCACCGGGTTGTGTCTGGAACCGGTGCTAAAGGGACCCTTTAGCACCGGTTATTCAACCCGGTGCTGAAGGGGTACCCCTTTAGCCTCGGAAGATCTGCACCGGTTGGGATACCCGGTGCTAAAGCCGGTTCCCAACCGGTGCAGATGTTGATCATTCTGGTAGTGAATATATACAGTGGCATACCTAGTGACAATGACGCGTCTATGATACTTCATCAATCTTGAGATCAGCTGATGGCTTAATCTCTCAGATGTACTGTGTTTCATAAAAAAAAGGAAATGAACAAAGAGGTTGATGAAGAGGGATTGGTTTTGATGGGTTATAAAGTCTTAGATCCAAAACTTTATCCCTCCAACCACTACCAGAATCCTTCACATCCGCCCGCCTCCTCCGCCTCGGCCATTTTTGGACCCGGTGCTGATGGGGCTTCAGCACCGGGTCCAACGGCTAGGAGCGGGGGCGGCGCGGAGGTGTGTAAGGGCGAACACATTAGCACCGGGTCGTGGCAAGACCCGGTGCCAATGTTCACCCTTTAGCACCGGGTGCAGCCACGACCCGGTGCTAATTTGCCCGAGGCCTTTAGCACCGGGTCGTGGCTGCACCCGGTGCTAAAGGGTGAACATTAGCACCGGGTCTTGCCACGACCCGGTGCTAATGTGTTTGAATATAGGGGCATCCTCCCCCCCCCCCCCCCGCCCGAGCCAGCTGAACACTTAGGCGCTGTGTTCATGCTGCTCGGCCGTGGGAGGGGAGGTGCTGCCCAAATTTTTTTCAAAATTTGTGAAGAATCTACTCATCTAAGGAGCACTATAAGGTACACTCTTTCATTCTCTAATGTTTTATTTAGCTTGTAATCCTTCTATGATTTAGAAATAGAGGGATTTGTGAATCAAAGTAAAGCTAGCTAGAGAGAGCTTGTGTTCTTGGAGGAGAGAGAGGAGAGAGCTTGAGTTCATGGTGGAGAGAGTGTTCATGTTGTGTTTTAAATGGAGAGAGAAGGCAAGCTAGTTAGTATTTTGTTTTGTATGACTTGTGAATAGTTATAAGGCTTATAGTAATGTAGTTTTAGAAATTACTAGAAAATCAATATAAAATGCTAGAAAATCTTATAAATTACTAGAAAATCTTATAAATTACTAGAAAATCTTATAAATTACTAGAAAATCAATATAAAATGCTAGAAAATCTTATAAATTAATAGAAAATCTTATAAATTACTAGAAAATCAATATAAAATGCTAGAAAATCTTATAAATTAATAGAAAATCTTATAAATCTTATAAATCTTATAAGGCTTATAGTAATGTTATATTTAATGAATATAGTAATGTAGTTTTAGAAATTTATTTATATAATGGAATATATATTATAATTTGTATTTATTTATATATTAAATTTTTTTATCTTTAAATTGTATTGTATATTTGTTATTGGTTAATAATGAAGATGAATAGACAATGGATGTACGGGGACCCCCACGCTCAGGCGTTCCGTGATGGCCTTAGGACGTTTCTCGATGTCGCCGAGGCTAACAGGACGCCGTCCGGTTTCATGTTCTGCCCATGCACCCATTGTAAAAATATACAATCGTACAAACAAACAGGTTGTCTTCAAGTGCATTTGATGAGGCACGGTTTCATGAGGAATTATTCTGTTTGGATGAAGCACGGTGAAAGAGGAATTCTAATGGATGAAGATGAAGAAGACTAGGCCGATGACGACATTCCGTTATTGGCTCAATACTACGGTTCCTTTGCATATGCTGCAATGGGTGATGCCGATGAGGAAGATGTTGCTCGGGAAGGCGATGCTCAGGAAGATGTTGCTCAGGAAAATGAACCTACTGATGGACTCGGACAAATGTTGCGTGATGCCGAGAAAGACTGCGGCAATGATAAGGAATTGAAAAAGATACAGCGCATGTTGCAGGACCACAAGACTGACCTGTACCCAGATTGCAAAGAGGGGCTAAAGAAGTTGGCTAGCACACTTGAACTTCTGCAGTGGAAGGCAGCAAATGGTGTTACTGATAAGGGTTTCGAGGAGCTACTGAAACTCGTAAAGAAGATTCTTCCAGAGGGTAACACATTGCCATCGACGACGTATCAAGCAAAACGTGTTGTTTGCCCTCTCGATTTGGAGGTGCAGAAGATACATGCGTGTCCTAATGACTGTATCCTCTATCGCGGACAGTACAAACACTTGGATCGTTGTCCGGTTTGCACCTGCGCGCGATACAAGATCAGGCGGGACGACCCTGGTGATGTTGGGGGAGAGCGTTCTAAGAAAAAAATCCCTGCGAAGGTGATGTGGTATTTCCCTTTGATACCCCGTCTGAAGCGTTTGTTCAGGAACAAAGACCATGCCAAACTGATGCGCTGGCACAAAGAAGAACGTAAGCAGGATGGCATGTTGAGACACCCCGCCGATGGATCCCAGTGGAGGAACATCGACAGAGCATTCCCAGAGTTTGATGCTGATGCGAGGAATGTTAGGCTTGGTTTAAGTACCGATGGCATGAACCCTTTCGGTGAAATGAGCAGTAGTCATAGCACTTGGCCCGTGACTGTTTGTATCTACAACCTACCCCCGTGGCTCTGCATGAAGCGGAAGTTCATTATGATGCCAGTGCTCATTGAAGGCCCAAAGCAACCTGGCAACGACATTGATGTGTACCTAAGACCATTGGTTGACGAACTTTTGCAGCTGTGGAAGAATGAAGGTGTTAGCATGTGGGATGAGGACAAACAGGAGCAGTTTGACCTTCGAGCACTGCTTTTCATAAGCATCAACGACTGGCCTGCACTAAGTAACCTATCAGGACAATCAAACAAAGGATATAAAGCATGCACTCACTGTTTAGAGGAAACCGAAAGCATGTATTTGAAACATTGTCGTAAAGTTGTGTACATGGGTCACCGTCGATTCCTTCCGGCGAAGCATGAGCTACGAAAGAAATGTGCGCATTTTGGCGGGAATGCTGACCGCCGTACAAAGCCGAGACACCGGAGTGGAGAAGAGCTATTTGATATGGTGAAGGACCTACACGTGGTGTTTGGCAAGGGAGACGGAAGCCAGGCTGCTCCGACGGGCGAGGATGGTCGTGCCGCGATGTGGAAGAAGAAGTCTATCTTTTGGGAGCTACCTTATTGGCAACGTTTAGAGGTCCGTAACGCGATTGATGTGATGCATCTGACGAAGAATCTTTGCGTGAACTTGATAAGCTTCCTGGGTACTTATGGGAAGCCAAAAGATACACTGGAAGCACGTCAGGATCTGAAACGATTGAAGCTACGGACTGATCTACATCCAGAAAAGAGAGACAAAGGACGCCAGTACTTGCGTCCTGCCAGCTTCACTCTCAGCAAAGAAGAGAAGGCAAGCATGTTTGAATGCTTGAACAGTATCAAGGTTCCGTCTGGCTACTCCTCCAATATTAAGGGAATAATAAATATGAAAGAGAAGAAGTTCACAAACCTGAAGTCTCACGACTGCCATGTGTTGATGACACAGCTGCTTCCCGTCATACTCAGGGGTGTGCTACCAGTTAACGTGCGGAAAGCCATTGTGAAGCTATGTGCATTCCTCAATGCAATTTCTCAGAAGGTGATCAATCCAGACCACTTAGATCAGCTACAGAATGACGTGGTGCAATGTCTTGTCAGCTTTGAGATGATATTTCCACCATCCTTCTTCAATATCATGACACATCTATTGGTTCACCTCGTCAAAGAGATTCGTATATTGGGCCCAGTATTTCTACACAACATGTTCCCATTTGAGAGGTTCTTCGCTGTCCTAAAGAAGTATGTCCGTAATCGTTCTCGTCCAGAAGGATGCATTGCTAAGGGATACGAAACGGAGGAGGTCATTGAATTCTGTGTTGACTTTGTCGACGATCTTATGCCGATTGGTGTGCCCGAATCCCATCACGAGGGGAGACTTGGTGGAAAGGGCACACTAGGGAGAAGATCGATGGTGATCAAGGACGTTGAGACATTCCGTAAAGCGCACCTCACAGTTTTGCAACAATCAACCTTAGTTGCTCCGTACATCGAGGAGCACATGCAGATTCTCAGGGACGAAAACTCAACAAAGTCTGCGGCCTTCATTCAGCGTCTGCACAATAGTACTTTCGCCGATTGGTTGCGAAGACGTCTTATGGGTGTCGAGGGCATTGATGCGTAGCTAGCTTTTGTAGCTAGAGGTCCATCGAGCACGATCTTGACATTCCAAGGATACGACATCAATGGGTATACATTTTACACAAGAGCCCAGGACAAGAAAAGCACCAACCAAAATAGTGGTGTCCGGATCGACGCGACAGACACCAATGGCAATACAAACTCATACTATGGAATCATAGAGGAGATATGGGAACTAGAGTACGGACCTTTGAAGATCCCACTGTTCAAGTGCCAATGGGTGAAGCTGACTGGAGGAGGTGTTAAAGTTGAAGCGGACTATGGAATGATGTTAGTGGACCTAAGCAAGATTGGCTTTCTAGACGAACCGTTCGTCCTGGGCAAAGCTATCACACAAGTTTTTTATGTGAAGGACATGGCTAGCAGACCGAAGAAAGGGGCGGATAAGAAAGGTGGGGGTAAGCAATTTGACCCATCACAAGACGAGCCAAAGCGTCATATAGTTCTTCCTGGAAAGAGAAAAATCGTAGGTGTTGAGGACAAGACGGATGAAGATTATGATATGCTCGATGGCCGGCCTCCATTCTCAGTGGCTGATGACCCAAGCATCCTGTTAGCGGCGGAGGAGACACCGTATCTACGGCGTGATCACAATCAAGGAACATTTGTAAAGAGGAAGTTTATTAGTGTCCGAGTAAACGATGATGCCATGTAATTTCTATTGATTTATAAGATTGTTTTTATTAATTCTAGCATTTTATATTGATTTTCTAGTAATTTATAAGATTTTCTAGTAATTTATAAGATTTTCTAGTAATTTATAAGATTTTCTAGCATTTATATTGATTTTCTAGCATTTTATATTGATTTTCTAGTAATTTATAAGAGTTTCTATTAATTTATAAGATTTTCTAGTAATTTATAAAATTTTATATTAATTTATAAGATTTTCTAGCATTTATATTGATTTTCTAGCATTTTATATTGATTTTCTATTAATTTATAAGAGTTTCTATTAATTTATAAGATTTTCTAGCACCGACCGGGCCTAAGGGCCTTTAGCACCGGGTCGTGGCTGCACCCGGTGCTAAAGGCCACGACCGCGGCTGGCCACGTCACCGGGCGCACACGAGCCACGTCACTGGCCCGGTCGTGGCCTTTAGCACCGGGTTGTGGCTGCACCCGGTGCTAAAGGCCACGATGCGTTGGGGCCAGAGACCGGCCTGGCCACGGAGGCCGTGCGAGAGCTGGCCACGTCACCGGGCCACGTCACTGGATGAACAAGAACAATTTTTCTTTTTAATCTCTGTATAAAAGTTGTAACTAGTCGTTCTCCCTCGTACAAACTTCAAAAAAGATCATTTTTCTTCCTAAAAAATCCTAAAATCATACTCTATCAAGTTATGAAACTTATTAATGTTATTATTTTGAAAAATCTTCTCGTGTTTGAACAATCCAAATTTTGAATTAAAAATGACAACTACAACCAAGGTTTTTTTCACACTAGGTGATGTCAAATGAAAAAGTGATGAATACCAAAGTTTCATATTTCATCATGATCTACAATCTTTATTTAGGTCATTTTGTCATTTTCAAAATGGGTAATAACATGTAGTAGAAATTTGACAAGTCTCTAACAAAGTTTTGGAAACTATGCGACTGAATCTAGGATTAATGAACAATGTATACTACCACTTTCTCAAATGCAAAAATGACTTAAATAAAGATTGTAGATCTTGATGAGATATGAAATTTTGGTATTCATGACTTTTTCTTCTGAGACCGTTTAATGTTCCAAAATCTTTCATTTAGTTATCATTTTTTGTAATTTATAAGATTTTCTAGTAATTTATAAGTTTTTCCAGTAATTTATAAGATTTTCTAGTAAGTTATAAGATTTTCTAGTAATTTATAAGATTTTCTATTAATTTATAAGATTTTCTATTAATTTACAGGATTTTCTAGTAATTTACAAGATTTTCTATTAATTTATAAGATTTTCTAGTAATTTATAAGATTTTCTTGCATTTTATATTGATTTTCTAGTAATTTATAAGATTTTCTTATTTAATATATATTTTTAACAGGTATTAATAACTGAATTAAAACAAGTATTAATAACTATACATTAAAAACTATATTTATAAGATTCCCAAATAGTAGCCCCCGGTGCTAAAGGCCGGTTTGGAAACTGGGCGCCAAACGAAAAGTTGGGGCCTTTAGCACCGGGTTGATCTAAAATCCGGTGCTAAAGGCCCCCAATTTTCGTTTGGCGCCAGTTACGGGGCCTTTAGCACCGGGTGTAGAAGACCCGGTGCGAAAGGGGGGCCTTTAGCACCGGGTCGTGGCTGCACCCGGTGCTAAAGGCCTTCGTCTGGCGCACAGTTACGGCCTTTAGCACCGGGTGTAGAAGACCCGGTGCTAAAGGGCCTTTCGCACCGGGTGGTGGGAAGACCCAGTGCTAAAAGGGGGGCCTTTAGCACCGGGTCTTCCCACCACCCGGTGCGAAAGGCCCTTTAGCACCGGGTCGTGGCTGCACCCGGTGCTAAATGCCCCGGACCTATATAGGCCGGGGACTTCTCTCCCCTCCCTCACTTCGCCCTCACTCGTCACAGATCGAAACCGCCGCCGGTGCCCCCTCGTCTCCTCAGCCGCCGCCGCCCGTCGCCATCGCCCGTCGCCGTCGCCGCCCGTGGTCCCCGCGCCCACGCCGCTGCCACCTGTCGTCCCCGCGCCCACGCCGCGCCGCCGCCCGTCGTCCCCGCCGCCGTCGTCGTCCCCGCCGCCGTCGTCGTCCCCGCGCGCGCGTGTCGTCGTCCCCGCCGCCGTCGTCGTCCCCGCGCTCACGCCGCCGCCACCCGTGGTCCCCGCGCCCGTCGTCCCCGCGCCGGCGTCCCTCATCCCCGCGCCGCACGTCGTCCCCGCGCCGCTCCTCGTCCCCTCGCCGCCGTCGCCCGCCGCGCCCGTCACTGCACGGTGAGCCTCTGTGAAATGTTTGTGAGCCGGCCTTCGTGCCATGCGTGAATGTTTGTGAGCCGGCCTTCGTGCCGTGCACGTGTTTGTGTGTGCAGGTACCCGTTGCATGGCCGAACACGTTCGGCCATGCACATTTGCTTAGCGAACGTGTTCGGCCATGCGCATTTGGTTAGCGAACCATGCACATTTGCTTAGCGAACGCGTTCGCTAACCAAATGCGCATGGCCGAACACGTTCGCTAAGCACATACATTGAAAATATTAGAAATTACATTGAAATGTATATTGGAAATGTTATATTGGAAATGTATATTGGAAATGTTATATGTTTGAAATGTATATTGGAAAATGCTTCATTTAAATGTATTGGAGATATTTACATTGAAATGTATATTGGAAATGTTATATGTTTGAAATGTATATTGGAAAATGCTTCATTTAAATGTATTGGAGATATTTACATTGAAATGTATATTGGAAATGTTATATGTTTGAAATGTATATTGGAAAATGCTTCATTTAAATGTATTGGAGATATTTACATTGAAATGTATATTGGAAATGTTATATGTTTGAAATGTATATTGGAAAATGCTTCATTTAAATGTATATTGGAAATTCTATGTATATTAGAAATATATGTGCTTCATTTAAATGTATATTAGAAATATATGTGCTTCATTTAAATGTATATTGGAAATGTTATATGTTTGTATAATGGATACTATCGAAAATATTTATTATCGGAAATTTTATGGCGTACCCGAACCCATCGCGCACCCGAACCCCTTAGCGAATCCGTTTTTCGCGCACCGACCCCCTTAGCGAACCCTTAGCGAATCAATTCACACCGCGCACCCGAACCCCTTGGCGAATCCGTTTTTCACGCACCGACCCCCTTAGCGAAAATGTTAGAAATATTGGGAATATGTATGCTTTGTATATATTTCTTATCAATTATTTTTAATTCTATAGATGGCGGACAACAACAACAACGTCCCACCCATGCAAGAGGACAACAACACCCCTGTCCCACCCATGCAAGAGGACAACAACACCCCTGTCCCACCCATGCAAGAGGACAACGACACGTTCTTTGCGAATCAACTTTTCAATATTGTAACCCAACCAATGTCCATGGATGATGTGTTGGGCATCATTGGAAGGGACGACAATGTCCAGGGCGACAATGTTGCAAGGGCCGAAGATGTTGAAGGGGCCGCAAATGTTCAGGGCGACAATGTTGCAAGGGCCGAAACTATTGAAGGAGCCGGTAGCGCGCCCTCGTCTAGTCAGGTGTGTATATAGATAACATAAATTTGTACTGTACATGTCAATTATGTATACCATCTCTATATCATCTCGTATATATGTAATTTGTGTAGGCCGCCTCTGCTAAGAAATCAAAACGATCGACCACGAAGAAGCTGAAGGATGTCAAGTTACACATCACCCGAGTGGAGGATGACGGGGAGCCAGTTGAGCCCCCAAAAGTGGCCAAGAAATTTGTATCTCAGTGCGGGGTAATTGTACGGGACAATGTGCCCATTAGTATCAGAAAATGGAAGTCCACGGACCCCACTGAGGAGTACGTGCTCCCCGATACAGAGAAGGAGATGCTATGGAGGGAATTAAAGGCAATATTCGACTGGCCTAGCACTCATGAAGCAGAACTGAGGGATTGGACAATGAAGAAGATGGCAGTTTTGTTTCAGGATTTCAAGAAGAAGTTGTACTCGCAATTTCTCAGAACCGGAGAGGCCCCGGATCCTGAGAAGTATAAGAAGATCACCAATGACGAGTGGGAAGCATTCATTGAGTACAAAACCTCCGAAGAGGGTGCAACGACTAGCGCTAGAAACGCTGGAAACGCCGCAAATAAGAAGTACTCTCATAAGATGGGTTCGGGAGGTTACAAGGCAAGCATCGCTAAATGGGAGAAGATGGAAGAAGATCTATATGCTAGAGGCATCACTCCAGCGACACATGACTGGCCCACAAGGACCAAGCATTGGTACTATGGTCATGGAGGCACCCTAAGCCCAATCGACGGCTCCTTAGTTTTTCCCGAGGACTTGCGAGAACTAGCTCATCGTCTCCTCGATATCCTCAGGGCATCTGATAGGGGAGAATTTGTTGCCGATAGAGACAGAGATGAGCTAACCTATGCCTTAGGGAACAAGGAGCATCCTGGACGGACGCGCGGCGTAGGCACAAGCATCTCATGGAAGAAAGGTTTCCAAGAGCACGCCGCCACCTATAGGAGCCGTTCGAGGAAGAAGGCCGAATATGAGCAGAGGGTGAGGGACCTAGAGCAAACGGTTGCCGCCCAGGGCTCAAAGCTCCAAGAAATGGAGTCAGAGATGGAGCGACGGATGAAGGTAGCATGGCTGCAGATACAACAAGCCACAGGCGGGACCGGTTCCACAGAGCCTGCACCTCTCCAACAAGCCACAGGCGGGACCGGTTCCACAGAGCATGCACCTCTCCAAGATGCGGCCCTTATTAGCCCTCCACAGCAATATCAAAGCAGTCACGCTTCCACACAGGCCGCCGAAGCGGTCCGTTACACCGTGGATGAAATAACTCAACGGACCGCGTGCGAGCTTGTCGTCAGGCAGAAGAACTTAGCTGTGGTGGTACGTATGCGACCTTAGTTCATACTGCATACATTTCACCGTAAATACCATTCATTTACTAACTTTCTTTGTGACTACTAACTTATCAGGTCGCATACGGTATGACCAAACGTGTGGAAGAAGGGCAAAAATGGCACTGCAATGACATTCCACATGGTTACGTACCTGTTGAGGTGGAGCAAGTCGTCACCAGCTGGGAAGACTTGGAACTTGACATCCCTGGAGGTGACGGAGAAACAAAACTCGGTCAGTGTTCTCACTGCATCATTCTATGGAGCAAGGCAGACGTCGGCATACCCGGTACACCTGCGGCTACCAACAAGCCCCCGTCACCTCCAAGAGATCCACAGGATCATGACGATTCTCCGGGAGCTCCTGATGCAAGCCCGTCTCCTCCGCCAAAGAGGTCTCCGTCTCCTCCACCGAAGAGGTCTCCGTCTCCTCCGCCGAAGAGGTCTCCGCCCCCTCCGCCAAAGAGGGGACGCCGCACTAAAGCCTCTGCCCCCACTCCACCAGCGAAGAAGGCGCGGAAAACCAAAGAGAAGCCCGCACCAGAGAAAAGAGCGGGTGAGAAGACTCTAGAGGAGCTCGAAGCCTCGGTCAAAGCAGACACAAAGAGGCAAATGGCCGAGTGGAGGAAAAAACCTGAGCCGGAGCCGAAGCTTGATCCCACCGTCGTCAAGTCATTCCTCGGTAATTTGGGCAAGGGTCAACAGAAGGAAGTAATAGTAACAGACTATGACCGCTCATTACTGAAATCTCGCCGGAAGCGGAAGGCTGCAGATAAGGAGGCGGGCCCATCCAAAAAGGTTCCTCAGCTCGGCCAGCAACCTCAGCGGCCCTTGGGTCCATTGCCATCTCTGGACGAGCTTAACGTGCAACGAGTAATGGCCGAGACTGGACTAACCAGAGCGCAAGTCCTGGGGGAAGAAGAGGTGCCTGTAAACACAACGCTGAGGTGGCCGTTTAATCTTGGCGAGCCTATGGTCCCTCCTGAAATGGAGAGCAAGCTACAGACGAAGATGCGCCGATTCCATGAGTGGTACTTGGAAGAATCAAGAAGGAATAAACGGCGCATGATCAAAGTAGGCGTGAAGGACCATGATTTCTACAATGGTGACGAGGATTGGGTGTGGCTGAGGTTTAAGGATATATATGAGCTGTACCACCGCGACGCCATGGACGTGGATTTGATCACCTGTTGGACACTGTAAGTACTTTGTTGTTGCTTATAATTCACAGTTTGAAAACAATAATTCCAATCTATGCTGACGCGGGCTTTATTTATTGCTTAACATATACAGAATGGAGATTCAAAAATGTCGCAGATCCGGGATATATGACGTTGGTTTCGTGGATCCTCGAAGGATAAGTGAAGAAATGATATTGATGAATCCTGAGGAAACATATGGAAACCTATACAAATATATTAAGAAACAAAATTACTGCGACTCCATACTAATCCCGTACAACATCGAGTGAGTACATACACAGGCTTCTTCTTCTTATACTGTCTGTGTACTAATTCATTTCTGATTATAATGTATACATGTGCACAGATTCCACTGGTTCCTAATAATATTGTGTCCTGACCGGGGTGTCGTGAACGTCTTTGATTCGTTGCACACTCCAAAAGAAAAACTACAGAACATCATGGACATGATGACAAGGTGATGTATATTTTCCCCTACTTAATTCACCCCTTACACTCGCAATGACTTAACTCAATTTTTTTGTTCGCAGGGCCTGGATTCAATTTCGTCAAGAACACCCGGGAATTCAACATGAAACACTAAAATGGAACATTGGCTTTCCGGTAAGCAAGTAATTTGTACATGTAGGCCTCGGCTAATATATTATATGAATTTTACTTAATTTCTTTTGGTCGACAGTGTGCCAAACAGGGACCGGGAAATAATTTATGTGCATACTATGTTTGCGATTTCATGTGGAATTGGGGACATAAAAAGCTTACACAACACGATATTATGGTACGTAATAATAAACAACATTTCCATTATTATTAAGTGCACAATTATTGTCTCCAACTCGGCGGATTAAATATCTTTCAATTATTTGTAAATTACAGATGTTCAACCTGAAGGAAGAGTCCCTAGAGCTAGAAAGAATTGACGCAATTGCAGAACAGCTCGTCGGATGGATCTGGGACGAGGTCGTCAATCCCCGAGGAGAATACTACTCGCCAGTACTGGAGGACGTGCCGGACAGTCCAACAAGATAGTCGTCAATCTTAATTAAGTAGAAAATACAGTTTAAATATATATAACTCGAGTTGAGATGCATGAATATCTACTTTTGTAATATATATGTCTTCTATTTTGATGGAATGTCAGCTAGTATGAATATAGAGTCGGCCGAATACGCATTAGAATACACGTATTAGAATATATACGTATATAGACGTGCACTCATGGCTACTGAAAAAAGCAAAAAAAAAAAAAGAAATCCGGGGCCTTTAGCTCCGGTTGCAGACAGCAACCGGTGCTAAAGGCAGGCCCTTTAGCACCGGGTGCAGCCACGACCCGGTGCTAAAGGCCCTGCTAACGGCGCTGCGGGGGCAGGGCCTTTAGCACCGGGTCGTGGCTGCACCCGGTGCTAAAGGTCCCCTTTAGCACCGGTTATTCAACCTGGTGCTAAAGGGGTACCCCTTTAGCCTCGGATTAGTTGCACCGGGTGGGAAACCCGGTGCTAAAGGGCTTTCCCACCCGGTGCAGATGTCGATCATTCTGGTAGTGAACGATGAAGGAGGATTTGTTTTGATGGGTTATAAAGCTTTAGATCCAAAACTTTATCCCTCCAACGATGAAGGAGGGTTTGTTTTGATGGTTTATAAAGCTTTAGATCCAAAACTTTATCCCTCCAATATGTGGTGTTACCAACAAGCATTAAAGAGCTAGCTACGCTCCGGACAAGTTAATTAAAAAGGAAAGCCTCTCTCTCATCCAATCACATGTAATACGTAATACGTAGGTCACATGGCAGAGAAACTATACGCATGAGATGAGAGGTGCTGGGTTTGGATTCCACACACACGCATATTTCGTATGAAAAATCGCATGACTTGTCTCGAACTGGTATTAAAAGTGTCTACCAGTAGCAGCAGGTAAGTGACCCATTACTAATTAATTGGTCTCTGCTGCATCCAGAACTGAGACTTTGTGTGATTTTAGAACCCGCACTAATGTGGGTTTCTTCCATAGTGTAAGTAAGCAACCCCGCCCCCACCCCACCCACCCACCCACGCACCACAAAAGCCTGTCATTGTTGTTCAAGATTGAAAAAGTTATTGTATCTGTGCTCTGCTAGTGTTATCTAGGCCGTATTTCTTTACTTCCCGGAAAAACATTTCTAAAGAAAATCTTGCATGCATGGAGTATTAAATGAAGTCTATTTGTAAAAACTTTTTAGGGATGAGTGTAACTTTACACGACGAATCTAACGAGCCTAATTAGTCCATGATTTGCTACGGTAATGCTACAGTAACCATCCTCTAATCGTGCGGTCAGAGACCTCATTAGATTTATCTCATGAATTAATCCGGGGTTGTAAAGTTAGTTTTGTAAACTGACTTTATTTAATACCATTAATTATTGGTCAAACGAGATGAAAAAAAAATCACCACAAAGAAACACGGCCCTATATAGAAACTTGTATTCCCAGAAGCATAATTTTTTCTCCCATCTCACCTCAACCTACACATGCTGTAGTGAGTTCTGATATCGTCCCCAACCCATGTATGTACCTTTCCCAATAAAAAAAAAGCGCGCGCACACACGCCAGTGTAAACCACCACAATCAATATGCCAAGCACAAAAAATCCAACGCAAATCCAGCCACCGACGATATGATGTCCCCATCAGCGCAAGAGGCCTCCGACGTTGGACATGTGCATCACGACCTTGAGAGACACGTACGTCGTGCATGTACGAAGAGAAAAGAGCCAACTTGCACTATGGTACACGCTCTAAACGGGCTCTCCTTCTCACTCCCCACGTTTTTCTTTACTTTACCTTCGCTGATTGGGATACATTTCATTTCGCAACCCTTTGACGTCACGTGCATGCAGATCAAGCCTTCCATAGAGAAGAAAAAAGAGATGGAGAAGAAGATGGAAGAGACCTTGCACGAGAGCCAGAGGAATTTTTTCATAAGGTTGTGTACTTAAAAAGGAAAATTGGTTCATTCCAATTTGTTCGATCTTAAGGTTGTCCTTGAGTTGGTTTCAGATTTTGTGGAAATTAGTTGGTTCGGCTGTCACTAATAATGTTGAACAGCACTTGGCTCCGCTATTTAAATACCAAAACCCCTTCGTTCCCAGATTGGGGGGGGGGGGGGGGGGGGGAGAGAGAGAGAGAGAGAGAGAGAGAGGAGTTACCTCGGCCTCGTCTGTTAAGATCGAGCTGTCCATCATCGTATTGTCCACCCACAAAATGCATCAAGCTTGTTTAGTGCAGGCATGGTTCTCTCCGGGGTCACCGACCTCCAGTCCACACGCGGCTAGCCACATGACCAGCTCATCTGGCCTCGGCAACAGCCAACTCAACGCCATGGGAGCTGCTGCGCTGGCGACGGCGGCGCCGGCCGTCCTGATGACTGCCCGTCCATGCATCGCCCTTCGACGACGGCCGACGAATTTACAGGTAGCTCTAGTGAACAAGGATGACAGAATTATAACAAAGCAGTAGTTGGCGTTGCCATGCGTGTAGGACTGAAGGGCTGTACACTTGTCTCTAGCTTACCGTTAATGCGTACGCCTAATTTCCATAAATCATAAGACCAATGCCCGGGAGATATCACTGGCCGGCCTCACATTATTCAGGTTGGAGTTTATAGGCTTATTAAATAAAGTGATTCGAATATCTATGCTTAGTTTATATTGTGAAAAGAAAAGTTAAATGACTCAATCAAACACTTTTAGTGAACCGGTCCCTCTTGATCAATGATCCTCCATGTTGGCCAAAACATGTTGAGCCCACCAGTACATGCCTCCATCTTGGGTCCTACGAACATGCCTGCCAAAGCGAGACAAAGTTGGTGAAAAGTCGCTTTCCTACTACCCCACCGAAAGACAACAACTAGCAGTGTACTTTTTGTTACAACATAAGTAAATCCCATTTGAGCATTCTAAAGGACTCCAACATTCAATTTTATTTGTGCCAAGATTCGTTATCGGTAATCTACTGATGTAAGTGTTTCTTTCTAAATGTACCAAGTATGAACATGCTATATATCTTGTTGATGAATAGAGTATGATTATAGGGTATAATAAGTGTGCCAAACTACAAAAACTACTTTGCCATTAATAAGGAAATCTTGCCCACAAACGTACGTTGTTAGCCTATGACATTTTGTATCCAAAGAATTTTAAAGCATTTTCAAAGAGATTAGCCAAATCATTTTCTAAAGTTAAATTTAACTATTGTTAGAGAAAAAAAGGTTTCCAACTGACTCTGTAAATGACCCTCTAAATTTAGTAGGTTTCCATCCCACCTCATTCACTATCTGTTTTTAGGTAGCCTACCTCACTAGCGATCTTTACAGAATCAATTGGATTACTCTGCTTTTTTTTGAGAAAACAGGAGGGGCAAGCCTCTACTGGATATATCATTAATTATAAGAAAAGTGTGTCTTACAAAAAAAGAAACTCAGGGAGCAAAGAAAGTAGAAAAAATATAAGAAAAGTTACACAAGGGCTTGCAGCCATTCAGCCATTGGGGTTATTAAATTAGCTCTTGCTCTATGCGAGAGTAAACTGAATTCCTTTCTGAATAAGTCTTTGCATCCTTGAAGCGAGGGGGCTAAATTTCTGAAAATTTGATCATTCCTGATTGTCCAAATACTCCAGCTCATGATGATGATAACATGCATGAAAAACACCACATTTAACTGAGCTATGAGAGATTCAAGGATATCGAAAGGATTCTGAAAATCTGGCGCCTGCAGATTTGTGAATCCCCAGCGAGCCTGAGCAAAAGGTCAGTGAAGAAACAAGTGCATTGTTGATTCAACGGTATCAGCATCACACAGGACACAATCATAGGATGGCAGTTCCATGGTCTTCCTCTGCAGGAGTTCCCTTGTGTTGAGTCTGTCCTTTAACACCAACCAGAAAAACACCTTGTGTTTATGTTGAGAGGTACATTTCCAAAGCCAGTTAAAAGAAGGATGAACTTCAATTGTGCCTCTCAATCTCTTATATGCTTTGGAGGAAGAGAATACAGGTGAACCCCAGATGTTAGTCCAAATATTATTTTCTACAGCATCTGAAATGGTGTCAATACTTTGCAGAAGTTCTTGGAGTTGCTCAAAAGCTTGGTGGGACAGAGGCAGGTGCACTAATTGGTCCAGGGAAGTGATCTCCTTTGTTTTTTGGATTGATATATTATCATTCTTGGCGAAGGAGTACAATTCAGGATAAACTTGACTTGGCACTCGGCCTCCCCAAAGGTCCTGCCAAAGGAAACATGTTTTCCCTGAAAAAAGCAAGGGAGCAGTCAACCCCTTAAACTGATATAGCAGTTTTAGAATATCTCTCCACCAAAAGGAACCTTTCTTGGTGTGGTTTGGTAGTTTCCCATTGCAATAATACTTTTCCCAGACCAAATGCACCCATGGGATGTCTTCCATGTTAAAGAACTTGTGTAAATTCTTCATCAGTAGGGCCTCATTTTGTGTTTTCAGCTTCAGGATCCCCGGGCCCCTTCATTCTTTGGCAAACAAACCATTTACCAAGCCGCCTTGGGTGGTTTTTTTGGCATTGATATATGAGCCCACCCATAGGCAGTGTTTTCTGTACTTGTCAACTTGCTTAAGGACAGTTTTGTGTACCATGAAGGTGCACATGAAGAAGGTAGGAAATGAGGTGAAAACTGAATTTGTTAACTGCAGCCGACCAGCCTGGGAGAGGAAAGTTGAAGTGCATACCAATAATCTTCTTTCACATCTGGTGACCAGAGGTAAAAAGTCCACAATCTTAGGTTTGGTAATTCCCAAGGGCAGCCCCAAATAAGTGAAGGGCAAGGAGCCAGTGACACACCCAAAGCTCTGTGCTAGATCAGTGAGCTTGACTTCATCAACATTTATGGGTGTCATAAGAGACTTTGCAAAATTGACCTTCAATCCAGTTGATGTTGCAAACTGTTGTAGAATGGACTTTAGATGTTGAAGTTGTAGCTAGCATCCCTCCATTATAATTAATGCATCATCTGCATATTGGAGGATGGGGAAATCCTGGCTATACTGGAGAGGAATTGACAAATGTAGGTGGTTGTCTGCTTTTGCTGAGTTGAGCAGTGTTTGAAGAAAGTCTGATCCCAGGACAAAGAGCAAAGGAGATAAGGAGTCCCCTGTCTGACCCCTCTTCTGCAATGAAGAGTCTTCCCAGGCACTCCATTCAAAAGTACAGCTGATGTCTTTGAGTTAAAAATTGCCCTCATCCAACTAAGCCATTTAGGCCCAAACCCCTTATGTTCCATAATCTCCAACATGAATTTATGTTCAATTTTGTCAAAAGCCTTTTCAAAATCCAGTTTTAATATGATCAGCTCCTTTCTTGACTTATGGCACAGGTGAAGATTACTCATAGGCCCATGCCAAACAGTCTTGAATGGTCCTTGATTGGATAAAGCCATATTGGTTCTTGTGGATAAGGGAGGTGATACATCTCTGCAATCCGTTTGCTAGTAACTTGGTGATGATCTTTATAGAAGTATTGAGCAATGAGATTGGTATGAAGTATGAGGCCTTCATTGTGTTATCAACTTTTGGAATCAAAGTGATAAAAGTAGAGCTGGACAAACAACTCGTGGCTCGGTAGCTCGCTCGACTCGGCTCGTTAGTGGCTCGGCTCGGCTCGTTTTAAATTGTTCACGAGCTGAGCCAAGGTTTTAGCCCGGTGTGTTAACGAATCAGCTCGAGCCAGCTCGTGAGCGGCTCGCGAGCTATAACAAGCCAGAGCCTATAGCACAATATGTATTTTGTTTGTGTGATGTCCTGATTCTTAAATAGTGAATGGTGGTGACCATAAATATGCTATATAATTATAGTAATTTGTGTTATCATGTTATCATGTTGTGAACTACTATTGCTTCTATCTGATTTTGAGTTTGAATATATATATATATAACAATTATTTTTTATTTCAGTGTGCTATAAATATTTTTTGTACGAGAAATACATGTGTGCTAATGATAAACGAGCTGGCTCGCGAGCTAATCAAGCCAGCTCGAGCTAGCAAACGAGCCGAGCTGCTTCTCTAGCTCGCTTTGTTAACGAGCTGAGCCGAGCTGGACCGAACCGAGCCGAGCTAGCTCGATATCCAGCCCTAGATAAAAGATCCATTAATGCTTTAGAGGCAAACTTCACCTTGCTGAAAAGCATGACAGATGTCATAGAAGTCTTGCTTTATGATGGGCCAACATTTTTTGAAAAAATCTATGTTGAAACCAGCAGGGCCAGGTGATTTGTTTGCGGGCAAACCAGCAACCACTGCATCAATTTCTTCATTACTGAAAGATTCCTCTAGCCATGCAAGATCAATATCATGAATACTTGTTAGTCAAATCTATTTTGGAGAATAGCTAAATCAGTAAATTTGACTAGTCTTTTTAGCTAATCTCCTGGAGATGCTCCTACTTTAGTTGCCAACCACGTACTAGCCAATTTAGTCAAATTTGTCTAAGATAAAAATGTGACAAAGGATAATGGCTGGCAACCAACACCCCCATGCTGCCTCCAAGACAGTTGCTACTTTTCCTCCTGGACACAAACTATAAGACAAGCAACAATTTCAAACTGACATCATCAACACAAAAAGCTCTCAAGTTGACTATATTATTAATTAAAGAGCATAACGCTACAAAATTCCATGGCAATGGAGCAAAAGACTGTTGCTTGTGAACTCTATTACGCTTTCACAGCTCAATGCAATTGTGCTCTTGCTGTTGCCTAATTCATTCCAGAACCCGCTGTTCGGTTACCATGGCGCCACCAAGTCCTCAACCTCTCTCCACCGCCGTCGACAAGGCCCGGCAAGTGAAGCACGCAGCCGTGCTCGCCATTGGCACAGCCAACCCGGCCAACTGCATGCCACAGGATGAGTACGTCGACTGGTACTTCCGCGTCACCAATAGCGACCACCTCACCAAGCTCAAGGCCAAGATGAAGAGGATATGTGAGATCGATCATGTCATTTTACCCGTCTCAACATCCACAAATCTTGAAGAATTTCGCGTAAATTTGTCGAATCACACGCAGGCTACAACTCAGGGATCAAGAAGCGCTACTTCTACCACACGGAGGACACGTTCCTGGACCACCCGGAGTTCATCGACAATGCGCTGCCGTCGCTCGGCGCCCGGCAGGGCATCCTGGCGTCCGCGGTGCCGGAGCTTACCGCGGCCGCGGCGGCGAGGGCCATCGCCGAGTGGGGCCGCCCGGCGCGCGACGTCACCCACCTCGTCTTCGCCACCAGCTCCGACGCGCACATGCCCGGCGCCGACCTCCGGCTGGCGTCGCTGCTCGGCCTCCGAAGCTCCGTGCAGCGCACGGCGGTGTACCTCCACGGGTGCTCCTCGGGCTCCGCCGCGCTCCGCGTCGCCAAGGACATCGCCGAGAACAACCCCGGCGCGCGGGTGCTCGTCGCCTGCGCCGAGCTCAGCGTCAACTTCTTCCGGGAGCCGCGCGAGGAGCACCCCGAGACGCTCGTCATGCAGGCGCTGTTCGGCGACGGCGCGGCTGCCGTCGTCCTCGGCGCCGGCGCCGCCGCCGACGGTGGCGGCGGGCCAGCTGGCGTCGAGCGCCCGCTCTACGAGCTGGTCTCCGCCTCCCAGACATTGATACCGAACACCGAGGACGCCGCCGTGGGGCAGCTCGCCGAAGGCGGCCTAGTGTTCCGCCCGTCCCCGAAGATGCCGGCTCTACTCCGGCAGGTCATCGAGCAGTGCCTGGTCGAGGCGGTGGCGCCGCTCGGGCTGGGCGGCGGATGGAACGACCTCTTCTGGGCGGTGCACCCCGGTGGGCCGGCGATCCTTGACAGCGTCGAGGCGGCGCTGGCGCTGGCGCCATGGAAGTTGGCGGCGAGCAGGCACGTGCTGAGCGAGTACGGCAACATGTCGGGTGTCTCGATTATCTTCGTGCTGGACGAGCTCCGGCGCCGGCGTGAGGAGCTGGATGGAGGTTTGGGGATCATGCTAGGGCTTGGCCTGGGGGTCTCCGTCGAAACTATGGTACTCCGCACGGCGACGGGTGAAAAGAGAAAGCTGTGAGGATCGAGCTAGTGAACACCAGCAGTGTGTCTCTGACGAAAATTGTTTTGATTGGGATAATTCGAGTTAAGTTGGACTGAATGAAAGAAGATCCATAAGACATACATATATCTAACATATATTCTAGTTTCATGTCTTATCTAACACAAAGTGTTTCAAGTATGTGTATTAATTATCTCAATGAATAAAACGCACTATAAAAGATAGCATACAAATACTCCATATCCGCCATGTTTGATGTTTTAGATACTGGTGCTTGAGCTTACCTACGTCGGGATTGGGAGTATGAACAACTCGTAGAGTTCAAGTTTTCTAAGTTCTAACTAGTCCTCCGCCGCATGAAGCTTGTGAGTGATAAGAAGCGTAGCCTTTTTTTGCTGGACTAGATCGAGGATATATTTATGGTGGATGAATATATCATGACTACTTCTCACCAAGGCTTAATTTTCTGCAGCACATTTGGGAGGGTTTGCATGTTTTCTCTTTTTTTTATCCTCTGCTTCTTGTTTTTCTTTCTTTTCTTTTTTTTTGTTTTTCATTTTCATCTAATAATAGAATATCATTATTCCACATTATGTTTTTCATGTTCCCATAGTGAAATTAATAGTTCATACATAATTGGATGTTCTAAAGTACCGTGAATTATTTGGAGGTGTATCAGTTTATTCAATATGTAGAGAATGTTTAATTTCTACCTTCGTGTTCAACATCGATTTTGAGCTGGACACACTGTGACTGCTCTAATTAACTTGTTCTGCATCGATTTACTTGTTCTGCATCTAATTAACTTGTTCAACATCGATTTTGAGCTGGACACACTGTGACTGCTCTAATTTCTACCTTCGTGTTCAACATCGATTTTGAGCATTCTTTTTCTGCATGACTCGTGCTAATTTTTATATCGTTCTCTAGTAATTTGCCCTGGTACAACCATCCATTTGTTATGTACTTCTGAGACCTTAAGGGGGTGCAATTTTTGCATCATATTATTTGATAATTTGTTAAAATAATCTATTTTCTGCCATGAATTGAATGTATATTGATTCGTTTCTTACCCATTTCAATTGAATCAAACGATAAGAAAAGGAAATAATCACAAAACAAAATCGCTTCCATGCATAGAGTTTGATATTGTGCTGCGATCTAATAAAATTATACAAGTCAGCCCGTGAACTTGTTGGGCCCTTAGCCAATTAGGCATAAATGTAGGAGAAAAGAAAAGAAGGCTCAGCAGGCCCAAATTGTAACCTGTTGTGAGACGCATAAAGCTCTGTCAACCTGGACGAAACTTCCAATACGGTAACTTCGCCTGGGATAACCGCGTTTATATCTTTACCTAATTATAAAGCAAGCAACGTTTGGTACGTTGCTTACATCAACATTATCCGTGCTTACGTCACCGCCGCCTCCTCCACCAATTCGACATCCAGTCCGACTCCACCGCGCGATTCCCATCGTTTCTAAGTCCGCACCGAACTTCGTTGTGCAGGCAGACTAAAGGCGGGGAGGGAATCGACGGGCAGGAAGCAGGGGTGCAGTTCAATTCCTATGGCGAGGCACAACATGGCATGAAGGGCGGCGAAGTCGCGGCGCCAATCGCACGCTACCTCTCCTCTCCTCAATGGTAACCTGAATCTGTCGCCAAATCTCTTCCTTTACCTCTCAATTTCCCTTTTGGTATTCGCTGGGTCGTCTAGATCTGAAGCCTGTCAGTGAAAATCTTGATCCAGTTATTTGTGCTTGGAGGTTTCATTGTTGTAGGCTTTAGGCTTGAAGCGGAACGCATGGCGTCTCCAGCGCTAAGCTGCTACGCGGAGCAGGTGAAGGCCCTTCAGGTCTGTTGACCTGTGGTCTCGCTAGCATGGTGTTTGCGCTTGTGCGTTCTCCATGCTCTGTTATGCTAGAAGGCTTGTGATATTTTATCTTCTGCATGTATGTGGATCCTGTTTGCTTAGCTGAGCTTAATGGTGTTTGGTTATAGTAAGGATGAAGGGATTTTTTTTTGGATTACTTAAGGCAGCAGCGAGCGAGGGAAACCATTGAGATGCTGCTCAAATTGGCAGAGGTGACACTTTCTTTTAAATAATTAAAAAAAGAAGGAATTACACTCTTGTGTGGTAATTTGGGATTTGTTTGTCCTAAGCTGCAAAAGTTCAGGGAAAAGATTGGTGACAAGTATGTGTGATGATCAGAAGCCTCTATTCGGCTATTCCATCACAAACGGGCATTCAGTATACGACAGCCATGAAACATGAGTACTTTTTATTTGTTTAAGCTTGGATATAATTACTTTATATCTTGTCAGTTTCTGCAGTGCATAATATTAGAATAAGCTTACATGTTTTATTTATCCAGTTAAACTAATATAACAAATCTCTAACATAATTCAATTAGTCCTATCAGATGGTCAGTGCTTCATGTAATAAGGTCTTCAAGAGATTAAGTCATAAACAGTGATGCGTGAATATGGTCCTTGAAGTCTGGAGTGTTAAAAATAAAATCAAGGAGTTTTGAGAGACTTCAGAAAAGGATCCTGGCAAACTTTCAGACAATTCTTGGACTGATTAAATCTGGCACAAACATAAAGGTTGATAACTAGAACCGATTGTACTGCAGACTGGGGCAACTGAAAAATCATCGACAAATGTTATGTAAGTTGAAAATTTACATCATGTTGCTAATATGCTGGTGGAACATGAACCCCCTCCCTCCATTCATTAGCAAAGTCCAGTGACTTTTACATCAAGTAGGGACAATTTTGTGGAGTGTTCAAGTTAAGTCTAATAGTTAATATTTTTTGCTCCTTAAACTGTCCTACTGATGGAAATCATTGAACTCTTGTTTAAAATATCATTTATTTATGAAGATATGGAATATTCAGATGATAACACCTTGTGGTTTCAAGTAAATTACTTGTCAGTTATACTTTTCTTCTCCTATTTCTACTTATGAATATGTTGGAAAGGAGTTCTTTGCAGCTATAGATTCCCACCTCTTGACTCCTTTGACTTTTGTGTGAATGAGTCCCGAGTCAAAGTTGGTACCACATGGCCACTATAGAAATGGAGGCAACTGCTGTGTTTACCAATTATATCATAATTATGCTTTGCATAACTATAATCTTATTCCCGTGGCAACGTACGGGTAAATTTGCTATTACTATATAAAAAAAATAAGAAGCAAAGCATCTCGTGCGGTAGAGCAATAACAAAGCCATGAGCTATTACCAACGTAGTGCTGAGAGAAGCAAAAATGCTCCGCGCTAGTATGGAAAGAAGAGCTGAAGTCTTTACGTGTCCTGACGCAGGAATGCAGGTTTGCATTGTACGTCTCTCCCGAATGCACTCCTATAAGCAACGATGATGAGCGGATTCTACAAATGGTTAAAAGAAAACTGAGATAAAAAAGTCTTAAAGGTGGGTCTAAAAAAGCATCTGGACTTTCAATTCGGTTTCGGTAGTAATGTGTATATGTAGTGGCAATTAAAAGTTAGGTCATAATAATAGACTTTCATGATATCCTTGGCCCCATCACGTGTTATCACTGTATGGGTGCACACAATATGCACGAAAAATAATAATGAGCAGCTTTGGTTTGGCACAAAAAAGCATTTGGATAGTTTATGTCTTTATTTTTCTTTAGTCATGCTATAAAGAGCAGAAGGATTAGTAACTTGACCTATATGAACCTAGAGCATAGGTGTGGTGCATATATGTAAATTCTAGCAATAGTAAATGTAGATGAGATGAAAGCTAGAAAAGTAAAGGAGGAAAGTAAAACTCAAGTAATTAAATTGAACGAGTTTTGTACGGTGAAGGGCATCATCAACTCACTGTAAGATCCGGTTATCAATGACACAATCATCGATTAATTAAGTTAGTGTCAACTGTACCGCTTCTAGCGGCTTACTGTGATCACCGAATCAATCAGTGATATATGAAGGTATTCACCAATTTAATCGGTCATGGTGGTTTCCGTGAGAAAACATTCTGGAGGTTGTCAACTTTTTCGTTCAGTGTTTTTAATAGTGGAATTTCACCGGTGATGCTCGGGTTGCATTGAAATAAGTCAATCATTTGGGTCTAAATTGGCTATGTTGTCATCTACGAAGTTCATAGTCATATTTTGAATTCAAAAGTAAGAGAAGAACCATAAATGATTTGAGAGTTCCTTAATTCAAGGTTCACGACATCATTAATGCTTTGAGAGTAGCAATTGTTAACCCACCCATCTCTTTGGATTGTATTGGTCAACTAAGGTTCTTTGCTTGTTACTCTGTGTGGTCGGCATCACCTAGATGGTTTTGTGTTGTTGTTCTTGTTGAGCTCTCAAGGAGGCGTTTTGTAAAACACCCCAAAAAGTTTCGCTTGACTTTGGAATCCACCGAGCCAGAGTCCAAGAATCGATTACCATTGTAGGGCACCTGATTCTTACACAGATCAAGCGGGGGCTTAACCCTTGCATGGGTGTTCCATCGAGAACTAGGAGAGACTTCTAACTCTTCGACACCCCAAGAAAAAAATTGTATTTCAAACTCTCTCTTTAACTTCTTCATTTTTATTTTTAAAATTTCAATTCCTCGAATTATGATGTTAGTTATTGTTGGAACCTAGTGTGCAACACTCATCAACTAGATAATCATGCTTTATAAGGTCTAGATAGTGGGTGATTAGGCTTGATTGTTAGATTTTTTATTTTTGAGAATAAATTGAAGAAGCCTAATTCAACTCCCTCTTAGATATCTTAATTTATTTAGAGTTATAAATAATGATGTGGCATTTAAGAGCTATCAATTGACTAGTACTATGGGAGAAGGCCTCAGGACATATATAGGCTAAAGATGAGCTATAAACACATCCGGGGTCTCGGTAGCATGAATCGATGAACATTACTTCTGAGAAAGGGACAAATCCATTCCAAAGCTTTTACCTTTGTAGGTGTGTGGTGCGTGTGTTCTTCCGATCATTGTGTTAAGATAACAAAAAAAAAATACAAAATATGTGTTTGTATGTATTACGTCATCTTCTTGATCGGTGATGAATTGTATGCAAATATATATTTGTAGTGCTTATACAGTTGATTTACCTAGTTATATAGATCCTTTTTTAGAGGTTGTCAAGCTACGAGATCTAACTTTGATTTTTCATTATGTTTCATCCAAAGGGGCGGGTCCATGGAAAATCGATAGAGTGGGCTGGACGATAGAGATGGGTCTTCTTCTACCTTGAACTCCCCCTTTTATTAATGTATGATGTCTAAGAATTTGAGGGGGGGGGGGGGGGGGCGTCACGAGTGTGTTGATATTTTATGTGTCACAAATAAATTCACAAATGTACGGATATTTTTGTAGCTTTCACCTAGGAGTATTCTAGGGTATCAGAATCCAGAAGAAACGTGTGTGTACTAGTGTTCTATTCTAGTTGGCCCAAAGACACCAAGATAAGGTATGCAAGGATAGAGAGGATTCCTATAGGATAATTCTTGAGAGAAGGTTAAAGGTCGAACCCCATGGATTTACTTCAGTCGCCAGCTTACCCCCAAGTCTGCTTGGAGACTGTACCGGGTGATCAATGATGTACCCAAACATGGAGTATTATATTGGACAGATAATGCTATCACCACCGACCACCTACTGCTACTAACCCATGGAGCACACTGCAAACAAATGCGACCCCTAGCTTAGACACCATATCTACGCAATGGATTACCACCTTAGCCTTAAGTTTTGGTATTTCATATGTAATGGCTAAAGCACTCAATTAAGAGAGATGAACCTGTAAAGGATAAGAATAGGTCTCACTTATACACAAAGAACCAAGAACTACACGAATCATGGATGCATAGAGCATCTCCAACAACATTGCTAAATTTGGAGACCTAAAATTTGTTTTAGGTATAGGAGAGAGAGAAATCCTAGGAAACTTTTGTGATCCTCTCCAACAACATATCTAAATCTGAATACCTATAAATGTTTCTATAAATACTTCTAAAGTTGGGGGGATTTCTATAAATTGTCCAAGACACAGAAGAATCATAGAAAATTGCATGTTTTCATGAGGGTCTTCTTGTAAAAAGACCATCTTCATGGCAAGAATTCCTCTTGTACTCCACGGGCAGGTCGTGAGGCGTTCTACGCATCATCGTTCATTGGTGTGTGGGCACTGCTAGCAACGGTGAAGTCTTGGAGCTCTCCCACACCTCCTCTTCCCCAAATCTTCTTCTACCCTCATATCGTCCTCTGATTCGAGCTCCAAATCGATCAGATTTGAGTTCATCTTCTTCTTCCCCAATTCATCTTTTGATTCAAGCTCCAAATCAACCAAATTGAGCTTTGAATCGGCAAATTGAGGTACGAATCGGATGGCTTGTTCGTTGAATAGGAGCTCACATGTACTAGGGCTGCCTTCTCCATAGGAACCCGCTCCCACGATAACGATGGCCATGGTGCACGGATGGAATAGAGCTGAACCTCCGCAGTGGAGATGCTAGCAGGGACGTCGGGATTGGGGCCAAGTACGGAGAGGCGGTGGTGCCGGTGTAGAATAGGACCGACACGGTGGCCAGAGGAGTGTGGAAATGTCTTGTGCAAGCGGTTGGGATTTCCCGCTTGATAGAAAAAATTTATCAATCCAAGTGTTGGATTGGTATATTTGGGTCAAGGAGAGAGAAATTTAGGTCATAGTCTAAAAAATTTAGGGATAGAAATCCATATAGTGATGCCATTGGAGCTGGTTTTTTATTCTTTTACTAGTTTTTAGGTATAGAAATCCAATATAGCAATGCTCTTGGAGATGCTCTTACTTCATAAGGCAGTATCCATCGAGGTACAACCTGAAGAACACGTCGGATAGACTTGGCGCTCCTCCGAACTCTTCCTCACTCTTTACCTATTCTAAGCACTAGATAGGCAGCGCTTCACCATTGGAGTAGAGCTCTTTCTCTTCAATCTTATGGTGTTTCTTTGTTGGAACCGAGTCACTACCTCGCTCTAACTCTTGCCGAACAGAGCTAGAAGAAGAACAATAGACAAGAGATATTTTTCTGGCAACGAACGCCGCGGTGCAACGACGTGTTATATTGGCTTTCTATTGGAGAAACATGACTCAAAACACCTAAAACACTAGTCTACACGGCCAGTTTATAGCCACGGCGACGCAAAGCCCACGCATCCACTTAGCGAGCTTCACACGCGCGTACGCATGGCAGCCTGGATGACCTGGTTTCACGCGTTCGTGAGCTACATATTCCTAATTCCTCCACATGAACGGGTTTCCATCCTTTTCGCATGGCGTGCTCCTGCACGTGCTCAACCGCCAAGACTTGGCCTATGGACTCATGCGCACAACACACACTCGATGCTACGACCAACCATCTGACATGGTCACTCACTTACGCCATGGCTCGATCAAGCAACACCTAAACCTCGACGCACATACATCGAACACACACACAGACCTTGGCGTGGTTTATTCCTAACAATGTTCCAAGTGAGGAGAGGAGGTCCTATTTATATATTGAAGAGAGGTGCTTTGAGAGAGTGCAGATCCTAAGGGAATATCCCCCCTCCAATCCCTCACAAACCTCTGCCTGTCACAAACCAACATCCTAAGGTGGTAACCTCCGATGGGACCTGCGTTACCCACCTTGGGAAGGCGGTAGCTGTTGCCATGTGTCAGCTGGGAGCGGAAGGGGCCAACGCCACTTCGACACTTCCCGGTACTATCTTTGCTCTAGTACACTATGTAGTGGGACCTCAAGTTGGTACAAGGTGGTTTGTATGTGACAAGTCACTAGTAGAGAATGGACCTTTCAACCCCTATATTTGTCCTGGTTGCGTTTTGGCCCGAGACAAATGTACCTTTTAGTCCCGGTTCACAATTTTCATGGTCACGGAGGACCTTTAGTCCCGGTTGGTGTTACCACCTTGGACTAAAGGTCCTCCATGGAGTAATTTAAAAGGAAAGTACCCAAGAGTGTATCACATGGGCTCTGTATGTGATATTGTAGGGGAGGCTGTGCGCGGGGCAAGAGGTCCGTGTGAAAGTTCGCGTGACTTGTGACTTGCGACGGCACGCGCGTGCGGTGTCCACCCCATAGGTTCAACATTTTTTTTAATTTTTTGGGGACCTTTAAGCCCCTTCCCAACCAGGATTAAAAGCCCATCCCCCCCTTGAGTTAAGGCACTTTACCCTTGATATGGGCCCATAGATCCATGTGCTTTTCCCTGATTAGTTGGAGTTGTGCTTCTTGATGTGTTTGCTCCCCTTTCTCACGTAAAATCCATATGCATACAAATATTCACCAACACTTGTGGTATTTGTTAGTACATAACCCTACCACTAGTGATTGATCTTGTTCCTTTTTTTGCAGGATTTATTGATGGCTAAAAGTGGTACTTAAGGACCATCAACATGAGGGATCCATAGTGTCGTACTACCTCATCTCTGTCCCTAGCCTATCACATAACTCCTGCTCAGGCACTCTCTCTCCCATTGTCTTGTTTTCCTCACAGCTTCCTCTCTCATACTACTTCTCCCCCTCTCATGTGTCTTGGTCAGTCCCACAGTAGCACATTATTCTCTATATAAATTGGTTATATACCAAAAATATTTTGTGAACCCCTCTCAAATCTGATGCTCCGCTAAACCAGAGCACAAACCAACTGACCAGATCGAAGTACTCCAAGTGTAGAATGAGTTCACCAAGTTTGGCGCAAATCTAAGGACAGTTCAGTCTCCAATCAATAGCTTAAAGGCAGAATGGTCCGCAGCCACCAAATGTGGATAGATTTCCCTCTCCCTTCTCCACTCATCTTTGTGTTGTATTTGCGTGTGTTCTGCTCTCCCTCGCTCTCAAACTGACGTTCAGCACTTGGGAGAAACGACGACAAAGTTTTTTTATCCTCCATTCTCTTGCAAAAAAAGCAATATTCACCGTTGGTTCCTGTAACAACCCTAAAATTTCTATAGGTTTTGTTGAATGCAAAAATTCGAATTTAAAAATTTTTGGTGGAATTGTGTGCATGCAAACAAACATATAAGAGTGTCATCTATTTGCTCCCTAAATTCCTAGGGAATTTAATTTTGAAATTTAAAATCAATTTGAAGTGCTAAGGATGAAATAGTGTGATTTGGATTTATTTGGATTTATTTGAATTTTTGGTTGGTTTGAATTCAAATTCTAGATTTGAATTCAAACTCTAATTGACTAATCTAATTCAAATCTCTTATTCCTGTTCGTGGGCCGAATTTCCGAAGCCAAGTCTAGTTTTCACCCTCCAACTCTTCTTTCCCGAGCCAACCGACCAGCCGGCCTGCTCGGCCTTTCGGCCCAGCTGCGGCCCATCTTCTCCCCCCGCCGCGTCCCCGCCGCGTCGTCCTATTCTTCCACTGACAGGCGGGCCCCGCCTGTCAGCTTTCTTCTTCCTCCCCCGCGTCATCTTCCTCGCAACGCCGCTCTTTCTCTCCCGCGGCCGAGCGCCCGTGACCCAACCACCCGAGCCCCTGTGCAGCCCGACGCGATCGCGCCGCGTGTCCGCAGCCGCTCGAGCTCCCCATCTCGCCGTTCAAGCCCCGGAAACCCTAGCGCCTATCCCCTATAAAACCCGCCGCCGGCCGTCTTCTTCCCCAAGCCGCGCCGCCCCTCGTGGGTACTCCTGATCCAATTCGCGAGGGGTGTGAGGTGCAAGGAGAGGTGGGGAAGGGGTTGAGCGGGAGAAGGAGCAAGTAGAAGAGCCGTAGCGCCTTCCCCGCAACGCCGCCGCCGAAGCCATCGCCGCCGCTCGTGGAGCCGCCGAAGGGGAGCCGGACCAGGGACGGGAGGAGGAGCACGAGTTCCTCCGGACCGCGTCGAGCCTTCCCCGAGCTGCAGCGTACCTCGACGAGACCCCTAGGTGAGCGCCACCGAGTTCCCCCTTCTTCTCTGTCTCCGGCCGAATTCCGCCGCCGTCGTCGTGCAAGCCCCCTGTGAGCCCGACCTTCGAGTCGTGGCCGGCTTCTTGTGCAGGGACCCGCCGCTGTCGCACCCGCAACCCGCCGTCGCCTTTAACCCGCAGCCGAGGCCCGCCGCGGCCGAGGTCTGCTCGTCGTGCGCGCGAACGCCGAGGCCGTGTCGCGGCCACGGGCAGCCGTGGACCCGCGCACGCGCACCCCTGCAACGCCCGTGGCGTCGCGCATCAGCTCGCGTTGGTGTCGCGCGTGCGAAACCCCAGCCAAGTCGAGCCGTCCGAGCCGTGTCACTCTCGCGCGTCGCCGGCCGCCATGGATCCATGGCCGCGCCGCCGCCGCTCGCGACGGGAGCCCAAGCCAAACCCTAGCAGAGCGCCTTTTCACCCTGTTCGTGTTCGCCGGACCCTAGATGAGCTAACCCGACCGTTCTAGACCCAAGCCGAGCCGTCTCCGGCCAGTTCCGCCGCGGACCGTCGCCGCCAGCATGCTCTGGAGCACGCCGCGCGCGCGTCGCGTCGCGCCGTGGCGAAGCCACACCGTGGGCCACACCAAGTTGCCACACAGCCATGCACAGAAAATCCCAGTTCGGCCACACCTGGATCCCATGCACCCGGTTCACGTGGACCCATCTCACGGTGCACCGTGGACTCAGTCCACCAGGCCAGATCCAACAGCCACCCCTTCGTGGGCCTATTGTGCGCGTTTAAGTCTGTTTAACCACCCTAAACTCTTCCGGCCCAGTCGCTTTCGGCCCAAATCCAGCCCAGCCATCGTTTAATTCTTTTTCTTTTTCTTTTAACTGCGCTGACATATGGGGCCCACTTGTCACACTCTGTGAGTCACTGACACATGGGGCCTACTGACCAGAGTTGACCCGTTGACCCCGTTGACCGTTGACCGGTCAACACTGACGTCAGCAGGGCCCACTGCTGACGTCATCCTAGGCGGACCCCACTGCTGACGTCAGCATGACGTCATGCTGACGTCAGCAGGCTAATTTCTGTCTGTTTTCTTTTTCGGAAATTATTTAATATTTTCAGAAAATGATTTAAACTTCGAAAATTAATAATAAATCAACCGTAGCTCAGAAAAATATGAAACCAGTTTCTATATTTTTCTAAAAACATGATCTACGCGTTAGTGTAGAGTTTGGTGTTATTTGGGTCTTCTTTCGTCACTGTCTTAGTGTTTCTTTGCTAGTAGCCGCGTCTTATTTTTTTTTCACGCAACCTTAGGAGCTCCGGAGAGTCAGGAGGAGCCGGACCACTACGACAACTGCTTTGACGAGGACGAAGACCTTTGCCCAGGTTCACGCCCGACCATCTCTGAATTACCTATTAGACATGCAACTAGTATGCTAGCGCTTTACTTTACTCGCATGATAAACTTGCACTGCCTTTGTTATTATCCTGTTACCTTGCTACCTACTACTCACTTTATAAATATGCTATGCTATGCATGTGTTGGGATGGTTGTGATTGATCCTCTTGGTGTGAGTTGTGGGTGGTTTGGGAGGAGTAGCGCAGCTAGGCGGTGTAAGCGAGTAATAACAACTCGATCGTTGATCGAGGTGCTAAGGGACTGCACTCGGGCAGACCCTATGGGGTACCTGTTGCGGGTACATGGTTATTGGTTACTTGGGGATTGGTACTCGGGGAGTACTTGAGGAGTTTGTGTGGCAATACCTGTTATGGGTGCCAATTGCGGACCGTTGCGGCGGATCGCTTGTGATGCAGATACTCGCTTTACCGAACAATTAAGGACCGAGTCGTGCCCCCACTTTGGACTTGGGAAATACCGTGCTCACCATCTACCCCAGTATGGGGAGGGTTCCAGCAAGCCTACTCTAGTGCGTCGCCGAGACTGTAGGAGAATCGAGCTTGATGTGTGTAGGGGGGATTCGTTGCGGCGTAATCTCCTTGATTTACCACGGCCCCCGACTGGCCCCGGTGGGAAGGTTTCACGACCCTGGGGCAGATGTTAGATCGAATGTTTCCCGAGCCCATGGAGACAGGATTGGCGCCGTTACTGTGTAGGGTCTTTGCTGTGGGCTGCGTCTCAGGTTGGTTGCAGACTAGCCTTGCAGCCCGGATGGATTCCTGGAGTGCCACCTCTGCAGAGTGTAAACTATACGTATAGCCGTGTCCACAGTTACGGACGACCCATTTCTGAGAAGCCCCGGCTAGAATGAGAATCTGCTTTCTTGCCTCATCCTTGATTTGGGTTATGAGAGATTGGTCCAGCTGAGGCTGTTGAGACGAGGTGGGGAGGGAGCTCACCGAGTCGACTAGTGAGTGAAAGGTGATTGGTGGATGATGATTCGCGGGAGCCTGCTGTGGCAGGACGAGCCCGATGGGAAAATGTGAGGCTGATGGTTGGTTTTGGGTTGTGGATGTGTGAGTGTGAGCAGGAGTTGGTGATGAGATGAAATTGGGTTATTGCTGCTGCTTGCATAAGAAAACCCTGGCTTAAACCTTGATTATTTCTATACCTTAGAATAGGCCACTTTAAAGCTTGCATCATATTATGGTTGGTGACGTGGACCTGTCCCATTTCCTTGGGGACAGACTTTGGGTTCTCAGGTGAAGACCCCGACCACGAGTTCAACCAGGACGGGTGGTACGACTGAAGGGTGTGCGCTACGCTCAAGGATGCCTGTGGAGGAGTGGACCCAGTTGTTCTAGCTACCGCTGCGCAGATGTTTCTTATTGTCGATTTAACCCAGAGGGCTTGTACCAGACGCTTTGCCTTTATATATGTCATGTAATGAATCTTTAATCGATGTATGGATGTGATATTCGACTGAGATGAGTTCTGTACGAGATAGCTGCTATTCCTGGGACTATCTCAAGGGTACAGGGAGTCGGGTTCTCGTCGGTGAGAATCTGGTTCGTCACAGTTGGTATCAGAGCCAGGTTGACCGTAGCGCGTAACCCATAGAATGGAAACTTAGGACAGAAGCTCTAACTGGGTCCTCTATTTTATGAAACCCCTTGGACTATTTGAAAACTATATACAAGTATATCTCAACTATTTACAAAACTTTTACCCTTACCTTACCTTACTAACTTGCTAACTTACTAACAACCCACTAACTGTCTGGCAGATGGAAGGAAGATCAGCAGATGAACGATGGGAGATCAGGACCACAGGAGCAGATTGTGGAGGTTTGGCAGTGCTACTGAGGGAGGTGCTGCGTACAGTGGGGATAGACGTGGACAACGTCTTCTACGAGGGATGGACCTACGGACCTGGTGAGGGAGTACACACCCGGTTGCAGATGGTAGTACCCAACATCCCTGGACGACCAAGGTCACTGATGCTACGAGCAGCTACCAGCGAGAGCACTTTCAGTCGGGCAGTGCAGACTATAGCTATGAGGATACTCCGACTTGCCACACTTGTGTACCAGAGTCAGCTCAGCCACACTCGTTTCCGATACCTACCGAGGGCTCTTGAAGATCCAACTGACAGAGACGCAGTCAGCTTGCAGGCTCACGCAGCAGATCGAAAGCGGAACATGACTCTGCGGACCTCAGTTCAGTGCATGATTGAGCGGGAATACTTGAACATTGGTCTAGAGGAGAAAGTCGCCAAGCTGAAGGAGAGGGTATGGAAGCAGGACATTCAGCTGATGGAGAAGGACAACAGGATTGCCCTGCTTGAAGAGCAACTCAAAGCTAAAGCAAGAGAAGTCAGAAACCTGGAATATGAAACTCGCAACAACAGGCAGTTGGCAGGACTGATCCGAGCAACTCACCATGCTCGAGATGTCCGTCTGGAAGATCAACTCACAGAAAAAGACAAAGAACTGGCAGCCAAGGAAGAAGAGATAGAAGGACTGAAGGAAGAAGTATACTGGTTGGACAGTCACAACTCAGAACTTCAAGAAGAGGTGGATAGCTACAAGGAGAAGAGTGGACGGAACTACCAGCTGATGAAGTACCTGAGTCTTCAACAGATTATGGCAAAGGATGAAGCTCGAAGGACCCTTAGTAGTTGGGTAAGATCAGAGAGGAAGAGGGTAGCAGAAATGATCACAGTGAACCAAGGACTTCCAGAAGCACGCAGAGTTGAACCCAGGACAGAGAACTACAGGGTTTCACCAAGCCGAGTTGAGCCGATACCACCACCTGAGGCTCGAACCCTTACTCCCGAGATGACAAGACTGAGACAAGAACTGGCACACTTAGAGAAGCAGTTGACAGAACCTGAGATGGACACAGTGAGGTTGGCAGCGTGCCTCACAGACACTCTCCACGACAACAGGCAGTGATCAAGCAGCAGACAGAGACTGAGGTTGTGAGGTTGGCAGCATGCCTCACAGGCACTTTCAGCAGTATGAGACAAAAGCAGTAGGCAGTATCAGCAGATGTCAGCGGTGGTGATGAGAGTTGTATCTATCTTCATGAGTAGATGTTTAGACTTAGTAGATCATGACCACCTTTTGGCTCAGCCACGATGTAGCATTCGCTTAGATGTACTAATCCTCAAGGTTCCAGGAGCTGGCCTCGGGATAGTACTCATGTCTAGGGTGTAATGCTGTAATGAATGATCGATCTTTTTGGCTGTTCTTGCAGTTTATTGATGTTCGTCTTGAGTGTACTTTAGTGTTGAGTCTATTTCATGTGTGCAGCTCCTACTCTAGTTACGCTAACCTAACCATTACCGACCGCCACTAAATCTGCTCTATGAAAAATACAGCAAGATGTCGATCCGAGGATCCAACCGACTGCTTGCACGTTTTGAGGAAGCTGAGCAAGAAGAGACAGCAATGGCAGCTAGAGGCAGAGGACGTGGCAGAGGTCGTGGTCGAGGAAGAGCAGCAGTTGCAGTTGGAGGCAGGGGTCGTGGACGCGCAGCAGGCGTGCTCCAGCCCGAGAACAACGCACCAGGTGGAGAACAGGAAGTGGAAATGGAAGAACCAGCAGCAGAACCAGCAGAACAACCAGTAACCACCGCCACCGCCTAACTTGGCAGAAGTGATGACTACTCAGACACAGCTGATGCAACAGATGGCACAGGCCAACACACAGATGATGCAAGCTATGCAACAGATACAGGGAAATCAGAACCAGAACCGTCAGGGACACCGTGAGGAAGACCTACAAAGGAAGATTGAAAGATTCATCAGGCTGAAAGCACCCACCTTCGACTACTCGGACGAACCACTCGACGCACACGACTGGTTGCGTACCATCGAGACGAAGCTGGACCTGACAGACTACACTGAAGAGGAATGTGTGGCCCTTGCGGCGCACCAACTTGAAGGAGCAGCGAAAGCGTGTTGGGAGAGCTACTGTGACTCTCACGCAGACCCAGCTCAGATCACCTGGCAAGAGTTTTGTGAAGCTTTCAAAGAATACCACATTCCAGAACAAGTCATGGTGCATAAAGCAATGGAATTCAGGACAATGACCCAAGGAAGTTTGTCTGTAGCTGAGTACGCTCGACACTTCGCTAAGATGTCAAGGTACGCTCCTGAAGACGTCAACACTGAGAAGAAGAAGCAGTTTTGGTTCCAGCATGGTTTACACAGAGGTCTGAGGACAGCACTCGCAGCGAGTTCACACAGGTCACTCAGAGAGCTGATTGACAGGGCTATCGCAGTTGAGAAGGAAAGAGTGGGTCTTGAAGATACCTGGCGAGAGAAGAAAAGAAAGGCTGAACAGTTGCACAACCACAGACTAAGTCAGAGGCCGAGGAGTGGCCAGAGCAACATGCTCAGGAGAAGCTTTCAGCAGAGCAACAGCCAAGGAAGCTCGGGGTTCAACAGAAACAGCTACCAGGGTAACCGAGGCAGTAACAGCAACAGTTTTGGCAGCAGAGGTAACAACTACAACAGCTTTGGTAACAGAAACAACAACTACTCAAGTCAGGGAAACCCCAACTGGAAGCCGAACAACACATCCAGAATTGGTGGAGGGACCACAGTGGTATGTTTTGCTTGTGGGAAGCCCGGTCACAAGTCCTTTGACTGTCCGGAGAAGAAGAACAAACAAACCCCAGCCAAGGCACCGGCACCTGGAGGACAAGACAGGCAGCCAACTTCAGTGCAGAGGGGACGCCTCAACCACTTGACAGAGGAAGAAGCCGAGGACGCTCCCGACGTTGTGCTCGGTGAGTTTTTAGTAAATGGCATTCCAGCTTTGATATTGTTTGACTCTGGAGCAACTGGATCTTATATCTCGACAAAGTTTGTAAGAGAGCAGTCACCCCCGACAATACCTAAAGCTAGACCTATAGTCACTACTTCTCCCTTAGGAGAGCTTAGGTGCACTTTAGAGTGCCCCGCAGTTAGACTGATGATAGGAGGCCAGGAGTTCGAAGGAAACCTAACAGTCCTGGAATCGGATGGAATTGACGTGATACTAGGGATGGATTGGCTTACAGAGCACAAAGGAATAATCAGTTGCTCACCCAGAACAGTTGAGTTGACACACCCTAGCGGAGTCAAAGTAACAGCAGAACCACAAAGAAGGAAAACAGGGAAGAAATCTAGAACATGTATCCTGAAACAGTTGGTATACTCCATTGAGAAACAGACGATCGAAGAAGTACCTGTAGTATGTGAGTACCCGGACGTGTTTCCCGAGGAACTACCAGGATTACCACCTGACCGAAACGTGGAGTTCATAATCGAACTGCAACCAGGCACATGGCCCATTGCCAAGAGACCGTACAGGATGTCAGTGGAAGAGCTGGAAGAACTCAAGAAGCAGCTGAAGGAGATGCTTGAAAGCGGTGTGATTCGACCAAGTGCATCCCCATGGGGATCGCCAGTGTTGTTTGTGAAGAAGAAAGATGGGTCAATGCGCATGTGCGTAGACTATCGATCCTTGAACGCAGTGACGATCAAGAACAAGTACCCATTACCTCGAATTGATGATTTGCTAGATCAGTTGAAGAAAGCCAAATACTTCAGTAAGATTGATCTGAGATCGGGATACCACCAAATGAAGATTAGAGAAGGTGACATTCCCAACACAGCTTTTGTAACTCGGTACGGGCAGTACGAGTTCACCGTTGTGTCTTTTGGATTGACCAACGCACCTGCTTACTTCATGAACATGATGAACAAGGTATTCATGGAGGAACTAGACAAGTTCGTAGTGGTGTTCATTGACGACATACTAGTTTACTCAGAAACAGCCGAAGAACATGAGAAGCATCTGAGGATTGTACTAGAGAGGCTGAGGCAGCATCAACTCTACGGAAAGTTCAGCAAGTGTGAATTTTGGTTAGAGAAAGTAGCCTTTTTGGGTCACGTGTTGACAGCTGAGGGCGTAGCAGTCGACCCAGAAAAGATTGAGGCAGTAGCAGAATGGAAGCAACCGAAGAGTGTCACGGAGATCCGGAGCTTTCTGGGATTGGCAGGATACTATAGAAGATTCATTGAGAACTTCTCTAAGATTGCCAAGCCAATGACCGAACTACTCAAGAACAATGCCCCATTCGAGTGGACGGACAAATGCGAAAGAAGTTTCCAAGAACTCAAGCACAAACTCACTACAACTCCAGTATTGACCCTGCCAGATATTCGCAAAGATTTCGTAGTCTATTGCGATGCTTCAAGACAAGGTTTAGGATGCGTACTAATGCAAGAAGGCAAGGTTGTTGCTTATGCATCAAGGCAGCTGAGGAAACATGAGGAGAATTACCCCACACATGATTTAGAACTGGCAGCAGTGGTACATGCATTGAAGATCTGGAGGCACTATCTGATTGGCAACAAGTGCGATATCTACACAGATCACAAAAGTTTGAAGTATTTCTTCACCCAATCTGAACTGAACATGAGGCAAAGAAGATGGTTAGAACTGATCAAAGATTACGATTTGGAGATACACTACCTTCCTGGCAAAGCTAATGTCGTGGCAGATGCCTTAAGTCGAAAGAGTTATTGTAACAACTTGATGATAGCAGAAAGTCAGCCGGAACTAGCAAAAGAGATGTACATGCTGAAACTCGAGCTAGTAGAAGAAGGAAAACCCTAGGAAATGAGAGTGGAGTACAACCTAGAAGACCGAATCAAAGAAGCTCAAGGGAAGTGTCCAGAACTCCAAGAAGTAAGAGAGGATATTCAACGAGGAGTAGCACCTGACTTCCGGATTGATGAAGCAGGGACAGTATGGCTGAAAGACCGTATCTGTGTACCACAGGACGAGGAAATCAGGGGAACAATTCTCTCAGAAGCTCACGAGTCCAAGTACTCGATACACCCAGGATGCACCAAGATGTATCAGGATCTGAAGGATAAGTTCTGGTGGAAGAAGATGAGAGAGGACATAGCAGAGTATGTGGCCAAGTGCGACTCTTGTCGAAGAATCAAAGCAGAACATCAAAGACCAGCAGGACTGCTGAAACCACTGGAAATTCCAATGTGGAAGTGGGAAGATATCAGCATGGACTTTGTGGTTGGCCTACCTCGCACTCAGAAAGGAAATGATGCCATTTGGGTCATAGTTGATCGATTGACGAAAGTAGCTCACTTTATACCTGTCAAAAGCACACACTCAGTAAGCAAACTAGCAGAGCTATACATAGACAACATTCTCAAGCTGCATGGGGCACCAAAAAGTATTGTGTCAGACAGAGGGCCCCAATTCAAAGCTCAATTCTGGCAAAGCCTACATCAAGCCATCGGGACAACCTTGGAGTATAGCACAGCTTACCACCCCCAGACAGATGGGCAGACTGAAAGAGTGAACCAAGTTCTTGAAGATTTGTTAAGGGCTTGTGTTCTAGCTTACACCACAGACTGGGAGAAGAGTCTATCCTATGCAGAATTCTCCTATAACAACAGTTACCAGGCCAGCCTGCAGATGTCACCCTTTGAAGCATTATATGGCAGAAAATGCAGAACACCTCTAATGTGGTCAGAGGTGGGAGAATGAACATTCTTTGGGCCTGACATGATTGTAGAGGCAGAAGAAAATGTGGCCAAGATCCGAGAGCACCTGAAGGCAGCTCAGAGCCGACAAAAGAGCTATGTAGATAAAAGGAGACGAGATCTGGAGTTCGAAGTAGGAGACTTCGTCTATCTAAAAGTGTCACCCCTCAGAGGGCATAAGAGATTCCAAGTGAAAGGAAAGCTAGCACCCCGTTTTGTTGGACCGTATCAGATACTGGAGAGACTAGGGAAGCTGGCCTACAAGCTAGACCTACCAGAGGAACTAGCGGGAGTACACCCAGTGTTCCATGTATCTCAGCTGAGAAAGTGTCTGAGAGTACCAGAACATGAGATCAAGATAGAGGCATTAGACCTACAAGACACCTTGGAGTACCTGGAGTACCCAGAGAGGATACTAGACAGAGCAGTCAAAGAGACCAGAAGCACAGCTATCCCGTTTTGCAAAGTACAGTGGAGCAATCACTCAGAAAGGGAAGCCACTTGGGAGAAGGAGTCAGTACTGAAAGAGAAATACCCCCACTTGTTTAAACCATAGGTAGTCACAAATCTCGAGGACGAGATTCTTGTGAGGGGGGAAGACTGTAACAACCCTAAAATTTCTATAGGTTTTGTTGAATGCAAAAATTCGAATTTAAAAATTTTTGGTGGAATTGTGTGCATGCAAACAAACATATAAGAGTGTCATCTATTTGCTCCCTAAATTCCTAGGAAATTTAATTTTGAAATTTAAAATCAATTTGAAGTGCTAAGGATGAAATAGTGTGATTTGGATTTATTTGGATTTATTTGGATTTTTGGTTGGTTTGAATTCAAATTCTAGATTTGAATTCAAACTCTAATTGACTAATCTAATTCAATTCTCTTATTCCTGTTCGTGGGCCGAATTTCCGAAGCCAAGTCTAGTTTTCACCCTCCAACTCTTCTTTCCCGAGCCAACCGACCAGCCGGCCTGCTCGGCCTTTCGGCCCAGCTGCGGCCCATCTTCTTCCCCCGCCGCGTCGTCCTATTCTTCCACTGACAGGCGGGCCCCGCCTGTCAGCTTTCTTCTTCCTCCCCCGCGTCATCTTCCTCGCGACGCCGCTCTCTCTCTCCCGCGGCCGAGCGCCCGTGACCCAACCACCCGAGCCCCTGTGCGGCCCGATGCGATCGCGCCGCGTGTCCGCAGCCGCTCGAGCTCCCCATCTCGCCGTTCAAGCCCCGAAAACCCTAGCGCCTATCCCCTATAAAACCCGCCGCCGACCGTCTTCTTCCCCAAGCCGCGCCGCCCCTCGGGGGTACTCCTGATCCAATTCGCGAGGGGTGTGAGGTGCAAGGAGAGGTGGGGAAGGGGTTGAGCGGGAGAAGGACAAGTAGAAGAGCCGGAGCGCCTTCCCCGCAACGCCGCCGCCGAAGCCATCGCCGCCGCTCGTGGAGCCGCCGAAGGGGAGCCGGACCAGGGACGGGAGGAGGAGCACGAGTTCCGTCGGACCGCGTCGAGCCTTCCCCGAGCTGCAGCGTACCTCGACGAGACCCCTAGGTGAGCGCCACCGAGTTCCCCCTTCTTCTCTGTCTCCGGCCGAATTCCGCCGCCGTCGTCGTGCAAGCCCCCTGTGAGCCCGACCTTCGAGTCGTGGCCGGCTTCTTGTGCAGGGACCCGTCGCCGCTGTCGCACTCGCAACCCGCCGTCGCCTTTAACCCGCAGCCGAGGCCCGCCGCGGCAGAGCTCTGCTCGTCGTGCGCGCGAACGCCGAGGCCGTGTCGCGGCCACGGGTAGCCATGGACCCGCGCACGTGCACCCCTGCAACGCCCGTGGCGTCACGCATCAGCTCGCGTTGGTGTCGCGCGTGCGAAACCCCAGCCAAGTCGAGCCATCCGAGCCGTGTCACTCTCGCGCGTCGCCGACCGCCATGGATCCATGGCCGCGCCGCCGCCGCTCGCGACGAGAGCCAAAGCCAAACCCTAGCAGAGCCCCTTTTCACCCTGTTCGTGTTTGCCGGACCCTAGATGAGCTAACCCGACCGTTCTAGACCCAAGCCGAGCCGTCTCCGGCCAGTTCCGCCGCGGACCGTCGCCGCCGGCGTGCTCTGGAGCACGCCGCGCGCGCGTCGCTTCGCGCCGTGGCGAAGCCACACCGTGGGCCACACCAAGTTGCCACACAGCCATGCACAGAAAATCCCGGTTCGGCCACACCTGGATCCCATGCACCCGGTTCACGTGGACCCATCTCACGGTGCACCGTGGACTCAGTCCACCAGGCCAGATCCAACAGCCACCCCTTCGTGGGCCTATTGTGCGCGTTTAAGTCTGTTTAACCACCCTAAATTCTTCCGGCCCAGTCGCTTTCGGCCCAAATCCAGCCCAGCCATCGTTTAATTCTTTTTCTTTTTCTTTTAACTGCGCTGACATATGGGGCCCACTTGTCACACTCTGTGAGTCACTGACACATGGGGCCTACTGACCAGAGTTGACCCGTTGACCCCGTTGACCGTTGACCGGTCAACACTGACGTCAGCAGGGCCCACTGCTGACGTCATCCTAGGCGGACCCCACTGCTGACGTCAGCATGACGTCATGCTGACGTCAGCAGGCTAATTTCTGTCTGTTTTCTTTTTCGGAAATTATTTAATATTTTCAGAAAATGATTTAAACTTCGAAAATTAATAATAAATCAACCGTAGCTCAGAAAAATATGAAACCAGTTTCTATATTTTTCTAAAAACATGATCTACGCGTTAGTGTAGAGTTTGGTGTTATTTGGGTCTTCTTTCGTCGCTGTCTTAGTGTTTCTTTGCTAGTAGCCGCGTCTTATTTTTTTTTCACGCAACCTTAGGAGCTCCGGAGAGTCAGGAGGAGCCGGACCACTACGACAACTGCTTTGACGAGGACGAAGACCTTTGCCCAGGTTCACGCCCGACCATCTCTGAATTACCTATTAGACATGCAACTAGTATGCTAGCGCTTTACTTTACTCGCATGATAAACTTGCACTGCCTTTGTTATTATCCTGTTACCTTGCTACCTACTACTCACTTTATAAATATGCTATGCTATGCATGTGTTGGGATGGTTGTGATTGATCCTCTTGGTGTGAGTTGTGGGTGGTTTGGGAGGAGTAGTGCAGCTAGGCGGTGTAAGCGAGTAATAACAACTCGATCGTTGATCGAGGTGCTAAGGGACTGCACTCGGGCAGACCCTATGGGGTACCTGTTGCGGGTACATGGTTATTGGTTACTTGGGGATTGGTACTCGGGGCGTACTTGAGGAGTTTGGGTGGCAATACCTGTTATGGGTGCCGATTGCGGACCGTTGCGGCGGATCGCTTGTGATGCAGATACTCGCTTTACCGAACAATTAAGGACCGAGTCGTGCCCCCACTTTGGACTTGGGAAATACCGTGCTCACCATCTACCCAGTATGGGGAGGGTTCCAGCAAGCCTACTCTAGTGCGCCGCCGAGACTGTAGGAGAATCGAGCTTGATGTGTGTAGGGGGGATTCGTTGCGGCGTAATCTCCTTGATTTACCACGGCCCCCGACTGGCCCCGGTGGGAAGGTTTCACGACCCTGGGGCAGATGTTAGATCGAATGTTTCCCGAGCCCATGGAGACAGGATTGGCGCCGTTACTATGTAGGGTCTTTGCTGTGGGCTGCGTCTCAGGTTGGTTGCAGACTAGCCTTGCAGCCCGGATGGATTCCTGGAGTGCCACCTCTGCAGAGTGTAAACTATACGTATAGCCGTGTCCACAGTTATGGACGACCCATTTCTGAGAAGCCCCGGATAGAATGAGAATCTGCTTTCTTGCCTCATCCTTGATTTGGGTTATGAGAGATTGGTCCAGCTGAGGCTGTTGAGACGAGGTGGGGAGGGAGCTCACCGAGTCGACTAGTGAGTGAAAGGTGATTGGTGGATGATGATTTGCGGGAACCTGCTGTGGCAGGACGAGCCCGATGGGAAAATGTGAGGCTGATGGTTGGTTTTGGGGTGTGGATGTGTGAGTGTGAGCAGGAGTTGGTGATGAGATGAAATTGGGTTATTGCTGCTGCTTGCATAAGAAACCCTGGCTTAAACCTTGATTATTTCTATACCTTAGAATAGGCCACTTTAAAGCTTGCATCATATTATGGTTGGTGACGTGGACCTGTCCCATTTCCTTGGGGACAGACTTTGGGTTCTCAGGTGAAGCCCCCGACCACGAGTTCAACCAGGACGGGTGGTACGACTGAAGGGTGTGCGCTACGCTCAAGGATGCCTGTGGAGGAGTGGACCCAGTTGTTCTAGCTACCGCTGCGCAGATGTTTCTTATTGTCGATTTAACCCAGAGGGCTTGTACCAGACGCTTTGTCTTTATATATGTCATGTAATGAATCTTTTATCGATGTATGGATGTGATATTCGACTGAGATGAGTTCTGTACGAGATAGCTGCTATTCCTGGGACTATCTCAAGGGTACAGGGAGTCGGGTTCTTGTCGGTGAGAATCCGGTTCGTCACAGTTCCCACCGGAATCAACTACTTACAAGAATTGGCCTTGTGAGGTATACTGGACTGGTTTGCTGCACCTCTAATCTCCACCATTGGTTCCAACCGAAATCAATTGCTTACAACAATTGGCCTTGGTTTGCTGCTTACTATGAATCGGATTAGTACTAGCGATGAATGTATGAAAAATACAACACAGCAAAACATTAACTAGGGAAGTAGATCAACCTTCAGCTCAGCACAACCGCACCACTACCACAACAATCATGCATATGGGCTCATCCATGTCGGTTATTCGAAAGAGATATAGAACTAAAACTAGATGTACATGACTACATATACGGTATGCGGACGCCTTAGGGCAGTCCCAACCAATGACGTTCATGAGTAGTATCTATGATGCCATATCAATATGACATTACATTAGAAACTATACTTCTCAACCCATGATTCCTTAGAGTGGATCATCAATAAATGCATCATCACTCTTCTCTAACAATCATTTTTTTTCATCTATTATGAAGACACCATCATCTCCCAATATAAAACTTGGTAGTGTCTAGTGCATAGGTTCTCGTGTTGAAACTGGATCTTTCATGAGACCCAATTTCTTCATCTTTATCTTTTCTCTCATATTTAATACGGTGCCACATAAGCAAATAGTCTAATGTGGCAGCTCAGTTAATTCTATAGAAACTATCCTACTACATGGAGGGTTGGGACTGCCCTCATAGAACTATAAAACCATGTTGATCCAAAGGGTCAAGCATTCTAATAAATGAAGCACGGGCACTGACGAGCTTGGTTGGCGTGGATTGGGACCAGCCACAAGTCGAAATCCCGATCGTAGTGTATTGACTAGCTAGCAGCGAGCATATGTAAAACGTGATGATGCTATAATTTGTGGCCACAAAATACCTGTTGTTTGCCAGAGATCGCTACCATGTCAAAGCCTGATGACATTTTTTTTGTCTGCAAATTAATAATAGTTTTCTCTGCTACTTTAAGAACCAATCGAAACCCTCCGGATCAAAGCCTACCAAAAAGCCTGTCGAGCTAGCTCAGGGTGCTGTTCCTGATCGATTTCCTGGCCGATCGACCCAGCTCCGCCGGACGGCCAGCATGTCTCACCAAGCTTCTCCACCGACGCCATTGCCCTCCCGTCCCGTTGCCGCAGCCCAGCCCTCCGGCGATGCCAACGGTGGCCACCGCGCAGCGGCGCCGGCCACTTCTGTCGCCGTCAGTGATCGCCCCAATGAGAGGTAATTAACTCAACTAGAGCCGTTCATTATAAACCATCAGGAGGGCAATACATCTATCTAACATCTCTATTCGGCGCTGGTTTTTCTCTAATTCAACAGCGGGCGCGATCCACCGCCGCCGCAGCTGCACAAGCTCCGGCGGAAGCAGCGGGCCGACGGCCCGGCGTGCGTGCTCGCCGTCGGCACGGCGAACCCGGCGAACTGCATCCGGCAGGATGAGTACACAGACTGGTACTTCCGGGTCACCAAGAGCGATCACCTCACCCACCTCAAAGCCGTCATGAAGAAAACATGTAAGATATGTATGTGCGTGTCCATGCTGATGTTTCTTTGTTTTTAGTGAGAGACGCATATGCTCATATCACCATCACAGTGTGAGTAAAAATCTCTCTTACCTTTGGTTTGTTGTTGCTCAAGCGTGCGGGTGCGGCACACGGTCAAAACTCAAAACCAGCGTTTTGATCAGAATGGGGCCTTGTAGAACGTTCTAACATAAATTATTAAATATATATTGATCAGAAGCGATTTTAAAAGAACTAGATTTTTTATAGTATACAGATAGATTGTAAAATATGAATAAAAAGGATCCAGATTTAATGCCGCCGCAGCGTAGTTAGGAGAGTTTGAGTTTCATATATGCCAATAGCTATCCTGTGCGCACAATACATGACAGATTCTTGTTTAGCGCACAGCAAATAGTTTCCTATTTGTTTGGCTTAGGGCATGTACAACGTGTCATAGATTGTCGTAGACATGCAAGCAAGTTTCGTGCGCGCGTCTCGGAGGCCTGTTCGTCAAATCGTTCGTCGACGAGGGAGGCGCGTGCTCCAAGGCCCGAGCGACGGCTCGGCGCGCACTGTAGGAACCGCTGCGGGGAGACGACAGAGGCACAGATCCACTCCGCGCGCGGGACCATCTTCTTCCTCTAGACGGAGGCACGGAGGAAACTAGCTGCCATTGCCGCCGCCATAGCCGAGCTTGAACTCCTGCCTCCGGTCATCCTCCGCCCACACTGACCCCAAAATCGAGGACCCCGACGTCCACTTCATCTTCCCAAGCCGCATCCCCGTCACTCTGGCCATCGCCTCGCCGGAGCCGAGCTCTCTGGTGCCGCCTCCACCATCGCCGTGGGGCCTCGCCGACCGCTCGCGGGAGCCCCACCCGTCGCCGCGCTGGGGGCCACGCCGGCCGCGCGCCGCAGCCCCGCCGCGGGGGCCTTGGCGGCAGCGCCGCGGGCCGGAGATGGAGAGAGAGGAGGAGGAGGAGGAAGAGAAGAGGTGTGGTCGGACGGGGAGGAGAGGGGAGGTTGAAGATAAGGTTGGGGCCCCACTTGTCAGTCACATGTTTGTATGTATTTTAATTCTCTTATGTATCAACAAAAACAGCTACAAAGATCAAGTACGTGGTAGATCACCATGAGTTTGTGTGTCAAATGATGAATTAATTACCATACAGGTAGTGAAACAGATAATCCATTGTATAAGCTATCTGTTTATGTCAAAAGAACAGCAGCTGTCTCCACCGTTGTACTTGCCCTTATCAGCCACAAGCAAGCGCTACCTTTCTCTCAGAACAAATCAGCCACCAGCCATCAGTATTTTTCTCTCAGAACAAATCAGCATCAGCCACCTATACTTTTCTTATAACATTTTTTAAGTAACGTATAAGACATTTATGTCTTACTTATTTATAATTATTATAATTAAATCTGTTTTAAGATCTGTGGTTCGGTATGCTTCAAAATAATTCGGTATTATGCTATGTATTGATGGATTCGAAACAACAATTATGCTTCGATAAAGACGTCCGTCCAAGCCTACACACTCTACTCCTCTGATCTGGTCGTTTGCTCCTCCATCTTCTTTGCCGCTTTTATAGTTGATGGCTTGAATCTTCATGCTCTGCTATGGTTTGACTTGTGCTATGCGACTCTGCTGCTGCTCTTGTTCTACTGCTGGTGCTCTAGCTCTCTGCTTACGGACCAACTGATCGATCACCGTCACTTGTTTTTCACCTGTCATAATGCCTCCCATTATTACACATGGAGTGAGGATATGGACCGAGCCGCAAATGAAATTTCCATGAAAATTAAGTTTCTATACGACTATATCTATCTATGGTACAGATGTGCATCCCCATCAAATTCAGTGTACAGCTTGGTACATGGCTACGGACGGCTGCGTCAGCTTGTGGGCAGGTGGATGCTAAAACTTGAATGTTTCAGGTGAGCAGGTGGGAGTCAAGAAGCGTTACTTCCAAGTCACCGAGGATCTCCTTCGTGCCCACCCGGAGATCCTTGATCCCAAACTCCCATCCATCGACTCAAGGCTACAAGCCGTCGCGGCCGCCCTGCCGGAGCTCACCGCGGCGGCCGCGGCGAAGGCTATCGCCGCGTGGGGCCGCGCAGCCGGCGACATCACCCACCTCGTCGTCAGCACCAGCTCCGGCGCCCAGATGCCCGGCGTCGACGTCCGCGTCGCCTCCCTCCTGGGCCTCCGCGCCACCACGCAGCGCACCATGATCTACTTCCAGGCCTGCACCGGCGGCGCCGCCGCGCTCCGCGTCGCCAGGGACGCGGCCGAGAACAACCGCGCCGCGCGCGTGCTCGTCGTCTGCGCCGACGCGCTCAGCGCCATGGCGTTCCACGCCCCCGACGAGGCGCGCCCCGAGGGGCCCCTCGCGCACGCCATCTTCGGGGACGGCGCCGGCGCCGTCGTCGTGGGTGCCGGCCCCATGGCGCCCGGCGAGCGGCCCGTGTTCGAGATGGTGTCGGCCTCGCAGGCCACGATCCCGGGCACCGAGCGCATCGTCACCGGAGACTTCAGCGCGGCCGGCGTCGGCTACAGCCTCGCGCCTCTCGAGGCTCCGGCGCTGATCGCTGAGAACATCGAGCGGATCCTGGCCGCCGCCGTGGCGCCGCTCGGCCTCGCCGGCGGCGGGTGGAACAGCCTCTTCTGGGTGGTGCACCCCGGCAGCCCTCTGATTATGAACAGCTACGAGAAGGTGCTCCGGCTGGAGCCAGGGAAGCTAGCGGCCAGCCGCCGGGTGCTCAGCGAGTACGGGAACATGATTGGCCCGACGGCGATCTTCGTCCTCGATGAGGTGGTGCGCCGCCGCCGGCTCGGCGGAGAGGATGGAACGGACGGGTGCGAGTGGGGGCTCCTGGTGGGGCTTGGGCCAGGGTTCACAGCCGAGGTGATAGTGTTGCGCGCATGCAAATGACTCCACGCCCACGCCATGTTTTCACGTTTTCTGGATATTAGCAATAATGCCACCAATGTAGGTGCGCCCAATATATCGATTTGACCAAGACAGCATAAAAATTCCTCAAGTTGTTTCGGGTGTCAACGGTATATATGGATATTAGCAATAATGCCACCAATGTAGGTGCGCCCAATATATCGATTTGACCAAGACAGCATAAAAATTCCTCAAGTTGTTTCGGGTGTCAACGGTATATATAATACGGTTGCACTAGCGTCCGAACGTCCGATCCGGAAGCAAATATCGGACGCTAACTAGGAAAGCAACATGACCGTTCCCCCATGTTGTTCACGTGTTCTTCTTCCACCCTCATGGTCTGACCGGGGGGGGGGGGGGGGAGCGTGAGCTCCAGGGCGAGGCGGCGCCCCGAAACACCGATCCGCCACCGGGAAGAACCTCGAGCCAGCCCAGATGTCGCATATCCTCCGTAGAATCGAATCTCCCCCGCAAGATCATCCATATGCCTATCAACAACCACCAATTGTTGCATCAAACCCTACAGATCCCATTGCTCCACCCGTCCTCTTTGGCTCCGCTGAATCGAACAACCACCATGGGAGCTTGGGCCATGTTGCTGAAGGAGTGATTCGCCATGTTGCTGAAGGCGTATGGGGCGTAGCAGCTTCAGCCATGGACACGCCAACAAGCTTTGTAACACAGGTCAGATTTGCGCCCAAAAAAGGTTTAGGACCTTGATCTTTTGTTCGCAGGGGTGTTCATGGTATTGGGTTTTCTTTAGGATTTTGGCTAGGTTCAATTCTTTGGGCTTACATAGATGATTGAAAATCGTGTTTGTACAGCCGCAACATCCTACACTGTCATTTGAAACATCTAATTAACCATTTTGCAACATGTAATGGAAGGGTGTGTGGTCCCTGCATCCAACCGCAGAGTGCAGCAAGCTCAAGCAACATTGGGAACCAAGACAATGTTGGGATACAACATGAAACTGCAACAAAAGTGAGTAATGCTTAGCAAAGTAATAAATGCATGTTTATCAAGATACTAAAATGTGGTTCAAAAAGAAGATGTAACATTGTTGCAAAAAATTGCTATGTAGGTGCAAGGAGGGGTTGGTGGCGGTGGAAGCATGTCGGCAGGCTCGACTAAGTATATGCAAGTGGAGGTTGTTTCAGAAGAGGAGGTCTACCATGAGGATGAGGATGTTGTTTGTTCACAACCTGTGGTGCCGTGTGTTGGTATGGAATTTGATACTGTAGAGGAAGCAACAAAGGTGTACAATGATTATGCTTGGAAAATGGGGTTTAGCATAAGGGTTGCATCAACAAGGACAAGCAGTGTCACAAAGGAACTGATAAGAAAATAATTTGAATGTTCGCACGCAAGGAAGGCAAATACAGAAGGGGATGATGAAAACACTTCAGCAAGCACATCATCAACCGCTGATTTGCAACAAAGATTGATTCAAAGAAGAAAAGTGCAACGTCTGTCCTCACCACTCCTTCGAGGAAGCGCAACACCATCAAAAAGTCCAATTGCAAAGCTCACATGATAGTTGGTTTGCGTGGCGGGAGGTGTCATTGTAATGCAGGCAGAACATAGTCATGGTTTGGTGAAACAACTTGGAAGGAGGAAGCACCTAAGGTTGCATCGGCGCATATCATGGGCAGAGTATGAGTTTTTGAAGACGCTCCATCATAGAAACATTAGCACAACGCAGATAATGGGAATCCTTGGTGATATCCACGGTGGAGTAAATAACCTTTCATTTAACAGCAAGGATGTTTCAAACATTAGGACACACTTGAGAGGTGGGATGCAGTTCAAGGACATGGATGCAACACTGGAATATTTCCGTAAGTTGCAAGCTTAGAGTCTGTCGTTCTTCTATGCACCCATGATTGATAGAGATATTGTAGTCAAGGGTTTGTTTTGGGTTGACGGAAGGACAAGGGAGTTGTACAAAAGCTTTAGAGACTGCATATTCTTCGACACAACATTTTGCACCAACAAATATGGAATGCCCTTTGCACCAATAGTTGGGATGAATTACCACTTACCGAGCATACTTCTTGGATGTGCCTTGGTACCTGATGAAACAACTGAAACTTTTATGTGGGTGTTGCAATGTCTCAAGGAAGCCATGTGTGGCTTGGAACCTACCAACATAATGACTGACCAAGATAAAGCGATGAAGGCGGCAATAGAACAGGTGTTCCCCAATGCAACACACAGATGTTGCTAGTGGCATGTGGTGAGTAAGGCAACTAAGAAGTTTGCTTGGTTGATTAGCGGCAACAATGATTTTGCGAAGGAGTTTGACTATTGTGTTATACTGAATCTCCGGAGGAGTTTGAGACATTGTGACAGCATATTGAGATCAAATACAACCTGCAATGTAATGATTTTTGGCAAAGTATATCTACAACAAGAAGAATGTGGGCACCAGTGTACTACAGGAAATACTTCTTTCCTTTCACTGAAACAACATGAAGATCAGAAAGTATGAATGCCTTGTTGAAGAGAGTTGTGCACCCTCATGATTCAGTTCTTTAGTTTGTGACATAGTATGATTACATAATGGACACTAGATCCGAGAAGGAGAATGTGGAAGGTTGCAAAGGGGAAATTTCAGATCCGCCTCTTTGGGTTAGATATGAGTTTGAAAAATAAGCAGCCAAATTCTACACCGACAATGTCTTCTCCAAATTTCAGGAGCTTTTGCGTGACTCCACAAAATTCAGAATGGGCAACATCACTGAAGATGATCAAGGTTCATGTTTCCATACAATACATCCAAATTCAAGTAGAGTCTGCATTGTTTCAGTTGACAAAGATGCAACATCGTATTCATGCTCGTGCAACATGTTCAAGAGAGATGGCCTACTTTGCCCTCGCATGCTGAAAGTCTTCACAAACCGTGATGTTGAAAAAATACCGGAGAAGTATTTGCTTAGAAGATGGTCACAGGAAGTAACAACAAACATACCGGTGCATCTATCCGGGCCGGAACCATCCTTTGCAGGAAAATGATGGGACTAGCATCTAATGCATGTTTGGGGCCGGAAAAATACAAAGCTGCTTCAACCGGGATTGATAAATTGGTACAAATTGTCAAGGAAGCAGAAAGGATGGCGAATGAACAACAATCTGGAAATCAGGATATTAGAACAAGCAATGTGCAAAGAGGTCAAGGAAATGAAGCTCAAGTTGGGATGTTGAAGAACCTTCCCATGGCTGCCCGGAAGGGGCGTCCAAAAGAAAAGGTGCAGAGGAGAAAGTCAATTGTGTTGCAGGCAAAAGAGAAAGCTATGAAGAAGATTGGTAGAACAAAGAAGAAGGCGAAGATTCCCCTATGCCCATACTACCATGAATATGGCCATGGGGTTCAAGACTGCAGCTATATGGCTAAAGCAACACAACTTCTCGCTGACCTCAAAGCAACCGAGCTCAAGCTTTAGTTTTTCTTTTCTTATTTATTTATTCTATGTAAAAATCACATTCATCTCAGAAGAAACATTAGGTATATATGGGCACAACATTTGGTTCGTGCAATTGCAACATGGTATATATTTATGCATCGAACAACATTTGCAACATTGGAATATTTGTCGTAATTCCTCCCCTGGAATCATGAAACATGACATAATTATGGTTGCAGTGCAACATTCAAAAATATCTATTTTTAACTATTTATCTGCTGACAGATATTTTAAAGGTCAAAATCTGTCGAATTTTATGACGTTGCATATATTATTTTACAATGTTGCAGGTATTATCTTCCTATGTTTCATATGGGAGGAATATGTAGTATTGTGCAACATGCTACAGTGGGCATTTGAAACATCGTAAAATAGCATATGCAACGTCAATAAATCAGCCATATTTTCTCCCCCTCAAACATTTTGCAACATCTCATAACAAAGTTTGAAACATTATAGAACAACATATGCAACATCAAAAATTTGATAGATTTTGTCATGAAAATTTGTCGCACAGATAAATAGCAAAACTCTATTTTGAAACATCGTATAACAATATTTTCGACATCTAAGTACGACATGTGCAATATCAAAAACATTTGACAAAATTGCTTCAAAAAAATGTCGACAGATTTGACAGATTTTGAAAACTATGTTGCGTCTCCACTTCTGTAATGTTTCAAACTTTGTTTCTACATGTTGCACAAAAAGGAAACATATGAACAGAACATATGCAACATGGGAACAGCTAGGTTGCAACATATTATACGAACATGTGAAAAAATTGAGTACAAAATATCTAAGACAAGGTCATATCTCTGATGCAACATTCACGAGCATATATACACAAAAGCTTCCCATGTCTTGGATGAAATTTATAGTCTCCCATGGTCCAGGTAGAAATTTGCTACTTCTCACTACACTTAAGCTAAAAGCCTAGGACTACAACAGTTCATTCCTTCTCCTGGTTGCAATACTTATCAACAAACTCGTTTGTTTTGATTTCATTCTTTGGAGATAGTAGCAGGGTCGCAGCAACATTCTTCCCGTAATCACCCATCATATGCTGCAAAATACGGTGAATATAAGCATTAGCTAGCAATCTTTCATAAAAATATCACATAGATGGGGAGAAAAAGCAACGATAAGGAAAGTGAATGGGTATGTAAACTACCGGCTCAACTTGTGTGTTTGCCTTCTTTCCATTCCATGATTCCATATAGAGCATTATGAATAGACCGCAATCGTTCCATAAGTACATAAAATGAACAATGAGGGTAAAAATCATGATTGGGCAGCATGCATTAGTTTGTAACATGAATGGTTTGCAACTTACACTCTATCTTGCTGTGGGTAGTCTGTGGGAAATATCCATTCAAACTAAGATACATCTTCTTTGAGAACACCTGCTTGTATGGCCTCTTTTGAGAAGTTAGTGACCTAATATTGGAAAACAGACATGTATTCGATTAGTTGGAAAAAAAGACAGAAAGGCAACATAAAAAAGAAATATATGTATCAATACTAACCAAGTTCTTGGCAGAACTATAACATTTGGTCCTCGTAGATGCATTGATGGAGTTGAACCAAGCTACTTGCTTGAGAAATATGTTAATGCAAACAAGTACCCAATGGTAGTCCCGCACAATAGGGAAAAACAACTACAAGCATGAATCAACAACAAAAAACATGAATTAAAAAAATGGATGCGCTATTATAATATAGAAAAGTCACAAAAAGCAAATAGCTTGGAAATGCACAATACCAAGTCCATTTTAGAAAAACTCCATGTGTTGTTCAACCTAATCAACGGCCTACTGCAACTGTGTGGTATGAATTTTCCAGGTTCAAGAATTAGCTTCTCCTGAACAAAAATTGTTGCGGAGCACAAAATTGTGAGGAAAAGAAGTGCATATATATAGGGAAAAGTTAAGGAATAAAAGACTGCAATGTGTAAGAAGCTTACTGCAAATGCGGCTGAGAAAGCATATTTCTACACAATACTACTATCCACAACACGAGCTTCTTGTTCATCGATATTAAACAGGTGAGTCCACAAGTTCATGACACTATTGTCAATTTGCCTATTTAAAATTTTTAGTAATTAATTTGCATTTATTTAATTTGTTCATAATTAATATAGGCTAAATAATTTATTTATGAATATTAAAATCAAATATAAGTTGTAGAAATATTTTTGTTGCATTCATGCTGCTGCATTTAGTTTTTGTATTGCTTGTGATTCAAACAAGAGTTTAAATTTATTTAAATTCGAATTTGAATCACTTTGTTTGGAGTCCTAGAAAAGTTATTTGAGCCCGAGTTCACTTTCGCCCCCTCTATTATTTCCCGAGCACAATTTAACTCCTCTTTTTTTTTCCCAGCCCAGCCAGCTTCGGCCCACCAACCTTCTCATTTCTCTTCTCCTCCCCCGCGCTGGTCCGCAACGCGCCTCCTCGTTCTTGGGCCGCGCCATCGCCCAGCCCAACCCGCGCCGACCTCCCCTCTCTTCCCCCCTGGCTGACAGCCCGGTCCCATCTGCTAGGTCTTTCCCCCACCTTCCTTTCTCCCTCGCGCAAATGGCGCCCGAGGCTCCGGTGCTACAGCTCCGCCGGGTCTGCTCCTTTCCGCATCCGTGGACCTCCTTCAGCTTCTCCGAAGCTTCGACCTGATTGCCCTTCCTTCCCAGGCACACCCCCGAAAGGAAACCGGCCTTCCCCTGCATGGAATGTCCCTCGCCGGCGCGCGATCTCTGGCCGATGGTACGCACGCCCTGGGCAGCCGTCCCGGGGCTATTTAAGCACGGCCCGACGCTCCCCCCACCTCCACCGAGCCACACAGCGAGCATCGGCCACCACGCGCACCACTCCGGCTCGCCCCGAGCGCTGCCATCCTTCTCCGAGCGCCGCCGCCGTTGACTGCCCAGCTCCGGCGCCGCTCCGACCTAATTGGCCCTCACAGAAGCATCGCACTATAGTGAGTCTCCTCCCAAGCTTCTTCCCGCGCTCTCCCTCGTCCCGTAGCGCCCCTTCCACCTCGCCGGAGCTCCGCCCAGACGGCCGACCGCCGTATGCCGCACCCACTGCCTCCCCCTCGACTTGGGCCAGCGGAATGAACTTGCCACGTCCCCAGCATGCTCCCCGTCCCATCCACTCATCAATCGAGGCCTCGTGATGAGGACATCACTCCTATGGATACTCACAACAATCCTCCATTGATCGTTCAAGGTCCAATCACTAGAGCTCGTGCGCGACAATTGAATTTAGAGGTGAGCTCGTTCCTAAGTACTTCTCTATGTGATTATGAGAATAGATTGCTACCTAATGATTATATTGTAATTAGGAACCATGGAGAGGACCAGAGGATAGTTGGAGAAAGGTGGAGAGGACCAGCAATGGCGTGCAAGTCAAGATAGAGGCCCAAATCAATTCGACTTCGAGTCCACCTCGGAGTCCAGGAGCAGTCAGCGCTAAATCGGACGCCCAGGTCGCATACGGGCTCGGATTTCGACGTTCATTACATGATTGGAAAGCTAAGAAGATAATCTTTGCAATGGCACTGTTCTCATATCAAAATTCGTCTGGAGTCATCGGGAATCGGTGAAACAATTTGACGTCCAAAATCTGTTTCGGCGCTGCATCGTCGTATTTTGGTCTTTGGGCCGTGTATCGTGTTGAGCCCAATAGGGGCACATCCAGGGGGGTCGACCACAACCCTAGACTCTTAAAAACAATAGCCACCGCCCAAGTTAGGGTTTGGGTTTTGCTTAGATCAATTCTGTCAAGAACAGTGTCGCCGCTCGTCGGTTTGTGAGAACACAACTTCGTGAGTTTAATCATACATCTGCAATTGTGTTGCAATCTTTCTCGTTCGTGCTTGTGTTCTTCGATTCGCAGGCAAGAATTAGCCTTCTCGGAGAGGTCAACCATGCAACGCTGGTTGATAACCTGAGGAGACGTGGTGCTGCGATTGCGGGGTTCGGAACATGTGGTTCGGAAGCCGGATCGATTTGAGTCACGACTCCACCAAATCGAGAGTTATCAGAACCTTTCAGAAGATCGAGAAACCCTAGTTTCCATCACCTCTTAGCCTCGGATCGGATCTAGGTCCAAATTTTCTCGGAACGCCCCCTGCCCTTTTTAAAAATGTAACCCGCCGTCCTTTTAGTCGGTTTTACGCGTTAGCCCTCGGGTTTTAACGCGTAACTACGTATAGGTCCTCGGTTTTCTTCAAATAAGCCCCTGGAATTTTTTAAAAAATTGCCAGCATCTCCAACTTCGGGTGAGTGCTTATACATGTATCTACTTATAGTGCCTATACAAAATTTTATGGACTCCATATTATTGCCGTTCAATTTTATTTCTTATTATAATGTATACATGTATATAGTTTTCATTGGATCCTAATCATAGTGTGTCCTGACCGAGGTATCGTCCACATCTTTGATTCGTTGAAATCTCCAACATATCTTTACCAGAACATCATTCACATGTTCACAAGGTGACATATATTTTCCCATTTAACTCAATTCTGCCCTTACACTCACAATGATTTAACCCAATTTTTTTGTTCGCAGGGCATGGGAACAATTTCGTCAAGATAACCCTGGTATGATCCATGAAACACTCACATGGAAGAATGGCTTTCCAGTAAGGAATTAATTTATACGTGTAGGTCTCCGCTAATCTATTATATGAATTTTACTTAACTTTATTTTTTGATCGACAGTGTCACCAATAGGGGTCGGAAAACAATCTATATGCATACTATGTTTGTGATAACATGCTCAATTGGTCGACGAAAAAGATGACTCACCATGATATTATGGTAAGTAACACATTTCCGGGTTTTAATTTGATATATTTACTATATTTGTGGGAAAAGCACTTGGTTTTGTAATAAATGATATTATTTAGAAATATACGGCTTCATTTAATGATAATGGGATTCATTTATAATAAATAATAATAATATTAAATTTGAATTAATAAGTAATGCACTTTATTTTATAATAAATGATTATTTAGAAATAGAGGACTTCATTTAATAATTACTATATTTGTATTAATAAGAAAAACACTTTTTTATAATAAATTATTATTTAAAAATAGATGGATATTTGTATTTGTAAATAAAGCATTTATTTTATATTAAATGATTATTAATTACACAATTATTGTCTTTAAATAATAAGAATCACTTTATAGATTAGATAAGAATCGCTTCACATAATTAGTAGAAAAAGTATCTCGAAAAAGTAAATTCAGCATAGAAACAGTTTTGAGACCTCTACCAAACATGGCCGGCCGTCGTACCAAACGGGCCCTTAAAAAGTGACCCAGAGACTTGCCTTGAATCCTGATGATTTGCCAACAATTCACGCCAACACTAGTGAGTCAATGACGAGTTGACAGAACAAATGATCGATCTCAAATGCAATTGAACAACACTACAGCAGTAAACACGTACGCGTCACGATCCACAGACTCCTGCGGACTGAACATCACACTTTAGACACCATGCACATCGACAATCAATTATCTACGTAATAATCAAGCGATGAATTAAACCGTCTGTGCGCTGCACGCACGCACGCACGCCCTTATTCGCAGTATGCTCCTTAATTACGCCGGCGCCCCTTTGTTTAAGCTGGCGCTGGCGCCGTCGGCAGCGTCCGTGGCGCCGACGGTGGCGGCGGCGGCGGCGTCGACCTGGAACGGCTCCCAGTGCGGCACGGTGTCACTGAAGAACCTTCCGACGACGCGCGCCTCCAGGACGGCGATGGCGTCGGGGTGCTTGATGCAGCGTGGCGTCTTGTACTGGTTCACCGACGAGCCGTGCGAGACACAGAGGTCCATGAGCGCGTCGAAAGCGCCGGGTAACACCACCCGGATCTCCAGCGGGCCGACGGACCGGTCGCGGCTCCGGCACCGCCGGTACACGGCGTCCAGCCCGGCCTCCACCTCGGCGCAGCACGCCGCCATGACGCGGGCGACGGCGGCGCCGTCGGCGGCGGTCGGCAGCGGCGGCGGGGTGAGCTCCCAGAAGAGGACGTAGTGGCCCGGGATGGAGGCCGTGTCGGCGTACGCCGTGTACTCGGAGAGGATGGAGCCGAGCTGCGGCGCGAGGAGGCGCTTGGCGGCAGTGACGGCGCGGAGGAGGTCGGCCTCGGAGGTCTTGTCGGTGTCGACGCTGAGCACCACGTTGCGGCGGTGCACGAACCGGAACTGCGGCGCCGCGTTGTGGAACCCCGACACCTGCAGGATGTCGCCCACGCGGTACCGGTACAGGCCTGCATGCGCGCGCCACGATCGAACACCACCCACCCGTCACGGTCAGTTGTTGTGTTATTCACAGTCCATGGCATGCATCCATATGCCGGGAAAAAAAAGGAAAAGAGTGCATGATTTTGATGATGCTGATAGGCCGGTATATATAGGAGCTGAGGATGTCAGTGCATCGAGATATATATATTCAGGGGGTGTAGTGCTATCTGTTTGCATCAGCTGCAGAAACTATATATTGCTTGGTGGGATCCACAAGCAAGGTGCTACGTGTATGTTGAATTTAATTTATCCAAGAAATCAATCAAGAAAGGGTGCGGTAAAGGATGCACAACAAAAATTATGCGAGATAAAGCATGACTCAAATGTAGAGTAGTTCATGCATGCTTATATTTGGATAACTACACATACACACCAGAAAGAATCCTTGATTTTTTTTCCTGCATTTTGGAATGACAATGATAGCCACAGGCACGCACACCACTAGACATGCACACCATATGCGTGGACACTTCCGAGAGCGACTCCTATCGTGCGGGTACACTTCCGAGAGCTAATTTTATTTGAGGATAATAACAACAAAAAAGATTGAATCTAGGTATAAACTATTACCGCGCCTCGTTCTGGAAAAAAACTATTACCGCCTCTGGTCAAATACTTTTACTTTAGACTGACAACACATGTTTTACTTTCTGAGCGCATAACCTTTTACTGGATTTGTTAGGAGCATTTGCTATTTAGTCAAAGTGTGATAAAGAAAACCACGTGTTGATACCGTAATTGTCTAGCTTATAAGCTGACTATAATAAAAGAAATTAATAACGTTCCTTTGAAAACTTGAGTTGCTAGTTAAAAAAAAAATCAAAATCTTGAGAGGACTTCAATTGTTGGGGACACATCTCTAGTCATACATGCTACAATAATGAGCACTTTGACTTTGTGCCACCACTAGCACACTTCTGCTGAGCATTTCCACATGCAGAGGCTATCTATATGATTCACTGCATTAATCACTTTTGCCTCAGGAATATAGTTTAAGGTATCATGGATCCATCAAGTGATGTGCAAAGTTGCTCGTATATTCATGGAAATGCAAGACTGTAAGATGGAGCCAATAAATGAATGTTGTGGGGTTGAGATGGACGTCACATTGACTGGATATCATTTTTGGATCTCCTCTTAATCTTGTGGCATATATAATATATTATTGGTTGATTCTTCCTTATAGCTAGCCTTTTCTTTCGCTAGTACGACCTAGCTACTGCTACAGGAAGTAAATTGTATTCTTGTTCTTTACTCCATCATATTCAGAAGAGACTATTATATATCAACATCTCTAGATGCAGAGTTCTTTTAAAATATAGAAGCAATAATTCAAAATGCAACTATTTTTCAATTTTTCAAAGGTAGCAATGGTAACGTAACAGTAGTACTCCCTCCGTATAGGATTTAGATGTCGTTTTGGATAAGATTTTAGTCAAACATTGAAAACATAAATCACGAATAATTTTTAAGTCGTTGAGTTTGAAAATGTGGAAACCATATGAATAAATTCGTCTTAAAAATACTTTTATAAAAGTATACATATATTATTTTAGTAAATATTTTTATATAAATAAGAAGTCGACGGTGTCGTTGTCTAAAACGATATCTATGATACGGGGAGGGAGTATATATCAATTATACGTGGAGACAATAAATAAAGTTCTTTACTGATTTCAAGGAAAAGGAACCGTACTCGGCATGGGATAGCATGTGCTGTCTGACCTGACCTTTCTAATCATCTGCCTCTGAACATAATGAAGCTACTAATATCTCATTGCCTGATGAAAGTGAGTGTGCAGCCAATCCAAACATGAAAGCAAGGAGGCAGGTTTTTATCTTAGGGATGGGTGCACTGTCAGTAATTTGGTGAAAGTGATTGTATTGTCAATAAAATAAAGCTACTGGGAGATTGGCAGTCAAGAATCTACACACCATTGGCCAAGTGGGAGATCCCAAACTATTCCTACTTAATTTGGTCAAATCAGCCGCAGCAGCTATATATATACTTCTATATATCACCAAGCCCCCCTTGATTCCTATTTGGAATACACAAGAAACATATAATTGGTACTACAGTAGCTATATGTGATTTTTTATTTTCTTGCACCAAAAATACAAAAATATGGTGGTTGACGAGTTGTGCACTACTTACATAGAGAGTCAAGGTTGCATTTTGCACTCATCACGCATCGTCAAGTTCTTATAATAACTTAATACTTTTAAAAGAAGAAATTATTACTCAACGATGAAAATGTAGAAAAAAAATAAAAAAGAACGGCACGCGCGAAGAATGGTGCAGCGTGAAGAAGCCTAAGGCATATAAAATATGCAGACCGCAGTACACTGGCTGAGGGAAGCAAGGCTCACTTCTGTCCACCAGTAGAGGAACAGCAAGGAGACCACAAAAGCCAAGCAAAAACTAAACAACTGGTAAAAAACAAAGTAAAAGGTGGTCATCTTTTCATCCAAGACACCTACACGGCTACACCACTTTTATCTTTGACATGCAGATAACCGTGCTAGCGTGGTATCACATCAAAAATAAAAGTTTTTCAACTTGCTTTTGAATTTCATTTTCATAAAAAAGTGCAGCCCAATTCGGTTATACGAACAAGCACCAAGTCATTTCAGGAATGTGCATGATTGCTAAACTAGCACTCAAGTGTTCCTCGCACACTTGCTTCTAACGGGAATTTATTTTCACCGTATGTTTGGTTGCAAGCTATACACAGCATGCCAAACATTTTGAGCTAAGGCCGTAATTTGCTAAACCTTACACTTAACTTGATAACAAACTGCAGGTATGACACAGCTGGGGCATCAGGAGCTAAGTTTTTTGTGGCATGCTAAAAATGGCCGGAAACTATCTAGCCAGACACTTGTCCAGGTGTGGTGTGCTCCTGTAGCTAGTGTCCACGCACCGTTGATTTGGGACTATCGGACGGCCTACAAAGAGTGCACAGTTCTAACAACCTCCAATGCATGCATTGATTACGTACTAGCGTGAACTAGCTAGTATCTACAAAGAAGCCAATTTAGAAATTAATGCAAGATAATGGAGATGAGACGACCTGTGAACGTGGTGACGACGAGCTCGTAGTGGCATCCGACCTCGACGTCGACGAGGTCTACGACCTTGCCGTCCCGGACCTCCTCGCCGTCCTTCTCCACCTTGACGAACTCGTAGTAGCACATGTTGGGCAGCAGCGTGTACGCGACCTCCTCCGGCGGGTCCAGCGGCCGGAGGTTGATCCCGAAGAAGCACTCCGACGAGGCGTACATGGTCGACACCAGCGGCAGGCCGCCGCCGTAGAACTCGAGCAGCGGGATGTACTGCGCCATGGACCCCGTCACGATGACGTCGATGTACTTGGTCCGCGGCCACAGCCGGCGCACGATGCCCCTCCACGACGGCGCCGCGCACTCGGCGGCGACGGCGTCGGCCAGCGCCGGGTCCGGCCGCGCCACCACCCTCGCGACGGCGTCCCGGCAGGGTCCCCCCTCGACGCGAGCGGCGTCGACGCGGCCGGCGCGGATGTCGGCGCAGAGCTCCCGCCAGTGGCACTCGAGGAACTTGACGGCGCGGAGGAAGGCGGAGGCGAAGACGGCGCCGACGCGGAGCACCTCGCCGCGGCGGGCGAGGCCGCAGAGCAGCTGCGCGTACATGCTCTGCGCGCTGTCCGGGCATAGGATCGCCTCGTTGGGGCTCGTGTACCGGGTGTAGGGGCTGTCGGGCCGGTCGCGGAAGTGGCGGCTCTTGTAGTAGCTCGTCAGCACCGGCCGCGCCACCAGACCCGACGGCGTCGAGATCTCCGGCTTCACGAACAGGAGGTACATGCACCTCCCCTCGTCAAGGCCTGCCACGTACCTGCAAATATATATATATATATGTATAATTGTATATGTATAAATATATGTATATGCCGATCGACAATGATGCACACGATGATGATCATATCCCGGCCAGCCCAGCTAATAATTAATCATCAATCGTCACTGCTGGCTGCACACGAGTGTCATACTGTCATGGACATGCATGGAGACGATGACACGACTGACACTTGCTTGTTCATGACGGGGACGAGGAGGTTGTAGAGGAAGGTCTTGCGGTCGAGCTCCTCCTCCGTCGACGGCATCAGCTTCGGCTGCCCGCCAGACGTGCCGGAGCTGCGCTCGCAAATTGAAGGGCAAGACCACCGTGATCAGTGGAGAGATTCCGACGACGTCTACTAGCAGATCGAGAAGAGCTTGTGATTTTGTGCGTGTTACCTTGTGAGGAGCTCGGTGATGGGCTTGGAGGAGATGAGAGACGAGGGGGCGCCGTTGGCGATGCGCTCGATGTACGGCTTGACGTCCTCGTACTCCACGACGGGCACGCGCTCCTTGAACGCGGCCGCGAGCTCGTCGGCGTCGCGGCCCTCGGCGCCGGCGCCGAGGAAGCCACGGAGGTAGTCCGTGCCGGCGTTCATGGCGAGGATCTCGCCGAGGACGCGCCTCTGGATGGCGCCGGCGTGGGTGGTCAGGTCCTCGATCAGCTGCAGGCTGCCCGGCCCGTCGTGTGGGTCGCAGGCCGGGATCGTAGGCGGCAGCGACGGCCCAGGCGCCGGCGGTGGTGGCATTGCGGCCGGCGACGCTGGGGAGACGAAGGAGGTTTCTGAGGAAGAGGGGAGGAGGTGACCGTGGTCATGGTCGGGCGCCGGGGACGTGGACGTCGTCGTGGTTGACATTGTTAGATACACGCACGCGTGCACTCGCTGTGGCAGGACATGGAGGGGCTTGCGCACGGCCGTGTTCTTGTGCAGCTACTGTTGTTGCAGAGGTGAAATTCTCTTGCTCCCCATGCTCTATATATATACCTCATGACAAGTCAATCCATGGGTGTGGAGAGGAGATGTTGTGTGTGGTTTTAGAGGGAGAGCGACAGTGTAGAGAGATGCTGGCATGCTGCCACTGATTTGTTTTAGAGAGAGAAAGAGAGGACAGAGCTGAGAGATGCTAGCTGTGAGTGATTTCTTTTCATCTTTTCTCTCTCTCTCTCTCTCTCTCTCTCTCTCTCTCTCTCTCTCTCTGTGGTGCAACAAATTTATGGGGAAGAGAGCACAAGGTAGTGTGCAAGTCATTTGTGTCAATGGCCAACACATGTGACCATGTCTTGGAGCTTGTGATTAGATGCATCTATTATGGGTCAAAGCTTCATATGGCTGACTCCTCAACTTTGGCGTCCCTTTTATGTTCTCTGTAATTGCCTGCATTCTTTTTGGCAGACAGAGTCGTTCTTTTAATCAGATGAGTCACCTGATTTGGGTGAAAGATGCATCACTTCAGTGGACAAAATGTGAAAGGTAGTACCAGCCTCTCTGCTCCTATGGATGTAATTTGCATGAATCTGTTAATCCCAAGGCTAGCTACAACTGTTGGAAAATATACTCATAACTTTACCATACCTCACAAAAGGTAAATCTTGCACACTGACAAAAACGTAAATAAGTGAAACAGAGGCTTCTTTGTGAATTTGAGGAAAAGCGAGCTAGCTAGGTCTAATGGTCAATCAGATCTCTTCTCCTCTGACATACTGCAGATTCTGGTGTAAAATAATAGAGCCATATGATTCCTTCATAAATCTGGGTCTAAAACTGTTACCATGATCAGCAATATCAACTTTTTTGTTCGATGGTCATCAGGTCATGTCACCAGGAATGTACTGACCATGTTGTTAACTTATTTTGTATCATGCTAACCATGCAAGCTGCTGTTGTCCAATTTCTTTTCCCGCTTGCTTGATCAGTGACTAGGCGCCAAATCGACTGCTTAAGGTTGCGTGCGACATGATAATCTGGACGGATCAGAAATCTGAACTCTGACAGAAATATTTGCAGGCAAAGATTAATCAGATTAGTACCATAAAGGACCTTTCAATGACATGTTCTCTGGGCCTATTTTAATGCCTGAAATGTGTCTCTTCTTCTTGATGCTCTGTTGGCTCTTGTCAAGAAAGCATTTTAGTAGAATGTTGAGCTGACCTTTTTCGGACATCTTATTTTCAGTCAAGGCTGAGAAGTAGAATGACACACATGGCTAGTTTCTTAGTCCTAGCTGCCATAATTTATCTGGGGATTAAATACGAACCTAATCATCCATGACAACAAGTACATTCACATCTCACTTCATCATGTAAAATAATATTAAATTTAATATCAGAATGGGGAAACTACATGCTCCCTGCACTGTTGCACCATTTTATAAGTTTTGTTGATTCTTTATTCAAGAAATCTGTTAAATCAGATGTGAGGTGATATATTTAGTCAGTGCAGACAGCTAGAAGATTTAGAGCGATCATGAGGTCAGGTTTGCACCAGCTGTCCACACAAACAAACTTATAAATGGGTCTTGCTTCCATATGAAAGATCTGGGATTGGTTACCATGTCTAACTGATCAAATCGGCATAGCAAAATGAGTCCATTAAAATATCTTTGATTTTTATGTTTGCATAATCATCTTGTTGCACTAATACTAATCCAAAGACAGAGTTGTTAACAGGTTCGGCTCAGATAAACAAAAGCAACTGTGATGGTTGCAGTCAAACACACTGTATGACAAGATGTCGATACAACTGTACGCACTCGTGTATGTGGTGCTCTAGTAGGTACTGAGACTGCCAACCCATTGTTTGTTCAACTGATTTGGCATTGAGCATGGTATCCAATAGTAGACTGTTTCGAAATGCAAGTGGGGGATTTGCACACAGGTGTACCATTTGTCTACTGTCTATCAGGCTACCTGTTAGCAATTAATACCATATAGCCCTGTAAGGCTGGATTCTTGGTGCTTACAAAGTGCCGACTGACATCAGCAAACTTCAGCACATTGTGTATTCCGCAACTTGTAATTTTTATTACCTGGTTAACTGCAATAAATCGTTTTCTACTATTGGACAATTTCTCAGTAATATAATTAGGACCCTACACTCCTGTGAATTGCAAAACATGAATGATGGTTATGTGCACTGGGAAGAGAACTAATCCAGTCACCGATCAGTAAATAATTTAGCCAGTCCAAAGGAAAACATGTAGGGTTTCTTTATTATTTATTTATTGCCTGACATGCCAATTCTCACAGTAGTGGGAAAAGACAGATTTGTAGCTTAGCGAATAGATTGACAAAATGGCGGATCTGATAGATTTAGTGCATCGCATGTTGAAATTAACAACCAATAAAAATGTACAACTAAATGTTTTTTAAACAAAACTATAGACAAGAGAAACAGTGAAGATATTGATAAGGCTTACTTTGAAGGAGACAGAAGTTCCTTGAAAAGAGCAGGAAAGGAGGAGGAAAACAAGGGAGGAACTACCAGCTGTTCCAAGAGCAGCTGGTGTTATGTACAAAGTGCCAAAACAATTCATTAGTCAATACTCTTTCACATTCATAACACCAATACACGGAAAATAAAAGGTACATAGGAGAAGGAAAATAAAAAAGGAGATATTTAACCATGACGGATAACAATTTTAACTTGTTGATCGTCGCATTGTGATTACATTGCCTCCGTGAGCGATGCCTCATGATTAAACTCGACCGGCGGGGTTAAGACAGCATCCCCTCGCCCCCGGTATTTGCTAGTGAAAGACCTTCTCAGACTCGTTGAGGAAACCCCCAAACCTCGACATCTCTGCCCCACCCTAGCATAGGCACCAATGCAGTAACCCTTGTGAGAATCCTTGTGAGACGATTAACTGGGCTAGCAACCACTACAAGTACCCCGGGTAGGAGGGCCCAAACAAACCATAGCTGTGTCTTAGGGTGGGCCTTGACCTGTGGATTGGCATAGTGACAAACGAGGGAATTTTGTTAACCCTAGCCTGAAATTCGCCACAACAGGGAGTAAAACCTGACCTAAGGAGTGCTTCTGAGTGTCTAAGACCATCTAGCCAATTCAACTATAGATCCGTTCGCTGATGTCTGATAATGACTTGATCAATGGTATGTGTTGACTAAAAGGGATGGATGATATGATTTGGGTGCCTTACCACCACTTTTATCTTGTTGATTTTGATAAAAGCCACTACTTACCAAATACCTCTCTATTTTCTGTTGATGGTGCAGGTCCTTTTACCTCAAATAGGTACTCCAAGTAGGCAGGTTGCTGTAACCTAAAAGTACTCGTCTTCCGTTCCTTGACATGATAAGAGACACTAATTTGAATTTTGACCGTGAAAAGTGTACTTAATATTTGCAATTGGCTCATATCTACCCTAGGCACCCCCATGTGCAGTTACATTACACACATGAGCGTATGGACCGGGCAAGCTAGACCGAAGAAAACACCAGCATGTTTCAGGCCTAGTATGATTGCCTAGGGCTGGCCTCAAAATCCCATTGGTCAGCAAAATCAAGCTCTCGGGTTCGGACCGGGCTACCCCTAAGTATTATGCTCGCATATGATTGAATTTAACATTTTTAGTCAGGAAACTGTGCCGCAGCTCGCCAAAATTAGTAAACTGAGCTTCTGGTTATGCTTTTTTCTCGAGTTCTAGATAAGTTGCCTTAAATGATGGTTCGTTATCGTCTTAACCGAGGTCTTAGCTTGAAAGATGAAGTAGATTGGCCCATTGGGTACAGCCGTACAAACCTAAATGTATTCTACAAACTTATGGTAGGTTGGTCACTACGAAAAAAATCTTGAAACAGTTGAGGCCTACTCTGGATATTTTGATTTTTACTAGAAATTATGGAGGAAAGGAATCCTAATGGAATGAATTATATATAACCTTAAGCGCAATGGGTTTGTAGACTCCTCTGAACTTCTTAATTAACATGATTCTTGACCTTAGACCCTAAATTGTTTTCCCATTGTTATTGCAGTTGCCTTCTATGTTTTTCATTTTCCTATATAACACTTTGTTCTATGTACAAGGGCCTAGATTCACATGAACAAAAAAAAAAATCCTACTTGGCATATTCCTCTGTTTTATGTTCTTATATGATACCATTGACTGAAGTATCTTCTCCAATCTTGTATTTCAATGGGAACTGCATACAAACTTTTAAATCTTCAATGGAACAGGGAAATGATCAATAGGTATCCCGAATCTGTTCCGTGATTTTCATTTGCCAACAATGAGGACCAGCATATATGATAATTGAAGAAACATCGACAATCACAACCATTGAATCATCATTTTGCGCGGTCAAACGACCACTCAAGGGATCAAGTAACATATCACTCAAACAAACAAATCGCCCTTATGATGGTCCATAGAGCTTCTTCTGATCGCCTCATTATAGTCTATTGACATATGACACTAGGATAGTAACTCTTAGGGAAACCACTTGCCACTTTATGGTGGTTATATGTGATGATCCTTGACCAATGATAATAATGTTAATACCCTCCAATGATGCGTAGATAGATAGACCACAGGACCACTACTAACCCATCTCCTAAATTAAAGGGATAATATTATGTGAAGTACAACCACAAAATCTTGTCCTGAGGACCACAAGGCACTGGTGAGCTCATACGATCTCCATGCCTCCCATTGGGATGCATTTGTATTGGTGTTTGGTATACTCAAAGCCCGATGAGTTAGAGAAAGATTGCAAAGTACAGATGACTTTTTGGTTCAAAGCCTTACATCGCACATCATGTATGCATGCCCTATTAGACTACTCAATAGCTGATTAGTAGGCTAGTAGGTAGGGCGAATTTAAGGACCATCATCTGTGATGATCTTTCGAGATTTTGTGACCAATCAGCGAAGAAACTTATTTCATTACTTGCTCAAATGCTATACCCAGCAAAGTTCACAGTTGAATAGAAAGGGTGAAGGGTTTATAAGCCCAAAATTCTTACAGAAAGAAATTAAAAATGAAACTTCACATCTGACATTTAGTTTTAACATATTATTGAAACTGGGATTATTTGGAAATCCCGGCCTGGTTCTGCACAGCTAGTATGCAGATTGCGGGCTCTCTGGTCTGAAAATGACACACACACAGAGACTGCACAGTCACTACTCTAGTCCAGTGCAGCCTGAAACACAATTGTTAGTTGTCTCTGAAACTAATCATTTTGACAGGACGGGCACGGAAATCGTTGGTCACCAGATCCAAGAAACGGGTGGTCCTAAAACCAGCAAAAAGAATGCATAGAAGAGAAGGAACCCCTGAGAGAAAAACGATTAAGAACAGGGCAACTTGTGCTTTGTGAAGCCCTACAAGATCACCACGGGAGACAGGCCACATGAGCTCAATTGATGCCCTCCTACGATGAGCCTAAGCCTCACATGGCGCAATGCCCATAAACAAAGCCACCTTTTTTCCCTTGCACAAAGGGTGGCCCCTAAACTAGGCTCCTGAATCCTCCCTCCGAGAAGATGCACATGGATCCTTTGATCTGCTGGCAATCTTGCATGATCATGCCGCTAGCTCATGTAACCGCCTCGGCCGCGCCGACCAATCTCCAGCCTCGGGGAGCTGTCGACGATCAGATGCGGCCATGAAGCAGCATCTGGGATAAATTTTGCTGCAACCTAGAAAAACAAGTCAGCCAGATGCATGCCGTGATTCCAACTGTCTCCTCCTGACGATGCCTTGCAATTTGTTTTTCTTTTCTTGCAGATGGCACATATGTTCAGGTAGGTGATCGAGGAAGATGGACGGAGGGTCCGTTGATCTGAAAAAAGCTTTGTGTTGGGCAGATCATGATTCAGGACTAGAGGAGTGAGCTCTGAAGTTGTTCTTGAGCTGGATATATATGTTGATTTCTGCAGTTACAAGTGTGCAAAAATAATAGCAGTACGTGGGCATGACATGTTAGACTGGATGCTAGTGATTCATCGCAGCTGACTCATACCTATACTGCAGGGATATACATTGGACATTGTAGAACAGATCTATTACAATGCTATCTTGTACAGTATAGTGCTTGTTTCGTTTCTGCCATGCCAAAAATTCTTGGGCTATAACACGGCAGAGACCGGTGAGCACCACGGCACCGCCGCCCATGCCATAGAGTGCAGAGAGCCGAGGTCGCGAAGGAGGGAGAAGAGGGGCGCGGCGCGTACGTGTTTTGGGTGGAAGCGATGCCCAGGCGCGATGGACGTGGGATGAGAGAACAGGGAACCGCGCCGCCGCTGGCGCAGTTGGGCAGAAGGAGTAGAGGACGGAGAGGAGGACTGGGCCGGTATGGGCCGAGCCCAGTTCAGAGGTGGGGTTTTTGTGCGAGAAGTGTTTTTGGTGAGAAAGCAGGCTGAGTTGAATAAATAGTGCTCGACTGGTAGATTGAATAGTATTGTGTGAGAGGAAATAAGTCGAAATAAGCCAAAATAAGTTAAATCTGGATAAGCCGAACATGCTCTTTATTTCCAAGGGCAGATCTGTGGTGGTACCATGTTTTTCATTTTTTTGTTTTAGGCTGGAATTTTTTTATTGCACAAGAAATTGTAGGAAAAGGTAAAAATGCAAAACTTGTTTTGATGGGCTCCTGGTACTAGATCTAGGCCATAGGCCAAGTATGTTCATGATAAATTTCAGTGTTAGCCGTCAATTTATTTATGCGAATAAATGGGTACCAGATCTTGTTAAATTCATAGTAAATGTTATGCATGCGCTTAAAATGTGAAATGTCTTTTTTTTGTCTGCTTATCTTCAGATCTATCAACTAAAAATATCAGTTGGCTCTCTTTGCATGTGTAGATTCTAGTATGATTTATTACTTGTACTAGCTTCTAAACACTAGTTAATTATTGTAACTTTTGAGCACATGACAAGATCATTAAACTTGGTGAGAGTCTAGTTTGATAAATGCTTTTTTAGATGCAGACTAGTAGATGATGCTATATTAGTCCCGACCGGAACTAGGAATCGAAAGTCACACAAGTTTTCGCATGAAAACACCAACCGAGACTAAAGTCTACCGGACGCCCTAGAAATTACACAGCATTAGTCCCGGCCTAAACCTATGCAGAACAAATATAGAGGATGAAAAGTATTTCTCTACTAGTAAGACAAGGCTAGCTCTGTAGATGATTGAAAGTTCACTATTATCTAGAATGTTCGCCAAGCATGTTAGTATATCAAGATTACCGAGTCTAACTACAATTCTACAAAACTATTGTTGCTAATGCCACAACAGAAGTTACTGCTGGAAAAATGACCCATGCAGAGGCCCATTTAAAGAATCCCAAAGCAAGTGTGCATGGCACATATAGTCCCATACTGCTAGTTTAGGTTGGTGTAAGCCAACTTAAATAGAAGAGCTGTCTCAAGCTACAGAATAGCAGAGAAAGGAGAGAATGGAGCAGGTTTACACAACGCGCGCGCATTCGCGTACCTTTTACGCGTTTGCGCGTGACTTACGACGCAGTGAGCAATCAAGTGAAACCCCCTCAATTCTCCCTTTCCATTTCTTCCATCCTTTTGGTGATTTGTGAGGTGGCACTGAGCTGTCGGATCTCGCCGGCTTTTCTCCTTGGCGTGCACCGAGGAGGGTGAGTGGTATCTCCGAGCCATTGCCATCATGAAGCCTGCATGAGGGGCGGCAATAAGGTTTCTGGACAGCGCAACCACTGTGATCGTCTTGGTTGTGCTGCCTGCTTCATCTTCATTCTGCACAACATCGAGTTGATCTGCAGCAACTCTTCACGAGAAGGAGAGCGCTAACAAGTAAGTCCATAGATAGAAGATAGTGCAGTTGTATACTCTGTAATCTCTAGATTTATTACTTATTGGCCGGCTATGTCTATGGATTTTGCCCAACCAGATCTGTTTGTTTCTGCCTGTATGAAATCTATTTTGATTTGCATAGCAGTAGCATTGTTTAATTCAAATTGCCTCGATTTATAATCTGGTAGATTTAAACGCATATTTCCAACAATCCAGAAACCTTATTTATTTAGCAATGGCTGGTGTTTGCTGGTCGGCAGAACTTCCGTAGATGGCAGACTAGAGTCAAATTTTGGCTCATGTCTATGGGACTGTGGTGGGTGATCCACTCAGTGATGCCATTCAGGGTTAGGCAGACTGCTGCCTATGCTAGTGCAAGAGATACTGCACTTGGATGTATGTTGACCATGTTGTCAGATCAACTCTATGATGTGTATATGGACTACACAGATCCCACAGAGTTGTGGAATGCACTTGAGCGCAAATTTGCAGTCTCAGAAGGTGGTCGTTTACTCTACACCTGTGAGCAGTTCTATGACAACAACATTGACGCTGCGAAGTCCATAGTTGCACAGGCCCATGACATGCAGGTGCTGGTTGGGAAGAATGCAAGTTTGGGTTGTCCTTTGCCGGACAGATTTGTGGCTGCGGGCATTATTGTCAAACTCCCTCCATCATGGAGGGATTTTGCCACTAGCCTGAAGGATAAAAGAGGATCTTGTCATTGCCCTCGATGTGGAAGCAAAGGCAAGGGCAAAGGATGCTCCAGGAACATCCACCCAAGGTGCAAGTGCCAACGTCATAGTGAACATGCCCAATTACAAGGGCAAGGGCAAGACCAAAATGCAGTTTGGTGGAAAGCCTATGAAAACCACTAACTTCAAGAAGAAACCTGAGAAGGAAGACAACAACAGAGCTTGTTATGTGTGTGGTAAAGAAGGGCATCTTGCGAAGAACTGCCGCCACCGCAACGACAAATAGGTGAACGTCACCATCGGCGATGATGGCAACAAGGATGGCTCATCTAGGTATGGGAAAATTCCTGCTGTATTTTCAGTATTCCAATCTACAGATTGGTGGGTAGGTACTGATGCAAATATACATGTATGCTTTGACATGTCTTTGTTTTCTTCTTACCATGGAGCGCGGGCTTCCTCTGTCTTGATGGGAAACGAATCAGCTGTGCCTGTTCTTGGTGTTGGTACGGTGGAACTGAAGCCCTGTTCAGGGAAGATTGTCCATTTGAGGAACATGCAGCATGCTCCGTCGATTAACAGAAATCTTATCAGTGGGTCCTTGTTATGTCGAGATGGTTATAAGTTAGTGTTTGAGTCCAATAAAGATGTAATTTCTAAATTTGAGAACTTTGTTGCTAAAGGCTATGAGAGCGGAGGCTTGTTCCGCCTAAATACTATTGAGTCAAATTTTCATTTGAATATTGCATCCTTGGTTAATAAAATTTATGAGTTCAATGTGTGGTACTCACGTTTCTATCATATCAATTTTGAGACCATTCCTAAAATGTCTAGATTAGAGTTAATTCCAAAATTTGATGTAGTCAAAGGATCAAAGTGCCAATCTTGTGTTCATGCAAAACAACCTCGAAAACCTTATAAGAGTTTAGAGGAAAAGAGAGATTTGAAACCCTTAGATCTTATTCATTCTGATTTATGTGAGATGAATGGATCGTTGACTAGAGGAGGAAAGAGATATTTTATGATTTTGATTGATGATGCTACACAATATTGCTATGTTTACTTGCTGAAAACAAAAGATGAAGCTTTTCATTATTTTAAGATATTTAAGGCCGAGGTTGAGAGCCAACTTGAGAGAAAGATCAAGCGATTGTGCGATGATCGTTGAGGAGAATACATCTCCACTGAGTTCTCTCAATTTTGTGTTGAGCATGGTATAATCCATGAAGTTACACCACCATATTCACCACAATCTAATGGGGTGGCTGAGAGGAAAAATCCATGAATGCCATGTTAGAGAGTTCCGGTATGTCCTATGAATGGTGGGGAGGGAGCTATTTTGTCAACAACTTTTATCCTAAACAAGGTTGTTGTGGGATATGGATCCCCGGATACCCTCAACAAAGAAGACCCTACTCGTCTACTCCTACTAGGACTCCCATATTGTAACCGACTAGGAGACTTACCATGTAACCTTGCCCCCTAAGATATATAAAGGAGGGCAGGGGTCCCTAGCTCAGTAGAACTACACAACTCAACCCTCATACACAATACAATCAGGCAGACAGACGTAGGGTATTACACAATTATGGCCCGAACCTGTCTAAATCTTTGTGTCGTGTGTGCACCATCGTTCCTAGAACTCGGCGAGACCCACCAAATCTACTCTCTGAGGTATCCTAGATAGGTACTTGGTAGTTAAACAACGACAGTTGTGACAAAGAACAAAGAGGTCACTCCTTATGAGGGATGGAAGGGGCGTAAGCCTAATGTTAATTTATTGTGCACATGGGGTTGTTTGGCGAAAGTCAATATACCAGCCCTGAAAAGGAGAAAGCTTGGACCCAAAACAGTTGATTGTGTATTTTTGGGTTACACATAGAATAGCACGGCTTACAGATTTTTAGTAGTGAAGTCGGTTACTCCTGATGTGAGCCTAAGTACAATCATGGAGTCAAGAGATGCTTCATTCTTTGAGGATGTGTATCCCATGAGAATTACAGGCAGTGAAACTCAGGTTTACACATCACCTGGGCAGTTTACTCCACCAGAGCAAAATAGTGAACCAGTTACATACGACGAAGAAGACGATATAGTTGATGAGTCTCCACACAGAAGTAAGAGACCAAGGATTGTGAAATCCTTTGGTGGTGACTTTATCGTTTATCTTGTGGATGATGTGCCACAAACACTTCCAGAGGCTTATGCATCTCCTGTGAGCTATGTGCCATCTGAAAAGTATTGGGAGGAAGCAGTCCGTAGTGAGATGGACTCAATCATGTCCAATGGGGCTTGGGAGACTGCTGATTGTCCAAGATGGTGTAAACCAGTTGGATGTTTGGATGTTTAAAAAGAAGTTGAGGTCTGATGGTACTATTGAGAAGTACAGGGCAGGACTTATGGCCAAGGGTTACATCCAAGAGGAAGGAGAGAATTTCTTTGATACTTACTCTCCTGTAGCCTGAATTGCTACCATTAGAGTATTGCTAGCATTGGCAGCTTCCTATGGTCTACATGCCCATCAAACGGATGTAAAGACAACTTTCCTTTATGTGGAGTTAGAGGAAGAAATATATATGGAGCCGTCGGATGGCTTTGTTGTCCCTGGGGAGGAGAACAAAGTGTGTAGATTGATAAAATCTCTATATGGCCTAAAACAAGCACCAAAACAATGGCACGAAAAATTCAACAATACCTTGATATCTGCAGGATTCAGCGTGAACGAGATAGATAAGTGTATGTACTACCATTATGGTGGGGGTGAAGGAATTATATTGTGTTTATATGCCAATGACATACTGATTTTTGGGACCAGGACTGCTGGGATAAATGAGATCAAGACTTTCTTATCTCGGTGTTTTGATATGAAAGACTTGGGTCCGATAGATGTAATTCTGAATATAAAGTTGATAAAGAGTGAGAATGGAATCACATTGTGTCCATCCCATTACACGGAGAAAATTCTTAGCCGTTTTGGCTTTGAGGACTGTAAAGTCTCTCCAACTCCCTAGGATGCAAATGTGAAACTTTGAAAATTCAAAGGACAGGGAAGAGATCAACTGACATATTCACAGATAATCGGTTCCCTTATGAATTTAGCTCGTGCCACGCGACTAGACTTCTCCTATGCTGTGAGCAAATTGAGCCGATTCACATCAAACCCAGGAGATGATCATTGGAATAAACTAGAGATAGTCATGTGTTACTTAAGAGGTACCACAGAACTTGGAATTCACTACTCGGGATACCCACCTGTGTTAGAGGGGTATGGTGATTCCAATTGGACCTCATATAGGAATGAGACCAAAGCTACTAGTGGCTATGTATTTTGTCCAGCGAGTGCTGCAGTGGCGTGGAGACCCTGCAAACAAATAGTCTTGACAAAATCAACGGCTAAAGCAGAACTTGTAGCACTAGAGATCGCCACTATGATGTTGAATGGGTAAGAGAGATGTTGATGGACTTGCCTATGCTTAAGTCTGTCAGGAAAATAGGAAACTCTGTAGTAATAGCTGTGAGCTATGTGCCATCTGAAAAGATTATGACAGACCCTTTTACAAAGGGATTATCATGGAATGTGATTTCTGTGATGTCTAACGACATGGGTATGAATCCCATATGAGTATGTTACAACACAACGGTAACCTATGCTATGTGAATGGAGATCCTGTGAAGTAAGTAGGAGGAAAAACAAGTTGATGGTGTAATTCAAAGAGTACATTTAAACAATAAAAATTTTCCCATGTCCAAATGACAACTATAGTACTCTTTACTGCTTGGAAGGTTGGCATAATGCCTTGATGATTTTCTATTTAAAAGATATAAACCAATAGGATATTCTTAAAGGGAAACACCTATGTGAGCCTAACTGTTAGGTCACAGTTCTTGAGACAGGACGCTCTCATAGAAAGCTCACTAAAAGATATGGGAGCAGACCTAGGTGAGGTTACTTTGGCAGCCTAGTATCAGCTATGACTTCGAGTGAAGTCTGACTGCACTAAAGCTTGGAATTCAAGGCCTAGTCCATTCTCTGACCGCTGGAAGATGAATCTTGTTGGTCTAGGTGTAAGTTCGACCCGTACGAGACTTATGCTAAAACGCCGGTATATTAATGGTACTACATCATATTGATCCTTTGACCCTCCTATTATTACTTTGGTATTGGTTGGGGATTGCTGGAAAAATGGCCCATGCAGAGGCCCATTTAAAGAATCCCAAAGCAAGTGTGCATGGCACATATAGTCCCATACTGCTAGTTCAGGTTGGTGCAAGCCAACTTAAATAGAAGAGCTCTCTCAGGCTACAGAATACCACAGAAAGGAGAGAATGGGACTGGTTTACACAACGAACGAGTGTGTGCATATTCGCGTACCTTTTACGCATGAACAAACGCGTGACTTGCGACGTAGCGAGCAGCCAAGTCAAGTTGGTGTAAATCTTTTGCTACGCATATTAACTACCGACAACGGGCGACGCAGCGAGCAGCCAAGTCAAGTTGGTGTAAATCTTTTGCTACGCATATTAACTACCGACAACGGTCATTAGAGAGTTAAGTACATAGTCAATGCCATTATCCCGAGTTAACTGGGCGGTTACTACTGCCATTCAATGGGGCGTTATTGTACGGGAATTGGTCAGCAGAGCACTGACTTCTCCTCTATAAGATGAGTCCTGGAGACATTTAGGAAACACACGAGTGAAACCCCCTTAGTTCTCCCTTTCCATTTCTTCCATCCTTTTGGTGATTTGTACTGCGGTACTGAGCTGCCGGATCTTGGCGGCTCTTCTCCTTGGCGTGCACCAATGAGGATGGTGAACGTTATCTTTGAGCCCTTGCCGTCATGAAGCCTGCACGTGGGCCGGCAAAAAAGATTCTAGGCAGCTGTCGAAGATTTACGTCGAGCACGTCTGTCTAGGGGTATCTTAGAGAGTATATTTGTGGGGATCGTTGGACCTGGAACAAAAAATGTGTATCCCTTGAGTATAGCCCCTGAGCCTCGAAGCAAATGGTTTACATTCCCTTGCGCCATTGCCGCGACCGCAACTACAACGACTATCGCAACAGGTGCAATTACAATGACTACCGCTGCGACCGCGACACAACCAAACTCCTCAATTTTTGCACTTTAGGAGCTCATTAGAATTTAATCCTAAACCTGTCTTGTGTACATCAGTACCACCCCATTGCGTAAAACGCACAATTTGTCTTAAAAGACAATTATCGAAGACCTCCGACTGGTTTTCACAAAAACTACTCGAAGATGTGTTTGCATAGACGGATACTCCAAAAACTACTGCAAGTAGTAGCTCAAGGTTGTGCTAGCAGCTATGTCTCATCTTTACAAGATTGAATCGACCAAGATCACCTCAACGGACAAGAAAGTATTCATACCATGAACCAAAATGTACTCAAAGTCTACTTAACCAGTAGCACAAGTCTACTTAACCAGTAGTACTTTCATAAGACTACTTGATCAGTAGCATATTCATAAGACTACTTACCAAGTAGCATATTCATAAGACTACTTAACAAGTAGCATAATCATAAGATGTGATGTGACGAGACGTGTCGTGCCGTGCCGTGCCGTCCACTCTGCGTGTGAGGTGAGGTGGATGTTTTGCCACTATCGACAGTCATCAAGCCATAGACGTTACTGCCATCATGGGGAGAGTAACTGACAGTCATTACTGCCACCATGAAAGGAGTAACTGACGCTTAATGGCATTATAGCTGGTCAAGAGTGTCCAGGTTCATCCTCCCTCTACTACCATGTGCACCTATAAAAGGAGGTCTTTCTCCCAGGGACAACACACACTCTGAGGCCTTCTCTGGTACTCCTTTTCAGGAGACCTCTCTCTTTCTCCCTCACTGTGTTCTGTTGCTCTCTTGCATTCCCAACGCAAGCCTTGCGCGCACACTACTTGCGTGACCAGAAGCCTACGAACCTCCCGGACTTGTGATCCTGCTCGGGATAGGCAGGCGATAAGGTTTTTACGGAGTGTACGTGTACGCGACTGCTCGTTGTGAATGACTACTTCTTGGTGGTCGTCTTCCACATCTGAACGACTACTCCCCGGTGTATGACTACTTCACGCGAAGGACTACTTTCCGGCGTACGCTTCATCAAGCTGAACGACTACATCAAAAGGCCGTTCGAGGGGCTCCACCGCATCGACTCACCACTACACCAAATCAGATCGACTACTTTAAGCAGGTCAGTCGAGGACGGTTAACACTATTCCTCCAGCTGGTAACGGCGCATTCGGTGCCTCCGGTACCGGCCCCGCGTCTGTACACCCTAAACCACTCTTGGTTCTAGTTTTCTTTGTTGTTCTTGTTAATTTGGAGATTTAACTTGAACACTCGCACATATTATGGATCACTCACAATCTTCATGAATTTACTGTTAATTTATGGAATTAAAATATACCAAAAATTGCCTAGATATCTAACAATCCAAAAATCTTATGTTATTAATAGGCTATCGGTAGCTGGTTTTGCCGCATCGATTAAACCAAATGTATTTGATCGCTCAAATTACAAGTGTTGGCGCGAGAGGGTTATGTTGTGGTTGACAGCGATGAACATCATGCATGTCGTACAGGGGAAGCCCGGACAGTTCACGCCAGAGGAGGAGCGGGCTTTCATGGCAGCCGACAACCTGTTTCGAGGCGGCATCTTGATTGTTCTCGCTTAAAACCTTGTGAACACGTACCTCACGCTGTCAAGTGGCAAAGATATTCGGGATGCGCTTGAGGCTAAGTTTGGGGTTTATGATGTTGGTTGTGAGCTGTATGTCGTGGAACAGTTCTATGACTGCAAGATGGTTGACGACCGTTCTGTGGTAGAATAGGCCCATGAGATTCAGGCGCTGGCTAGAGACCTTGAGAACTGTAGCAAGGATGCTCCATGTCGGTTGCCCGACAAGTTTGTGGCTGGAGGTATTATTACCAAGCTGCCACCTTCTTGGAGGGATTTTGCATCCTCTCTGAAACACAAGAGACAAGATTTCACGATTGCCGGTCTCATCGGCACTCTTGATGAAGAGAAGGCGAGGGCAAAAGACCAACGTGAAAAAGGGATTGTTGGATCTTCTAGTGCCAACTTGGTGCAAAAGAAGAACTTCAATGCATCCAACAAAAAGAAGAACAAGCCGCAACAGAACCAAACAAAGACTAATCAAACGGCTCAGTTCAAGAAGAAGAAGCAGCAGACAGGGAAGTGTTACTGCTGTGGGAGCCCGGATCACTTTGCTGGGAAGTGTCCGGACGGCAAGGACAAGAACAATGGCAACAGTGCCAACATGGTTGTTAGTGAGACTGGTTGAACGTTGGGGTACGATAATCTATTACCTACAGTTCTTTCAGTATGTCATTCACCTGATTGATGGGTTGACACAGGTGCTAATATTCATTTATGTGCTGACATGTCCTTGTTTTCTTCTTACCAGGCAGGCAGGACTTCCTCCTTGTTGATGGGGAATGGATCGTATGCGCGTGTTCTTGGTGCTGGTTCAGTCGATCTGAAGCTTACTTCGGGAAAGATCGTTCGACTGAAGAACATGCAACATGTCCCCACCATCAAGAAGAATCTAGTCAGCGGGTCTCTTCTGTGTAGAGACGGTTTTAAATTAGTCTTTGAATCCAATAAATGTGTAATTTCTAAGTTTGGAAACTTTATTGGGAAAGGTTATGATAGCGGAGGCTTGTTCCGCTTGTCTTTGTTTGATGATTGTAATAAAGTTGTGAATCATGTTGCAAATGTTAATGATGAATCTAATGTTTGGCATTCGCGACCTTGTCATGTTAATTTTGGTTGTATGATGCGTCTTGCAAACTTGAGTTTAATTCTAAAATTTACCTTAGTAAAAAATTCTAAGTGCCATGTGTGTGTTGTATAAAAACAACCCTGCAAGCCTCATTTGACTGCTGAGGCGAGGAACTTGGCACCTCTAGAATTAATTCATTCCGATTTGTGCGAGATGAATGTTGTGTTGACAAAAGGTGGTAAAAAGCATTTCATGACTTTAATAGATGATTGCACTAGATTTTGCTATATTTATTGTTGAAGTCTAAAGATGAAGCGTTGTAATATTTTAAAGTCTTTAAGGCTGAGGTAGAAAACCAACTTGAGAGAAAGATGAAATGAGTTAGGTCTGATCGTGGTTGAGAGTACTTTTCTAATGTTTTCACTTCGTTTTGTGAGGAACATGGAATAATTCATGAGATGATGCCTCCCTATCCACCTCAGTCAAATGGAGTAGCCGAAAGAAAGAACCGCACTCTAACTGATTTGGTTAATGCCATGTTAGATACAGCAGGACTTTCCAAGGAATGGTGGGGAGAGGCTATATTGACAGCGTGTCATGTCTTGAATCATGTTCCTATGAAGAACAAAGAGCTAACACCAGTCGAGGAATGGGAAAAGAAAAAGCTAACACTTTCATATTTACAGACTTGGGGATGTTTGGCCAAGGTTAATGTGCCCATAACCAAGAAACGTAAATTGTGACCTAAAACTATAGATTGTGTCTTTCTGGGTTATAGATTTTTAATAGTGAAGTCTAGAGTACCTGACATGCATGCTGGCACAATAATGGAGTCCAGAGATGCTACATTTTTTTAGGACATTTTTCCTATGAAAGAGGAAGTTAGCACATCTAACCATGAATTGTCTATTAATAGAGAACCTGCCATTTTGATAGAACACAATGAACAAACACATGCAGAAAATCCGGAGGAGGATGGCAATGAAGCTCTTAGAAAGAGCAAGAGACAGAGGATTGCAAAGTCCTTTGGTGATGACTTCATTGTGTACCTCGAGGATGACACTCCTAGAACCATTGAGGAGGCATATTCCTCTCCGGATGCTGACTATTGGAATGAAGCAGTTCGGAGGGAGATGGATTCAATTATGTCTAATGGTACAAGGGAGGTTGTGAAACGTCCTTATGGGTGCAAACCCGTAGGATGCAAGTGGGTGTTCAAGAAAAAAGCTTAGGCCTGACGGTACGATTGAAAAGTACAAGGCAAGGCTAGTGGCTAAAGGCTAGACTCAGAAAGAAGGAGAAGACTTCTTTGATACTTACTCACCGGTTGCCCAATTGACCACCATTTGAGTGCTACTCTCCCTGGCAGCTTCTCATGGTCTTCTCGTTCACCAAATGGACGTTAAGACAACTTTCCTAAACAGAGAGTTGGAGGAGGAGATCTACATGGATCAACCAGACGGGTTTGTAGTAGAGGGTCAAGAAGGGATGGAGTGTAAGTTAATAAAGTCTTTGTATGGCCTTAAGCAAGCATTTAAGCAATGGCATGAGAGGTTTGACAGAACTTTGATGTCAGCTGGCTTTATTGTGAATGAAGCCGACAAGTGTGTTTACTATCGCTATGGTGGGGGCAAAGGAGTGATCCTGTGTCTGTATGTAGATGACATACTAATATTCGGGACGAACCTTAACGTGATTAAGGAAGTCAAAGAGTTTTTGTCTCAAAATTTTGAGATGAAAGATTTGTGAGAGGCTGATGTGATCCTAAATATTGAACTAGTAAGAGAAGGTGATGGTGGGGTTGTCCTTAGACAATCTCATTATGTGGAGAAAGTCTTGAGTCGTTTTGGTTACAATGACTGCAAGCCAGCTCCAACGCCTTATGATGCTAGTAAAATATTGCGGAAGAACAAAAGATTAATGAGAGATCAGCTGAGATACTCCTAAATCATTTGTTCAGTAATGTACCTGGCTAGCGCTACGAGACCCGACATCTCGTATGCTATGAGCAAACTGAGCCGATTTGTGTCAAATCCGGGAGATGCTCATTGGGATGGTCTTGAATGGGTAATGCATTTTTTGAAAGGTATTGTGGACTATGAGATTCACTATACCGGGTACCCTAAGGTACTAGAGGGTTACAGTGATTCAAATTGGATATCTGATGCAGATGAGATTAAAGCCACAATGGAATATGTTTTTACACTTGGAGGTGGCGCTGTCTCCTGGAAGTCTTTCAAGCAGACCATCTTAACGAGGTCAACTGTGGCGGTAGAACTCACTACATTAGACACCACCACTGTTGAGGCTTAATGGCTTCGTGATCTCCTTATGGATTTTCCAGTAGTTGAAAAACTGATACCGGCTATCCTCATGAACTGTGATAATCAAACTGTGATTGTCAAGGTGAATAGTTCAAAGGATAACATGAAGTCCTCCAGGCATGTAAAGAGGTGGCTGAAATCTATCAAGAAAATGAGAAACTCTGGAGTGATAGCCTTGGATTACATCCAAATGGCTAAGAACCTGACAGATCATTTCACAAAGGGTCTTTCACGTAATGTGATAGACAATGCATCAAGGGAATTAGGCTTGAAACCTGTGTGTGTTACTCAGTAGTGGTAACATGTCCTATGTGATCAAAGATCCCGTGAATAAGGATGGTGAAATAAGCTACTGTTTAACTAAGAGAAGAGAACCTTTGAAAAGGCTCATTCCAACGGAGGTGCATTTCTCTTCTAAATCTGTATGGTAGGTTGGTTAAAACCTTAATGTGATCCGAGTGGCTCAATGAGGGCAAAGATGTTGACCTACAGAACATCTTAAAGGATTACACGTATATGGGTTCGAGTGCTAGTCACAATCTATGAGATAGGGTTATCTCTAGATACCTATAAAATGCACGGAGTATGACTTATACGCTCCAACCTGAGGGGATGCTTACAACAGCCTGGTACTGGCGAAGGGCTCCATTGGTTAGTTGTGAATAAGTATAGCCCTTGCCCCAAGTGGATGTTCAACTTAACAGTCTCTACCATGAGGCCGGTATATAAAAACAACAGTTCAGTCGAGATCATTCTCTTGTGTACCTTAAAATTCTTGGTGGAGATTGTTGGACTAATTAGGCCTTAGCCCATTTTAGTCTCAATTAATCAAAGAATTAAAAGGTCCACTAATAACTACTAGGGAGTTAATCCTGGATGGAGAGTCAAAGAGAATCCTAACCAACTTAAATGGTGGACGTGGACATGACGTGACATGACGTGGAAGTGACGTGGACGTGACATGAGGTGACGTGCCGTCCGCTCTGCATGTGAGGTGGCGTTACTGCCATCATGGGGGAGAGTAACTGACAGCTGTTACCGCCACCATAAAAAGAGTAACTGACGCTTAATGGCATTATGACTGGTCAAGAGTGTCCAGGTTCATCCTCCCTCTCCTACCCTGTGCCCCTATAAAAGGAGGCCTTTCTCCTAGGCACAACACAGACTCTCGGGCCTTCTCTGGTAATCTTCTTTAGGAGACCTCTCTCTTTCTCCCTCACTGTGTTTTGCTGTTGTCTTGCATTCCCAACACAAGCCTTGCGCGCACACTACTTGCGTGAGCAGAAGCCTCGAAACCTCCCTGCCTTGTGATCATGCTCGGGATAGGCAGACGATAAGGTTTTTGGGAAGCGTATGTGTACGCGACTGCTTGTTGTGAACGACTACTTCCTGGCGGCCGTCTTCCACATCTGAACGACTACTCACCGGCGTACGACTACTTCACGCGAATGACTACTTCCCAGCTTACGTCTTCGTCAAGCTGAACGACTACATCCAAAAGGCCGTTCGAGGGACTCCACTGCATCGACTTGCCACTGCACCAAATCAGATCGACTACTTCAAGCAGGGCAGTCGACGATGGTTAACATTATTCCTCCAGCTGGTAACGGCGCCTCCGGTGCATCTGGTACCGGCCCCCGCCTCTGGGTACACCCTAAACCACTCTTGGTTCTTGTTTTCTTTGTTGTTCTTGTTAATTTAGAAATTTAACTTGAACACTCGCACATATTATGGATCACTCACAATCGTCATGAATTTATTGTTAATTTCTGGAATTAAAATATACCAAAAAATGCCTAGATATCTAACAGTAAATAGGTGCTAAGGTAATTAAGGTTTAGGATGAGTTGCATAGGCGCTTTATAACTAGAGTAAGCCTTTCCTTGTTTTGGCCTCATGTCATATTTTTCCTACACTTACGGAGTACATCTCACAGTTTTTCCTTTCAACCCTTGTTGTGTCCACCTGTTGCTGCTCAAATAGAGAAGAAGTAGAAAACCAGAAAGACAATTCTTTGGACTAGGCTAGTGTGCCCCCCGGATAACTGCCTGTGGATTGATGGAAGACCCGCTCCGCTAGTATTATATGGTGTGTCATTTTCTTTAGAACCATGGATCATTTTATATTAAAGTTGCGTTTATATATGACATTGTAAAGATACACTGATGATGTTGCCGCATGTATGAATAAACTGATCCTGCCATACATGTGGTTAGCATTCGGTTTTCTCTTTATAAAACCGGTGTGACAACCCACTTTTTTGAAAATTGTGATAACAACATATGAGAACGTGGACAAATATGTGAGCAAACCTGTGAAAGAAACAGAGTCCGATATGTCACTGATTTGGTTGAGTACTTGTCTATTTGAGTTTAGATTGATAATGCAGTTATGCAGAATTTTGTTCATTTTATGAGGCTGGGAGAAAAAGATAGCTGGACAAGGTCAAATTCATTTTATTTACAGAAAATGATATAACGATCTGTTTGATCCTCTGAATTAGGCTGCACCGGAAACATATTCTAGGAATTGTATTTATCTTGTATTCCGTAAAAAGTATTAATTACACATCCTCACTATGGTAATAGTATATATCCAGTAATGCCAGTACGTAGCAGCAAGTCTACAATATAACAGAAGGATAAATCCCGTGCCTTCTGTTGAAACTGAATAGAATATCCTTCATCCAGAGGATTCAAAATGCAGCTTCTTTTACAAAATAGGATGCTATTCCTAAATGACGTTCTCGAATATGACCTTGACTATGTGACTGTCAATTGTTTCAGGCGAGCAATGAACAACATAGTAGTAGCTCTTGGCCACATGGAGAAATGTTTGCCTGGTTACCCAATTGATAGAATTGCAGCTCTGAAGAACACATTGAGCCAGTTCCTGCATCTCCAAATCCACTTCACGGTCTGAATTCTCAATGTCCTCAATGTTTCCTACATTCTGTCAATTTTTGGCCAGATTATTTGGTGAATTGTATACAGCTAATAAATGATATATGTAAAATAGTTTTATGATACATCTGCATACCAGAGCGAGAAAGGTCAGTTTGCAGCAGATGGATAAGGTGAGCCGCTCAAGCTTGCCATAGTGCAAAGGGTTAACATCCTGCTCCTTCAAAGTGTGACTTTCTGAACAAATCTCTATTGTACGAACTATCAATAATGCTGTATTCCCTCCACATGATTCATAACCCTCTTTTGTGGTCCACGACCTGAGCCACTGCTTCCACTGCAACCACAAAGATATATTACTTCAGCATCCCAATGCCATTTCTAAATAAGTTACTGCCATTTGGTTGCAGTGCAAATGCTGCCGGTAATTCCAACAACATTCTATGACAATCCATTTGAGTGTAAGGTATTTGCCGCATCTTACAGCATCTCGGAGGCCTTGAGAATCATTCTCAGATGACGATTGGTCGATGAGATCACGAATTACACATTGGAGGACTTTCTTTGGGTCCACCCGTACCCTGCATCCAACAAATGTTACATTGATCACCGAAACCATTTTTTGACAAAAAGAAAAAGAACAAATAAAGGAAACACACTAAATATACTAGTGTAATTAAAGGTGTCATACGAAGTATAAAGTTTCTCAACCTGTCTATTGGATGATTCTTCTCAAGCCCGCTAATTAGCGCTTCCCTTGTACTATCAGCAGAACCTTTGCCTCGTAAGTGCCTGGAGACAGCTTCGACAATTATCGCCGTGCGCGCCCAAGCAAGACGCTCTGCTGCTCTTTCGGGCTCGAAGATGTTGGCTGCAGCTACGAAGTACGCTCTCAGAGCACTCTCAGCTCCTGTGTCACACCGTGCACACCAACGTTGTTTTGGTCGCACCACCTGCATACATGCATGCAATTAACGATCACAAACATTGAGGTAACAAATTAAAGCGCTGGGGACCATCTTTCTAAAAAGAATATTGAAGATGCAAACACATCCTCCTGGTATCATGCGCAGCAGAAGATCGAGGCTCACTTTCTAAGACCATGCCATTCGAGTCGGCAGAGCCGTTGGAATCTTCGAAAATCATGTCTTGCTGTCTTGAGGAACAGGTCATTGCTGATTAAGGGCATCCTGCAATGTTCATACCGAAGCTAATTGTGAGCGCAGGCGGCGTTTATGTTTGCGAATTGAGGCGTGAGTTGACTCACCTATAGAGGACCTTCCCGATCCACACGTCTTCACTGCCACCGTACTGCTCCAGATACATCCTTGTTTCGATCCGTGGAAGGCTTGCTCTCCAGGGGAGGTCCAATGCATACCCAACCTGACAATCCAGTACAACTCGCCAAAATGTACACATGTGATGTACACATATTCATCAGCAGATGTAACACCCTGCCCTCACGAGCCGCCCCGCACAGCCCTTCCGAGGGGCGTGCACGCGTACACATAGCACCCTGCTTACACTTTCGTCCTCGCTTCGTGTAAAAGGGTTAACCCGAAGGTGCTATGGCTGGAAGACAAAGGCTTATAAGTTGCCTCCACCCTTGCTCAACTAGCAATGTGGCACTAAACACGTGCGTCCCGCACTCATGGGCCACTACTGGGCCATACAAACTGGGCCGGGTGTGACATACACCCCCCCTCAAAGAGCCCGACGTCCTCGTCGGCGCAACTCACCCACACGGGCAAATGTCCATGAACGTTCCCTCTTGGCGCACGACCGTACGTCTAGTGCCGGCGCCATAGTCCATGCCGTATGCCCTACCCGGGCCATACGCGCCATGCGCCCTATGCCCGCACACTGACCCGTACGCGCAACCGCGAGGGTCGGCTCTGATACCACCTCTGTCACACCCGGTTTTAAAGGCAAAACCAGGTCCTATCTCATATATGCGCCAGGATCAGTTTACACACATATGGTAGACGTCACAAGTGAATATCCATAACCATGCATGACGAAAGAGTATTATAGTGCATTTATTACAATATCAGAGTTGACTCAAATGTCATAGCGGAAGACTTAAATAAACGTTCATCTAACGAAGCAAAAGTGACTCCATCCCCACAGGCATTGACTGGGGGAGACTCGCCTAGAACTCCTCAAAATCAGTAGTGAAATCCTCAAAATTCTCCCAATCTGAGCAGCATTCCGGGTGTAGTAGATGCAATAAAAGAAAGAAAGACAACAAGTATGAGCACATGACGTACTCAGCAAATGTAATATGACATACAAGGCTGAGGCAAAAAGGTTGGCTGACCATACTGCAGTAAGCACTTTTAGTTGGTCAAGTTTTATTAAGCAACTATTTACTAGCAAATGAAAGTATATACCACCCATAAATTAATGAATGTCATATTCCCAACATATTCATATAACCACGATTTAGATCATGTTCAAGTATGATTATCATGTAAGGGTCCAGGGCGCTCTTGACCGTGAGCACGACTGTTATAACAGTTTTACACTCTGCAGAGGTTGTACACTTTCACCATAAGCCGTGATTCCCATTGCCGAAGCATTGTACCCTTCCCACACCACGTGGACCGAATACTGGGTTTCACTATGAGACCTTTACAAAAGCACTCTAATAAATGATAGCCCGCTAAGGTTTCCGGTTCAGAAGCAAAGCATAACCCTCCCTAATGAGGTCTGTCTCTTACCAAAGCCCGCAGCTCAAGAGGACCCAGCTATACTCCGTCAACCGCCACCCCCCATGCCCCTTTCGGGTAAAGCTACCATAAACTAGAGCACCTAATTAGTCAGTCAAAGCCAGAGCCACATGACACTCATGGTTGTACTGTTTTCCTGGGTGGTTCTCCATGTTCCAATTAAAAAGATATGATCTTGTCCATTAATTGATTAAAAAGGTAGTAATGGAACATAGAGTAGGGGTTTCATTTAACCAATCCCAGTTGAGCAAGCTAAGCATCATCTACCATGAAAATTAATTAAGTAACCCAGTTTCTGGGACAGGAAAAATATAGTGGCTAGGCAAATCCTTAAATAGGAACCCATAAAATTAAGACACATGCATGGGTGGTGAAATTAACAGTTATTAGGACATTTGCATGACATAATACACTTGCCTTCTTCCCAACTCTGTTGCTGCTCAAATCCTTCTCCAACAGTTGGTTCTTCAGAGAAATCCTCAAACTGGTCGTTTCCTAATCGCATCACACATTCACATGCAAGGAAACAATACAACAAATAAGAAACAGTACACCAAACAATTCCAACAGAAGAAAACAACAGCACAAAACTAATCTACACGTTACAACGAACGCGTGAGCGCGAGAATCACTAAAATCGGAGTTAAAACGTAGAAGATATGGCTTTTCTAAGGTTCAGGGACTTGCTGGCAAAGTTTTAAAAGTTCCAGGGGCTTAACTGCGAAAAACCGAGGGCTAAAACATAATTTTGTATAAAACTACAAGGGTTAAACCATAAAATAACAAAACTTGGACCTCGGGCACAATTTTAAAACTTGCAGGGGCTAAAACAGAAGAAAAAGGACCTAAACGTAATTATTTTTGAACTAACTAGGACCGCGGGTTGATTTCCAGAAAACTCAGGGGCTCTTTAGCAAAATAGCCACGGTTGACCGATATCGACTGGATTGACTCGGGCGCTCGGCTGACGTGGAGCGTTGGATCTAGATCTGACGGCCGGGATTGGATCTGACATAGGGCTCGTCGGAGGGGAAGGAGACAGCGGCGGCGCCGCTCGCGTCCACGGCGGCGCTCGGCCGGCGCAACTCGATCTCGAGCTTCGGTGCACTAATCCAGACGAGAGTAGGTCGAGGAGAGAGAGGAGGGAACGGCGAGCTCAGCGAGCTAGATCTTGACGAGGGAGACACAACGACGACGTCGGACGGCGACGAACGGCGGCCGGCGGCGCTGGAGAACGACGGCGAGCGCGGGCGACGGCCGAATCGAGGGAAAATCGAAGCGCGGGCACACGGGAGGACTCCTTACCTCCTTGCGAATCTCCCGCGGTGGTTCGGGTCGAAGGAGAGGCGGCAGCGGCGCGAATCGGCGACGGCGGCTCGAGCTCGGCGGCGGCGGCGCGGGCAGCTAGTGTTGCGGCTCGGCTTCGATTGGAGGGGAAAAGCAACGGCGGCGGTGATTTTATAGGTGCGGAGCGGGGGCTCGGCCACGCCTAGGCGTTCGTGTCCCGGCCGGACACGGCGGCGCGGCGAACTCGGACTCGGGCGGAGTCCGGGTCGGGGAAGATGAACCCGACAGGTGGGTCCCACCTGTCGGCGAGAGAGAGAGCGGGAGAGAGAGAAGTGGAGCGGGCAAACTTGGACCGGTCCAAGAGTTGGAGGGGCAAAACTAAACTCAGACTAAACAACTTTTCTAAAACTCAAACAAAAGCAAATCAAATTCGAATTTAAACAGAATTTAAATTCTAACTTGATTTACTAGCAACCAAAAACATATGCAACAGCATGAATGCAACAAAAACTTATTTTGACTAAAATAATTATTTAATGTGATATTTAAATTGATAAAAAGGCTAGAAATTCCAATTAAATCCTAGAAAATTTATTTAAGCCTTAATAAATCCTAGAAAAATTTAAAGGGTTGCTACAATTTAATTGTGATGAATTTTAGGGTGTTACAGCAGATCAGGGGACAAATTGAAGTGACCAAGAAGCACTTAGACCTCGCCGGGCAAGTCCTTGGCGATGACCCACTTGTCCTTGAGCTTGCCGGAGGATCGCCTCTTGTCCAAGAACGCGCGACAGTATTTGCTGGCTCGCTCAAGCTCGTCCTCCCCGGGGAAGGAGACCTGCGCGGCACGGTAGAGATTGTACATGGCCCGTAACCGATTGATTTGCCTGCCCGGGGTAGCACACAAACTCTCCATCGTTCTCGAAATGCTTGAATACACCTGGTAGTGACGGAAGTTCAATACTACCACCCTTTTAAATTACTATTCATCTTATTTAAAATATCATTTATTTTGTCCGTGGCTTACTTTATCGTCATAGGCACTTTAAACGTAACATATTGCTTCGTATATTTGCATAGTTTTTTCAATAAGACCAAATGTCAAAAGATAGAAAAAATCAATAGTAAATAGTAATTTAGAATGTAGGAAGTACATTTTATTGTTGGTTTTCACCATATAGGATACTGCGTTGTCAGTTAGCTAATCGTTGTACATATAGCAAATTATGTATAATATAGTCTATTATCCTCACACAACAGTGACAAATGCTATGAACCAATCACCATGGAATATCTCTTTTAGAAGAGCTCTAGTCGGGGATAATCTAACTGCATGGCATAACCTTGTAGCAAAAATAGTCTCTTACCAATTATCTAATGGGAGAGACAAATTTACATGGGACATGCATTGACATGGCAATTTTACTGTAAAATCAAGATACTCCTTTCAATAATATATATGGAAGGTAAAGATTCCTCTAAAAATAAAGATTTTCCTTTGGTATCTGCAACAAGGTATTATTTTAACGAAGGTTAACCTAGCTAAGAGGAACTGGTCTATTGGTCAAAAATGTTGCTTTTGTGTTTGTAATGAAATAATTAAACATCTCATTTTTTATTATCAACATGCCAAGATAATTTGGAGAGTTGTTAATATAGCTACTAGGTTAACCCCCCGAAATCAATAGCACATATGCTTGGAAATTGGTTAATGAGCATAAAAAAGATTGATAAAAGCTTAACATTTGTGGGGGTTGTAGCTATTATGTGGGCGATTTGGTGTACACGTAACGATTTGGTTTTTGAGAAAAAACTGTTTACCTCTTTCATGCATGTTATTTTGGAGCATACAAGCTGCGATTTTGGTCCGTAGTATAGCATTAGGATACAAGGGCGACCATCTTTCTGGCGAGCAAGGCGTTGGAGGTCATCACCTTGGATATTTTTTTGCAAAAACGGATGAGGAAGAAACAATAGACTTTGCTTTTGGTCTATTTCTATCGTTTGTGTACTCTTTTTCCTATTATTTGTGATCAGCTTGTGATCTGAGAACAATGTAAACCTTATTAGCTGTATGTGATTGCAGAGCAAGAAACATCTTTTTTCTAAAAAAAATAGCAAATTATGTATATGCTAATCATCGGACTGGGAAGGACTAAAATGAAAAGGTGAAATGTTCACTATTCTTCTACTCTTTTTAGTAAGAACAAGGTAACAGTTCCACCAATTCAGCGAAATAAAAGCAGTTCGTAAAACTTTTTCTTTGGTGTAATTAATTAAGATGCAATTTTAGTTGGAGAAGTCCAAATAAATTGTTCTCGATTGATGAGACACTCCTAATCTGGCTAGCTAGGGAACGGAAATATTCAAGGAAAAGTTTCTGCTACTTACGCGCAGAGACACAGTAGCCATGCAAGCGAAGTAGACGAAAACCCATGGCTGTTGTATCGATGTCGTTAATCGGGTAATCCCTAGTAGGAGGCAAGCCTTCTTGAGTCAAGTGCCTGTAAGCATGTACTATGGTATTTTCATGCAACAGTGGCTTCAATAAATTAGCAGGAGATTTGGTAAATTTAACACAGGATTAAATTCTATACCCGCAAAAAAAAATCTTTCTTTACCTGTAGGTATAGTCCAAGCAATCTTGAATTTCACTTGTGAAGTACCTCGAAAGGCCAAGGCGTGCCAACCGATCAACCACCCATAAGCGCTCAAAAATATCAATAGGATAGGTAAACGGTACTGAGGTGAAATAAAGATCCCAACATATTAGAATTTCCCAAAATAATAATTAGTTATGCAATACATATATTTGGCAAGTTTGAAACTAAGATATACTTTTTCTATTAGAATTCCACAAAGCTGATTAAAGAAGAAATGACATCTGATCGGTAAACCTGATATTATAATGCATATAATTTATCAAAATAAATCAGCAACAGTATTTTTCTACAGGACAACAATTTATGAAAAAGCAATTCCATCGTTTACACACTAGCTCTCATAAAATCTATGTAAAGAATTTTGTGTGCGTTTTAGGAATTCCAAAGTTTAAGGGTTTGCCCGATGGCAAATAGGATCACCTTACCACAATTTTATTAGCTACGAGTAATTATTTGTACCATTGGCATCTTTTTATTATGCAGATAAGTTTCTGGTGAATATTCCAATTTATTTACATATATTATCATTAGCCACCCCAAAATAATGGTATCAAAATATTTTCTCGGTACCTATTTCATTCCACAGGGAGATATAGCAACATCCCAGATCAGTCGGATTTAATCCTGGAAGTCCTAAATAAATCTACATTTCTAAATGGTCCGTCATAAGCTTTATTAAGGCATAAAAATGTCATCACCTGCTATGCATACGCTGTTACATAGTAGCTTTCATATACAAAAGATTAATTTTACCTCCCTGGTTGAAATTAGCGACAGTTTCTTCAAGGAATTGAAGGCACTTCTTGTCTCCAGTTTGCATAAGAGCATAAGCTGTGGGGGCAGGTGACGATATAAAGGAACCGTTGGGACACTGGAACTTAAATAGCCTTTCCCAGTCCAGGCCTGCCATTCCCTCTATGCTAAGAAGCAAAGTTGTTGACGTGGTATGTAGTACATCATTCGGAATCCTACAATGGAAGTAAGCAACATATTAGTCAACTAAACTGACGAATTCAAACTTGGTGCCATTTTTAATTCAATAAATTTTATAGACCGTACCAGGTCTAATGGGAGAGAAGGCGTTCTTCTCATTCTTAATTTCCTACAGATTATTTTCATCCTATAATTCTAGATGAGGGTGCCCATAATATGATTAAATTACTGTGTAGTTCGTGATACTATATTCAAGAAAATCATAAAAAGAACAGTAAAGTTGAAATATTTAGATATTAGTTATGTATACTTGCTTCGAGAACTTTAGATTTCTTTTGCTATATATTTCATTCAGGGCTGGCTCATCAAACGGTATGTCGAGGCCCAAATTCTTTGCCATCTCTAGCACTGTTGGCAATGTGATCTCGAAGCCAACTAGCATCCAATCCTCTTCATCCTCAGATAATCTCCACATATTTTCCCGAATAAATGTTAGACCTACAATAAATCAAATGAATGGTCAGGTGGAGCATTCCGTGTCAGCCTAAAAGTTTAGGAGGGCTAGGTATTCTTAACCTTAAAGCTCAAAATAGAAGTTTATTAAGTAAATGACTGTACAGATTATTAAATGAAGATGGTCTGTGGCAAAACCTTTGAGGAAGAAATATTTGAGCACTAAGTCTTTAACACAAGTAACAAGAAAACCTAGGGATTCCCAATTTTGGACGGGTTTGATGGAGGTGAAGGAAGAGTTCATAGCAAGAGGTTATTTCAAAATTAGTAATGGACTTTAATCTAGATTTTGGGAAGATGAATGGGTAGGAGGAGAATCATTGATGAATAAGCACCCATCTCTGTATAATATTACAAGGAAAAATGTGACAATAGCAAGTGTGCTAACCACAATACCTTTGAATGTGTCTTTTAAAAGGGCACTGATAGGTGATAGATTAAACATGTGGTTTAGCTAGTGGAGAGTGTGATGTTGTCAAGTTGAATAACCAAAATGATATCTTTGTGTGGAAATCTACCAAGCAGGGGGAGTTCTTGGTTCAGTCGATGTACACAGAACTAGTGAAAACAGGGGTACAGAAAAACGACTTGTTCTAGAAGATAAAGGCACCCGAACAAATTAAAATCTTCTTGTGGTATTTAAAGGGGGGGTGGTTTGTTTTGACCAAGGACAATCCAGTAAAAAGGAAACGGAATGGAAATATAAAGTGTTGGTTCAGTAGTCATGATGAAAATATACGTACAACACCTCTCTTTTTTGCCATTTGGCAAGAAACATCTGGAACATAGTGTCTATTTCTTTTGGAATCAGATCACCATCAGATTTTAATGATCTGTTTGGAGAATGGCTGAATGGTTGGACTAGAAAGAGCAGAGAACATATTCTTATAGGAGCGGCTGCTCTTTGTTGGGATATTTGGTTGAGTCGAAACGAGGTGGTGTTCACGAATACGATTCCTAACTCTTTTTTACGGGTGATCTTCAGGGGGACTTTTTGGACAAAAGGACTTGAGCAATCCTCTCTAAAGAAGAAGAGAGGACAATCTTAAAGACTAATTGCCGCAAGCTGGAGGTCACAATAATGGAGATCTTCAAGAACTTCTGATGAAGGAATCTGGAGAAGAATTCAAGCTTAGCATTTCATAATGGTTTTGCTTTGGATGTACTGGAGTTTTAATCTTGTGTCTGGTCAGACAATGTGGTCAGGCTTAGTTACTGCATGTAACTCTTATTTGTGGCTACAAGCGCTCTTTTAGAGTGGATCAGGAGGCCGGATAATCCTTAATCTAAAAGTCAAATGAATGGTTTCATTGAAACGGCGTACAATAGCAGAAAATCTAGTACTCATGGATCCACCGGCTTTGGGTCTTTATATGCAGGATAAAGTTTTGACAGAGAAAAGGTTTAAGGGTATTGCATGGTAGCCTTCCTACATTAGATGTAGGGTTGCTCATATAATTTGTGGTAGTGTTCTTGCATGAGAGAATAGATTTAGGTGCTTGGACCTTTAATTTTTTCTGGCCCAAACTTGATTATTGTTGGGGGTCCACGTACGCTCACGGATCTAGCCATGTAAGAACTTGATGGTGTCGAACCGTCCAAAGCACTTGTCTTTTACTTTCCTTATTATCCCTTAATGTGTTTTGAACCCTAAATTTTTATTCTTTCTTCATCTATACTTATTATTTGAGGTGGCTTGCTAACTCTAGAATAACCCTAGGTGTGCTTGCCTCCTTAGGGTCGCTACTAGGTAAGCATTCATTGGTTTGTCATGCGAACCCTGACAAAACTGGTGGTTCCAGTTTTCCAAAACTGGAAATTTTGGCTTTGGGAACAGCGCTGCAACATGCGCTCCTTCTTGTCAGGTTGTTGCAACTGGGCTCTCTGGTACATCAAATTTGGGAGTTTGGGGTCTCTTCGTAATTATTGCGTCACTGTAGCATTTCGTTTGTATGTACGAAAAATTGTCCAAAAATTGATTAATTAGTCTTAAAATGTTCGTCTCGCAAAGTACAACAAAATTGTGCAATTAGTTTTTTATTTCATCTATATTTAGTACTACATGTATGTTATGACATTTTGATGTGATGGGGAATCTTCTTTTTGCATAGTGAATTTGAGAGTTGCTTTTTGGAACTAAACAAGGCCTTAGCATGATGTTATGTCAATACTGCTTTTCCATATCGGTGAGACATCATTTTAGAGATACACTCTACAGCCCATGATAGATGTTTTAATGTGGGATCTAATAAATTCTATCACTCCTTGCTGGTCTCTCTTTGCCTCCCGTCCTTCTATCCTTTCGAATTGGCATAGCACAAAACTGCAGACCACAGTCACCCATTATTTTGCAATCTCTCTCCATTGAACTATCCATTCTCTCCTTCGAAATCTGAATAGCAGCTAGTACACATGGAAACCCTCAAGCGTACCCACACTCATCCCTATAAATACACACATACAAACCCTAGCTATACGTGCGCCTTCGATACTGCATACAAATTCTACCCTTACGAGCACCTCCAAGAGACTAAGGTGACAGATGTCAACATAGATGAAGTCATCATGCACACTTACTGCCAATGGGAACATCATCTATCACTGAAAAAATAGTGCCAATGGAATCTTAAAATAAATCTATAAAATAAGAACACCCCTGCTGAGTAAAGGACTCGATACTGGGTTGGTATGCTACATGCCAAATGATCTATGGTTAGCTCGCACCATGTTTCCTTGCATTTTCTTTCACTAGGAAATGTGCTCATGCGCTGCTATGGGTGAAAATGTAAATATATTATTATCATCACTCAAAGTATGCAAATTTATAATCACCTTGCTAATTGTTTAATCCATGGTTGAGCTATTTTAGGATTAAAGATATTTACGTGGCCAGATAACTAGACAAGAAATAGCGTAACAATTAAATGATAGAGTCCTAGCAATATGCATACAGCGACAATAAATCGCTACCTTCATGGCTAAGCACAGTGGTGTGCAGATGCTGCACCTGCAAATGGCAAAACGACTGACCTATAATATGTTGGAACATAATCTTAAATTTTTAGAAGTCCTCGTATCTTTATATATGAAGTCATCATAAGTCTAATTCCTTAATTTTATAGTCATCGCAAAAAACTTCTCGAAGTAATTAGCTTGATGGAGTTGCCGCCTGATTAGCCTGCTGCAGTTGACCATCGCACCTGCTGCAGTGCTGCCATGTGCCTTCCTGCGCCGTCTCGGCCTACGGGTTTGAGTACAACTCCGGAGTTCAAGGAGTTAGCTACTCGAGCCAAGGCAGGATCGAGCGGCCGGGATTCGTCTAGACGGACACAGACGAAGAATGGAAGGAAGAACACGTGAAGGATTTGTTCTTTCTTTAGTATTAGCTAGGTAGAGTTTGGTATACTCTGGTTCCATGCACTGAGCTACACGAGAGCAAGTCAACTTGCTTTCTTCTTGTTCTACTCTCTTCCCCACCGAACCAGCTCCTCCTCGGTACCCTTTCCAAATCGAGCATTTGTAGCATATGCCAAGATCAAGTCTGCCACCCTCTTGGTCTGTGCGCTATGATGTCCTAGCCGACTCGCCGTTCCGGATGGCAGGAGCCTATGCCATGCCATGCGCGCGTATGGGTATTGCAGGTGGTGTGCAACATATGACAAGTCCGTGAGCCGTGAGCTACCATGAGGCCGGCTAGGCGGCTACAACGTACGTGCTGTCACTGCAGGCGATGCATGGTCCAAGCCTATGCGAGGCCGGGCAGTGAGGTGCGGTGACGACGACCTCAGAAGCGAGGTCCGTGAGCACGGCATGGTCGGTGGTCAGAGGCGAGTTATGGGTGGCATGCATCATATGGGCAGGCCGGGGGTGGGGAGCTCGAGCAGTTCAGCGAGGTCCAGATGATGGGTCTGACAAACTGCATGAGATAGAAACGATCCGCTCGCCCAATGCGTCCCCAGCATCAGTTTCTTCACTAGCTGGATGTTGAACAAATGCAACACTTTTTCCCATCTCCATTTTAACTATCCTACCACTTCAGTTTTTTTTAACATAACAACCCATGTAATGATATGGAAAGCATCTGAGCTGTACTATTGGGACTACCCTAACTGATTTAAGATAATTAATTTTAAGACAAAGGTCGGGAGTATACCTTTTTGGCACTTGTCTGGGTGAATGTTCCACGATTTTAGGGCCACAATGCAGGCTAGGGTGTTAATAATCCTGTCTTGAACCAAGAAGAATGTGTCGCCCCATGATCCATCTGGCTGCTGACTTTTGGTGGTCCAATCAATGCTGGAGGGGAACTGTGGACTATTGTCTCCATCCACGCCGTGTCGTAGGCCGGTATACTGATCTTGCCGTCACCAATTGCCATAAGCTCTGCTCTGATGGCATCGATCATTTCTGACATATTTCTTGGATCATCCTGAAGCATAGAAGACAATTGTCTAAGTATGCTCAAATGATGAATTCACATCAATAGTTTAGTTTATTACGTACCTTTTGTTTTTCAAATTGCTCCCTGGTAACTCGATCCAAATCTTCAACGTTTGCTAGTCTTACCATGCACTCTATGGGAATGAGAGAAAAAATATTAATGACAACCTTCGACAGAGCCGTAATATGGCTGATTACATACACAAAATATCATATACATTCTATTAAATGTGTACTATACCAATACAATGAAGGCAGTTCCTATTAGAATTATTTGCACTAATGTTATCTGTAAAAATCTTCATGAAACAAGTTTTTGTTTTTGGACATAGGGCTCCTCAAGTCGCACATTATTTTGCTTGAAGCACGTGCCTTCCATTTTAGACATTAAAATAACAGTTGGTGAGAACTATAGTTATCAGGTTCTAAAAATAAAAATACAATGAAACAAAAGAGTTGTCTATGATAAGTACTACATCGGTTTTAAATTATAGTTTATTCGACGTTTTTGACTCTAAATCTGACCACTTGTCTTATTCAAAATTTTGTGCAAATTATCATATTTTTGTGGTGGCTTGTTTTATTAATAAAAATTCTTCAAAAATGAATTAAATTTGACTATATTTACACAAATTTTTTGAATAAGACGAGCGGTCAGACTTGTGGTAAAAAAAGTCTCAAACGAACTATAATTTGGAACGGATGTAGTAGATCAGAAGGCTAGATACATTTACTACTACGCAAATGGACATTTCCCACAGTTTTGATGTCCCCATTTGCCATGATTCTTTAGCCATGGAAGTAACTGTGTCAAAGGTCAGACCATTCCATGTTAAGGACCGTATGTAATATATAATATATTATGTTATCTCCGTTCCAAATTATAGTTCATCTTGGTACGCTTCTCTAGAATTATAGTTGTTATTATGTGTCTAGCCATAACGTATATCTTGTTGTATAACAAATTCTATGTATCTAAAATGCCAAAATGGACTATAATTTGAAACGTAAATAGTATTAATTTGTCTGTCTGTCAGGATCCATGCCATGACATCGAGCCATATGGGTTTTATAGGGACAAAACTCCTCTGTTAGGCCAGTGTTACCGGTATTTCATGAGTTTCATGGCATTAGATTCTATGACACATAGCAAATTTGATGATATGACAGGGTCACAATATGAGAGTTTCATGGGATGAGAGAGAAGTCTCACCCCCCATAAAAACTCATCTGCCTTGGTTACTAAGTTTCCACTGGCATTATCCCATTAAACTCGCTGCTTCTCTCTCCCCATAATGATGATCTCACGTTAGCAAATTTGTCGATGTGGTGTAGAATTTATTGCCATAAAACTCTATTGATACTGGCCTAAAGGATTGCTACATGACCATTCCAGTTACTATTCCTTCTTTCCTTGCCAAGTTACTAAATTGTGTAGGACTGTACCATGCAGAGCCCATCCCCTAGTTGTCCATCGCAGCAGAGGGCGGTGGTAGCATGGCTGGAAGCCATTTGCAGCAGGAACATGCAGAAAAAGAGCGAGGTGGTAACTAGTAGAGAAACAACTTTCCATCCACTATATTTGTCTGAGGTAGGTTCGGGCCAGAGAGAAATGGTAGCTTTTGTCCCAGTTGGTATTTCCCTAGGTCCGGGAGGCCTTTTAATCTTGGTTGGTAATACTAGCAACTTACGTGAACCATTAGGCCAGTTCAAACCCACAAACTAGTTTCCATAGCAGTGAGGTAAGAAACTTCTTTTAGATACTAGGTTACCCAACCCACCTTTTCTTCTTGTGGGTCCATAGTAACAGCTGAGGGTTTTTCCCCCCTCTCTCCCATCATCTTTCCTCTGTGTCATATTCTTCCTCTTTCCGGTCTGTTCTATCCCTGGCAGGGGTGCTGCTCGATCTGCATCCAAAGAAGGCGTGCGCTTGTACATAGATATGGCATGTCGGCGTGATTCCAAGCGTCGGTGGTTGAACTGCTTGCCACAGATGTGGCAACGGGAGGGACGGCGCGCAGACGCACTTTGGTGAGGGGTGACCGCACCTTGGCAGCTTGCCGCAGTGGGTTGGCATGTAGTCATGCGGTGGGGAGGGAGGGATGACTAGCACGGCGGCGGCGCCACAAGATTTGGTTTGCGGGTTCACACCTTCGTGGCGAGGTGCGCTCCTGGCCAACGAAGCACGTGGAATGAGGGTGAGCATGTGATTTCTACCGATAAAAATACGGTGCTTCTCCGCAACACCAATATAGCAGTTTCTTTGTTATTCATTGCGCGTGAAGAGATATTTTATTAGACCTTATCTAATGGTATGAGATAGTACCTAGCTCTAAGCACTCTGAGAGATAGACAACTCTTTCAATGATCTTGCTCTTAGCACATAGCTGATATGAATGACCCTACACATCATCAACACGTAATCTTGAAGTGCGTGTACGTGACTATCTCTTGATTAAGGATAGCTCTTCTCTCTTCTATTAAAATATGAGAAATTATTCTATGAGCTAGCTAAACATCAACAATTGAAGAAAACCTTGGGATATAAACTGTTCCTATCTCTTTCTTCATTAGTTCTCTTGCCATGTCACCAAAATGTTTACATGGCAGCCTTATTAATGCTATATAAACTATCCTACTAGAAGGCTTGGGACTGCCTTTATCCCACTCTTTTCAATGATATGGTTCTTTGGGGGACCACAAATAACATTTTGTCATGTTCTACTAATATAATATAAGATTATGTATCCAATTAGGTTGTGTAATGTGCTGGTGCATTATATGGAAGTTATAAACGTGTAACCAGAGAGGATATTGAGAAATTTGTCGAAGACGTGCACTGCCAACTTGGTTTTGAATTGCGTGGCACAATGTTTCCAAATTTTAGGATGTAAATAGAAGCATAATAAATACAATGATTTTCTCAAATTTCTAAAATTTTCCAAGCTTTATATAATTAAAAGTGAATTTAGTAATGGAAAATAAGTGTTTTTTAATTAATTAAATAAACATATGTTTACCATTGTTTGTTTTACATTCATTAGGTGTGTTCAGTGTGAAAATGTTTTCAAAATGCATTTAGAAGCCTGATGGGAATTTTTCAGGTTTTTTCTGGAATCTATTTCAATTTCCCTAGGGAAAATTCCAATTTTGGGAACATGCTAAACTTCTTTTCATGAGCTCCAAATGCATTATTTGGGTTTCTTATGTCCAACTCTATCTCTGGAATTTTTCCTAGGATTTTTAGAAGTTCTGGAATATTTTCATGGTTTTAATATCAATTCTGGATTTATCTGAAATTATTTTATAACCAGAAAATTAATTATTCCGAGAATAAAAATCATACTAAACCTTAGTAGACCAGCCTTGGCCAAAATTTAACCCGGTTTTAGTCTAAATCCATCCCACCATTTTATTGGGCCAAATTTCAAAGCCCGTTAGTGCTGTGGGATATCTCTAAAGCTCCCTAGAATTGGAAGGGGTAAACATTAGTCCCACGTTGCTAATGGAGGTGGAGATGATGGGTTTTTCTCTATATATATACGAACCACCTCTACTCTGAAAAAGACACCTTTACAGGGATGCCCCTTTGTTTGAGATTTCCAAAGGTAGTCTCTTGCCACCATATCTTCTGCCACTGTCCATTCTTCGTCTCATCATCGCGCCGAGCCTTCCGTTGTTTTTGGACTCAAGCTTTTCACCAAGACCCTCAGTGAATCTTGTAATTTTCTACCATATTCTTTTAGTCTATACTCTTTTACAGAAAACCCTTGCTAGTTTTAGGTGCCGGAAATCTTGTTTAGTCCATAGTTTTCATGTTTTTAGATCCTTTTTAATCCTTTCTCATTGCGATAGATTCATATTGACATGAATACGTTTTAGAACTGTTATTGAACATGTAAATTATTTCTAAAATTTAGTTAGTAATTTGATTAAAGGTTATTTAAACATGTTTCTCTAATTAAGAGCTAATTAAGAATTATACTTCGGTTTTTCATATTAATGTTATTTAATCAGTGAATTATTCGATTAATGTTATAAATAAAAGATAATTAATTTAGATATCAATTTTTTATAAATGAATTCTAATTTGATTAATGTTTATTTAAAACTATATTTTCTAATTAAAAGCAAATTAGAGTTAAATTTTGAGTTTTTATAAATAATTATCAATACTAATTAATATTAACTTAAATGTACTTCAATTATAATATTGATTAGTTCAACACGATTCATAAAATCATTCGATACGATGCTCTCACATGTTTTATTTCAAGTTAATGTTTAATTTGGTATAATTTATACATAAATAATTATAAATAAAATATGATTAAGTTTTATCTCGGTTTTATAAATTCCAATGTAATTCTTTGAAATAATCTTTATATATGATTTTGTTTAATTAACATCAATCAAGCATATAGTTGTGTTGTTTTATAACCCAAATTCTTTCGATAGTTGTATCTTGTCAACCTTAGCTTCGTTTGCAGCGATTCTTGGGCTTGCGTGACCATAGCACCGAGCCCTATCATCTAGTAGGCTCTTTTAAAGTCTTCTTTTTTATCGGTGTACTTTTCTTAATTGTACTTGTTTGTTTAATCGCTTGTATAGTTGTATTCTTGTATGCTTGTGCAACATGATTGCTTCAAGTAGACAAACGTCACTCAAGAGTAAGAGCAAGAGTTGAAGATAATCTGAGCAGCTATATTTTGGAGAAAGACAAGTGTCTCTAACCACCTGTCTACTTATGCTTATTATACTATCATGATGATTTTAATTGGAACATAGAGTGACCACCTAGGAAAATAGTACAACCATAAGATCAACGGACTCTCATCTTGGCTGACTAATTAGAAACTCTAGTTTATGTATGTCTTACCTTAAGGGCAAGAGGGGGCACTGAGTCTTTGTATAATCCGGTCCTCTTGGGTAGTATGCTTTGCTAAGATACATGACCCATTAGGGAGGTTTATGCGTGCCATCCACTGAACCCTTAGCGGGTTGCACTTATCAGGGAATTTGTGTAAAGGTTTCGTAGCGTCCCTGAAGTCGCACCTCAGTAGTGTGATACGTGCCTGATCCGCACAGTATGGTTGGCTTCAAAGTTCTTTCGAACTTTTACGCGACTTGTGGTGAAAGTGTACAACCACTGTAGAGTGTCTAAAAACTGTTATAACATTCATGCTCATGGTCAAGAGCGTTCTGGACCCTCGCATAATTAATTTACTTAAAGTTGATAATTGATTTGCTCTCTGATTATTTTGTTTGGCCTTGTTGAGTACCAACCATGAGTGTACTCATCCTTGCTAATTGCTGCTCAGTTAAAGAACATGTGTGGAGATTGATGAAGATTGTGCTGAAGTCTAGGCATACGAAACCCCAGTCGACTGCCTGTGAAGTTTGGAGCCTTTGTTTTCAGGATACGCTGTATAACTCTGATAGACTCGTAAGTCATTTATATTTCTTTATATGTACTATATCTGTTATTCACCACTGGCTTACTGTATGTGTGAAACTTGATCGTGGCACACATACAATGTATATCTCGTTTGTTTTCTAAAACCGGGTGTGACACACAATATTTCACCCATGTAATTAAATTACACATGTACTCCCTCCCGAACCTAAATGTATGATGTTTAGAACAAGCAAAATAGTTCGTTTCCGAACTAAATAGTATGTCCAATATGACATACAATTTGAGAACCGAGATAGTATGTAACTTGGGTGACTTGCATCTAGTATGTAACTTGGGTGACTTGCATCTAGTATGCCTTCATCTACCTTTGTACTTGAAAAGAATAACAATTGAAAGAAAAATCAAGTGTTACACTAACATTTTGGGAAAAGTAATTTGGTTGTTTTATATATATTATACATATGCCAGACCTACTTCCGAATTTAACACAAGGATGTTGGCCCTGATTCAAGACAACATACGGATGTGTCCAACTTGGACTGATGAAGCCTAGCTACTATAGCTATGTTTAGACTAGCCAGCTAGTAGGAGGAAGGTGGACGAAGATCATACTATGATGTTTTATACAAGCAACACCGACAAGCAGCTCATAGAAATATATTGACTTAATTAATCCGCTAGAGCAAGAACAGAATTTGAACATCTGATTGCATTTTCTAACATATTTAGGCTATAAACTCCTTTAAATAAAAATTTATAAATAAGAAACCTTGGAACTTAAGTTAGAGTTGAATGAAATAGAACTGCTGTTTTACAAAAAAGTTGGAATAATAAGTCTAGCCAGGTAATTTGTTCAGGTTTATAAGATCCGTGACAGTATCGGCAATATGCACCGAGAGGTATGGGTGCAACAAGGATTTACACGAGCGTGGCTCAACCGCTGTAAGGTAGATCACCACGACACACGACTGTGCAGCATTACTTAACTGTGTCAACCTTTCTTGATGAGCTGATGCAATGGATGCTTACTACCAAAATTTTCCATCCCTAGGTTGTTATTGGGGGCCGGAGAAAAGGTCACCTCCGCGGCCGCATGGAAGAAAATCCTAAATAATGCGTATATGAGGTCTCAGTAGGTAAAGAGATCAGTGGGAAAATGCTGACCTTCGATCATGGATAACGCGAGGCCAAACTGAGCTAAGGCCTCGTTTAGATCACAAATTCTACCCCCAAAGTTCACTATGTAAAAAGAAGATTCTCATCACATCAAAATGTCATAACATGCATGGAGTAATAAAATCAAAAACTAATTGCACAGTTTTGTTGTACTCTGCGAGACGAATATTTTGAGCCTAATTAATCTATTTTTAGACAATTTTTCACAAATATAAACGAAATGCTATAGTTACGTACGGTGCCGAATTCGGGCCTCCCGAATCGGCATCTGAATAAGGCCTAAGGGTCGGCAATATTCAAGGACCCTGACCCTCACAGTGGCAGACGAGCTCGGTGGTAGTGCTCGAAAGCTGGAGCCTGCCGGTCACGGTTCCAACCCTGGGCTGTGTTTAAGTCCCCTCATATGTGTGGTGGAAAAGTCACATAAGTTATTCTAGCACGTTGTTGTATTTTTCGTTTGCTTGTGGTAATTGTTGTCCTACTATAATCTAACTAGACCAAAAGATTTGTCTCGTCGTGTACATCAAAACTATGCAATTAGTTTAGTTTTTTTTATTTACCTATATTTAATGATCCATGTATGAGGAGAGATTTAATGTGATGTGATGAGATTTTTTGTATAGTGGAATTTTGGGTTAGAATTTTGGGAACTACCGGTCCTGCACGCCTTCAAGGAAAGGCCGGGACCTTTGGGCCTTGTTTAGTTCCTGAATCGGGTGGTGCCCATTCGGGACTGACGACACTGTAGCACAATAAATGTGCACTGTAGCATTTCGTTAAATTGTCTAAAAATTAATTAATTAGGCTCAAAATGTTCGTCTCATAAAGTACAACAAAACTGTGTAATTAGTTTTCGATTTTATCTACATTTAGTACTCTATACATGCTACGATATTTTGATGTGATGGAAATCCTTTGAAGGTAGAATTTGAGATCTAAACAAGGCCGCGGTCCTCTTTCATCATCACCCTCACGGTGGATGTCCCATCAGCCAACAGGTCATGTCTCGTGTTTGTCTGTTCGGTCACCCTTTATCAAGAATACAGTAGACCAGTAGACCAAGCAGTAAGGTCAAGCGTTTTGCGGCAGGTGCTAAACTCGAGCTGGCCGAGCGCCAAGGTGAGCCACTAGTAGAGAAAAGAATTTTTCATCGTCTACATTTGTCTAGAATTAAGCCGGAGGCTAATAGTAGCATTAGTCCTGATCCCAGATAAAATTGGGCCTCTTTACAGGTGCAACTATCTTTTTTTTTTCGGGAAAATGACATCTAGTTGCGGTCGGTTCGGTTCCGATTTTGGAATTAGGATTAATGAGGGAACACATTTAGTGCTAGACTCCTAGTTCTGGTTCTAAAACCAAGACTAAATGAGTTTTGGGACCAGAACTAAAAGTGTGTTCTCTACTAGTGAGCCATCGCAACGGAGCGGAAGTTGAAAGCTGGAAGTGGTGTGTAAAATATGATCTAAGCGGAATTCCCGATGTTATTTCTCAAGGAAAAGCCAAATGAGATTAGTCATCTCGTATTTTTAGTTGTATGCCCTTTGGAACATTTCGTAGTATATTTTGAAAATATAGTGGGTGACTCGTATATTAGTCTAGAAAAAGTCCCTTGGACTCGCCTAAATAAAGGACACCGCCTTCTATTTTTAATACATTCAAACTATATTGTTCATTACCCATCGTGTGACATATTTTGCATTTATCTTTCTTGTTGTTTATTCAGTCCCAAAGTCACGTCCTAGGGCCTACAGTTGCGGCTTTTTAGAAGCAAGTACGACAGGTGGCAGCTACATCGCAATAATTTGACAGCGACATTGGTGACATGTTTTGATTATTTTTGTAGTAGCGACAAATATCGGTAGTTGACATGTCATGATTTGTGTCTTCTTTCTGGAGGTAAGTCCATGTCATAATCTATGTCATGGTCACCAAATTGTACTTGCGATGAACCCTCTCAAGATTATGACATGACATAGATCATTTCAGTAGTTGACATATATAGATTAATCTAGAGCCACTATGTTTTGTGGTTTTTAGGATGAGCGGATGGGGATCAGGAGGGGAGGCAGATGGTAACAGAGGGGCTGAGAGGTGTGTGATAAAAAAAAAGAGGTGTGTGACAGAATTATTTCCTCAAGCACCACCTGCTATCCAAGAGGTGGGATGACAAGCTTTTTGACCAAAATTTTGAGTACATGATGTCTTAGTTTTTTCAGGGATGTTTCCTTGTTGAAGGCGTTATTTAGGTTTGTAGAGTTTGTTCTGTGGTAAAACCTATGGTAGTTGGATCATGGCAATGGTAGGACGTACTTGTGCGTGTTTTTTTCCATCATGGAGACAAATGCTTTATGATGTCCTATCTAGCTGTTGAAGTGCCAATTATTTTAACGTTTTAAGATCAATAAAACTTTATCTATTAAATAATTCGTGTATCAAGGTGAAAATACTATCATCGTATGATTGCAAATTATTTACTTGAAAGATGTAATTATTTGGCCACATTTTTCTTGTCTTTTTTAGTTCCAATTCAGAGTTAAGTAGTTTAAAGCTCTTGATTATATATGAGCCACAAGTTTGTTTGTTTTTTACTTCAAAGGTGGTAAATTCGATTGAACCGTACGTCTCGCTCATGTATGTGAATATGCGTTCAAATACACAGTGAGTTGGCAGAGCGAGCTGAGGATATGATCAGTGTTGAAATATGAGCAGGTATATCAGAAGGCCGTGGCATCACTACTACTGTACTTGCATGCAACCGGTTCAGGTTGAGGAGATTAATATTGATTACCACGCTGCCGGGGTCACGCGCGAACTCCTGGCAGGACAGGTTGTTGAACCGTTGTGGGGGCCGTCCGTCGTCGGAGAAACATGGGCAGGGGCACAGATGTTGCTGCTACGGCCTGCATTCTCTCCCTCTCTACCGGGTCTAAAAAATATGAGCAGAAGAGAATATTGGTATAATCACAATCGTTGCATCCATTACCTGTATATATAGACAACAACTAAAAGGCATAACACGTTGCCACCAAGGGCGCTAAAAAGAATAAGTGCATTATCTAAAACAAAGCTATACGATAACGGACATACGAGTGGTGACCAACTACTCCAGCACTGTACTTAAGGATAGCACTGTGGTATTGATGACATTTGATAAGATTGAACGAGTGATCAGAAGCCGTACATGTAGTGGGAAATTTTCGTGATCACATATACAGATTGCAACCTCATCTACCTCTGCTCCTTCAATATAGTATATTAATTCTTCCTCCACGTACACACATACATAGAGATAGAGAGGCAGAGTTCTACCTCCACAGTCCACACAAACACGAGAGAGAGAGAGAGAGAGAGAGAGAGAGAGAGAGAGAGAGAGGTATGGAGATCCTAATAACGCCCGTTAGACATCCGCTCATCGTGTTGCTCGGGCCGGTAGCCAGCAGAGCACAGCTGCTTCACCCTTCACGAGCTCGTCGTCCACACCGTGGTAATTGACTCCAAAAACCTATAAATCCCATCCTAGATATATAGAATTCAGAGCAAAATTAGGATGCGAATACCCTATCAATATATCCGTTCTCGTACGTGAAATAGTAATTTGAAGACATACAACTGTTTGAAATTATTCAAAATTAATCGTCAACAAACAAAATCAAAGTTGCTTTCTTTTGTGGATTCTGTCTCGCTTATTTGTAACCAACACAATAATCATATGAATGTTTTCTTAGCCCGGTCAGGTAATTTACATAAAAATTTATCACTTGGGCGGCTGTGGTGGCTTGGGGCTCCGGCCGGGATCTGTTCAGAGAGCTCTAGAGAATTTTTAATTTTGTAGCGCATCCTGTAAGGATTAATTAACCTGAATGATCTAAAAGGAACCCATTTGTAACGATGACCCTTAGCTTTTTGTGAAGTAATTTACACATTATTTTTTTATGGCACAATGGTCATCTTCATTTCTACTACCCTATGATCATTGACATGATGATGTAATAATCAATAATGGCTGTATGCATCCGACGATGCAAAAGGTCGGATTTTTATCTCTTTTCTAAAAAAAATGGTTGGCCAGGCTACCAAGAGCCAACATGCACGTTGCGGCGACCGGACCAGAGGGAGCTGAAAAATAGGATCAGGGAGCAGCTTCGATGCACCAAGCAGCTTCCATCCCCGTATGATACGGCATGGGTTGCCATGGTGCCGGAACATGGTGGTCCTAGGACACCACGCTTCCCACAGTACGTGGAGTGGATCATGGAGAACCAGCATGATAATGGTTCCTGGGGCCTGGGCCACTTCCATCTTCCTTTGCTCGGCAAGGACGCCATCTCTTCCACATTAGCGTGCATTCTAGCCCTCAAGACATGGAACGTCGGCGATGAGCACATCAGAAAAGGTATCGGTGTCGTCACTTTTATGACTCACCATACTTTCTGTGTGGTTCACATTCTCATTTGTCAATCTATTGTTGCCTTTGTTCCAGCTGGAGGGGTAACTAGCAGGTAGCTTGAACATTGCTATTGTACTTTTATATTCACTTTAAAGAACGGTAGATCTGGATCCTGCCAAACATTTGGGGAAAAAAGTATTCACACACCTGTCGTAGTTGCTGCACTGACTTGCGTAATTTGTATTTCAGGGCTCTGTTTTATTGGAGATAATTTGGCCTTCATGATGGATGAAAATTGCGACAAGCCTGTAGGCTTCAATGTCATCTTCCCCGGGATGATCAGAATGTGCATTGAAATGGGGATGGAATTTCCACTGAGGCAAGTTGATGTTGAAAAGATCTTACAGCTCCAGGAAATGGAGTTACAACGGTAGGTTAGTGAAAAACATTTTAAATAAATGCATGACATTTTGACCATATACCTTGAATTGTTAATTGTCACAGAGTCTACATTTTTTTAGATAATGGAAAATATATTATCTGGCCTTGACCAAAGCGGCTACAGCCAAAAAAACTAACATAAAAATTACATCCCATCAAGGGGCTCTAGTAGTCCTACAAGACCAACAAGGTCGCTATAACACGTTTGTCAGACCTTACAAAGAACTGAAAACGTTGGACACCGACCACCATTGATGCTTCTTTCAAGGCAACAGCACGAAGACCTGGTGCAGATACAGCCTGCCAACCAACATTCCAACTGTTACGCCATCCAATGCCTCCTCCGCCCTGAGCTGAATACTGGTTAAGAAAAATAGATAATTAATTATCCAGTAGGATCGCTAAGAAAATATAAATAGAATACACGTTCGAAATGAAACAAAGCATTATTGCACCCCTTAAAATTTTGGTTGCCCTAATGCCCTCCAATCATAATACACTTGCTCTAGTTTAATCACCTAGGGAATAAAGGCCCATTTCTGAGCTAAGTTAAGTGTAACACCCAAAAATACTCAAATTTAAAATTTTTAGCATTTAATTAATTATTTAATGCTATCACCTAATTTATAAAGGCTAAATAATAATTTTCTAAATTTAAAATCAAATATAAGTGATAGAAACATTTATTGTTGCATTCATGCTGCTACATTTATTTTTGTATTGCTTGTGATTCAAACAAGAATTTAAATATATTTAAATTCGAATTTGAATCACTTTGTTTGGAGCTCTAGAAAAGTTGTTAGGCCCTTGGTTCGGTTTTGCTCCCTGAACTTTTCTCAAGTCCAGCTTTGCTCCCCCAACTCTTTTCCCGGTCCGGCCCAGCTCCTCTCTCTCTCTTTTTCTTTCTAGCGGCCCACTCCCTCTCCCCTCTCCCCTCGCGCGCTGCGGCCCAGGCCGGCCCACTCCCGCGCCCCCTTTCCCCTCCTCTCTCCCCCACTGCCGCGTGGACCCACCCGTCAGACTGCTGACGCCACGACGACGTCACCTTTCCTTCTTCCTCCCTCCTCCCCCTTTCCTTCCCGACGCCGGTGATGGCGCCGATGATCTCGCCAGCGCGGTCCCGCCTTCCCTACTCCCCCTGCTCTACTTAATTGGGCCCTAACGCCGCTCCGCTCCCATCTCGCCCCTCCCCAACCACACCAGCAACGCCGCCGCCCCTCCACCAGTTTCGCCCGAGCCGCGCTCCGCCGCTCGCCGCCGACCCGACGCTCCGGTGTAGCTCCGCCCCGCCCGTGCCTTGGAGGAGCTTCATCGAGCCCCGAGGAGTGCGTCGAGCTACTCCAAGCCCGGCAGCAGCACCTGCAGCTCTCCTTCCCCGGGCCGCGCCGCCGCCGAGCGTCCAACTCCGACGAACTCCATCGCCGGACCTCCTCCGGCCAATTCCTCGCGACAGGAGCATCGCCAGGAGGTAACAAAGCTCCTTCCCCCTTCAATTTGAGCTCCCGAGCACCATAGCACCCATCCCCTCGATCGCCGACGATGGCCGTCCGCCGGTCGCCGTCGTCCACCCCTGTCCACTGCACGAAGATCTCCTAGAACCACCTAGTCGCGCTCACCACCTCACCAGGATGCTCCAGAGCCCGTAAACAGACCCAAAACCGAGCCAGAACCCCTTCCCCGCGGCTCACCGGAGTTCAACTCCGCCGCGCACCGTCGTCCGGCCACCTCGCCGGCCAACCCACGTCACGAACCCCCCTAGGTCGACTCGCCTTAACGTCCTGAAGCTGTAGGACTAGATCGTGTCGTAATCCGAGCTTCCTAGCGCGAGAAATCCGCAACTCCGGCGAACTTCGCCGTCGGACCGAGCGGCGCCGCCGCGTCGTCGTCTTCCCCGGCGAGCCCCTCGCTGTGGGCCGTCCGATCTCGATCCGACGGTCGCGATGCGCGTCAACTCCCTGGATACCGGTCAGCGCGGGCATTTTTGTTAAAGAGCCCCTGAGTTTTATCAAAATTAATCCGCGGTCCATTTTTTTTAATTCAAAAATAATTACAAATAGGTCCTGTTTTATCCGTTTTAGCCCCTGGAAATTTTAAAACTTTGCCAGCAAGCCCCCGAACCTTAGAAACGCTATAACTTTCACGTTTTAGCTCCGATTTGCGTGATTTTCGCGCTTATGTGTTCGTAGCGAAGCGTAGAATATTTCTAGCTACTGTTTTTGTACTATTTTTACTGTTGGTGTACTGTTTCTTTTAGAATTAATTGCTTGCATGTAATGATTGCTTTGGAATGCGTGCGTGATGATCGTGTCCAGTCGGCGAGCCCGTAGCTTTGGACTTCGAGTACGTTGAGGACGTGCCGGAGCAGGATTTGCAGCAGCAGCCGTACTCCGAGGAAGGCAAGTTATAGCACGGACAATCCTTGCTACCTACTCACTCTTTTAATACACTGTTCATTACATACGCATGTGTCTAATATTGTTTACCATTAAGGTTATTCCTAGCATTTATTTTCCCTGTCCTTGTATTCCTATGGGTTTTTGCATATGGGTAGCATTTTGCTAGGCGCAACTACTGTCACCTTTACTTAACCGTTAATATTGACTTAATGGTCCACTTCAACTCTAACGATTAAAACTTGCTTTTTAGTAACATGGTTAAGGGGGCTAAAGCATGTGCTGTGTGCTTTGCTCTAGTGTCTCCCTCTAAGGACCGGTTCTTAAAGCGGCAACCCAGGAGCCTGTCGCCACCGCCGGAACTATAATGGCTCTGGTCTTGGTCAAGTAGCTTGTACGTCTCTAGCTTGGCAGTAGTTACCGAGGGGCCAACGGCGTTGTGGGAGGTACGGTGCTGGGTGTTCTCCGATTCCACCGAGGACGGTAGCCCCGTCGGCTAGGTCACGTTAGACCCAGTCCCGGGTAGGAGTCTCAGCGATTGAGAACTCTGCACGTTGCGCAGTATGGGTGCGATACCCGCGCTCCGGACGCCATCGACCCCCTCACGGTGTGACTCCGTGGGCGTACGTCGATCTCGGTGCCTAAGTTTTTACCGCCGTATAGTACTCCAGCGGCTACTGACTTGTTAGGGTGTCTTGTGAAAGCCTCGTAGCGTCCCTATGCAGTCACACCTTGGAAGTGTTGATGTGCGTGGTTGGGTGCAAAGTTCTTTTGAACTTTTACGCGACTGGTGGGTAAAGGGCGAAACCTCTGCAGAGTGTACGATCTATCATGATAGCCTTGCTCAGGGTCACGAGCGGCCTGGATCCTTTTTGATTAGAATATGACATTTATTCCTGTTTAATGTCACTTACACTATTAATTGGGTTACAACCGGGTATTCATTCACATGTAGTAACTTGGGCAATGATAAAACGTACCAACTAAAAATGCTAATGCAGTTAAGCCGAGTCTAGCCTTTTTGAGCCTTCATAACCCGTGCTATACTTGCTAAGTAATTCCCATTACTTACACTTGCTGTTATTACTATTTTTGGGCAAAATCCCGGACGGGTAACAGATTGGAGTCAGGCTGATTATGCTGTGGAGTTTCCAGAGGATTTGCCGTACTTCTGAGTTCGCGTTCTCCCAGTCAGAGTCCCTGTGGGATTGCGGCTACGCTAGAGAGATGTATTAGTCTTCCGCTGTCCATGATTTTATTTCTGAAGCACTCTGATGTAAACGCTACGATATGATGAGAATAAAGCATTGTACTCTGATTTTTACCATATTTGTTCGCTATATGTGTCTGTGGACTTCCTGGGCACACATATGGCCACATTCGGGTTTTGCGTAAATCCGGGTGTGACAGATTGGTATCAGAGCCGTGCTGACTGTAGGAACGCAGCCTAGATAGTACGGTTGACAAATTACTAGGAGACCCCCATGTTTTAAAAAAAAAATTTTAAAATCTAACGGTCGAGTCTTGTGTGAGTTTATGCCTTTACCTGCTTGTACTTATTGTTATTATGCATATGTTTGATTTGGTTCTTTGTAATGATTGTGATGGGCGTAGACACCTGTCTGCAACCATCTAGATGTTGGAATAAGGCTTAAGGACTTTATTGTTTAGATAGCAGGGGTATATATATATTTTCTCGTACTAATCATCTGACATCTGACCCTTGTGATTATAGATGGCTCACCCCGGGGGCAATGCGGGCGGACAGCCTCCGCACCAGAACCCGCCCCCGAACCTGAATCCGAATCATCACATCCCCACCATTGAGCAGCTGATGTATGCTCAAGTTCAGATGATGCAGCAGATGGCCGAGACCATGAGGCTGATCCAGCAGAACCAGCATCACCCCCAGGCAGCTGCACCGCCCAGAGACAAGAGGGGCGAGTTTCTGAAGGGACGCCCGCCGACCTTCAGCAAGGCCAGCGACCCCCTTGAGGCAGATGACTGGCTCAAGGCAGTGGAGAGACAGTTGGACATCGCCCAGTGCGATGACAGAGAGAAGGTGCTGTACGCCGGAGGGCAGCTTCAGGGGCCGACATTGGATTGGTGGGATTCGTACCAGTCCTCACGCCCGGCCGGTACTCAGATCACTTGGCAGCAGTTCTGCAGCAGCTTTCGTGCACACCACGTGCCGGAGGCTTTGATGGTTCTGAAGAAGAAGGAGTTCCTGGCTCTGAAGCAGGAAGGGATGAGTGTCACGGCTTATCGTGACAAGTTCGTCGCGTTGGCCCTTTATGCTCCAGAAGACGTGGCCACCGACCAGAAGAAGCAGGCCAGGTTCCGTGACGGTTTGCAGGAGGCTCTCCAGTACCAGCTCATGTGCACCAAATTCCCGACCTTTCACGAGCTGGTGGACGGCGCTCTGATGTTAGAGCACAAGCGCCGTGAGATGGAGGACAAGAAGAGGAAGCTCCAGGGGCAGCAGGTGGGCAGTAGCAGTCGTCCACGCTTCGCACCTCCACAGAGTCAACAGGTGGGAGGCCAGCAGCGCTTCCAGGGCCAGTCCGGTTTGCTCAGTCGTGGCCAGTACCAGCAGCAGCGTCCTCAGGGTCAGCCACAGATGGGTCCAGCTCAGCGCAGCCAGGTGCAGCCCAGTCCAGTTCAGCGCATCAGCCCAGTCAACACTACACCGGTGGGTCCGAGGGTGTGCTACCACTGTGGCGAGCAGGGACACTTCGCCAATGTCTGCCCCAAGAAGATCCAGAACGCCGCCGGACAGAACCAGCAGGGCAGCACTCAGAGAGTTGGGCAGCCGCAGGGTCAGCAGCAGGGAGGTCGTGCTCCGCAGACTCCGGTTCGGGGCAAGCTCAACCACACCGGTGCAGAGACAGCAGAGACAGCCACTGATGTTGTCGTGGGTACGTTCCTCATCAATTCGACCCCCGCCACTGTTTTATTTGATTCCGGAGCTTCGCATGCTTTCATCTCTGCTGCTTTTGTAAAGAAGAATTTATTAGCTCTGAAACCCATGATGAACACTATGTTAGTAAGCTCACCAGGAGGTGAACAGCGGGCTACTCTACGATGCCCCCATGTTCCCATCATAATAAGGGGGGTAGAGTTCAAGGCAGGTCCGATAGTACTGGAGACCCTTGGATTTGATATGATCCTGGGTATGAGCTGGATGACCAGATATGATGCAGTGATCAGGTGTGCTACGAGGACCATTCAGCTGGCAGCAGAGTCCGGTGACAAGGTGGAGTACCAGGCCGCTAGTTCCTCAGAGCAAGGCCAAATCAATCAAGCTGAAGGGACGACGACTGAAGATATCAGGGTGGTGAGCCAGTTCCCGGATGTGTTCCCAGACGAGTTGCCAGGTATGCCTCCAGAACGAGATGTTGAATTCGTTATTGAACTAAAACCTGGCACTGCACCTATAGCCAAGAGGCCGTATAGGATGGGAGCGAAGGAGCTGGAGCAGCTCAAGAAGGAGTTGGATGAATTGTTGGCCAAGGGGTACATTCGTCCGAGTGCTTCGCCGTGGGGAGCACCCGTATTGTTCGTCGACAAGAAGGATGGTACTCAGAGGTTGTGTGTGGACTATCGAGCCCTCAATGAAGTGACCATCAAGAACAAGTACCCGCTGCCGAGGATTGATGATCTGTTCGATCAGTTGAGGGGAGCTTGTGTGTTCTCCAAGATAGATCTTCGTTCGGGCTATTATCAGATGAGGATCCGCCCGTCAGACATACCCAAGACCGCTTTCACTACTCGATACGGGTTGTATGAGTTCTTGGTCATGTCTTTTGGATTGACCAACGCTCCTGCATACTTCATGTACCTGATGAACAGCGTGTTCATGGACTATCTGGACAAGTTCGTGGTGGTATTTATTGATGACATTCTGATCTTCTCCAAGACTGAAGAGGAACATGAAGAACATCTGAGATTGGTGCTACAGAGACTTCGGGAGCATCAGTTGTATGCCAAGCTGAGCAAGTGTGAGTTCTGGCTGAAGGAAGTAGCATTTCTGGGACATGTGTTGTCCAATGGAGGAGTGGCAGTTGATCCGAAGAAAGTCAGCGATGTGTTGAGCTGGAATCCGCCACGAGATGTGAGCGAGATCAGGAGTTTCCTTGGGATGGCCGGTTATTACAGACGGTTCATTGAAGGATTCTCCAAGATTGCTAAGCCGTTGACTGCTTTGCTGGAGAAGAATGCCCCGTTCGTGTGGACAGAGGCTTGCCAGGTCAGCTTCGAAGAGTTGAAGAAGAGGTTGACTACAGCCCCAGTGCTAGTATTGCCAGATTTGGCTAAGAGCTTCTCCATCTACTGCGATGCATCCCGTCTAGGACTGGGTTGCGTCCTTATGCAGGAGGGCAGAGTCGTGTCTTATGCGTCCCGGCAGCTGAGGAAGCATGAGCAGAACTATCCGACGCACGACTTGGAGTTGGCAGCTGTGGTTCATGCTCTGAAGATCTGGAAACACTACTTGATTGGGCACAAATGTGACATCTACACTGATCATAAGAGCCTCAAGTATGTCTTCACTCAGTCAGATCTGAACATGAGACAACGCAGATGGTTAGAGCTGATCAAGGATTATGATCTGGAGATTCATTATCACCCAGGGAAGGCCAACTTGGTGGCAGATGCTCTGAGCAGGAGGAGTTATGTGAACAGGATCACTGGACACTGTTTGCTTGAGGAGCTCAGCCGAGAGTTTGAGAGGATGAGTCTGGGATTTGTCTCCAGCATCACAGAGATGGAAGTGGAGCCCACACTCGAGTAGGAGATCCGGAGAGGTCAGCTGCAGGATGAGAAGATCAGAGAGATTGTGGGGAATGTTGCATTGGGAAAGGCTCCTGGATTCCGAGTTGATGATCAGGGAACTTTATGGCATGGGAAGAGGATATGTGTGCCAGACATAGCGCAGATCAGAGAGATGATTCTGAGAGAGGCACATGACTCAGCTTATTCGATCTACCCAGGCAGCACTAAGATGTACCAGGACATCAGGGAGAGATTCTGGTGGTACGGATTGAAGCGTGATGTGGCGACTCACGTGGCATTGTGCGATACATGTCAGCGAGTCAAGGCAGAGCATCAGAGGCCAGCTGGATTGCTTCAGCCGTTGAAGGTCCCGGAGTGGAAATGGGAAGAAGTTGGCATGGACTTCATCACTGGACTGCCCCGCACACAGAGGGGATTTGACTCCATTTGGGTGATTGTTGATCGTCTGACCAAGGTGGCCCACTTTCTGCCAGTGAAGACCACCTACACAGGCGCCAGACTAGCAGAGTTGTACATGGAGCGGATTGTGTGCTTACACGGGGTGCCGAAGAAGATTGTGTCAGATCGTGGTACTCAGTTCACCTCACACTTCTGGCGGAAGTTACATGAGTCCATGGACACGAAGCTGCACTTCAGCTCAGCCTATCACCCACAGACAGATGGTCAGACAGAGCGGACCAATCAGATACTGGAGGATATGTTGAGGGCTTGTGCATTACAGTATGGTGTCAGCTGGGATAAGAGTTTGCCGTATGCAGAGTTCTCCTACAATAACAGCTACCAGAAGAGTCTGCAGATGGCACCGTTCGAGGCATTGTATGGCAGGAAGTGCCGGACCCCATTGTTCTGGAATCAGACTGGAGAGAGTCAGGTCTTTGGTCCGGAGATACTTAGAGATGCAGAGCGGCAGGTGCAGGTGATCAGAGAGAACCTGAAGGTGGCCCAGTCCAGACAGAAGAGTTATGCCGATGTCAGACGGAGGGACCTCAGCTTCAGAGTTGGTGATTTTGTGTACCTGAAGGTGTCACCCATGAGAGGTGTAAAGCGGTTCAATGTCAAGGGCAAGTTGGCACCTCGTTACATCGGACCGTTAAGGATACAGGAACGGATGGGCGAAGTGGCATATCGGCTAGATCTGCCTGAGAGACTAGCCGGAGTACACGATGTGTTCCATGTGTCCCAGTTGAAGAAGTGCTTGCGGGTGCCAGAAGAGCAGATCCCGATTGAGGAGTTGAATGTTCAGGAGGACCTCACATACGAGGAGTATCCGATCAGAATCCTGGAGGTGTCAGAGAGAGTGCTGAGGAACAAGACCATTCGGATGTGCAAGGTGCAGTGGACTCGGCATTCAGAAGCTGAAGCAACATGGGAGCGGGAAGAAGATCTCAAGTCCGAGTACCCACAGCTCTTCGCTTCTACATCCGAATCTCGAGGAGGAGATTCACCTTAAGGGGGGTAGGTTAGTAACACCCAAAAATACTCAAATTTAAAATTTTTGGCATTTAATTAATTATTTAATGCTATCACCTAATTTATAAAGGCTAAATAATAATTTTCTAAATTTAAAATCAAATATAAGTGATAGAAACATTTATTGTTGCATTCATGCTGCTGCATTTATTTTTGTATTGCTTGTGATTCAAACAAGAATTTAAATATATTTAAATTCGAATTTGAATCACTTTGTTTGGAGCTCTAGAAAAGTTGTTAGGCCCTTGGCTCGGTTTTGCTCCCTGAACTTTTCTCAAGTCCAGCTTTGCTCCCCCAACTCTTTTCCCGGTCCGGCCCAGCTCCTCTCTCTCTTTTTCTTTCTAGCGGCCCACTCCCTCTCCCCTCTCCCCTCGCGCGCTGCGGCCCAGGCCGGCCCACTCCCGCGCCCCCTTTCCCCTCCTCTCTCCCCCACTGCCGTGTGGACCCCACCCGTCAGACTGCTGACGCCACGACGACGTCACCTTTCCTTCTTCCTCCCTCCTCCCCCTTTCCTTCCCGACGCCGGTGATGGCGCCGATGATCTCGCCAGCGCGGTCCCGCCTTCCCTACTCCCCCTGCTCTACTTAATTGGGCCCTAACGCCGCTCCGCTCCCATCTCGCCCCTCCCCAACCACACCAGCAACGCCGCCGCCCCTCCACCAGTTTCGCCCGAGCCGCGCTCCGCCGCTCGCCGCCGACCCGACGCTCCGGTGTAGCTCCGCCCCGCCCGTGCCTTGGAGGAGCTTCATCGAGCCCCGAGGAGTGCGTCGAGCTACTCCAAGCCCGGCAGCAGCACCTGCAGCTCTCCTTCCCCGGGCCGCGCCGCCGCCGAGCGTCCAACTCCGACGAACTCCATCGCCGGACCTCCTCCGGCCAATTCCTCGCGACAGGAGCATCGCCAGGAGGTAACAAAGCTCCTTCCCCCTTCAATTTGAGCTCCCGAGCACCATAGCACCCATCCCCTCGATCGCCGACGATGGCCGTCCGCCGGTCGCCGTCGTCCACCCCTGTCCACTGCACGAAGCTCTCCTAGAACCACCTAGTCGCGCTCACCACCTCACCAGGATGCTCCAGAGCCCGAAAACAGACCCAAAACCGAGCCAGAACCCCTTCCCCGCGGCTCACCGGAGTTCAACTCCGCCACGCACCGCCGTCCGGCCACCTCGCCGGCCAACCCACGTCACGAACCCCCCTAGGTCAACTCGCCTTAACGTCCTGAAGCTGTAGGACTAGATCGCGTCGTAATCCGAGCTTCCTAGCGCGAGAAATCCGCAACTCCGGCGAACTTCGCCGTCGGACCGAGCGGCGCCGCCGCGTCGTCGTCTTCCCCGGCGAGCCCCTCGCTGTGGGCCGTCCGATCTCGATCCGACGGTCGCGATGCGGGTCAACTCCCGGGATACCGGTCAGCGCGGGCATTTTTGTTAAAGAGCCCCTGAGTTTTATCAAAATTAACCCGCGGTCCATTTTTTTTAATTCAAAAATAATTACAAATAGGTCCTGTTTTATCCGTTTTAGCCCCTGGAAATTTTAAAACTTTGCCAGCAAGCCCCCGAACCTTAGAAACGCTATAACTTTCACGTTTTAGCTCCGATTTGCGTGATTTTCGCGCTCATGTGTTCGTAGCGAAGCGTAGAATATTTCTAGCTCCTGTTTTTGTACTGTTTTTACTGTTGGTCTACTGTTTCTTTTAGAATTAATTGCTTGCATGTAATGATTGCTTTGGAATGCGTGCGTGATGATCGTGTCCAGTCGGCGAGCCCGTAGCTTTGGACTTCGAGTACGTTGAGGACGTGCCGGAGCAGGATTTGCAGCAGCAGCCGTACTCCGAGGAAGGCAAGTTATAGCACGGACAATCCTTGCTACCTACTCACTCTTTTAATACACTGTTCATTACATACGCATGTGTCTAATATTGTTTACCATTAAGGTTATTCCTAGCATTTATTTTCCCTGTCCTTGTATTCCTATGGGTTTTTGCATATGGGTAGCATTTTGCTAGGCGCAACTACTGTCACCTTTACTTAACCGTTAATATTGACTTAATGGTCCACTTCAACTCTAACGATTAAAACTTGCTTTTTAGTAACATGGTTAAGGGGGCTAAAGCATGTGCTGTGTGCTTTGCTCTAGTGTCTCCCTCTAAGGACCGGTTCTTAAAGCGGCAACCCAGGAGCCTGTCGCCACCGCCGGAACTATAATGGCTCTGGTCTTGGTCAAGTAGCTTGTACGTCTCTAGCTTGGCAGTAGTTACCGAGGGGCCAACGGCGTTGTGGGAGGTACGGTGCTGGGTGTTCTCCGATTCCACCGAGGACGGTAGCCCCGTCGGCTAGGTCACGTTAGACCCAGTCCCGGGTAGGAGTCTCAGCGATTGAGAACTCTGCACGTTGCGCAGTATGGGTGCGATACCCGCGCTCCGGACGCCATCGACCCCCTCACGGTGTGACTCCGTGGGCGTACGTCGATCTCGGTGCCTAAGTTTTCACCGCCGTATAGTACTCCAGCGGCTACTGACTTGTTAGGGTGTCTTGTGAAAGCCTCGTAGCGTCCCTATGCAGTCACACCTTGGAAGTGTTGATGTGCGTGGTTGGGTGCAAAGTTCTTTTGAACTTTTACGCGACTGGTGGGTAAAGGGCGAAACCTCTGCAGAGTGTACGATCTATCATGATAGCCTTGCTCAGGGTCACGAGCGGCCTGGATCCTTTTTGATTAGAATATGACATTTATTCCTGTTTAATGTCACTTACACTATTAATTGGGTTACAACCGGGTATTCATTCACATGTAGTAACTTGGGCAATGATAAAACGTACCAACTAAAAATGCTAATGCAGTTAAGCCGAGTCTAGCCTTTTTGAGCCTTCATAACCCGTGCTATACTTGCTAAGTAATTCCCATTACTTACACTTGCTGTTATTACTATTTTTGGGCAAAATCCCGGACGGGTAACAGATTGGAGTCAGGCTGATTATGCTGTGGAGTTTCCAGAGGATTTGCCGTACTTCTGAGTTCGCGTTCTCCCAGTCAGAGTCCCTGTGGGATTGCGGCTACGCTAGAGAGATGTATTAGTCTTCCGCTGTCCATGATTTTATTTCTGAAGCACTCTGATGTAAACGCTACGATATGATGAGAATAAAGCATTGTACTCTGATTTTTACCATATTTGTTCGCTATATGTGTCTGTGGACTTCCTGGGCACACATATGGCCACATTCGGGTTTTGCGTAAATCCGGGTGTGACATTAAGTAAGATCAAACAGGTTGCAAAGAACTGAATCAGTATGCGCATAGACCAACCATCAATTTAAATGATCCAAAAGGATGCATACGACAATTGAGGCCTAATTTAAAAGAAAAGAATTAAGATGTTCTCCAAAGTCATGTCAATAGACGGAGGTCAGGGACTCAGGGGTGTTATTTGACAAGTACAAAACTTAGATAAAAAGAGAGAGACACACACACATAAACACCCATGCCCTGGGGGGCGGGGCGGGGGGGGGGGGGGGGGGGGGGTTGAAAAATGATATTAAAGGAGGACCCAAGAATATATAAACTAGATGCGATAGAAATAAAAATATTATATCTACAATAACACTCCCTCTGTCCCATGAATTGTACAAAAGAATGCAAATCTACTAGTAACTACCTGTCACGTTCCTTAAAATAGATAATTATCTGCATGTAGTAATAACCTACATGCCTAAAGTAGTGGGATTGAGACGGTTACTAATGGTGGCATAGTCATTTACCAGCGGCACTAGTCTGTTTGAAAAAAACAAGATTTGCATTTCCCATGGGATGGAGAGAGTAGATGAGAAAACTCTATACTAGATATCACAAAAATTTTAAGAATAAGAGCTAGAATTGCATATATTAAAACGATCATAACAATTCAAGACATACACAAGCATGCCCATGCATTTGAAATTCAATGCTACCTCCGTGCTAGTTTCGCATAACAAAGCTATATATTTAGCGGCTACATACGTTACAGGATACACCTATTGAACGTACCTGAACCATATAATTAGAGTTCATGTACGAAAGATAATATGTTAGTAGTACATGACTATAGCATACATGTCTAGTATCATCATATGAACCATATATAGACGCAACACGGGATGATTGGGTATTGGTGGAAGCCTTCGGGCTTGAAACCTATTTGTGTCGGACATTCCAGGAAGAGAAAATAATCAAGATGGAAATAAAAGAAGCCATGGAACAAGCACATAGTTTTGTCGTAAGTCAAACTTTCTTAAATTTAAACAAATTTATATAGAAAAGTATCAAAATTAATGACACAAAATAGGAATATTACGAAATATATATTTCATGATGAATCTGATAATACTTAAATGGTACTATAAGTTTTGATATCTTTTTATAGAAACTTGGTGAAATCTAAAAAAATAACTTCGGATAAAAACAAGAAAGACATTTTTTTGGGTGGAGAGAGATTATATGTTTTTGCCTTGTATGTAAGTGCATATATTCCTACTTATTTTACTATAATACGAGAGTTGCTTTGGACCATGTTCGCCAAAATTGTGTTTTAGAGGCATGGCAACCTCTAAAATGTGAATTATTTATGACTGGAGTAATTCAAATGACATTCTGCTCAGATATATGTTCCCTAGGAAAAGTATATACCCCTGATGAACCCTGCAAACAAAGAGATAAATACACTGTAAGACAAAAAAAATCCCCGTCTATACCTTATAAAAATGACTATAATATCATGGGTCACATGCAAACAAGTTTTCTGTTACATCTGTCTCACCAAATGTTCCAAACTTATTGGCTTTATAATATATTATTAATGATTTAGCTGGGCTCCTGGACGAAATGCTTACAAAGCATACGTGGCAGAAGGATTAGGGGACATACTGAATTGGGATGATATTCTACAGTACCAAAGAAAGAACGGATCAATATTCAACTCACCTTCAGCAACCTCTGCTTTAGCAATACACAGGCGCGACCAATGCTCTCAAGTACTTGGACTTGCTTGCAAACAAGTTTCCCAACTCAGGTTTGCATCTTGAGACACCACCGTGTCCACAACAAAGCTTAATTTTAAGAGATATTAGTTTTTTAAACATTCTATATTTATGTATTATAAGTCTTGCTAGATTTGGGGATCGGTATCTATGTTCTCAGTCATTTGTTCATTTCAATATAGATACACTTTTTAATCTTAATTACATCATGATGGACGTTACTCACCAAATACTCAATGCGATGTTCCATCTCATTCATAGATCCCTTTTGCATTGCAACTTCCTTCTGTTCTATGTGAGATTAGTTCAAACCTTAGCTTGAGTTATGTGAACTATTGTTTTGAAGATCATGTATCACGACTTTATGACTATATATTCTAATAATTTCTCAATTTGAAACTTGCCTGCCATAATTCCTATTATTATAGATCTTCCGTCTGGAGTTTATTAATATTGGAAATTATGTCCTAGACTTCACCCATAGTTACTACAACAACATATATATGTACTCATTTTAACTTGCACCATAGTTCCAGCGAAATGAAATTTACTCTACCAAATAAGTATCACTACCAGAATGATCGACATCTGCACCGGGTGGGAAATGCTTTTAGCACCGGGTTTCCCACCCAGTGCAACTAATCCGAGGCTAAAGGGGTACCCCTTTAGCACCGGGTTGAATAACCGGTGCTAAAGGGTCCCTTTAGCACCGGGTGCAGCCACGACCCGGTGCTAAAGGGCCTGCCCCGCAGCGCCTTTAGCAGGGCCTTTAGCACCGGGTCGTGGCTGCACCCGGTGCTAAAGGGCCTGCCTTTAGCACCGGTTGCTGTCTGCAACCGGTGCTAAAGGCCCCGGATTTCTTTTTTTTTGCTTTTTTCAGTAGCCATGCATGCACGTCTATATACGTGTATATACGTATATATTCTAATACGTGTATTCTAATGCGGATTCGGCCGACTCTATATTCATATTAGCTGACATTTCATCAAAATAGAAGACATATATATTACAAAAGTAGATATTCATGCATGTCAACTCGAGTTATATATATTTAAACTGTATTTTCTACTTAATTAAGATTGACGACTAGCTTGTTGGACTGTCCGGCACGTCCTCCAGTACTAGCGAGTGGAATTCTCCTCGGGGATTGACGACTTCGTCCCAGATCCATCCGACGAGCTGTTCTGCAATTGCGTCGATTCTTTCTAGCTCTAGGGACTCTTCCTTCAGGTTGAACATCTATAATTTACAAATAATTGAAAGATATTTAATCCGCCTCATTGGAGACAATAATTGTGCACTTAATAATAATGGAAATGTGTTTATTATTACGTACCATAATATCGTGTTGTGTAAGCTTTTTATGTCCCCAATTCCACATGTAATCGCAAACATAGTATGCACATAAATTATTTCCCGGCCCCTGTTTGGCACACTGTCGACCAAAAGAAATTAAGTAAAATTTATATAATATATTAGCCGAGGCCTACATGTACAAATTACTTGCTTACCGGAAAGCCAATGTTCCATTTTAGTGTTTCATGTTGAATACCCGGGTGTTCTTGACGAAATTGAATCCAGGCCCTGTGAACAAAAAAATTGAGTTAAGTCATTGCGAGTGTAAGGGGTGAATTAAGTAGGGGAAAATATACGTCACCTTGTCATCATGTCCATGATGTTCTGTAGTTTTTCTTTTGGAGTGTGCAATGAATCAAAGACGTTCACGAAACCCCGGTCAGGACACGATATTATTAGGAACCAGTGGAATCTGTATACATGTATACATTATAATCAGAAATGAAATAGTACACAGACAGTATAAGAAGAAGCCTGTGTATGTACTCACTCGATGTTGTACGGGATTAGTATGGAGTCGCAGTAATTTTGTTTCTTAATATACTTGTATAGGTTTAAATATGTTTCCTCGGGATTCATCAATATCATTTCTTCACTTATCCTTCGAGGATCCACGAAACCAACGTCATATATCCCGGATCTCCGACATTTTTGAATCTCCATTCTGTATATGTTAAGCAATAAATAAAGCCCACGTCAGCATAGATTGGAATTATTGTTTTCAAACTGTGAATTATAAGCAACAACAAAGTACTTACAGTGTCCAACAGGTGATCAAATCCACGTCCATGGCGTCGCGGTGGTACAGCTCATATATATCCTTAAACCTCAGTCAGACCCAATCCTCGTCACCATTGTAGAAATCATGGTCCTTCACGCCTACTTTGATCATGCGCCGTTTATTCCTTCTTGATTCTTCCAAGTACCACTCATGGAATCGGCGCATCTTCATCTGTAGCTTTCTCTCCATTTCAGGAGGGACCATAGGCTCGCCAAGCTTAAACGGCCACTTCAACATTGTGTTTACAGGCACCTCTTCTTCCTCCAGGACTTGCGCTCTGGTTAGTCCAGTCTCGGCCATTACTCGTTGCACGTTAATCTCGTCCAGAGATGGCAATGGACCCAAGGGCCGCTGAGGTTGCTCGCGGAGCTGAGGAACCTTTTTGGATGGGCCCGCCTCCTTATCTGCAGCCTTCCGCTTCCGGCGAGATTTCAGTAATGAGCGGTCATAGTCTGTTACCATTACTTCCTTCTGTTGACCCTTGCTCAAATTACCGAGGAATGACTCGATGACGGTGGTATCAAGCTTCGGCTCCGGCTCAGGTTTTTTCCTCCACTCGGCAATTTGCCTCTTTGTGTCTGCTTTGACCGAGGCTTCGAGCTCCTCTAGAGTCTTCTCACCCGCTCTTTTCTCTGGTGCGGGCTTCTCTCTGGTTTTCCGCGCCTTCTTCGCTGGTGGAGTGGGGGCAGAGGCTTTAGTGCGGCGTCCCCTCTTCGACGGAGGGGGCGGAGACCTCCGCGGCAGAGGAGACGGAGACCTCTTCGGCGGAGGAGACGGGCTTGCATCAGGAGCTCCCGGAGAATCGTCATGATCCGGTGGATCTCTTGGAGACGGTGGAGGTGACAGAGGCTTGTTGGTAGCCGCAGGTGTACCGGGTATGACGACGTCTGCCTTGCTCCATAGAATGATGCAGTGAGAACACTGACCGAGTTTTGTTTCTCCGTCACCTCCGGGGATGTCAAGTTCCAAGTCTTCCCAGTTGGTGACGACTTGCTCCACCTCAACAGGTACGTAACCATGTGGAATGTCATTGCAGTGCCATTTTTGGCCTTCTTCCACATGTTTGGTCATACCGTATGCGACCTGATAAGTTAGTAGTCACAAAGAAAGTTAGTAAGTGAATGGTATTTACGGTGAAATGTATGCAGTACGAACTAAGGTCGCATACGTACCACCACAGCTAAGTTCTTCTGCCTGACGACAAGCTCGCACGCGGTCCGTTGAGTTATTTCATCCACGGTGTAACGGACCGCTTCGGCGGCCTGTGTGGAAGCGTGACTGCTTTGATATTGTTGTGGAGGGCTAATAAGGGCCGCATCTTGGAGAGGTGCATGCTCTGTGGAACCGGTCCCGCCTGCGGCTTGTTGGAGAGGTGCAGGCTCTATGGAACCGGTCCCGCCTGTGGCTTGTTGTATCTGTAGCCATGCTACCTTCATCCGTCGCTCCATCTCTGACTCCGTTTCTTGGAGCTTTGAGCCCTGGGCGGCAACCGTTTGCTCTAGGTCCCTCACCCTCTGCTCATATTTGGCCTTCTTCCTCGAACGGCTCCTATAGGTGGCGGCGTGCTCTTGGAAACCTTTCTTCCATGAGATGCTTGTGCCTACGCCGGGCGTCCGTCCAGGATGCTCCTTGTTCCCTAAGGTATAGGTTAGCTCATCTCTGTCTCTATCAGCAACAAATTCTCCTCTCTCAGATGCCCTGAGGATATCGAGGAGACGCTGAGCTAGTTCTCGCAAGTCCTCGAGAAAAACTAAGGAGCCGTCGATTGGGCTTAGGGTGCCTCCATGACCATAGTACCAATGCTTGGTCCTTGTGGGCCAGTCATGTGTCGCTGGAGTGATGCCTCTAGCATATAGATCTTCTTCCATCTTCTCCCATTTAGCGATGCTTGCCTTGTAACCTCCCGAACCCATCTTATGAGAGTACTTCTTATTTGCGGCGTTTCCAGCATTTCTAGCGCTAGCCGTTGCACCCTCTTCGGAGGTTTTGTACTCAAGGAATGCTTCCCACTCGTCATCAGTGATCTTCTTATACTTCTCAGGATCCGGGGCCTCTCCGGTTTTGAGAAAATGCGAGTACAACTTCTTCTTGAAATCCTGAAACAGAACTGCCATCTTCTTCATTGTCCAATCCCTCAGTTCTGCTTCATGAGTGCTAGGCCAGTCGAATATTGCCTTTAATTCCCTCCATAGCATCTCCTTCTCTGTATCGGGGAGCACGTACTCCTCAGTGGGGTCCGTGGACTTCCATTTTCTGATACTAATGGGCACATTGTCCCGTACAATTACCCCGCACTGAGATACAAATTTCTTGGCCACTTTTGGGGGCTCAACCGGCTCCCCGTCATCCTCCACTCGGGTGATGTGTAACTTGACATCCTTCAGCTTCTTCGTGGTCGATCGTTTTGATTTCTTAGCAGAGACGGCCTACACAAATTACATATATACGAGATGATATAGAGATGGTATACATAATTGACATGTACAGTACAAATTTATGTTATCTATATACACACCTGACTAGATGAGGGCTCGTTACCGGCCACTTCAATAGTGCTGCCCTGGACACGTTCGCCCTGGAAATTGGCGGCCCCTTCAACATTTTCGGCCCTTGCAACATTGTCGTCCTGGATATTGTCGTCCCTTCCAATGATCCCCAACACATCATCCATGGACATTGGTTGGGTTACAATATTGAAAAGTTGATTCGCAAAGAACGTGTCGTTGTCCTCTTGCATGGGTGGGACAAGGGTGTTGTTGTCCTCTTGCATGGCTGCACCCGGTGCTAAAGGGGGCGCATTAGCACCGGGTCTTGCCACGACCCGGTGCTAATGTGTCCGCCCTGACACACCTTCGCGCCGCCCCCGCTCCTAGCCGTTGGACCCGGTGCTGAAGCCCCATCAGCACTAGGTCCAAAAATGGCCGAGGCGGAGGAGGTGGGCGGATGTGAAGCATTCTGGTAGTGTATGTAGAGAACATTGGTTCAAGATTTTTTTTGTTTGGCCAAGATGAATTAATCTACTAATTAGTAAGTAGATTTTTTTAATAGCACGGCCGGTAATTTAGAAGCAAGCATTGGCAAAGGCGTGAATTTTCAAACAAATAATAGACCTAATGGCTCTTGATATTAATGTGATTAGAATATATCAAATTGATGGCTGCATGTTTCTCCTTTTTGGTGAAAATTGTCTAGCATTTATCTATTATTATAGCGCATCTGGTGATTACTAATGTAGAGGCTACAAAAGAATCCCCAATTAGTAATATTAAGATAAGATACCATTTGCTATTTTCAGTTCCAGTGACGTACCCGGCGAGTATATATTCCCAACTCTGCATGGTAGATATCATTGAAAATATGGGAATATCTTGTTATTTTTCTTGCGAAATAAACAACATACTGGACATGACATACAGGTAATAGCTCCGGTCACATCTGCTAGGTGCATGTCCTACTTTGCTCAATTATCCTTACAAGATTTAGTTTGCAGGTCTTGGCTCCAAAATGAGGAGGAGCTGATCGAGGATATGGAGACATGTGCAATGGCATTCCGCTTACTGCGTATGCATGGATTTGATATCTCCTCTGGTAGTTCTCAAACTTGGAGCTTCGTTACATTATGTAGTTATTGTCTGATCTTTGATGTCAACTATTTCCATGCTTCAATTGGTGTAGATTCATTGTCTCACATTTCTGAAGGATCCAGATTCCAGGATTCAGTTCAGGGATATATAAATGATACTAAGACTTTGTTGGAACTGTACAAAGCCTCACAGATAAGAATCTTGAAAGATGAGCCGACGTTAGAGAACATTGCTTCATGGTCCCGTAAACTACTGTTGGGACAGCTACGTTCCAAGAGAGTATCAAGACCAGTAATCCCTCAAGAGGTCATCACAGTAATACAAATTACTAGTTGAATCTCCCATTTGAACATAGATCTTAGCAAAACACTACTTCTCGTTTCAGGTTGAGTATACTATTAAATTTCCCTACTACTCTGCCACCGTGGAACCACAAGAACACAGAAGGAGTATTGAACATTTCAACACCATCAGTATTCAGATGAAAAAATCAGCATACCTGTGAGTTCCTTTAGTAAAAGTTGTGTATTTTGTATTAAAACAACTGCTGAACAACGAATATGTACCAGGGCTTTTTCGGCGACAGAAGATATTCTGGCATTGGCCACTGAGAAGTTCCATTCCGCGCAGTCTGTTTACCAGCAAGGACTTCAGCGAATTAACAGGTATAGGTACCTGTACGTCCTACAAGATTGTTGTAAATTATGACCAAATAAGACAGACGTACTCTTTTTATGTTCTATCTCGTAACAAACTTGTCGGGAACAGATGGGTGGAAGAGGTTGGACTCCATCAGCTAAAATTCGCAAGAGTTATGCCATCCGATTTTTTTATCTTTATGGCGGCCACAGTATTTCATCCAGAGTCATACGATGCTAGCATTGCTTGGAGCCAAAATTCCATTCTGTTAACAGCAGTTGACGACTTCTTTGATGGTGGAGGATCAATAGATGAACTTAGAAATCTCGTCACACTAATAGAAGAGTACGACACTGTTCTTCAAGGCCTTAGTTTCACTAACAGTAGAAACATCAGCAGGACCAATGTCTCATCTGTTGTTGCAGATGGGATGCACACACAAGGATCGGGTTCTGCTCTAAGAATGTGGAGATTTTGTTCTACGCTATTTACAACACGAACAACCAGATTGCAGCAAAGGCTGAGTTGGTTCAGAGCCGCAAAGTCATCGGCCATATTGCTGAAACTGTAAGGCTGGTTCCAGTTTTTAGACACAACAGTAGTTTTTTCCTACTTTCAGAAGAGTGCATTTGTTTTTCAATGAGTTCTAGGTTTGCAAATAACTTCCTGCTACCACAATTCCTGGATGCAGTGGGTTGACTGGGTGAGGGCCGCCATGGCCGAGGCAGAGTGGACAAGCAAAAGTTATGTGCCGACCATGGAAGAGTACATGCAAGTTGCCGAGGTGAGCTCTGCGCTGGGACCGATTGTTGCAGGATCGGTCTACTTGGTCGGACAAGAGCTTTCGGAGGACAAGATCAGGTCTTCGGAGTATAAGAACTTGTTGAGGCATGCCTGCATCAGCTCTCGTCTCATGAACGATATTGGCACGTACGAGAAGGAGATGAGCCAGGGGTACATAAACAGTGTCCTACTGCGTGCCCATCGAGATGGCGTCGAGATGTCGCCGGCGTCCATCGAAGCAGTGTCTCTTCTGGAACACGTTAAAGATAGCGCACCGGTTCTACTCGGAGGAGGACGGCTTCTGCTTGAGGGAAGAGTTGGTCGCCTCAGTTAAAGAAGTGGTTCATGAGCCATTGCAAGGAACATTTCGATCATGTTAGACGAGGGATCAAATATCTCTCATCATCTGCTATCTGTTTGCTGGATCGATCAGTGTCTATACAATAACTAGCCCAGGCCACCTGCACGAGCTAGTATCAACTTATTATATTCAAAGCCTTTATAAATTTACTAGCCCGCAATCTGTACGATGAACCGGCTGGTTAATTATAAAATGCTATTTGTGACAAAACCATTCAATCTTATCTTACTATTACTAATTTCTCACGAGACGTGCTAGAAAAATTCTCACAAAAATTAGAAATATCTGACAATCAATTATGTGGACTTTAATCACCATTCATGATAATAACCCCCTAAACCTGTGTTTAAATTACCCACCTGCCATCAAGTAAAACCATTCGCGTCACTAGAGAAAACTACCAACAGCTGCCTTTCCAATCGTTGGGAAGAGGGTTGAAAACGGTCGGGATAAATCTCGTATCGTCCCGATCCGATTTCTACATTTAATCCGATCGAATTCGTATTTTCAGAAAAAAACGAAAATGGTATAAAATACGGGATATCAAATACGAAATCAGGACGGAAACGGTTTGGGCTCTATCCCGATCGTTTTCGCATTACCTGTATCACAATTAGATGACGTTTTGGACAAGGTTTGGGTCAAACCTTGAGAATATAAATCATGAATAACTTTTAAGCCGTTGAGTCTAGAAATGTGAAAACATATCAATAGATTTGTCTTGAAAATTACTTTTATAAAAGTATACATATATAACTTTCTAATAAATATTTTCTATAGAAAATAGGAGTCAAAGTTGTGCTTTGGAGACCGTGTTGCTGTCCTAACGTCATCTAATTGTGATACAGAGGGAATATATACATAAACGGTATATCCCGTTTTTAGTGATCCAAGTCCAATAACAAGAGGTGGCCCAGCCAAATAATAAGAGGTAGTCTGCCGGCTCTGGTAAGCTAAGGACGGCGGCCCACTTCATCTCACACAAACAGCCACGGACGGCGAGTACGACGGCGCCGTGCAGCCAAGGATGGCGGCGGCGGGCGAGCGCGGCGACCGTCGCAGCGGCGGCCGGCGAGGCCACGGGCAAGCGGCGGCGGGCGCTCGCAACGGCGGAGCCGAGGCCGCGGGCAGGCGGATGCACGACGGGGACGAGCGCGCCAGCGGGAGCGCGACAGCGGCGTGCAGCGCAGCCACGGGTAGACGGGGATGAGCGCGGCGGAGGCCGGGGCGAGCACGGCGGCGTGCAGTGCGGCCACGGGCAGGCGGGGCCACGGGAATGAGCTCGGCGGCGGCTGATGGGCGGGGGATGAGCGCGTGCGACCGGGGGCGGCACCGGCGTAGAGGAGCTCGGCAGTGGCGGCGGGGAAGATAAGGCTGTCGTATGTGAAAAAAAGAGGGATATTTAACTTTTTACCATTATAACGGATGGCGCCTCCTCGGATAACAGCTCAACGGATGACGCTATAATTTTACCATGCAACGAAAAAACTTGCAACTAAAATACCATATTTGCATCCGTGGCAGGCCAGATCGGTTGTCCACGCTGGATCCGACGCATGCGGGGGTGGGAAATGACCTCCATGCCCATGGCTTCCCCGGTATAGCTGCGCTGCTCCAGCTGCATCTCGTGCACCCAGCCCGCATTCCCCTCTTTCCCTCTTCTTCCTTCCCCAACGCGCGCCGCCGCTCCTCCCACCTCCCCAAGCTCTCTCTTCCCCCGCTCCGCTTGCCATGTCTCATTTAGGGGAGTCATCTGGATGTGGACGCGTGAGGAGTAGGCTGCAAGGTGTGCAGCACAGCCCCATTGCCACAGTCCATCCGGATCCAGTTGGTGACCTGAGCGGGTTCCCACTTATCCCTAGCCCGGATTGCGGCCTTGATCGGGTGGTGGAGGGGCGGACCAAGAAGGACAGTGAGAACCACCACCGACTCTTCTTCAAATGCCCGAGGAATGGGGTGAGTACGGATGCACAATTTTTCCACCAAATTTGCAAAGGTAGGGTTCTTGGCAGTTCCCTAAGTTGTGATTGTTTCCCTTTTTTTTTGCAGTTCCCTAAGTTGTGTGCTTATTATCGATTCGAGAAGGCTTACTTCCAGCATTTGAAGGATCTTGGCATCATAGTTGTTGGACAGACCAATGGGGCACATTTGGTGGATGAAGAAGAATACATAGGTTCAGTGGACAGTCCAATCCCAATTGGCACCATCAACAACAATAAACTGGAGCAGAAGCTGGAGAACTTGATGTGGAGGATTAACATGTTTATTGTGTGTTTTGTATGTGTTGTCCTTGGTTGTGTCTTGATGTATGTTGTAATGAAGTAACATTGCATGGATGAATAAATGAAACTGAACTGTGTCATCTCAGATTTGTGATGACTGGATGTTGATGGCAACAGAAATGAGTGTTGAATAAATGAGCCCTCTGCTCACATGACAAATAGTCAGGCCAACTACATCACTTTGCCTGTTACACAAATGAGTTCATGCTCACATCACAAAAGATTGCATTGTCACTTGGCCACTCCACATCACAAATACTCAGGCCAACTCCATCACACAAAAGATTACACAAAAGACATTATCACAAGTTTTATTTCCTGCCCTTCTTTGCTGGACTCTTCTTGGCTGGAGCTTTCTTTGATGGACTCTTCTTGGCTGGAGCTTTCTTTGATGGATTTGTCTTGGCTGGAGCTTTCTTTGCTGGACTCTTCCTAATCTTTGTAGCTAGTTGTTTTCTTCTTGGTGTGCACTTCTTTGGCTGACCAGCAGCAGCCATCTCATCCACTTCGTTAACAATTTGCAACTCGAGACAAAAATTGTTTCTGTGTATAAATGCATAATTAAGTTTTTGGACATATGACACAGACAGAGGTATGATAACTTGATGGGCTTGATGGACATAATTAAGTACCTCTGATGTGTTTATGGGCTTGATGGGGGTTGGGTCTCCAATGGTGGCACCACAAACGGGATGACTCTCTCTACTTCAACTGCTGCTTGTGCTGCAGCATTTGCCTTGGCTGCTGCTGCTTCAGCTTCTTGGAGTTCCTTGTTCAGGTGGTGAGTCATCCTTCTTGGCCTTCTTTCTTCCACTTCTTGGTGCACTCTTCTTGGTCCTCTTCCTGACATATTACAAAACAATTAGTTTAACTACTGATAGTTTACAAAATAATTAGTTTAGAAACAACCTTTTCTTTGTCCCTGTCAGGTGACACCTCCAGCTTCCAGCTCTATGGCCATACTCTCCACAACTTGTGCATTGCACCTTCCTAGTTCTTTTACCAATTCTTTCCCCAGCTCCAAGGAACCTATTCTTCTTCTGCCTGCCTGGGCCCTTCTTCTTCTTGGATATTGGTGGCAGCAACTTGAAACCCTTGTGTACTACAGGCCATTGGACCCTGTCAGTGATGTTGGGAATAATACCATGGTAGGCAGCTTGAAACTTCTCAACAGAATAGTATTGGTGGACAAAGATGTCCATTAGGGGTTGCCTCATTGTGGTGATGACAGCCAATGCATGTGGGCATGGTTTTCCGGTGACCTGCCACTCTCTGCATGTGCACATATGCTGCTTCAGATACACAACTTACCTCCTCACATCTTCACCCTTGTATATTTCTGTTACTTCTGCCTGTTCTGGATGGCTCTTGGTAACTTTCAAATGTCCTAGACCCTTGGAAGCAGCATTCAACTGGTGTATGACAGCTGGTAAGATGCCAGGACTTAAGGCAGTTGAGGTGCTCCTTCTCTTAGCAAACATGACCAAGGTCTTCTCTGTGATAGCATCAGCCAAGCAATGCACAGCCAGATCCTTGAAATCTTTTATCCAGGAATTCCAACACTCAGCTAGGTTGTTGTTGATATAGTCACACTTGATATCTGCACTGAACTTGCTCCTAGGCCAGAATAGGTTATGGTGATTTTTCAGCCAAGTCAGCACAGTAGGGCTAGCGTCCACAACCTTGTCAAAAAAATACTTGAATTTGTGAGGGCTGTAGGACCTAGCTGCAGGCCACATATTCTTGGCATACACTTCTCCTGTGTAATACTTCTTCATATTCTCCATCAAATGTCTGAAACACTCTCTCTTCTCACAATTGGGCCAAACCTGTGCCACTGCTGCCTCTAGACCCTTGCAAGCATCAGTGCATACTGCTAAATTGGCCATAGGCTCAATTGCTTTGCTAAGCTGTTCCATAAACCATATCCAGTTCTCCTTGGTTTCTGAGTCCAACAGTCCAAATGCTAATGGAAACATCCAGTTGTGGCCATCCAAAGCTTGGGCTGCTGGCAAGTGTCCACCCCACTGCCCATTAAGGCTTGTGGAGTCAATGCTGATGTAAGGCCTACATCCATTCCTAAATCCATCTATGGCAGCCTTCAAACAACAAAAAAATCTAGTGAAATGGATCTTTCCATCAATTTCCTTAGTATCTATCTCTACAATGCTGCCAGGTGATCTCATCTCTATCTCTGCCTTAAATCTGTACAACCAGTCAAAAGAGTCATCCCATTTCCCAAATAGCTTGTTGGCTGCTCTCTGTCTGCCATACACTACAGTCTGGTAAGGGATCTCAATCTTGTATTTGTACTGCAGCTCCTCCTGCAGTGCCTTTGGCCCCATTTTTGGCTTCCTCTTGAGCAGTGGAATTGCCCTCTCTGCCACCCAACCTTGTGATGCCATTCTGCCCACAACTCTGCTTCTAGAGGCACAACTGTGTTGTCCTTCATTAATTTGGATCTGCACAACAAACAAAGATAGGTAAGCAGCCACACAAAAGAGATAGGTAGTAGTCATGCAAGAACAGAAATGCATTAACAAAATACCCTGACACTCCCATCATGTTGCGTTCTAGCTCTAATAATCCAAGGACATCCAAGAGGAGAACAGTTCCCCCTGAACCTTGATTTATCTGAGTGTGCTGTATCAAGCTCAAGTTCATTAACAATTGCATGTTGCCTTACAGCTAATCTGAAATCATGCATAGAAGGGTAACAAACCCCTACAGACATATCTAGATTATCCCTGTCCCAATCAAACAAAGACTCATCATCTACATTGTCATCAACTTCAACAGCTGCCTCAGCCATATCACTCTGCATTTCTGCTGACATTGTAGGAATAGGGATAGATTCCCTAGCTGCTTCCTCTGCTCTCTCATCTGCTGCTTTGAAACCCATGGCCTCATATACCTTATCCTCATCAGCAACATGTTTTGCATCTCCATCATCATCAGGTTCTACTAAGATAGCCAGGTCAGCCCAATCAATAGGTTCAGCTACTTCCACTAGCACAGATGGAGGTGGAGGGCTGCAAGTGTCACCATTGTCTTCACCATTATCATCAACAGCATCAGCAGCACTGCCTGCTGCAGAGGTGACACCAGAGGTACATCTGACTCCAGAGCTAGGCTTAGCAGTTTGTTCATACTTGTCCACAACATCCACTTCAAGCACAGCCATCCTGTCATTCCATCTCTCACTTATGAGCTGCTCAAAATGTGCATCCCTCCTTACTTTCCACTTAGACTGACTGTCAGCCTCAACAACCCACACTTCCAATGTCTGTGAAGGACCCCAGATTATCTTCGTGGCCATGTCATCAAGAAATTTTTCAATAGAATACTGCACAGTCCCATCCACCCAGATATCATGCTTCTGCTCAGGCATTTCTAATAACCCATACTCACCATCAGCACCATATTTAGAAACCTTAACATCTAATCTAAAGGCTCTACCAGGATCAATCCTGGCACAATAACGAACACAAACACAGATAAAAAGGTTAGACGAATCCTACCACACAACATCACCAGATCCGTCAGCAATGCAATGAACTGAGAAGATGAACTCAAGTTTAACGTACCAAATTGGGCAATCACTTGAATCCATTATCTCTCGTATCACCACAACCTACATCAACTGCCAAGGCAAAGTTGCAAAATATCCCAAATCAGTATCAACAGACCCTAACCCGGGATCCCGCCTAACCCTAACCTCGAATCACAGATGAACATGTGTGGGGGAGAATGAGAATAGAGGTCTGCACGTACCTTCAATCCTTGCGAGCGGGAGAGATGGAGAGCTTGGCGACGGGGGTGGCGGCCTCGTGCATCTCAGTGGTCCGCGGCGGCGGCGCGCGTTGGGGAAGGAAGAAGAGGGAAAGAGGGGAATGCGGGCTGGGTGCACGAGATGCAGCTGGAGCAGCGCAGCTATACCAGGGAAGCCATGGGCATGGAGGTCATTTCCCACCCCCGCATGCGTCGGATCCAGCGTGGACAACCGACCTGGCCTGCCACGGATGCAAATATGGTATTTTAGTTGCAAGTTTTTTCGTTGCATGGTAAAATTATAGCGTCATCCATTGAGCTGCTATCCGAGGAGGCGCCATCCGTTATAATGGTAAAAAGTTAAATATCCCAAAAAAAGATAAAGATAAACAGAGGCTGACATGTGGGGCTTAAAATAACACATGTTAATGGTGTACACGCGCTAATAGTCCTTGACATGCACTTGTTATTTATCCTGGTGTGCAAGTGTACTGTACATAGTTGATTCATTTTATCATCTCAACGTATCATTGTATTTGATTTGGTTTTACGTGTTGGTGTTCTCGTTTTATTTTTTCGTATCATGATCGTTTTCGACACGTTCCGGATCGAATTAGTTCGTTTCCGATATCCCGTTAATTCGTATTCGTTTTGGTTTCCGGTTTTTTCGATTTCGATTTTGTTTTCGTAGTAAAATGTGAAAGTGAAAACGGTACGAAGCTTATCCTGATCGAGTTCAACCTCTTTCAACCCTAGTTGGGAAAATAATCATAGATGTGAGCCTATAGAGCTTTAAGATAAATAAAAAGAAATTATGGAGAAAAAAGTAGCGGTGCTCCCAACCTCCTCATTCGTGATCTTTTATCTCTTGTGGTAAGGCCTCGCACTGTTACTGAGCCCACGAAAAAGAAACCTATCCTCATGATCTCCAACAGATATGCTGCATGCACCATGCTGAACTCCGGCAGCTATGGGTCACGGTAGTTCAGATGTCAAGGGAATCCGTAACAATGCCTTATAGATTGCAGCCGCCACCACTAGGGCACAACGAAAACGTGATTATGTAGGCAGCTGTTAGACCTTGGATAGAAGAGCCCGGAGGTGCTGACCAGTTAATCAAGATTGTTTGGTGGATGCTTAACGAGATGCCGTGGCCAAACAAAAGCAGCCAAGATGCAACATCTTAACTTGCAGACGGCATGTCCAGGTGGTGATCCAGGCATCCGGCAACGTTGCAACCTGCGAGGGCATATGGTGCAAGTATGTGGTTGCAAGTTGACAGCATGAATTTATTGATTCTTACTAATCCAAAGATGGTTTGGTTGATTGACCTGGTGTATTGTAACTACTCCGTATAACGCTAGCAGGCAAGCACTCAGCAAACCCCTTAAAACACTCGGTAAAGGCTTTGCGCCGGCTCGGCCGACAGGGTAACGGCAAAGCCGCCTTTACCGAGTGTTGTTTGTCGGGCACTCGGCAAAGATTTTACAGAGTGACACAACTGGCACTCGGCATTAAAAAGCACTCACAGACGGCGCGGAGACGGACGCTGCCATTTGCGACTTTTTAACGGAGGCTTTACCGACTTTTTAACAGTTTATGCATGTGCCAAAACACTCGGCAATGCCACCACTTTTGCCAAGTGTTAAGGACAAAACACTCGGCAAACATTTAACACTCGACAAAGGGTCTGTCCAGAAATGATAGAAAAATCTTGTTTGCCGAGTGTTAGTGCCAAAACACTCGGCAAACTGGCCATTTACTGAGTGTTACACTCGGCAAAGCGACAATTCTACCCCTATTTTTATTTCTCGGTCACATATAAAGGACCCCCTCAAACAAACATCACAGACAGTTGATATATATGATAATAAGCATCACCGACAGTTCATATATATAGACATCGACCTTCCACAATCATAATTCTGCAATAAACATTTTAGAAAGTTCGACAACACATACAGTCACTAAACATCCATAGGTTCACAAGTCCACTCGTTCACAACGACACAAAGTCCCCAAACATTGACAAATGACCGCAACTCACTTAGGAGGGGCTGGGAACAACCCACACGCGCACCAAGGTCTTCGTCTTGAGCCACATCATTTGACACCGCCGAGCCAGGATTCTGCACAAAAGAGAACATGGTCAGGTCTTCGGAGTATAAGAACTTGTTGAGGCATATGCCTCCATCAGCTCTCGTCTCATGAACGATATTGGCACGTACGAGAAGGAGATGAGCCAGGGGTACATAAACAGTGTGCTGCTCCGTGCCCATCGAGATGGCGTCGAGATGTCGCCGGCGTCCATCGAAGCAGCGAAGAGGGAGATTCGGGGGCTCATCAGCGACTCGCGGAGGGAGCTGCTGCGGCTTGTGCTCAGCGAGGGAGGTTCTATTCCTAGGCCCTGCAGAGACGTCTTCTGGAACACGTTAAAGATAGCGCACCGGTTCTACTCGGAGGGGGACGGCTTCTGCTTGAGGGAAGAGTTGGTCGCCTCAGTTAAAGAAGTCGTTCATGAGCCATTGCAAGGAACATTTCCATCATTTTAGACGAGGGATGAAATATCTCTCATCGTCTGCTATCTGTTTGCTGGATCGATCAGTGTCTATACAATAACTAGCCCAGGCCACCTGCATGAGCTAGTATCAACTTATTATATTCAAAGCCTTTATAAATTTACTAGCCCGCAATCTGTAAAGCCGTTTGCGACTTTACTAGCCCGCAGTCTGTAAAGCCTTTATCAATTGGCAAGGAACCTAATGCCGTTTGCGACTTTTTAACGGCCTCCCAGTTTTACCGAGTGTCTGTGCCAAAACACTCGGCAAAGCCTCTTAGTTTATCGAGTGTTTTCGCATTAACACTTAGCAAAGCCACCACGTTTGCCGAGTGTTAAGGACAAAACATTCGGCAAACATTTAACACTCGACAAAGGTCTGTCCAAAAATGACAGAAACAGCTTGTTTGCCGAGTGTTAGTGTCAAAACAATCGGCAAACTGGCCCTTTACCGAGTGTACAATCGGCAAAGCGACAATTTTGCCCCTATTTTTATTTCTCGGTCGCGTATAAAGGACCCCTCAAACAAACATCACAAACAGTTGATATATATGATAATAAGCATCACAGACAGTTCATATATATAGACATCGACCTTCCACAATTATAATTCCGCAACAAACATCTTAGGAAGTTCGACAACACATACAAGTCACTAAACATCCATAGGTTCACAAGTCCACTCGTTCACAATGACACAAAGTCACCAAACATTCACAAATGACCGCAACTCACTTAGGAGGGGCTAGGAACAGCGTTCGACCCACCCGCGCACCAAGGTCTTCGTCTTGAGCCACATCATTTGAAGCCGCCGAGCTAGGATTCTGCATAAAAGAGAACATTTTTCATGTGTGATATAAGATTTACGACAGAAACAAGTTCTCGAAGTAACAAACTAAAACTGATAGATATGTAACTATAAGGTTTTAATGTTTACTCTTGGCAAAATACTCGGCAAAGGCTCGGGCCAGCCACCGCCCTGCCGTGGCCCGCTCTAGCCAGCTCTGGTAACTGACTAAGGTTGTCTAAGTTGCGAAATGAAATTATAAGGTTCTCAAGTGACTCACGAGAGAAATGGGAGGAGGACGTGGTGGAGGGCATGGCATCGGTGTCACACCCGGATTTTCACAAAACACGAATGCGGCCATATGTGTGCCGAGGAAGTCCACAGAACACATACAGCGAACAAATATGATAAACAGAGTACAAATGCTTGAAATAAAATAGTTTACGTCAGAGTATATCATAAATGATTATTACAGCGGAAGTCTATAACTCTCGACTAGATCGGAGCCGCAGTCCACAGGGACTCTGACTGGGAGAGCGCAACTCAGAAGTACGGCAGGTCCTCAGGGAACTCAGCAGCACTCTCATACACAGCCCAATCTGTTTACCCATCCGGAATTTTGTTGAATAAATGACAAGTGTAAGTAAACAATTACTTAGCAAGTATAACACGGGTATGAAGGCTCAAAGTAGGCTAGACACGGCTTAACTACATTAGCATTTTTAGTTGGTTCATTTTAACATTAACCAAATTACTACAAGTGAATGAAACCAAGTTGCAACCAAATTAATAAAGTATAAGTGACCTTAAACATTAATAAACATCATCTTCTAATCAAAAAGAATCCAGGCTGCTCGTGACCCTGAGGAAGGCTATCATGGTAGATTATACACTCTACAGAGGTTTCGCCCTTTACCCACCAGTCGCGAAAAAGTTCATGGAACTTTAAACCCAACCACGCGGAGGTGGATCAGACCTCACAAATCACACTACCGAGGTGTGACCGCATAGGGACGCTATGAGGTTTTTCACAAGACACCCTAACAAGATAGTAGCCGCTACGGTAATACAATGCGGTGAGACCATAGGCATTGAGATCGACGTACAGCTACTGAGTCACAGCATAGGGGGGTCGATGGCGTCCAGAGCGTGGGCATCACACCCATCCATGCGCAACGTGTGGGGTTCCCCGTCGCAGGGACTCCCAGCACGGGACTATGCCTAACGAGACATAGCCGACGGATCACCCGTCCTCGGTGGAATCCGGAAACACCCCGTACCTTACCTCCCACAACGCCGTCGGCCCGTCAGTAACCACTGATAAGCTAGAGACGTACAAGTTACTTGACCAAGACCAGAGCCATAATAGTTCTAGTGGTGGCGACAGGCTCCTGGGTTGCCGCTTTTAGAACTGGACCTTAGGGAGAGACACTAGAGCAAAGCACACAGCACATGGTCTAGTTCCCTAAACCATGTTGCTAAAAAGCAAGTTTTATCATTAACATCGAAGTGAACCATTAAGTCAATATTAACAATTAAATAAAGGTGAAAGTAGCCGCGCTTAGCAAAAAGTCCACCCATATGCATAAACCCGGGGTAATCAAACGAACACGGTATACAAGACTAGGTACAACCTTAATGGGACATCAATTTAGACACATGCATATGAAGGTAAATAAATGCAAAAGGTGTATTTAGGTAGCAAGGATTGTCCGTGCTATAACTTGCCTTCCCCGAAGTGCTGCTGCTGCGAGTCCTGCTCCAGAAAGTCCTCCGCGAACTCGAAATCCAAAGATAACGGCTCACCGACTGGACACGAAGCACCACACAAGCATACACGCATACCAATACATGCAAACAAATATAATTCTATTAGAACAGTACACCAAATCATAGAAACAACACATAAAAAGGTTTTAGAAATATTCTTCGCTTCACTACGAACACATGAGCGCGAAAATCACGCTAATCGGAGCTAAAACAAAAAATATATGGGTTTTCTAAGTTCTAGGGACCTACTAGCGAGTTTCAAAAGTTTCCAGGGGCTTATTTGAAGAAAACCGAGGACCTATACGTAATTACGAGTTAAAATAGGAGAGCCTACACGCAAATAACTAAACTCAGGACCACATGTTCTATATTTAAAAAGTGCAGGGGGTTATTTGTTAAAAACAGGACCTAAGTGTAATTATTTTCAACATAGGGTGGACTGCGGGTTAATTTCTAATCTTGCAGGGGCTATTTTGCAAAAGTGCGGGTGCTGGCCGGTATTTGGCCTTTTGACTCAGGGCGAAGGGATCTGTGGGCCATCAGATCTTGATCCGATGGCGCGGATCAAACCCGGCGCTAGGGGTCGTCGGCAGGGACAGAGGAGCGGCGGCGCCGCCTCGCCATGCGGTGAAGGCTCGCCGGAGTGTGACCTAGAGGGCGCTACAGGGCTCGGCTTGAGACGGGATTGGGCTCTATAGCACCGGGGCACCACGGCGAGTCTAGCTAGGGTGTTCAAGTCGACAACCGAAGCACCGTGGCGGCGGCCGACGCGGTCCGGCGGGCGGGCAACTCCGGCGAGGGTGCATTGGCGCGCGGGAAGAGCTAGGGGAGTTGGTAGTAGCTCGGGGTGTTGCTCACCACTTCGCGAAGCTTCCTGGGGCATCGTGGGGGACCGAGCGAGGCCGGAGGAGGCGGTCGACGGCGGCGGGGCGAGGTCCGGGTGGCGGCGGCGCTACGCGTTCGTGGAGAGGGACCTGCGGGGCTCAGGAGCTCGGGCTGAGAGTTGTGAGGGTTCTAGGGCTTGGAGGTGTTGCTTAAATAGGGCTGGGGGGCCATCGGCGTGCGCATCACGGATCCCGGTGGTGACCGGCGGCGAATTGGGGATTTCTTAAGGGGGAGAGGGCTTTCCATGTAGGCTGCGCCACGGATGGAAGGGGAGCACGGGGAAAGGGGGCAGGGGAGCTCGGCGGGGTCCACGGGGCGCGGACAAGGGTAGGTCGGCCAGTGATCGCGACGCTGATCACGCCGGGGGCAGCTTCGGGCGCTGGCGGGAGAAGGGGGAAGCTTCTGACGGGTGGGGCCCAGGTGGCAGTGGGAGGGAGAGTGGGAGGAGGGGCGGGTGCGAGCTGGGCCGCGGGGAGGTTGTGGGCCGAGGGGGCGCGTGGCCCAGGTTGGAAAAAGAGTGGAGGGGGTTGGGCCGGACTAGGGAAAGAAAGTGGAGGGTACAAAAGCGGACCAAGGGGAGAGTTTGAGGAGCAAAAGCGAACTTGGCTTAAATTAACTTTTCTAGGGCTCAAATAAATGCAAATTAAATTCGAATTGAAACAGAATTTAAATTCCAACTTAACTTGCCATCAAACAAAACACAGTGCAGCAGCATGAATGCAACAAAAATATTTTTACAACTTATATTTCATTTTAATATTCATAAATAATTTATTTAACCTATATTAAATATGAGAAATTCAATAAAAGCAAATTAATTACTAAAAATTTTAAATGGGCTATTTTTGGGTGTTACAAACCTACCTCCTTAAGATGAATCCCGTCCTCGAGATTTGGATGTGGAAGCGAAGAGTTGTGGATACTCGATCTTGAGATCCTCTTCTCTTTCCCAAGTGGCTTCGTCCTCCGAGTGTCGGTTCCATTGCACCTTGCACATTCGGATGACCTTGTTCCTGGTTACTCTCTCCGACATTTCCAAAATCTTGACGGGGTACTCCTCGTAGGTGAGATCTTCCTGTACGTTCAGCTCATCTATCAGGATCTGCTCCTCATCTACCCGCAAGCATTTATTCAACTGAGACACGTGGAACACATCGTGCACCCCGGCCAGTTTCTCATGTAGGTCTAGCCGGTAAGCCACTTCACCCATCCATTCCACTACTTTGAATGGTTCGATGTACCGAGGTGCTAGCTTGCCCTTGACATTAAACCTTTTCACGCCTCGCATCGGTGACACCTTCAGATACACAAAGTCGTCGACTTCGAAGGTGAGGTCCCTTCTTCTGACATCGGCATAGCTTTTCTGTCGCCACTGTGCCACTTTTAGGTTCTGACGGATCACTTGCACATGTCGCTCTGCCTCTCTTAGTATCTCAGGTCCGAAAACTTGACTTTCTCCAGTCTGGTTCCAGAATAGTGGAGTCCTACACTTCCTGCTATACAAAGCCTCGAATGGCACCATCTGCAGACTCTTCTGGTAGCTGTTGTTGTACAAGAATTCCGCATAGGGCAAACTTTTGTCCCAACTGACACCATACTGCAGAGCACATGCTCTCAACATGTCTTCCAGAATCTGGTTGGTTCGCTCGGTCTGTCCGTCCGTCTGTGGGTGATAGGCTGAGCTGAAATGCAGCTTAGTGTCCATAGACTAATGTAGCTTCTGCCAGAAGTGTGACGTGAACTGAGTACCTCGGTCAGACACTATCCGTTTTGGCACTCCATGCAAGCACACAATCCTTTCCATATATAGCTCTACCAGTCTGGCTCCGGTGTAGGTGGTCTTCATTGGAAGAAAGTGTGCCACTTTGGTCAAGCAGTCCACAATCACCCAGATGGAGTCAAATCCTCGCTGCGTGCGGGGTAGACCCGTTATGAAGTCCATACCAACTTCTTCCCATTTCCATTCCGGTATCTTCAAGGGCTGGAGTAACCCGGCTGGTCTCTGATGTTCATCCTTAACTCTCTGACAAGTGTCACATAGTGCCACATATGTCGCCACATCATGCTTCAATCCGTACCACCAGAATCTCTCCTTGATGTCTTGGTACATCTTGGTGCTTCCTATTGTATCGAGTATGCCAAATCATGCGCTTCTCTCAGGATCGTGTCCTTGATCTGCTCTATATTGGGCACACATATCCTCTAATGAGGACATCACTCCTATGGATACTCTCAACAATTCTCCATTGATCGTTCAAGGTCCAATCACTAGAGCTCGTGCGCGACAATTGAATTTAGAGGTGAGCTCGTTCCTATATACTTCTATTTGTGATTATGTGAATAGATTGCTACCTAATGATTATATTGTAATTAGGAACCATGGAGAGGACCAGAGGATAGTTGGAGAAGGGCTTCAAGGTAGAGAGGACCAGCAAGGGCGTGCAAGTCAAGACAGAGGTCCAAATCAACTCGACTTCGAGTCCACCTCGAAGTACATGAGCAGTTAGCGCTAAATCGGACGCCCAGGTCGCATACGGGCTCAGATTTGGATGTTCTTTATATGCTTGGAAAGCTAAGACGATAATCTTTGCAATGGAGCTGGTCTCATGTCAAAATTCGTCCTGAATCATTGGGAATAAACGAAACAATTTGATGTCCAGAATGTGTTTCGGTGCTGTGTCATCGTATATTGGCATTTGGGCCGTGTATCGTGTTGAGCCCATTAGGGGCGCATCCAGGGGGGTCAACCACAACCCTAGACTCCTTAAAACAGTAGCCGCCACCCAAGTTAGGGTTTAGGTTTTGCTTAGATCAATTCTATCAAGAACAGTGTCGCCGCTCATCGGTTTGTGAGACCCCAACTTCATGAGTTTAATCATGCATCTGCAATTGTGTTGCAATATTTCTCGTTCTTGCTTGTGTTCTTCGATTCACAGGGAAGGATTAGCCTTCTGGGCGAGGTCAACCATGCAACGCCGGTTGATAACCTGAGGAGACGTGGTGCTGCGATTGCGGGGTTCGGAACGTGTGGTTCGGAAGCTGGATAGATTTGAGTCACGACTCCACCAAATCGAGACTTATCAGAACCTTTTGGAAGATCGGGAAACCCTAGTTCACATCATCCTCTTTCTGTGCCACAAGGTTCCTTGTTCATCCACTCGGAATCCAGGGGCCTTGCCTAAAGCAACATGCTGTACAATCTCCTTGATCTTTTCATCACCAAGCTGCCCTTTCCGGATCTCCTGTTCAAGAGTCGGTTCTACCGTCATCTCTATGATGCTACTCACGAACCCAGACTCATCTTCTCTAATTCCTGGCTGAGTTCTTCAGGCAGACAATGGCCGGTGATCTTGTTCACATAGCTTCTCCTACTCAGAGCATCTGCCACCGAGTTAGCCTTCCCTGGGTGGTAGTGGATCCTCATATCATAGTCCTTGATCAACTCCAACCATCGGCGTTGCCTCATATTCAGCTCTGACTGAGTGAAGACATATTTCAGGCTCTTATGATCGGTGTAGATGTCACACTTGTGCCCAATCAAGTAATGCCTCCAAATCTTCAGAGCATGCACTACAGCTGCCAACTCCAGATCATGTGTCGGATAGTTCTGCTCATGCTTTCGCAACTGTCTTGATGCATATGCCACGACTCTTCCCTCCTGCATAAGCACACATCCCAATCCTAGACGGGATTCATCGCAGTAGATAGAGAAGCTCTTGGCTATGTCGGGTAGTATCAGCACGGGTGCCATTGTCAGCCTCTTCTTCAACTCTTCGAAGCTAGTCTGGCACTCCTCTGTCCAGATGAACTTGGCATTTTTCTCCAATAACGCCGTCATGGGTTTAGCAATCTTGGAGAATCCTTCGATGAACCGCCGATAATATCCGGCCATCCCAAGGAAATTCCTGATCTCACTGACATCCCGAGGCGGGTTCCAGCTCAACACATCGTTGACCTTCTTTGGATCAACTGCCACTCCTCCATTGGACAGCACGTGTCCCAAGAATGCCACTTCCTTCAACCAGAACTCACACTTGCTCAACTTGGCATATAACTGATGTTCCCGGAGTCTCTGCATCACCATCCTCAAATGATCTTCATGTTCCTCTTCATTCTTGGAGAAGATCAGGATGTCATCAATGAACACCACCACGAACTTGTCAAGGTAGTCCATGAACACACAATTCATCAAGTACATGAAGTATGCAGGAGCATTGGTCAGTCCAAAAGACATGACTGTGAACTCATATAGCCCATACCGAGTGGTAAAGGCCGTCTTGGGTATGTCGGTTGGTCGGATCCTCATCTGGTGGTAGCACAATCAAAGATCTATCTTGGAGAACACACAAGCTCCCTTCCATTGATCGAACAGATCATCAATCCTTGGCAAGGGATACTTGTTCTTGACAGTTGTGACGAACCGGATTCTCACCGACGAGAACCCGACTCCCTGTACCCTTGAGATAGTCCCAGGAATAGCAGCTATCTCGTACAGAACTCATCTCAGTCGAATATCACATCCATACAACGATAAAAGATTCATTACATGACATATATAAAAACATAGCGTCTGGTACAAGCCCTCTGGGCTAAATCGACAATAAGAAACATCTGCGCAGTGGTAGCTAGATCATCAGGGTCCACTCCTCCACAGGCATCCTTGAGCGTAGCGCACACCCTTTAGTCGTACCACCCATCCTGGTTGAACTCGTGGTCGGGGTCTTCACCTGAGAACCCAAAGTCTGTCCCCAAGGAAATGGGACAGGTCCACGTCACCAACCATAATATGATGCAAGCTTTAAAGTGGCCTATTCTACGGTATAGAAATAATCAAGGTATTGAGCCAGGGTCTTTCTTATGCAAGCAGCAGCAATAACCCAAATTCATCTCATCACCAACTCCTTCTCACACACACAACCACTCCCAAAACCACCCGTCAGCCTCACATTTTCCCATCGGGCTCGTCCTGCCACAGCAGGTTCCCGCAAAACATCATCCACCAACACCTTTCACTCGCTAGTCGACTCGGTGAGCTCCCTCCCCACCTTGTCTCAACAGCCGCAGCTGGACCAATCTCTCATAACCCAAATCAAGGATGAGGTAAGAAAGCAGATTCCCATGCTAGCCGGGGCTTCTCAGAAATGGGTCGTCCGTAACCGTGGACACGGCTATACGTATAGTTTACACTCTGCAGAGGTGGCACTCCAGGAATCCATCCGGGCTGCAAGGCTAGTCCGCAACCAACCTGAGACGCAGCCCACAGCAAAGACCCTAAACAGTAACGGCGCCAATCCTGTCTCCCTGGGCTCGGGAAACATCCGATCTAACATCTGCCCCAGGGTCGTGAAACCTTCCCACCGGGGCCAGTCGGGGGCCGTGGTAAATCAGGGAGATTACGCCGCAACGAATCCCCCCTACACATATCAAGCTCGATTCTCCTACAGTCTCAGCGCCGCACTAGAGTAGGCTTGCTGGAACCCTCCCCATACTGGGTAGATGGTGAGCACGGTATTTCCCAAGTCCAAAGTGGGGGCACGACTCGGTCCTTAATTTTCGGTAAAGCGAGTATCTGCGTCATAAGTGATCCGCCGCAACGGTCCGCAATCGGCACCCATAACAGGTATTGCCGCCCAAACTCCTCAAGTACCCCCTCGGGTACCAATCCCCAAGAAACCATGTACTCGCAACAGGTACCCCATAGGGACTGCCTGAGTGCAGCCCCTCAGCACCTCGATCAACGATCGAGTTGTTATTACTCGCTTACACTGCCTAGCTGCACTACTCGTCCCAAACCACCCACAACTCACGCCAAGAGGATCAATCACAACCATCCCAACACATGCATAGCATAGCATAATCATACAGTGAGTAGTAGGTAGCAAGGTAGCAGGATAATAACAAAGGCAGTGCAGGTTTATCATGCGAGTAAAGTAAAGCGCTAGCATACTAGTTGCATATCTAATAGGTATTTCAGAGAATGGTCGGGCGTGAACCTGGGCAAAGGTCTTCGTCTTCGTCAAAGCAGTTGTCGTAGTGGTCCGGCTCCTCCTGACTCTCCGGAACTCCTAGGGTCGCGGAAAATAAAATAAGGCGTGACTACTAGCAAAGAAACTCCAAAACAGCGAAGAGAGAAGACCCAAATAACACCAAACTCTACACTAACGTGTAGGTTATGATTTTAGAAAAATATAGAAACTGGTTTCATATTTTTCTGAGCTACGGTTGATTTATTATTAATTTTTGAAGTTTAAATCATTTTTTGAAAATATTAAATAATTTCCGAAAAAGAAAAACAGATAAATAATTAGCCTGCTGACGTCAGCATGACGTCATGCTGACGTCAGCAGTGGGGTCCGCCTAGGATGACGTCAGCAGTGGGCCCTGCTGACGTCAGCGTTGAGTGGTCAACGGTCAATGGGTCAACGGGTCAACGTCAGCGGTCAGCTCTGGTCAGTGGGCCCCATGTGTCAGTGACTCGCAGAGTATGACAGGTGGGTCCCATACGTCAGCGCGGTTTAAAAGAAAACGAAAAAGAAAAAGATTTAACGATGGCTGGGCTGGAATTGGTGTAACAACCCTAAAATTTCCCATAGGATTTGTTGAGTGCAAAAATTCGAATTTAAAAATTTTTGGTGGAATTGTGTGCATGCAAACCAACATATAAGAGTGTCTTCTATTTTGCTCCCTAAATTCTTAGGCAATTTAAATTCAAATTTAAAATCAATTTGAAGTGCTAAGGATGAAATAGTGTGATTTGGATTTATTTGGATTTATTTGGATTTTTGGTTGGTTTGAATTCAAATTCTAGATTTGAATTCAAACTCTAATTGACTAAACTAATTTCCAATCCTTCTAACTGTTCGTGGGCCGAATTCCCGCAGCCAAGTCCATCTTTCCACCCTAAACTTTTCTACCCGAGCCAGCGAAGCAAATCGGCCCAGCCGGCCTTTCGGCCCAGCTGCGGCCCGTCCAGCAGCCCCGCCGCGTCGCCGCCGCGTCCCCTTCTCTCTCGCTGACCACCGGGCCCCGCCTGTCGGTCGTCTCCTCCCCCGCGTCATCGTCCTCCTCGCGCCGCTCCCTCTCTCCCGAGCGCGCCGCCCGTGAACCCAACCACCCGGCCGGCCCCATCGCTCCCTGTGCGGCCCGTTTGATGCGTGCCGCGTGTCCGCAGCCGCCTGGCCATCCCAATCTCGCCGTCCGTGCCGCGAAACCCTAGCCCTAGCGCCTATTTAACCCGCCGCCGGCCTTCTTCTTCCCCAAGCCGCGCCGCCCTTTGGGGTTCCTTCCAGATCCAGTTCGAGGGAGGGGAGGAGTAGGAGAGGGGTGGGGAAGGTCCAGGAGCTGTTGGAGCAAGGAGGAGTGGAGCCGCTCGCCTTCCCCGCAGCGCCGCCGCCGAAGTCGCCGCCGCCGCTCGTGGACCACCATCTCCAGGCCGAACCAAGGAGCGAGAGGAGGAGCACGAGGACCGCCGGACTGCGTCGAGTCTTCCCCGAGCTGCAGCGTACCTCGACGAGACCCTAGGTGAGCTAACCGCGTTCGCCCCCTTCTTCTCTGTTTCCGGCGGAGCGCCGCCGCTCGTGCTCGCCGTGCCAAGCCAAGCCCCTGTGAGCCAGCCTTCGAGCTGTGCATCTTCTTGTGCAGGTCCCCAACGCCGCTGTCGCACCCGCAACCCGCCGTCGCTTGTACCCGCAGCCGAGGCCCGCCGCGGCCGAGCTTTCCTCGCTGCGCGCGCGAACGCCGAGGCCACGCGCGGCCGTGGGCGACCACGAGCACGCGCGTGTGCACCCAGGTGCGTTCCAGCAGCTGCTGGAACTGCACGCGCACTTGCACATCCCCTTTCCGAGCACCGTTGCACCTAAACCCCGGGTCGCCGTCGCTGTTCGCCGGCGCCCATGGCCGAGCCGCCGCTGCTCACGTCGGGAAGCCCCAATACGAACCCAATCCTGGCCTTTTTTTCCCCTCGAGCGTGTTCGCCTAACCCAAGCCAAGCCGTCCCGACCGTTCTTGAGCCCAGCCGAGCCATCCCCGGCCGGATCCGCCGCCGACCGTCGCCGCCGGCGCGTTCCAGTGCGCGCCGCGCGCGCGTCGCGTCGCGCCGTAGCCGTGCCACACCGTGGACCACACCAGCATCACACAGCCGTGCACAGAAGATCCCAGTCGGCCACAAATCGATCCCGTACACCCGGCTCATGTGAACCGCACTCACGGTGCACCATGGACCCAGTCCACCAGACCCGATCCAGCAGCCGCCCCTTCGTGGGCCGAATTCTCGCGTTTAAGTCTGTTTAACCACCCTAAACTCTTCCGGCCCATTCGCTTTCGGCCCAATTCCAGCCCAGCCATCGTTTATTCTTTTTCTTTTTCTTTTAACAGCGCTGACGCATGGGACCCACCTGTCATACTCTGTGAGTCACTGACACATGGGGCCCACTGACCAGAGTTGACCCGTTGACCCCGTTGACCGTTGACCGGTCAACGCTGACGTCAGCAGGGCCCACTGCTGACGTCATCCTAGGCGGCCCCCACTGCTGACGTCAGCATGGCGTCATGCTGACGTCAGCAGGCTAATTATTTGTCTGTTTTCTTTTTCGGAAATTATTTAATATTTTCAGAAAATGATTTAAACTTCAAAAATTAATAATAAATCAACCGTAGCTCAGAAAAATATGAAACCAGTTTCTATATTTTTCTAAAATCATGATCTACGCGTTAGGGTAGAGTTTGGTGTTATTTGAGTCTTCTTTCGTCGCTGTCTTTGTGTTTCTTTGCTAGTAGCCGCGTCTTATTTTATTTTCGCACAACCCTAGGAGCTCCGGAGAGCCAGGAGGAGCCGGACTACTACAACAACTGCTTTGACGAGGACGAAGACCTTTGCCCAGGTTCACGCCCAACCATCTCTGAAATACCTATTAGACATGCAAACTAGTATGCTAGCGCTTTACTTTACTCGCATGATAAACCTCCACTGCCTTTGTTATTATCCTGTTACCTTGCTACCTACTACTCACTTTATATGCTATGCTATGCATGTGTTGGGATGGTTGTGATTGATCCTCTTGGCGTGAGTTGTGGGTGGTTTGGGAGGAGTAGTGCAGCTAGGCGGTGTAAGCGAGTAAATAACAACTCGATCGTTGATCGAGGTGCTGAGGGGCTGCACTCGGGCAGTCCCTATGGGGTACCTGTTGCGGGTACATGGTTACTGGTTACTTGGGGATTGGTACTCGGTGAGTACCTGAGGAGTTTGGGCGGCAATACCTGTTATGGGTGCCGATTGCGGACCGTTGCGGCGGATCGCTTGTGATGCAGATACTCGCTTTACCGAACAATTAAGGACCGAGTCGTGCCCCCACTTCGGACTTGGGAATTACCGTGCTCACCATCTACCCAGTATGGGGAGGGTTCCAGCAAGCCTACTCTAGTGCGGCGCCGAGACTGTAGGAGAATCGAGTTTGATATGTGTAGGGGGGATTCGTTGCGGCGTAATCTCCCTGATTTACCACGGCCCCCGACTGGCCCCGGTGGGAAGGTTTCACGACCCTGGGGCAGATGTTAGATCGGATGTTTCCCGAGCCCAGGGAGACAGGATTGGCGCCGTTACTGTTTAGGGTCTTTGCTGTGGGCTGTGTCTCAGGTTGGTTGCGGACTAGCCTTGCAGCCCGGATGGATTCCTGGAGTGCCACCTCTGCAGAGTGTAAACTATACGTATAGCCGTGTCCACGGTTACGGACGACCCATTTCTGAGAAGCCCCGGCTAGCATGGGAATTTGCTTTCTTACCTCATCCTTGATTTGGGTTATGAGAGATTGGTCCAGCTGAGGCTGTTGAGACGAGGTGGGGAGGGAGCTCACCGAGTCGACTAGTGAGTGAAAGGTGTTGGTGGATATGATTTGCGGGAACCTGCCGTGGCAGGACGAGCCCGATGGGAAAATGTGAGGCTGATGGTTGGTTTTGGGGAGTGGATGTATGAGTGTGAGCAGGAGTTGGTGATGAGATGAAATTGGGTTGTTGCTGCTGCTTGCATAAGAAACCCTGGCTTAAACCTTGATTATTTCTATACCTTAGAATAGGCCACCTTTAAAGCTTGCATCATATTATGGTTGGTGACGTGGACCTGTCCCATTTCCTTGGGGACAGACTTTGGGTTCTCAGGTGAAGATCCCGACCGCGAGTTCAATCAGGACGGGTGGTACGACTGAAGGGAGCGCGCTACGCTCAAGGATGCCTGTGGAGGAGTGGACCCAGTTGTTCTAGCTACCGCTGCGTAGATGTTTCTTATTGTCGTTTTAGCCCAGAGGGCTTGTATCCTGCCGCTTTGTCTTTATATGAGTCATGTAATGAATCCTTTTATCGTTGTATGGATGTGATATTCGACTGAGATGAGTTCTGTACGAGATAGCTGCTATTCCTGGGACTATCTCAAAGGTACAGGGAGTCGGGTTCTCGTCGGTGAGAATCCGGTTCGTCACAGTTGGTATCAGAGCCATACTTGACCGTAGCGCGTAACCCATAGAACGGAAACTTAGGACAGAAGCTCTAACTGAGTCCTCTATTTTATATGAAACCCCTTGGACTATTTGAAAACTATATAAGTACATCTCATCTATTTGCAAAAACTTTTACCCTTACCTTACCTTACTAACTTGCTAACTTACTAACAACCCACTAACTGTCTGGCAGATGGAAGGAAGATCAGCAGATGAACGACGAGAGATCAGAACCACCGGAGCAGACTGTGGAGGTTTGGCAGTGCTACTGAGGGAGGTGCTGCGTGCAGTGGGAATAGATGTGGATAACGTCTTCTACGAGGGATGGACCTACGGACCTGGTGAGGGAGTACACACCCGGTTGCAGATGGTAGTACCCAATATCCCTGGACGACCAAGGTCACTGATGCTACGAGCAGCTACCAGCGAGAGCACTTTCAGTCGGGCAGTGCAGACTATAGCTATGAGGATACTCCGACTTGCCACCCTTGTGTACCAGAGTCAGCTCAGCCACACTCGTTTCCGGTACCTACCGCGAGCTCTTGAAGATCCGACAGACAGAGATGCAGTCAGCTTGCAGGCTCACGCAGCAGACCGAGAGCGGAACGTGACCCTGCGGACCTCAGTTCAGTGCATGATTGAGCAGGAGTACTTGAACATTGGCTTAGAAGAGAAAGTTGCCAAGCTAAAAGAGAAGGTAGGGAAGCAAGACCTCCAGCTGATGGAGAAGGACAACAGGATCGCCTTACTTGAGGAGCAACTCAGAGCTAAAACAAGGGAAGTCAGAAACTTGAACCACGAAGCTCGAAACAACAGGCAGTTGGCAGGACTGATCCGAGCAACTCATCATGCTCGAGATGTCCGCCTGGAAGATCAACTCATAGGAAAAGACAAGGAACTGGCAGCCAAGGAAGAAGAGATAGAAGGACTGAAGGAAGAAGTATACTGGTTGGACAATCTCAACTCAGAACTTCAAGAAGAGGTGGATAGCTACAAAGAGAAGAGTGGACGAAACTACCAGCTGATGAAGTACCTGAGTCTTCAACAGATTATGGCAAAGGATGAAGCCCGAAGGACCCTTAGTAGTTGGGTAAGATCAGACAGGAAGAGGGTAGCAGAAATGATCGCAGTGAACCAAGGACTACCAGAAGAACGCAGAGTTGAACCCAGAACAGAGAACTACAGAGTTTCACCAAGCCGAGATGAGCCGATACCACTACCTGAGGCTCGAACCTTTACTCCTGAGATGACAAGACTGAGACGAGAACTCGCACACCTAGAGAAGCAGTTGACAGAACCTGAGATGGACATAGTGAGGTTGGCAGCGCGCCTCACGGACACCCACCGAGACAACAGGCAGTGATCAAGCAGCAGACAGAGACTGAGGCTGTGAGGTTGGCAGCGCGCCTCACAGGCACTTTCAGGAGTATGAGGCAGATGCAGTAGGCAGTATCAGCAGATGTCAGCAGATGAAGAGAGTTGTATCTATCTCCATGAGTAGATGCTTAGACTTAGTAGATCATGACCACCTTTTGGCTCAGCCACGATGTAGCATTCGCTTAGATGTACGATCCTCAAGGTTCCAGGAGCTGACCTCGGGATAGTACACATGTCTAGGGTGTAATGCTGTAATGATTGATCGATCTTATTGGCTGTTCTTGCAGTTTTATTGTTGTTCATCTTGAGTGTACTTTAGTGTTGAGTCTTTTTCATGTGTGCAGCTCCTACTCTAGTTACGCTAACCTAACCCGTATCGACCGCCACTAAATCTGCTTTATGAAAGATACAGTGTGATGTCGATCCGAAGATCCAACCGGCTGCTTGCACGTTTTGAGGAAGCTGAGCAAGAAGAGGCAGCAATGGCAGTTAGAGGCAGAGGACGTGTCAGAGGTCGTGGTCGTGGAAGAGCAGCAGTTGCAGTTAGAGGCAGAGGTCGTGGATGCGCAGCAGGCGTGCTCCAGCCCGAGAACAACGCATCAGGAGAAGAACAGGAAGTGGAAATGGAAGAACCAGCAGTGGAACCTCAGCAGAACCAGCAGAATAACCAGCAACCACCGCCACCGCCTAACTTGGCAGAAGTGATGACTACTCAAACACAGCTGATGCAACAGATGGCACAGGCCAACACACAGATGATGCAAGCTATGCAACAGATGCAAGGAAACCAGAACCAGAACCGTCAGGGACACCGTGAGGAAGACCTACAAAGGAAGATTGAAAGATTCATCAGGCTGAAAGCACCCACCTTCGACTACTCGGACGAACCACTCGATGCACACGACTGGTTGCGTACCATCGAGACGAAGCTGGACCTGACAGACTACACTGAAGAGGAATGTGTAGCCCTTGCGGCACACCAACTTGAAGGAGCAGCAAAAGCGTGGTGGGAGAGCTACTGTGACTCTCACGCAAACCCAGCTCAGATCACCTGGCTAGAGTTTTGTGAAGCTTTCAAGGAGTACCACATACCAGAACAAGTCATGGTGCATAAAGCAATGGAATTCAGGACAATGACCCAAGGAAGTTTGTCTGTAGCTGAGTACGCTCGACACTTTGCTAAGATGTCAAGGTACGCTCCTGAAGACGTCAACACTGAGAAGAAGAAGCAGTTTTGGTTCCAGCGTGGTTTACACAGAGGTCTGAGGACAGCACTCGCAGCGAGTTTGCACAGGTCACTAAGAGAGCTGATTGACAGGGCTATCGCTGTTGAGAAGGAAAGAGTGGGACTTGAAGATACCTGGCGAGAGAAGAAAAGAAAGGCTGAACAGTTGCACAACCACAGACTGAGTCAGAGGCCGAGGAGTGGCCAGAGCAACATGCTCAGGAGGAGCTTTCAGCAAAGCAACAGCCAAGGAAGCTCAGGATTTAACAGAAACAGCTACCAGGGTAACCGAGGCAGTAACAGCAACAGTTTTGGCAGCAGAAGTAACAACTACAACAACTTTGGTAACAGAAACAACAGCTACTCAAGTCAGGGAAATCCCAACTGGAAGCCGAACAACACACCCAGAATTGGTGGAGGGACCACGGTGGTCTGTTTTGCTTGTGGGAAGCCCGGTCACAAGTCCTTTGACTGTCCGGAGAAGAAGAACAAACAAACCCCAGCCAAGGCACCGGCACCTGGAGGACAGGACAGGCAGCCAGCAACAGCGCAGAGAGGACGCCTCAACCACTTGACAGAGGAAGAAGCCGAGGATGCTCCCGACGTTGTGCTCGGTGAGTTTTTAGTAAATGGCATTCCAGCCTTGATATTGTTTGACTCTGGAGCAACTGGATCTTATATCTCGACGAAGTTTGTAAGAGAGCAGTCACCCCCGACAATACCTAAAGCTAGACCTATAGTCACTACTTCTCCCTTAGGAGAGCTTAGGTGCACTTTAGAGTGCCCCGCAGTTAGACTGATGATAGGAGGCCAGGAGTTCGAAGGAAGCTTGACAGTCCTGGAATCGGATGGAATTGACGTGATACTAGGAATGGATTGGCTTACAGAGCACAAAGGAATAATCAGTTGCTCACCCAGAACAGTTGAGTTGACACACCCTAGCGGAGTCAAAGTAACAGCAGAGCCACAAAGAAGGAAAACAAGGAAGAAATCTAGAACATGTATTCTAAGGCAGTTGGTATACTCCATTGAGAAACAGACGATCGAAGAAGTACCTGTAGTATGTGAGTACCCGGACGTGTTTCCCGAGGATCTACCAGGACTACCACCAGACCGAGACGTAGAGTTCATAATCGAACTGCAACCAGGCACAGGGCCTATTGCTAAGAGACCGTACAGAATGTCAGTGGAAGAGCTGGAAGAGCTCAAAACGCAGCTGAAAGAGATGCTTGAAAGCGGTGTGATTCGACCAAGTGCATCCCCATGGGGATCGCCAGTGTTGTTTGTGAAGAAGAAAGATGGATCAATGCGCATGTGCGTAGACTATCGATCCCTGAACGCAGTGACGATCAAGAACAAGTACCCATTACCTCGAATTGATGACTTGCTAGATCAGTTAAAGAAAGCCAAGTACTTCAGTAAGATTGATCTGAGATCGGGATACCACCAGATGAAGATTAGAGAAGGTGACATTCCCAAGACAGCTTTTGTAACTCGGTACGGGCAGTACGAGTTCACCGTTGTGTCCTTTGGATTGACCAACGCACCTGCTTACTTCATGAACATGATGAACAAGGTATTCATGGAGGAACTAGACAAGTTCGTAGTGGTGTTCATTGATGACATACTAGTTTACTCAGAAACAGCCGAAGAACATGAGAAGCATCTGAGGATTGTACTAGAGAGGCTGAGGCAGCACCAACTCTACGGAAAGTTCAGCAAATGTGAATTTTGGTTGGAGAAAGTAGCCTTTTTGGGTCACGTGTTGACAGCTGAGGGCGTAGCAGTCGACCCAGAAAAGATTGAGGCAGTAGCAGAATGGAAACAGCCGAAGAGTGTTACAGAAATCCGAAGCTTTCTGGGATTGGCAGGATACTATAGATGATTCATTGAGAACTTCTCCAAGATTGCCAAGCCAATGACCGAACTACTCAAGAACAATGTCCCATTCGAGTGGACGGACACATGTGAAAGAAGTTTCCAAGAACTCAAGCACAAACTCACTACAACTCCAGTATTGACCCTGCCAGATATTCGCAAAGATTTCGTAGTCTACTGCGATGCTTCAAGACAAGGTTTGGGATGTGTTCTAATGCAAGAGGGCAAGGTTGTTGCCTATGCATCGAGGCAGCTGAGGAAACATGAGGAAAACTACCCCACGCACGACTTGGAACTGGCAGCAGTGGTACATGCATTAAAGATCTGGAGGCACTACCTGATTGGTAACAAGTGCGATATCTACACAGATCACAAAAGTTTGAAGTATTTCTTCACCCAATCTGAACTGAACATGAGACAAAGAAGATGGTTAGAACTGATCAAAGATTACGATTTGGAGATACACTACCATCCTGGCAAAGCTAATGTCGTGGCAGATGCCTTGAGCCGAAAGAGTTATTGCAACAACTTGATGATAGAAGAAAGACAGCCAGAACTAGCAAAGGAATTGTACATGTTGAAACTCGAGCTAGTAGAAGAAGGAAAACCCCAGGAAATGAGAGTGAAGTATAACTTAGAAGACCGAATCAAAGAAGCTCAAGGGAAGTGTTCAGAAATCCAAGAAGTAAGAGAGGATATCCAACGAGGAGTAGCACCTGACTACCGGATTGATGAAGCAGGGACAGTATGGCTGAAGGATCGTATTTGTGTACCGCAGGACGAGGAAATCAGGAGAACAATTCTCTCAGAAGCTCACGAGTCCAAGTACTCGATACACCCAGGATGCACTAAGATGTATCAGGACCTGAAGGATAAGTTCTGGTGGAAAAAGATGAGAGAGGACATAGCAGAGTATGTAGCCAAGTGCGACTCTTGTCGAAGAATCAAAGCAGAACATCAAAGACCAGCAGGACTGCTAAAACCACTGGAAATTCCAATGTGGAAGTGGGAAGATATCAGCATGGACTTCGTAGTTGGCCTACCCCGCACTCAGAAAGGAAATGATGCCATTTGGGTCGTAGTTGACCGACTGACAAAGGTAGCTCACTTCATACCAGTCAAAAGCACACACTCAGTAAGCAAACTAGCAGAGTTATACATAGACAACATTCTCAAGTTGCATGGGGCACCAAAAAGTATTGTGTCAGACAGAGGACCCCAATTCACAGCTCAATTCTGGCAAAGCCTACATCAAGCCATCGGGACAACCTTGGAGTATAGCACAGCTTACCACCCCCAAACAGATGGGCAGACTGAAAGAGTGAACCAAGTTCTTGAAGATTTGTTGAGGGCATGTGTTCTAGCTTACAGCACAGACTGGGAGAAGAGTCTATCCTATGCAGAATTCTCCTACAACAACAGTTACCAGGCCAGCCTACAGATGTCACCCTTTGAGGCACTTTATGGCAGAAAATGCAGAACACCTCTAATGTGGTCAGAGGTGGGAGAACGAACATTCTTTGGGCCTGACATGATTGTAGAGGCAGAGGAAAATGTGGCCAAGATCCGAGAGCACCTGAAGGCAGCTCAGAGCAGACAAAAGAGCTATGCAGATAAAAGGAGACGAGATCTGGAGTTCGAAGTAGGAGACTTCGTCTACCTGAAAGTGTCACCCCTCAGAGGGCATAAGAGATTCCAAGTGAAAGGAAAGCTAGCACCCCGTTTTGTTGGACCATACCAGATACTGGAGAGAGTAGGAAAGCTAGCCTACAAGCTAGACCTACCAGAGGAACTAGCGGGAGTACACCCAGTGTTCCATGTATCCCAGCTGAGAAAGTGTTTGAGAGTACCAGAACATGAGATCAAGACAGAGGCATTAGACCTACAAGACACCTTGGAGTACCTGGAGTACCCAGAGAGGATACTAGACAGAGCAGTCAAAGAGACCAGAAGCACAACTATTCCGTTTTGCAAAGTGCAGTGGAGCAATCACTCAGAAAGGGAAGCCACTTGGGAGAAAGAGTCAGTGCTGAAGGAGAAATACCCCCACTTGTTTAAACCATAGGTAATCACAAATCTCGAGGACGAGATTCTTGTGAGGGGGGGAGACTGTAACAACCCTAAAATTTCCCATAGGATTTGTTGAGTGCAAAAATTCGAATTTAAAAATTTTTGGTGGAATTGTGTGCATGCAAACCAACATATAAGAGTGTCTTCTATTTTGCTCCCTAAATTCTTAGGCAATTTAAATTCAAATTTAAAATCAATTTGAAGTGCTAAGGATGAAATAGTGTGATTTGGATTTATTTGGATTTATTTGGATTTTTGGTTGGTTTGAATTCAAATTCTAGATTTGAATTCAAACTCTAATTGACTAAACTAATTTCCAATCCTTCTAACTGTTCGTGGGCCGAATTCCCGCAGCCAAGTCCATCTTTCCACCCTAAACTTTTCTACCCGAGCCAGCGAAGCAAATCGGCCCAGCCGGCCTTTCGGCCCAGCTGCGGCCCGTCCAGCAGCCCCGCCGCGTCGCCGCCGCGTCCCCTTCTCTCTCGCTGACCACCGGGCCCCGCCTGTCGGTCGTCTCCTCCCCCGCGTCATCGTCCTCCTCGCGCCGCTCCCTCTCTCCCGAGCGCGCCGCCCATGAACCCAACCACCCGGCCGGCCCCATCGCTCCCTGTGCGGCCCGTTTGATGCGTGCCGCGTGTCCGCAGCCGCCTGGCCATCCCAATCTCGCCGTCCGTGCCGCGAAACCCTAGCCCTAGCGCCTATTTAACCCGCCGCCGGCCTTCTTCTTCCCCAAGCCGCGCCGCCCTTTGGGGTTCCTTCCAGATCCAGTTCGAGGGAGGGGAGGAGTAGGAGAGGGGTGGGGAAGGTCCAGGAGCTGTTGGAGCAAGGAGGAGTGGAGCCGCTCGCCTTCCCCGCAGCGCCGCCGCCGAAGTCGCCGCCGCCGCTCGTGGACCACCATCTCCAGGCCGAACCAAGGAGCGAGAGGAGGAGCACGAGGACCGCCGGACTGCGTCGAGTCTTCCCCGAGCTGCAGCGTACCTCGACGAGACCCTAGGTGAGCTAACCGCGTTCGCCCCCTTCTTCTCTGTTTCCGGCGGAGCGCCGCCGCTCGTGCTCGCCGTGCCAAGCCAAGCCCCTGTGAGCCAGCCTTCGAGCTGTGCATCTTCTTGTGCAGGTCCCCAACGCCGCTGTCGCACCCGCAACCCGCCGTCGCTTGTACCCGCAGCCGAGGCCCGCCGCGGCCGAGCTTTCCTCGCCGCGCGCGCGAACGCCGAGGCCACGCGCGGCCGTGGGCGACCACGAGCCCGCGCGTGTGCACCCAGGTGCGTTCCAGCAGCTGCTGGAACTGCACGCGCACTTGCACATCCCCTTTCCGAGCACCGTTGTACCTAAACCCCGGGTCGCCGTCGCTGTTCGCCGGCGCCCATGGCCGAGCCGCCGCTGCTCACGTCGGGAAGCCCCAATCCGAACCCAATCCTGGCCTTTTTTCCCCTCGAGCGTGTTCGCCTAACCCAAGCCAAGCCGTCCCGACCGTTCTTGAGCCCAGCCGAGCCATCCCCGGCCGGATCCGCCGCCGACCGTCGCCGCCGGCGCGTTCCAGTGCGCGCCGCGCGCGCGTCGCGTCGCGCCGTAGCCGTGCCACACCGTGGACCACACCAGCATCACACAGCCGTGCACAGAAGATCCCAGTCGGCCACAAATCGATCCCGTACACCCGGCTCATGTGAACCGCACTCACGGTGCACCATGGACCCAGTCCACCAGACCCGATCCAGCAGCCGCCCCTTCGTGGGCCGAATTCTCGCGTTTAAGTCTGTTTAACCACCCTAAACTCTTCCGGCCCATTCGCTTTCGGCCCAATTCCAGCCCAGCCATCGTTTATTCTTTTTCTTTTTCTTTTAACAGCGCTGACGCATGGGACCCACCTGTCATACTCTGTGAGTCACTGACACATGGGGCCCACTGACCAGAGTTGACCCGTTGACCCCGTTGACCGTTGACCCCGTTGACCGTTGACCGGTCAACGCTGACGTCAGTAGGGCCCACTGCTGACGTCATCCTAGGCGGCCCCCACTGCTGACGTCAGCATGGCGTCATGCTGACGTCAGCAGGCTAATTATTTGTCTGTTTTCTTTTTCGGAAATTATTTAATATTTTCAGAAAATGATTTAAACTTCAAAAATTAATAATAAATCAACCGTAGCTCAGAAAAATATGAAACCAGTTTCTATATTTTTCTAAAATCATGATCTACGCGTTAGGGTAGAGTTTGGTGTTATTTGAGTCTTCTTTCGTCGCTGTCTTTGTGTTTCTTTGCTAGTAGCCGCGTCTTATTTTATTTTCGCACAACCCTAGGAGCTCCGGAGAGCCAGGAGGAGCCGGACTACTACAACAACTGCTTTGACGAGGACGAAGACCTTTGCCCAGGTTCACGCCCAACCATCTCTGAAATACCTATTAGACATGCAAACTAGTATGCTAGCGCTTTACTTTACTCGCATGATAAACCTGCACTGCCTTTGTTATTATCCTGTTACCTTGCTACCTACTACTCACTTTATATGCTATGCTATGCATGTGTTGGGATGGTTGTGATTGATCCTCTTGGCGTGAGTTGTGGGTGGTTTGGGAGGAGTAGTGCAGCTAGGCGGTGTAAGCGAGTAAATAACAACTCGATCGTTGATCGAGGTGCTGAGGGGCTGCACTCGGGCAGTCCCTATGGGGTACCTGTTGCGGGTACATGGTTACTGGTTACTTGGGGATTGGTACTCGGTGAGTACCTGAGGAGTTTGGGCGGCAATACCTGTTATGGGTGCCGATTGCGGACCGTTGCGGCGGATCGCTTGTGATGCAGATACTCGCTTTACCGAACAATTAAGGACCGAGTCGTGCCCCCACTTCGGACTTGGGAATTACCGTGCTCACCATCTACCCAGTATGGGGAGGGTTCCAGCAAGCCTACTCTAGTGCGGCGCCGAGACTGTAGGAGAATCGAGTTTGATATGTGTAGGGGGGATTCGTTGCGGCGTAATCTCCCTGATTTACCACGGCCCCCGACTGGCCCCGGTGGGAAGGTTTCACGACCCTGGGGCAGATGTTAGATCGGATGTTTCCCAAGCCCAGGGAGACAGGATTGGCGCCGTTACTGTTTAGGGTCTTTGTTGTGGGCTGTGTCTCAGGTTGGTTGCGGACTAGCCTTGCAGCCCGGATGGATTCCTGGAGTGCCACCTCTGCAGAGTGTAAACTATACGTATAGCCGTGTCCACGGTTACGGACGACCCATTTCTGAGAAGCCCCGGCTAGCATGGGAATTTGCTTTCTTACCTCATCCTTGATTTGGGTTATGAGAGATTGGTCCAGCTGAGGCTGTTGAGACGAGGTGGGGAGGGAGCTCACCGAGTCGACTAGTGAGTGAAAGGTGTTGGTGGATATGATTTGCGGGAACCTGCCGTGGCAGGACGAGCCCGATGGGAAAATGTGAGGCTGATGGTTGGTTTTGGGGAGTGGATGTATGAGTGTGAGCAGGAGTTGGTGATGAGATGAAATTGGGTTGTTGCTGCTGCTTGCATAAGAAACCCTGGCTTAAACCTTGATTATTTCTATACCTTAGAATAGGCCACCTTTAAAGCTTGCATCATATTATGGTTGGTGACGTGGACCTGTCCCATTTCCTTGGGGACAGACTTTGGGTTCTCAGGTGAAGATCCCGACCGCGAGTTCAATCAGGACGGGTGGTACGACTGAAGGGAGCGCGCTACGCTCAAGGATGCCTGTGGAGGAGTGGACCCAGTTGTTCTAGCTACCGCTGCGTAGATGTTTCTTATTGTCGTTTTAGCCCAGAGGGCTTGTATCCTGCAGCTTTGTCTTTATATGAGTCATGTAATGAATCCTTTTATCGTTGTATGGATGTGATATTCGACTGAGATGAGTTCTGTACGAGATAGCTGCTATTCCTGGGACTATCTCAAAGGTACAGGGAGTCGGGTTCTCGTCGGTGAGAATCCGGTTCGTCACAATTGGGCCGAAAGCGACTGGGCCAAGATAGTTTAGGGGGGTTAAACAGACTTAAGGTGCAAGATTCGGCCCACGAAGGGGCGCAGCTGGTGTTGCACTGGTGGACTAGGTCCACGGTGCACCGTGTCTGTGGTTTACGTGAGCCGGGTGTATGGGATCCAGGTGTGGCCGACTCGGGATTTTCTGCGCGCGGCTGTGTGGCATGCGGGTGTGGTCCAGCCTGTGGCTTCGCCACGGTGCAACGCAACGCGCGCGCGGCGCGCTCTGGAGCACGCCGGCGGCGACGGTCCGCGGCGATTCTCACCGGAATCGGCTCGGCTCGGGTCTAGGACGGCCGGGATGGCTTCGCCAGGGTTAGGCGAACAGGATCGGGGTGAAAAAGGGCTCGGCTTAGCCGACGAAGTGGCTCCCCGACGTGCGACGGCGGCGGCATGGGTGCTCCGGTGAGCCGGCTCCGTGGCGACGCACAGGTCAGGGGGTTTTGGCCGCGAGGGCCGTGCACGTGCTCCGGTGCTGAGTGGTGCGTGTGTGCGTGAGTGAGTTTGGCTCACGCGCGCGCAGTTCAAGCCATGGGCTTGTCCGCGCCGCGGCCATGGCACTCGCGCGGTCCGAGCTCGCTCGGTGCGCGGCGACGGCATGGCGGCCGGGTCAACAGCGGGAAGGGCGACGACGGTTTGCGAGTCGGCTGCAGCGGCACAAAGAGACCCTGCAGAAGATACACGGCTCGATGGCCGGTGCACAGAAGGCTAGCAAGCGGCGGCGCTCTGACGGAGTTGGGGAAGAATGGGGAAAAGGCGACGGCGCTCACCTAGGGCTAGTAGTCGATCGCTGCAGCTCGGGGTAGACTCGTCGTGGCTTGGCGAAGCTCGTGCTCCTCCTCTCGCTCCCTGGTTTGGCTTGGGGACGGCGGTCCACGCGCGGCGGCGCTCCAGCCTTCGACGACAACGCGGGGAAGACGCTCCGACTCCTCCCCTTGCTCCTGCTCCCGCTCAAACTCTTCCTCACTACTCCTCGCACCTCTCACCCCTCACGATTGTATCGGATCGAACCCCAAAGGGGCGGCCTGGCTTGGGGAAGAAGAAGGCCGGCGGCGGGTCTTATAGGCGGTAGGTGCTAGGGTTTCAGGGGCTTGACGGCGAGATTGGGATGGCCAGGCGGCTGTGGACACGCGGCGCGTATCGGACGGGCCGCGAGGTGGGCGATGGGACCGGCGGGGTGGTTGGGGCTCACGGGTGTACGCTCGGAAGAGAGAGGAGCAGCGCGGGGAAGATGACGAGGGGGAAGAAGAAGGCTGACAGGCGGGGCCCGCCTGTCAGTGGGAGAGGAAGGCGACGCGGAGACGACGCGGTGAGGGGGAAGAAGGTTGGGCCGCTGCTGGGCCGAAAGGCCGAACGGGCTGCTCGGTTTGCTGGCTCGGGATAGAAAGTTCAGGGTGGTTTGATGGACTTTGGCTTCGGGAATTTGGCCCACGAACTGTTGATAGAGTTTGGAAATTAGTTTAAATAGTTAGAGTTCGAATTCAAATCTAGAATTTGAATTCAAACCAACCAAAAATCCAAATAAATCCAAATAATTCCAAATCACACTATTTCATCCTTAGCACTTCAAATTGATTTTAAATTTCAAATTTAAATTGCTTAAGAATTTAGGGAGCAATATAATTTAATTTTAAACATGGGTTTGCTTGCACAACAATTCACCAAAAATTTTTAAATTCACATTTTTGCACTCAACAAATCCTATAGGGGATTTTAGGGTTGTTACAACAGTCACTTCACTGAGGGCTCGACAGTCCATGCACATTCTATGCGTGCCATCCTTCTTATCCATGAACAACACTGGTGCTCCCCATGGTGAAGAACTAGGACGAATATACCCTTTTTCTAGCAAAGAGCTTAATTCTTTCTTAAGTTTCTCCAGTTCTTTCACTCCCATCCTATATGGCCTTTTAGCTATAGGTGCAGTGCCAGGTTTTAGTTCAATAACGAATTCGACTTCGCGTTTCGGGGGCATACATGGCAATTCCTCTGGGAACGCATCCGGAAACTCGCACACCACTCAGATGTCCTCTGGTATTGCACCTTCAGCTTGGTTGACTTGATTGTGCTCTGAAAGACTGGCTGCTTGGTATTCCACCTTCTCACTGGTCTTCGTTGTCAGTTGCACGGCTCTCTTGGCACATTGGATTAGTGCATCATATCTGGCTAACCAACTCATACCCAGAATTAAGTCGAAACCAATAGATTCTAGGACTATCGGTCGCACCTCGAAGTCTACCCCCCTTATTGTGATGGTGATATGGGGGCAATGCAAGGTAGCTCGCGGTTCCCCCCTGGTGAGCTAACTAGCATAACACTCATCATGGGTTGCAGGGCTATTAAGTTCTTTTTCACAAAGGCAGCAGATATGAAAGGATGCGAAGCTCCAGAATCGAACAAAACAGTTGCAGGGGTTGAGTTGACAAGGAACATACCCACAACCACGTCGGTAGCTCCCTCTGCAGTCTCAACACCCATGTGGTTTACTTTGCCCCTAACAAGGTTCTGAGGACCTCTGTCTGCTTGTGCCTGCTGCTGGTTCCTATTCTGCCCAACTCTCTGGGGTTGTTCTGGCCTGCAGCGTTTTGAGCCTTCTTGGGGCAGGCATTGGCGAACTGACCCTGCTCACCACAGTGGTAGCACGCCCTTGGGCCCACCGGTACATTGTTGGCATTGTTGGGGCGCTAGCCAGGCCCTTGCTGCACCTGGTTGCGATGAGCTGGGGCATTCTGCAGCTGGTTCTAGAAGCGTTGTTGCTGCGGTGCCTGAGAGTACTGAGGACGCTGCTGATACTGGCCACGGTTGAACGAGCCGGGCAGACTCTGGAAGCGCTGCTGGATCACCATCTGTTGACCTTGGGGAGCAGTGAAGCGGGGGCGGTTGTTGCTCCCAGTCTGCTGGCCCTGGAACTTCCGCTTCTTCTCCTCCATTTCATGGTGCTTGTGCTCTAACATCAGGGCGCCATCCACCAGTTCCTGAAAGGTTGGGAACTTGGTGCACATCAGCTGGTACTGCAGTGCATCCTGCAAGCCGTCACAGAACTGGGACTGCTTCTTCCTGTCCGTGTTCACGTCCTCTAGAGCATAGCGGGCGAGCTCAATGATCTTGTCACGATAAGCTGTGACGCTCATCCCTTCCTGCTTAAGTGCCAGGAACTCCTTCTTCAAATCCATCAGGACTTCAGGCACATGGTGTCATGGAACTCCTGCCATGTGATCTGAGTACGATCAGGTTGAGCGTACTAATAGGAATCCCACCAGTCCAAGGCTGGTCCTTGAAGCTGTCCTCCTGCGTACAACACCTCCTCTCGGTCATTGCATTGAGCGATGTCGAGGTGTCACTCCACTCCCTTTAGCCAATCCACTGCATGCAGGGGATCGGTTGCTTTGCTGAAGGTGGGCGGGCGTCCCGTCAGAAATTCACCCCTCTTGTCACGGGGTGGCATGTTGTGCTGCGGCGGATTCTGCTGGTTATGCTGCGTCATCGCCATAGTTTGAGCCATCTGCTGCATAAGTTGGGTCTGTGTGAGCATCATCTACTCAATGGTGGGGTGTGGTGGTGGCAGTCCGCTGGCACCGGCGTTGCTCCTTGTGTTCACCATCTATCATCAGCAAGAGATTCCCACAAATTTTATTGGACAAAACCAAGTAACTCAGGTTTGGAACAGAAGTACTTGAGATTATCGATTGAAATGGTTCGGATAGAGCATAAAATAGATAAAGAGCAAGTGAAACAAATAACCCCTTCTATGTATTCAATAATATCCTTATGCCTTAATCCAAAATCTAGATGATGGTAGACTTGCGTCTATGCCCATCACAATCATTACAAAAATCCAACTCATACATAAGCATAATGATAATCAAACCAACATCGAAAGACAAGGTTCACACTGACTCGACTCACTAGTTTTTGACTCGACTAGAAAGGAAAACGATGACTACTCGATCTTATTACAGACTCATGGTAAACTCCTAAGGATCCTGCTGGATGGTGGTGCGGGCGGCGGCAGCTCCGAAGCAGTGCCTCCTGCGAGGCGGTGACTCTGCATGGTAGTCTTGGCTGCGTGGCGGTGGCGCTCCCATCATCTGGTCAAGCTGCTCCAACTCCTGCTAGGTCCCTCTCAGCTGCTCCCTCAGAGTGGCGATCTCATCAGTAGCTGCCTCCAGGTCAGTATTGAGGGTAGCCACAAGTGTCATAGTAGCGGCGAGCTGGGTGTCGGCGATGTCTCTGATGGGGGCGATGGTGCAAGCTGTCTCTCCACTCCTCCTGCGGTGGTACCACCTCTCTGGCCCATCCTGGATCTCTGCCCAGAACCTGTCTCTGTAGTAGTAGTAGGCACGGCGAGCAACATCTGCTATCCCTGCCTCCTGGGTGGATCTCTCACTGGAGGCGTAGTGGATCGACCTCATCCTGGCAGCTCTGGCTCCGTGGTCAGCTGTACGGATCCGCAGTGTAGTACTCCAGAAGGTGGGGAAGCGGGGGTGCGTCCACCTCTCATTGTGGTACTCCATGCCCACATTGCCTATGTCGTAGTGGGAGTGGAGTATCTGCCTCAGGCACCAGTGGTAGAAGTTGTCTCCTACGTCTCTTACAAAGTCCTCCACGGTCCACCTCGGTGCTGCCGGTGTTGGTGCAGGCTGCTTCGGTGCTGGGGCTCCTCAGAATCATCACCCTCGCCATCTGACAGATCATCACCGCCATCATCATCATCACCATCACTGTCATCACCATCTCGGTCTCCGGCAGAATTTCCACCACCTGGCTGAACTGGCTCGGGCTACTCCTCTGGCTCATCAGCGGGCTCCATCTCCTCGTCCTCGGGCTCTCCCTCCTGCTGCTCCGCCTCTTCTTCTTCCTGCCTCAGGCGCTCCTCCTCCTGCATCTCTTCCCACTCCTTGAAAGCATCCTGGTAGGGGGCGCCAAAGTCCATCTTCGGAACACGGGGTGGAAGGTAGCCACAGGTGGACTTGCGGGCGGTCAGCTTTGTGTGAGCTATCTACTACAAAGAGAAGACAAAGAAAAATTTTAGAAAAACTTTGCAAAGGACTGAGGTAGAGGAGACACTAAACACTATTTTGCAAAACTCAACACTTTTATAAGTAAAATAGTGAAGACTGAACTTGACTATGACCGACCATTCTATCTAGGCTGCGATCCTACAGTCAGCACGGCTCTGATACCAATCTGTCACACCCAGATTTTCACAAAACCCGAATGCGGTCATATGTGTGCCCAGGAAGTCCACAGAACACATACATCAAACAAATATGATAAAAAGAGTACAAATGCTTGAAATAAAATAGTTTACATCAGAGTATATCATAAATGATTATTACAACGGAAGTCTATAACTCACAACTAGAGCGGAGCCGCAGTCCACAGGGACTCTGATTGGGAGAGCACAACTCAGAAGTACGGCAGGTCCTTAGGGAACTCAGCAGCAGTCTCATGCACAGCCCAATCTGTTTACCCATCCGGGATTTTGTTGAGTAAATGACAAGTGTAAGTAAACAATTACTTAGCAAGTATAGCACTGGTATGAAGGCTCAAAGTAGGCTAGACACGGCTTAACTGCATTAGCATTTTTAGTTGGTTCATTTTAACATTAACCAAATTACTACAAGTGAATGAAACCCAGTTGCAACCCAATTAATAATGTATAAGTGACCTTAAACATTAAGAAACTTCAGCTTCTAATAAAAAAGAATCCAGGCCGCTCGTGACCCTGAGTAAGGCTATCATGATAGATTATACACTCTGCAGAGGTTTCGCCGTTTACTCACCAGTCGCGTAAAAGTTCATGGAACTTTAAACCCAACCACGCGGAGGTGGATCAGACCTCACAAATCACACTACCGAGGTGTGACCGCATAGGGACACTACGAGGTTTTTCACAAGACACCCTATCAAGACAGTAGACGCTGCGATTATACAAGGCGGTGAGACCATAGGCACCGGATCGACGTACACCTACGGAGTCCAGAGCGCGGGCATCACACTTATCCATGCGCAACATGTGGAGTTCCCCATCGCAAGGACTCCCAGCACGAGACTGTGCCTAATGAGACATATCCGACGGATCACCCGTCGGCCCGTCGATAGCCACTGGCATGCTAGAGACGTACAAGTTACTTACCAAGACCAGAGCCATAATAGTTCTAGCGGTGGCGACAGGCTCCTGGGTTGCCACTTTAAGAATCGGACCTTAGGGAGAGACACTGGAGCATAGCACACAACACATGCCCTAGTTTCCTAAACCATGTTGCTAAAAAGCAAGTTTTATCATTAACATCGAAGTGAACCATTAAGTCAATATTAACAATTAAATAAAGGTGATAGTAGCCGCACTTAGTAAAAAGTCTACCCATATGCATAAATCTGGGGTAATCAAAGGAACGGGGTATACAAGACTAGGTACAACCTTAATGGGACATCAGTTTCGACATATGCATCTGAAGGTAAATGAATGTCAAAGGTGTGTTTAGGTAGCAAGGATTGTCCATGCTATAACTTGCCTTCCTCGAAGTGCTTCTGCTGCGAGTCCTGCTCCGGAAAATCCTCCGCGAACTCGAAATCCAAAGCTAACGGCTCACCGACTGGACACGAAGCACCACACAAGCATACACGTATACCAATACATGCAAACAAATATAATTCTATTAGAACAGTACACCAAACAGTAGGAACAACACATAAAAAGGTTTTAGAAATATTCTACGGTTCACTACGAACACATGAGCGCAAAAATCACGCTAATCGGAGCTATAATGAAAAAGATATGGTTTTCTAAGATCTAGGGACCTACTGGCGAGTTTTAAAAGTTTCCAGGGGCTTATTTGAAGAAAACTAAGGACCTATACATAATTATGAGTTAAAACAGGAGGGCCTACCACGGGTTCTATATTTAAAAAGTGCAGGGGGTTATTTGTTAAAAATAGGACCTAAGTGTAATTATTTTCAACAGAGGGTGGATTGCGGGTTAATTTCTAATCTTGCAGAGGCTCTTTTGCAAAAGTGCGGGCGCTGACCGGTATTTGGCCTTTTGACTCGGGGCGGAGGTATCTGTGGGCCGTCGGATCTTGATCCGATGGCGCGGATCAAACCCGGCGCTGGGGGTCGTCGGCAGGGACAGAGGAGTGGCAGCGCCGCCTCGCCATGCGACGGAGGCTCGCCGGAGTGCGACCTAGAGGGCGCTACAGGGCTCGGCTTGGGAGGGATCGGGCTCTACAGCACCGGGGCGCCACGGCGAGTCTAGCTAGGGTGTTCAAGTCGACAACCGAAGCGCCGTGGCGGCGGCCGACGCGGTCCGGTGGGTGGGCAACTCCGGCGAGGGTGCATTGGCGCGCGGGAAGAGCTAGGGGGAGTGGGGAGTAGCTCGGGGTGTTGCTCACCGCTTCGCGAAGCTTCCTGGGCGTCGTGGGGGACCGAACGAGGCCGTAGGAGGCGGTCGACGGCGGCGGTGTGCGTTCGTGGACAGGGCGCTGCAGGGCTCAGGAGGTCGGTCTAGGAGTTGTGAGGGTTCTAGGGCGTGGAGGGGTTGCTTAAATAGGACTCGGGGGGGGGGGGGGGGGGGCATCGGCGTGCGCATCGCGGATCCCGGCGGTGACCGGCTGTGAATCGGGGATTTCCTAAGGGGGAGAGCGCTTTCCATGCAGGGTGCGCCAGGAATGGATGGGGAGCGCGAGGAAAGGGTGGCAGGGGAGCTCAACGGGGTCCACGGGGCGTGGGCAGGGGCAGGTCGGCCAGTGATCGCGGTGCCGATCACGCCGGGGGAAGCTTCAGGCGCCGGCGGGAGGAGGGGAAGCTTCTGACAGGCGGGGCCCTGGTGGCTGTGGGAGGGAGAGTGGGAGGAGGGGAGGGTGCGAGCTGGCCCGCGGGGAGGTTGTGGGCCGAGGGGGCGCAGGGCCCAGGTGGGACGGAGAAGGTGGCTGGGTTGGGGGAAAAAGAGTGGAGGGGGTTGGGCCGGACTGGTGAAAGAAAGTGGAGGGTGCAAAAGCGGAGCAAGGGGAGAGTTTGAGGAGCAAAAGCGAACTTGGCTTAAATTAACTTTTCTAGGGCTCAAACAAATGCAAATTAAATTTGAATTTAAATAGAATTTAAATTCCAACTTAACTTGCCATCAAACAAAACACAGTGCAGTAGCATGAATGCAACAAAAATATTTCTACCACTTATATTTGATTTTAATATTGATAAATAATTTATTTAACCTGTATTAAATATGAGAAATTCAATAAAAGCAAATTAATTACTAAAAATTTTAAATGGGCCATTTTTGGTTGTTACAATCGGCGACGGCGGACCTTCACTCACCCGCACACCAATGTTCTGTATGTAGGCAAACATTTGCTCCTGCCACACCTAGTTCTGGAGCTCGATCTCCTCAAGCTACAACTTCAGGTTCTCCTCCCTCCTCTCATCTTCCAGCTGGGTCTACAATATTCAATCGCAATCTTACAATACAAAGTAAACATAAGTAAAAGTGAACATACAATGAACCAAACCGAGATAACCTGTAGTGATTGATCCCGAAGTGTGAAGCGGGAGAGGTTGGCGTATGGCCGGGGAAGAGCTCGTGCTCCTGGCTCGAATCTAGGAGAGTGTGGGAGTAGCGGCCGTGTCTTGATGCTGTCGTCGATTAAGTACCGCCCATGCTTCTTGCCTACTCCTATCCTTATGACCACTTATCCATCAATGTCGTGAGCGGTCGAATCGAAGTCTGGCCCATGGACCTCCTTTGCCACCTCTGTGTATGCACTGAGGCGACTATGGATGGTGGCGTTACTGTATGCCGAGGCCGTGTCCTCTAGGTTGTACTGGACGTCGGAGGTCGCCTTGCCCTTGTGGGACAAAGCATATGCCACGAACCGGTTGCAAGGCTCGCCACCATGTGACGACTACTGAGGAAATAAATAATAAGATTAGTAATTATACAGAATTGATTGAGCAAATAGAAAAATGACTTGGCGTACCCATTTTTCGGCGTACTCATCGAGGCTAAGGCTGCCCTGATGGTGTGGTACATCTGGCATCAGCAAACGCCACTCCCGACAAGCGTTGTGTGTCTCCTCCCACTCGGGGCTTATCCACTTGACAACTATCACCTCCCAGCACTGGGGATGACTGGCGTACCACCACGGAATCGCCTACAAGACATCAAGTGTATGACATATAACAAGATTGAATTGAAAGTACTTAATCTCAGAAAAAATTATAATCGATTTTCATGATTTACCGCCAAGTATTGCTCTTGGATCAATATCATGTTTCTTGCCACCTTCACTTTAAGTGCAGCATAATAATCAATGACGGCATGGACGCGCGCCGCATAGTGCATGTCCTTCACGAGCTTCAAATAGGTTGTATGTGCCACAACAGCCGCCTTCTGCTCGGTTCCCGGGTAGCATCTGCAAAAATCCTGCATATATACGCGATGTATCGAGTCATTATTTCAATAATGTTCAATGAATGTGATGTGTTGAGCAATGTAGTGCAATGAATATTTACCCACAGCTCAGCCTTTACTTGCTCAGCCCTATTGGCGAATACCCTGCCTTCCCGATCCTCGAAATCAGGAACGGCGCACATAGTGGTCAAAGGTGTAGGCCGGCTCCTCCCTGCCGGCAATCTGAACCAGACCCGGAAACAGCTCCCTAGATGGAAGACCCAGGATGCCGTTGACTTTGCGGTCGTGAGCGCCCAGGGAGACATGCGTCCAATTCCTGCCAAGTGATTAAGGTAAATTGTTAGTTCATATTGTGATTTCCAACATATGAAATGAAAAGGTACTTATAACATCTAAAATTAGTTTCTTTTTGCCAGCGGGTCAAACTATAGGGCGACTCTCCATGGGTGTCGGTCGCTTCGGGAGGGTCGAGGCACCTCACTGCAAAAGGGCCAATTGTTCGGAGGAAGTGGACCCCTCTACTCTTGCCGCCTCATCCTCGTCCTCGTTCTTCTCGGCCCCGTGCTCCTAGGCTCCGTGCTCCTCGGCCTCGTGCTGCTCGTCCTCGCGCTCCTCTTCCTCAATGGCCCGTTGGTCCTCCACCAAAGGAACAAACTCCTCCTCGGACGAAGACAAGGAAGGTACAGGGGTCCGCTGTCGCCCCTTGCCTTACCCTCTGCCTCAACTCTTCTTTCACCCCTGCACTTGCCACTGGACGGCCCAGCTGCATCGGACCCACCATCTTTAAATTTGCGGTAGAGCGACATGACGTTCCTCATTGCACCGCTCCCACCCACCTCTTGGTTCAATCACCCGCAATCAATAAAAACATACATTTATTAGATAAACAATATAAACATTTATGAACCAAAACTATCATCAATTATTAGAAAGAGATGCAATATATTCAAATTATTAGAAAGAGATGCAATAAATAAAAAATATGAACCAACATAAATTATTAGAAAGAGATGCAATATATACAAAAAACATACATTTATTAGAAATAATCATCAGGATCAAGATCTGCTGGATCAATGGTCTCATCATCGCTATCATACATTTCGAGATGTTCATGACCGTGCTCCAAAGGAGGAGGAATGTCGTCGTCACTGTCATTGCCTAATTCTAATCATTGTAGTTACTCCAAGTCTTTGGCATTCTAAACCAAAACTCCAGTCTAAATCCATTCCAACCGCTTGGGTTAAATTTATCTCAAAATTCCCTTTGAGCCCATTTTCTTGGAAGAACTCTCCCGCATAGGTGTTTGGGTCCATGTTATAATCTTCATTGTTTGGGACTGGTAGTTTACCATGTGGCTATACTTTGTACACAACATCCCAACCATCAAGACATTCGTCGGTTTTGCACGGATATAACAAATAATAAACTTGGGTTATCTGTTGAGCCACAATATAGACATCGTCTCCTGGTAAGATAGATGACTGTCAAGTTTCGACTAGCCCTAGATTAGGGGTCTGTCTCACCACGGATGGATCAAACCAATGACATTTGAAGATAACAGGATTAAGAGGTTTGATTCCACCGAAATTAAGTTCATATATTTCTTCAAGTCTCCCATAGTAATCGACCCCATCAAGGCCTGGCGTATAGACTCTGGTATTTGTGGTCCTTCGATTGGGCAACCTCTGCTCATGGCTTGTTGTGCGAAAACGATAACCATTCACGTCACATCCGGTAAATGACCTGACCTTATACGCACAACCATCGGCAACCTGTCTCAACTCGGCACTCATAGACCCATCGGATTGGCCCTGCAAGTTCGACCATGATAGTTCGTTATATTATTGACACAAACTTAGTAATGTAAAATTTAGTACAAACTAAATTTGAGTGTACCTTCTATTTGAACGAAGAAATGAAATTGGGCAATCCATTTCCCACACACTATCTAAGAAGGGTATCAACTTCATGCGGGGTAGGATCCCTCCTGTTACTCCAGAAATGATGAAGAAATTCCCTGTATGAATGAGATACTAGAGGGTTGGATGCAGAATAGTGAATAGTTACTCGAGAACAAGTTTGTTGAGAACTTACAGCGTGTATGGCTCAACTTCGAATAGGCTGCTCAGCACATATAGCATGATAGCGTGCCACTCTGCATTTTTCAAGGTCTTGTTGGTGACTTCACTTGCACTTCCAAGTTGCCCTCGAAAAATGTTGAGGTTCAATTCAACTTCACCAACATTGTAACTTCACCTCCTCCAGAATGTATGCCTTTCCAATAGAAGCTTCAATTTTGCATTTTTTTTACATTTAGTTCGAAGAACCTTTTGACATCTCTCAATTTGGATAGCACCAATGGTTATGCATAGGCCCCCACATTCGTGCCTCATACGGAAGGTGCAAAATCATATGCCGCAAGGGTTGGAAAAATCGGGTGGAAATATCTTCTCCAACTTGTAGAGCAACACGGGGGCAAGCTTTTCCATTTCTGCAATATTGGTCTTAGATACCTCCTTAGCACAAAGCTGGCAGAAGAAATTGCTCAAATCTGCCAGCACTAGCCAGACATGCTCGAGGAGATAGGCTCAAACCTTCACCGAAAGAAGCCGCTCAAGCCGTTGATTCGTAGAATAGCTAAGTTCACTCCCCTCTTCGGATTCATTGCATACCCATCAGGGAACTTTAACGTTTGGAACCAAATTAGTACTTCCTTCCTTTGGTCCCTTATGAGGATGAAATCGGCCTTGGTTTTTTCCATGATTTACCGTCCCTGGGAGGCGGTATCTCTACCTTCCGTCTATTGCATATCCTCTTCTGATCCACTCTAGCCTTCACATTGTCTTTTATTTTATCAAGAATTTCCATGATTGGACCCCAAAGTGCCTCGGCAAGATTGTTTTCAGTGTGCATTACGTCAATGTTGTGTAGAAGCAGGAGATCCTACATGTACGGAAGCTTCCACAAACCCAACTTATGAGTCCAGGCATGTTTCTCACTATATCCCACAAAACCACCTTAATCTGTGACCTCGAGAGCGTCTAACTGAGCATGAATCTCTGCACATGTCATCATCTCTGGTGGAGGGTCCTCAACTACGACACTTTTCATGAAGTTCTTGATGTCTCATCTGAATTTGTGGTCAAGAAGGAGGAATTGACGATGAATATTTGCCACCCTTCGTCAACTAAATGAACTTCAGAGATGCCTTGCATATTGGGCATGAGAACTTCACGTGGACACACCAGCCGTAGAATATCCCATACGCCGGATGGTCATGCAGGGAGTACTGGTAATAGACATGCATTTTGAAGTTTGTCTTTGTAGCTCGGTCATACGTCCATACACCTTCCTTCCAAGGACGGTCCAAATCATCTCTCAGAGGCTCCATATACACACTCATATTTTTCCCTGGGTAATTAGGAATAATTAACAACAAAAATATGTTCTTCCATTGAAAGAGGATGCAGGGGGGGGGGGAGATTGAGAGGGATACGAACATGGGCAACAAGAGTATGGGGCAGTCGTCATTCCATAAGGATTGAACCCATCCGTTGCCAACACAACACGTACATTCCGAGCCTCTTGAGCTTTGTCATGATGAATCACATTAAAGTTTATCCATGATTTACCATCAGATGGATGTACGAGCTTATCAGGATTGTATCGACGTCCACTTTTGTGCCATGTCATCTGTTTCGCAGATTCCTCGGTCATGTAAAGCTGCTGGATCCTTGGTATAAAAGAAAGGTACCGTAGAATCTTCACGGGGATTGCCAGCTGCCTCTTTTGCCCATCACCAAAGTCTACCTCTATGAATCTAGACGCCTCACACTTTGGATAGTACTTTGCTTTCGTATATTCTTTCCTAAATAAGATGCATCCATTCGGACAAGCATATATCTGCTCATATGACATCTTAAGTGCACGAACAAGTTTATGTGACTCGTACATGCTCTTTGGCAGAATGGGACCTCTCAGAAGTAGGCTACCAAAAACTGTCAAGAAAACATCAAAGGCGGCTGTGGGACCAGGATCCCTAGGGCCACTCATCCACAGGATTAAACTACTCGATAGGGAAGGTTTAACTCGACTACTTTAAACTAGTCGGCTATGGTGCAAGATGGCGTAGTTGATTAGAAAGACTAGTCGTGTATTGTTAGGAGACTCCCCAAAGTACCGTGTTGTAGTACTCCCTATTGTATACGACTAGGATCATATAACCGACTTGTAACTCTACTCCTCGGATATATAAGGTGGAGTAGAGACTCCCTCAAAACAACTCAACTCACGTACAATACAATCAAGCACATAGGACATAGGGTATTACGCTACTCGTGGCCCGAACCTCTCTAAATCTTTGTGTTGTTCGTGCACTATCATTCCTAGCACTCGGCGAGACCCACGAATCTACTTCCTGGGGTACCGCCTAGCAGACGTGCTCGACATAAATCATGGACACCTGGCCCCCACCGTGGGGCTACTCACCGAAAGCTTACCACTAGGCGTGATGGGATCAAGCTTCAACACCTACGGCATCGAGGAGGGTACAACTTTCATCATCGGCGCATGGACCTTCGTCGCTGATGGCAAGGGTGATTTCGCAAGTTTCCTTGCGGATCGCCCAGGCCCATACTCGATGATGGCGTCTCCACTAGAGCCGCTCCGCGAAACACAAGTCATGACAACCACTCCGGCAACAATTTCGATCTAAACTCCGACACGTCGCAGGATTTCGAGCTCAACTTCGACCCCAACTCTGATCGGGACTACCCAAAACGATATCGGGTACAACTCGCTTCCAAACATGGAAGGAGTCGGGAACTCCGAGATGGCTACGCCATCGGACAACCCCCCGAATCGATCTGATATGCCTGCATGGAAACCAGGGGAGACGAAATCCTGCGACGTGTCAGAGTTGAGATCGAAATCAGATGATATACTTGCATGGAAACCATCTGATTTCGATCATATCTCACCAGGCATATCAGATGATTCATGGGCAAGCATGGGGGCAGCGGCCACGGCCGTCCGACTAAAAAAAAGAAAGGGAGAAATCAGCAAAACAAACCATCGAACGTAGGCACGACGCAGAGATCAGAGCAAGCCTTACCGGGAGGCGGCCAACCGCTTCCGCTTCTTATCGCCCGGGGGCTGCGCACCCCTCGAACCCAACGGACCCCCCGATAGCGCCGACCCATCGCAGGGCATCACGCCTGCCGCGGAGGCAGGCACGATAGGCGCTCGGGCGACGGGGGCGCAGTCTCGACGAGGGTCACCTTGCCCCCATGCTTGCCCATGAATCATCTGATTTCTCCCTTTCTTTTTTTTAGTCGAAAGATATACTTGCATGGAAACCATCTGATATGCCTGGTGTTCCTAGGGAGCTTGCCGAGCACAATTTAAAAGATGACGAGAAGGCGAAGCCTAAAAGGCAACGCCTATGACGTTTTGCTCAAGATAGACGTGATGTGATCAAGGCGGAGAACGCCAAACTACTCGCAGTCGGATTGATCAAAGAAGTTTTCCATCCAGAGTGGTTGGCCAATCCGGTCCTGGTCAAAAAGAAAAACAACAACGTGTGGCAGATGTGTGTTGACTATACAGATCTCAACAAGCATTGCCCTCCAGACCCCATGGGTCTCTCCCACATTGATCAAGTCGTTAACTCCATGGCTGGATGTGTGCTCCTCTGCTTCATTGATTGCTACTCAGGATATCATCAGATAGCCCTAAAAAAGGAGGATGAGATCAAGACTTCGTTCATCACACCCTTTGGTGCTTACTGCTACACGACAATGTCGTTTGGATTAAAAAACGCTGGTGCCACATACCAACGAGCCATACAAAAATGCTTGTCATCCCAGAATGGCATCAATGTAGAGGCATATGTCGATGACGTGGTCGTAAAAACAAAAGAACCACACAATCTCATCGCTGACTTACAAGAAACATTTGATAACCTCAGAATGTTCCGCTGGAAGTTAAACCCGACCAATTGTGTCTTCGGCGTTCCCTCAGGGAAACTACTGGGGTTCATTGTCAGTCACAGAGGCATCGAGGCTAACCCCTCCAAAATCACAACTATCCTTAACATGGAAGCCCCAAGAAGCATCAAGGATGTACAAAAACTCACGGGCTGAATAGCATCCCTCAACAGATTCATCTCAAGACTTGGAGAGAAGGGACTTCCTTTCTTCAAACTACTCAAGAACCGAGACCAATTCAATTGGATAGAAGAAGCACATCAGACCTTTGAACAACTCAAAGCCTACCCGTCTACACCTCCGGTGCTCGTGGCTCCTGCCAAAGACGACCACCTCTATCTCTATATTGCGGCCACAACACACGTGGTCAGCACGGTCATTGTGTTTGAGCGCAAAGAGGAAGGCCATGTATTCCCAGTATAGCGGCCAGTATACTACATCAGCGAAGTACTCTCTGATTCCAAAATACGCTACCCTCAAGTACAGAAGTTACTCTGGGTGATCTTTATTACCTCAAGGAAGTTAAGGCATTACTTTCAGGCTTTCCACATAACTGTGGTGACTAAATTTCCCTCAGGCAAAATCCTTAATAATCCTGATGTGGCTCGATGGATATGCAAATGGAAGAGAGAGATAGAAGCGTACAACCTCGACTTCGCCTCTCAAACGGCTATCAAGTCACAAACCCTTAAAAACTCCACGGTCGAGTAGATGGAGCTCCAGTACTCCAGGGCAACCACTCGCCCGGAACATTGGATCATGTATTTTGATGGATCGCTGAAGCTGGAAGGTGGTGGAGCGGGTGTCCTATTAATATCTCCCAAAGGTGACCAACTCAAGTACGTTTTGCAGATACTCTTCAAAGTTACCAACAATGAAGCAAAATACGAAGCAATGTTACACGGACTCCGTTTGGCTGCATCTCTTGGTATCAAACATCTATGGGTATATGGAGACTCCGTTGTTGCTATCAATCAAGTCAACAAGGATTGGGATTGATCTAAAGAGACAATGGATGACTACGTCAAAGAAGTTCGTAAACTCGAGCGCCACTTCTATGGCCTGGAGTTTCATCATGTCGTCCGTGACTACAATGTTACTGCTGATGCTTTATCCAAGCTAGGTTCAAAATGTGCGAATATTCCAGCAGAGATCTTCGTTTATGAATTACATCAGCCATCTATTAAGGAGCCAACAATTGAGGAGGCTACTCCAGTTCACATACAACCAGAACTATAGGTCATGGTTATCGACTCCAATTGGATGACTCCGTTTATCGAATATCTGAGGGATCATAAACTTCCAGATGATAAGAAAGCACAAATACGTATCGGACGCAGAGCTGCGAACTATGTAGTGGTGCACAACACGCTTTATCAACGTGGGGCCTCGATCAACATTCTAATGAAGTGCATCACGGCTGACCGTGGAAAAACACTGCTAGAAGAAATTCATGGAGGTGTTTGCGGTAACCATGCAACCTCCCGCACTTTGGTAGGAAAGGCATACAAAGTTGGTTTCTTTTTGCCATCAGCCAAGGCCGATGCCGAAGACATCGTAAGGAAGTGCCAAGGTTGCCAATTCTTCGCCAGACGAGCCTATGTCCCGGCTCATGAACTCAACACTATCCGGTTATCTTGGCCCTTTGCGTGTTGGGGTCTCGATCTCGTGGGCCCTCTAGCTAAAGCTCCGGGTGGTTTCGAGTGGCTTACTGTAGCTGTCGTCAAATTTACCAAATGGATCAAAGCTCAGCCCTTGGTAAACGCACGGGCAGAAAACCTGATCAAGTTTTTTGATGGAATCGTTCAAAGATTTGGAGTACCACATGAGATCATAACAGACTTGGGATCAGTTTTCACAAGTGAAGAATTTCAAAATTATTGTGAAAAGTACTCGATCGAGACACACTACGCTTCGGTTGCTCATCCACGCGCCAATGGACCAGTCAAAAAGGCTAATGGCTTATCGCTACAAGGGCTAAAGCCTAGACTCTATGATCCCCTGAAAAAATACGACGGCAACTGGGCCAAGGAGCTACCCGCAGTACTTTGGGGTTTACGCACTGTTGGCGGTCGTTACGGCACATTTTCGACCACCAATACTCGGGAATAAAAGAGGATATATGTGACATTCCATGTACTTAGGTTTATTTCTAATAGAGTTCCACGAGTTTTGGTGAGTTACACTTGTGCAGGTACAACAACGAGAAATACGTGCTACAGGGGTCAGAATTGACCGATTCGGCCAAATGACTCTTTACGGCCGGTTACCCCCCTTAGCCGCACACGATGCGAAGCACAACCGGGGATCGTCCACGTCACTCATGACCAAGCGACGACCGTTCACGACACTTGGACAACTGCCACGCCACTTCTGGGCCAAACCAACACGAAGGCCGCCTGGATCAAGTCACCCACGAAGTCCAGGGAGCATGGGAACGCCTCCGGGACTATATTTCTGCTTGTCCTCACTATGGAATGCATAATTGGTTCATCATCCAAACCTTTTACCATGGGCTAAAGAGCTCAGCCCGTGAGTATTTGGATGTTGCTGCTAGTGGAGCATTTTTCTCTCCTTAGGAGAACCGAGCTAAGGCCCTCATCAAGAAGATGGTGGAAAATCAAGGTTGGGGCACTGAACGTGACCAACAACGTACCCAAGGAGTCCACCAAGTTGAAGCTTTGGACATACTCGCTGCCAAGATGGACCTCCTTCTGAAGAAGATGGAGGCCCCTGTTCAAGAAACGGTGCAATCCATGGACACTCGCATGACGTGCGAGGTCTGTGGCAACACAGGCCATTCGGGGAATGACTGTCCCGAAACGCGAGAAGATGCCCACTACATCAACAACTCCAACAACAATGGGTATCGTCTGAACAACTACGGCAATCAAGGCTGGAACTCATGCACGAATCTCTCTTTTTAGAGATCTTCACAAGGTAACAATTTCAATTCCAGTACTTTCAATAATCAGCCGTCTATCAAAGATCTTGTGCTAGGCCAGGGAAAAATCAATGAAAATATTAGTAAAAAGTTTGTTGCAACTGACAAAATCCTGGAAAGCATAGATGCAAAACTGGAATATTTCTCATCTGCTATAAAAAGTCAATTGAGCTTCAATAAAATGATAGAAACACAAGTTGCTCAATTAGTTGTTGTTGTTCCTGTTTCTGAATCTGGGAAGATTCGGGGGAAACCTGAACATTCCATTGAATCGGTTAAAGCTGTAACCATAAGACGGGGTAAGCCGTCTCGTGGTTCGTTCTGTACTAATAATGCAGGGAAGGCCTCGTACATGCAAGTAGATACACCCAGAGGGCTATACCTGCCAAGAGCTGCCAAGAAGGCCATCATCAACACCCCTCCAAAAAGGAAGGAAGATCCCGAAGAGCCAGTTATTTAGTGCTCGATTTGGAATCGATGCATTGAAAACGCTCTCTGCAATCTTGGAGCTAGCGTCAACATCATGTCTAAGGTATTATTCAAAAAGTTATGCTACCCTGTTATTTATGCTACAAATGCCGAGGTGCAACTTGCAGATTCGTCGATCAGCTACCCCGAGGGGGTGATTGAAAATGTCCCGGTCCGAATTTGGGGATATTATGTCCCGGATTTCGTAGTCCTTGACACAGGGAATGATCATTCGTTTCCCCTTGTGTTGGGCCGGCCATTTTTAAACACCGCTCGGGCTAGAATTGATGTGGATACGAGAGAAATCTCATTCCATATCAGTGGAACGCCGATATCATTCATGTTCCAACCTCGGGAGTTCAGAAGAACAAGGGAGTTCACTCCGGAGCAAAGGAGCGTTGAGTGTTTCCTGAAAGCCCTCCTTAGTGGAGAGCTGGTATTACTCGATGCTGAGCAGTGGGATCAATCCACTGAATCTGAGAGTGAGGATGAAATGGACCGCCTCTTCCGGAAACAATAGGAGGATCAAGCTATATGGAACGCACCAGAAGATCCGATTCCACCACCAGCGACACCTACACCGAAGAAAATCAAGAAGGTGTGGCGGAAGAAGCAGAGTTCATCGTCCGAACCATCCACTCAGGGATCGGACGATGACAAAAATCACTGAAGACACGGAGGAGTCCCGCTCGTGGACTCAAAACTCGAGCTCTCGCCGCGATAAAACCGGTATGTATCTCATGTTGCCCTTTCCAATTTTAAATTTCAATTCACTGCATTTGCATGTTTTATTTCAAAATTTTTGAATCACTTGTGCATGAAATAAAATGAGAGAATAGCAAGAATAAAATTGGTGCATGCAAAACATCTTTGGTTTAAATTTTGGTAAAAATAAATGGACCATATGCTGAAATTGGTTTGAAGTGGGTAAAATTTGTAATTTTTACTACTTTTACCCCTTCTAGAACATCTCCATTTATTTACCACCATCACCAACCAGAACAAAACATGTCTACCCCACTCAACATGGCTGCACACTCATCAATTATCACAAACATGGAAGCATGGGGCTAACTCCACTAACTTCCACTTTGGTCATGTCAAATTTCTATCTTACCTACCAAAATCCACCAAAAACCCCATGACCTAGTGTCGGACCTATGAAAAAATTTTTGTGCTGGTGGGAGGCAAGAGGTGGGTGCAGCACATGGGGCACTCAGGCACCCAGGCCTGGTTCGGCCGAACCATTCTGTTCGGCCGAACTGGCCCTGCTGCCCCCCTCTGCCTATAAATAGAGGGCGTGCATGAGGGCTTCATCACACACACTTGTGCACTAAAATTTTCTCCAGAAGCTCTCACACTCTCTCTCAAGTCTTTGCTCTAGTTCTTGCTCAAGTTCTTCCCAAAGTTCTTGCTCAAGTTGGTTCTCTTGCATCATTAGAAAAACACAAAAATATATTGCCTTTGCTTTCATCCTAGTGCTGAATTTTTGGACGTGTTTGTGGCGGTTTCCGACACCCACAAGAACGACTAATCTTTTGTGGAGGTTTTCATCCCCGCAAGAACGACTAACTCTCTCGAACGACTTGATTTATTGGTTCTAACCCCATATATTCAGCCCTTCGGGTAGTCGTTGCGCTAACCTTTTGCAGGAAGCATGCCGAAGCTCTTCTACGCGTTCTGTCGCTCCGCTCGGCTGAGAAAACGCTCGGACGATGCTGGGAGCTCCCCAGCCCCGTCCCGCGATTCAAGCCGGATGGATGTGGACGAGTCAGGGGCAGCCGACTTGGGGAGAGGCTTCGCCTCGCAACCAACCCGACAGCTCCTGAACGAGAGTGACATCATTCTCCGGACGGACCGGGAGCGGAACATCTTCAACATGCTACGCCTGAAGGAGTTTGAGGATACCCGTGTCTACGAGCAGGACCTGCTCGTAAGAATGGGTATGGACGAAGAGTTCCCAGAAGTCTTCGAAGTCGTTGGCTGGGGCAACTTCTGGTGTGTCGACGAACAAGGTTCGTATCTCCTCACCCTCGAATTTCTTTCGACTCTCACATCTGGACGGGAGGGTGTTCGCTTTCGATTTTTCAACCAAGATTATTCCTACTCTTGGAGGGATTTGAGTACGGCTCTGGGTTTTGCTAATCATTGTTCTTTGGAGCCTGCCAAAGCTTTGAAAAGTTTCAGTCGGGACGGGTTCTGGAAAAAGATTTCGGGAAGCACCAATTGTTCTGCACCGCACATGAACAATATTCATAACCCCACCTTGCGTTTCATGCATCGGTGGATGGCTATGACGGTGTTTCCATGTTCTGATTTGCGTCCCGTTAATACAGTCGAGTTGCGGTTCTTATACGCTATGGTTAAACGAGTTGCTGTTTCTCCGGTAAAAGATTTGATTGCCCATTGGATGTCTCATCACTCTCGCGTGGGTAGCGTGGCGGTGACTTCTATAGTCACTCGCGTTGTTAACCAGTTGGGCATTCTGGAGGGCGCCCAACTTGCGTACATAGAGACAGCGTGACCCGTCGTGGATGCTGAGCACTTTGTGCAAGGTTACATGATACGACGGGAGCCTGATGCCACGCTGGTTATGATCTATCGCGGTTATACAACCAAGGTGCCCTTGCCTTGTGCAGGACTGAGGTTGTATACCGCTAAGAAATTAACACTCCGGTTGAGTACCGAGGCGGATGACTCTCCTCCTTGGAGAGAGCCGGCTCGGCACAGTGTTGCAAGAGAGGGGCCATTCACCCGGGGGCAAGCCAGGCGTGATGCTGGGCTTTTCACCGCTCAAGAACCAGAAACTTCACCGACGCAGCCGCATCGACACACGTCTGCATTCGAGGTAGCTTACGATGCAAACGGTGGTTCTGGGACGTCCGGAGCAGGAGGCTCTAGACAACCCCAGGACCCAGACTACTTCGCCTCGGGCTACTGGGACTATGCTCCGAGTACGGACTCAGAGTACTCCCAGGGATGGTACGGAGGAGGGTATGACAGTGCCTCCCGACCATATTTCCCTGGGCACTCTCAGTCCGCACAATTCGCTGCACCCAGTGGCTACGACATTGGTCGGGAATTGTCTTACATCTCCGACCGAGTCGACGTCCTCGACGACCGTACACGGAGCATTGAAGATGCCCTGGCACACCATTCTCAGTAACAATAAGAGAATAACGGCGTGCTGGACTCTCTACGGTATGACGTCCAGTAGCAGACGGATCAAATGTCAGACTACTTTTCGAAGTTTCAACCCTACCAGTGAAGAATCCAAGCTTGGGGGAGGACCCCCATCAGGTATGTTCGATGTCCCTTTAGCTCTTTGATCTTACATTTGCCATTTCCCTTTCCATTTTACTTCCACCTTAAAATGAAAACACCAAAAATATTTCCCTTGAATAAAATAACTCTCAACTATGCATGGAATGAATCATATGCCTCTCACCTTGGAAATGATGAATAGTTGCTTTGTCATTAATCTTTCAAGTGCCTTGTTTTCAACTAGTCACTTTATAGTACTTGAGTTATTTGGCATGAGTAAAATGAACCTGAAAACCTCGTGGGAGCACATGCTTTATTCCAAGTCTAAGTTGTTGTGAGGAATGATATAGTGAGATTTGGTTGAGTTCTTGCTTTTGCTCTTAGTACGGTGAATATCTCGGATGTCTTTTGCTTTCAAAAATAAAATAAAGTTCCTCAATTGTCAAAAATACCTACCAAAGCCATATGCTAAGCTTAGTCAAAAAAATTTCTACTCATATGCTGCTTGTTGTCTTATTGAGCTTTGTCAAATTGTTGTGACCTTTGGGTGAAACCTTCATGCTTCTAAGATCGAGATTCACGTACACACCACTCTCACTTGCAATTCCTACACTGGGAGTTAGCAAATATTGTCATAATTCATCCACAAAATAAATGCTCCATATTCTATGATCTGTCACACCCTGAAATTTTTGGATTTCAGGATGTGATTTTAAAGAATCATTAAATAAATAATTTCTCATAATTTTAAATTTTTTCTCAACTTTATTTAATTTACACGGAATTTAGTATAAGGAAAACCATTTTTCTAAATTAAATTAAAACAACATAGGTTTAATATTGAGTTCCTTGCATTCATGCCGGCTTGCATTTAGTGGTTTTATGTGTGCAAGTTTTCTATAATGCGTTTAGAGGCCTTTTGGGAATTTTCTGGACTTTTCTGGAATTTATTCCTAATTTTCCTAGAGTATATTCCAATTTTTGGAAGGTGCTAAAACCTTTTTCATGAGCTCCAAATATTTTATTTGGGTTCCTCGTGTCCAACTCTACCTCAGGGATTTTCCTGGAATTTTTGGAATTTTTAGAGTATTTTTCGTGGCTTAAATGATTTATCTGGAATTTTCTAGATTTATCTTTGCACGAAAAACAATTTCTAATAATAAAAAAAGGAAAAGAAAAACTCCAAAACCCTCCCGGGCCGAAACCCAGCCCAACTATCCTTTCAAGCCTAGTACGTCCTACCCCCCCCCCCCCCACTTCCCCTTCCCCTTGCCTGGTTCCCTCTCCGTGGCCCAGCACTTCCTCTCCCTCCCGCTCGCGGCCCACTCGCCTTCCCCGTCCCACTCCCCCTCTCCCCGCGCCAGCTCGCCCCGCGAGCGCCGGCCCACTCCTCGCTTTCCCCTCCCCGCGGCCCAACCCAGCGCGCCGAGCCGGCCCACTAGCGCATCGCCTTCCCTCTGCGCAGCCCGGCGCGACGCACGCCGCTGCCGCACCGCAATCACCGCCGCGCCGCCGCCTTCCTTCCCTGACGTGCGTGCTCGGCAAACTTTGTGTGCCGCGCTCCTATAAAAGCTGCTGCCCGGGCCCTACAACCCCTGCCTCCTCCGCCGCCTCCTACACAGTGCCACCGCCGGACCAAACAGCTCCGCCGCCGCGCCATTGGCGCCATTCAGCCGCTGTCGAGACCTCCCTGAGCTTCCTCGCGCCGCACCGGAGCTCCCCGGCTGGTCCTCGTCGTCATTCGCCCGCCGGAGCGCCTTCCCCGTGTGAGCCACCACCGCCGGCCACTGTCTCCGCAGGGAGCTAAAATCCGGGCACCTCCGCCGCCAGTGAGCGCACCCCCAAGTTCCCCTCGACCTCCTCTTTCCCGTGCGCGCGCTGCCTAGGCCGCCCCCCCACCGGAACGCCGGCGAGCTGAGTCGGCTGAGCCGCCGCGCGCCATGGCCGAGAGCTCCCCTGTGTGATTAGAGGAAGGAGATGGTCATTTTGCAGATACGCCCCCGGGAAAAACGCGAAATCCCTAGATCCAATCTTGTGTCTTGGCACTTTCTCAGAAAACTCCCTAGAGAATCCCACCGTTTGCACATAAGCCCAACCCATGAACTTTTACAGATCTAACCCTGAATCTTTATCAATTTGCGAGCACTATTTGAAGTGTCTCTGCAATCTTCTCTGCTACCCCCAGAAGTCTACGGATAATTACAACTAGGTCCCTAGCACATTTAAAAGCCCATAGATTTCACGTTTTAGCTCCGATTCGACCCGTTCAAGTTGCGTTAAAATCGTATAAACTCAAACTACGCGTTAGTACTCATATTTACTATGTCATGTGTTTCTGAGTTTTATTTAAATATTAATTTGACTAAGGAATATTTAAATACGTTTTCTACACTAAAATATAATTAAGATTTATACTCGGCTTTTAAATGTTAATATTAATTTGGTTAATATTTATCCAATTAGTTTTATAAATAAAATTTAACTAGGTTATATCTCGGTTTTGATAGCCTGTTGTCAATTTGCTTAATAATTTATTAAATCAATTTTCTAATTAAAAGCAAATTAAAGTTTCACTCCATGTTTTCATAATTAAATATTAATTTGAATAATATCAACATTAATATGTTCTAAATATAATATTGGCTAGTTAAACACGAAATATCTTATTACTCGCTTAGATGCCCTCACATATTTTTATTACTTAAAGTTAAATGTTTAATTATATAAATCCTACATAAACATTTATAAATAAAATATGATTAGTTTATTCCCAGCTTTCAGGAATTCAAATAAAATTTGAATTAATTCCAACATAAGATGTTTCTCTGGAATATCTTTTATATTATTTATTTAATTAAAATTAATCAAGCATATAGTCTTTTATTTTCATTGGTGTACTGTTCTTAGTTGTATATTGTTTGCTTGCTTGTTTAGCTGCATGTAGTGCTCGTGTCGTTGATTATTGCGGGCAGAGGAACGTCATCAAGAGATTGCAAGAACAAGATTGAAGACTCTGACTAGCGGTATCTTTGTTGGATAAAGGCAAGTTATAGCACGGACAATCCTTGCTACCTAAACACACCTTTTACAATTATTTACTTCCATATGCATGTGTCTAATTTGGTATCCTATTAAGGTTGTACCTAGCTTTGATTATCCTGTTCCATTGATATCCCAGGGTTTATGCATATGGGTATAATCTTTTCTATGCGCAGCTACTGTCACTATTATTTAATTGTTAATTCTGACATAATGGTTCACTTCAATGTTAATGATAAAACTTGCTTTTTAGCAACATGGTTTAGGGAGCTAGAGCATGTGTTGTGTGCTTTGCTCTAGTGTCTCTCCGTAAGGTCCGGTTCTTAAAGCGGCAACCCAGGAGCCTGTCGCCACCGCTATAACTATTATGGCTCTGGTCTTGGTCAAGTAACTTGTACGGCTCTAGCTTGCCAGTGGCTACCATTGGGGCCAACGGCGTTAGTGGACACAAGGTGAAAGGGTGTTTCTGGATTCCACCGAGGACGGGTGATCCATCGGCTAGGTCACGTTAGACCCAGTCCCCGTGTTGGGAGTCCCTGTGATGGGGAACTCCACACGTTGCACATGGCTGGGTGCGATGCCCGCGCTCTGGACGCCATCGACCCCCTATGGTGTGACTCCGTAGGCGTACGTCGATCTCGGTGCCTATGGTCTCACCGCCTTGTTAAACTAGCGGCTACTCTCTTGTTAGAGTGTCTTGTGAAAAACCTCATAGCGTCCCTATGCCGTCACACCTCGGAAGTGTTGATGTGCGTGGTTGGGGTGCAGAGTTCCTTTAAACTTTTACACAACTAGTGGGTAAAGGGCGAAACCTCTGCAGAGTGTATAATCTATCATGATAGCCTTGCTCAGGGTCACGAGCGGCCTGGATCCTTTTTGATTAGAAGATGATGTTTATTTATGTTTATTGTCACTTATACTTTATTAATTGGGTTACAATCGGTTTTTCATTCACTTGTAGTAATTTGGTTAATGATAAAATGAACCAACTAAAAGTGCTAATGCAGTTAAGCCGTGTCTAGCCTTATTTTGAGACTTCATACACCCGTGCTATACTTGCTAAGTAAGACATTTACTTACATTTGCTTTTATTCAACAAAATCCCGGATGGGTAACAGATGGATCAGTGATACTTCTAAGCTGTGGTCAACCAGTCGGTGTCCCTGTGGACTTGAGGCTCTACCTATCGAGAGAGTTAATACATAGACTTCCGCTGTGCTTTATTTAGGTGAACTCTGATGTAAAATGTTTTATTCGAGCATATGTACTCTGATTTTCCATTTTTGTAAGTTGTATGTATTCTGTGGACATCCTGGGCACACATATGGCAGCATTCGGGTTTCTGTGAAAACCCGGGGTGTGACAGATTGGTATCGGAGCTATGCTGACTGTAGGGCCGCAGCCTAGATAGTATTGGTCATCCCTTATTGGCTATTTTGCCATACAACCCTTGCTTTCTCTATCGTTGAGATTTTTATTCATAAAAAGTGCTATCCTTGAGCATTTTACCCTCCTTGATGACCTATCTTTGGTCAATATATCCTTGGTTGTTTTATCCACCCCTTGATAATTCCTTCTCACCATTGACTTCTGATTATTTACCTCTACCTTATTTTGATATATTGCTGATCTCCAAGTCTTGTCAATTTGACCCTTCCTTGTTCATTTCTTTACCTTGAGGATTTATTTTCTCACCTTGAAATTTGCTATTACTGTTGTGAGTATCCTTGTTTACTCATTCATTCCTTGACACTATTTCCATTTCACTCCTCCTTGTTCTTCTGTCACTTTGATTTCTTTCTTTGGCCTTTGACCCCAAAGTGTCTTTTCCACCCTTCCTTTATCCTAAGACACTTAGATTGTCTGTATCATCCCGATGCAAGTGCAAGAAACCTTGAAGAATGAAGAAACGAGTATACTATAAGAAGTCAAGCTTATGCAACAGAAGACTACAAGACGACGTCAGACTCCATGCCACTACAACCAAAAAGTTGAAGTCAAGCTGAAGGATGCCTATATCAAGAAAATTGAAGATTTGTCTATTCCTAGGAGAATGCCCTAAACCCTTGCTAACAACGTCTAGTATGGCTTTTATGCTTGAGTGGTTAACCTTGGCTGAGTGTGTATGTAATGCTTGTCGTTATGTATTCGGTTGATTTGTTTCTTTGCAATGATTGCCTAGTTGGGTTCTCTTTCCATTTTCCTTGGGCATCCTTGTTTTCTTGCTATCCTATCCACGTAAATTAAATGAACAACATCAAGGATGAAACCAGAGGGCAATCTCCATAATGAAGAAACAAAACAAAAGGAGATTTGAAGTAGAGACTACGCAACTGCATCAACAACGAAGACGAAGAAGGTGGAATCAGCTACATCAAGCGATACATCTTGTTATCATGTTTCCTCCCTTCCCGAATCCTGTGGTCTTGTTTTCTCCTCCTTGCTTCTCCTCTCTTAGAATTTCGGGACGAGATTCCTGTTAAGGGGGGTAGTCTGTCACACCCTAAAATTTTTGGATTTTAGGATGTGATTTTAAAGAATCATTAAATAAAGAATTTCTCATAATTTTAAAATTTTTCTCAACTTTATTTAATTTACAGGGAATTTAGTATAAGGAAAACCATTTTTCTAAATTAAATTAAAACAACATAGGTTTAATGTTGAGTGCCTTGCATTCATGCCGGCTTGCATTTAGTGGTTTTATGTGTGCAAGTTTTCTAAAATGCGTTTAGAGGCCTTTTGGGAATTTTTCGGACTTTTCTGGAATTTATTCCTAATTTTCCTAGAGTATATTCCAATTTTTGGAAGGTGCTACAACCTTTTTCATGAGCTCCAAATATTTTATTTGGGTTCCTCTAGGATGTTTCCTGGAATTTTTTGAATTTTTAGAATATTTTTCGTGGCTTAAATGATTTATCTGGAATTTTTTAGATTTATCTTTGCACAAAAAACAATTTCTGAAAATAAAAAAAGGAAAAGAAAAACCCCAAAACCCAGCCCAACTCTCCTTTCAAGCCCAGTCCGGCCCTCCCCCCCCCCCCCCCCCCCCCGCACTTCCCCTAACCCCGGCCTGTTTCCCTCTCCGCGGCCCAGCACTTCCTCTCCCTCCCGCTCGCGGCCCACTCGCCTTCCCCGGCCCACTCACCCTCTCCCCGCGCGCGCCGGCCCACTCCTCCCTTTCCCCTCCCCGCGGCCCAACCCAGCGCGCCGAGCCGGCCCACGAGCGCGCCGCCTTCCCTCTGCGCAGCCTAGCGCGGCTCCGAGCAGCGCCCGCCCGGCGCGACGCACGCCGCTGCCGCACCGCAATAACCGCCGCGCCGCCGCCTTCCTTCCCTGGCGTGCGTGCTCGGCAAACTTCGTGCGCCGCGCTCATATAAAAGCCGCTGCCCGAGCCCTGCAACCCCTGCATCCGCCGCCGCCTCCTACATAGCGTCGCCGCCGGAGCAAACAGCTCCGCCGCCGCGCCATTGGCGCCGTTCAGCCGCCGTCGAGACCTCTCGGGCGAAGCCGAAGCCTCCCCGAGCTTCCTCACACCGCACCGGAGCTCCCCGGCCGGTCCTCGTCGTCGTTCGCCCGCCGGAGCGCCTTCCCCGCGCGAGCCACCACCGCCGGCCACTGTCTCCGCAGGGAGCTAAAATCCGGGCACCTCCGCCGCCAGTGAGCGCACCCCCAAGTTCCCCTCGACCTCCTCTTTCCCGTGCGCGCGCTGCCTAGGCCGCCCCCCCACCGGAACGTCGGCGAGCTGAGTCGGCCGAGCCGCCGCGCGCCATGGCCGAGAGCTCCCCTGTGTGATTAGAGGAAGGAGATGGTAATTTTGCAGATAGGCCCCCGGGAAAACGCGAAATCCCTAGATCCAATCTTGTGTCTTGGCACTTTCTCAGAAAACCCCCTAGAGAATCCCACCGTTTGCACATAAGCCCAACCCATGAACTTTTACAGATCTAACCCTGAATCTTTATCAATTTGCGAGCACTATTTGATGTGTCTCTGCAATCTTCTCTGCTACCCCCAGAAGTCTACGGATAATTACAACTAGGTCCCTAACATGTTTAAAAGCCCATAGATTTCACGTTTTAGCTCCGATTCGACCCGTTCAAGTTGCGTTAAAATCGTATAAACTCAAACTACGCGTTAGTACTCATATTTACTATGTCATGTGTTTCTGAGTTTTATTTAAATATTAATTTGACTAAGGAATATTTAAATACGTTTTCTACACTAAAATATAATTAAGATTTATACTCGGCTTTTAAATGTTAATATTAATTTGGTTAATATTTATCCAATTAGTTTTATAAATAAAATTTAACTAGGTTATATCTCGGTTTTGATAGCCTGTTGTCAATTTGCTTAATAATTTATTAAATCAATTTTCTAATTAAAAGCAAATTAAAGTTTCACTCCATGTTTTCATAATTAAATATTAATTTGAATAATATCAACATTAATATGTTCTAAATATAATATTGGCTAGTTAAACACGAAATATCTTATTACTCGCTTAGATGCCCTCACATATTTTTATTACTTAAAGTTAAATGTTTAATTGTATAAATCCTACATAAACATTTATAAATAAAATATGATTAGTTTATTCCCAGCTTTCAGGAATTCAAATAAAATTTGAATTAATTCCAACATAAGATGTTTCTCTGGAATATCTTTTATATTATTTATTTAATTAAAATTAATCAAGCATATAGTCTTTTATTTTCATTGGTGTACTGTTCTTAGTTGTATATTGTTTGCTTGCTTGTTTAGCTGCATGTAGTGCTCGTGTCGTTGATTATTGCGGGCAGAGGAACGTCATCAAGAGATTGCAAGAACAAGATTGAAGACTCTGACTAGCGGTATCTTTGTTGGATAAAGGCAAGTTATAGCACGGACAATCCTTGCTACCTAAACACACCTTTTACAATTATTTACTTCCATATGCATGTGTCTAATTTGGTATCCTATTAAGGTTGTACCTAGCTTTGATTATCCTGTTCCATTGATATCCCCGGGTTTATGCATATGGGTAGAATCTTTGCTATGCGCAGCTACTGTCACTATTATTTAATTGTTAATTCTGACATAATGGTTCACTTCAATGTTAATGATAAAACTTGCTTTTTAGCAACATGGTTTGGGGAGCTAGAGCATGTGTTGTGTGCTTTGCTCTAGTGTCTCTCCGTAAGGTCCAGTTTTTAAAGCGGCAACCCAGGAGCCTGTCGCCACCGCTAGAACTATTATGGCTGTGGTCTTGGTCAAGTAACTTGTACGGCTCTAGCTTGCCAGTGGCTACCATTGGGGCCAACGGCGTTAGTGGACACAAGGTGAAAGGGTGTTTCCGGATTCTACCGAGGACTAGTGATCCATCGGCTAGGTCACGTTAGACCCAGTCCCGTGTTGGGAGTCCCTGCGATGGGGAACTCCACACGTTGCGCATGGATGGGTGCGATGCCTGCGCTCTGGACGCCATCGACACCCCTATGGTGTGACTCCGTAGGCGTACGTCGATCTCGGTGCCTATGGTCTCACCGCCTTGTTAAACTAGCGGGTACTGTCTTGTTAGGGTGTCTTGTGAAAAACCTCGTACCGTCCCTATGCCGTCACACCTCGGAAGTGTTGATGTGCGTGGTTGGGTGCAAAGTTCCTTTGAACTTTTACGCGACTAGTGGGTAAAGGGCGAAACCTCTGCTGAGTGTATAATCTATCATGATAGCCTTGCTCAGGGTCACGAGCAGCCTAGATCCTTTTTTATTAGAAGATGATGTTTATTTATGTTTATTGTCACTTATACTTTATTAATTGGGTTACAACCGGGTTTTTATTCACTTGTAGTAATTTGGTTAATGATAAAATGAACCAACTAAAAGTGCTAATGCGGTTAAGCCGTGTCTAGCCTTATTTTGAGACTTCATACACCCGTGCTATACTTGCTAAGTAAGACATTTACTTACACTTGCTTTTATTCAACAAAATTCCGGATGGGTAACAGATGGATCAGTGATACTTCCGCTGTGCTTTATTTAGGTGAACTCTGATGTAAAATGTTTTATTCGAGCATATGTACTCTGATTTTCCATTTTTGTAAGTTGTATGTGTTCTGTGGACATCCTGGGCACACATATGGCAGCATTCGGGTTTTTGAGAAAACCCGGGTGTGACATGATCTCCTCTCCAAATATCCTTGAATAGAGACATGGGCTATGCAAAAAGAAAAGCATGCCAAAGAGCATGGCAAAAAGAAAGAGAAAAAGAAAAGCATGCCAAAGAGCATGGCAAAAATAAGAAATAAGAAATAAGAAAAGCATGCCAAGTGGCATGGCAAAAATATGAGCAAAAAGAGAGAGCCCATGTTCTCAAAAATAAGTCAAGGAGAGGAAGAATCATCCCAAGGAGTTCCACCACTCCACATATTCCACACACTTGCACTTCTCGATCTAAAGGTGTGATTTGGTTCTCCAAAGATCCGGTCTTTGACTTAGCAAAATATAAGATGAAAGTAGGCCTTCATCCTTTGTCCCTGAGCCACACAAAAGCTTTGTTAGATTTTAGGATGAAAGAAGGCACAAGACTTTGGTGAGGATACAAACACCACTTGAGCGATCGAGTGTACCAATTGAGGAACAAAATTTAAATCTTCAAAAATTGTGATAACTCCGAGATGGGATCCTGAAAAGAGTAGAGTGGAATAAAACTAAGTTAAGCTGTTCAACCTTTCAACCACCCAAGACAAGGAGATTGCTATAAGCCCCATAGGTAAAATGGTGAGTTAAAACTTTGCCAATGATTCGAGTATTTTCGAGTACTAGTTGTTTATAAAGTTACCTGCAAGAGAATTGACATTGTAGCAATTCCTGATCCACTCAGCCTAAGTCTTTATCTTTGCTCGAGGACGAGCAAAGGTCTAAGCCTGGGGGAGCTTGTTGGCGGTCGTTACGGCGCGTTTTCGACCACCAATACTCGGGAATAAAAAAGGATATATGTGACATTCCATGTACTTAGGTTTATTTTTAACAGGGTTCCATAAGTTTTGGTGTGTTACACTTGTGCAGGTACAACAACGAGAAATACGTGCTATAGGGGTCAGAATTGACCGATTCGACCGAACGACTCCGTTCGGTTGGTTACCCCCCTTAGCCGCACACGACGTGAAGCACAACCGGGGATCTGTGGGGCCAGGATCCCTAGGGCCACTCATCTAAGGAATTAAACTACTCGATATGGAGAGTTATGATCCGACTGCTTTGGACTAGCCAGATAAGGTATAGGACGATGTAGTCAAATAGTAAAACTACTCATATTCGAATAGTATACATGATAGATTACCTTATTGTAACCTTCGAGGTCGGATACGAGTAGTCTTTGTAATCGATTTGTAACTCTCCTCCCCAAGTATATAAGGAGGAGCAGGGACCCCCTCAAAACAACTCAACTCACGTGCAATACAATCAAGCACACAGGACGTAGGGTATTACGCTACTCGTAGGGTATTACCCACTAATCTACTCTCTGGGGTACCCCCAGACAGACGTGCTTGATATAAATCATCGACACTTGGCGCCCAACGTGGGGCCTGTCGCCAAAAGCACAGCATCAGGGACGATGGGATTCAACGCCTTCAAGATCGCCGACGTCGAGGAAGGAGCCACCTTCGTTTTCTTTGCATGGACATTCATCGCCGAAAGGACCGGTAGGTTCGCGAGCTACCTTGCGAACAACCCCGGCCCCTACTCGACGACTACTTGCAGTTCGACCTCAGCCCTAATTCCGAGTTTGATCCTAACTCCAAGCTCACTCGGGATCCCCCAAGTCGAGTCTGGGTACAGCCCGACTCCGAATATGGAGAAGGCAGGGAACTCCGAGTTGGCCACGCCATCGGAGAACCCCCCAGATCGATTCCCGCTCGAACTCTCCAACGAACCGCATCCATATAAATAGATGCGTACCACAATAGCAGGGGCAAGGATGACTCAGGAGCCTCACTCGAAGGCAGATCATCCCGACAACCTCGAGCTGACATCAATGCCATCGAGGGACAACGACGATGACTTCACCATCATGCTAAGTGACGATCCTGACAATGTCGCACGCCTACATCATCACGCTCACTTCAACACCAAGTTCGTGTTGGAGGAACCACTCGTTCGTCTCCCGTCTGGACTAGTCGTAACTAGAACACCAGGAGGACTCGCTGTCCACTGGCCCGGAGCGATTCCGGTCGACACCTGCCAGGATAATGAATCTAGACTTGTCGCCGTCATCCTAGAGGAACTGCCCTTCCAAGACAGCAAGACTGCATCGCTCACTACTTCAATCGAAAGCTCAAGCGACAACTTCTCAACCACTCAGATCGTCCTCTCCCTTAGCGAACAAGACCCAAGTCATCAAGTGTTCATGGCTGGCAATGAGGACCAAGGCACCCAATACGACCGCGAGCTGATCACCGACGTATCAGAAGAGGAACGCACTGTTGATGGAGAAACAGAGGAGCAAAAGACCTCGCGCCAAGCAAGGAACGCCAAGCGTAAGTAGATGCGCATTAACGCTGTGATATGCGCCAACGCCATATGAAACCTTACACGGGATTTCGATATGGTCGGGGACCAATTAGTATCCCAAAACGCGTCATTAAACATCTCTGTCGCGGCAGAACTTGTCAGGGCCATGCCTGACACGCCTGCCATCAGACAAGTACTCTCGCTTCTCGACACAGCTCACAAGGCTACGAACCAAGCGAATCCTAGCCACCACACACCATATACCAGACGCCTAGATATTGAGAGGCCTCCTCCACATGAAGCCTCAATCGCTACCACAAGAGGACATAGACGCGACCGAGACGCTGATCGCAATCACCAGTAGGGTAGAGGACACAATAACAACCAAGATGGCGCAAGGCCACGAGATCGAGACCTTCGCAACATCATTAATGACAACCGCGATGCTCGCTCTGTCATCCAGTCGAGTCGACAGCTGCGCATGGAATCTGAACTCCGTCGTCGCGCAGACTACGACTGCAACTACGGGCCTCCACCCCATCATAATTACAGAAGCCGACCACGCGATCAGGAACGCCATCACGATCGTCATGATGAACGTCGCAACGATCGCCGAGGAGAGCGTCGTAATGATCGTCACCGACACCAAGAGTCATCAAATCACGACGACCGACCTCTCCAAAACCACAATCGTGGACGACAATATGACTCCGACCACAGCACCTCTAGCTTCCGGAGTGATCGTTCACCAAGTGATAAATATGACGGATTCCCAGCTTTTTCCAGGTGCATAAAAGAAATCCAATGGCCAAGCAAGTTTAAACCAACAGAAATTGAAAAGTTCACGGGCAAGCAAGACCGTGAACAATGGCTCTAAATCTACTCTACCGCCATCTAGATGGCCGGGGGATCCAACGACATCAAAGTCAGTTACTTCCCCGTTATGCTAGATACCACGCCCCTGACATGGCTCGAGGGCCTTCGCCCCGGGTCCATCGACTCCTGGGACGATCTCACCAGGAAATTCACCACCAACTTCTAGGGAACCTGGGCTCGGCCCGAAACCCGTTATGAACTGGCAGCTTGCAAGCAAGGAAAAGGAGAATCCTTGCAAAAATACATCAAGAGATTCTTCTATAAAAGAGCTACAATCATGGATATCTCTGATCTGGAAGTAATCGACTGCTTTCACGATGGCCTCTACACCCGGGAATTACACCGTGAGTTCGGCCGACGCCGTCCGGAAAACATCAGCGAGCTACGGCGCATTGACTCTGAATGGGCAGACCAAGACGACCGCAAGTGGGAGCGCTTTGACAGACATCGCGATAACAACACCAACAATCACAACAAAGACAATGGCGACCGACACAATGATCGCCCAAACAACCGGGATTTCAATCACGACAATAGGAAGCGCAAGCTAGACAACACAGTCGCGGCAGTCCAGCGCCCTAGTCGCAAGACTCGTTCAGCGGCAGACGTCATGAACGGTCCTTGCCCATACCACCCCAATGGCAAGATGCTTCCACCTAAAGCAGGAGTTCGACAAGCAAACACCAGACGCTCCCAAAACCGACAAGAAAAGGGAAGATAAAGATGACAAAGACCCTAGCAATAACTTTCCAAATGTCGAGAACGTCGTAGCTGTACTATTCAGTAGAGAAACACTGAACCAGTCGAAGCGCGCCAAGAAGCTAACCTTGAGAGAGATCATGGCAATCGAGCCTGCCACTCCAACATACTTAAGGTGGTCAGAAGTGTCCATCACGTGTTCCAGAACAGACTAATGGACCAACTTCGCAAATCCTGGGAGATATCCTCTTGTTTTAAACCCAGTCGTGGCGCAAGCCAGACTGACTAAAGTTCTCATCGATGGAGGCAGCGGGCTCAACGTCATCTTCGCAAACACGTTCAAGAAGATGGGCCTAGACATGATAAAATATCTCAAGCCTACAGATGCTCCATTCTATGGCATTGTTCCAAGCAATGCAGAAATCCCTCTGGGTCAGGTCACACTACCAGTTACCTTCGGGACGGAAGCAAACTTCAGAACCGAGTACATCAAGTTTGAGGATGCAGACTTCGAGACCTCATATCATGTGATTCTTGGGCGACCAGCCCTCGCCAAATTTATGGCGATCCCGCATTATGTATACTTGGTTCTCAAGATGCCTGCTCCTAAAGGAGTACTTTCCCTAAAGGGAGACTTAAAGATATCATACGATTGCGACGTTGAGGCAGTAGAATTCGCCGCCACTTCGCACGTCCCTACCCAGATGCTGGAAGTACTCACCTTGGCCAAGAAGTCGAAGGAAGATGATCTAGAAGTGCCCAGCAAGAAGTCGACAAGTACCAATTTCAAGCCCTCCGAAGAAGTACAGCTCAAAACTGTAAATCTTGGGATGGGCGATCCGTCCAAAACTGCCCTTATAGGGGGCAGATTTAGACTGTAAATAGGAAGAGGCGCTCATCAAGTTCCTCTGTGATAACAAAGATATATTTGCTTGGAAACCATCTGATATGATTGGTGTTCCTAGAGAACTTGTCGAGCACAAACTAAACGTTGACAAGAAAGCAAAACCCAAAAAACAGCGCATCCGACGATTTGCACAAGACAGACATGAGGCAATAAAAGAACTCGACAAACTACTCGCCGCAGGCTTCATCAAATAAGTCTTCCATCCCGAGTGGTAGGCCAATCCAGTGTTAGTTCGGAAGAAAAACAACAACGAGTGGTGGATGTGTGTCGACTACACTGATTTGAACAAGCACTGCCCAAAAGACCCCATGGGACTCCCACGCATTGATCAACTCGTGGGCTCCACCGCAGGATGCGCACTGCTCTGTTTTCTGGACTGCTATTCAGGATACCATCAGATAGCACTAAAGAAAGAAGATCAGATCAAAACATCTTTCATCACCCCTTTCGGTGCTTACTGCTATACAACTATGTCTTTTGGACTGAAGAACGCAGGTGGCACATATCAACGAGCCATACAAACGTGCCTATCCAAACAAATCGGGCGCAATGTAGAGGCATATGTTGACGATGTGGTCGTCAAAACAAGGCAGTCAGAACATCTCATCATTGACCTTCAAGAAACATTCGACAACCTTAGAACATTCCGTTGGAAACTTAACCCAACCAAATGTGTCTTTGGTGTTCCGTCAAGGAAACTTTTGGGGTTCATGGTCAGTAACAGGGGCATTGAAGCCAATCCGGCAAAGATCTCATCAATCCTTACAATGGAAGCAACGGAGAACGTAAAAGATGTCCAGAAGCTGACAGGATGCATCGCGGCCTTAAACAGGTTCATCTCAAGACTAGGGGAAAAGGGTCTCCCTTTCTTCAAATTGCTTAAAAAGCAGGATAAGTTTTTATGGACGAATGAAGCACATATGGCATTCGAAGAACTCAAAACATATTTGTCCACTCCGCCAGTACTCACAACACCTGTGAAGGGTGATCATCTCTACTTATACATTGCAGCGATAACCCATGTGGTCAGCACTATAATAGTAGTTGAAAGACAAGAGGACAACCATGTATTCCCAGTACAGCGGCCAATTTACTACATCAGTGAAGTACTCTCCGAATCCAAGTTTCGTTATCCGCAAGTCCAAAAATTACTCTACGCCGTCTTCATCACATCACGGAAGCTACGACATTATTTCCAAGCTTTTCACATCATAGTCGTAACTAAATTCCCTCTAGGCGAAATCCTTAATAATCCAGACGCAACAGGTCGCATCTGCAAATGGAAGGCCGAAATTGGAGCGTATCACCTTGACTTCACATCTCAAATAGCAGTCAAGTCCCAGGCTCTTGCTGACTTCATAGTCGAATGGATAGAAATTCAAAATTCTATGACAACCACTCGCCCTGAGCACTGGATCATGTATTTTGATGGGTCACTTAAACTTGAAGGAGGAGGCGCAGACGTACTTCTTATATCTCCTAAAGGATATCAACTTAAATACGTTCTACAAATCCTATTTCATGTCACCAATAATGAAGCAGAGTATGAGGCTATGCTGCACGGGCTCCGCCTGGCCACATCACTCGGTTTCAAGCGACTTGTTGTTTATGGCAATTCGGCTGTCGCCATCAACCAAGTTAACAAACTCTGGGACGCTTCTAAAGAGACAATGGATGCCTACGTCCACGAGGTTCGTAAATTAGAACGAAACTTTCTGGGCCTGGAGTTTCACCACGTCGTTCATGACTACACCGTCGCAACAGATGCCCTGCCAAAGCTAGGATCTCGGCGATCCGACGTCCCAGTAGAAATATTCGTCCAAGAACTACTCCACCCATCCGTTAAAGGACCAGCACGAGTTGAAAACATCCAATCCAGTCCCAGCCAGAAACACATATCATGGTAATCGACACTGGCTGGATGACTCCTTTCATCGAGTACTTGAAAGAGCAAATATTGCCAAGGCAGATGCCAGAGCAAATATGTATTCAACAATGAGCTGCTAATTACATAGTAGTGGACAATGTACTCTATAGGCGTGGGGCTTCGGCCAACGTCTTAATGAAATGCATCACAATTGATCAAGGAAAAGCCCTACTACAAAAATTCATAGCGGTGTGTGTGGTAATCATGCTGCTTCACGAACCTTGGTCGGCAGAGCTTACAGAGCGGGTTTTTTTGGCCAACAGCGAAGCACGATGCAACGGACATTGTCAAAAAATGTTAAGGATGTCAGTTCTTCACACAACAAGGTCATGTAGCACACGACCTCAACACTATCCTACTGTCATGGCCTTTCGCTTGTTGGGGTCTTGATCTTGTGGCCCGCTCACCAAAGCTCTAGGTGGATTCGAGTGGCTCGTTGTAGCCATCGATAAATTCACTAAGTGGATCGAAGCAATACCCTTAGTAAATGCTAAAGCCGGTAATTTGATCAAATTCTTTGATGGTATTGTCCAGAGATTTGGAGTTCCTCTCAACATCATCACAGACCTAGGCTCTGTATTCACCAGCAAAGAATTTCAAGACTATTGTGATAGATACTCCATCGAGATACATTATGCTTTAGTTGCTCATCCTCGTGCCAATGGACAGGTGGAAAAAGCGAATGGTTTGTTACTGCAAGGGTTAAAACCCAGATTGTATGAGACTTTAAAGAAATATGGCGGTAAATGGGCAAAGGAGTTGCCCGCGGTGCTTTGGGGGCTACGCACCCAACCCAGCAGGGCTACCGGCCAATGACCATATTTCCTGGTTTACAGCTCCGAAGCAGTTTTGCCTACCGGTCTTTTATGGGAAGCTCCGCGTCTGGAGAATTACGATGAACAACTCGCTCATCAAGAACGGTCTCAGGATGTTGATGGCGTCGAGGAAGCTCGAGTAGCAGCTCTTATTCAGAACACGCGTTATCTTCAACGATTGCGTCGCTTTCATCAACGCTCTATTCAACCTAGATCCTGTACTATAGGAGACTTGGTACTACGCCAAATCCAAAAGCCTGAAGGGTTGCACAAGCTTATGTCTCGATAGGAAGGTCCCTTTCTTGTAAAACAAGTCATTGGACCTGGTATGTACCGGCTCCAAATGTGTGGAACATAGAGCATCTCCGCAAATTTTACCCGTAACACGGGAGATTGTATTTGAGTCATTGTAAAACAACCCTTGATCATAAATTAATAAAGTTGCATTTCTCTATCATCTACAAGTTATGGCATCTTTTATCTCAATAGATAAAACTATACCATGTACATATCAACGCTAGTCGTCGCGTGGTATTCGAGTAGTTTTCTACTCCCGCTTAAGAGAAGCCAAGATTCCCTTTTAAAAGGAGGTATAAAACACCTAAAAATCTTGGATGAGTTACCCTCACCTATACATGGTCGAAGGCGATAATCTCCTTTCTTTTGATTATTTGGCTTTCTCGGTGAAAGCTTCAAGAATTAGTGTTGTACCAACTACACTCATTCTCCCTATCATTCTCCTATAAAAGTCACCTAAAGGTGCTCCAAAGTACTAAGAAGTACAACATACTTATGCCTATATGCATAACTTTTCTCCCTGCATTAGCAAAATTTCTAAACCTTAACAAGGCCTGATTCAACTCCTTCTAGTTGTGAACCTTACACGACCACTGGACTACTTAAACTGTAGTCACTCATCAAATATACTACCCATAGTACTTTGCATACGCACAAACTATTTGAAAGATGTTACTTACACAGTAGTATTTCCAAACGACTATTTTAAACAAGTACTAAAACATTATATACATGACAAGCATTTATATTAGCTCCAAAGCAGAGTATGCAACCGAGTACTTCAAGATTACAATGAAGTTCTATTCTAATGAATAAATGAAAGTATCTGCGACTGGCTCTGTTTCTTTCACCAGAGCTTCGAATCCTTCAATCTCCATTCCTCCTGGAAGTTCTATGACTTCAAGTTTGGCATTTGGATAGTGCGCTTTCACAATTGTTAGCAGCTGATTGATGCACTCTTTCATGGTACTCTTGCAAAAATCACTAATCTGCCCAGGTACTATGCTGATCCGCTCCAATAACGACTGGTTAGTCGTAGCAACACTTTCGGGTGTTACCATTTCAATGATGGGGAGCACCGCTTCTTCTATGGCCTTTTTCTCGGCCTGGAGATCCTCCATTTCTTGTTGTTTGGCTTGTTGTCTAGCCAAGTTCCTTGCACAAGATTGTTCCATGTCCACACGGATCTGATGTTCCTTGGCAAATCTTCTACTAAGATCTTCGAGCTCTTTCTCCAAGCGGGCACAGTCTTCGGTTTTGGATTGCGCCAAGTTGTACCATGATGTGTTGTTGCTACGTTCTTCAACCAATTCTTTCTTCAACCCTGCAGAAGCAAGACAAGTCTATGATTAAACTTCATACGACTATATTACTGATTAAGTGTACAACACTTGCTTCACTTACTACTATTGTCTCGGATCAATGCCCGGTTACAAGTGTCTAGATGAGATTTCTCATCTCCCATTCCTTCGAGTTGTTTATGTAATCGAGAAACCAAGTCATGATTATCAACTCGAGCTTTTTCCCGAGCCTCATAGGCAGCCGCAAGATCTTCTTTGAGTTCTTTTATTCGGGATTCTAGACTTGCAGCTTTGTTCTTCTCCAATTTATCTACCAACGCATCCATTTGATGTTAGTTAATAACTACTTTATTAACTATTTTCTATTAAGCTTTTCTCTTACCAGAGCGGCTTCCAAGTGTTGTTTCAGCTTCATTGCTTCATTATCAGAAGCTTTCCCTTGTGGTGGTGGAGTACTTTCTTTGATAACAATGTTGGCGATTTCTTCAGTATCCAAATCAACCTTCATGATTTCACAAGCATTATTCATATAAAATTTCAGGAAATATTCAGAGCAAGGGCTATATAATTTACCTCAACAATCGATGGCGGCCTATCGGAGCCTCCCTGATGCGTGGTTTCCACTGGGTTTGCCTCTGAAGCCAGATTGGTATCAGATGACTTCTTCTCTGACGATTGGCTCGATTTTGAAACTCTGCCTCTTCACCATGCTCAAGTTGTTTTTGATGCGCTTGCAGCGCGCTCACAAGTGCAGTAGATGGTGCTCTTCACAAAGGAAGCAATTTCAACAACCGAATGATAGTACAATTGAATTAATATTCGATTTAACATACTTACTTTATCAGCGCGGTGGTTTTTGGCTTAAAGTTGAATTTCTTTAACTTCAGAACACCCACTTTGGAGCTGGTTGTGCTCCCTGTGCTACCACTCGCCATGGCACTTGTGGTCGATGAGCTTTGAACGGCGGTGATAAATTTGGAGAGCTTGATATGTTCACCTTCTTCTGCTCCAGGCACGTATGCTCCTGATGGGGTATCTGATCGAGATCGAGTAGTTCTCTTCCGCTTTACCCCTACAGGAACAGTTGGTACTATTTTTGTATCCTCTGTTTTTCAGAAATAGTGCATGAAAATTAAATAGCGGAACGGATAAAGTACTCGGATTTTATTATGAAGAATTCTCTTACCTTGAAGATTAACTTGCTTGACATCTGAGGCAGCTGCCTTCTCTTTGGATGTTGCTTCGATTTCTTCTACACTATCAGCAATCGCCTCGACTTTCTCATTGGATGGCTCTGACTTATTCGAAGAAATCTTTCAGAACTTCTCCAAATCATGCGGAGAAAGGCCACCAACTGGTCCATCAGAATCAGTGGCCGACTACACCAGAAGAATCAGCATTAAGATGCATGTTCAGAATAACTCAAATTTAAAGGTTGTGAGTACTTACAGAACTTGGAGATTGGCCTTTACAGAAATCCTTGGCGATGTATGGTTTCTTGTTGTTCACATTGCTAAACATACGCGACAAGCGCATTAGCACGGTCTCATCTGAAATTTCTTCTGGAACCATCCGAGAAGGATCTGTATTCCCTTCATACTTGTATCCAAGGTTGATACGCTCTTGGAGTGGTTGGATTCTTCTCTTGAGGAAACTGAATGCTATCCCCACCCCAGTCAAGCCTTTATTCTTCAAAGATTGAACTCGCTTTAGCAAAGCAGGCACATCCTTGTCTTCTTCAGTGGTTGGCTTTGTGTTCCAATTGGATAGATCCCTTGGATACCATCTCGTTAGGCAAAATCTCGTTAGGATTCAGATGATGGAGTTGGAGTTTGTAAAAATCAAGGAGCTCACGGAAAAAAGACGAGATTGGAAGGCCAACTCCGCGCTCACATAAAGACACGAATAAAGGAATTTCATTTGTGTTTTTAGTGGGAAATTATGCATTGAAGCAAGCTCTCCACTCAAGAGTTTCATGGGACAAAAGCAAACCTTGCTCCACCAGGTCACAGAGATTTCCTTCCTTTGCAGTGCAATACTTCCAAGCATTAGCAGGAGAAGGATGAGTTTTGCAATTTGGCTTTGTGTTCGGATCTACCAAGGAAACCCTTTTTCCTTAGTGCTTTTTTTCTCCGCAGGCTTAGCAGCAGTGGCTTTCTCTGTGTTTTTGGCGTCAGTTTTCTTTTGGCCCATGGTTGCAGATCGAGTTAAAACTATGCTTTTCTCTCGCATTCACAAGAGATGAAAGCAGAGAAAGTTCTAAATGCTCAGGAAGCTACAATGAAGAGACAAAAAGCAATGGCGCTACGCTCAAAGTTACGAAACAAATGAAGGTCTCACTTTAGATTTATAACCTTCGGTTAGGGTTACTGTTTGGAACAGTATCTACGGCGTATCACATTCTGTTACAGGGAAAGGTTTGGTTTTCCTAAGTTAGTTTTTCCCGGCAAAAATATCGGATTCAATAACAACGGAATCCTGGTGATTGTTCAGATCTTCAAATCAAAGATATTCTTTGATTCAAAGCTCGGGGGCTGCTAGCGGATAATCTGGGATTTGATTCCTTCCGAGATTTAAGGCGGAAAGCCGTGGAAAAAGATATTTAACTAGTTTTAACAAAACCACTCGTAGATATGGAATTATAGTTGATCAATTCTTACATTTGGAGACAACTCCAAAGTTGTTGTGCTTATACGGATGTTCGAAAAAGCACGCAGATTCTTGTGGAGATAATTATTGAGTATGTATTAGCATCTATTGCTTTGAGTAAATAAAGGGAGCAGTACTTGATCCAACGACTACTTAAAAGTACTCATGGATTCAGAGTTGCATTTGAAAGATACAATTTCTTTTAAGCCTATTATGCTTTATTTAAGACCTTTAACTAGTTTTAACAAAACTACTCAAAAGGCCGATGGTTTTACTTTATTCAAAGCTTTTGAGTAGTTTTAACAAAACTACTCGAAATTCGATGGTTGCATCTACTTGGTGCGCACCATTACACTGCTCAGGTGAAATTCAAGATTAGTTTTTTGAACTTTCGATTGCTTAACGAGTACTCGGAGGCTCGGGGGCTACGCCTATTGGGTGCGTCAAAAGATGAGCTCTAAAGAAACTACTCGTCAGAAGAGATTTGAGCGTCTTAGGCTTAGCTCTAACTACTCGAAGATGTTAAAAAGATTCAAGAGTTAGCAAAGGCGCAAGATGCTCGGGGGCTTGTGGGGCCAGGAGGGCCACTCATCTAAGGAATTAAACTACTCCATATGGAGAGTTATGATCTGACTGCTTCGGACTAGCCAGATAAGGTATAGGACGATGTAGTCAAATAGTAAAACTACTCGTATTCGAATAGTATACATGATAGATTACCTTATTATAACCTTCCAGGTCAGATACGAGTAGTCTTTGTAATCGATTTGTAACTCTCCTCCCCAAGTATATAAGGAGGAGCATGGACTAGTCAGTGACCTTGGTTTGCCCCCGATTCAATGAACGTGTGGTAGCCGTTAGGTGGTGACAGCCCAATACAGTCTTTGTAATCCACCTCGTTAGTCTCGGCCTGTAGGATCCCCCAGTGTGGAGCTGGTGGCACCCCTTCTCATCCCTTTCTGCGTGTCACTGGTGTCCATTGTCCCGATGCTAAGACATTAGAGTTAACCCACACCTTCCAGTGCTGGCTCTTTAGCCGCTGTATCTTTAAGCCCGAGTGACATAGACAGATAAAGTCCATAGGAATCCTTTATCTCTTCTCGTTGTCCTCCCAGCTATCTATACCTTCCCTCTCTTACCTGAGTCTCCTTTGGGATGCGCCACGACTAGAAAATTACGACGAACAAATTGCCCAGCAGGAAAGGTTCTAAGGTGTTGATGGTGTTGAAGAAGCTCGAGTGGCAGCTCTTATCCAGAACACTCATTATCTTGAAGGCTTACGACGTTCTTTTGTCATAGGAGACTTGGTCTTGCGGCGCATGCAGAAGACTGACAGCCTACACAAGCTTATGTCACGCTGGGAGGGGCCCTTCCTCGTCAAGCATGACATTGGGGTTGGAACATATCGCCTTTAGACTCAAGAAGGTGAAGATCTACCAAATGTGTGGAACATCGAGCACTTGAGGAAATTCTACCCATACAACAGGTTTATGTAACAACTTCAATGTATCTTCCGATGATCACAATACCAATAAAATTATGGTCTCCCTGTCAATTAAAAATTGCAGTTTATATTTTACCTTTTAACTATACTCTCATTAGAGAGACTCTGCGTATAGCCTGTTGCTTAAAAATCTTAGACTCAGAGTAGTTTTCGTTTTATACGTAGAAAGCCAAGACTGCTCCTCTTTTAAAAAATACAAAGCAGAAGTAGCACTAAGCCTCAAAAGTCTCGGCAGAGCTACCCCAACTAATACACGGTTGTAGGCACTAGTCTCGTTTTCTCGATATCCTACGTTCAATGGAAGGCTACGGTTTTGTTGTGCTCTGTGTCCTTTGTTGACTACATCAGACCTCTTATTTATGCATTACAAGAACTCATGAGAGTTTTGCCTTGATATGCATAGTGTATATTAGTACTGCTCTCTTATGAAATTAAGCATAAAACTACTCTATATCATGCCATGGCTCTACGCTAGCAACCAATTATGTCTTAACAGGACTAACATAGGCAAAATCTTTACCAGTAGATACTGCTTTAAAAAATCCTTGGTATACAAGTACTCTGGCATGGCACGCACCATATCATAAACTACTATAGTAGTATTGTAGACTTGCCCTAGCAATCTACCCAGTCTCACGGACCACAAGCAGTTATGCTACAACTCTTCTACATAAAATGTTTGATGTTTTCCGCCAACATACTTTGCGGTTCATAAAACTACTTTCAAAGTAGTACATCAATGAATAATCATTTAATAACGACATTTAAAATGACTACTTAATAGTAGCCAAAATCTTTGATTACTTTCATAGTATCATAATTTACAGACTAGTTAATTGTAGCCATTTACAGGCACCACAATGGATCCTTCACTATTGTTCCAAAGAACTGATGAGCTCGTTGGCCATAGGCTTGATTTCGGCAACCAGCGCTTGATATTGTTCTTTCATCGCGCCAAGAGGCAAATACCTTATCTCAAGCTTGGCACCAGGATTATGCGCTTTTACCAAAGCTAAGAGCCTATTGGTGTATTCTTTCAGAGTTGATTTACAAAATTCTGACACTTGTTCTGGTACATGATATAGCCGCTGCAAAAGTGTTTGGTTGTTTGCCTCTGTGCCTTCCGGAGTTAACATCCCCAGGATTGGCTCAGCGGCCTCTTCCATATTTTTCTTTTCAGCCAGCAATGTATCTACTTCTTTCTGCTTGGACTGTGTGAGTTTCACAGCTTCCACGGCTCGACTCTCCCAATCTTGGTGGATCTTTTGTTCTTCAGCTAAGTTCTTCTTGTTTTCTTCTATGCTGCGCTTGAGATGAGAAATTTCATCTGCCTCGGACTATGAGATCTTGAACCACGAAGCGGCATTATCTTTCTCTTCCTTTAAACTCTTCTTTAATCCTGCTCCATATGAAATGTTGTTACCCACAACAACTCAATCAGCGCTACTCAAGGAACATGGATTACACTAGTAAAGAGTACTTACTAGTATTTTCCTTCACCAAATTGGAGCAATGGCCGTCTAGCCTGGATCTTTCGTCACCAAGAGCTTGGAGTTGCGCATGGAGGTTATCGATTGCTTTTTGATGCCCCAGCTGCATTTCTACTCGTTGCTCGAAAACGCTGGCCAGATCCGCCTCTAGCTCCTCAATTCATGCTGCCAGTTTTGCATCGCCTGGTTTTTCAACCATGTGTACCAAAGCCTGCAAGTATGGCATATTTGTTATTGGATGCTATGCTCCATTGCCTAACACGATTTAGGTTAAGAGTCTCTACCAGGGCAATCTGTAGATGGTTCCTAAGTTGCACAGCTTCACCTACTGATTCCATTGCCGCAACTTCAACCTATTACAAGATTATGTAGTTATTAATCAAACTACTTTCCTTTGCAAATTATATGTTTCTCTAAAGACTACTTACATTTCTCGAAATTCTTTCGCGAGATACTAAGACATTTACATTAACATTTTTGTTAACTGTCTCAACTTCCTCTATTCCGCGAGACTGTTGATATTTTGCAGGTTACAGGTTATAATTATAAAATAACATCAAATGAATTTCACATATGGATAATTCAATTTGATAAACTCCAATGTAAGAAGTACCTTTGCACAAGAAGAAGTGATCACTTCCATGGTTGAGGGCGACGTGACGGTCTTAGGTTCTTCAACCATGCTTGAAGGATTTTTAATGCTCTCGCCAACCTCCATGGCCATAACAGATTCTTGAGCCTTTGTTACAAGATTTGGCTCCTCAGTATCCTTCACACTTGCCTCGGCTTCGACCCTTCCGCCAGCTTCGTCAGGGTTGATTTCAATGATTGGGGCAACTTGGGTAGTTTCTTCGACTATATCCGCTGTTGATGGATCTTTGGCAATCTCCTCTACTACAATTGATTGTTTTACTACTTCATCGACCTGTATTGCCCTTATAAAGGTCTTTGTTGGAGATCTGTTTAAAAAAATACAGACAAGATCAGAAGTTGACAACTAGATATCAACAAAACTACTCAACAGTGCGACTGGTATGTTCTATCTACTTACTCCATGGGAGGTGTCGGAGCAGTCAAAGGCTGGAAACTAAACTTTTTCAGGAGGGGTAGATGCTTTTTTGAACTCATAGTGCTTCCAGTTGTTCCACTCATCATAGCACTAGTTGTGGATGAACCTTGTGGCACGATGACGTGCTTGGACACTTTGCCTTGTTCAGCAAGATCCGCTTCAGAAGGAGCTGATTCGGAGACTAGTTTTTGTGTGACTTACAAAGGAGTAGCTTGATTGCTTCCTTTTGGCACCCGCAGGGATTATCGGGGGTTCCCTTGAACTTTCTGGTTTAAAATTCCCCCATAAGATTTTTGGCAGCGGTGGTGAGTTATCAGAATTTGCCACTCCAATGTTATGATGATCATCAATAAATATAGGACCAGGCACAAGGGACTTACCCTTGACATCTCCCTGTTTCAGGTCTGTCGCCGTTGTATCCGCATCTGAATCTGCTACGCATTCTTCTTCAGCCATGACGGCAGTGTCAAGAATGTCCCCAGCGCTTAATGTCCTTTCCGAAGAAGTCTTGCTGATGTCCTTCCAAGCTTCTTCGGTTAACTCATCCACAAGCACCGGAGCCTATGTTGTTAAAAACAACTCGGATGAATATTATCTCAAACATTAGCTTCAGAAGCAAATATTACAATTACTTACAGGGTCTGGAAGCTAGCCTTCGAGTACTCTCCCACGATAACTAGTTTTTCTGTGACACCAGTAAACAGGCGATCCAGTCGCATAAGTGCGGTCTCGTCAGAGAGTTCTTCAGGTACCATGCGCGACGGATCCGCATTTCCATCGTATTCATATCCAAGATTGCATCGCTCCTGAAGCGGTTGAATCCTTCGCTTTAAAAAGCCGAAGGCAATTCCAACACCAGTCAAGCCTCTTTCCTTTAGCGCTTGTACTCACTTTAACAAAGCAGGTACATATCTGGCTTCTTCAGGACTCAGATGTAGGTTCCAGTTGGACAGATCTCGCGGGTACCACCCATCTTTCTCTGGACAGCTCTTGCTGTGATTACCTGCTGTGTTAAAACGACACAGGAGATGTTCAGAAAAACAAATATGCAATGTTATGGATACAAGGTATAGGCAATAATATCGACTCACCAATGGTGAACCATTTGGCTTTCCAATCTCCGCATGAGTCCATGATGGGCATGTCAAACCACTTAGCCCGCATATTTTGGCGAAATTGAATCCCGGCTTCTCCGACTACTTTTGTGCGTTGAAAGTTGGGCTATGGTTTGATGTGGTACAATGTACGAAACAAAGCTAGGCTTGGTTTTATACCTATGAATGCCTCACAAGCATGGACAAAAACAGAGATATAGAGAACTCCATTTGGATTAAGGTGGTGGAGTTGAAGTTTGTAAAAAGAATTAAATTCTATCATAAATGGTGAAAGTGGCAATCCTACCCCTCGCTCGCAGAAGGAAAGAAAGAGAGGAACTTCTTCATTGCTTTCTGTTGGGAAGGGCTATTTCCAGCATGATTTCTATTCCAAAGCTGCTTGGGAAATGAGCAAATCTTGTTCCACCAGATTATTAAGATCGTCAGTGGAGGCTGCACATTGTTTCCAAGCATTAGCCGGGCAAGGAGGATCTTTGAACTCAACCCCGGCAGTTGGATCAACCAATGACACTCTTTTCCTTGTGGATTTCTTCTCCGGCGGTTGAGCGGATCCAACATCGCCAGTTTTCTTCTCTGCTCCTTGCTTCCTGCCCATGTGATTCTGGGAGACAAATGGGTGATGAGATGCACTAGGGTTGCGAAAAGCTCGGGGGCTAAAGTTCAAGGACTGAAGTTTGGGGGCTCAAGATCAAGCTCTGTGAGGTTGACGGTGACTTCAAAGCTTAATGAAGTATAATGAAACAAGGCTTATCACTTCAAGATTTATAACCATTACTAGGGTTACTGTTTGACACAGTATGATGGCGTCTCATATTCTGTTATTTGGGCCGGTTTTTTAGGGATAACCTTCCTAACTAAGCCACGAGTGACGGAATATTCGGAGATTCTGGATTTTGGCAGGTTTTTGAAAGATTTACTTGATCTTTAAACCAAAGATATTTGCTTTAAAGCTCGGGGGCTACTACCAAAATTTTCGGCTTAATTCAAACGAATACCTTTGACTAGTTTTAACAAAACTACTCGAAGCTCGGGGGCTATACCCAATGGGTGCACCTACTCGGTGCACGTCATTAAAATACTCGAGATGAAGATAGAAGACTGCTTTTGAACCTCTGACTACTTAAAAAGTACTCGAAGGGTTGGGGGCTACACCCATTGGGTGCATCTAAAGATGCACTCCAATCTAAACTACTCTACAGAGAAGGCTTGAGCGTCTTGGGCTTAGCTCCAACTACTCGAATTGTCTAGAGATGATGCCTTGAAGATGTTAAAGTGGATTCAAGACTTGAAGCAAAGGTGCAAGATGCTCGGGGCTTGTGGGACACAGATCCCTAGGGCCACTCATCCACGGGATTAAACTACTCGATAGGGAAGGTTTAACCCGACTACTTTAAACTAGTCGGCTATGGTGCAAGACGGCGTAGTTGATTAGAAAGACTAGTTGTGTACTGTTAGGATACTCCCCAAAGTACCATGTTGTAGTACTCCCTATTGTATATGACTAGGATCATGTAACCGACTTGTAACTCTACTCCCCAGATATATAAGGCGGAGCAGGGACCCCCTCAAAACAACTCAACTCACGTACAATACAATCAAGCACACAGGACGTAGGGTATTACGCTACTCGTGGCCCGAACCTGTCTAAATCTCTATGTTGTTTGTGCACTATCGTTCCTAGAACTCGGCGAGACCCACGAATCAAGTTCTTGGGGTACCCCCTAGCAGACGTGCTCGACATAAATCATCGACTCCACCCAAGCAAAATTAGGACATGATGGCCATCAGACGTGCAATGGCATCCAGTTGAGAAACCTTAGTATGCGAGTGAAGGGGTTGATGTGCCGCTGGCAACATGTCATAATAAGCCTTTTAGTGGCCTTCGGCTCCTCCTCCCTAGGTGTCACACCCGGATTTTTACAAAAACCTGAATGCGTCCATATGTGTGCCCAGGAAGTCAAAGTACACATATAGCGAACAAATATGATAAACAAAGAACATATGCTTGAATAAATTCTTCATTAAATAAAATTTACATCAGAGTGCTTCATAAATAAACTAACCAATAACAGTGGAAGACTAATAAACTCTCAAACTAATGGAGCTGCAAATCCACAGGGACTCTGACTAGAAGACCACAACTCAGTAGTACGGTAAATCTTCTAGAAACTCAGCAGCAGACTCATGCCTAGCCCAATCTGTTTACCCATCCGGAATTTTGTTGAATAAATGACAAGTGTAAGTAAACAATTACTTAGCAAGGATAGCACGGGTATGAAGGCTCAAAATAAGGCTAGACACGGCTTAACTGCATTAGCATTTTAGTTGGTTCATTTTAACATTAACCAAATTACTACAAGTGGATAAAACCCGGTTGCAACCCAATTAATAAAGTATAAGTGACATTAATCATAAATAAACATCATCTTCTAATCAAAAAGGATCCAGGCCGCTCATGACCCTGAGCAAGGCTATCATGATAGATTTACACTCTACAGAGGTTTCGCCCTTTACCCACAAGACACCCTAACAAGACAGTGGCCGATTATGGTACAGCACATGCAGCAAGGCCCAGGCATCGAGATTGACGTACGCCTATGGAGTCACACCATAGGGGGATCAATGGCGTCTAGAGCGCGGGCATCACACCCAACAAATGCGCAACGTGTGGAGTTCCCCATCGTAGGGACTCCCAGCACGGGACTGTGCCTCACGGGGGCATAGCCGACGGATCACTCGTCCTCGGTGGATCAAGACATACTCTCACCCATGTTTCCGGTAAACACTGGCAAGCTAGAGACGTACCAGTTACTTGACAAAGACCAGAGCCATAACAGTTCTAGGAGAGACACTGGGTTGCGACAGGCTCCTGGGTTGCCGCTTTAAGAACCAGACCTTAGGGAGAGACACTGGAGCATAGCACACAGCACATGCCCTAGTTCCCTAAACCATGTTGCTAAAAAGCAAGTTCACTACGAACACATGAGCGCGAAAATCACACTAATCGGAGCTAAAACGGAGAAGATACGGGTTTTGTAAGTTCTAGGGACCTATGAGTAAGTTTTAAAAACTGAGGACCTATACGTAATTATACATAAAACTTTGAGGGCTAGCGCGTAAAAACAACTTAAAGGACGGCGGGTTCTATTTTTAAAAAGGGCAGGCGGTTTTCCATAAAATTCAGGACCTATTTGTAATTATTTTTGAATAGGCTTGGACTGCGGGTTCTATTTTAAAACTTGGAGGGGCTCTTTTTCAAATCTACACGGCTGACCGTTACTTAAGGGTTTGACTCGGGTGAGGGGGTCGGATCTGGCTGTTGGATCACGATCGGGTTCGGCCGGCGGGGACAGGCGGCGCCGCTCGTGTTCGCGGCGGAGGTTCGCCGGCGCAAGCTCGAATTCGAGCTACACGACTCGGTTCGCGATGGGGCTTGGTCTCGGAGGGAGCTGGGGACGTGGGGAGTCGGTCTGGGTGGTTCAAGTCGGCAGTGGGGCGGCGGAGACGGCCGACGGCGGTGAACCGCGGCGGCGGTGCTCCGGCGAGGCGGCGCGCGCGAACCAGAGCGAGAGAGGGGGCGGGGAATATCTCAAAATGCTCCTTACCTTTGCGCGCAAATCCCAGGGGTGTTGGGGAGGACGGTGGTGCACCGAATCCTCGGATCAATGGCGGCCACGGAACTTTGGGCGGTGGCGGCGGTGCTGTGCAAGGCAGGGAGCTGCTGGGGAGCTCGGGTGTGCTGGTGAGGGCTTGGGTGCATCGAGGTGCTGCAGGTGTGGCTTATATAGGCCGGAAAGGGGTCACATTTGGCGTGGCGCTGCGAATCCCAGCGACGGCGGTCCGGTGATCGGGTTGCCATGCGGGGCGCCCCCTTGCCATGCATGCGCGCGCAAAAAATGGGAAGGGAATCACAGGGGAACATCGGGGAAGGTCTCGCGAGGGCCCACAGGCGCAGAGCAGGGCCAAGGCGACCGGCGGGCGCGGCGGTGATTGCACGGGGGGGGAGCGTCGGGCAGGAGGAGGGAGAAGCTTCTGACGGGCGGGACCGGGCTGTCAGTGGGGAAGAGAGGGGAGGGGAATGCTGGGCCGGGGCGGAGCAGTTGGTCCTGCTCGGGGAAAGGTGTTGGGCCGGAAGGAAGAAAGGGGAGGGGGCGGGGCTGGCTCGGGAAGAAAGAAGAAGTGCAATGTGGACCATGGGGAATGCTTAGGGAGCAAAAATGAACCCGGCTTGAATTAACTTTTTTAGGAATCAAACAAATGCAAATGAAATTCAAATTTAAACAGAATTTAATTCCACTTAATTTACTCTCAAACAAAACACAGTGCAGCAGCATGAATGCAACAAAAATATTTTCTACAACTTGTATTTGATTTTAATATTCATAAATAATTCATTTAATCTATATTAATTATGAACAATTAAATTAAAAGCCAATAAACTACTAAAAAATTTTGAACATGCTATTTTTGGGTGTTACACTAGGTCCATCATCGAAGTGTGATTCACCATAGTCATGTAACATGTCTCCTACCCCGGCATCATCATCATCACCCAAGCTAAACTGGGACTTGACGGCCGTCAGATGTGCAATGGCATCCAGTTGAGAAAGCCTGGATGCGCTGCCTCACGACCTCGTCTCTCACACGATCAGCCTCACCATCGCGAGTCCACCGGGTACAGTTCTCCATAAATCCACTCCTGACGAGATGCTTACCCATGACCTCTTGTGTTTGGCATTTACGGTTCCCACAAACCGCACATGGACAGAAAGTGGAAGGCGCCCCTTTCGCATCGGCAAAAGCTTTCTTCAAGAACGCATTAGTCTTGACAATCCATTCATCAGTCAACTCACCCTTACTTGAGCGGTCAATGTACATCCACTCACAGTCATCCATCCCTTTACATATCACTGAGTAATAAATTATAATTATTAAATGCATCTACTGTATGCTTATATGTCTAATAGGTCAAGATATGTCCTAATCCCACCCGAGAACGTATAGACGGGTTAGTTTCCATGCTCTACTCATATCCGAGACAGAATTTTGGAAGCACCTCCCCGCTATTCTCCAAATACACGTCCAATTACAAACATTGTATATTCGGAGAACAATAGGGAGATGATGCTGAAACTCAGCCTCGGATCCAAGCACTGCATTGTAGACAAGCACTGCATAGTGTCTATAAACTATTATAATAGTCGTACTTATAGTCAAGAGCGGTCTCGAACCTCATAGAATTAATATACTTCAACTTGTTATTAATTTGTTCTTTGGTTATATCTTGTGGCCTTGCTGAGTACCAACCATAAGTGTGCTCACCCTTGCTAATTGCTGCACGGAGAAAGAATATGTGTGTCAAGTTTATGAAGATTGTGCTGAGTCCTAAGCGTGCGCAACCCCACTCGATTGCCTCTGAAGTGTGCTGTCTTCGCTTCGCTTCATTAATTACCTGTAATAACTTAAGTCTTTTGTATATTCTTTATGTGATACCGTTCATGTTATTCACTAATGAAATAATCCTATATATGTAAATTTGATCGTGATGCATATATGAGGTGTATCTGATTTTGTCCTCAAAACCGGGTGTGACGTCATCCGGTACATCATCATCTACAACGGTCATCCTCGCTCTCGGGCGATTCGAAGGTGCTCACCGGGCTCTCAACATTAGCCAGGGTATAACCACCTTGGAATTTGGAAACTAACGTACTACATAGCATTATTAATACCGCAATACTACCAGCTTTAATCGGCACGCCAAGTCTGGCATTACATAATACACACTGCAAGGCAACCCATCTCATAGAGTCACGGTACACATTACTTGAGACCGTACTGTGTAGTAGGCAAGGCATTGCCGTTGAGCTCTACCACACACACATGCATCTGCGTCGCCATTGATGACCGCTTCTTATTCCTCAGGCTGCACCCTGGCCCAACTCTTTCCAGCAAATAGATCGAGCCCGGCGGCCAACACCTCAGCGAATGGTCATTGTTACATCAACATCAAATCCAGGGCCGGCTCTGGCCCTAGGCAACAGGGGCGACGGCTGGGGGCCCAGAGCACAGGTGGCCCAAGATCCTGTAATATCCAATTAGGCAACAAGCAAGTTCTACTACGTTGGATTTGAGGCGTAGTAGCTACTTTAGCCATCTGGGAGCCGCACGCACATGCTGAGATGCCGATTTTAATTTCCTCCCGGCCCTCCATCGCGATGCAAAACCTTCTGTCGACTACCGTTTTACGTTCCGACCGTCCACCATTTACGAAAACCAACGGACAACATGCCAACATTGCAGCCCGATAGATGCAAGTCTGCAGTCAGTATCCACTCCGTCACTCATCCATAAGATCAGGATTGAGAACTCAACCAAATCAATCACCTTCGGCCTGTCTTCGGCCTGTCTCAAGCGATCAGCAAGTCCTTCGAATCCTCAACTTTTTTGCTGTGATTAGTGAGTTATTTTTGTTACTTACTTATATTGGGTTATTAATATATTATATTATTTAGGTTTAAACTTCTAATTTCAATGTTTATTTTCCTTCATACTTTAGGTGTTAAAAATCCTATAATGTCGGGTCATTAAAAAAGAAAAAAAGAGAGCAGGATCAATTAATTGAGATGCGATGCTCTAAATAAGTTCTTTCAAATAACATTTATGCCACTAAAATCATGGGGTAGAATGTGATCATGGGTGGGAATATAATTATAATTTAGATGCAGAAATTAAGCTCGATGAAGATAAAAAAACTACTTCAAGTACTACTATTCTTTTTCTATAAAAAGAAAATATTTAGGCTAGGTGGACCCATAATGTCCAGTTCGCTCTAGGGTCCTTAAAACTATAGAGCCGGCCCTGATCAAATCACAGCCCCTTCTGCAGACTCCCCTGGGCAGGTTGCCGCGCTGGCTGAGGACCACGAGGGCACACTGCACCAGAACGATCGAGGTCATGATGTACCCAATCTCAGGCCCCGAAACCCTTGTGATCACTTCTTTGTCCGGCACACTGCCACGCTCAGTCGCCCGATCCGCGTCGCTGTAGCCGCGCCCAACGAACCACATCTTGAATGAGAAGCTGTTCACCTCTTCCTCCGTCGGGCCGGCCCTGCTGTGAACAGCCCAGTGGAGAAGAACTCGCGGGGTACTTGAGCAGGAGAGACCTGCCCAAGGCGAAATTGGCGAGCAGGCCGATGAAGTGCCCGAGGATCAGGAAGCGGGCGAAGAGCAGGGATCTGGAGGCGACCATCACGCCGAAATGGGCAGGCTTAACAGAGGACCAAAAGTTCTTCCTGTGCTCAGTGTACTCTGGGGTTTCGTCTTCCCCGGGAAGGCCCTCAGGGTGCTCAGTGACGGTTGATAGAGTTCTCTTCACGATCACTGTATCTGCAGACGGTAACTTCATAGCTCACATTAGGATTGTGATCCTCAATCAGCGACTCTTTGGCAGGTGGAGGGCCCGGAATCTGCATAACACGGACGAAGAAACCTTAGCATTAATCAACAGTTTATACAGAAAACACAATTCATTGTTTCATGTAATCAAAATTGCCACTGCACTTTTCAACCAATATGTGGACGTGTGCGTTGTTCAACTGCAAAAAAAAAGAAAATGAAAAGAAAACATAGAGATGTAGCACATACCACAAATTCGATTAATCTACAGATTTTAATCAAGAAACTGAGTTGTTAACAATCATGCCTGATTTACAAACATTACAGCTATAATACCTAAACGCATTAGGATTCCTCCTAGCAGTGTATGCCAGCTCGAGATCGAGTGACTCTTAGCCACTGGGGTTCACATTATCAATGATAGATTTATGATAATTTCGATATTTCTATTTTACTACTGGGTCCCATAGAATTCGTTTATCGCCAAAAAATATCAGTATTTTGAATTCAATGTTCGCCAGCTTCTGAACGGTTGCAAGGACTTTTAGCACATTAGCAACCATCCTCTAAATTAAATCCATGTATTTGCTTCAACTCCGCTGGTCCATCCCTCCACATCTTAGCTAGAGCCGCCATTGACACCATGGCTCACCCCTTTATTTTTCTACATTATTATGTGTGGCTTTTATGCTTTATGGTTCCAAGATACGAGGCGCATGTGGGGTGATTTTGTGAATCTCAAGATCGGATCTGCTAGCCCAGTCTCTCGGAGGTGCTCATAAGGGTATGTAGGGTTTACGTACGTGTATTTATAGGGATGAGTATGTGTGCGTACGAGTGTCTGCTTATTTACTTGTCTTTTGCATAAAAATAATTTATATCTACTTTTTCACAAAATAAGAATCTTTTTCTTAAATTTGTCTGGATTTTTTCTATCATTGGTATTCTCATCCATCACCAACCTCTAATATTTTAATCGAGAAAGAAAATGAAAGAAAACATTCGATGTAGCACGCCACAAAATCTATTAAATTCCACATTTTAATCAAGATATTTAAACCGTAATAAACACGCCTGATATAAAAACATACAACACACCAATATATATATATATATATGCAAAATGCACTTCTAACTCTTTCTAGTAGTGTATGTATGCCTGATAGTCTACCGGCCAACGAACCACACGGCGGCAACAGGTATGCCAAGCAACTCCCCACCGAGATCCTTCTCCCTATACCCCTCCTTCCCACAGACCTCGTCCGTTTCCACCAAATCCCTCTATCTACATATGGTCCTTTGTCTGCATCTATGAGCTTGTTGTTCAGATCCGTCGGCTCATGCAACATTATTGCGTACGGCGTGAGCCCTGCCACGATCGGCGTGACGTCGGCAATAGTTGGTAACAAGGGTGGAGCCAGGATTGCCCCCTATTGGGGGCTGATCCTCCTCAGGGGGCTGATCTTCTTCTTCCTCCTCTTTTCCCTCTCATTTCTCCCCCCCCCCCCCCCCCCACTCTATCTCTAGGCCTCCATATGTTACAGATGAGTAGGGGGGCTAGAGCCCCCCTAGCCCCCCTGTGGCTCTACCACTGGTTGGTAAGCTGCTAAGCTCCATGGTCGCTGGATTCATGTCATCACACACAGATTTACGCTATCATGCCCCCAATCATGTCCTTAGAGCTGTAGCCCATGTTCTTTCTCGCAAGAGGGGGTGGGGCAGGGGCGGTGGGGGTGCACCTCCCCATGGCGGTGCTACTTTGCAGGATGCAGGATGTGGATTGTTTTCGGCCCACGAGTGTGAACGCTCTCCACATATATGGTAGGAGAGGCCTGGTGAAAGCCATTCTTTAGTTTGACCATGGCAACGGCGCCGCTTGACGTTGTTCACCTTCTTGAAAGTGTTGTCATGCTCGTCCCTGCTAGACCTCCGGGCCATATACATGGTGCGGCCATTTTTTGATGTGACACCCTACCTGTAGGCACCACCTGTGGTGGCCCTCTACGGTCTACGGGCCATATACATGGTGTGTCCATTCACATGGGCCATGGCCAAGATCCGTGTCGGGGTGGTGTCCTTCCAACTTGTGGGGTCTATGTATGCTTCATGCCAGCCTCCTTGCTCCCTACTATGCATGGGTGAGACATGGATCAAGTGTTGGTTACTGTACTCGTTTGATGTGTGTTCTCCTCTGGTGCCTTTGCTCGATCATCTCTCTTCTTGGTGGCTCTAGAAATTCAAATGCTAGATGGTGTTTTCCACTGCTACCGTCATTCCCCTTCAAGGGTTCCACCCTTTTGAGCTTGTTGGATGGTGGTACATGGAGCCTAGACATGGTTTATGTGTCTCCATCTTAAAGGCAGGTCATCATGTATGGTGAGTTTTGGCTTATGCGTCCATCACCACCTTATTTAGAACCCATCCCACGAGGTGGTCTATTAGATTTAGGGCTGCAGCCGAAGTGGCATTGCTACAAAGGGATAATCTGAGGTGCAATGGCTATGGCGTAGCAGTATGCAGTTTGGTGGTGGTGTCGTTAGTTGGCAATCAGTGGTCGTCTTCGGCGAGTAGTTCACATGTTCCCTATCTATCTTCCTTGTGATATCCTTGTTGTACCCTGGTGCTTGTGATCTCCTCTCATCTCCTTACTTTTTGTCTCTAGGGCCATGCCCTGATTATGTCACTATCGAAAATCCCGTATTTATCGAGTGTTTTCGCGCAAACACTTGGCAAAACTTGGAGACTTTGCCGAGTGCAACACTCGGCAAAGCCTCCGTTAAAAACTCGCAAACGGTCGCGTCTGTCTCCACGCCGTCTGTGAGTGCTTTTTAATGCCGACTGCCGGTCGTGGCACTCGGCAAACATTTGTCGACAAACAACACTCGGCAAATGGGGCATTGCCGTCACCCTGTCTGTCATGCCGCCTTTACCATGTGTTTTAAAGGGTTTGCTGAGTGCTTGGCTGTTTCCCGTAGTGTGTATTGGCACTAGGCGCCCCTCCATTCCTGGCCACACCGGTTCCAGTGGAAAACTATTCAGGTGGGGACTCAAATCCCCATAGTGACTTCTAAAAAAATAAAAGTTAAATGCCTATGTTATGGAATTGCAAAGATTGTCGTAATGTCAATTGGCATATTGTTAAGAAATTTAGATCACACCATTGGCAAAGCCACCAATTTTGCTTTGAATAAGACAAAATCTCTGTCTTCCCTTTGCTATATCTGAAGTTAGCTCCTATTGCTAAAACGAAGATCATGTACATTATGGAACATTACCTCTTGCGTCTTACAATATATGTGAATGGTGGTTATTTATCACGGAAAAATGTCGTAATAATAAAGCCGGCAAACTGAAGTCTCGAGGCCAATGTCAAGTTCACATTTTGTATGCTGCAGAAATTGATGACACATTACTCTACAGCTAAGATATAGTCCCTTTCTCTGCTCCTATAGTTCTTCCCAAATTATATGGAACAACAGATCTTCCACCTATGCTTAAAATGATATAGCACCAAATAGTGCGTTTGTAAACAAGTAGCATTCTAAATTTCCAATATTATGTCTGTAAAAATAAATATATAAAATTATGTGCTTCTTAAGTGTCTCAATCACAGACAACAAAAAAAGATGGAAACTGCGCGTAATAATATATAGTTCCACGAATATACATATATATTTTCGTACAAGATTCAAGAAACATTTCTTCAAAAAAAAGGCCACAGGGGCACACCACACAGTAGCAACTTTAAGATTAAAAGTATGCACGTGATTTAATCTATTTAAGGACCGTAACTCACATGCAAGCTGCGAGCTTTTCATTTACAGATGAACAAGAGTAAAATGGATCAGACGTATATCAACTTATAAGGAGGTGTCAATTAGGTCTACGAACTCTGAAAGTGCAATTTTGGCTCCATAAACTTCTAATTTGTGACACTTGGGGCCACAAACTATGAAAATGTAGGTCCACAAATTTTGAAAGTGCATTTTTAAGTCTATAAACTTGTAATTTGTGTCACTTAGGTACACAAACTCCTAAAGTGCATTTTAGGTCTATAAAATTATAATTTGTGTGTCATCTAAGTCCATACTCTTCCATGTATACACATAGTGTTGACATGGCACGTTAACTAGAGACCTTCTTTTGATCTCCCTACCTCTCTTATTTTATCGAGCATATTGTGGGTGAGGTCACAACATAATACCATTGTTGTTTAGAGCCGTGGCCAGCAATGAAGCGTGTCCTCACAAATATCGTGGCCCTCCTCAACGGTGATCTCCAAGGCCATATTTCCAACCATGCTAAACTTTGAGTAGGCTCTCATTTTGGTTGAGAAACTCCATGAGTTCCTTGCTTGCTTTGTCCACGAGCTACCGTGCGGCCACAGACGTGCCCACAAAGGTCTATCCCCTCGATTTTCGCTGCCCATGAACAACTAACCCCTCACTAAGAACCACTCTGGATTGACCAGAGTCCAACAACGTTATGAGCTTCTTTGTCACGACACTTGGCGCCACCATGCCTGGCCACCTACACCATGATGACCGAGTGCTACGCATGGTGCAGATGAGGGAGATGACATAATATCCCTCACCAAGGTACACATATTGTTGTGCTACTCTACAACGTTCTCCATCTTCTCCAAGCCATCACTCCTCTCCTCCACCTATATTACGGACTCTGGTCATACATGGACCTCAACTTCACAACTCTCCAATGGTAGTCTGTGACCCTCCTCGGAACCCCAAATCATGTTAATAACCTAAAAAAAGTCCCTCGTCTCCTCTCTCCTCCCCTATGGCCTTGGAATAAAAATTGGGGCTCATTTTCCACCCTTGTGGGGAACCTTTGGTGATACACGTGCACCATGAAGATTAATGTTTGTGCCATATTAGAGCACAAAGGCTAGGTGGAGGGGTATGGACCTATGTGATACCTGTCGGTGTTTAACTATCGAGTACATATCTAGGGTACCTCAGAGAGTAGATTTAGTGGGTCTTGCCGAGTCCTATGAATGATGGTGCACACACGACACAAAGATTTAGACAGGTTTGGGCCACAAATTTCATAATACCCTACGTCCTGTATGCCTGATTGTATTGTGTATGAGGGTTGAGTTGTTTTGGAGGGGTCCATGCTCCGCCTTATATATCCGGAGAGCAGAGTTACAAGTCGGTTACATGATCTAGTCGTATACAACAAGAAGTACTATAATAGGGTACTTTGGGGAGTCTCCTAACTGTACACGACTAGTTCTCCCAATCTAGTACGCCATCTTGCACTCTCCTAGAAAAGGCTAGTAGAGCAAAAAGAAGAAGAATGTGCCAAAGAGCATCAAATTCGAGTGGACATGGAAAAAGACGTTGTGAAGGCTCTGAAGGGACAACAAGCCAAGCGGCAAGAAGTAGAAGATCTGCAGGTGGAAAAGAGGGCAATAGAAAATGCCATACTACCAATTCTAGAGATGGTAACTTCAGAAGGCATGGAGACAAGCAACTAGATGTTCTTGTAACGCATCAGCATGGTACCTGATCAGATTACAACTTCTGCAAGAGCACCATAAAGGATTGCATCAACCGGTTGCTAGCCATGGTCAAGGCGCACAATCCAGAAGTCAAGCTAGAAGTAGTCGAGCTACCCACTGGAGGCAGCTTGGAAGAATATGAGGCTTTGGTTGTGGAAACCGAGCCTGTTGCTGATCAATTCATTGACTCATTAGAGTGATAAAGGAACATTATTGGTATTGTGTTCCATGTTTTCTACTAGATAAGCAGCTGATTAACGTTCCTACAGGTTAAGTAGTATTTTGCGACGTGCGCATTATGTTGGGAACTTGTAGTATCCTAACTCATGGTCGTAATGGTTCTTGATTAGTCTGTTGAAGCAAACGTAGTTGTATTAGTCTTGTTAAGACTAGAGAGACTGCTAATGCAAGCCAAGAGTACTACTTGTAGTAGTTTAAACTGTGTGTTTTATGCAAAGAGGCGGTACTAATGTACGCAAGGCACATTAAGGATTGGACTCTAATGAGTTCCTATAGTGCAAGAATTGTGAAATCTGGTGTAATTGTAAAACAACAAAAATTTCTCGAGCTTTCTAATGAAAGCAAGGCAACAAAGGAAGAGAGACTAGCACCTACAACCATGTATGGGTTGGAGAAACTCATCCAAGACTTCTAAGTCTTAGCGCCACTTTTATACAAAGCAGACGTGGTCCCTTTGAGTAAAGTAAAACTACCCTGGGCTAGTCCTGACTAGTGTCTGTTAACAGGCAAGCTTACATAGGGTCTCTCTAGTAATAGTTCTTCTATAGAGTAGATCAAAAACACACTGCAACTTGTAGTTGGCAGGGAAACATCATCTTTATTGATTTATAATCATTGAAGTATACATCGGAGAATTTTACATAACCCAGTTTTACGGGTAGAATTTCCACAAGTGTTCAATATTCCACGCGTTTGGCAAGTCTTTGCCTTCTTGAGTTTGGAGGTGATATGTTCCAGGCCTAGTAACTTATTTTACAAGAAACGGACCTTCCCAGCGTGACATAAGCTTATGTAGGCCATCCGTCTTCTGAATGCATTTCAGAACCAAATCTCCTATGAAAAAGGAACGAGGCTGAACGGAGCGCAGATGATAACGCCGTAGGCCTTGCAGATATCGTGTATTCTGGGTAAGAGCCGCTACTCGTGCTTCTTTGATGCCATCAACATCTGGAAATCGCTCTTGTTGGTCAAGTTGTTCGTCGTAATTTTCCAGTCGTGGAGCCTACCAAAGGAGATCGGCAGGTAGAACTGCTTCAGAGCCGTAGACCAGAAAGTAGGGCGACTGCCAGTAGCACGACTAGGCTAAGTGCGTAGCCCCAGAGTACTGCAGGTAATTCCGTAGCCCACTTGCCACTGTATTTCTTCAAGGGTTCATATAGTACGGGTTTTAACCCTTGTAACAACAAGTTGTTGGCCTCTCAACTTGTCCATTAGCGTGTGGGTGAGCGACCGAAGCATAATTAATTTCGATCGTGTACTTGTCGCAGTAGTCTTGGAATTCTTCACTGGTGAAAACTGATCCCAAGTCTGTGATGAAGTTATTAGGGACACCGTATCGCTGGACAATTCCATCAACGAATTTGATTATGTTACTAGCCTTCGCTTCAACCAACAACTGAGCTTCGATCCACTTGGTGAACTTGCCGATGGCCACGATGAGCCACTCGAAACCACCAGGAGCTTTAGTAAGAGAACCCACGAGATCAAGGCCCCATCAAGCGAATGGCCAAGATAAAGGGATAGTATTAAGCTCATGAGCTGGGACATGAACTTGTAGAGCAAAAAACTGGCAGCCTTGGCACCTCTTGACGATGTCTTCTACATCCGCATTGGCTGATGGCCAGAAGAAACTAGCCCTATAGGCTTTCCCGACTAGTGTGCAGGAAGTCGCGTGATTACCACAGGTGCCTCCATGGATTTCCTCTAGCAGTGCTCTTCTTCGATGAGTTGTGATGCACTTCATCAAAACGTTGACCAAAGCCCCACGTTGATAAAGCGTGTTATCCGCCACGACATAGTTTGCAGCTCTACGCTTAATGTGTACTTGTTCATTTTCATCCTTTGGTAGTTTGTGGTCTTTTAGGTACTCGATGAAAGGAGTCATTCATTCAGAGTCAATTACCATGACCTGTAGGTCTGGCTAGACCTGATCAAAAGTAGTTTCTTCAAGTGTCGGCTCCTTAATGGATGGCTGATGTAGTTCATGAACAAATATTTCCACTGGGAATTCCGTATGACGTGATCCTAGCTTTGATAAAGCATCGGCAGCGACATTGTAATCACGAACAACATGATGAAATTCTAAGCCATAGAAATTGCGCTCGAGCTTGCAGACTTCTTTGACGTAAGCATCCATCGTCTCTTTAGAGGCGTCCCAGTGTTTATTGACTTGATTGATGGCGACAGCCGAATCGCCAAAAACAACAAGTCGCTTGATACCAAGAGATGCAGCCAGGCGAAACCCGTGCAACATGGCTATGTACTCTGCTTCATCGTTAGTGAATTGAAACATAATTTGTAAGACATACTTGAGTTGATCACCTTTAGGGGATATGAGTAGTACACCAGCTCCTCTGCCTTCCAGCTTCAATGATCCATCAAAGTACATTACCCAGTGCCCCAGACAAGAACTTGCCCTGGAGTATTGGATTTCTGTCCACTCGGCCGTGAAATCATCAAGTGCTTGGGACTTGATAGCTGTTTGGGGAGCGAAGTCGAGGTGATAAGCTGCAATTTCTACCATCCACTTGCATATGCGTTTAGTCGCGTCAGGATTGTTGAGGATTTCACCCAGCGGAAATTTAGTAACAACAGATATGTTGAAGGCTTAACAATAGTGCCTTAGCTTCCGTGACGTGATGAAGATCGCGTAGAGTAGCTTTTGGACTTGAGGGTAGAGAATCTTAGACTCGGAGAGTACTTCGCTGACATAATAGATAGGCCTCTGTACTGGAAATACATGGTCTTCTTCTTGTCATTCGACCACCATAACCGTACTGACCACGTGAGTAGTGGCTACGATGTACAGATACAGATGATCGCCTTGTGCTAGTGCTGTTAGCACTAGGGGAGTAGACAGATACGCCTTGAGTTGTTCGAAGGCTGTGTTTGCCTCTTCAGTGCATATGAACTGGTCTTTCCTCTTGAGTAGCTTGAAGAAAGGTAGTCCTTTTTCTCCAAGTCTTGAGATGAATCTATTCAGGGTGGCGATACAACCCATGAGCTTATGTCCATCTTTAACATTCTTCGGCGCTTCCATGTTAAAGGATAGACGTAATTTTGGTTGGATTTGCTTCGATGCCTCTATTACAGACCGAAGCCCAGTAGTTTCCCTACTAGTATGCCAAAGACACACTTAGTCAGGTTCAACTTTCATCGGAACTTTCTGAGGTTATCGAAAGTTTCCTGTAGGTTAGCTATGAGGTTCTCTGGCTCTCTTGTCTTGACGACCACATCATCAACATATGCCTCTACATTGCGCCCGATTTGTGTTGTCAAGCATTTTTGTATGGCTCGTTGATATGTGGCTCCTGCGTTCTTCAATCCGATGGACATAGTTGTGTAGCAATATGCGCCGAAGGGAGTGCTGAATGAAGTTTTGATCTGTTCTTCCTTCTTCAGGGCTATCTGATGATACCATGAATAGCAGTCGAGGAAGCAGAGTAGTGCGCATCCAGCAGTAGAGTCCACAACTTGATCAATGCGTGGGAGACCCATAGGGTCCTTTGGGTAGTGCTTGTTGAGATCTGTGAAGTCAACACACATCCGCCACTCATTGTTGTTCTTCTTCCTTACGAAGACATGATTGGCCAACCACTCTGGATGGAAGACTTCTTTGATGAAGCCAGCCGCGAGTAGTTTGGCAATCTCTACCTTGATTGTGTCGCGTCTGTCTTGAGCAAAGCGTCGTAACTGCTGCTTCTTAGGCTTCGCGTTCTTATCAACATCAAGTTTGTGCTCGGCAAACTCCATAGGAACACCAGGCATATCGGATGGTTTCTAAGAAAAGATATCTTTATTATTTTGGAGGAAATTGATGAACGCGTCTTCCTATTTACAATCTAAGTCTGCCCCCATAATGGCAGTCTTGGATGAGTCACTCGTCCCAAGATCTACAGTTTTAAGCTATACTTCTTCGGAGGGCTTGAAGCTGGTGCTGGCGGATTTCTTGCTGGGTACCTCAAGGTCTTCCTCCTTCGACTTCTTGGCCAAAGCGAGTACTTCCAGCATCTGAATGGGGACTTGCAAGGTAGGGGCGAACTCCACAGTTTCCACGTCAGTCGTAGGCAATCTTCAGGTCTCCCTTTAGGGAAAGTACTCCTTTAGGAGCGGGCATCATGAGAACGAGGTACACGTAGTGCAGAATTGCCATGAACTTGGCGAGGGCTAGTTGCCCAAGGATTGCATGGTATGAAGTCTCAAAGTCTGCCACTTCAAACTTGATGTACTCAGTTCTGAAGTTGGCTTCTGTTCCGAAGGTAACTGGCAGCGTGACCTGACCCAGAGAGATTGCGGCAATGCCTGGTACAATGTCGTAGAACTGGGACTTTGTGGGCTTCAAGTACTTGGTGATGTCAAGGCCCATATTCTTGAATGTATTCGTAAGATGAGTACAAGGTTTTGAGCCCACTGCCTCCATCGATGAGTACTTTGGTTAGTCTGGCCTGTGCCACGACTGGATCCAAGACTAGTGGGTATCTTCCTAGATTGGCGAAGTTGGTCCACTGATCTGCTCCTGAGAACGTCATAGGGACTTCTGACCACTTCAGGTATGTTGGGGTGGTTGGTTCAATTGCCATAATCTCGCAGAGGATTAGCTTCTTGGCCCGCTTCGACTGGTTTAGTGATTCGTCGTTGAATAGGACTGCTACGACGTTCTCCACTTGGGGGGTAGCCATTGTCGGGATCTTTGTTGTCCTTGTCCTCCTTCTTGTCGGCCTTGTCATCCTCAGGGGTTTGCTTGTCAAACTCCTACTTCAGATGAAAGCACTTCGCCATCGTATGCTTGTCATTGGGATGGTAGGGGCAAGGACCATTCATGACGTCTGCTGCTGAACGGTTCTTGTGGGTAGGGCGCTGAACTACCGTGACTGTATTTGTCTGGCTTGCGCTTCTTATTGTAGCGATTGGAGTCACGATTGTTGGAACGATCGTTGTTGTCCATGTTGTGATTGTTGTTGTCGCGATGCCTATCAAAGCGTTTGCGGTCGTCCTGATCAGCCCACTCAGCGACTATCCGTCGTATTTCACTAATGTCTTCGGGGCATTGTCTTCTGAATTCTCGGTGTTGTTCTCTTGTGTAGAGGCCATCATGAAAGCAGTCGGTGACCTCGCGGTCTGAGATATCTACGATCATGGCTCTTTTATCAAAGAACCTCTAGATATACTTGCGTAGAGTCTCTCCTTTTTCTTACTTGCAGGCTGCCAATTCATACGGGGTTTCGGGTCTTGCCCAGGTTCCCTGGAAGTTGGCGGTGAATTTCCTGTTGAGGTCATCCTAGGAGTCGATGGACCCGGGGCGGAGGCCCTTGAGCCATGTTGGCAGTGTGGTGTCCAGCATGACGGGGAAGTAGCTGACTTTGATGTCATTGGAGCCTCCCGCCATCTGGATTACAGACGAGTAGATCCTCAGCCATTGTTCAGGGTCTCGCTTGCCTGTAAACTTCTCCATTCCAGCAGGCTTGAACTTGCTTGGCCACTGGATGCTTTTCATGCGTTTGGAGAAGGCTGGGAACCCATCGTACTTGTCCCTCGGCGAGCGATCTTGTCGATAGCTAGAATCGTTGTGGTCGGAGTCGTATTGCCGACCACGGTTCCCCTCGTTTTTTGTGGACGATCATCACGTTGGGGTGGATCTTGGTTGTGATGTCGAGGACGGTCTTGGTCACATGGGTGATCACGTTCACGTGGATGGTCGTTGTCATAGGGACTATCACGATCACATGACCGATCATTGTCGCGGGGACGATCTTGGTTGCGCGGGCGATCGTGGTCGCGGGGACAATCCTGATCGTGTTGGCGATGTGGGGTTCCGTAGCGACGGTCGTAGTCTTCGCGCCGACGTAGTTCTCACTCAACGCGCAGCTGTCTACTCGTCTGGATTACAAAACAAGCATCGCGGTTGACATTGATGGTGTGGCGAAGATCTCCATCGCGTGGCCTTCCGTCGTCTTGATTGCGACCATACCCTCCGTCACGATCATGACCGTGACTGGCATCTTGATCACGTCGTCGACCTCCTGTCGTGGCAGTGGATGGCTCTCGTGGAGCACCCACTGAACCTCGTGTGGCTGCGGGATCGTCGAGCGTGCGCCTGGCTTCGGTGCGCCTGCTCCGGGACGTGTTATCTTGCGTATTTCTTTCCATCTTCTCCAATGTTGATGCAATACATGCACCAACATCATCACAAATGATATAATCCACTTCATATTAACATGTGACATATTGGTTCATCGATCTTGACTTCACTTGCTCTTCACCGTTGCATCGGTTCATCAGCGCCAAGTCATTGCTCAAGCATCCTGCCACGTGGTCCAGCTCTTAGCCTCTGACTTGCCCTTCACACTTGCAACCGGTCCATCAAACCAAGTCTTTGTCTTTATCTTCTCCACTTAGTCACATGACTCCATGTCATGTCCCATATGCAGTGAGCTCATTCATCACATATTTACCTATAGACTAATCACCTGTGTATTTCACTTAAACACAAATTAGTCCACCTAAGTTGTCACTCAATTACCAAAACCAAACAAGGACCTTCACCCCGCCGTCACATCCACTTGCAGGCATCGCCATGTCTCTAGTGGGGCTTCAGTGGACTACGAGCTGCTCAACCTCGCCGCCGGCAAAACTGGATGGATTGGTATGATCATGCGGTGAAGGGGTCTGGGGAGTGCTTGGCAAAATCCATGCCTAATGTATTGTCGGTGCAAACGACGGCAACATCCGGGTGATGACCACTCTCCACCCCTAATGCTCCCCTCCTTGGAGGCGTCATGACCACTCTCCACCCCTGCAAGGGCTCCCTCCAGGTGAAAACCTTACTATGGTTTACCAGACCAGTGGCGGCCGCGTCGAAGACGTCGCATCCTACCTGTAGGCGTCACCATGGAGGCCCTCCCTGCTAGTTCAACACCATGCCCCCTTTACAAGGTTCTTCGCTAATCCTTCCTTGATGGGTGCAAAAGCTGCTTGTTGGAGAGTGTATGATGCCGGGGCCTTTGCTCCGCTGGCTTCCAAGATCCTTGATTGTGTTGTCTCATCAAATGCTGGGTTGCGAGACCATGATCCAATCTCTTGGATCTTCTCGTTCTTCAGTCGTCGGCCCTCCCTCTTTGGGGCTTCCTTCCCTCGAAGATGTTGGTGGGCGTCAACTGGACCCCTGATGTGCTCATAGACGATGCATATTACGACTGTCGTCTATCATACTTTACTTGAAGCTTTACAGTCGCATGTGGATTGGAGGCTGCCGAAGTTCAGCCACTTGGTGATGACAATATCCAGTAATCGACGACATGCCTCCACCGTAGGAGTCTATGTCGTGGCCTTGTAGTTTTATATTTTCACCATGTTTGTGTGTGTTTGCATGCGGATTTATGTATGCTGATGGTGTTTGTATTCTCCCGCGTCTCATGTTTTCCTCCATTGCTCAAACTCTAAGATGTAATGGCTTTGGCCTACTGAAAGCCCTCCATTCCTCAAACAAGGGCATGCCGAGAATGTGACCCCAAACGAGAGATTCACGTCAGCATAGGTAGCATGGCCCGACTTTCATGTTGGATGAAGTAACAAATATTAATTTTTATTTGTCGGCCGCGAACACCGATCATACAATCCCAACTGGCAGACGCAATCAGCACAAAGTTCCCCAACTAATAATCTCACAAGACGACACATGATTGCGAACTAAAGAACGTTACCTCTATTAACGCAACTTGAAGTCGATCCGCTTTCACAGCCACGCTCTCGACACGACTTGTATGGTGCCATGTTCTTAACAACTTGCCAAGTTGATAACAGAGGGGTCTACCCAAGAGCCAACACACTATATGAAAATCAGATAATGGTAATGGACAAAGATAGATATTAGTAACAGGCATTGCGTCCCTTGCTATATATAGATTAGGTTAGAAATGACTAATCCTACTCCTACCTTGTTAAGGTCTGTTACCTCTATTTTTAATGTAATTGCCACCACTAGTAGAAAAACATCCTTTAGTCTCGTTTGCCAAACCCTTTAGTCCCGGTTTTGACAACCGGGACAAGGAGACCGGGACTAAAGGTCTGGTTCCCTCAAACCGGGACTAAAAGTCCAAAAAAATCATTACAACCCAAGACCTCTTGCCTCACGCGTAGCGCTTTTACCACTCCACCTACATAGCACACGTGACTCTATGTGGGATGTTTTTCTTTTATTATAGGACGTAGACGACCCTTTAGTCCCGAGTTGGTACCACCAACTGGTACTAAAGGCCATTTTATCCCAGTTGGAACCTTTTAGTCCCAGGTGATGTTACAAATCGGGACTAATGCATCGAGGGCTTTAGTCTAGGTTGGTAACACCAAGCGGGAATAAAGGTTGAGAAACTCGTAATTTCCCGAAGGGAAGAGGACGAAAGGACTATTCTCTACTAATGCAAATCCTGCATTACTAACGTCGCCCGTTTTCACCTAATGTCACAGCATGAACTCAATTCATTATCAATAGTACGATTTCACGTGGCTGTACTTGTGTTTTTTGTACCACGAACACACAAACGCATATAAGGCCATTCCCAGTGTGAAAATGTATATTTTTTTATCCCTCAATTATTGTAAAACTTTGAATTTCATCCCTCATGTTTTAATTGGGACAAATCAGTCCCTTAATTAACTAAACCGGTGCACTAATCATCCATACATTATCTCTTAACAATGCTTTAGGGACATCTAGCAGCGATTTAGGCCATGCAATCATGAGACTGAGTCACTGAGCATAGTCTGCCATGTTAAATTTGAGCTTCACGACAACATTTTGTGGAAGCTAAACGTGTGGTACGACATTTGGACGGCAACGACGACCTAACTACGGTAATAGCACAATTCTCGGATGAGCATAATCTCTTCTCCCCGTGCGCGCGATAGCACAATTCGGATGAGCATAATCTCTTCTCCCCATGTCATGTCCATCGTTGATGAGCCAGTTGGGATTAGGGAGGCATAACAAAGGAAAAGAGTAAAAATTTTATAGAAAAATTAACAAAATAGATTCACACAGGGATTTAGTATTTTTTCAACTCATTATTTAAAATATTTGAGTTAAAATCTGTTTTTTTTCTTATTATTATAAGTGCAAGACGAAACTTTCTAACAATAATCATGTAGCTAAGCAATGATTAGTTAAATTGTTATATGATCTAAACCATTGTAATATAATATAAAGCTTTGTTAAACTGAGGTAGAAATGATTAGTGCATCGGTTTAATCAGTTAAAAGGGTTGATTTGCATCAAATGAGACGTAAGGGATAATGAAAGTCACGCTTCTACGGTACTTGAGAGATGAAAAATACTTCTTTTTTATAAACTGACTGACCTTTTGAAGCGCTGAAATCGCAGACCCCCGCGACAACACCCGCTGGCGGGTGGGGCCTCGCGCTCGGTTGGCACCTTCCAGGTCCAGCAGAGCTCGCCGTACCTAGCTAGGCAGCGCGCCAAGTGGCGAGGGGCGAGGGCGTCCAGAGGAAAGGGATAGCGAGCGAAGGGTCACCATGAACGCCACGCAGCTTCCACACGGCCTCCAGTACATACCAGCTCGACCTCCACGGCTCCACCAAAAGGCAAAAGGAGAACAAAAAAAAGGCGACGCAGACGCTTGCAATCCATCCATCTGCCACCCACCTCTTATCTCCCCCCTCCGGCTCTGTCCTCGCCTCCTGCTGCTGCATTGCCTCGCTCCGGCCAGCTCGATCCTGCACGAATCGGCAGCGCGGCGCGCGGCGATGGCGGCCCTGCAGGCCCCTGCGTCGTCGTCCCTGGCGCGCGCCCCGGGGGCGGCGCCGCTCCGGTCGTCCTTCTCCGCGCCGTGGTCCGTGAGGCTGCCGGCGCCGGCGCGGCTGCGGGTTGCCAGGACGGCCACGGTCGCGCGGATCACCATGCGGGTCGCGTCCAAGCAGGCCTATATCTGCCGCGACTGCGGGTGAGCGAGCTACTTTTTGTGCTCCGTTTCATGTTGTCAGCTGCTTCTGCAGCCCGGTGGTCTGACTGCTGACTGGAAGCTGACTGAAAAAACAAAAGCTGAGCTCTTGCCTCGATCTGCCCTGCAGGTACATCTACAATGACAGGACCCCGTTTGACAAGCTGGCCGACAACTACTTCTGCCCCGGTGAGGATGAATTCCACAGTCCTCTGCTTCTTCTCTGATATTCTGTTTTCCACACTTGATGCATGCACATGGACGACCCATGGTAAATAGCTTGTGTTTCTTCTTGGCTTTCAGAGAGGTTCCCTGTGCTATTGTATGGTTGAGAATACTTATGTGTAAGCGCTCCTGCAATGCATAGCAATTAGCAAACCCACGTTAACAAGGAACATACTCCTGCATGTTACATATACAGCGGTGGTGCATATAAAGGAGCGTTTTGTCTTTCATTTACATGCTTATGCAATGCTTTTAATTGCACTAATTTTTACGTGAAGTTGAACAAAATGGCAAGAATTTGAAGAAACGACATAGCATCATGCACCAGTTCACACGGTCTAAAATCAGGTGTAATTCATTTGTTTAAAAGACAAACATTTAGTGTACGCTAGCATAAACAGCTAGACGTGTTTTCAATAGCAACTTCACAAAAAGAAATGTTTTCAATCGGAACATTTTCGTGTCAAAAGAACTGTTTATATTTTAAGACGATGTTCTTGTTTACTTATGTTTGCCCACGTGAAAAATATATGAATGACTCCTAGTCCTCTCTAATGGTTGAACAATTGCTGTCCACTGTTAACGCAGTCTGTGGAGCTCCAAAGAGGAGGTTCAGACCATACGAGCCAGCAGTGTCCAAGAACGCAAATGCCACTGATACCCGCAAGGCGAGGAAGGAGCAGCTGAAGAAGGATGAAGCAATCGGGTAATATACCAAACCTCAAACACACAAGAACTACAAAGAGCACAAAATTTTGTATATGCATTAAGCTTCTACACTCTACAGTAAATATACTAATATCCGGACAGATTAACTTAGTCGAGATTCTGCATTCACTTGCAGGCAAGCCTTGCCGATCGCTATCGTCGTGGGGGTCATTGCCCTGGCCGGCCTCTACTTCTACCTCAATAGTGCCTACAACTAGACGAACAAACATGCATGACGCATCAGAGACGATAAATCCATTTGGTGCCGGGGACAGGATTCTTTCCATTTTGCCCTTCCTTTTGTCATTGTACATGTGTGTCATGCTACATGCATACTACTAGGCCCCCATCCTCCAAAACTGGTATACAAGTCATGGTTAATCTTGAAATACTATACGTTACTCAACTGATGACAGCTGATTTTTAAGTACTTCGCTTATATATATTCCAGTTTTTATTTTAGGTTTCAACTGGAATAATTTGTCTCAAATAAATGGCTTTCAAAAAATTTTGGAGTTTTTTCTTCGGATTTATGCCTGTGTTAAACAAGAGTAAAAGCCTTTTCAAAGTGTAAAGAAAATTAAATGGGGAACATACCCTTTGAATTGGAACCAATACATATCTGTAGGATGCATTTGAGTGTCAATGCATTCATAATGGCTTCCCAGTTGACATACGGTAGCTTGTGATGGAGATGGATCGGAAATAAAGCATTCAGTACGTCAATCCCCAGTATTATGATACAGAGTGAGGACAACTTCAGTATTGAGTTACATGCACCAAGAGTCACTTTAAAAATCTTAGGGTGGTGAGGAAACGATTCACTAACAATCCATGACGTAATGTGTGGCCATGTGTGAAAATAAAGTGGGTTACCATTTTCCAAAATTTGAGTTGTAGCTGTCAAGACTGGAAATCCCCTACCAGTGTTCAGGCTGGAGGAGAGATGCTTATGTGGCAGAGGCACACTTGTCCTTTACTAATGAGAGAGATAAAGGGGAGGGGAGATGGCCCTAATCAGTGGCGGACCTAGGATTTTTCCATTTACCATTCGTTAAATAACTAAAAAATTACCCAGCAGTTTGGTAAACAAGAATACAGAACTAATAACATGCTTAAAAATCTTAATAGATTAAATTCAATAACTATTTTCAAAACTTACATAAATTACAACAAAAATAGTTCAAGCCATCTACTATAATATGATCAATGACCCCAATATGAGAGACAAGTAAACTCTATGCCATTTTGTTTCGAAGAGCTTAGCAGACATATCAACAATATTTTTCTAGGCTTCACATGGGCAAGGAAAAAAATCATGACCACTGATCTGCCATTTTCAACCTGATATGAAACATCATTAGATTTAAATAGTACCCTCACATCAATGACCACCAAATAATTCAACTTTACATGCTAATCTGACTAGACTAGTGGAACAACTCTTTTTTTGTTTGGGAGAGGACACATATAGACAGAAAGTAGGAGATTGCAGTGTGGACATAGGAAAGGACATAGAGAACGAGAGAAATGACGGTCGACGACATAGAATTGTCGAACTAGAATCCTACACTACAAGGGCTATGCAAAACTGTTGGGTATGTCATGGCCTACCTGGCCCACCCGTTGGGTCCGCCCATGGCGACGATGGGCACGGCCCATGGCGTATTGAGAGAAGCGGCCAAGTGGGTGAGGACGAGATTGTCTTGGTTCTTTGCACTTTATATATGGGAAAAGTCCATTTCGCATCGCTCAAGTATCGACGGTGTCCAATTTGCAACCCTCAAATGCAAAACCAGATGTTCGACACCCTACAACTTTTTAAATTATCCGATTTATACCCCTTAGCGGTTTTGATAACGGTTTTTGCTAATCTGGCGCCACGTTTGTCGTCCCACGTGGCGCCATATCAGCCATGAGAGGATAAATTGCTCTGCTTTGCTAGTTTGAGGGGGTAAACTAGACTTTATCAAAAAATATATACGAATATATTTTTTAGAAAAAAAATATAATTAAAAATGCTAAAATATAGTTCAGTCTTAGAAAAATATAGAATCAGTTTTATATTTGTTAAAAAAATCATCCTATACTCTTATAACAACTACTTAGGAGTTATTTTGAGATTATATGATCATGTTTTGTTTTTTTTACTAAACATAACTACTATTATTTATTCTAAGTAGTCTAATAGACCTTGAAAATAGCATAGAGGTCATGTATGGCCTATGCTACGAAGAAGGACATGATTTACTTCAATGACAAGTAGGTTTCATTACGAGTGAATAATGAGCTAAATTAATACTTTTTTGAGTTTTTTAAGTTAGATTATTATCATTTATTATAATCGTATTTATTTTTCAACTACTATCTAACCTTCATAAGAGCTAAATGAGGTAAGCTCAAGTTGACTAAGAGTAGAGCATGATTTAAACAAAATAGAAAACTATATATATATATTTGAGGTAAAATGAATTTTCTATTGATTTTCTAAGATCGGACAATATTGTAGCATTTTTAATTACATATGTTTTCTAAGAAAAAAATATTTTTATAACATTCTTTAAAAAGTTTAGTTGACCCCTCAAACTATCAAAGCAGACCGATTTACCCCCTCATGGATGACGTGGCGCCACATGTACGATAAATGTGGCACCATATCAGCGAAAACCACCAAAGAGTGTAAATCAAACGGTGTAAAAAATTAAAGGGTGTTAAATATCTGATTTTACGGTTGAGGGTTGAAAATCAGATAATGTTGACAGTTGAAGGGCGTGGAATGGATTTTTTCCTTATATTAGTGTGAGTGTGTCTGCGTGTGGTGAAGGGGGGAGAGTTGGGCCAGCTAGACATGAGAGGCTAGGAATGGCCGTGCTGTGAATGTTTTTGTGGGCCAAAACTGGCCTGGTGAAAATAGAGAGATAAAAGGGAGTGAGAAAGAAAGAAAGAAAGAAAGAAAGAAAGAAAAGAGATTGGACTAAGCCCTAACATAATATTTTGGCCCATTTTAAATATATTCTAGAAATATTAACATCTTTAATCCTAAAACGAAAAACTAATCGAATTTTGAAAAGAATTTTAAAACCCACACTTTTCCAAGGAACGAACAACAAGCAAAGACATGAATGTTGTAACCTATTTTGATTTAATTTATAAAATAAGATTTTATTTTAAATAGTTGCACACACTTTCTATTTTATTTTAAATAGTTGCACACACTTTCTATTTTATTTTAAATAGTTGCACACACTTTATCAAAAAAAATTAACTAGGATATTACAGTAACTAACTTGATGCAGTAAGGGAAAGCAAGATATAGCTCAACTGAACGACAACCTAGAAGGTCATTTTTATTTTCTTCTATTCCCATCTATATCTCATAGATTTGAAGGTAGGTAAAATTCTATTAGGGTGTGTTTCGTCGTTCGATGACGAAGTCTAGCCAGGCTAAGATCTGAAGCTATGCTAGCCCATATCTGACTTAACATATGCAATGAGGCCATGTTTGATTACATGACTTAGATTAGCCCGGCTCGTCCTTGACTGAGTTTGGTTGGCTGACTATAATATAATACACTAATAACCTTGGACCAGATAGAAGGTGAAGTCACCGCTCCCTAGCATCTCTTTCACATGCTGATGGGACTAGGGTTTCCGATCTTCCGTCAGGTGAAGGATAACTCGTTTTGGACGGAGCACGACACACCGATCCGGCTTCAAGTCATCAAACTCGAACCCTGCAATCTTAGCACCACGACTCCTCTGGTTATCAACCGTGTCACAACCCAGTTGACCTCGCCAAGAAGGCTAAATCCCTGCCTGCGAAACGAAGAACACAAGCAAGAACTCAAAAGAACGCAGCACTCAACAGGAAGTGACAAACTGCAGATGTATGATTAAGCACGATAGTTGGGGTTCTACAAACCGATGACGGTGAAACTGTTCTCGACAGATTAATCTAAGCAAAGCCCGAGTCTAAACGACGGCGGCTACTGAATTTAATAGTCTAGGATCAAGCTAGGGTTGAGGGCGCGCCAGTGGGGCGTCCACAACATGGGCCGAGAGGCCCGACACGATATAAAGCCTGAAAAGACCCAAAACAGGTGATGCGGCACATTTTCGTGGTCACACAGTATGATCCACGAATCCTCTGGAGCTAGGACCAGAACCAAAAGAAGCGTCTCGTCGTCACGATTCCAACGCATCCAAGAACGCCTTCTTTAGACGTCGTATGAAGGAGAAATTACAGTTGAAGCGCAGACATGTCGGCTGAAACCGAACCGAAGATGATGTCCAACATGAGGACGACTTGTAACTTGGAGACAAGTCCGGCTCGTGTATGTACAACATGGTGATGTCCTCGTCACATGCTCTCTGTTCTGTCCGCTCATCAACTGTGAGGACTGTCTCCCCTTCCATTATTCTATCCTCTCACCACTAGTATTGACGAAGACTCTTTCTTTAATCCTCCAGTCAGTGAAGCCAAAGATACGGTCAAGCGTCGCCGGACCTGTTCAGGATGGCCGCATTCCACAATTATCACCGTGAGCATAGCCACGCATCCGGAGTACCACCAACATAAAGCAACAAACAATTCTTCTTAATCAACGGAACAAAAGAAAAGAAAAAAAAAGAAATAAACATCATGTGGCTGCATCCCCAATCCGGTAAGGTTTCTTAGATAATAACGGGACAAAATAGAGGCAGACGTACGTGGTGCAAAACAGTCTCAATGGCAGCATTCAGTGATTAGAGTCGCACCGGTGGGAACGGACACTACCAGAGAAGTTCACATCCGCTTCTTTTATAGGCCGCGGCACATTTTGTATCTGGTGTTAAGGGTGCATCAGCACCGAATCCAACGGCTATGAGCGGGGTCGACGCGCAGGAGTGGCAGGCTGAGGACATTAGCACTGGGTCTTACGACGATCTGGTGCTAATGGTCTAACATTCGCACCGGTTGCAGCCAGCAGCCGGTGCTAATGTTGCCAAGGCCCTTTAGCACCGGTTAACCGGTGCAAATGTGAGAGCACTAGCACCGGATTTTGCCACGACCCGGTGCTAATGAGCTCCTATATAATACCTTCCTTCCCCTCGCCCGAGCCAACATCAACACTTGGAGCTGTGTTCATGTTGTGCTCGGGAGAGGGGAGGTGCTGCCAAATTTTTTTTCAAAATTTGTGAAGATTTCACTCATCCAAGGGGCAGTACAAGGTACATTCTTTCATTCTCTTATATTTTTTATTAGCTTGTATTGTTTATATGCTTTAGAAATAGAGAAATTTGTGAATCAAAATGGATAGAGAGCTCGTGTTTATGGTGGAGAGAGAGCTTGTGTTCATAGTGGAGAGAGAGCGCTTGTGTTCATGGTGGAGAGAGAGCTTATGTATTGTATTTATTAGTTATTTATTTAAAGTTGGAATAGTTATTTATTTTTTTAATGGAAGTATATTTATTTTTTTAAAATGAATATATTAATTATAGTTTAAAAAATGTGTTTAGTTTGCCTTATATATGAAATGTAGTTATATATAATGAAAAATATATATTAAATGTGTATCTATTTATATATTAAATTTGTATTTAGTTATATATTAGATTTGTATTGTCTTATGTATTAACTTTGTAATCTATTATATGTTAAATTTATATTTAGTTATATATTAAATTTGTATTATATTATATATTAATTATACAAATAATTGTTATTGGTTACTAATGCAGATGAATAGGCAGTGGATGTACGGGGACAATCACTTTCGTGATGGCCTGAAGGGGTTTCTCGATGCCGCCGAGGCCAACAGGATGACGTCAGGTTTCATGTTCTGCCCATGCACTAATTATCGAAATATATAATCGTACAAACAAAGAGGAGCTCTTCAGGTGCATTTGATGAGGCACGGTTTCATGAGCAATTATTCTGTTTGGACGAAGCATGGTGAAAGAGGAATTCTAATGGATGAAGATGAAGAAGACGAGGTGGATAACGACATTCCGGTAATGGCTGAATACTACAGGGCCTTTACAGATACTGCAATGGGTGATGCCGACCAGGAAGATGCTGCTCAAGAAGATGACCCTAACGATGGACTTGGGCAAATGTTGCGTGATGCTGAGAAAGACTTCGACAATGATAAGGAACTGAAAAAGATACAGTGCATGTTGCGGGACCACAAAACTCACTTGTTCCCAAATTGCAAAGAGGGGCTTAAGAAGTTGGGTAGCACACTTGAATTTCTGCAGTGGAAGGCAGCAAATGACGTTACTGATAAGGGTTTCGATGAGAATAGACGCAATTGCAGAACAGCTCATTGGATGGATCTGGGACGAGGTCGTTAATCCCCGAGGAGAATTCCATGTCCCACTGGAGGATGTGCCGCCAAGTCGTTCCTCCAGTCGGATTTCTTAAGTTGTAATATACAATTCAAATATATAACTTTAGTCGGATATTTAAATTATAATATATATATCTTCTATTTTAATTGTATGTCTAGCTAATATGAATATATAGTACTACATGCACGGCGGCTAAGTACGTATTTGAATACGTAGCATTAATACATATATAAACGTACATGCATGTCGGCTGCAAAAAGTAAAAAAAATCCAGGCCCTTTAGCACCGGTTGGTGTCCGGTGCTAAAGGCCCTCCTATCCTCGCTATGTTGGCAGGGCCTTTAGCACCGGTTGATATTTAAAACCGGTTCTAAAGGCCCCCTTCGCACCGGTTGGGAATCCGGTGCTAATCCCCGTTCCCAACCGGTGCGGATGTGAGGTTCTATGGTAGTATGAAGTAAGATAATATAAAATAATGGTGACAAAAAAATAATCTCTAGTTATGTTAGATATGTATTAACATATAATATATATGAGCAAATTGATCGTAAATTAACCGGTAAGGTTTCTTAGATAATAACCGGACGAAATAGAGGCAGACGTACGCGGTGCAAAACAGTCTCAATGGCAGCATTCAGTGATTAGTGGCGCACTGGTGCAAAACCGTCATACGACAATGTGAGACTGCAAGAGACTTTTTTTAACCCTTCAGAGTGAAATACATAGGTTAGAGGGCTAGGCCATCCAACACTTTGGAACTGTCCTGTATCTATATCTAGAACACTCACACTAAAAAAACAAAATCTCGCTACAGGAACATGAGGCCCCGAGCGATCCCCAATTCCTGGACCTTTAGTAGAGGTAGTAGATAAATACAGGGTGTTATTTGCAAAACGGCAATTGGTTTATTGAAAAAAAGGAAAAAGTCTATATCACCCCCTCACCTATGAGGGTTGGACTACGTAACCCTTTAACCTATGAAACGGTCTATATCACCCGCTGAACTTTCCAAAACCGATCAAATTACCCCCTAAAACAATTTTGAAAAATCATAGTAAATCATAAAAAAATCATAAAATGGAAAATTCGATTGTGTTGGACTACAAATGAGTATATCTACACAGTGAACATATAATATGATGTGCTCCAGTACATTTTTTTACAGCTATGAAGAAAAGCATAGATCTAAAGCTACAACAAGAAAATGTACTAAAGCACATCATATTATATGTTCACTGTGTATATATACTCATTTGAATTCCAACATAATTGGATTTTCTATTTTATGATTTTTCTGTGATTTACTATGATTTTTTTAAAAAAATTAGGGGTAATTTGACCGGTTTTGGAAAGTTCGGTGGTGATATAGACCATTTCATAGGTTGGGGGTTATGTAGTCCAACCCCATAGCTGAGGGGGTGATTTAGACTTTTCATTCAGTCCAGGTTAAATCATCGGTCTAACCACAGCATCATGCCACCGTGGCAAAATACATTGACGTGGCATACGTAGGACCGTAGATGCACACAACGAACTATTTGTAATATGTAATTGCACATTGTGCAATTTATTGTACTAAAATGATACAATGCAACAAGTTGTTGTATGGTGATATATATATACTTATTACTTGGCAATTAATTATTTATAAATTATGTTAATTACGATGGGCCCAAAATGCATGTACAGTTTCAAGATGTTGGTTTTGTTTCCAAGCTATAAATATTCTGGTTCAATATTTTTTCTTTATACATATCAGCAAAATATTCTGCGTCGAACTTAGTAATGCCATTCATATAGACTCGTCTTACACACGCCTCGCACCTATATGTGTGCACTCGGATTATTTTAACGTAATGTCCACGGGCTTTAATCTCTCTTTTATCTTCAATGCTGGCATGCACCTCAAATCACCTGCGGGACTTTTGCTTAAAAACGCGCCTGGTCCCATTTTATGTCGCTAAATAATCACACCACCCCGTGATTAATCGACACTTAGGGCAGTCACAACCCTCCATGTAGTATGATTTCTATAGCATTAATTAGGCTGCCATATAAGACTTTTTTCTTGCGTGACACTGTATTAAATAGGAGAGAGAATGGAAAGATGAAGAAACTGGGTCTCATGCAAGACCCAGTGTCGACACGAGAACCTATGCATAGGACACTACCAAAGTTTGCATTGGAAGAGGATAGTGTCTTCGTGATAGAAAAAGAACAAGTATGATTGGTAAAGAGAAAAGATGATGAATTTATTAATGATCGATCCTAAGAAATCATTTGTTGGAGAATATAGTGTCTAAGGTGATGTCTTGCTAACATGACAGCATGAACACTATCCATAGACATGATGGGTTGAGACTGACCAGTCCACCGAATCTGGAACCGAAACCAACCATCTACAGTCCGCTCCTCGTGCCGCCCCCGCGAAAAGGCGCGAACCGTCTCCACCGGCCTCCGTGTTCCCTCCTCCCTCTCCCGCGCGCATCGCCGCTCGCCGACGCGATTCCTCGCCCCGGCTCCACGGCTCGAACAACCGAATCCGATCCCTGCCGGCTGCTCTATACATCGCGCCGGCCGCCCGGGCCGCTGATGAAGGAGGCGGGGGCAGGGGGCGAAGGGATGCCCGCGACGGCGTCGGCGGCGGCGATGGAGGCCAAGGGCAACGCCAAGCGCGACGGGGTCGTCAAGGAGGTGATACGGCTCGAGCGCGAGTCGGTGATCCCCATCCTCAAGCCCAAGCTCGTCATGAAGCTCGCCTACCTCATCGGTATCTTCCCATCTACTCCACCTCGTCCATCGTGTTCATGGCCGCCCGTTTCTTGGTCCGGAATTCTGTCCGGCCATGCTTCTGGCTGTTGGGGGCACTCGCCGCCGATGGATTTGGGTCGCCCGCGGGCATTGCGTCGTAGTGTCATTGAGAGTATAGTCACATCTTTATTTGTGCCCCGTTGCCTGATCAATAGGCCGGTTCAGTTTGTTTTCCTTTTTTTTTCTTGCTTCCTTATCATCGCAACACTGCTGAAGAAAAATGCAAGTAATGTATTTGAGAGCTTTGGGAGTCTTAGGTTCGTAAATTGGTCCGGATTTACTTAGCTGCTGAAAACAAAAAAAAATACTAGCTTTATTCTTCCGGTTCCTTTTGGTCATAGGAACACTGCTGAAGCACAATCTGTGCATTCTTTTCAGGGATATATGTAAACGCTACTATCTCTGACAAAAAATAGATAATGTAGATCTTACATAATTTTAGTAGTTACATGTCGATCCACAATATTTTTTAGAATGGTTAATGTGTCATTTATTTTTTTGAGGGAAAAAAATTCAAGTTGGTTTAGTTTCACAGTACTATTTCTGACTATCGGAAATTTCAGAACTGAAATGGTGCCAATCATTTGCCTGCCATATCGCACACATGCTCTTTATTAACTCTGCAGAGCGTGAAAATGATCGTGCCGAGTTCATGAAGCTATGTAAGAGGGTGGAGTACACAATCCGTGCTTGGTATCTTCTGCAATTTGATGATCTAATGGTTTGTACCTCTTTTCTTATACATTTGCGACAGTCCAATGCAAGTTGGTAGATTGTCTTGATTTGTGCTGTGATGCAGCAATTGTACGCGTTATTTGATCCTGTTAATGGTGAGAAGAGTTTGGAGCAGCAGGGCATGACATCCAATGAGCTTGATAATCTAGAACTCAATTTCTTAACTTACATTTTTGAGGTTGGCTTACTATCTCCTCCTTTTCGTACTAATGAGCATGATACTTGAGAGTTTAAACGAAAATAACTTGTACTACGATGTTTCAAAATACAATTATATTATTGATCTTTAGATAATGGAAAAGAGCAACTTCAAGTTGTTATCCGATGAAGAGTATGAGGTAGCCCAGTCTGGACAGTATCTTTTGAACCTCCCCATAAAAGTAGATGAGTCCAAGGTATGAAGTCACTTATGTAAATTCCGGATATGCTGCAATATACTTCACTTTTCAACTAGCTATTTGAACAAATATAGGTAGACAGCAAGTTGTTAACAAGGTATTTTAAGGAGCGCCGACATGAGAATCTACCAGCATTCGCTGATAAGGTAGTTTTTGTTTCCCATGGTTCACTCAATTAGTCGTCTTTCCTCCAACAACTGTACGGTTACTTGTGCTAGGCTGCTAATTCATAAACGGAGTGCCACATGTAAAAGCAAAAAGCAAATCAGAATGAGAGAAACTAGAATCTGAAGGGAAACGAGGAGGCTACACTAGCACATACAAAAACTCGTTTACCCCAAAACAGAAACAACAACAGTTATAGATCACAGATCGTTACCACTAGACGCGCAGATGCAGCGGAAGCCGTCTCGATGTAGACGAACGCGTCGAAGTGGCAGTGCCGTGCAGTTGCACGTCCTTGTGCTCCAAGCGTAGCACCTCCGAGGTATCCACACGTACGATGATAGAACGCCAAACGTAGGTGTACTAGCACCTCACGAATGACCGCGATCTACAGGATATGGATGGAGGTGTGGCTGCAGGAATTACTGTAGCGCGCGGCTACGGTTCATCTGTGGTACTGTAGCGATTTAGGTTTTCCCCTCCCTCCGCCCTGTATATATAGATGTCACTAATGTGCTTTCAATATTTGTGGCCCATCAAGACTCTAGTACCTTAATTGATCAAATCCATCAAAATCCATTAGTGGATCCAATCCAATTTGGCTCTAGGTCATATATCCAACAGAATCTTCGTTACATTTATTTCATAATAAATCTCTCCTTCATACACAAGTGCTCGGGAGGGAAATTAAAGTTAGCATGCCCCTCATTTTTTCTGTTTTTCATTGAGCTCTACATTATAACTTATTAGTTATCTTCACATCAACCACATATTCGCAGTATATTGTCTTCCGCCGGGGCATTGGAATTGATCGGACAACTGACTACTTCTTCATGGAGAAAGTGGATGTGATCATATCTCGAGCATGGAGGTCATTGCTCAGGGTAACAAGGTATCACATCTCAATATCAATAGTTTTCATTTTTTGTTGCTGAATTGGATGGTTTTTCCTTTGATCAAGCATCACATCCAATTAACAATGCAATGTTTTAATATCAGGATCGATAGATTATTCAAGAAGAAACAAGTACCTTCAAAAATGGACAAAAAGAAGACTGGCGAAATTAATGAAGACGCAGAAGAACCAGACCTCTATGTTGAGCGCGTCCGTCTAGAGAAAATGGAGCTAAGGTTGATTAGAGCGTGCTTCACAGGAATCTTAGTAAATTAAAGTTGATCATATTTTGTAATGTTTTATATGTCATTTTTATGGCAGCATAAAGAACCTGTTAAGAAAAATGACAATTCAAGAGCCTACATTTGAAAGGATGATTGTGGTGTATAGGTATGTATTTCTGTATTAATCGTTTCCTTTAGCTTTCTGGAATCTTGAGGTAATCTCTTATCTTCAGATTTCACACACCGACATAGTAGCTTGTTCTGATCCAAACCTTACAGGAAGGCTAGCACAGAAAGTAAGCCAGATCGTGGGATATATGTAAAGCACTTCAAGCACATTCCAATGGCCGATATGGAGCTAGTCCTGGTAATATATAGGTTACTTATTTTACTACCTTTAAGCATGTTTTGGTTCTTCTCCTAGAGTACCTTGACATCAGTGTTTGTGTTGTAGCCAGAGAAGAAAAACCCTAGTTTAACACCAATGGATTGGGTTACATTCCTAATTTCTGCTGTCATTGGCTTGGTACATCTCTTACGCTTTTGGCATTAAACATGAATACTACCTTTTTGTTTTCAACCATCTGAATAGTCTTTTCCTTTCAGGTCACTCTAATAAGTTCTCTTGAAATGCCAAAGGCTGACGTATGGGTTGTCACAGCTATCCTATCTGGTCTGATTGGATTCTGTGCAAAGATCTACTTCACGTAGGTGGTTTAATTTGTAATACCTCAAAAGAAAGTTTTCTTTTGCTCATATGACACTCTAAGTATCACTAATGTATGTCTGAAGGTCCTGAAGAACTGATACATTTTACCAACTTGGTCAATTTCCTGGTATTACACTGATATACAATCAATTTATCTCTTTGGGAACAGATTCGAAGCAAATATGGCAACGTACCAAAATTTGATTACAAAGTCAATGTATGATAAGCAACTTGATAGTGGGAAAGGAACACTTCTTCACTTATGTGATGACGTGATCCAGCAAGAAGTACGCAACTCTCGGCTGGGTAACTTTAACTTGTCTCGAATGTGCCACACCAATATATCTTAAAACTGTTTTTGCAGGTTAAGGAGGTTATTGTTTCTTACTATATTTTGATGGAGCAAGGAAAGGCCACGATACAGGTAACCATATCTCAGTTTCGGCATTGATATCAGTGACATTTCTGCCACATCTTGTGTGATCAAAGTTTTGCATGGGCAGTTTATTTGTGCCCAGCTGTTATGTTTGTTAATTTTTTATTGTCATATGGGAGAACAACCTCATGTTACAGAGTTACAGTTTGTTAGTAGTTTAGCATATAATTGCACTGTATGTCTCCATTGAAATCCAGTTTAGATTTCACTGCCTTAATCGTTTCTAAACTTTAATATGCATTGTCATGTTAATGTTTATGAAGGGAATTTTGTGTATATCCGGTAAAACATGCTTAGAGTTGGAAACTTGAAAACTCCATTGAAAATTATATCTACACGTTTTCAAAATCTTCAAAAAAAACTCATCGCCCATAGTTTATGTCATATTAACAATTTCAATAACAGACTATCACATATATCAAACGCATCTGCACAAATGGAGAAGATCAACACAGTTAGTTAACCATGCATTTGTCATCATTTTATCTCTCAAATGGTGTTGTTTTATGTTGCTTCATAAGCTCAACTATGGATTTTCTTTTTCAAGATGGAGGTTTCAAGTTTCCAATACTTGCTGATCATATTCCCTGTTATTTTGTATTACCAGGACTCTTTACACATGACTTGCTTGCTGTATCCTATTATCGTTCCAGGATCTTGATTTACGCTGCGAACAGCTCATCAAGGAAGAGTTTTGCGTGGAGTGCAACTTTGATGTTGTGGATGCTGTAAAGAAGCTAGAAAAGCTGGGTATTGTTTCCCGGGTAAGTTCTTTTTTGCAAACACTAAATTATAACAAAAAATAACTAAATGAATGGGGATAGAGTATCCTTCTTAGTAATTTTTAAGGCAATTGTGGCAAATCTTCAATAACAGAAATATCTGCCGGTTCAAGATTTCCAAACATATACTTACAATAATGCTCTACTTAGGACTCAATTGGGAGGATCCTATGTGTTCCTTTGAAGCGTGCAAATGATATCATAGGGACAACTACTGAAGAAATGGTGATGCGAGCCCAGCAAGCCCCGGCTGCTTCCTAAGTTTCACTTTGTCAGAGTGATAATTCATTCATTCTCCCGAGATTTCGTGCTGCAAGCCCGTTGTGTCTGTCCATTCTTCAGTGCAGTTTTCATGGTGTATGATATGATAATCTAAAATACTGGTTGGGTTATTCTTTCATTTGTTCATTTGATTGTAAATAAGAATGATATCTTTGCTTTTACAGTGTACCAGAAGTGGAATAAATGAACTGTACAGCGTTGAATCAATATGGACAAGACTATAGTTTCCATTGCATAATCTCGTTCCTTCCTAATTGATCTCGGTGTTGCACGCCAGCCAAATAGAACCAAAGCAAATCTTGTTCTGACAAATTACCCCACCTGATGCTCGTTTATCAGAAACAACTCGAGATAGCCATAGTGCTTTTTTTTCATAAAGCAATACCATAATGCAAAAAAGGTCTATCAAATTCAAGACTCTATATTACTATCGCCACAGAAACTGCGCTCCACCTGATTCTGATTCTCTATGGAAGCTGATTCTCTGAGAGAAGTGATTGTGTGACAAAGTGATTCTCTTTGATTCTCTATCATAAGCTCTCAAAATCAGGATTTCAGCTCCCAGCCCCTTAGTTCATTTCAGAGAATCACTTCATAGAATCAGGAGAAGCTACATTTTCAGCTCCCAGCCCCTTAGTTCATTTCAGAGAATCACTTCATAGAATCAGCAGAGAATCACTTCTCCTGGAAAACCAACAGGGCCTAAATTCTGATCCAGTGCTATATGTATAACCTTGTTTATACTGAACTCTAGCCCCTTTAAGACCGCACATATTTGAACTTAAAAAAGAAAGCAACATAAAAAGCTTCAATTCTTACATTGCTGGTTGATGTACTTAAACCGCACTCCGCTACAGAGATTTTAGTCGCAGACATAAATGTCTGAGGTGTGAGCTAGCTGGTTGTAACACCATAAGTATCAATCCGAAGACTACTTAGTAATTCACATAAAAATAAAGTCTGGTCTATTTTAAGCACTACTCACAAATTACATGATCAAAAAGATATCCTAAATATAGCACTACTCACCAGTTAGGATTGTTTACTTCTATGCACACATAAATTCTTCTTGACATACAAACTATATTTTATAATAGCTTAATAGTCTTCAGAAAATATAGAACAATCAAAATTGATACCAAATAAAATACCAATGGGGGCTTTTGCAACAGAACAACTGTTCCAGACTTTCTAAATGGCTCTCGTTCACATTTTTGAAAATAAAAAGTTTCAGTCCGAATGCTTTACCTTGATGGATTGCCAGTTTGACACCAACAGATAAATAATACAAGCACATTTGTAGCAGATTAAAGAGGAGGTAAGACCCTAAACCAGAAATGCCATGACCAGGAGAGCCAGTGGTGGGCACCACTCACCTGCGGGTGTGAAAATAAGCAGAGCATATTAGCACAAATACACAGCTACAAACTGATGCTCCAGATCACTTCAACAAACGTCGCACATGCCAGCGACAGTTTTATTTATTCTACACATGAACCATATGCTAGAGACAAGGGCATTATTTAGGACATAAAGCTGTCTTCCCTGTTTCAAGCACCTCTTCACTGATTTCCATACTTTGGTCCATCTTTGCCTTTCTTTATGTCATCCCATCCTCTAACCCACGGCTGACCTGGTGTTGATCGGGTCTCAGGAGAGGCATGCTTGGTAAGGTTATCCGTGACCCTTGACTTGATGGCAGTGAATACCTATTTGACCATGAACTATCCAATAAAGAAGCAGTTGCTCCACGAAAAGAAGAGCAAGCAGAACAAAGGTTGCAGTATGTCATACAGGATTACAATTCAGATTGTCTGGTGGCTGCTCCTGACCAGTAAGCCATTTCCACAAATCCGGGTTTTCCTGATGAATCAGACAGTCCAGGAATTAGACTATATACAAACTTGAAAGAGTACTCAGTAAAAGGAATGCTTCAATGACTACATGAACAGAAGGATCACAGTCACTATCTATGGCACTTGCTGGTTGCTGCAATCCAAAAAGATGCATTTTCGTGAAGGCACATAGACCTGGTTTTATTTTCTGTTGATTCAAAGTTCAACATGTCAATGTTACAGCAACAAGACACTCCATGAGCAGCTGCTGAATTCAATTAGAGCTATGTTCCCCTAAACAAGATCAAGCATGCAACTATCTGGTAGCTAGGAACCACTCTTTATTTTTATTAAAGAATATGAATAGCCATGGTCAATATGAATAATAAATCAAACCTAGGAGTTTATATTTCCCAAAAATTCAGAACAAGAGCTTTTAGGATTATGTAACCTGAAATTATTTTGCCCATCAATGGACTTCATTGTAGTTTAAAAAATCTATTGGCCATCCAAAGAGCACAGAACATAAACAATTCTTTTGTTCTGTAAACCGAAATTATTTTGATCATCCATAGGTCATGGACTTGTTTGTAGTTCCAAAACTCTATTCCCTGTCCAAAAGAGCACGTAACATAGACAATTTGACATCACCAAGCACAACTCATTGAGCTCCTAACAAGAAAATTTAGCTTGACGAGAAATTCAACTCATCAAAGAATAGTGACTTATATTTTTTCTTAAATGAAGACTGAACCATCTAAAATCAACCAGGTTTCCAAATTCTTGAAGGGTTGATTGTATGAATGAATATCTGCGGAGATGAGCAAATTTTGCTCCTAATGTTGCTTAGCATATATCAAGTGAAAGGGAAACAGATTCAGCATCACACTGCATATCAGATAACTTAGTAACCAACCAACATACTAATCGATTAACTGGTTGATTTAGTTGCTCTAACAAAAAACAGGATGCACAGAGGAACGACGAAATTAAGCCTAGGCGCTGGAAACAACAACTTGTGATGGGGAATACGCTACAGAGCAGAGCTAAGTGTTCCTGAGCAAGTTCATCGACCAAAAATCCAAACAGGTCTCTTCGTCTAGCTTCTATCCCTTGCCGTTCCCCTACCCCCCATGCTAATCTTCCGCAAATCCTCGCTTCCCTATATCTAAAACATCCCTAATTTCAATTGCTGAAGCAGCAGGGGAGGGATTGGTCGGCGAGTACGGCTGGCAGGGGAACTTACCAGATCAAGCACTTGCAGGAGGGAGCGGATGTTGGCCTCGTCCATGGAGTGGACATGCTGCTCCACCCAGGTCCCCAGCACCAGGTCCAGTTCCAGGAACCCCCGCTGCTTGCTCCGGTACACCAGCCTGCGCAGCACCGCCCAACAATCACTCCAACAAATGGGGGCAAAAGAAATATCAAGCGAGAACGCCCACCGGCGACCCAGGTACGGACACGCACCTGTTGAGGAGGCGGCGCCGGCTCTCGTCTGAGGAGAGGTCGACGGTGGTGGCGGCGGCGTTCTGCTGGGAGGTGGTGAAAGCGGAGAGGAGGCGGTGGGAGGAGGCCGGAGCGAGGGTGGGCGAGGGGAGAACGCGGCGGAGGTGCAGCGCGCGGTGGAGGAGCGCGGCCGCCATGGCTCTGCTTTGCTCGCCGCGGCAGGGGCACCGACAAACAGATCGGCTCCGGCGAGGACGGCAGGGGAGGGAGACAGAGAAGAGGCGTCGCTGACTGGTGGCCCGCATCGCCGTCTAATTAGCGGGCTGGGCCGGGTTTAATCGGTGGATGCAGCTAGGCCGACGTGGTGGGCGGGTGGCCGTGCAACGGAAAACCCAGCCCGTAAGCTACATGGCCTGTGGTGGTAGAGATTTGGGCTAAATAAGATTTATGCGACCGACGTGGCCGTACAATCTCCTTCCTCCCTCTCGGCTTGGCGTCGCCGTGCACTCAGGCTATTTTCAGTAGGATTTCATTTTTCAAGAATGCCACGTAAGCAAGTAGACAATTAATTCATAAATAAAATGGTTCATACAATGCATTGTTTCATTTTGATGTTTCATATGCAATGCATTTAAGATACAAACTTGTTGAAAACTGTGTACATAGAGTTTCATCTAGATGAAACCCATTTCATCTCTCTCCTCATTAACTCTTTACCACATCATCTAAAATGCTGATTTGACATCCTATTTAATGTGCATGAAACTCTATAAAACCTTGTACTAGGACTGGCCTCATGTGGCGTCCAGCGCGGTGGAGGGGCGGGAGCCGAGCGGGGCGGTTCGGTGGTGGTTAGGCTTACGACATCGGGATTTTCAGATAGGAACCAATGGCCACCGGCCCTAGAGGAAAACGGGTGGCGGCGGAGGATCGGCAGTTGTGATGGTTTAGCCGGTGGTGGAGGTGAGCTAGAGCAAGAGGTTTGGATGCAGAGACCATGTATTTCTGGTTGTAAAGCTTTGTTTATATTTGTATCTCTCTTGTATATCGAGCTTAGACATTATTTATTATTGGATGAGCGTGTTATCGTGAGAAGGATGATGTTTTCAAATATATGTTATCATTGCGGATTTTAAATAGGAGAATTGGGAAATGGATATTGGCTTTGTCAACTTGTGACGACTATTTAGTAAAAATTGAGATTTTTGCCCGATTATATGCATGAATTTGATGTTATGCTACATTCTTAAGATGATGAAGCACGAGACATATAGAAATCCTCATGTACTCATGAAGTGATGTTTTCTAACAAGTTTGAACTTTTAATTTTTTCAAATAATCAAATTGTCTCAAATTTAATTCTAATTGCAAATGCACATGCATAAGTGCATAGAACATGAAAAGTGCTTGGTATGAAATGCAACTTGGGTATAATTATTTTTATTTAGCATAATTAAACCTTGATTTTTCACACAAATCATACAATATATCCTTAATGTCTTAACCTTGCATTTATGTAAATTAACTAACACCTGCTCAACTAACTTATAATATACTACTACAAGGCGTTATTAAAGATGAAAATCTTGCGGTCACTACCAGAATGATGCACTTTGGCACCGGGTGGGAAAGCCCTTTAGCACCGGGTTTCCCACCCGGTGCCAATCTGCCACCTTTAGCACCGGGTCAAATAACCGGTGCTAAAGGTGGGGGCACTAGCCAAAAATATTTGCATATTTGCGTGTTGCGGGATTCGAACTCGAGGCCTCTTGGCTCGCGCGCACCCACCTAACCATCTCACCCACGCAGCACATGTGAAAGGATTAAAGATGCGATCCTTTTGAAGTAGCATGTGACACCTACATTAGCACCGGGTCGTAACACCACCCGGTGCTAAAGGGTGACCCTTTAGCACCGGGTCGTAATACCACCCGGTGCTAAAGGAGGGGGACCCTTTAGCACCGGGTTGTAACACCAACCGGTGCTAAAGGGGACTTTTAGCACCGGGTCGTAATACCACCCGGTGCTAAAGGGTTCCCGAGGGCGTCCCAATTTCGCACCCGGTGCTAATGTTACATTAGCACCTTATCTTGAGTGCACCGAGGCATATGAGGGGTGCGGATGTGAGTTATTCTTATAGTGAGTTCCTACCATTCTTTGTTGTTGGCAGTTCACCGCTCATCTATCAAACGCACGATGAAAATCCCGGCGCCCTGAATTTCTAGTACAAGTATATATATATCCAAGGACTGCACGGGATCTTATGCACGCTCACATCGCACGAACGATATAGCGAAGCCAAACCACTTGTTGTAATTGTAACCGGCCAGTGACCATGGGCACAACAACCATCCTCGAGTAGAACCATCATCAGCGCGCGGCCGTGCTGGCCATAGGCACGGCAAACCCGGCGAACTGCATGCTCCAGGAGTTCCCCGACTGGTACTTCCGTGTCACCAGAAGCGATCACCACCCCACCCTCAAGGCCAAGATGAAGAGAATATGTAAAAATTAGAGTAAATCGCACCCATCATACAACAACTTAGTGGGTGGGTGCAAATTGATCCAACAACTTATAAAATGCTCAATTTAGTGCAATAACTTGATAGGTGGGAGAAAATTGGTCTAGCAACTTATAAAATGCTCATTTTAGTGCAATAACTTGGCAAATTGGTGCATCTATAGTCCAAACGTGACAATAGTAACGTATTTCCTAACGTTAGGCTGAATGTTGTGTCTTCAAATTCATTATTTTTTATATATTGATTTAATTTTGGTTAAGAATATTAAATTTATATTCAATATTGATAAGTTCTCCCTTGTTGTTTTCTACATATTTGATTATATGCATTTTTTAGCTTAAAAAGGAAACCAATAATTGTGCTTTAGTAGTTTGGCATAAATATTTTTAAAGCCACCAATACTTGTTTCGTAAGGGAAAATAGCTAAAAGGACATAAACAAAATTATTTTCTATGTAATTGTTGAATGTATGAGAATAAGCCCAAAACAAACCTAAGGTTCCAAAATCTCTCTTATGGACTTTAGTATTTCAATAATACTAATTAATGTTTTTATTCTAGAATTTATTAAATTTGGACTAATGAACAAATAAGTTATATATGTAAACATAATAGACAAAATATATTCATAGGTCCATCTACTATATTTAATACATCACCATTGTAAAGTTTGGACTATAGATGCACCTATTTGCCAAGCTATTGCACTAAATTAAGTATTTCACAAGTTGTTGGACCAATCTGGACGTCATGTGTTAGGTTATTGTACCAACTTGGGTATTTTATAAGTTGTTGGACTAATTTACACCCACATGTCAAGTTATTGTACTAAATTGAGCATTTTGTAAGCTCTTGGACTAATTTTCACCCACCTGACAAGTTGTTGTACGATGGATATAATTTACTCTAAAAATTAACAAAAGCTTATAATTCTGAGCCGTTCGACCACATCACATATTTTTCATGATCAACAGTAATCCCTGCTTCGTGTGTCCATCCAGGTGAGAAATCAGGCATCAGGAAGCGTCATTTCCACCACACCGACGAGATGCTTGGCACCCACCCCGAGCTCCTGGACCGCGCCATGCCATCTCTCAGCGCGCGGCTAAGCAATCACTAAGGATGCCCTGCCCAAGCTCGCCGTGGCCGCGGCGGAGAAGGCGATCGCGGAGTGGGGCCGCCCGGCCGCCGACATCACCCACCTCATCTTCAGCACGAACTCCAGCGCTGGCGTGCCGGGCCAAGACATCCGCCTCGCGGCTCTACCTCCACGGTTGCTCCGCCGGCGCTGGCGCGTTCCCTGTCGCCGAGGACCTTGCCGACAACAATGACAGAGCACGGGTGCTAGTGGTCTGTGCCGAAGCCGTCGTCATCATTGGCGTCAGCGCCCCCGAGGAGGCCAACCACAACGGTCTAGTTGTGAACTCCTTGTTCGGCGATGGCGCTGGCGCAGTGATCATTGGCGCCGGCCCGATAGCCGCAGTCGAGCGGCCAATCTCCCACATGGTGTCCGCCGCGCAGGTGACACTGCCGGGGACGGACCCCGCTGTATGGGTCGGTCTCGGCGAGAGCGGCCTCATTTACCGCATATCCCACTACTACAAAAACGATTCGTAGGCGCACCCCTCATTTTTTAGAAGCGGACAAACAACCCATCCGACCTTACAAAGAGACTCATACACTATAACCTGTGGCCCGCACCTGGAGATGAATTTTCTGGAGCGAGGCGGGGGGTGACCCGCTCCTGTCAACATCATTTATTTCTTGGAGCGGACGAGCGCATCACCCACTCTTGAAAATGTGCATTTGTAGGGGCGGACAAGTGCACCACCCGCCCTGGAAATAGGATTAATTTGTAGGGCGGATAATAGGGTCACCCGCTCCTATAAATCTATTTGTAGGCTCCATCAAAATAAATTCATAACTTTTTTATACGATGTCGAATAAAGACAAACTTTATATCAAAATTGTATAGATCAAAAAGATCTAAAACTTTGTAGTTGACAACATTTTCATTTGAGCTTGTTTATTTGTCCAAAATAACATTACAAGGTCTCTACTTTTCATATTTTTTTTTTGAATTTTCCCATTTGAACTACAACCATATCAAAATATATTAGATTTTCTTTGTAAAGTTTATATTTAAGGACATACAACATATTATACCTCATATATTGAAGAAATCAACTAATTTAGATAAATTGGACTATACATTGTTCACAAACTCATAATAGCTCAGACATTCCATATAAGAAGAGGCTTACTATAGATTATACACCATATAACCCTACATTTGCCCATATACCATAAGTATATTGTTTACATGTAACATACCACATATAACTCGTTACGAAAGAGTTTGAGATTTTTTTGAATTTAGTTGCTATTTTAAAACACCCAAATATGTTGATTTTTTTTGAATTTCAACGAAAAAGTCACTATAAGGTCTCTAGTTTGAATTTAAAACATTTGAATTAGCCATTATAACTTGCAACCATCTCAAAAGACATTATCTTTTTTTGTAAAATTTATATTCAAGAACATATGCCATTGTATACCTCATATCCTTAAAAAAATATAAGATGAGCAAAATAATGATTAGGGAGAAATCAAAATTAAATTTACGTCTGAATGTTCTAAACAATGCCATGCAGTCCTTTTACATGTGTATAACCCTGAAATAAAAAATTCAAATGATTTTTGATAAATTGGATCAGACATCGTTGACAAACTTATACATGTGTCCTAAGTAAGTCAAGACAAACATTCAAAATTACACATCATTATATTTTACAATTGTACATATGCCCTAAATAAATTTTTGACATACAATATAGCACATAACAGATCCCTTAGTCAAGTTTCAAATTTTTTTAAAGTCATTTACTATTTTATTTAATCTATTTTGTTTATGTTGAAATTTTAGACATCTATTTGTAGGGGCGGGTGGGGGCTTCACCCGCTCCTACAAATGATTTCTAGGCCCGCCCCTAAAAATAATTCCATGGAAAAAATTCATAACTTTTTCATATGATCTTGGATGGAAATACATTTTATATGAAAATTATAGAGCTCGACGAGATCTAAAACTTTGTAGTTCACAATATTTTCATTTGAAATTGTTAGTATTTTAAAAAATTGATATAAGCTCTAAAAAGAAGCACAACCAACCACGTCAACGATCCTCACCACCTGAATTGAGTGCTCCCATTGGTCCTTCTCCTTCCATCCGATTACAGGTGCTATTTAACACCTTATCCTTTCTTTGTCTCTATCACTATTCCCTCACCCCTCTCTTCTCTCATTCTTATCCCTTGAGTTCTCCTTTCACGCGAGCAGCAGCACGCGGCTTGCTGGCCGGCGAAGAGCAGCAGCCGCATGTGGGGAGCAGCGCGCGCTGCAGCCACGCAGCGGTCGTGCGCAGGGAGCAGCACAGCAACGACCCGGTGCGGATGTTCGATGCAGTGGAGTACTGGGCTGCGTCGCGGTGCAATGGCAACGAGCTTGGTCTGGACGCGGAGGTGCGGCAACGAGCTTGTGGCCCATGATGTCGGCTCGCTAGCAGCGGTGGACGATCAGCGCAAGGACTCTTCGAGCACAGCCCCGGCGGGTGGCGAGCGGCAGTGGCCGGGGGAACGGGCGCGAGCGAGCTGGCTCGAGGACGTATGCGGCAGGGACGACGGTGGATGGACGCGGCCGGTAACGATGGTCTTGATGGGTGGGCATGGAGCTGGAGCGCTGGATCTGGGCGGCGAGCGGCGAGCTGCTGCTTTTTTTGTTTTTCAGTTGATCTCTAGCGTCGGGTGACGTTTCACTCGGAGCCTGCAAATGTCGTTTGCAGGTGCGGATGACGCGGCTGTCCGGCCTTGCAAATGTGATTTGTTGGGGCGGATCACGTTTTCACCCGCCCCTACTGCAACGGATCTCCCATCTGCATTTGTAAATGCGTATTTGTAGCTGCGAAAAGTGAGGACGGGCGCTCCGCCTGCCTTTTCAAATACAATTCCAACCGTTGCTACAAACCTTTTTTACAGTAGTGTCCACTGAGGTCCCAACTTTGGTTCACGGCAGCGTGGACAAGTGCTTGGCGGACGTGGTGGCGCCACTGGGTCTGGCTGGAGGCGGTAGCTGGAACAACCTCTTCTGGGCAATGCACCCCGGCGGCCGTGCGATCTTGGACAGCTACGAGACTGCGCTTCGGTTAGAGCCGGAGAAGCTGGCAGCCGCCAGCCAGCCGGCATGTGCTGAGTGAATATGGCAACATGCTTGGCGCGACGATTATCTTTGTTCTCGACGAGCTGCGGTGTCGCCATGACCGTGGGGGCGTTGGTGGCTACGTGGACTGTGAGTGGGGCGTCATGCTTGCGCTTGGACCGGGGTTCACTGTCGAGATGATGGTGCTTCGTGCCTGCCAGGCCGTGACGAGGACTACCATACGCACTAGGACCTCAAATTAAAGCGGGCCATATCTACGTGTAATAAGAGACCAAGTTGAGATTTGCGCTGCCTTGGTCTAATATATATATATATATATATATATATATATATATATATATATATATATATATATATATATATATGAGTGATTAATTTGAACTTTTTTGGTTGAGTTCATATTTCACATGTGCTTGATTATGCTAATGGCGTGTGTGTTGTGTGTTGTATGGTGGTGTATGCATGGAAAAACTATATATTGTGTGTTGTGTCCTCTTGGCTCGTGTTGGATACAACATAAATGTCAGTTGTTGAATGGTGAATGGCAAGCTCTAGCTTGGCAGCAATGTACCATGCAGTGGTAAAGGGCAAGGTGCCTCTTGTCGCTGAAGGACTGTCCGATTCGGGTGGAGTAAAAGCTGATCAATATCGTGTACATGAAGAGCAGGAGAACAAGGTGATGAAGATGATGTCGGTCAAGTCAAGAGGGGTGCCAATGGCAAGATTGTGTAGGCTATCCATGCATGGGAATTTGGCAGACTTGAAGTTGTCGGGACCTTGGCAGAGGTCGGACACGTCGCAGGTCACGTTGTGTGCGGCCTGCTAGAGGGTTTGACTGGTTTGGCCTCAAAACAGTTGGTGTGTCACACCTAGCGAGGTGTGCAAAAGGGTTTGCCACTTTAGTCCTTAAAACCGGGCGTGGACGGGTTTGCTAGCTTGGGCCTCAAATCGGGCACCGGCGGGTTTGCTGGTTTGGGCCTCCAAATCAGGCTGCGATGAGTCAGCGTTGGATCATCATGAAGCTTGCGTTGAGGCGAAGCAAAGTCCTAAAGTCCATCCGATGTTTAAGAAAATCTGGACAGTTTTAACTATAAAGGGTATTTAGTTTATATGCTTCATGTAAGGATGTTTTGGTCATTTCCAGGCAGCAATATATATGATTAGCGGTAGTTGGGGCCTCTTGGTATTTCTCTTTGGTGGTGACTCTTATTTGGTGTGTGTGAGACTTTTTTAATGTTTGGAGAGAGGATAGGATTTTTTATTGATCTTTGCCATCCAACTTTTGATTCTTGCTCGGTGTGGCTTGTAACCGAACCTCATGAAGTAATCTAAATATCAATTTTGTACTCAAGTTTCTCCCCTTCATAAGATCTCAAATTTATTTTTCTTTGGGATTTTCGGCGTATTTCGTTCTACGCGATTTGGTGCAAAGTCTATAAAGTTGTTGGATGTTTTCCCCTCCGTCCCATGAAGATTTCAATTCTGAGATTAAAAAGAATGCAAAATAATACACTTCTAGCACTAATTAACTTCTTATTTCTTAGAATAGATAATTATCCGCATGGGCCAACAACCTCCGTGCCCAAATTAGTTGGATTGAGGCCGTTATTAAGGACTGTATGGTTTTTTTTATCAACAACACTAATATATATGAGGAAATAAAATTGCACTTTTTATGTGATGGAGGGAGTATGTTGCTAGACTTCTTGTGAGCAACTTTGATGTGATTCCCCCACCAAATATGATACAAATTTGACGTGAATTTGAAGTTTCCCCAAAAAAGTTCTTCATGGTGGCCTCTCGGTTTTATGTGAAATTCGTCCGATTTACCTAAGATTTTCTTGATCTGCTTCCTAGATCTGATTGTCGTTAAAGATTTCGATGAGGTTTTCCTTGTCCAGAAATTCCTTAATGGTCTGAAATACAATATCAGTAATGCTATAACATTGCATAGGCCTAGAACCGTTGATGCTGCGTTGTCCCTTGCCCTTATGCAGGAGGAGTTGTGGGAAGCCTCTACAAAGAGGTATCCGGCTAGAACACCGCGAGACTACAACAGATCCTTCCACAAGACAATGCAAAAAACTACACCAAGTCTGTTGGGACCATCACCAGCAGACAGCAAGATATCGCAACCTGCAGAAGCAAAGCCAAGATGGGAAACCAGACTGACTGCGTTACCGGCACAAAGAAAAGATAAGTGTTTGAGCTTAACCACGAGAAAATTGAAGGGGCTTATGAGGAAAGGGTGCATTGCAAACATGGTTCAGTTACAGGTGCTGCAATCATATCCACCTGCTCAGACTGTACTAGAGGATATTCATCACCTCATTCAGACTTATGCAGATTTGTATCAGACACCAACTGAATCGCCACCACAACAGGAGTTTGACCATCAGATCACACTAATTCCTGGAGTCAAGCCGGTCAATGTCAAGTACTATCGCTATTCCCCCACACAGAAAGATGAAATTGAAAGACAAGTTAAAGAGATGCTGCTTAATGGCATAATCCAACCAAGTACAAGTCCTTTTACCACTCCTGTACTATTGGTCAAGAAAAAGGATGGCACATGGCGTTTTTGTGTGAATTATAGGCAACTCAATGCTATAACAGTAAAGAACAAGTACCCACTTGCAATAGTCGATGAGTTATTAGATGAATTACATGGAGCTCAATGGTTCACCAAGTTAGACATGAGATCGGGCTATCATCAGATACGGTTATTGCCAGCAGATGAGCACAACACGGCATTCAAGAGACACCATGGGCACTAGGAGTTTAAAGTTATGCCATTTGGATTGACAAATGCTCCAGCAACGTTCCAAGCAGCCATGAATACAATATTTGACACTGTATTGTGTAAATCAGTATTGGTGTTTGTTGATGATATACTGATATACAGCAGAAGTGTGGAAGAGCACATGAAGCATCTTGAGCAGGTATTCAAAATCTTGCAACAACATCAAATTTACCTCAAGCAGTCAAAATGTTCCTTTGCACAGCCAACATTGGAATATTTGGGCCACATCATAAGTGCACAAATTATGGCCACTGATCCATAAAAAATACAGGCAGTGCCTGAATGGCCTACTCCAAAGGATGTCAGGGAGTTGAGACGATTTCCGGGCCTTTCAGGTTACTATAGGAAGTTTATTCACAGTTATGGAGTATTGAGTAGGCCCTTAACAGATCTTCTCAAGAAAAACACCACATTTGTGTGGACACCAACACACCAGCAATGCTTTGATCACTTGAAACATGTTCTGGTATCTGCCCCAGTTTTGGCACTGCCTAATTTTGCAAAAGGGTCTACTGTCGAAACTGATGCTTCATCAACTGGAATAGGTGTTGTGTTAATGCATGACAGCCAACCAATAGCTTACCTCAGCAAGGCCTTGGGGCCCAAAGCTCAAGCCATGTCCACTTATGAGAAAGAGTGCTTAGCTCTGATAATGGCAGTAACAAAGTGGAAATCATATCTTCAACACAGAGAGTTTACAATCTTATCTGACCACAAGAGTTTGATACATTTGGGGGAACAGAAAATTCGAGAAGGTTTACAGCAAAAGACATTCATTAAGCTATTGGGACTGCAATATAAATTGGTATACAAGAAAGGTTTGGAAAACAAAGCCACGGATGCACTGTCTCGACAAGCTACTTCTACATATTGCATGGCACTGTCGGTCAGTATTCCAAAATGGTTAGAGGAAGTGGTAGCCAACTATAACCAAGATCCAAAAACAAAAGAATTGCTAACTGAGCTTAGCATCAAGGGCCAAAATGAGAAGGGATTTGCCTTGGTTGATGGGGTCATCATATACAAGGGCCGTATTTGATTGAGCTCTTTTACGGTACCTTATACCACTGACCGGTGGTATATGGTATAGAGAATGGGTAATATAGTAATTTGGACATAAATATATTAACTAAGCATACTTCTTCTCAATCTTAACGGCGGTGTGCATCACCGATCCGAGACCCATCCCACTGGTGTGCCTCGACTGTCGGCCCGAGACATATGATCAAATGAAAAAATTAAAATATATCTAAATTGCAATGATGTCATTTAGATTTTTTCCAATAATACCCTTATACTACTATACTACTCACTATATACTACCTATACCACTTATCAACGTTGGACTAGTATACAATTATTCTCAACCGTCGGATGCTTATATACTAGTCCTTTAAATTAGTGGTATAAGGTACCGTAAAAGAGCACATTTGATTAGGGGCTTTCACAGAGGCTCATCAAGCAATTATGTCTGCTCTGCATTCCAGTGGCATGGGGGGTCACTCAGGAATTAATGTCACTTATCAGAAGATAAAGCTCTCTTTGCTTGGCCAAACATGAAGGAAGATATCAAGATCTATGTCAGCTCATGCCAGGTCTGTACTCAAGCTAAGCCTGAACACTCTAAACTTCTTGGTCTATTGCAACCCTTAGAGGTACCTCCACAAGCTTGGCATACTGTTAGCCTAGATTTCATTGAAGGGCTGCCAAAGTCCAAGCAGTATGATACAATATTAGTTGTGGTTGATAAACTCAATAAATATGGTCATTTCATACCCTTAGCCAATCCGTATACAACATTGACAGTTGCTCAACATATATGACACATGTGTATAAGTTGCATGGCATTCCTAAAGTACTAGTATATGATAGATAGAGATAAAATATTCACTCGTGCTTTGTGGAATGAGTTATTCAAACTATCAGACACTGTATTGAACATGAACTCGGCTTACCACCCCCAAACCGACGGCCAAACAGAGAGACTCAATCAGTGCGAAGAAACATATTTGAGGTGTTTGGTTCACTCTTGTCCTACAAAATGGGCCAACTGGATATCCTTGGCAGAATATTGGTACAACACCAACTATCATTGAGCACTGGGCAGTTCACCATTTGAGGTACTCTATGGTTATCCCCCAAGTCATTTTGGCATTCTGTCAAGTGATGCTTGTCAAGTCTCTGATCTTCAACAGTGGCTAAGTGAGCGCTCAGTCATGCTAGACTTGATCAAGTTCAATCTGCAGAGAGCAATGCAAAAGATGAAAGCACAACAAGATCAGCATCACCAGGACCGTGAATTCATAGTTGGGGATTGGGTCTTTGTCCGGCTTCAGCCATATGTCCAACATTCTGTGCAGTGGCGTTCAAATCATAAACTCAGTTACAAATACTTCGGTCCATATCTTGTGTTACAACGTATTGGAGCAGTGGCATACAAACTACAGTTACCAGCAGCGAGTAAAATTCACCCAGTGTTTCATGTTTCCATGTTAAAGAAAGCATTGCCACCAAATACTGAAGCTGCAAGTGATGAAGATCTGGCAAATCTTACATTGGATGCCACAACTTCTTCATACAAGGTACTTAACACATGTCTTCGTAAAGTAGGTAATTCTGTAACTCCTTTTGCTCATGTTCAATGGGAGGCGTGGCCAGCAACCTGAGCGACTTGGGAAAACATGAACATCATGAAGCTGCATGTATCGACGGGGTCTTCTCCTTCTTCTTCTGCATCTTAAGCAGCTCGAGGGCGAGTTGCATCTTAAGCAGGAGGGGATGTCACGATACGAGGCTACTTAGAGCAAGGCCTACTGGGCTGTTACCATTCAGCTTGTAAGACGGCTTGGGCCGCAGGCTTGTACCAGGCTCAGGCCATTAATGTAAATGCCTTAAGACTGATGCGTGGGAGGTTGGCAGGACAGACATCAGTAATGAATTAAACCCTAATATATTTTCTTCCCCAACTCTGCTCGAGGTGGCGCCGCCGTGCTCAATTGCCGCGCGTGTTGCCGGCACTACCTCCAGTTATCGTGCTAGCTCGTAACAGGGTAGTCCACTCATAAAATATAACACACGAAAAATGAAAGTAGTATAGTTCTGTCATCATCAATATACTAGAATGATAAGAAGAGAAGAGAAGATAAATCTACAAGAAACAAGAAGCCACGCAAGGTGGGTCTGTCCATATTCCACATGAATATATGAGTTGTATGATGCGCGCACTGCACGCATAAGAGATTGTTTTATTTTGGTTGAATCAATTTGTGCTAAACTTGATGTTGTTACGCTTCCCCATATTGTTGTATTTTTGCTAACAAGACCTGCATCGTGAGGATGAAGATCCTACTCAACTAGAGCCCATCAGGCACATTAATTATTAGATAACTATATATGTTCTGTTTTGCAGATTTGTGGTATTGTAATTTGATGAATGCTGAACATATGTATTGTATAGCTTCGCTAGTTTACTCTTTATCTAGTTTGTTATGTATAAGTTGTATTCATTTATGTTTCTTGGAAAAACTAGTATTTATCTACCTGTTTCTTTCTAATGCTATACTCGTCGTGCACTTTGTTAATCCGTGCCATCCGTTTGCATTTACACGGCCACATCGCAGAACTGGCAAGTCAGGAATATATGGCTGCACTGAAAAAGCTCCCAAAGCACTACCGGGAAAGAGAAGTTTGCCGTGCGTTTTAAACTTTGACGTGCGCATTTTATCGGGCGCCTGTAAAGTGCTTCTTTACCATGCGCTTTTTCTTGGATGCACGGCAAACACAATCTTTGCCGTGCGTTTTTTTTACGCACGGCAAACTCAATCTTTGCCATGCGTTTTTTTTGTTGACTAACATATATGCAAAGAAATATGATCACTAACCTATGAGATTGCATATGTATATGTATGATTGTATATGAGAGGGTTAGTAAATGTATTTTTTGAATATAAACTTTTTTATATGATCTTATATGAAAAAACTCTTTATACGAAAGTCGTACACCTCGATGAAATATAAAACTTTGTAGTTGACAATTTTTGTATTTGATATTGTTTAATAACTCAAAATTTTATTATAAGTTATCTAATTTAAAATTTAAAATTTTCAAATGATTTCGAATGTTAATAAGTTATATATCAAAGTTGTAGGTATCCATGAAATATAAAACTTTGTAATTGACAAAATGTTAATTTGAGATTGTTTAATATTTTAAAATATCCTTGTAATGTATCCAATTTAAATTCTTAAATTTTTAAAAATTTCAAATAACCTTGAATGTAAATATGTTCTATACCAAAGTTGCAGGTCTCGAAAAGATGTAAAAATTTGTAGTTTATAATTTTTTCATTTAAAATTATTTAGTCATCTAAAATTGAAACACAATCGCCACGTCAGCGGTCAGCGTCTTCAAAATCGTTGCCTGTGTTATTGGTCCACGTCAGTCTCACCCGGATTCCTCTCTCTTGTCTCGACGCACTGGAGGTCTCTCTGACGTCTCATCATCTCTCTCCTCTCATTTTCCACCGCCGCCGCACTCCTGTTTCCTTCTGCTCTTCTCCACGAAGCAAGTCAGCAGCCTTGCTTTTTTTTCCCTCCTGCTTCTTCTTGGGCAGAGCGACACACACGAAGCTACAGCTCCAACGCCAAGGGAACCAGAGCTCGTGCCTTCCTGCTCTCCACCCCTGACGGCTGGAGCTCGCGCGGAGCATGCGCGGCCGGGCGGCTGGTCGGCCGGCGGCGGGGCGGCAGGCGGCGAGGCGGCGGGCGGAGCATGCGCGGCGAGGCCGACGAGGAGACATGCATGCACGCGCGGCAGCTTTTGTCGTCCGTGGCCCTGTCCATGATGCTCAGGTCTGCCCTCGAGCTCAGCCTGCTCGAGACCCTCGTCGGCGCCGGCGCCAAGGGCCTCACTCCCAAGGAGGTCGCCGCCAAGCTGCCGGTGTCCAAGCACGCCAACCCGTCGGCGCCGTCCATGGTCGATCGCATGCTCCGGCTGCTGGCCTCCTACAACGTCGTGTCCTGCGTCGTCGAGGACCCCGAGGACGGCGGCCGGGCGTGGCGTGGCCGGGCGAGCGGTGCCGGGCGGGGCGCGGCCCCGGCGCGACGCGGCCGAGCGTGGCGCGGCTTGGCGAGCGGCGGCCGGGTGGGTCCTACAGCGTGGTGCGGCCCCGCTCGGTCGCAGCTGGCGCCGCTCCACTACCAGAATGATCGACATCTGCACCGAGTGGGAAAGCTCTTTAGCACCGGGTTTTCCACCCGGTGCAACTAATCCGAAGCTAAAGGGGTACCCCTTTAGCATCGGGTTGAATAACCAGTGCTAAAGGGGCCCTTTAGCACCGGGTGCAGCCACGACCCGGTGCTAAAGGGCCTGCCCCATGTACACAACTTTACGACAATGTTTCAAATACATGCTTTCGGTTTCCTCTAAACAGTGAGTGCATGCTTTATATCCTTTGTTTGATTGTCCTGATAGGTTACTTAGTGCAGGCCAGTCGTTGATGCTTATGAAAAGCAGTGCTCGAAGGTCAAACTGCTCCTGTTTGTCCTCATCCCACATGCTAACACCTTCATTCTTCCACAGCTGCAAAAGTTCGTCAACCAATGGTCTTAGGTACACATCAATGTCGTTGCCAGGTTGCTTTGGGCCTTCGATGAGCACTGGCATCATAATGAACTTCCGCTTCATGCAGAGCCAGGGGGGTAGGTTGTAGATACAAACAGTCACGGGCCAAGTGCTATGACTACTGCTCATTTAACCGAAAGGGTTCATGCCATCGGTACTTAAACCAAGCCTAACATTCCTCGCATCAGCATCAAACTCTGGGAATGCTCTGTCGATGTTCCTCCACTGGGATCCATCGGCGGGGTGTCTCAACATGCCATCCTGCTTACGTTCTTCTTTGTGCCAGCGCATCAGTTTGGCATGGTCTTTGTTCCTGAACAAACGCTTCAGACGGGGTATCAGAGGGAAATACCACATCACCTTCGCAGGGATTTTTTTCTTAGAACGCTCTCCCCCAACATCACCAGGGTCGTCCCGCCTGATCTTGTATCGTGCGCAGGTGCAAACCGGACAACGATCCAAGTGTTCGTACTGTCCGCGATAGAGGATACAGTCATTAGGACACGCATGTATCTTCTGCACCTCCAAACCGAGAGGGCAAACAACACGTTTTGCTTGATACGTCGTCGATGGCAATGTGTTACCCTCTGGAAGAATCTTCTTTACGAGTTTCAGTAGCTCCTCGAAACCCTTATCAGTAACACCATTTGCTGCCTTCCACTGCAGAAGTTCAAGTGTGCTACCCAACTTCTTTAGCCCCTCTTTGCAATCTGGCTACAGGTCAGTCTTGTGGTCCTGCAACATGCGCTGTATCTTTTTCAGTTCCTTATCATTGTCGCAGTCTTTCTCGGCATCACGCAACATTTGCCCGAGTCCATCAGTAGGTTCATTTTCCTGAGCAACATCTTCCTGAGCATCGCCTTCCCGAGCAACATCTTCCTCATCGGCATCACCCATTGCAGCATATGCAAAGGAACAGTAGTATTGAGCCAATAACGGAATGTCGTCATCGGCCTCGTCTTCTTCATCTTCATCCATTAGAATTCCTCTTTCACCGTGCTTCGTCCAAACAGAATAATTCCTCATGAAACCGTGCCTGATCAAATGCACCTGAAGACAACCTCTTTGTTTGTACGATTGTATATTTTTACAATGGGTGCATGGGCAGAACATGAAACCGGACGGCGTCCTGTTAGCCTCGGCGGCATCGAGAAACGTCCTAAGGCCATCACGGAACGCCTGAGCGTGGGGGTCCCCGTACATCCATTGTCTATTCATCTGCATTATTAACCAATAACAAATATACAATACAATTTAAAGATAAAAAAATTTAATATATAAATAAATACAAATTATAATATATATTCCATTATATAAATAAATTTCTAAAACTACATTACTATATTCATTAAATATAACATTACTATAAGCCTTATAAGATTTATAAGATTTATAAGATTTTCTATTAATTTATAAGATTTTCTAGCATTTTATATTGATTTTCTAGTAATTTATAAGATTTTCTATTAATTTATAAGATTTTCTATCATTTTATATTGATTTTCTAGTAATTTATAAGATTTTCTAGTAATTTATAAGATTTTCTATTAATTTATAAGATTTTCTAGCATTTTATATTGATTTTCTAGTAATTTCTAAAACGACATTACTATAAGCCTTATAACTATTCACAAGTCATACAAAACAAAATTCTAACTAGCTTGCCTTCTCTCTCCATTTAAAACACAACATGAACACTCTCTCCACCATGAACTCAAGCTCTCTCCTCTCTCTCCTCCAAGAACACAAGCTCTCTCTAGCTAGCTTTACTTTGATTCACAAATCCCTCTATTTCTAAATCATAGAAGGATTACAAGCTAAATAAAACATTAGAGAATGAAAGAGTGTACCTTGTAGTGCTCCTTAGATGAGTAGAATCTTCACAAATTTTGAAAAAAATTTGGGCAGCACCTCCCCTCCCACGGCCGAGCAGCATGAACACAGCGCCTAAGTGTTCAGCTGGCTCGGGCGGGGGAGGAGGAAGCCCCTATATTCAAACACATTAGCACCGGGTCGTGGCAAGACCCGGTGCTAATGTTCACCCTTTAGCACCGGGTGCAGCCACGACCCGGTGCTAAAGGCCTCGGGCACATTAGCACCGGGTCGTGGCTGCACCCGGTGCTAAAGGGTGAACATTAGCACCGGGTCTTGCCACGACCCGGTGCTAATGTGTCCGCCCTGACACACCTCTGCGCCGCCCCCCGCTCCTAGCCGTTGGACCCGGTGCTGAAGCCCCATCAGCACCGGGTCCAAAAATGGCCGAGGCGGAGGAGGCGGGCGGATGTGAAGGATTCTGGTAGTGCTCCCTCCACGGCGGTGGAGCCGCTCTATTTTTTATTTTTTTTTCAAAAATGTTTGCCGTGTGTATTGATGCACGACAAAGCTACCCTTACGGCGCCGGTTGCAAACGGTCTCCGTCTCTTACTTCTTTTACCATGCGCCATCGAAAACGCACGACAAAGAGATTCATCATGCGTGCGATAAAAAAGCGCACGGAAAAACTCTTTTGCCGTGCCAATTATTGCCGTGTTGGCTTTACCGTGCGTCACGACAAAAAACGCACGACAAAGCCTTCGTATACAGAGCTTTGCCGTCCGACAGAGGCGAACGGCAAAGAGCCAGTCTCCCGTTGTGAAGAGAGGCAGCTCTCAGCAAACACCGACGGCTATAGAGTCCAAAAGTGTGCGAATATTTAGTGCAGACGGCTCTGCGAATAACACCCGGCAATCCTAAACAGTCGTTAATGGAAAACTTCATAGGAAGAAGTCTGAAATGATTATAAACAACGGACGGGTTCGAGAAAGAACCGTCTGTTTTAGTAACAGAAAAGCCCGCTTTATGCCAAACAGTGCGTTTCGAGGGCTTGTATCAGTGCTGGAAAAAATTAACCGTTGTATCTAAATGGCCGGCAGATTTTATCCGTTGTACTGTTTAGAACATGTCGTTGGTTTGAGCCCTTCTGGTGTAGCTATTAACATTGACACTAGACCATCCGGCGCGCTTCGCGCGCCCTATCATCTAAACAATCAGAACACAACATCATCACCAGATTTTCTACACTATTGCCTGAGTTGATTGTACAAAAAAAATAGCATAAATGTACACTATACCATAACACGCAGTTGATCCTATTTCAACCACTTTCACCTATAGGGAAAAGGAACAAACACTGAACATGTATATTTCCAGATAACCAAACATAAAAATTTGGTTAACCGAGTAGATCATACGAAGCGCAATAACCAAGTCGAAAACTCCAACACATTGAAAAGAGAGACCTTTTTGTCCTCGGGAGCATCTCTTTGTTCAGAAGTGTTCATGTTCTCATCCCAGGCAATTGGCTGATGCATGGCCTTTGCACTATTTAGAAAAGAGAGACGAAGCTCAATAACTTATGGAAAATAAATAGGCATTGCTGGGATAAGCATAATACAATGAGACATTTCATTGCTTTCTATAGTATGACAATATAACTTTGCTCCTTGAGGGATAAGCCATAGCTATATATCAACTATAGAAACAAGTAGACACAGTCTCCTCTTAAGCCTGCTAAGAACAGATATCAAATGTATTTCAATTGCCTATCCGTCAAGCACCATAACTGATCTACTTCTATCTCTATGCCTCTTTTATTGGTCAGCTAAAATTGTTGGACACTCTCCTGTAAAAATTCTTGCAGAAATGCCATTACATTCAGAGTTTCAGAATAAAGTAGATTCCAGCAAGTGGTATGTCTGCTATATTCTTTTCTGATGTCTAGGGTGGTGCTTCAAATGGTTCACTTTTATTTTGGTTGTTCTGTACTTTCTCCTTTCCTGATTTGTCGGACAATGTAAAAGGAATTATGGTCAAAATATGTCTATACAGTATTTTGCTTCTTACCAATAACAATTATCCATTCCTAAATTTTCTTTGCTTCCTACAGTCTAAGTAAAAGTGCCATAGATCCACTACCATAGGGATGATGTGGCAGTGGCAGCCTACCTTGATGCCTACCGCCATCCTCCATTATGATAGACATATGATTCAGTGGGTCGCTCTGCTGTCATTCATACAGTGCTGCTGGTAGAATGAGAAAGAGGCACTAATCCAGTGATATATGATCTTAATTGTCCCATTTTTATTCAATATTATAGCTAGCTAACTTGTTTACCTTGTGTTTGTGAAAATGCCTACAGATATATGTCCTGTACTTATTACTTGCCATGGACATTTGGGTTGTCACAGATACAGAGATGAAGAGTCTACAGAGATCACTTTGTGATTTTCACAGTAACTTTTCACTTCTAATTAGCCCGGCAAATTTACAGTGGTGTTGCAAAATACCAGCGAAATGTTCCTATAGGTAACCACTGTTTTGTTCTGTACATTTATACCTGGTTTTTTTTCCTTTAGCTGCATATATGTAAATACGATGGCCATATCTATGATAGAATGATGCTATGAGATGCATTGCAGGAACATAGTGTTAATGCACATGTTATTTTCTCTAACCTCAAAATGCAAGCAGAAATGAATGGTTATGAAACAATTTAACAAAAATATAATTAGCTAGACAAAGCATATGGCATCAACCAATGCTTAGATAAATCTATTACTTGGCCATAAGCTTCTTTGTCTCGGGGACTTCAGGGTTTATGTACCACTTGCATGATGAACTGTCATACAGCGACACACCTCCATAGCTTTTAACAAGAGTACCGATAAAGATTACTATCTGCGGAGAAGTCTGTCCATATCTATGTATGTCCTCAGCAGGGAATGAAGAGGCCCGTTCTACCCAAAGCGCAACATTTAACAGATCACCCCTGCAATACCAATAAAAGAAAAGGTTAGTGCACAACATAACACGCAGAGATAAGCATTTAGCACATCATGAATGAACAGGAAAATATACAACTAACCTTGGGCACATCACCTTCTCTGTCAACCAGCAGCTTCCCCCCTCATGTCACCGACGTCATCCACATCACACACACCTGCACAACCACACCAAAGAACTGCAGATCAGGCCAAGGAACAGTGGCTCCAAGGCAACAGAAACCGAGAAAGGCATAGGGAAAGGCCGGAGCCCACAAACCTATACATCGTGTTTCAGGGGAGGGGAACCAAGAAGAGGGAGAAAAAGAGGGGATCATAGAGGCTGCTAGGATTTCGAAACAGAGGGAGAGGGAGGAGAAAGTGGAGCCACAACGCATAGATATAAGGGATTATGGACGAGGAGTGCGAGACTTATCTCGGCAACGGCGTCGGCGTAGGTCCGGGGCCTCCTGCTCCTATGGGACAGGACGCCTATCAGCACCGACGAGAGGTCCACGACATCGGTAGAGAGGCGGGGGAGGTCACGGACGCCGCGCGGATGTGACAGCGTCGGCATCGGCAGAGAGAGAGGGAGAGCCCATGCGCGTAGGGGCACCGAACGGCGCCGCGCGGTGCCGCTGCGCACTGCTGCGATGGGAACTGTACAGGGCCAGCAGCGGATCCAAATCTATTCTCTCCTCCTCCTCATGCCTCACCTCATCCTCCGCAGCAGGAACACGGCGATGGCCATGCTCGCCAAGGGGAAACCAGCTGAGGGAACGGCGGCGTGCTCGCCTGCCTTCCACCGCGCCGCACAGCAGGCCAATTGCTCTTTTTTTTCGGCGGAGCACTCGGTAACTCCCACAGTCCCACCGCGCTGCTTGATTCTTTTTTTTTATCCCACCGGGCCGCACAGCAGGGCTCCGTTTCTTTCTTCTTTTTTGCGGCCAGCTGCTCCCGTCTCCGTTCCACACAGCACATGGGCCGTCGCGGTCCTAGCGGGCCTCCATCTGGAGAAGCCAGCCCAAGCGTCCCCCGCCTTCTGCACGCGGAAGCGCGAGCGCTCGGCTCGGCGCGCGCACCATGGCCGCAACCCCGCGCGCGGCGTCTCCGTAGAGCGACACGTAGTCCAATTTTGGCGGGAAGCAACGTGGAAAGAGCAAAGTAGAGCTGCTTTTAATAACTTAGATGAGAAAGAACCCCGTGTAATTGGTATTTACAATGGAAGGATGGATGGAGGATCACTTGTCACATTCACTTATACTACATTCATTCTATAGAATTCATAGTTATAGTCGCGTATGTCACAACTAATGTCTATAAAATCCAACCTATACAATTTTAGATATCGCTGACCTCTACAACTTTGATATAGAGCAGTTGTACATCTGAGGCACTACGGGAAACCGGGCGTTTGCCTAGTGCTTGGGGCATTCGGCAAAACCCCAAAAACACTCGGCAAACCCAAAGGCCCTACGACATATCGGGTGACGGCAAATGCCTCCTTTGCGGAGTGTTTTTTGTCGGGCCCTCGGCAAAGTTTTTGCCGAGAGCCAGACTAGACACTCGGCAAAATAAAGCACTGACAGACGGCGTGGCGACATCCATGGCCGTCTGCCAGATTTTAACGGAGGCTTTGCCGAGTGTTGCACTCGGCAAAGCCTCCAAGCTTTACCGAGTGTCAGCATCGCACACTCGGCAAAGCAATCTAGGGTTTAGGATTTTTGCCACAGCTGGCCCACTTGTTTGCCGAGTGTTTTGTCTTTAACACTCGGCAAAGGCCCATGGTTTGCCGAGTGTTAAGGCCAAAACACTCGGCAAACTTGTAACACTCGGCAAAGGCCTGTGCAGAAATGACAGAAACAGCCTGTTTGGCGAGTGTTAAAGCCAAAACACTCGGTGTCACACCCGGTTTTAAAGGCAAAACCAGGTGCATCTCATATGTGCGCTAGGATCAGTTTACACACATATGGTAGACGTCACAAGTGAATATCCATAACCATGCATAACGAAAGAGTATTATAGTGCATTTATTACAATATCAGAGTTGACTCAAATGTCATAGCAGAAGACTTAAATAAACATTCATCTAACGAAGCAAAAGTGACTCCAACTCCACAGGCATTGACTGGGGGAGACTCGCCTAGAACTCCTCAAAATCAGTAGTGAAATCCTCAAAATTCTCCCAATCTGAACAGCATTCCGGTGTAGTTGATGCAATAAAGGAGAGAAAAACAACAAGTATGAGCACATAACGTACTCAGCAAATGTAATATGACATACAAGGCTGAGGCAAAAAGGTTGGCTGACCATACTGCAGTAAGCACTTTTAGTTGGTCAAGTTTTATTAAGCAACTATTTACTAGCAAATGAAAGTATATACCACCCACAAATTAATGAATGTCATATTCCCAACATATTCAAGTAACCACGATTTTGATCATGTTCAAGTATGATTATCATGTAAGGGTCCAGGCCGCTCTTGACCGTGAGCACGGCTGTTATAACAGTTTTACACTCTGCAGAGGTTGTACACTTTCACCATAAGCCGTGATTCCCATTGCCGAAGCATTGTACCCTTCCCACACCACGTGGACCGAATACTGGGTTTCACTATGAGACCTTTACAAAAGCACTCTAATAAATGATAGCCCGCTAAGGTTTCCGGTTCAGAAGCAAAGCATAACCCTCCCTAATGAGGTCTGTCTCTTACCAAAGCCCACAGCTCAAAAGGACCGAGCTATACCCCGTCAACCGCCGCCCCCCATGCCCCTTTCGAGTAAAGCTACCATAAACCAGAGCACCTAATTAGTCAGTCAAAGCCAGAGCCATATGGCACTCATGGTTGTACTGTCTTCCTGGGTGGTTCTCCATGTTCCAATTAAAAAATATGATCTTGTCATTTAATTAATTCAAAGAGTATTTGGAACATAGGGTAGGGGTTCATTTAACCAATCCCAGTTGAGCAAGCTAAGCATCATCTACCATCAAAATTAATTAAGTAACCCAGTTTCAGGGACAGGAAAAATATAGTGGCTAGGTAAATCCTTAAATAGGAACCCATCAAATTAAGACACATGCATGGGTGGTGAAATTAATAATTATTAGGACATTTGCATGACATAATACACTTGCCTTCTTCCCAACTCGGTTGCTGCTCAAATCCTTCTCCAACAGTTGGTTCTTCAGAGAAATCCTCGAACTGGTCGTTTCCTAATCGCATCACACATTCACATACAAGGAAACAATACAACAAATAAGAAACAGTACACCAAACAATTCCAACAGAAGAAAACAACAGCACAAAACTAATCTACACGTTACAACGAACGCGTGAGCGCGAGAATCACTAAAATCGGAGTTAAAACGCAAAAGATATGGCTTTTCTAAGGTTCAGGGACTTGCTGGCAAAGTTTTAAAAGTTCCAGGGGCTTAACTGCGAAAAACCAGGGGCTAAAACATAATTTTGTATAAAAACTCGAGGGTTTTCATGTAAAAAGACAAACCTTGGACCTCGGGCATAATTTTAAATATTGCAAGGGCTAAAACAGAAGAAAAAGGACCTATTTGGAATTATTTTTGAACTAGGATGGACTGTGGGTTGATTTTTAAAAACTTCAGGGGCTTCTTTGCAAATTGACCACCGCTGACCGGTATCAACTTATTTGACTTGGGACGGGATCTAATCCGGGCCGTTGGAAGTAGATCAGACGGTCAGGGGGGGTTCGGGACCTCGGTCGCCGGCGAGGACGGCGGCGCTGCGTTCCTCCGCGGCGGCGCTTCGCCGGAGCAAGTCGACAACGCGCTACGGGGCTCCTCTAGCGACGGGACTTGGACGGGAAGCAAGAGGAGGAGATTGCGAACTCACCCCGGGGGTTCTTGACGAGAGAAGAGTGACGACGGCGGCCGGCGACGATCAACGGCGGCGGCGGTGCTCGGCTTCACACGAACCAGGAGCACCAGCGACCGAATCTCGACGAGAAGCGGCGGAATCGACGCACGATGACGAGGAGACACTCCTGGCGGTCTCGGTCTTCCACCACAAGCTATGATGGTGGCGAATCGCCGGCAATGGCGGGCGGCGGCTCTGGCGGCTCGGGCGCTATGGTTTGCGAGCTCGGGTTGGTTTTCGAGGGGAGATCAAGGCGGCGGTGGTTATATAGGTCGGGGAGGGGCTCGGGTAGGCGTGCGGCGGCGGGACTCGACACGGAGGCGCGACGAGATCGGACTCGGCGACGAGTCCTGCTCGGCTACGGCGAGAGGAGGAAGGAGGGGCTGATAGGTGGGGCCCACCTGTCGGCGAGAGGGAGAGAGAGAGCGACGGCGGGGAGAATCGGGACGGGCCGGTAACGGGCCGAAAGTGGAACGGGCCGAGGGAAAAGAAAAGAAAACGGCCCAGGGAAAAAGGAAAAGAACTCGGGGAGGAAAAACGAGCGAGGAAAGAAGTTCAGGGGGCAAACTTGGACCGGGCCAAGAGTTCGAGGGGCGAAACCGAACTCGGCTATTTTAAACTTTTCTAAAACTCAACCAAAAGCAAATCAAATTCGAATTTAAACAGAATTTAAATTCCAACTTGATTTACTAGCAACCAAAAATATATGCAACAGCATGAATGCAACAAAAACTTATTTTGACTAAAATAATTATTTAATGTGATATTTAAATTGATAAAAGGCTAGAAATTCCAATTAAATGCTAGAAAATTTATTTAAGCCTTAATAAATCCTAGAAAAATTCAAAGGGTTGCTACAATTTAAATGTGATGAATTTTAGGGTGTTACACTCGACAAACAGACCCTTTCCCGAGTGTTACATTCGGCAAACCCACAAACCCCCCTATTTTTATTGCTCAGTCGCATGTAAAGGACCCTTCTCAAAACAAACAACACAGACAGAAAATATATATGATAATAAACATCACAGGCAGTTGATATATATACATCAACCTTCCACAAACATAGATCCGCAATAAACATCACCGGCAGTTCGACAAACACATAAAAGTCACTAAACCACCCAAAGGTTCATAAGTACACCATTTTTACAAGCCACCAACATTCGCAAACGTTCACAAAGGCACCAACTCAGTGAGGAGGGGGTCCGAACAACACTAGAGCCGCCCGCGCCGCAAAGTCTTCGTTGTCTTGAGGCCCGTCATTTGACGCCGCCGAACCAGGAGCATGCCCAAAACAGATTTTCCATGTGTGATACAAGAAATGAGTTGTTAAATGAAATTATAAGGTTCTCAAGTGACTCACGGGAGAAACAAGAACACGTGGTGGAGGCGGGGGTGGCATTGCCGGCGGCGGACCTTTACCCACCCGCTGGCCAATGTTCTGTAGGTAGGCATACATCTGCTCCTGCCACAGTCGGTTCGTCCGCTCCATCTCCTCCCGCTGCCTCTCTTTCTCGGCTTCGCCTCCTTCAACCGCTGCACCTCCAGCTCCAGCTGCTCCCATCTCTGCGTCTCTTCATCCAACCGGGTCTGCAAAAATCAACCGCAATGTTACAATACATTGTAAACGTAAATAAAGTGAACGTACGATGAACAAAATAGAAATAACCTCTAGTGATTGCATCCCAGAGTATGAACCGGGAGGAGGTTGGCCTATGGCCGGGGAAGAGCTTGTGCTCCTGGCTCGAATCTGGGAGAGTGTGGGGGTAGCGGGCGTGTCGATGGTACTGTCGCCGATGAAGTACCGGCCATGTTTCTTGCCTCCTCCCGCCCTCATGACCACTTCTCCATCAATGTCGTGGGTGGTCGGATCGAAGTCTGGCCCATGGACCTCCTCCGCCACCTCTGTGTATGCAGTGAGGGGACTGTGGACGCTGAGTTGCTGTATGCTGAGGGCGGTCCTCCGGGTTGTACTGGACGTCGGAGGTCGCCTTGCCCTTGTGGGCCAAAGCAAAAGCCATGAACTGGTTGCAAGGCTGGCCACCATGTGACGATGACTGGGAAATAAACAATAAGAATAAGATTAGTAATTATACAGAATTGAGTGAGCGAATATAGAAATGACTCGGCATACCCATTTTGCCCGATACTCGTCGAGGCTAAGGCTGCCCTGATAGTGTGGGACACCTGGCATCAGCAAACGCCGCTCCCGGCAAAGGTTGTGCTGCTCCTCCCACTCCGGGCTTACACACTTGTCCACTATCACCACCCAGCACCGGGGATGCGCGGCGCACCACCACGGAATCGCCTACAAGACATCAAGTGTACGACATATAAGAAGATCGAATTGAAAGTACTTAATCTCAGAATTAATTATAATCGATTTTCATAATGCCAAGTATTGCTCCCGGGTCAAACTCATTTGTCGAGCGGCCTTTTTCTTCACGGACACTTTGAGTGCAGCATAATAATCAATGACGGCCTGGATGCGCGACTCGTAGTGCAAGTCCATCATGAGCTTCACACAGGTTGTATGTGCCACAACAGCCGCCCTCGTCTCGACTCCCGGGACGCATGTGTAAAAGTCATGCATATATACGCGATGTATCCAGTCATTAGTTGTAGATTGTTCAATGAATGTGATGTGTCGAGCAATGTACCGCAATGAATACTTACCCACAGCTCGGCCTTTACCCGCTCAGCCTTATTGGCGAACACCCGGCCGCCAACGTCCTCCGCATCGGGATAGACGACGTAGTGCTCAAGGGTGTAGGCCGGCTCCTTCCTGCCGCCAATCTGAACCAGCCCCAGAAACAGCTCCCTACACAGAAGACCCAAGATGTCGTTGACTTTGCGGTCGTGAGCAGCGCCTGGGGTGACAACCACCCAACTCCTGCCCAAGTGATTAAGGTAAATTGTTAGTTCAAATTTTGATTTCCAACATATGAAATGAAAAGGTACTTATAACATCTAAAATTACTTACCTTTTGCCAGCGGGTTTAACTACAGGGCGATGCTCCATGGGTATCGGCCGCTTCGGGAGTTGTGAGGGACCTCACTACCAAAGGGCCGACAGTTCAGAGGAATTGGACCCCGGCCTCCTCCTCGGGCTCCCCGGCCTCCTCCTCGGGCTTCCCGGCCTCGTGCTCGCCGGCCTCATGCTCCTCGGTCTCGCGCTGCTCATCCTCGCGCTCCTCGTCCTCCGCAGCCTGTCGGTCTGCCGCCGAAGGAACAAACTCCTCCGAGCACGACGAAGCTACAGGGGTCCGCTATCGCCCCTTGGCACGGGACGGCCCCTTGGCTCGACCCTTCTTTCGGTCTCCACGCTTGGCACGGGACGACGCAGCATCATCGGAGGCTCCACTCGAGAGTGCGCGGTAGAGCGACATGACGTTCCTCATTGCACCGCCCCTGCTACCCACCATCTTGGTTCAATCACCTGCAATCAACAAAAACACACATTTATTAGAAAGGGTTGCAATATATACAAATTATTAGAAAGAGATGCAATAAACAAAGAATTATTAGAAAGAGATGCAATATATATAAAAAAACATACATTTATTAGAAATAATCATCAGGATCAGGATTAGCTGGATCAACGGTCTCATCATCACTGTCATACATTTTGAGATGTTCATGACCGTCCTCCAAAGGAGGAGGAATGTCGTCGTCACTGTCATTGCCTATTTGTAATCGCTCTAGTAACTTTAAGTCTTTAGCATTCTGAACCACATCTCCAGTGTCCTCGTCAACAAACATTTCTGAGTCTAATTCCATTCCAACCACTTGGGTCAAATCTATCTCAAAAGGCCCTTCTAGCCCATTTTCTTGGAAGAACTCTCCATCATAGGTGTTTGGGTCAATGTTATAATCGTCATTGTTTGGGACTGATAGTTTACCGTGTGGCGATACTTTGTACACAACATCCCAACCCTCAAGACTTTTGTCCTTTTTGCATGGGTATGACAAATAATAAACTTGGGTATAGGTGCTTGGTCATGTAAAGCCACTGGATCCTCGGTATAGGTGGATCCTCGGTATAGGTGGAAGGTACCGTAGGATATTCACGAGGATTGTACTTTGGTTCTTTTTCCCATCACCACCGACTACCTCCATGAATCTAGACGCCTCACACTTTGGACAGTACTTTCCTTCCACATATTCTTTCCTAAATAAGATGCATCCATTCGGACAGACATGTATCTTCTCACATGGCATCTTAAGTGCATGAAGAAGTTTCTATGACTCGTACATGTTCTTGGGCAGAATGTGACCTTCCGGAAGCAGGCTGCCAAAAACTATCAGGAAAACATCAAATGTGTCTCAACCCAAGCTAAACTGGGACTAGACGGCCATCAGACGTGCAATGGCATCCAACTAAGAAACCTTAGTATGCGAGTGAAGGGGTTGTTGTGCCGCTGACAACATGTCATAATAAGCCTTTGTAGTGGCCTCTGGCTCCTCCTCCCCAGGTCATTCATCGAAGTGTGCTTCGCCATAGTCATGCAACATGTCCCCTACCCTAGCATCATCATCAAAAGCCTGGATGCGCTGCCTCATGACCTCATCTCTCACACGATCGGCCTCACCATGGCACGTCCACCAGGTATAGTTCTCCGTAAATCCACTCATGACGAGATGTTTACCCATGATCTCTTGTGTTTGGCGTTTACAGTTCTCACAAACCGCATATGGACAGAAAGTGGTCAGCGCCCCTTTCACATTGGCAAAAGCTTGCTTCAAGAAACCATCAGTCTTGACAATCCATTCATCGGTCAACTCACCATTACTTGAGTGGCCAGTGTACATCCACTCACGGACATCCATCCCTTTATATATCACCGAGTAATAAATTATAATGATGAAATGCACCTACCGGATGCCTATAAGTCTAATAGGTCAAGATAGGTCCTAATCCCACCCAAGAATGTGTAGATGGGTTAGTTTACACGCTCTACTCGTATCCGAGACAGAATTTCGGCAGCACCTCCCCGCTGTTCTCCAAATACACGTCCAGAATGGAGATTTTGTATTCGGAGAACAACAGGGAGATGATGCCGATACACAGCCTCAGATACAAGTAGAGCATGGAAACTAACCCATCTACACATCCTCGAGCTGTCCAAAAAACGTGGACAATTCAAAACAGATACGGTTAGACATATGCAAAGATTCGCATATTCACAACCGTATCTCTTTCGAACGGGAGACGCCTAACTAGGTTACATGACCTACGATCAGGATATGAAAAGATCTTTGACGTGCTCACCTATGGGCTCGACGGCGGGCGAGTTGGTGACGCTCGTGGCGGTGCAGATGGCGGGGAACGGCGTGCGGCAGAGCTACAAGCTGAAGACGGTGCAACACTCTCCCTGAAATAAAAACAAAAGTTTGTCAAATAAAAATTTTGGCAGCACCTCCTCTGCATAGGGAGGTTTCTGAAACCCCATCCTATAAAAAACAATGGCACGAAGGCCGATAACCACATACACAAGGATATCCATGGCACGAAGGCCGACAACCACATACATAAGGAGAAAACTTTTCTCGAGTGGAATCCAAACATATGTTATACATGCACAATTTCACTAACAATTTCCAAACATAAGCTAGTAGTAACAATTTCACTACAGAGAGGAGAGGCAGAAGAGATAGATGATACCTTGAGCGGACGACACGGTGAACACGAGCAGGGCGGCGCAGACGCCGGGGTAGGCTGGTCGGGGTGGCGCCGGGCAGAACGAGACAGCCGGGGCGGCAGCGCTTGGAAGAGAAGCTCGAGCAGCGGGGGAGCTCAGGCGTTGGGCGCGCGCGGGAGGCGCGGGTGGGAGGCGGGCACCGGCCTCGGGCCCCGGGCGCGCGCGGGAGGAGCCGGCATCGGGCGCCGGGCGGGCGGGGCCGCGGTCGGGCGGGTGGAGGGGCAGCCGGCGTGGGAGGGGCGGGGCGGCAGTTGGGAGGTGGGCGCCGGTCTCGGGGGCCGGGCGCGCGCAGGAGGAGCCGGCATCGGGCGCCGGGCGGGCAGGGCCGCGGTCGGGCGGGTGGAGGGGCGGGGCGGCATGGGAGGGGCGGGGCAGCGGCGTCCGGGCGCGGCGTACAGGGCAGTGGGCGAGGTGGGAGGGGCGGCTGGTGAGGCGGCGACGGGGCGGGCAGAGGCTGGGCGGGGCGGGGCGGGAGGGGCGGGCAGCGGCGTCCACGCAGGGCGAGGCGGGCGGGCGACGAGAGAGGCGGGCGGATTGGGGTTGGAGGCGGGGCGCGCGGTTAAGTCCCCCCAACCCCACAATTTGCCGAGTGTCCTGGATCGGGCACTCGGCAAATAGATCCGGCCACGTGGCGGTTTGCTGAGTGCTCGGGCCATGGCACTCGTCAGACATCCCTTTGTTGAGTGCCGACACTCGGCAAACCTGCCGTGTTAGCAAATGACGTGGCACGAGCGGCCACAGGCCGGCCATCCACGTGGCAACTTTGCCGAGTGGCAGGCTGCAGGCACTCGACATACAATTTCTTGTAAATATTTTCAAATTTGTTCAAATACACATCAAAATATATTGTGAAATACATTCAGCAAAGCACATTTTATAATTTTATGAATTTTTTTCATTATTTGATGCATATATAGCTCATTGTTCCTTCAGATATTTCATTGTTTCATTCAGAGATAGTCACAAAAAATAATTAAAAATTATCAAATGGGTCCGAAAAATTATGATAACTTCACATGAAATAATCTATGTTGTCTACTGCCTATGAAAAAGGTTATGAGCTAAAACTCCAATTCAACTTTCACTTCGACTCGAAATCCAGCCGTATCCTTCTCAACTCTACGAAACTTCTTTGGAGATGCTTCGATTTGTAAGAGCCCTACATGAGAAACTTTTTGAAAACGTCTCAACTTTGTACCACAGCCTCCACATAAGATATTATGAGGTTTTGACAAATCTCATGGAGAGAAGAAAAAGTTTGGAGTGCAAAATCAATTTGCTAAAAGAAACAATCTAGGCTTTGCCGAGTGTATTCAGGAAAACACTCGGCAAAGTGAAGCTTTGTCGAGTTCTAGAGGCAAGCACTTGACAAAGCCACCAGCCAAAAACTATCATATTCAAAATTTTCAAATATTTTGAGTTTGAATTTCTTGTTTTTTCAAATTTCCAAATTTTTTGCCGAGCGCCTCAACTATTACTCGGTAAAGAGGCAACACGTGAAACGACCGTGCCACTTGTTGGGCACGTGCCACCTCTTTGCTGAGTGTTAGGCCTGAGACACTCGACAAAGAGCTAACGTCCCAGATGGCCGCCAACGTCCGTTGCCGGCCGTGGCACGTGTTGGGCACGTGCCACCTCTTTGCCGAGTGTCAGGTGTCAGACACCCGGCAAAAAACTAATGTCTCAAACGGCCATTGGCGGCCGCGGCATGTGTTAGGCACGTGCAAGCCATTTGCCGAGTGTCAGCTTAAGCACACTCGGCAAAGCCTTCGATGTGCCGAGTGTGTACTTTTTGCCGAGTGTATTTGGTGGAGGCACTCGGCAAAGTCTTATGTTAGCCGAGTGCTTTTTTTTGTTGAGTGTATTTCTGTAGACACTCGGCAAAGGCTTTGTTTGCCGAGTGCCCGATGAAATACACTCGGCAAAGATGTAGACACTCGGCATATACGGGGTTTCCCGTAGTGTGGTTGTCTAGAAAACTAAAAAATTATATATTTTAAAACTAGATATATTATATCAATTTTTTGGACAAATAATGTTTTTAAATTAAAACATGTCAGTTTTAGGTCTCGTCGAGATGTACAATTTTGATATAAACTTTGTATTTATTCAAAATCATATGAAAAAGCTGTGAATTTATTCGTAGGAGGCCATTTTCAGAGCGGGCCGTGCTATCACCCAGCCCTAGAAATGAAATGGTTCTTGTTTGTAGGGGCAGCGAGACCATTTTCAGGGGCAGGTCACACCATCACCCATCCGGCCATCCCTGAAAATGACCCCATTTTCAGGAGCAAATGACGCTATGGCCTGGCATTTCAAATGCTTCTTCAAATGCGGAACACAAGCTACAGTACATGTTCCTTTTGTAGTAATGGATGCTCTTTTGGGCCATCCCTGTAAAAAAACAGGGAGCCCCTAGAATTTTTTTTGTAGATGTGTTTGATCCACCGTTTGTCGTTTGATTTTAAGCTTTTTTTGCCGTAGTGATTAACATTGACATGAGAAATAAGCACGTGTTAATTGTTCTTTACATGAGAATCAGAAGTGACAATGTCCTTAATCCTTGTCATTATTGGGGCTCAATATATAAAAAGAATATCGCTCCTCACACACACATTATTGTTGGTGAACTTGATGTGGTTTTGTTCACCCATGTACTCAATCGTAGGGATAAAAGCCGTTTGGATTGAAACAGATAATGCACGTTTTTTGTCCGATGCGAAACGGAGCCGATATTTGCGGATTCAGTTATGATACGGATTTTTTCGGATGACAGAAATGGTGAGGACTCGGATAGGAGTTGGTGCGGAAGCGGATTAAGATAGAGAGATAATACAATCTTATATGTTCTTTTTTATGGGGGTGAATTTTTTCCAAACCAGAGGCACAAAGCAAATGTATAACATGAAAAATACTGGCAATGTGTCACATATTGTCACACCCGGTTTAGGAAACAAAACCACGTGCAAACAATACGTATGCCAGGATCAAGTTTCATATATACAGTGACATCATCAGTGAATAATAGCAACGGTATCATGTAAAAGAATATAAAAAGAACTCAGAGTTATTATAGCTAATTAATGAAGCGAATCCTCCATACTTCACAGGCAATCTACTAGGGGTTGCGTACGCCTAGAAATCATCATCTTCATAAATCTTCACACATATTCTTACTCTGAGCTACAATCTTCACACTTATGGTTGGTACTCAACAAGGCCTCAAGAAATAACCAGAGATCAAATTATTATCAACTTTAAGTAAATTATTCATGCGAGGCTCCATGCTGCTCTTGACCGTGAGCATGACTGTTATAATAGTTTTGACACTCTACAGAGGTTGTACATTTTTACCGTAAGCCGTGTTTCCCATCACCACGAGGTAGCTAGCTTCAAAAGTTAAGGATCTACTACGAGGCCTTTACAAAGATTCCTAATAAGTGCACACCGCTAAGGTTTCATTGTCTGGCATGCATAAACCTCGCTTATGGGTCAGGTATCTTAGCAAACCATAATACCCAAGAGGACCAGGTAATACAATGACTCAGTGCCCCCTCTCACCCTTTCGGTAAGACATGCACAGACTAGAGTCCCTAATTAGTCAGCCAATGCCAGGGCCCATTAGCACTCATGGTTGTACTATTTTCCTGGACTGTTTCAATTCAATCATCATGATATTGTAAATAAGCATAGAAAGAAAGATGGTTAGGGACACCTGCCTTTCTCCAACAGAAATACCACTACTCAGAACCTTGAACTCTTGCTCTTGCTTTTTTTTAATCTTCAAGGCACTCGAACTGTATTTCTCCTTCTTGTAGCAATCATGGAGCAATCACACAAGCATACAACAATAAAAGAAAACAAACAAGTACAACTAAGAACAATATACCAATCAAAAAGGAAAAGCTTTAAAAGAGCATACTAAAGGAGAGGGCTCGAAGCTATAGTCACGCAAGCGCTAGAACGCTGAAAACAGTTACAGTTAAAATGGTACAACTATCAAAATATTTTATTATAGAACAACTCAACTATATGCTTGACTGATTTTAACTAAAAAATATTGATACTTATTTATGTAAACTCGAAGTATAACTTTAATTAGTTTTTAATTAGAAAGCAAGTGGTCATAAATATTATTCAGATAAATACCAGTTTATGAAAATCGAGATGAAACTTAATTATATTTTATTTAGAAAACTAACTAAATAGATATTAAACATATTAACATTAATATGAAAAACCAGAGTATAACCATATTTGGATTTTAATTAGGAAAACACATTGAAATAACCTTTAATCAATTCAATATTAAATAAAATTTAGAAACATAGAATATCATAATTGATAGTGCTAAATCGTGGTTTAGATTGATATGAATCTAATGCAACAAGAACAGAATAAATCGGAGTTAAAACGTTGCTTTGGTCGGTCAAACAAGGTTTCAGGGACCTATGCGCGATTAACTATAGACTGCACGGGCTAGCAGATAACTTGATCATGCCACTATAAATAGTGCTCGCAAAACCGATAAAGGTTGGGGTTAGATCTGTAAAAGGCCATGGTGTAACACCAAAAAATGGCCCATTTAAAATTTTTAATAATTAATTGGTATTTATTTTAATTGTTCATATTTAATATAAGGTTAAATGAATTATTTGTGAATATTAAAATCAAATATAAGTTGTAGAAACATTTTTGTTACATTCATGCTGCTGCACTGTGTTTTGGTTGTTGGCAAATTAAGTTGGAATTTAAATTCTGTTTAAATTCGAATTTAATTTGCATTTGTTTGAGCCCTAGAAAAGTTCTTTTCAGCCGAGTTCATTTTTGCTCCCTGGACTTCTCCCTCGGCTCGCTTTAGCCCCCTCTACTCTCCGTCCAGGTCGGCCCAGCTCCTCTCCCGCTCGGCCCACAGGTCCCGCGCGGCCCAGCCCCCTCCCCCTCCTTTTCCCCCGCCCGGCCCAGCGCGGCCCAAGTTCTCTCCCACTTCCCTCACTGCCGCCCGGGGCCCGCACGTCACCTCCTCCCCTCACCTCCCACCCGACACACCCTTCCTCCCCGTCGCGCCATCACCGCCGCGATTCCGGCCGACTCGACCCCGCTCCGCGCCCCTGGACCCACCCCGCACCTTCCTGAACCTTCCTCGGGCCTTCACCTTCCTTTTCCAGCGCGCCATGCATGGCAAGTCCTCCCCCGCTTGGAAACCGATCGTCGACCGCCGCCGCACGATTCCTGCACCACCTGCCCAATTTGCACCCCCTCCGGCCTATTTCAGCCGAGCCCCAGCGCCCCAGCACCTCACCCAACCCCCACCGAGCTCCTAGGCCTCACTGGCGCCTCTCCACCCCGTCCCGAGCGCTGCCACCCTTCTCCGAGCGCTGCCGCCGTCGACCCAGCACTTCGGCGCCGCTCCGAGCCCCTCCACGCCTCGGGTGACTTCGTAGCCAGGTGAGGAACCTCCCTGCCCTGTTATTTTGCCAATTAGCTCACTTAATCACCTTGCCCCCGTCCAACTGAGCCACCCGCCGCCGTTCGCCGTCGATTGGCCGACTCCGCCGCGCATATGTCGACTTGAGCATCCCAGCTAGACTCGTCATTCACTCCTGAGCCCGTAGGGCCAAGCGCCGCAGCAAATGGAGCTCCCTAGCTACGGGAAGCCTCTGCTCCGGCGAGCTCCATCGCCCGCAGTGGCGGCGCCGCCGCGCCCCTGATCCCCGCCGGCGACCCCAAACCCCCTAGCCAATCCCAGCCGCTAGATCGTGATCCAACGGCACTCAGCGCCCGAGCCCCCGAGTCAAACCGGAGGCGTAACGGTCAGCCGGGCAATTTTGCTAAAGAGCCCTCCTGTTTTCCCAAAATCAACCCGCGCTCCAGCTCGGTTCAAAAATAATTACGAGTAGGTCCTGGTTTTTATGGAAAACCCCCTGCTCTTTTCAAAAATAGAACCCGCCGTCCTGTTTTACCTTTTTCACGCGTAGGCCCTCGGGTTTTTATACGAAATTATGTTTAGGTCCCTAGTTTCTTCAAAATAAGCCCCTGGAAGCTTTTAAAAATTGCCAGCAGGTCCCTAGAACTTAGAAAGCCCATATCTTTTTCGTTTTAGCTCCGATTAGTATGATTTTCGCGCTCATGTATTCGTAGTGACGCGTAGAATATTTATAAAACCTTTTTATGTATTGTTTCTACTATTTGGTGTACTGTTATAATAGAATATTATTTGTTTGCATGTATTGGTATGCATGTATACTTGTATGGTGCTTCGTGACCAGTCGGTGAGCCGTTAGCTTTGGAGTTCGAGCTCGGTGAGGACTTTCCGGAGCAGGACTCGCAGCAGCAGCAGCACTTCGAGGAAGGCAAGTTATAGCATGGATAATCCTTGCTACCCAAACACACCTTTTACATACATTTACTTTCATATGCATGTGTCTAAATTTGCTGTCCTATTAAGGTTGTACCTAGTTTGTTTACCCCTATCCTTTGATTACCTTGGGTTTATGCATATGGGTAGAATTTTGCTATGCGCAGCTACTGTCACCATTATTTAACTGTAAATTTTGACTTAATGGTTCACTTCAACATTAATGATAAAACTTGCTTTTTAGCAACTTGGTTTAGGGACCTAGAGCATGTGTTGTGTGCTTTGCTCTAGTGTCTCTCCGTAAGGTCTGGTTCTTAAAGCGGCAACCCAGGAGTCTGTCGCCACCGCTAGAACTATTATGGCTCTGGTCTTGGTCAAGTAACTTGTACGGCTCTACCTTGCCAGTGGCTACCATTGGGGCCAATGGCGTTAGTGGACACAAGGTGAAAGGGTGTTTCCGGATTCCACCGAGGACGGGCGATCCGTCGGCTAGGTCACGTTAGACCCAGTCCCGTGGTGGGAGTCCCTACAATGGGGAACTCCACACGTTGCGCATCGATGGGTGCGATGCCCGTGCTCTGGACGCCATCGACCCCCCTATGGTGTGACTTCGTAGGCGTACGTCGATCTCGGTGCCTATGGTCTCACCGCCTTGTTAAACTAGTGGCTACTGTCTTGTTATGGTGTCTTGTGAAAAACCTCGTAGCGTCCCTATGCCGTCACACCTCGGAAGTGTTGATGTGCGTGGTTGGGTGCAAAGCTCCTTTGAACTTTTACGTGACTGGTGGGTAAAGGGCGAAACCTCTGCAGAGTGTAAAATCTATCATGGTAGCCTTGCTCAGGGTCACGAGCGGCCTGGATCCTTTTTTATTAGAAGATGATGTTTAATTATGATTATTGTCACTTATACTTATTAATTGGGTTACAACCGGGTTTCATTCACTTGTAGTAACTTGGTTAATGCTAAAATGAATCAACTAAAATTGCTAAAGCAGTTAAGCCGTGTCTAGCCTATTTTGAGCCTTCATACCCTGCTTTACTTGCTAAGTATTTATTTACTTACACTTGTCAATATTCAACAAAATCCCGGATGGGTAAACAGATTGGGCTGATCAGGAGACTGCTGCTGAGTTCCCTGAGGACCTGCCGTACTTCTCAGTTGCGCTCTCCCAGTCAGAGTCCCTGTGGACTGCGACTCCGCTAGTTGAGAGTTATAGACTTCCGCTGTAATAAATATTATTGATATACTCTGATGTAAACTATTTTATTTCGAGCATTTGTACTCTGTTTATCATATTTGTTCTGTGGACTTTCTGGGCACACATATGGCCGCAGTCAGGTTTTTGTGAAAATCCGGGTGTGACACATGGCTTGGGCTGGCTGCTAGGAACCGATCTATCTAGGGGGTTTTCTGTAACTTACGCAAGACACAAGAATAGATTTAAATATTAACAACTTTCCTCGAGGTCGTTACTTCAAAAACTCCATCTTCTTCCCCATGGCCATCAGCAACACTAGGCGGCCCGATTCACGGTGCTGGGTGACTTAGGGTCGTGGTTGGTGGCGCAGAGGGGAGAGGAAGTGGAGACGAGTCACTGCTGCTTACCAAGACGATGGAAGTGGGCGATGACGGCGGGATTGTGGCAAGCGACGGTAGAGGAGGCCGGCGGCCAGGTCATCACGTGGGCGGTTAGTTTCGGTCATGGAACGGAGGCGACGCTCGATGGAACAACTTCGGCTTGTTGAGGCGATGCTCCTGGCGGCCTCGGTTTGCCCCGACGTGCGACGAACGCGTCGAATCGCTGGCAATGGCGTCGGCGGTGGTGCTTCGATCTCCAGCGAGCTGCAGACAGCGGCGCTACTGCGAGCAAGACATGCGCTAGGGGTACCTAGGGCATGGGTTTGTGCTCTATATAGGGGGTAGTGGCCGAGACAGCCTTAGTGCACGCCTTGGAGAAAGGAAAAAGTCTGTCTTGCCTCCCTCATTTGTTACTAAAGTTTGGTTTCGCGCCCCCATCTATGAAACTGCGTAAGTGACCTCCACCAACTTCTAAAACCGGTCAATTTTCCTCCATCCATTCTTTTCGACCTTGATTTTGACTTTTCACCTGCCACGTCGGATATTGACAAGTGGGCCCTGCTGACTCATCTCATGTCAAAACAAAATGCCCGGTAGCGGGATGGGCTAAGGTGGACTAGGCTTGGCCAGAAAGGATTTGGGGGGGGGCTTGTTTTTATTTTTATTTTCAGAAACTATTTCCATGGAAAAAATAAATCTAGAAAATTCAAGATAAATCATGTAATCCACGAAAAAATGTTCCAAAAACTCCAAAAATCCAGTGAAAACTCCTAGAGATAGAGTTTGTCCCGTGGAACCCAAATAATGTATTTGAAGCTCATGAAAAAGACTTTAGCATGCTCCCAAGAATTGGAAAATGCTCTAGGACATTAGGAATAAATCCCAAAAAAATCTAGAAAATACCCATTAGGTTTCTAAACGCACTTTTGAAAACTTGAAGACTCAAACACACCGAATACAACTGGCAATAGCGCAAAGCACACAACAATAAACCTATGGTGCTTTAATTTAAATTAGAAATTAATTATTTTCCTATACTAAATTCTCTGTTACTTATATAAAGCTTGGAACATTTTAGAAATTTGAGCAAATTATTGTATTTATTATGCTTCTATTCACATCCTAAAATTTGGGAATTTTAGGGTGTGACACATGTTGTCTGTTGAGGCGAAAGGGGTAGATTAGCTGTCCAGCAGCCCATGTTCATGATTCACGCAAGACTACCGATCAACTGTTGGGTGTTTTAGGGTTTACCAATGCATATGTGCATAATATATATAGCTGAGAACACGTGGGTTATAAACTATGATATATTTATCTCGGCTGTACTTGATTTATACCATATTGGGTTTACTAAAGTAGTCTGATATCACATAATCTAAGGTTAATTATCAGATGATTCATATCCGTCGAATTTTGCAAAAATATATCCTACTCCACATCCGTACACAATCGGATTCGGATTATCCATATCCTCATGTATATCAAAAACTCTTCGCCATATCCTGCAATTTTGGATTTGGATCGGATCATATGCGGAAATTATCTACACCACTTTCATCCCTACTCAATCGAGAACTGCACTTGATTGTGAGGATGAAGATCCTACTCAACCGTGCACATCACACACACGAATTGTTAGATATCTATCTATGTCCATCAACCCGTGCATCTGCACGGGTTTTAAACCTTCTTACTTACAAATAAAAGAAAAATTGTATTCTTGTCGTAGAAAAACAATGCCTTCTCCAACATCATAATTGTTATTTTAAGTACATTATGGTATATAATGGAATCACTTTTGAGTAGGTTTTTTATATTTTTGTATTTTGTATGGTTCCTTTCATATTATTTAAATCTTTTAATCTCTGTGCTATGTACTTTCTCTGTCCTAAGTCAAGCTTGCTAACTTTAACCAAGTTTATAGAAAATATAACTTTAACCAAGTTTATAGAAAATATACAGTACCAATAAATACACTATCAAGACATATTCTATGATGGATTTAATGAAACCAATTTGGTAGATGGTAAACTTTGTCAAAGTCAAATAACTTTGACTTATGACAGATAAAGTCAAATTAATTTCAAATGGAGGGAGTAATCTCTTGTGTTTTTTAGGAAATACCGTTGTTTCATTGCTCCTTTTATTTCACAATATTCTCCACTAATGCTTCCTAAATTTTCATCCGACTATGGAAGATTTAATTTCATTTTGCATATGAAATTCAACTCATGGTCTCGGCTTAGACATCAACCCATGTATATGCTGCTTATTTCACAGTTGCATGCAAAGACAAACATAGAGATACCATATCGCTTTTTATGCATGTATTCTTTTAGGGAAAGTTTTTATGCATGTATTTTATTTTGCCACCTTATATTATTCAGGCTTCTGTCCTTTATTACCAATCAATGCAATCATTCTCGCTAAGCTAACTCTAGATGGGCTGTATGCATGCAGGACTGTTTGGCACCCGATCTATAACTGAAGGACTACATGATTTTCAAACAAATGCAAAGGCCTAGATTTTTCCATTATTAAAAAAAAGTTTGAACATCATACTCAGCTTTTGGGAGGCCGCATGCTGCCCCATCATCAAGCCATTATCTCCTAGACTCCTAGCAGGTGATGAGAAGCTCTGGCATACAAAATGTGATGAGACAAATAGCCTGTACTTAGTGGGTACTTGCAGCCTTGTTCTGGAGGTTCAATTCCCGTCCTTCTGAGGAAACTAATACATCATGTTAGTGGATAACAAATGCTAGAAAGCATTCAACAAACAAAGAACAAAAAGATCTATCAGAACTACCATCTATGCATGGCATGATGCTCTAGCCATATATGCATGTAGGATCTTTTAATTGGTAGACTATAAACGATACCTTGTACTGCTCTCTTCGCCCTTGTGAGAGCCAAAAGACCTGGTAGGACTGTAGGAGATGCTATGGTCCCCGCAGCAACCCAGATCCCACTATAGGAATACAACTTCACCACTATTTGTTGGACTCGAGTTAAGCAATTCTTTATGTGCTGAGTGTGTAGTTGTTACTGTCTTCCTGAGGTGCACAACGACCTTTCTCTTGCATTGTTGGCAAGCATCAACATCTTGTTTTCCCAGGCCATCACAAAATTGCAGCTGAAGTAGAAAAACAGATAACTTTTACAAAATCTTCAAACATGGCGATATTTCTACAACAGCGTCATGGCATATGCAGTTGAAGAGACAGGGAATCAATCCACCATCTTGTTGATAAACTGGAATCTACCCTTACCTTTTGATCTAGCTTCTCCATGGATGGGATTATCCTTACAATGTTGTCCTCCGTGAAGGGTCAAAGGCTCTCCAGATGCAGATCGATGATGGCAGCACGCACGTGGCCGCTGCAAGTTTTCTTCGAACCATATTGGTCCCTAAAGAAAGAGGAAGAAGAAAATTGGGTGGCGATCTTCCCTGATGTTGTCAAGATCGATATATCAGTAGAGATTTAGTACGTGCTCTAAGAGAACGATCTTTTTTTCCTTTTGAGTAGAATAAGAGATCGATCTGTTTTCTTTGATATGCGGTAGAAGAGATCGATCTTTACGTTTGGTGGAGAGGTGGGATCACCGTATAGGTTAGGTCAAATTATGTTGAGGAAAATTAACGATAATATGTGTATATATGATTTCATGAGAGGGGATGGAGGGCCAGATATTTTGCTTTTTTTAGAGAATTTATGGGATTTCTCTCTTTTTTGGAAGTGTCTACCTAGGATCCTAGGTGGCTTCACTACCCGATTTTAGGTGTTTGCTGTGTGCCAAGTTTGCCGTGTGCCGCCCACGGCAAAACCCCGACGGTAAATAGCCCCGACGACGAATGACGCCCTCCCTCCGTTAACGGCCGGCGTGCCTTTTTTTTCAATGGTTTGCCATGTGACTCCCCCCTGGCACACGGCAAAGTTTCAAATGTTTGCCGTGTGTCAGAGGGGGAGGCACATGGTAAACCATTGGTCATTTTGCCGTGTGTCAGAGGGGGAGGCACATGGTAAACCATTGGTCATTTTGCCGTGTGCCAGGGGCCAATATATTCCTATTTTTATTGTTTTTCACGCATAAAAATCCCCAAAAATCACAGACATACATATATATCATAACCAACATTGCAGGCATACATATATATCGTATCAAACCTCATAAACAATCCCAAACATGCGTATAAATAAATAATCCACAAGTGCAGGAATTCACATATACGTTTATTACAATTCACAAGCTCACATCTTCAAAGATAACAAGTTCACGACTGCAAGGTAACAAGCTCACATATTCAAAGATCACTGAGGTGGGTCGAATGGCGGTTGAGATGGGAACATCGGTGCGCCCGGTGACAAGTCTGGCGTATTCGATGCCGCCGATTGATTCTGCAGAAAAGAGAATAGATTGCATGTGAGGCAAAAATCTAAACCATTCACAATTCCATCATAGTTTCTAATTGATAATCTAAACCATTCACAATTCCATCGAACATTCGAAATTTCATTGAATTCTCTAAGTGATTCTAGGTCTCTATGTTATCTAAGTTTCTAATAATTGAAATGAATCTAAAAGGTTGTGAAGTGGCTCACAGGAGGAATTGCAGGAACCATAGCCGGAGCCGGAGGAATATCATCGGTGGTAGAGGTTGACCCATCTGAACGGAAAGACTTTGAATGTAGCCGTACATCTGGGACATCTGCAGCTGCATATCGGCCTGGATTCTCGCCGCCTCCTCCGCTCATATCCTCCTCTCTTCGGCCATCGCCGCCTTGTGTGCCGCCGCTTGCGCCGCCATTTGGGCCTACTATTTGTCATTCCAACGTTAGAAAGCAAAGCAAGCATATGTAGAAATTGAATGAACGATGAATAAATCAGATATAACCTGAATTTCCTGCACTTGAAGCTATGCCGCGGACAGCCGTGGGCGTATGGCTGGGCTACTGCTCGTGCTCCTTGCTGGACCCTGGGGGAGAGTAGGAGTACTGTCGTGTCTAGAGTGTCGTCGCCTATGTAGTATCGGCCATGCTTCTTGCCTCCTCCCACCCTCATGATGATCTTTCCACCAAGGTCATGGCGGCTCGGATCCCACTCTGGTCCATGGACCTGCTTTCCCGCCTTTGCGTACGCAGTGATGCGGGTGTGGATGGAGGGATTGGTGTATGCAGAGGGGGGGGTCGAACGCCTTGCCCTTGTGGGCCAAAGCCCATCCCATAAACTGCGAGCACTCTGCGCCTTCATGCGTCTCGGACTGCCACACGGCAAAGGATAACGACCGTCACATGGGACGCGTGGGTTTCATTTGTGTTAAATCTTCGCCGTGTGTTGGGTCGGCGACACACGGTAAAGGGGCTATTTGCCGTGTGTTGTGCTCTGGGCACACGGCAAAGAGCCTATTTGCCGTGTGTCCTTTCTTTGTCGTGTGTCATTTCGTTGGCACACGACAAAGAGGTTGTTTGCCGTGTGCCCGATAATTTACACACGGTAAAATATTGGGCACACGGCAAACAACGGTTTTCCGGTAGTGCTTCACGTGAAGGCTACAAAAGAAGCCTCTAATTAGTAATAGTAAGATGCTGGACTCGTGTGTTGTATAACTTGGTTTACTCTTTATCTATTTAGTTATGTAAAACTTGTATTCATTTATGTTTTCTTCGGAAAAACTTGTATTCATTTTCCTGTTTCTTTCCATGCTATACTGGTCTTGCACCTTGTCAATAGTTACGTTCTACAATTTGCAGCACATTCGAGAGAAGATCGTATCCATGCCATCCGTTTGCATTTACACGGTTACATCGCAGAAATGGCGGGTCAGGAATATCCGCGTGTATATCGGAAGTAAAAATGTCCTTATCATTGGGGCTCGATACACAAAAAGAATACTGCTTCTCTTACGGCATGTAAAACAGTTACACAATAGATGTCTCTTTATTATCACGTAAGTAAAATGAGCTGATGTGACTATTATTTAATAAAGAAAGAGAATGTTGCTCTCTACTATCTCGTCTACTACTTTGATACGTGCTCTCATGTTAAACAACAGTAACCAGCAGAGTGTGTATTAATTATCACATAGATCACAACTAAATATACGACCTATTGTAAAGCTGTCTATTTAACTGTCTATGTGTGTTAAATAGACATCAGCTGTCTAAACTGTTATACGTAGTTGCAGTGACATGGAGTCCTGGAGAGTTATTTTCGCAAGGTAGCTTAGAACTGAGGTCCTGTTCGCAAATGACTCGATCTATTGGGCGCTATAAAGTAGAACCACAGATAGCAGTGGCCAATACCCAACCGCATCGGTCCATTTCCCAGGCAAGGCTGTCACCAATAAGTTAGGGCAATTGAGTAATGGACGAGCTGTTCTCGCCGTGCTCCTCCTTTCCCCGGCCCTCGCCGCCATCCGTCTCCAACACAGCCCACCCTGTCATCAATTTTCCCTACTGGGACGTCCCCGAGGAATGGCTTCTTGAACACATCGCCGAGGCCAAGCACGAGGGTTACCATGACTGCACCACGGTTCCTTCTCCCCGTGCTCTGAGGCCTGCAAGCACCCGACGCCATCTCCTCCGCCGGTGCTGGAGCACCAGCCGCAGCCGCCTATCACCGCGGCGGACCCGGCGCAGCGCCAGCAGGGGAAGAAGCGGAGGGGATGGAAGCCTGGCCCCCGGCCCAAGGCAACCACCATCAACCACGTGGAACTCGAGCGGCGGCGCCGGGAGAAGCTGAACCGCCTGTTCTGTGAGCTCCGCGCCGCCGTCCCCACCGTGTCGTGCATGGACAAGGCCTCCCTCCTGGCGGACGCCGCCTCCTACATCGCGGAGCTCCGGGCACGCGTGACGTGGCTCGAGGCCGAATCGAGGATTGTAGCAGCGACCCGGTGGGATCCCGGCACGGCCGCCTCGCCCCGTGGCCGTGGAGGATCCCCGCGCCGCGGCCGCGCCGGCCACCAGATCGACGACGCGGTGGAGGTGCGGATGGTTGGGTTGGACGCGGTGGCGGTGCGCGCCACGAGCTCCGGCGCCCACGCGGCTGCGCGGCTGATGGACGCGTTACAGTCGCTGGATCTGCGCGTCCAGCACGCCTGCGTTACCCGCGTGGACGGCGTTACCGTGCTGGACGTCGTCGTGGACGTGCCCGCCGCGTTGCAAGAGGACAGCGGCCTCAAAGGCGAGCTGCTCCAGATGCTTCACGACAGGGCCTGAGCAGTTCATTGAACCTATCATCATCCTCCACCACCCGTACAGCACAGGCCATTTTCACGTACTACCATATGAACTACCATATGGCCGGGTTGCCTATCGTGCCCTGGACATGCTATTACTAAGAAAATAAGGGCTTCGTTATGTCTATTTGGTCTGTGTTCAGGTGAGTTTGAGTGGTTTGTCATGTAGTAAGTATGTAGTCAGAGGGCCAATGACTAATGATGTCCGGCGATATATATACATATATATATATATATACATATACATATATATAAGAGCATATCTAAGACCAGTCAAATCGTTTTCTAAAGTTAAATTTAGCTATTATTAGAGAAAAAAGTTTCCAACAGACTCTGTAAATGACCCTCCAAATTTAGTGGTTCTCCATCCCACCTCATTCGCTAGATATTTGTAGCTAGCCTACCTTACTAGCCATCTTTACAGAATTTGTTGGATACTCTATTATTTGTTAGTGAAATCTATTTTTGAGAGTAGTTAAATCAGTAAATTTAACTAGTCTTTTTAGCTAATGTGTTGAAGATGCTCTAAGTAGGACTCCGCCTAGTTCATAACTCCAAATACATGTGAGCTCATATCAAACTTCTATATCTATATTATCTATACGTACATATATATACAAATCACACAGGCTCTCCCATGAGGTGGTAAAGAAAGTCAAACATATCTACATTGTCAACCTTGTGGTAAACAAAGTCAAACAAACCATAATTCGGAATGGATGTGGTAGTTGGAAATAGCAGTGGTGCCAAATTATCAGATGATACAAGAATTTGCATTGGATGAAGCAAATTAAAGCAACAAGATCACAAGTGCAAAATGTTTTTTTACTGAAATCAGGCAGAACACAAGAAGGTCCAGTGGTCCCTTGAAATAGCATCGGATAAAACATAGTACTTAACTTCGAGACGATGCACTTTGAGTTTGTATCAGATGTAGTTGCACCGGACTATCCAATGGGTTACTCAAAAGAATCAGTGGCAGGAGGCATCCACTAAGTGAAAACCTCAAATAGGTAACACAACATTGATAACGGACGCATGAAGCGCGTTACAACGAAACACTGACCGTTACCAATAAGCGTGACAGACTCGAGCCTAACTTCACCATCACAAAGCCTGTTACTAATAACAACACATTGGTAATAAACATCAATAAAGCCCGTTAATAGTGTGAACTTGTAACGGTCTTTAACCAGTAACAGACATTAATAAGCCTCTTACTAGAACTGCCTGTCTCGGATCTGAAAAAATCATCAAATTTCTTTAACATCCGCTGACCGCCTTATTCTCTCGCTCCCCTCTACCGACACCTTATCCTCTCGCCGCCTAGCCGCCGCCTCTCGCTCTCGCCACCGACTCACCCAGCCGCCGCCGCCCAGCTCTCCCCCTCTCCCTCTTCTCCACAGGTCTCCTCCCCCGATCCCTAAATCCTACTCCGGATTTCACATTCCGCAAGGCGCACAGGTGAGCCTCGCCTCTCTCCCCTCCCCACCCCCTCGCCGGATCCAAATATCCGCCCCCCATCACTTGGCATACCTTCAGCGCCGCCGTTGCATGGGGCGGAGTGCGCAGCCGGCGCACCGGAAGCTGCATGCCCGGCCCATGCAATGTGCCCGATCCGATCCTGTCTCCCTCCCTGGCGCGCGCCACCACCTGCCGCAGCGCAGCAGTCGCCGGCGCATGCGTAGCAGCGTAGGGAAGAAGGGGAAAAAACAAGCTAAGCCCTGTTTCACAGACCAGATGACCGCACACGTGGTGTCCTGCTACCTCCTCCCAGCCACCCCCCGCGCCAAGGCCGCCAGTCTCCTCTTCCTCGCCGCCGCCTGAATTGAAGGGCACCAAGCGCAAGAGAATTGGCCGAAGGTATCCTATCCCAATCGGCCAATCCTGCTGGGCTCTATCTCTATCCTTCGCATCAGTAGCCCCAATCCAATCATGTTAATTGATTCGTCGTGACTAATTGTTCCCTCTTTCTCATTTTCCCGGAGCGAAGAGACTTTGTGCTGAGGAGAAGTGAGCTCGCCACGCTCGTCGCCATCTTCCACTTTGGGTAAAAATTACTAGTTCAATTGTTGTTTCTACCTGTGTGTGCATAGATTTGTTTTGATTTCATTCGATTCAAAAATTACTCGCGTCTTGATGGAGTTAACTCCCTCCTTCACAAAATAGAATAATGTATAAACAAATTTGGCAATAAGGGGGAGAGAAATCTCACAAGTCAATTGCAATGCACTAGCTCTCCCACTCTATGAATTTTGTCACTTTATGCATATGCACCTGCCTTCATGTCTGCCTTAATTGATCAAAGCAACACAAGTAATTAGAGGGACGCAATGCAATTGATAAAATGTCTGTTTCTCCGTTCTGACAAAGTGCCATGGCTCCGGTGGCACCAAAGGGGGATGTTTACACTTTATCTGCTTGAAAAATGTATCTACTATATATTACTAATTTTCGTATGCTTATTCTGTGATGACGTAACAGTAATGCTTAATGTTTCTATGCCCTGTTTCTTAAAGGATAATTGGCTTTTAAAATGCAGGTTTCAATGTTGAAACTGTTGAGTATGGATGTTGGAGGGTCAGGATGTACAGTTGTCCTTTATTGTTATTGCTTTGTCAGGGCCACCACTATTTGTTATTTAAAGTACTTCAATAATCTCTTAGATTGTGACTAATTGCTGTTGATTTTATGGTATTATATCAGTTTTTACAGGCTATGTTGGCTAATGTTGATTTTACGGGCTATGTTGACTAATTTCAGACAGGGCTACCGCCGCGTCGCCGGGGTGCACCTCAGCATCATCCACTCCGCGCCGCCGCCCTCGGCGATACCGTCCTCGCACGGGCCGTCCCCGTCTACGTAGTCATCGGGTTTATAGATTTTGATACTCCATACAGTAATTGCCACTGCATCTCCTCGGTAGTATGCATCCACAACAACGTGGAGGCATATCCACAACAGGGAGTCCCACATATATCGAAGCCCTCACGGCCCCACCTGAAAAATAAAAACAAAGAAAGAGAATACAGAATATACACTCCATATGACTGTCGTTGATGTCTATATTGACTCTACTGCTCCATGCTTTATCTTATTACCGTACAGTAGAACTTGACCCACATCCTAGCTACTCCTGTTTTTATTCGTACATACGACTAATAATTCGAAAACAAGGATTGTTTGGTCTTTTCCTCTTACATTACTGATAAGTGGGCCCCACGTGCCTCTTTCCACAGTCACGTCCATTATAAAGACCAAATACATATACAATACGTTGAAATTAATTTAAAGCATGAGAGAAAAGAAAAAAGAAATCTACATGGATGATGACCGATTAAATCTCTCAATATATATCCATGTGGTCTATATTCGTTGCAACACACGGGCACATTTACTAGTACATATTAAGATTTAAACTTTACAATATCTCTGACCAATAATTTGGTTAATATTTTTAAAAATTTATAAATATAAACTTGAATTGGTTGGATTTATAACCAAATGAACTCTCACCAACGATCACAAATTTATATATCAATATAAATAATATAATACAAGATAAATGAATGGATAAAATGTGATAAAGAAATCAGGATCAAGAGTGACCACATTTTAGTACGTTAAGTTTATAGCGCGTTGGGTCGCGCGGATGCGCTTGCGTGCGACCTACTCGCGCCGCCGCGCACCGCTGCTGGAGCCGGAGAAGAAGGTTGGCTTCGCGCCGGGTTAGGGTTCCCGGGTTTCCAGGGTTGCCTCCGGTCGCCGGAGGAACTAGAAGGGCGATGGAGGCGGCCCGGCGGCGGCGATGGAAGCCGGGCGGAGGGCCGAGCGGCGAGGGCTCCGCCGGCCGGGCGGTGGAGGACCCCCGGTGGGTGGTGCAGGCGGCGGTGGCGTAGGTGGCGGTGAAGGGCATGACGGCTGCGGCGGTGGGCGACGGCGGAGGCGGCGATGGCCGCCGGAGCTGGGGGAGGTGTGGGCGGTGGGGCAGAGGGGTGTCGGCGAACGTGGACGACGGGTTAGTGTTAGGCCGTGGAGGTGGGCGACAGCGGAGTCGGAGAAGGTGACGGTGACGGGGCTTGCGGTGGCTATGGCGGTGGGTTCCGCTTCCCTAACCCGCGACCCGTCAGCCGGTTATCTCGGTCCATTTTATTAACATGAATGGAGAGAGTATATTGTATGTTTATTGCAGTTAAATGAGTCTTACTTGATGTCCGGTGCTGGTTCACCACGTACTATGCTGGCAGCCTGTCACGCAATAACTACATTTGTTTCCTTCCTACTGGAAATAGAATCCATACCGTTGTTGTCCCTGTACAGTATATCTCTTGTTATGGCAAATGAAACAGAAATGGAACTACACGGCACACTGAATGGAATGGAGGTAGGCGCCGCCGACCGAGAGCGCCAGTCGTTCTCCCCGATGCCGCGGCGTGAGATCCGACCGGTCAGCGTGGACAGCGAAACAGTTCTTTTAGTGTGAGTTTACGTACCGCTGTACTGTAGGAACAGGCATATATCTCTGTCTACTGTCCTTGTTTGGATTCACTGGCTAAACTTTAGCTAGCTAGCTACAAGGGATCCAAATGAGACAAGCTAAAACTCACTTAAACTTTAGCTACAGACCAAAAGGTACACGATTCCTTTAGCTGGTTGAACCTAGCTAAACCCAGCTAAACGAGTTCAAAGACCAAAATAGCCCCACCTATTCATGGAAATTTCATACTGCCACATCACTCTGTCCATAATTAATAAAGGGTAGGATAGTCCAATTAATTCAGTTAGCTGATGGATCCAAACATCCCAAACTAAAGTTTAGCTAGGTACTCTTTAGCCAGCTAAAATAAACTACAACAAATTAGCTAGCTAATTTTTAGTTTGGGTGCATCCAAACAGGGCCTAAGGCTGTTTGCACTGGTGAAACTCTACTGGCCCTCTAAAAGAGAATATTCTATCATGGGCATCGAGATTCTCTATTCTATATTACTTTCTTCCGCACTTGTTCATACTGTATTTTCATCTCTATACAACCTACCACCACACAGGGCCCACCGATATATTTTTTAATCTCCTACCCCTCCTCTCTGTCCCCCCTCTCTCCTCTCCCCTACTCCCCTCCCCACCCGCCTCGTCGGCGCCGCCGCCTCTCTCCCCGCCAACGCCCCGCTCCTCCCCGTCTCCTCGCCGCCCCCTCACTTCCCCCTCCCTCCGACGCCGCGCCACCCTCTCACCTCCCCCACTCCCGCCATGCCGGCCCTCCCCTCCCTCCAGCGGCGGCGAGCGCGGGCGGCCGCATGGTCAGTGGCGGTGAGCCCCTACCTCGCCAACAACGGGCTCGGGCTCCCTGCGGGCGGGACCAACCTGTCGCCGCTGCTGCCGGCGGAGCTGCTCGGGCGTGGTACACGTCCAACCAGTTCACGTTCGATGCGGGGCTCGCCGTGGGATGCCAATGCCACCCCCGCCGACAGGGACCGCATGCAGGAGGCGCAGCGCCGACACACATCGGGCGGGTCGAGCGGTGGGGAGAGGCGCTCCGCTTCCCCTCCCGGGCCCCTCCGCTTACGGACCAACAGGGACCAAAGGACCTAAGCTCCTATAAAAGTTACACCCGAGAACTAATGCTGGCATTAATTTCTGGCCTTCTACTGTCCAAGACAAAAGTGGTGGATCGAAGCCCCATCTCTACTAGTGCTGGCTTTCAAATGCTTCTATAGGCATATCAGTTTTATTTTAAGATGTGTATATCAATATCTTATAAATCGGGATATTGATTTCATCAATAAATTCAAACGGAAGTTAGATCCCTTTAAAAATAAAGATTTTGCTTTAGTACCTTCAATGAGACGTCTTTCTAATAAAGGATAACATAGCCATGATGGACTGATATGGATGACAAAAATGTTGTTCTTATGATCACAACGGAGCAATTAAGTATCTGTTTTTTATTGACAACATGCTAAGCCAATATATATGTATGTGTAGAGTTTTAATATAGCTCCTGGGTTAACTATATAAAAATTAATATAGCATATGCTTGGAAATTGGATAATAGGTATAAGCAAAAATGATAATTGTTTTGTTTTTTTTAGGTTGCAGCGTTTGTGTGGGCGATTTGATATTTGTATAACGATTTGATTTTTGAGAAAAAATAGTTAACCGCTTTTGTGCAACCTATTTTCAGGGGAGCCTACTGCTGAGGTTCGGGTCCCTTGAACAATGTGAAGATACAAGTACGATTTGGCAATAAAAGATGTTGAAGCAGTAATATAATTTGCTTTTGATTTCTCTATGTTATTTGTGTATAACATTTTATTTTGCTCGTGATTAGTACGTGAAATGAGTATACCATAAAAACTTGGCAGTGTATAGTACAACTTGCAGAGGCCCAAAAATATAAAAAAGAACATAGAGAAATAGTAATTATGAGGGTTTATTTATTTCATAATTAGTAATTATCACAACCTAAAATTTTTGGATTTTGGATGTGAATCGGTCGTACAATTAGTGCAATGATTTTCTATAAGTTCTCTAAGCTTTGTATTATTGACAGGGAATTTAGTACATGAAGATTATGATTATTTTCTAAATTAAATTAAAATAATATAGCTTTTATGTTATGTACTTTGTGTTCATGTTGGTTGCATTTAGTGTTTATGAGTATGAATAGCTTTCAAAATGCATTGGATGCCTAGTAGATGTTTCCAATTTTTGGAAGCTACTATAATCCGTTTCATGAGCTCCAAATATTTTAGTTAGAATTTCTTCCAATAGTTTTTGAAGCCTCGTGATATGTTTTCATAGTTCAAAAATCAATCTTTTGATTCTCTAGAGATATATATGTTAAAACTAAAAAAGAATAATTAGAGCAAATAAAACACTTTTTCGATCGGGTTGGACATAACCCTAAACATCTACCAAACCTTGAACCCAACCTGTTAGCTAAACTAACCTTGCTAACCCATGTGTGCAACCCAACCGAACTATTGCCGCGCCAGGAATTTCTTTGCCATGTGTGTCAAGGCCGAGCTTGGCATTCGCTCCCTATAAGGCCACCACCCACCACCCACATCCCCGATCGTGCTCGCCAACCTATCCTATGGAAGCATAACCTGCAGTTACTAGGACTTCACCCAGGAGCCGAACACCATCACCCGACCAAACCGAGCACAACCATCGATTTGCAGTTTCTAGCATGCTCCTGGGCAAGCCGCTAGTGCAATGAGCATCTCCTCACGGAGCTGAACTAGTTCTGCCACTCTCGGGCATCAACTCGCCACATACGTGTTCCTGGCAATAAGGAGCACACAAGTACCGCCGACTTCTTCAAATCTCGGCCATTGCCATCCTAGTCCTCCCGCCTGGTGAGCACCTCTCTGAGTTCCCCTTTGTCTCCTCTCTCCTTCATCACATAGCGTGACTCTCCCACTGGTCAGAGCGTAGGCGTGCCCAATCACCAAGGCCGTACGACCATGGCAAACATGATGAGCTTTTTCCCAAAACTCCCTAAGGAATCCTATGACCTATACTATTTTTTTGGAGCCTTGCAAGTCTTATAGATAGCCCCCTAAACGGACCCCACACCTATCAAACAAGTCCAGTTCCCGCGCTTTTAAAAAGCTAACCCATATTTTACCTAATTCATGCATTGTTTTATGTGCCATGTGAATATTACTAGGTAACCCTAAACCTAAACCCAAGTGCCACTAGTGCTCAAACCTCCATTAGTCCGGGGCCACAAGTGCCTTTAGTTCCGGTTTTGATCCCGGGGCTACGGCTCCAGGACTAAAGGGAGTGGCGCCAGCTAGCGCTGCACCCCCTTTTTCTTTTGTTTTCCTTTATATATTGTTTTCTCTTTTATTTTTTCTATTTTGTTTACTAATCCATCTACCTATTGAAAAAAACTATTATACGTATGTATATGTTTGAGATACTATATTATATACGTTAAACGAAGCATACAAAATTTGGTTAAGAAGTAAAACTTATATACATATATTATTACAAAATGAGGTTAAAAAGTGAAACTTATATAATTACCAATTGTCTCGGATGACAAAATCAAAAGTATTGTTGCTGATATTGAGAAGTATGTTCTACATTTCCTCCATCGTAATGGAATTTACCACTGGACAGGACAACCTCTTGGTGGATGAATCCGCAAAGAGCCTCTTGAATAACACACTATTTCAGTCGCTATTAGCTGATCTCTCATCCACATTACCTATGAAAATATTATGGAACTCGAATAAGTATTTTATTTTTCTAAAAGATATGAATGTATGAACAACATAAAAAATACAAAACCAAAATGTCCATGAGTACTCAAAGTAAATCTTATGTTCTATGGATCCTTTGCAAAGTCTTCGAAAGTTCGATCGATGTTTTTCTACCGGGAGCCATCGGCGGGGTGCCTTACCATCCTGGCTTGCTTGCGATCTTCTGTGTCGTCGCATCATCTCAGTATGCTCTTTGTTTCTGAAGAGATGTTTCAATCGTGGGATTATAGGAGAATACCATATCACCTTGGTGGGAATCTTTTTAATGGGACACTCACCGTCTACATCACCAGGATCGTCTCTTCTGATATTATATCTCAATGCGCTGCGTACTGGACATGCATTCAATCCATCATATTCCTTGCCACGGTGCATGATGCAGTCATTAGAAAATGCATGTATCTTATGCACCTCCAATCCTAGGGGGAAAACAAGTTGCTTTGCTTCATAGGTCGCACGTTGAGGGTAGTTCATTATCCTTAGGAAGCATATTCTTTATGAATTTCAGTTACTCCCAAAATCCCTTGTCAAATGTACTATTTCTTGCCTTCCATTGTAGCAAGTCAAGTGTGCTGCCATGTTTTTTCAATCCATCTTCGCAACCCAAGTACAACAATTTCTTGTGGTCCTCTAGCATGTGCTGGAACTTCATCCTGTCCTTTTCACTTTTGCGGCCTCCTGTGCATCGCAGATACCCTTACCAAGATCATCGACTGGCTCACTGGCATCTTCGTTATTATCACCTACATCTTCTTCTGCCTCATCCATTTGAGTATCATAACAAAATGCGCCATGAAATATAGGTTCGTTGTCCCTCTCCTCTTCTTCATCTTCCATATAAATTTCCTTTTTCTCCATGCTTTGTCCAAACAACATACTTGTCCATGAAAGCATTCGCAAAAATGTGATGGTGTTTTCGCATTGGCGGCATGGGAAACACATAAAACCCTTGTCATTATTGTTTGCCTCGGCCACATCTAGAAAAGAATACAGGCCATTAATGAACTCATTAGAGCGTCGGTCGGCATTGTACATCCATTGTCGGTTCACCATCTGCACAAAATATAATAAATATTATTAGCTAAGCAAAAAAATCAACTAGCTATATTACCATTCTAAGCAACTAGCTATTACGATAATTATATAAATACTAAAGTATTAGTACATCCATTTAACTAAGCAAGAAAAATAAATATTACTATATAATTTTTTTAAAAAAACTAATTACTCTCAATTATCTTAAATCATATATATATAATATTATATCTCTAGTGAATAATGAGAGATTGTTCACTACTTCTATAATCTTTGATTTCTCTATTTCTAAAGAAAAAAAAGACAATACTAACCATGAATCATAGGAGGATGATGTTACATACCTTTAGAGCATATGGGTGAGTGAAATCTACACAAAATCACAAAAAATGGCATGAAATCTCTCCCCCAAGCTCGTCCTTGGCATGAACACAGCAAACTTTGTGTTCATGCGCGTGTGGCTCGGCCGAGTCGGGGGAGGGAGATGATACTGTAATTGGGAGGGATCTTTAGTCCCGGTCGGGTGCTACAACCTAGACTCATAAATCCACCCATTAGACTCGGTTCTAGACTCGCACCAGGACTAAGACCCCTCCGAATGGCTACATTGGCAGGGCCCCTTTAGTCCTGGTTGGAGGCTCCAACCGGGACTTAACGGGCTCGAGCCGCTGGCGGGGGGGGGGGGGGGGGGGGTCTTTAGTACCGGTTGGGAGCTACAACTGGAACTAAACGGGTCCCTTTAGTCCCGGGCTCAATTCCATCAGGGCTAATGTCCTGGATGGAAAGTCACTTCTGTACTAGTGTGCATAGAATCCACATTGTAGCTCTTATTTAGTCCATTCTTGTAGCACTAGATTCAGATCAACCTATATGATGCTTGAGCACTATTATTTGCAATGTAATGTGTCTGGATTTATTTAACATTTTGATTAAAGATTATTAAAGGATAATTAAGATTTATCATATTGATGTCAATTTTATTAATCTTTATGCAATTAGTTTTGTAAATAAAAGGAAACTAAGTTATACCTTATATTTTCATAAGCTAATGTTAATTTTCTTGATAATTAATTAAACTATGTTCTAATTAAAATCTAGCTATGATTATAATTCAGTTTCCACAAATAAAGTAAATGTGACTACGAATCACATGTTTTATTTGCTTAATGATTAAATAAAGAAGGAATAATTTGTACTTGAATATTTGTAACAAAAATAGGATTAAGTTTACTCTGTGTTTTCCAATGTTCAAACATAGTTTGTATCAATTCAAACTTAGGGTGTTTCTGAAATATCCTTTACATACAATTTTTATGAATTATAATAAATCCAGCATATAGTCTTTTGTTCGTCTATAACACATATTTTTTGATAGCTCTATAGATTCGACCAAAGCTATACAAGTTGTACCTTGTCCTAATCCTTATTTTTTCATGGACATGATGTGCTGTCGGAAAAGCCTTCACTGTTGATTATTCAACGCTGTCTCATTCGTAACTCTCATCGACATGTTAGTATATCGCATTAATGTTGCAAACCGTTATTGTTAGGACATTGCTCGTGGCGATTATTATGTACTCCTCTGCAATAAGTAAAGACATGGATATATAGCATCAAGATATAGCAAATCCATTTATATTGATGGGGATGTGTATATGGCTCGTAGTTGCCAAAAACGGGGCAGATAGGATAGGAAAAAGATATATTGCCTTAACACACTACGGGAAACCCGACGTATGCCGAGTGCTTCCCTCTTTGCCGAGTGCTTTCTGTCGGGCACTCGGCAAAGAAAGACTTTGCCGAGTGCCCTTGGCAAGGCACTCGGCATACAGGGGACACTCGGCAAAGAGGTGTTCTGCAATATTCATGCAATCTGACTTATTAACTCCATTAACAAATTTTCGCGCCCAACCACACATGCGCCCGTGTTCTTTTAAAGGTTGGGTTTTTCTAGCTCATTTCATCTCCAAAACCAAAAGATTAATGGCTCAGCAGAGCTGCCATCACGCTTGAGCTGAGGATGCGAGCGTATATGGTGAAAGACTGAAAGTAACCAGTACTGACTACACCATTAGTTAATTTGGAGGAAGGCAGATCTTAATTTTTTTCCGGGTAAAATCCTAGTAAAATTGATGACTCCGTCTATATTATACTATGGGACCAGGATCCCTAAGGTTACGGAACTAAACAATTCTGCATGAATGGTTTTGGCCCGACTACTCTGCAAAAGACTACTATAGAGTAAGACATCGTAGTGGCCTAGGAGAACTAGTCGTGTACCGATAGACTGATAGAAGACTTCATAATTACCATATTGATCTTCTCTTTGTTGTACCCGACTGGATCATGTAGCCGACTTGTAACTCTGCTCCACATGCATATATGACGGAGCAGAGACCTCTCCAAAACAATACTCAACTCATACGTAAGGCAATATATCGTATATAACGTAGTGTACTACCCATTTGTGGCTCGGACCTGTCTAAATATTTGTCTCGTGTACACTATCGTTCCTAAGAACTTGACTCGACCTCGACAACTCTCCACTGTTGAGTAAGGTACCTAGACATGTACTCGGTAGATAAATATTGATATATACTCTATCCGTAATCGACCTGCGCATAGACGTGCTATTTCTGTCTTCTCCGATATTTGAATATATACGGAGTTGGTTTTAGTCACCCGTGTCTTGACTTAAACCAGTTTCATATTGGATACACAAGTGGGTTTTCATTTATTCTTAGATATAATTATAACTTTTTCGAGGAATGGGATTCAGTTGATGCATTTTACACTTTTGCAATCAGAATTAGTGGAAAAATTATAAATTAAAACATTGTATGACCTCGTGTTTTGTTTCATATGAGATACACCTGCCCCGCAAATGACCCATATGAAAAGTACCAATGCAATCAGTACGCACATTATCTTGGTTAGATTATATTTTGTTCCCCTTCTCAGCTGCCAACGACACTTTTCGTGTACTGATCTCCCCACGTTATTTTTGTTTGTTGTTCAATCTTGAGCCCATTAGCAGCTTCGCCCACTACCAACCAACAAATCTCTGTTTCGTGTTCAATGAGCATTGACGTGAAGCCTAGTACGGTGGCGGGTCATTATCGCAAGGACGGATCAAAAAGACGCAATGCTCTATCAGCCACACCCCCGTCTCCTTGAGATAGCTTTTGTCGTTATCCTCCAAATTGGGGGGGGGGGGGGGGGCAGCAAATGAAATGCTGTTTCTAACATGCATCCAAGTTTCCTGCTATGACACTAGTTTGAAAAGAAGGCCGGAAAGCCCATAAGCCCCGTGCTGACAAATTACCCAACTCACTACCATAAACTGGCTATATGCTGTGGTTTGCCGTGTGCCAAAGGAAAATCATACGGCAAACAACATATACACGGTAAATACAGCCTTTGCCAGGAAGGCACAAGGCAAATGTGCTTATTTGCCGTGCGTCTAACGCCGGGCACACGACAAAGAAGCACGTTGTTTTGCCCGCCATGTGTGTTTATCGCGTGCCCTCTTAAAGTCACACGGTAAAAATTCAGTTTGCCGTATGCCCATGGACAGGCATTGGCACACAACAAATTAGTATTTTTGCCGTGTGCTTTTACTTTGTCGAGTGTTTTATGCTAGCACTCGACGAATTTTTTAAAAAAAATGTTTTTTCTTTCCTAACTTTTTCTTGGATTACATACCGTACGTTTGATTCTATGTCAACATTTTGTATATTTCTTAGTCTTCTTGCCATATTTAGTTATTTTATTTATTTAAAACATATCTTGAAAATAACTCAAATTTGAACTACAAGTGTCTCAAGTAATGGAATTTAATGAACCCGAAAATGATATTCACGTTGTTGATTACGATATGAAGCCATATCTAGGAAATGCAAAGAAATTTCAAACATCTTACCCACTAACCAAGGTCACAAAGGTGCAAACGCATTGTTTTAAATTCTATAAAAACAAACAAAGTCCGAAAATCCCACGATTTGTCAAGATATCATGATTTCATGCATAGGAGCTGTGGTAAAGAATTGAGAAGTGTTCGCACAAGTTATCTCGTACGTTGTATACAAATCGAAACATCTACGGAGAATTTCCATAGAGTTGAGAAGGGGTCGTTCAGATTTCTAAGCAAAGTGAAGTTTGAATTGAGATTTGCCTACAAAATTTTTTTATATGCAACAAACAAGTTCGATTGTTTCATGACAAATTTTGGTTATTTTTCGAACCCATTTGATATTTTTTAGTTTTTTTAATTAAACGAATATCATGTCATATACATTGAGACGCATGAAATAATAGATTGTTTTCCATACAATCTTAAAACAAGGATTGTTGAGTCACTCTGGAAAGATAACGAATGTGTTGAACACGAAATATTGTTCCAGTTTAGGTAAACAACTTAAAAAAGAAAAAAAAAATTGAACTTTGTTGTGTGCTGGCACATGTTGGCAGTCCTTACGGCCTATAGATAAATCCACAAGCGGACGGATACCGATGTAGCTTTCACGCGGGAGTATTCCAGAGTATCGATTTCCGTAAGGAACGAGAAGTGAACTAATTCTAAACTAAGTTGTCCAAAGTTGATAGGTGAGATGGGTGACGACGAAGAGAGCGGAAGAAAAACAATAGGAGGGTAGAGAGGGTACGAGTCTAGTAGTGATATCCTCTTGACTAACTAAGCTAATCAGGTACTACAGATAGATACTTAATCGCGTTGGGGAGCGGAACCCACAACACGCAGAAAGGGATGAGAAGGGGTGTTGCCAATAACTGCAGCAGGCTCCTACCGGCCAACCCGGATGTGGTGGACTACGTAGGCCGTATAGGATTGTCACCACCTAACGACTACCACACAACCATGGACTCAGGGGCAAACCAAGTTAACCTCAAGTCTAGGCACCTCGCCTACACTAGCCAGCTAATACTTATCTCCTATAGAAAGATAAGCACCCAAGCAAAGCAACTAGTATATAATTATACCAATCAACTAAGCATTGAATGAGGAACTAGCAAGCATATAAGGTAAGAACTGATGCTCAGATAATCAGAAAGAGATACAAGAGTTACCAGACATGACCCGGATGTTACTCGAAGCAGAGCCGCATGCGCTTCGCTAATGCTTCTCTTCTCTTCTCACTTGTGTGTTTTGTAGGTGAAGGCAGGCCTCAATTTATAGTGGCTAGGGTCGGTGGGAGGCAGGGTAGCAGGCACGGCACAAAGACGGTGCCGGCCAGTTCGGCCGAACCACACGGGTTCGGGCGAACTGGGTCGGTTCGGCCCAACATGTGGAGTTCGGCCGAACCATCCCCTACACCGCCTCTGCTTCCCAAGGTCTGGAATGCCTCCCTTAGGTCGGTTTTAGGTTGGTTTCTAGTTTGAGCGAACTGCAGGCATTCGGGCGAACTGGGCTTGGGCCTCTACTGCCTTCCGGTCCACTGACTTTGTGTTGGAGGTGGTCATGAGGGCCCATCGAAGCCCGAGACTCTTGTGGATTTCATGTTTTTGTGTCATGGCATGATCCGGGTTCAAAGACGGAGTTCGGTCTAATCTCAGGATTCAGCCGAACCCATCATTTCTAGTGGTTTTCCCTAAACTTTGGTAAATCGCCTTCTGGAATCAAATAGATGCCAAAACTTGTGGAAATGATTATAAATAAACCCTATAACTATGGTGCATTGTTCCATTGTATTCAATTTATAATCGGTTGGAGGTCAGAAATCAGGCCATAACGACTGCCAATAGCCCACGACAGAGTGTTTGCCGTGGGCCAGGACACGACAAAGGCTCCACCTTTGTCGTGTGCTAGATCTAGCCGACGGCAAAGCCTTTGTCGTGGGCCAGATCTAGCACACGGCAAAGGTGGGGGCACCTAGCCCCCGCGTGTCCCACTCCCCCAGCCCACTCCACCCTCCACGCGCGCTCACTCCCTCCCCTGTCGCGGTGCCGCACGCCGCCGCTCGTCAACCCCCGTGCCGCCGATCGCCCGACCCCTCCCGCGGCCGACCGACGGCGGCCTTGCCCATGGCGGCCCGCCACCGGCCTTGCCCGACGCCGCGCGTGCCCCTCCCACCCCCGGCCACCTTTGGCCGCCCATTGCGGCACCCGGCCGCTGCCCAGCCACCCTCGGCCACCTTCGGCCGCCCCCGGCCAACTCTGCCCACCCCGTTCACTACGGTCTTGTCTCGCTCGTAGGTGAGCACAACATCATCTATACCCTATGTCTGGCCATCGTGCCATTATTGTCTATACCCTCTGTCCGGCCATCAAGCCAATGTGAATTGAGAGGTGTTGTCCGTCCTTTGCACCATTGTTTTCTTGTAGGTTTTGGATACCACCCAACGTAGGGGAGGTGCTACCAAATGTTTTAATTGAGAATGTTTTCTTTTTTTTTCCAGGAGAGGCTTCGACGCTCACCTCCAGTCTCGTCTCGCTTCGCCCACCGCATTGGCATCGAGCTACCCACACTGACAAGACCCACACCGCCTCGTCCGTCGTCGAACCCTAGGTGAGCACATGCAAAATGCCCCGCCCTCCATATTTAATTAATAGATCATGTAACTAGTTAGGCGTCTCCCATTCGAAAAAGATACGATTGTAGGTATGCATATTTCTGCATATCTATGTCCGTATCTATTTCGAATTTACCACATTTTTTGTACAGCCCAAGATTGCGTAGATGAGTTAGTTTCCATGGGTTATTCCGATCCGTGATAGAGTTTTGGCATCATCTCCCTGTTGTTCTCCGAACACACAATCTCCCGGAGGTGCTACCAAAAATTTGTCCCGGAGTAGGCCGTGGAAACTAACTCATCTACGCATGATTGGGTGGGATTAAGACTTATCTTTACCTATTAGAAAGTATAGGCATCGTGTAGTAGAAAATGGTTTTTGTATTTCTCACTGATATGATAGAGGATGGATGACCATGCATGGATGTACACGGGTTGGAAACCTGGGGGTGACATTACCGCGGAGTGGATCAAGAAGACCGAGGCTTTCTTGGATCGAGCATTTGCAAAGCCAAAAGGAGCCAGGATGACATGGTGTCCCTGTAGTAGATGTGGAAACACGCGTCGACATACAAAGCAAGACACGACACATCATCTTTGCAATTATGGATTTACGATACACTATACTGGGTGCACCTACCATGGTGAAACCGATCGCAGGACAGATGAGGTCGTGAAATAACGCATCGAGGATCATGATGCTGACGCTGGGGTAGGAGACATGTTAGAAGACTTTCATGAAGCAAACTTCGACCAAGGACTTAGGGAGGAGGAACCAGAGGCAATTGCGAAGGCGTATTATGACATGTTTGCTGCAGCACAACAACCCCTTCACGGGAACACCAGGGGTATCTCAATTGGATGCCATTGCGCGTCTAATGGCCGTAAAGACCAAGTTCACCTTAAGTCATGACGCCTTCGATGTTATGTTGACAGTTTTCGGCACGCTCCTCTCGGAAGGTCACATACTGCCAAAGAGCATGTATGAAGCACATAAACTCCTTCATGCACTTAAGATGCCTTATGAGCAGATACATGCTTGTCCTAATGAATGCATCTTATTTAAGAAATAAAAATACAGAAGAAAAGTACTATCCAAAGTGTGGATCCTCTATGTTCATGGAGGTAGACTCTGATGATGGCCAAAAGAGGCAGCTCACGATCCAACGGCTTTACATGACTGAGGAATCTGTGAAACAGATGACATGGCACAAACATGGACGTAGATACAATCCTAAGAATATGGTACATCTATCCAATGGTGAAGCATGGACACACTTTGATGTGATTCATTCTGACAAAGCTCTAGAGGCTCGTAATGTACATGTTGCGCTGGCAACAGATGGGTTCAATCATTATGGATTGACGGCTGCCCCCATACACTTGTTGGCCCATGTTCATTACCCCTCCCCCCCATATTCTTGTCATTGATTATTCCTGAATACCCGGGGAATAATATGAGTGTTTACATGGAACCATTGATTTATGATTCGGAAAGTGATTGGGAAGGGGTATTGACATAAAATGATGGGTCTGTCAATCCAGACATGTCGCCTCAGTGCCCTCCACAGCTTCCATAGATTTCTATGTGGACGTCACAACCTGTATGGATGCCTCAGTGGCCAGGGCCGTGGTCGCAGCCGCCACCGCCGCCGGCCGAGTGAGTTTGTATCGTCTCACTATGTTGTATGTGCGCTTGTACAACTTTTATTTGCATTTGGACTTGTATGAACGAATCTATTGTGGACTCATATGTATTTGTGGATTACAAACTGCCTGTGATGTATATTGTGATGGTTATGGTGATATTATAAATGATTGTGATGGTTATTGTGATATATAAATATCTGTAATGATTTTCTGTTGTCGGGAGTACCATATACATCAAAAAGAGGATAAAACCTGGCCCTGTCGGGTCACCTTACTGTGTGCAAAGGCCCAACACACGGCACATTGACAAGGCTTTGCCGTGTGTCAAGCCACAGGCACACGGCAAAGCGACCACCCTTTGCCGTGTGCCTGGGGATTGACACACGGCAAATGTTGCCTTTGTCGTGTGCCTGGGCAGGGCATATGGCAAAGGTGGTCGCCTTTGCCGTGTGCAAGGCCGTTAGGGTTTAGGGTTTCCATGTGCAAGGCTGTTAGGGCACACGGCAAAGGCGTTCATCACAGTGAATCGCCGCCAAGGAAAAACCACCGGCACACGGCAAACTGGAGGAATCCAGTAGTCGCCGACGTTTGAGGCTTACTGAAAGCCTATTGTGCACAACATGGGTGGATGTCGGTGGGCCCCTACACAGGTACACTTGGTTGCACAGATCGAGCAGAGTACAAACCGTCTCAATGGTTGATGTTGAAGATGTTCTTTTTGCATGCAAGCCAAGTGTTCTAGCGCCAAGGGCCTGAGCTATCAAGCTCAGCGTCCCGCTATATTCTAGCCAATTGTACAAGAACATGCCTCTCTGTGCCCACCACGTATGGGGTGTACTTTCCTTCACTACAGCATATGATGGGATGTTTAGTGGTATCCCGCCTCTCCTGCCCATGCCCTCTCCTGCCCATGCCACAACCGTATAGGTACGGACATAGGGTGTGAACAAATATGTATATTATTGGCAGGTGCATGGCGTGATATGGCTTGTTTGTCAATTATTTTTATTTTAATAGCTATGTGTGAGTGTATCCCTGTCATGGCAACTGCTACACCTCAAAAATTTTAGATTTTGGGATCTAAATAGGTAACGGAATTAGTACAATGATTGTTTTCTAATCTCTATTCTCTACCTAATACTAGAGCAAGAATTGATTCAGCGGTACGTCATAATTTTGCGAAACCTCCCCTAATATTTATAGAAATCAACTTACCATCCTTTAGTATGTTGTACTTTTTGAAAACCCCCATGATGTATCATCTACCAACATATAATACCTTATCTCCTCTTGCCGTCCTGCATCATTGAATGCATCCATTCATCTTCTTACATTGCTCGTATCCCCGTTGTCGTCCCGCTGTCATTCCCAGACACGACGTCTACCAAATGATGGAATTTAGGGGCTTGGCCCATTAAAGCCCATGAAGAAATTCCTAAATTCCTAAATAAATCTCAAAGGCCCATATGTGCATGAGGAAGTGGTGGATGGGTGCAACCTTTAGTCCCACATTGCTAGTTGAGAGGAGGGATGACAACTTAAATATGGAAGTTGTCTCCACTCCCCCAAGCTATGTGTGTGGGGAGAGAAGGGAAGCTCCACACGTGCGCGCTCGCTCGCCTCGCCTCGCCTCGCCTCGCCGGGGCGGGGCGGGGCGGGGCGGGGCGCACGACGTCTGCGTGAATGGTCCGCAGAAATCCTGTCCCTCGCCTTGCAGGGGCGCGGTTTCTTTTTGTTGTTTTAATTTTTTGGTTACCTTGGCTATTAAGTCGGCGAGATATACGGAGTCCTTATCGGTTTAGAGATCGTGTGCTACCGCTTCCCTATATAATCGACCCGTCGGCTTCTGCCAAAATACATCTAATCGAGCTAGGGTTTCTGCCTTCTCTCGCTGCTACGCCGCCGCTCTAATCCTACTCCATCCCGACCGCCGGCGTGCACCGGCGAACGGGAGAGCAGGTCTCCGGAACCCTTCGTACTTGTGATACTGCACCGGGAGAGGGCGAATAAGGTTTTCGGGAAGCGCTCCAAGCGACTGCTCCAAGTCTTTGCCACGGCTCGTCTTCCGCCAAGGTCCCGCTGTACGAGCTCGTCGTCTGCAGCGCCGATTGTTGCGCTCCATCCACAACGTGAACGTCGCTCCTTCAACACTCGTCACCACGGCTGCGCCAGCGCATCCACTGTACGTACGCCGTGTTCAGATCTATTTCTACATCATGTTTTATGAGTTAATCATGATGATCTTGATGGTTACTAGTATAATAGAGTGTTGCATGCTACATTTAGTTCGTGCCATGATTAATACTGTTCGGATTCTGATCAATATATATGTTCTATATCTCCAACATTCCAAAAACCTTATTATAGGCAATCTGGTGATATGAGGACTGGTTTTGTCGATGCGATGAAGCCTGATAAGTTCAATGGTGGGAACTTTAAGAGGTGGGCGGCTAAGATCCGTCTTTGGTTTACCGCTATGAACATCTGGGACGCGAGGTTGGGCAAACCTGAGGGTGAACTAAATGCTGAAGAGCAGCAAAAGTTTACCAATGTCAACAACCTTTTCGTGGGATGTCTCGTAAGCGTTATCTCTGATCGCCTGGTCGATGCCAACCTAGACATGCCAGATGCGAAGGTGCTGTGGGATGCTCTGTCTGCGAGATATGATGCAGCAGATGCAGGCAGTGAACTATACCTCATGGAAAGTTTCCATGACTACAGGATGGTGAATAACTGTTCTGTAGTAGAACAAGCGCATGAGGTTCACTGCATTGTCAGGGATCTTGAACTCGCTAAGTGTGTTCTTCCAGACAAGTTTGTGGCTGGGTGCATGATTGCAAAGTTGCCCCCTTCGTGGAGGAACTTCGCCACTGCTCTGAAGCATAAGAGACAGGAGATATCGGTTGACAACCTGATAGCGTCTCTTGATGTTGAGGAGAAAGCTCGGAAGAAGGATACTACTGAGAAGGGAGATCAAGGTCAGTCTAGTGCCAATCTGGTTCAAAACAAGTTCCCACATAAGAACCTTGGCAAGAACAAAGGGAACAACAACAACAAGGTTGTTAAGACCACTACCTTTAAGAAGAAGAATAACAAGGTGAACAAGGCTGAGTTGAGCTGCTTCACTTGTGGTGATGTTGGGCACTTCGCCAAGGAGTGTCCACAGCGTGCAGACCGTAAGGGCAAGCAGTCTGATGGCTCAAAGGATGTCAACCTGGTGACCGCAGGCAACACTGGAGACGGGTACGGTAATCTACCTACTGTTCTTTCAGTATTTCTTTCCACGAGTTGGTGGCTAGATACGGGTGCTAATGTTCATGTGTGTGCTGATATCGCTTTGTTTTCTTCTTACCAGGACGTCCAAGATTCCTCCGTGCTGATGGGGAATGGGTCACCTACTCCTGTTCGTGGCATTGGTACGGTGGATCTGAAGTTTACTTCGGGAAAGATCGTGCAACTGAGGAACGTGCAACATGTCCCTACTATCAACAAGAATCTTGTGAGCGGGTCAGTCCTTTGTAAGGACGGGTTTAAGGTAGTTTTAGAGTCCAATAAATTAATCGTGTCGAAACATGGACAATTCATTGGTAAATGTTATAATTGCGGAGGCTTGTTCCGCTTTTCCCTTTCAGAGTTTTGTAATAAGTCGGTGAACCATATTTGTGGCGACGTTAGTAATGATGCGAGTGTTTGGCATTCACGTTTATGTCATATTAATTTTGGTTTGATGTCTCGACTCTCCAGTCTATGTTTAATCCCGAACTTCACCATTGCCAAAGGTTCTAAGTGCCATAGCTGTGTGCAATCGAAGCAACCTCGGAAGCCTCATAAAGCGGCAGAGGAGAGACACTTGGCACCTCTAGAACTCATACATTATGATCTGTGTGAGATGAATGGCGTGTTGACAAAAGGTGGAAAGAGATATTTCATGACATTGATTGATGATGCGAATAGATTTTGCTACGTTTATTTGTTGCACACTAAGGATGAAGCGTTAGACTACTTTAAAATTTATAAGGCCGAAGTTGAGAACCAACTTGAAAAAAATATCAAATGTCTAAGGTCTGATCGTGGTGGCTAGTATTTTCCTAAGATCTTTGATGAGTTCTGTGAGGAACATGGTATTATTCATGAGAGGACGCCTCCCTATTCGCCCGAGTCAAACGGGATTGCCGAGAGGAAAAACCGCACGTTGACTAACTTGGTTAATTCCATGTTGGACACTGCTGGTTTATCTAAGGCATGGTGGGGGGAGGCTGTATTGACTTCATGTCATGTCTTGAATAGAGTTCCGAACAAGAATAAAGATCAAACTCCATATGAGATGTGGAGCGGGAAGAAACCATCACTGTCGTACTTGCGCACGTGGGGATGTTTGGCAAAAGTCAATGTACCTATTCCAAAGAAGCGCAAGTTGGGACCTAAGACAGTGGATTGTGTCTTTCTAGGATATGCACAGAGAAGCATTGCTTATAGATTTTTAGTAGTTAAATCTAAGATACCTGATATGCATGTTGATACTATTATGGAATCTCGTGATGCAACATTTTTTGAGAACATATTTCCATTAAAAGATATGCATAGCATTTCTAGATTTTCTACTGAGATAACACCTGAACCTCCTGTACATGTTGAGACTTATGTGCGATCTGATGAGCTTGAACATGAGAATGTCCTAGAGAAGGATGACAGTGAAGCTCCTAGAAGGAGTAAGAGACAGAGGGTTGCAAAATCCTTTGGTGATGATTTCACTGTGTACCTTGTGGACGACACACCACATCTATCCATGAGGCATATGCATCTCCAGATGCAGATGATTGGAAAGAAGCAGTCCATAGTGAGATGGACTCGATTCTCTCTAATGGAACGTGGGAGCTCTCTGAACGACCCTATGGTTGCAAACCGGTGGGTTGTAAATGGATGTTCAAGAAGAAGCTTAGGCCTGATGGTACTATTGAGAAGTACATGGCTCGGCTTGTGGCAGAAGGCTACACACAGAAGGAAGGCGAAGATTTCTTTGATACTTATTCACCTGTTGCAAGAATGATCACCATTCGAGCCTTACTTTCGTTGGCTGCCTCATATGGTCTTATTATTCATTAGATGGATGTAAAGACAGCTTTCCTGAATGGAGAGTTGGATGAGGAGAACTACATGGATCAGCCTGACGGATTTGTAGTGAAGGGTCATGAGAACAAGGTGTGTAAGTTGCTGAAATCTTTGTATGGCCTGAAACAAGCACCTAAGCAATGGCATGAGAAGTTTGACAGAACATTAACTTCTGCGGGCTTTGTCATTAATGAGGCTGATAGATGTGTGTACTATCACCATGGTGGGGGTCAAAGTGTTATATTGTGCTTGTATGTGGATGACATACTGATTTTTGGCACACACATTGATGTGATCAATGAGGTCAAGTCTTTTCTATCAAAGAGTTTTGATATGAAAGATCTGGGGGTAGCTGATGTTATTCTGAACATTAAGCTCATTAAGCATGAGAATGGGATCACTCTTTCTCAATCCCATTATGTAGAGAAGGTTTTGAGTCGGTTTGGCTATTTGGACAACAAACACGCTCCAACACCCTATGACCCCAGTGTGATACTCAGAAAGAACAAGAAAATTGCTAAAGACCAATTGAGATACTCTCAGATCATTGGTTCACTCATGTACTTAGCTGGCGCAACGAGGCCGGACATCTCTTATGCTGTGAGCAAATTGAGCAGGTTCATGTCAAACCCGGGTTCTGATCATTGGCATGCACTTGAAAGGGTTATGCGCTACTTAGTGGGGACTATGAGTTATGCGATACACTATTCCGGGCATCCTGCCGTGCTAGAGGGATATAGTGATTCGAATTGGATTTCGGATGCTGATGAGTTGTACGCTACGAGTGGGTATGTGTTTACCCTTGGAGGTGGTGCTATATCATGGAGGTCTTGCAAACAGACCATTTTGACGAGGTCAACCATGGAAACAGAGCTTACTGCCTTGGACACAGCCACTGTTGAGGCAGAATGGTTGCGTGAGCTCTTGATGGACTTGCCGGTGGTTGAAAAACCGATACCGGCTATCCTTATGAACTGTGACAATCAGACGGTGATAGTCAAAGTAAACGGTGCTAAGGATAATGCGAAGTCATCAAGACACGTCAAGAGACGACTGAAGTCTTTCAGGAAATTGAGAAACTCCGGAGTAATAAGTCTGACTTATATTCAAACAGATAAAAACCTGGCAGATCCTTTTACCAAAGGGCTATCACGTAACGTGATAGAAAGTGCATCGAGGGAGATGGGTTTGAGACCCGTTTAAGTTGCCGAAGTGGTAACCCAACCTATGTGATCGGAAATCCCGTGAATTAGGACTTGGGAAGAACGAGCTGTCGGTTGACTAAGGAGAGTAACCTTTTTCGAAACCCTCTCTAAGTGAAGATGCAATACTCTCAGATGTTGTATGGCAGGATAGCTTTATGCTTTAATGTGATTCTGTTGGCTTGGTTAAGCAAAGATGTCATCCTACAGGACATTCTTGAAAGAACACACCTATATGAGCCTGACTGTATAACGTCGCAGTCTATGAGATTTGGGTGATCTCTAGTAAACTCATGAAGAGACTAGGGAGTACGACGTATATGCTCCACCCGCGGGGTAGGCTACTGGCAGCCACGTACTGGTTCTGACTTTAAGTGAAACTTGTTCGCACAAAACATGCAATTCAAGGCCTAATCCATTGTCAAGTTGTGGATGAGTGTAGCTTGAAGCTCTAGGCGAATGTTCAACTTAACAGTCCTTGCTGAAACACCGGTTTATAAACAGTAGTGAGAGACAGGCAAAATCTCAGATGGGTATTTGAGATCTGGTGGGGATTGATGGAATTTAGCGGCTTGGCCCATTAAAGCCCATGATGAAATTCCTAAATTCCTAAATAAATCTCAAAGGCCCATATGTGCATGAGGAAGTGGTGGATGGGTGCAACCTTTAGTCCCACATTGCTAGTTGAGAGGAGGGATGACCAACTTAAATATAGAAGTTGTCTCCACTCCCCCAATCTATGTGTGTGGGGAGAGAAGGGAAGCTCCACACGCGCGCGCTTGCTCGCCTCGCCTCGCCGGGGCGGGGCGGGGCGAAGGGCGCGGGCGCACGACGTCTGCGTGAATGGTCCACCGAAATCCGGCTCCTCGCCTTGCAGGGGCACGGTTTCCTTTTGCTGTTTTAATTTTTTGATTTCCTTGGCTATTAAGTCGGCGAGATATACGGAGTCCTTATCGGTTTAGAGATCGTGGGCTACCATTTCCCTATATAATCGACCCGTCCGCTTCTGCCAAAATACATCTAATCGAGCTAGGGTTTCTGCCTTCTCTCGCTGCTACGCCGCCGCTCTAGTCCTACTCCATCCCGATCGCCGGCGTGCACCGGCGAACGGGACAGCAGGTCTCCGGAACCCTTCGTCCTTGTGATCCTGCACCGGGAGAGGGCGAATAAGGTTTTTGGGAAGCGCTCCGCGCGACTGCTCCAAGTCTTCGCCACGGCTCGTCTTCCGCCAAGGTCCGGCGCTGTACGAGCTCGTCGTCTGCAGCGCCGATTGTTGCGCTCCGTCCACAACGTGAATGTCGCTCCTTCAACACTCGTCACCACGGCTGTGCCAGTGCATCCACTGTACGTACGCCGTGTTCAGATCTATTTCTACATCATGTTTTATGAGTTAATCATGATGATCTTGATGGTTACTAGTATAATAGAGTGTTGCATGCTACATTTAGTTCATGCCATGATTAATACTGTTCGGATTTTGATCAATATATTGTCTATATCTCCAACACCAAAGATGTCTTATTTTGTCATGCTCCTAACAAGGTGCGGAATCGGCGGCATGTATGCCTCGTGTGCGTTTTCGCATGTGATGTAACTTTTACCCGTAGCAATGCTTGGGCATTAATCTACCCGCAATGCCTCATCTTCTCTCGTTGTCCCGCACCGCCGTACGCACCCCTTAATTTTCTCATGTCAGTCGCATCCCCACAGTCGTTTCCATGCGCAACATAAACCGAGGATTTGTCATTTGTCTTGCTCCTTGTTGGATGCGGAATCAGGGGTGGCATGACTTATGCGGACCTTCGCTCATGAAGTCCCCTTCACCCGTACCAACGCATGGGCATTTATCTACCTGCAGTATATCATCTCCTCTCGTCGTCTTGCACCACCACACGCATCCTTCATCTTCACACATCGCTCGCATCCCTGTCGTGTTGACTCGCCGTCATTCCAAACGTAGCGTCTACCGAAAATCTCTCTTTGACGTGCTCCTCATCGATGAGGAATTGGCGCCATCCATAGTTTCCACGTGCCTTCATTTACAAAGTCCCCCTTAACCGTACCAACGCAATGGTATCAATCAACCCACAACACCTCACCTCCTCTCGCTGTCTCACACCAGCGCATACACCCCTTCGTTGTGTAATATCATTCTCATCTCCGTCATCGACCCGCTGTTATTCCCGGGCATACTATCCGTCGAGGATCTTTTTTCGTTGTGCTTCACATTGGATGTAGAATCGGTGGGTCCATGGTTCGCACGCGCCTTCGCTAATGAAGTCTCCTTCACCTCCGCATGGACGCATTTTCTAGTTAATAATAAAACAATGATTGATTCAGAGGTATATTATGATTTTATAGAAAACACCATAATGGTGATGAAATTGAACTCAGAATCCCGTTTGTGGTAAAAGTCTGCCAAAAAAACCCTAAAGTTTTCCAAATTAGTCCATGGTCCTTCACCCTCACACACATCGAACTTTGGCCATCACCCTGACTCCCGAGGCCGCCCATAGGCCGGATGCGCAGCCCCATTGACCCTCTCCTTGACATCGAGGCGTACGTCACAAAACCGATTGTGCACCATATTAATAAACTAGCAAATATCTGCCCCCAACACGTGCGTGCTGCCTTTATTATGGAGGTTATTTTAGACTTTGGTGGTTACATGTTGTAGGTAAAAAAATTCCACAATGAGAAAATTAATACCAAAACGGTAAAAAAACTCTCTAGAATCATTTTTTTCTTTTTTGTGAATGTGGGCCCTTTATGAGGGGTGGGTAGAAATTATTTATGTAAAAAGTGTTTTCAATAGAAGTGAATCAGATTAAATCATCCTTAATCCTGCTACTTCAACGTACAAAAGATAATCGAATCATGACTCGATTGGACTCAAGACAATATAACAATAGAAAAGGTAGTCGATGTTGATTTGTACATGGCCCGGCACCCGCTGAGGCTGAACTAGCCCAGTTTCACTTGGGGATCGGATGCCGTCGACGTTGAGTCCAGTGGCCACGACGACGCCGCCGTATCCCCCATCATCCTTCCCTTGCCGCCGCCACCGCACCTCCCATCAGTCTAGACCACCACGGTCCATGTGGCGCCGTCCTCCATGTCGACCCAGGAGAGTCATGCCGTCCTCCATGACTTGCAACCGTCGCGCTTGCACCTCGCTGAGTCCTGTTGCTGTCTCCGCCAGAGGCAGACCTGCGCCTAGGCCACCCGGGCCGTGGCGTGGCCCATAACCTCCACTACCCTTCTCTGTTTTAGCTCAAACAGTATTAGGCCGCGCACAGCCCATTGGCAGAGCAAAAGGGTCGGGCACCTTTCCTGTCCTCTAGACTTGGATCCAAAAACGTCAACAGGACTAGTCGGAGCCCTCGTCGTTGCTCGTCAACACGCACCTCCACAGCTCAGCTCAGTGATTCGTTCCTCCTCTGATGCTCGGTTGCATGTGGGCTGCAGTGTACGCCGCGGCCGGCGGCCCGAAGGAGGCACCACCGGCCACTCTACTCTAAACCTCTGAGGTGTTTATCTACCTAATATCCCTCATGTAATGGAATTTATGTCCTATTTTACACCGAAAATTAAATAATTTGTGCCGTATACAATTGTATAGTTAAGTTTCAGACCTAGACTTGCCAGTCTCGACCGTGCGGCTTTGACCTGTGGGATTTACACTACTGTAAAGACCTCTATTAGTATTTGAAACTTAGTATTGGAAACTGGTACTACACAATCGAGACTGAATGTCTGAATATCTCAACTCTAAAGTACTAGTACCGAATCATCCACCTGATACTAATTATTAGATACTTTTAATGCAAGCTAGAGAGTTCAACCAATTTAAAGGAGTAAACACCAAACAATATATTTGTAAATTTTCAGGAGTCAAGAGTCATATGATTTTTCAGGTGAAATATTTGTGTAGGTATACCTGAGATTCAAACCAAGTACTTCGCATGTTGCGCCTGGCTCCTTTACCATCTCATCTACACAACACATGTGGTTAGATAGAGAGGCTTCGTTCTTAATTAAATCGTGAGAACCTCGTGATATCAACCGGTATTGGAAGGTCATCTGTAATACCAGTTGGTGTTACCATCCAAGATTAAAGCTACTTTGGCTTTAGTCCGGGTCGTATTAAGAGTATCATTTAATACCGTCTCTGCGTCCATCCACCATAAATATACCGGTCAAATTTGGACCATGTACTAATACTACAGTGTTATAGAAGGTAGGTTTTCTTGTAGTGTTATGACCAGAGAAATCCATGATTGAATTGAAAGAACCAAAGGTCTGCAAGCCTGCCATACGTCGACAAGAGACTTGGATGTACTTCAGGCAGAGAGGACAGCAAGGATCTCATGTAAATATAATGCATCATCTCGTATATATTTCACTATCTTATACGAGTTTACATGAGATCCTTAGTAGTAATCTTTTTATTTTAAGAGCCAAGTGATGCATTTACAGAACACAGGACCAGGGCCGGTCCTAACATTTTTGGGGCCCAGGGCAAAACTAAGAAATGAGGCCCTTAGTAATATTAGTAAATAAAATATTCTCCATAAGCATTTAAGATGCATGAAAAAATAGTCTGCAAACCAAACAATTTATACATATTACTTTTAATTTTTTCTGGCTATTCCTATATGCAAAATCATTTACGATGCTACCAATACCAATTTTATCTAATATTTTTTAAAAAAATGCATAATAATGTTGAAACAAGGTTTGAGTCAAACATTGGAAATATAAATCATGAATAACATTTAAGTCGCTGAGTTTGGAAGTTTGAAAATTATATAAATAGATTGGTCTTGAAAATTACTTTCATAAAAATATACGTATATAACTTTTTAAAAAATATTTTTATAGAAAAGTTGAGTCAAAGTTGTATTTTGATGACCGTGTTTCTGTCCTAAATGACTTGTAATACGATACCAGAGTATCTCTATTTGTTGTCGCCTGTACTACGCTACTCCCTGACCTAGCTGACAGCCACGGACAGGCAACGGCAGCGCTGCATAGGCGCACCCTACGATCAGCAGCCTAGTGCATTGCCGCGGACTCGCTCGTGATGAGAGTCACGCCAGCGCGGTGCTGACAAGTCCGGCGCGCTCCCCGGCGGCGACAAGGAATCAAGCAGGTGCCTCCGGTCTCACGCTCATGTACTGATTACTCTGGTATACGTGACCCATTGTTGTGCACTACGTTTCGCCTGGCTTCTAAATGGCTATACGGTACATACTATATATATGGACCTGCCTGTACATACCTGAGAGGGGTCCCCTCCGACTCGGGCCAGGCCTGCGCAGGACCTTGGTTGGCCAGTAGTTTATGTTTCATGAATGAATGGACAAGTCGACGCCTTTGGAGAAGTTATGCCGTCACCCAAACCCATCGCCCTATTACCCAATCCAATGGGCCTGGTCCAATTATTAGGGATAAGGAAAGAGTTTTGGGGTGCCACTGTCTGACTGGTTAGGCCGAATAGCAAAAATATTCAAGAGGTGCTGAACTTTGGGACGAACCTTAGGGTTACGGTGCTCCAAGGGAAGGAGTTTTAGGGTGCCACCGTCTGGCTGGCTTGACCAAATAGCAGGAAAATGAAGAGGTTGGGGTCTTTGGGCTCAATCTTATGGTTAGGATGGTCCAATTAGGATTTGGGAATGAGTTTTGGGATGCCGTTGTCTGGCTAGCTAGGTCGAATAGCAGAAAAATCTTAAGGTGGGGTCTTTGGGCTTAATATTAGGTCGGGCCATGGCCCACGTGGCCCTTCTTGTGGTGGAAACTGCGCACTCGAGTTCGAGTCTTCGACTCCACGTACATGTCGTGTTTTTCTAGATATAATTGAGTAATTAACCGGTGATATTCTTTCAGTTGCAGGCAACGTCCCCGTCGACAATGAGACGTCTCTGGTGACTTCGTGAATTTCAAGATTGAATCTGCTGGTCATTTTCTCAGAGGTGCTCATAGGGATAGGATTAGCGTACGTGTATTCATAGGGGTTAGTGTGCGTGTGTGTGAGCGTCTGCTTCTGTACTGGTCTTCCACCAAAAAATGTGTAAAATGGATAATATCTCATCTAATCCTGCCCATACACATGAGTAAACATTCGGAGTATGGATTAGGCTATCATTTATGGAGATCAGCGTTGGACAGCTGTTGTGCTGCGACCTACCGGACAGCGGTGGCGCTTGTTTGAAAATTAGCTCTCGCAACGACGAGCTGCCCGCTAATCTCTTCCAACAGAAGCGTCGATTGAATCTACCGAGGCGAACTTGCGAGATCACAAACGACACCAATGACACGATCTTTGTTAACGAGGTTTACAACAAAACCTACATCCTCTGGGCATGACTACGGGCACTCATCCCCAAACCACAACACCGGTCGCTCCGTGGTCTCGACAATGTGCCTCCCTGTCGCTTGTTAGGGTTACAACAACAGTCTCCCTCTAATATTTATGATGAGGCTCATGGGACAGAGTTTGAGACGAACTCTACCCTATACTACTAAATACAACTCTAAATCTCATCGCAACCGAGCTCATACAAATATTCGACATAACATGTGACACTTTGACTTGACCAACGAGGAGGAGATCCAGTTGTGGCACACGGGACAAGGCCTCACTGGTGGTGCTCCTCTCCAGAGGTCCGATGGGGCAGTGCGGCGTACCTGTCCTCTCCAATCTCTGGTGAGGAGGGGTGGACGACGCTGTGAAAGATCCCAGCGCCGGTGATTCTCTTCAGTTCGGTGGGATACGGTGAGGGCTTTTTCTTTCCTCTCCATCTTGTGTCCGATTATTTTGTTTGGTGAACGAATTGCATGTCCGAAATCAGTCATGTGTCGTATGTATATGTACATCTAGCTAGCACCATCAGGCCAGTCCCAACCCAATGATTAGGATGGTGTTCATAGAATTAAATGAGCTGCCTAATAGGATAAAAGATGACGTTGCTTCCAGAAGACCGACGAGGACCTAATTAAGGGGGTGTTTGGATCCCACTCCTAAAACTCAAAAGTACTAAAATTAACACTAAAAAGCTCTAAAGATCCAAACACATAGGTCTAAAAGGGACTAAAACTAGTATAAAACCTTAGAGACAATTTTGGTTCTAAAAGGGTCTAAAAGGGTATCCTTTCCACCCCTGCCCCTCATTTATTACCCCAACGTCTAGTGTGGAGGGGTATAATGGTCTTTGATCACTTCATCAATACTATTTTAGTACCTTTTAGCACTTGGAACCAAACTGTAGTCCTAAAGTTTATCGCCTTCATTTTTAGCACTAAAGTTTTAGTTGCAAAGATCCAAACACCCCTAATTAATGTTTCCTTGTAATGTTCCCCCGTGGTCCACAAAATTCTCATGAATGGCTTAGGCCAGTCTCAATGGAAGTTTCATGGACACAATTACCTAGAATGACACATCATCTAAAAGTGTTTAAAATTAGGATGAAATACCTCCCTCTCAATGCATAGTTTCATTAATTTTTGTTTCCTAGGTCACATGCAAGACACAAGCTGTCTAGGTAACTGTGTACATGGAGTTTCATCACCATGAAACTCATTTCACCTCTATCTTAATTAATACAGTGACACATCATCAAAAATGCTGACATGACAGTCAATTTATTGTCCATGAAGCTCCCACTGAGATTGGCCTTACACCAATGAATGATAACTTAGTTGACCTGCATTGTTTCAACGGGGCATATCGATGTCAAAAAAAACGGGGCATATCATTGCATCTGATGGGAGGGGCAGATGCATTCATGGTATGGAATATCTGGGCCATGGCAAAGAATTTAAAATTATTTAAACAATATTTTCTAAAACAATGAAATATATATATAACCACGGTATAGCAGTTGTCGTAATTTATAATCTTCTATCAACACATCGTAGGTCTTCAAAGAGACCCACGTTATGGTGCTCGAACCATGATAAACTGTAAGTTACCTTAATCCATGAGTCAAAATTTGAGATGACGCATATATATAATTTAGAACAAATCTTTGCCCATTAAACTGTATTTTGCTCTTTATGGAATAGAAAACATCAACATAATGGGCTTGCTTGGTTCGGTGCCAAAATTTTGGCATACCAAGATTTTGTTAGGCCAATTATTTGGTCACCATTTGGTTTGCTACCAAAACGTTGGCACTCTCTCACATTAAACTTGCCAAAATGTTGACAAGTTTCTGTCCATATTTTGGCTTGCCAAAATTTTGGCAAGCCAACATTTTGGTAGGGAACCAAGCAGGCTCAATAATTAATAATTTTATATCAGGAAGTGTTTACAGATGACGATCATCGATACTACTCTTTCCATTCCAAATTACAACTGGTACATAGATTTTGTTATGTACCTAGATGTACGCTATGTCGAGATGTATATTAAACACTATATTTCTTGAAATGTCAAATTGAATTATAAAATTAGTATGGAGTGAGTGTTACTTAGGGCGGTCTCAGTGGGAGTTTCATGGCGTTAAATATGTTGATGTGACATGCTTTTTATGAAGAAAGAGAAATGAGAGTTTCATGGCATGAAACTCATATGGCTCGGTTACCTAGTTTCTGGTCAAGGTAACTATGCCATAAAACTGTGCACACATTGAAATTAGAAAGATTAAACTTTATTGACCAGACAAATAATATAAGGTATCTTGGCAAAAAGAAAGGACATTAGGAGTCATTGAGTGTTGCAAAATAAACGTCACATGTGAAGACCAAACTACTCTATAAAGAATCAGTGCGCAATGTTTTGCCAAGTAACATTAATGGAGTAACCTATTTTAGAGAAATTAAAACCAAGAAGGAAAACGAAGAGAAGGCACCGAGATCAAATTAAACCCCTTTTGCAGTGACCTTCAATATAACCAAATGATCCAGGGATTCGACCTGTAAAAGGGTAGGATTATCCCATTCTATAAAAAACTGCAAGGAAACCTTCTAGAAATTTAAATAATTGAGATATAATGTCCACAACGATTGTAAACAGTCTACGAACATTAAATTGGCAAACGGATTAACATATGATGTTTCTTTCTTTTATACATGCATGCATCAGATACATGTTAGCTGATGTTTTTCCAAGCATCCCACTATTTTATTGCATGACAGGAGATGTATTTTTTTCTACTGGCAATGTTTTCCTAGGGCAATGATTGTGAAATAAGAACGCGTGTTTCAATGCATATTTTTCAAGTATCCTGTTCGGATTAACCCTTTTTGTACCTGCCAGATCTGGGGGTCTTGGCTTGCCACCCAAAGCTGTGGTCAGGTCTTGTTGTACGAGCTGGTCCCTATGTTGTACTTACTGAAATACTGTGGTTATGTTCATGTGGGTTCATGTTGTTAGCCTATGACCCTCAGAATTCAGGTGTCGCCCGGGTGGGGTTGGACCGTTCGAGTCGAGCTATTTTTGTCTGTATATTTTTTATCCTGCAAGTCTCAATATGATGCAGGCCTTCAATCATATTTCGCACTAATATGCCTATATAATCAACTAAGTAGTAACTTATATTCATTCTGTCGTGCGCACGCTCAGGGGTTGACGAGATCCCAGGTTTCGTGTTCTTAGGCCACTTCATTGATGTGGTCTCGTCCTCGCACTCGTATATACTTAGCAGGAGCTATGGGGCTGTTTGGTTGGGTGGCTAAGAGCTGGACAGGCTCCTGTAATGCCGTCTGTTCACGTTTGGTTGGTTGCACATGTCCTTTAGTCAGGCTTAGCTAACGCAGGGAGGGGGTCGGAGCCAGGCTTAGTGGCAACGCCCGAGTCGAGCGTTTCCGTGGAGCCAGGCTGCTCGCAGCCACCCCTCAAGTTCGCTCACCTCCCTGTCCTCAATCAGATGTTCACACTTGCCTACTGGCCATGACCTCTGCTTCACCCTTGCCTCCACCACCATGCCTTCCTCACCTCCACTGTGACACAGCTGCACCTCGTCTTCCTCACGGCCACACATACGGGGAGGACAAGCCCCAAAGAAGCAGAAGGCATGCAGCGCCAGTATGGGAAGACGTGCTGCTCGGATTGACGCCGCGGCGTGTGGGATCGAAGCGCCGCCGCCCGGATCGATGCCATGGTGCAGGGGATCGAAGCGCCGCCGCCCGGATCGATGTTGCGGCTCGCCGAATCAAAGCGCAAGCCGCCAGAGCTTGCATCCATGCAGCACCGCTCGCATCGAGTCGCTGGAAATAGGATCGAAGGAGCCAGGAAGAAGTCAATCTTATCTTCTTCTCCATTCATTTTTTTCTTTTTTCTAGCATCTGACGCATGCCCCCGGACGTTGTGGGAAGCATCTTTAGCCTGCCCGCTGATGTACTTCTCCGGCCTTAAACAATTCAGGTGTCTAATCACTTGTGAAATGTAAGAGTTCTGAATTTGTGTGATGTGATTCAAGGTATAGGTGGATGTTCTTTGTGCTTCTTCGGATAGATAGGATTACTTTTTTCCTCCTGATACTTTAGATTGGATTGGGTTTTTTCAGTGAGGGGATTGGATTGGTTTGATGTGTAATCAGAGCATGCTCAGCTGATTATCGAGAGAGGGGTCATCGCGCTCGGCCGCGCCATCGTGCTCTACCTCTGCAGGAAGAGAGTCCGCGTCCTGGTCCGCTCAGCAACAAATTAAATTCAAGCGAAATCTCGGCCCCTTGATTTGCGAGGCATCTTTGCTAACAGACCAGAAGGTGAGTGATGAGCTTCTAGATGCAAAATTTGCACCCCAAATTTGACCCCTTGTAGTGCGTGCGCCACTGTAGCATTTCGTTTGTATTTGTAAAAAAAGTGAATTTCACTGTAGGTCCATGAACTTTTTCCAAGATCTCACCTAGGTCCGCAAACTAAAAAAAAGGTCATCTAGGTCCATCAACTTTTCTGAGGTCTCATCTAGGTCCGCAAACTAAATAAGTAGTCATCTAGGTCCATGAAGTTTTAAAAAGCTGTCGTCTAGGTCCATCAACTTTTAAAGAGCTGTCGTCTAGATCCAAGGCTGTGGCGACGAGCCTGACCTTGACGACAACTCTTTAAAAGTTTATGGACCTAGATGACCACTTTTAAAAGTTTATGGACCTAGATGACTGTTTATTTAGTGTGCGGACCTAGATGAGATCTCAGAAAAAGTTTATGTACCTAGATGACCGCCTTTTTTGTTTACGGATCTAGATGAGATCTCGAGAAAAGTTCATGGACCTACAGTGAAATTGATTAATTAGGCTCAAAATGTTCGTCTCGTAGAGTACAACAAAATTGTGCAATTAGTTTTTGATTTCATCTACATTTAGTACTCCATACATGTGCCGACATTTTGATGTAACGTGAATTTTCTTTTTTATAGTGGAATTTAGGGGCGAAATTTTGGACCTAAACAAGGGCTAGCTTGCATTCAGCAGTTCGTTGTGCCGGCCATCACCCAGTTCCGCCACGACTGCACCTACGGTAAGGCTGACTTTTTTGTTTTTAGCCATTTTCACGAAAGAAGTTCACAAATATCTCCCTGGTGCAAAGATTTCAAAAAATGGACCCTATGCTCGGCGCCATTGCCCGCGGCGCCGAGGTTACACAGCTCGGCGCCACGGTGCATGGCGCCGAGCCATCGCCAACCCTGCCATCCTGGCATCCGACGTGGCAGGGGGCCTCGGCGCAACAGATCTTGGCGCCGTGGATCTTGGCGCCGAGCCTTTTAATAGGGCTTGGCGCCGAGCTCCTCCAGCGCGCGTGTCTCTCTCTCCGCCCGCTCCTCCTCGCCCGTCGCCGCTCCGCCCGCCGCCGCTCTGCCCGCCGCCAGCCGTCCCGCCGCCCGCCGTCCCACCCCCGGCCGCCGCCCGTGCGCATAGTTGCCCGCCGTCTCGCCCCCGTGCCGCCCTTCTTCCATGTCGGGGCGGCCACTGCCGCCGTAGGGCGAGGCCGCCGCCGCCGACGGGCTGGGCCGGCCAGGGCCCGGCGCCCCTGCCCCCGTTGGCCCCCCGGCCGCCGGCGCTCGTGGCCCGGCGCCCCTGCCCCCGGTGTCCCTGCCTCCGTCGCCCTTGCCTCCTGCCGCGTCGCCCCTGTCCTGTAAGGTAAACAAATTAGAGAAGTAGTTAGTGATGTTAGTAATTTATCTGATAGCTAGAATTATATATAGTAATTTAGTTACTATAGAAGTGGTCACTCATTTTAGTTTAGTATATGGATAGTGATATTAGTTAGTGATATTATTTATGGTAGTGTTTTATTTAGCGATATCATTGGTATATTACGTTAGTATAATCAAGATTAGTGGTAGTATAAAGTAGTATATATTAGTATATATTTGTAGTGATAGCTAGTGGTAGTTTTGAAGAATAGACATGACTTACGGGGTAATGAAAGTTTATTTCGATATTTGCATGTAGTACTAGATGGACAACCTAGTGAACATATATCATGGTGGCAGTGTGGAAAGAGATCATTATGGATATGTTGAGTTTGTTGACATGCAAATTGTGCCGGTTCTATTCAATTAAAGGCCATCTTTTAGTGAGTTTGTTGTAAGGGCTCGCGAGGAGATACGTTCCCATTGTGACGTTGATGACATAGAAGTTGACGGTGTTATCATCCTAGGTGCTGCCCCCAACATCTTGAGGCGGACTGTCAGAATTGACAGTGAGAATCAATGGGACAATTATGTGAGAGTGGCAATGAAGAGTCAGTTGTAATGTTTAGATGTGGTGGTGCGGCCGGTGTTTATTGATCCCACCCCTGACATGTGTGGCCCAGTAATGGATCATCTCCCACATGGTGACTCTCCGGTACGGGAACTTGGTAGGAGTTTTGAGGAACCTTTGCCGAGTGTCCCTGATGCTCAATCTGCTCCTGATAGTAAGTGTCGCATTGACATATGTTGTTGGAGCTCATGCAATACCATTTTATCATGATATCCTTATCTTTGTGCCTTTTGTTGTACATGGTACATTCATGATAATGACGATGTTAACTCATTGCCCTATGGTGTCCGAAATGAGGAGGAAATTAGGGCCTCCAACAGTGTGGAAGTTGAAGCTGAAGTTATGCATCATGATAATGTTGGTGCACACCGAGTTTCCTCCTGTGTCCGAAATGAAGATGAGATTAGGGCCTCCAACAGCGTGGCAGATGTGGCAGATGAAGCTCAAGTTATGAATGATGATGAGCCTTATGTGTGTGCGAGGGCCATTGACTCTGATGATGACCGACCGGTTAGAGAGCTTACAGATAGTGATATTGAGATGATGAGACGTATTCTTCCTGGTCGTGACTTAAGGGTTCATGCATTCAGTGATCTTGCACATTCAGATAAGGCTCGTGTAGAAGGTCGTGATGATGACCTTTTAGACACTCCTGAGGTTTCTTGGAGCATGACAGTTGAGACGGGGCGCATTTTCAATGACCTTCCTTCATTGAAGAGGTGGTTGAAGCATTTTGCAGTCCTTCGCAAAAGGCCATACAAGGTCCTCCATTCTTATGCTGAGCGGCGGTACACAGTTGTATGTGACAAGGACCGTTGTGATTGGAGGGTATGTGCAAGGAAGCAAAAGCTCACCGGTAAGTGGAAGATCACAAAAGTGGTTGGGCCACACACATGTTCAGAACATGAGTTGACAACTAAGCATCGACAGTTGAGCTCAACCTTAATTGCGAAGCGTCTAATGGGAATTCTGAAGCAAGAACCCACTATGAAGGTGAAGATAATTATCAGCACAGTTAAGGAGGTTTATGATGGATACCAGATTACTTATGGTAAAGCTTGGAGGGCTAAGCAGCGGGCATGAAAGATGATATATGGGGATTGGGAGGACCGCTATGAGCAGTTGCCGGTACTTTTAAATGCAATCAAAGTGGTGAATCCAGGGACAGTTTATGAGTACATACCTAAACCAAATGAGTTGATCAATGGGTGGCAGATTTTCTTCCGACTCTTTTGGTGCTTCCCTCAGTGTGTTGAGGCCTTCAAGTATTGTCATCCCGTCTTATCAATTGACGGCACGTGTCTTCTTGGCAAGTATGCAGGGGTGCTTCTTATAGCCATATCTGTTGATGCAAACAACGAACTGGTTCCTTTGGCATTTGCCTTGGTTGAGAAGGAGAACAAAGATAGTTGGGGCTGGTTCTTGTGAATTGTTCGGATACATGTGGTTGGTCCCGGTCGGGAGGTTGGTGTCATATCTGATAGGCACCAGGGCATACTGAATGCTGTGCGTGAGCATATACAGGGGTATGCACCTTTGCAGCATCGTTGGTGCACTCGACACCTTGCCGAGAACCTCCTCCGTAAGGATGGTGTCAAGGATAACTTCAAGCTATTCGAGGAGTGTGCACGTCAGCTTGAGGATAAGTACTTCCGTGAGATGTTGGTGTAGATCAGAACAACATCCAATGCAGAGGGTAGACAATGGTCGATAGGATTGATGAGAGATTTGGAGGAATGGACTAGGGCCCATGATGTTGGAGGATGGAGGTACGAGTTTCAGACTAGCAACATGGTTGAGTCGTTCAATGGCCTGCTCTTGGGGATATGTGGTATGCATGTGAATGCTATTGTTTCCTACACTTTCTACAAACTTGTTGCATTTTTCAATGATAGGCATGCCAAGGCTAGAGAGTTGTAGAGTCGTGGAGTGAGATGGCCTAAAAACCCAACACGACACCTTGACAAGGCAAAGGAACGGGGACACACGCATGAAGTCGTGTGTTTTGATCATAATTCGGGCACTTATGAGGTAGTACAGAGGGGTGGTACAACATCCGATGGAGAGATCCGAGAGTCCAAAAGCGTGTGGTTTGTCTACGAGAATTTACCTGCACTTGTGGTGCACCAAAGCAATATCACTTCCCATGTTCTCATATGGTGGCTGCAGCAAGAGCTCGCAACTACGACATCGAGAGTAGGATACCGCGTGAGTATAGTGTTGAGTACCAAGTGCTCACATGGAGTCCTAGATTCGTACCTTTTCGGGACTCGGGAGAGTGGCCTCCATATGACGGCCCGAAGTACGTTATAGATCCAGCTTCCCGTTGGGACAAGCGTGGGTCTAGAAAGAGGACGAGGTACAAGATGGTTATGGATCAGATTCCAGGAAGAACTAGGCGAGGTGTCAAAGGAACTCCATTCCTTAATGACCCCGATCAGTATGAATGTGGCAAGTGTGGTAGACTGTGGCGACGATTTATGTCGAGCACGTCTGCTAGGGGATACCCCAGGAAGTAGATTTGTGGATCTCGTCGAGTTCTAGGAACGATAGTGCACGAACAACACAAAGATTTAGACAGGTTCGTGCCGCGAGTAGCGTAATAGCCTATGTCCTGTGTGCTTGATTGTATTGCACGTGAGTTTAGTTGTTTTGAGGGGGTCCCTGCTCCTCCTTATATACTCGGGGAGCAGAGTTATAAGTTAGTTCCATAACTCTAGTCGTATACAACAAGGAGTACTACAATAGGGTACTTTGGGGAGTCTCTTAATCAACTACGCCGTCTTGCACCATAGCCAACTGGTTTAAAGTAGTCAGATTAAACCTTCCTTATCGAGTAGCTTTAATCCCATGAATGAGTGGCCCTGGGGATCCTGGTCCCACAAGCCCCCGAGCATCTTTCATTTTTGCTCCAAGTCTTGAATTTGCTTTAACATAATATATCGACAAGTCGAGTAGTTGGAGCTAAGCCCAAGACGCTCAAGTCATATGTGTAGAGTAGTTTATATTAGAGTGCATCTTTAGATACACCCAATGGGTGTAGCCCCTGAGCCTTCGAATACTTCTTTAGTAGTTGGAGGTTCAAAAAGCAGTCTTCTGTCTTCATCTCGAGTAGTTCAATGGTGTGCACCGAGTAGGTGCACCCATTGGGTGTAGCCCCTGAACTTCGAGTAGTTTTGTTAAAACCAGTCAAAGATTTTATTTTGAATTGAATCGAACTTTCAGGAAAATAAAATCCCGGATATCCCGGTAACAGCCCCCGAGCTTTGAAGCAAATATATTTGGTTTAAAGATAAAGGAAATGTTTCAAAAAACCTACCATAATTCAAGATCTTCGAATATGCCGTTGCTTGTGGCTTTAATTAGGGAAGTTATCCCTAAAAAAGGTCAAAATAATAGAATATGAGACGCCATAGTACTGTATCAAATAGTAACCCCATCAAAGGTTATAAATTTTGAAGTGATAGGTCTTGGTTCATTTCACTGGGTTGAGCTGTTGCAATCACCATTCTCCCCATAGATCATGATATTGAGCCCCCGAGCTATCAATCCTTGAGCTTTTTGCCCCCGAGCGTTTCACATCCCTATCGCATCTCTTCGAGCTATTTGTCGCCCGTAGTCAAAAAATGGGTAGGAAACAAGGAGCGGTGAAGAAGGCTGGCGATGCTGGATCCGCGCAGCTGCCGGAGAAGAAATCCGCAAGGAAGAAGGTTTCTTTGGTTCATCCAAATGTCCGTGTCGACTTCAAAGATCCCCCCTGCCCAGCCAATGCCTGGAAACCATGCACACCCTCTACTGACGATCTGAACAATCTAGTAGAACAATGTTTGCTCCTTTCCAAGGCGACTTTAGAATGGAAATCATTTTGGAAACAACCTTTCCCTACTGAAAACAATGAAGAAATTCCTCGCTTTCTTTCATTCTGTGAGCGAGGAGTGGGTTTGCCATTGTCATCATTCATGAGAGAATTGCTTTCTTTCTACAAACTTCAACTTCACCACCTGAATCCGAATTGAGTTCTCTATATCTTTGTGTTTGTCCACGCATGTGAGGCATTTTTAGGTATTAGACCGAGTCTACCTTTGTTCCGTACCTTGTACTACATCAAGCCCCAGCCAAATTTTCAACGGACAGAGGTAGTCGGCGGAGCCGGGATCCAGTTCCGCCAGAATATGCGTGCTAAATGGTTTGATATGCGTATCATGGACTCATGCGGAGATTGGAAGGCCAAATGGTTTACCATTGGTCAGTTGATAGCATTATGTATTCCTTTGTGTCAATAATATCGCATATTTGTTTATCTGATCATTTCTTGAATCATTTCAATGCAGCAGGCAATCATAGTAAAAGTTGTCCATAGAAAGATGGGTGGTACCGACGAGATCTTTCTAACTGGAATTTACGTCTAACACCTGAAGAGGCCAAAGAAGTATCCGCTTTGTTAAAGCGGGTAGAAGAGTTGAAGATCAAAGGTCTAATAGGTGTTGGAATCGCCTTCAGATTTTTAAAGCGAAGGATTCAACCACTGCAAGAGCGTTGCAATCTGGGATACGAATATGAAGGCATCACAGATCCATGGTGGATGGTAACTGAAGAATTCTCTGACGAAACAGTTATTATGCGATTGGATCGCTTATTTACTAGTGTCACAGAGAAACCAGTCATAATTGGAGAGTACTCGAAATCAAGTCCTCCAGACCCTGTAAGTAATTGTAGTGTTTTACTTCGGAAGCCAGTATTTGGAATAATATTTACTCGAGTTGTTTTTAACAACCCAGGCCACGATGCTTGCTAATGATTTAACTGAAGAAGCTTGGAAGGACATCAGCAAGACTGCTTCCGAAAGAACATTGAGCGCCGAAGACATTCCTGACACTGCCACCAAGGCTGATGAAGAGTGTGTCGGCGATTCAGATGCAGACACAACGGCGGTAGAGTCTAAACAAGTCGATGTCAAAGGCAAGCCCCCTTATGCCTAGTCTTCTGATTAGGTAATGATATATCATAAGGTTAGAGTAATAATTTCTTTCAACTCACCACCACCGTGGCAGGTTCCGAGCCAGAAAGCTCAAGGGTACCTCCAACAATCCTGGTTGGTGCGAAAAGGAAGCGTTCAAGCTACTCCTTCATTAGTATTCCGAAGCCAGTCACCAGTACTGCTCCAACTGAAGTGGATCTTGGTGAGCAAGACAAAGCACCCGAGCGCATCGTAAAGCCACAAGGTTCGTCTACAACAAGTGCGATGACGAGTGGAACAACTGGAGTCTGCCTATTCTGAAGAAGTTCAGCTTCCAACCTCTAACTGCTCCGACACCTCTCATGGAGGAAGTAGAAAAATATCTCTAGTCATTATTGAGTAGTGTCTTGCTTTCCATTATGGACAATTTGATATTGCTTCTTTGTTTGGACAGCTCTTCAACTAAAGCCTTTATAAAGGCAATTCAAGCCGATGATGTGGAGAAACAACCTGCTTCAGTCGATGATTGTACCAGAGAGCAATTGACAGCGGCTGAGGTTGAAGAAACCATCAAGATCAACCTAGTCGGTGTCGACAAAAGTGGTGAGAGATTTGAAGCCAAAACTATTAAAAAGGGCGTTGAGGAGCCGGAGGATCAAGAATCAATGGCGCTCATGGAAGTTGATAAGAATAATGAAGATCTATCGAGTAAGGTCTAAGAAACCATGAACATCACGGGATCTCCAACCACGAGAATGATTATGCCTTCTGTTGCAAAGGTAAGCCATGATCCATTGATTCAAATCCTCCAAATTTGAATTACATTTAGTGCCCTTTATCAACAATGACCTACAATCTGCAATGTTTGTAGTCTGGCGGAACAGGGGAAGTCGAGACAATTAAGGATGTAAATGTAAATGTCTCAGTAGCAGACGAAGGAGTTGCAAAAAATGTAAGTAGTTTCTTGAGAAACATATACTCTGCGAAGAATCATAGTTTGGTTAATAACTATATAATCCTATGATAGGTTGCCATGGAAGAACCAATGGATGAAGCCGCACAACTCCGGAACCACCTTCAAATTGCCCTGGTAGGAACTCTGAACTGGAATACTAGTAAATAATAGAGCAACGCATTTGATAACCACTATGATATAATGGCAAGCTTTAGTAGATATAGTAGAAATACCGGGTGATGCCAAAATGGCGGCACGTATCGAAGAACTGGAGGCGGATTTAGCCAATTTTTTCAAACAACGAGTGGAGTTGCAATTGGAGCATCAAAAGACGATTGATAAGCTCCATACTCAACTCCAAGCTCTTGGCGATGAAAGATCGAGGCTAGATGGCCGGTGCAACAACTTGGTGAAGGGGAACAATAGTATGTACTCTGTTCTATGATAACCCGTGTTTATATTGGTAGTGTTACTTGATTTTGTTGTGTGTAACAACAATTGTTATGGGGCAGGATTAAAGAAGACTGTGAAAGAAGAAAAAGATAATGCCTCTGCATGGTACAAACTTTCACAGTCTCAGGCGGAGGAAATTGCTCAATTGAAGCGTGTTGTGGAAGAGAGCGAGAAAAAGCTTGCTGAAGAGCAAAGGACCCGCCAGGACTGGGAGAATCAAGCCGTGGAGACTGCAAAACTTACACAGTCCAAACAACAAGAAATTGACACATTGTTGACAGAGAAAAACTCATGGAGGATGCTGTTGAACCAATCCTAGGGATGTTAACCCCGAAAGATGCGGAAGTCAGCAGCCAAACGCTTGTGTAGCGCCTCTGTCAAGTGCCAAAGCAAGTATTAGAGTTCTGCAAATCAACTCTGAGGGAATGTACCAATAGACTGTTAGGTCTGCTAAAAGCGCACAATACGGAGGCCAAGCTCGAGTTGAGGTATCTGCCTCCTGGCGTGACGAAAGAACATTATGAAGCTTTAGTAGCGGAAACAGAGCCTATGGCAAATGACTTTGTCAATTCTTTGGAATAGTAATCGAAATTGTAATTGGACATGCTGGTTTTGTAAATTTTGATGCTGCCAAGATAATTTGGCTACTGTTAAGTAGTCTCTTTTCTTTTTGGATGTCAATGCCAAACATTTGTGGCTTATAAGCCACCGAGCGCTTTTGCGAATTCAATCAGTTCTGTGTATGAATACCTGTGGTCGTGATAATGTTCATAAAGTCTTATTGAGACTAGGTAGACTTGCTGGAACAAGTCTGAGATACTACGGTAGTAATTTATGATATGGTGCATGCCATGCCAGAGTAGTCATATACCAAAGGAAAATGTCCATTGGTGAAATTTTCGACTATATTAATCTTGTTAAGATGTAATTGGTTGCTAGTGCAGAGCCGTGGCATAATGTAGAGTACTCTTATGCTTAATCGCATAAAGATGTGGTACTGATGTATGCTATGCATGAGACTCGCATGAGTTCGTGTAATGCACAAAAAGTCTGATGTAGTCATCAAAGGACACAGAGCAGAACATTAATATGACTTTCCATTGAATGGAAAGGCATCAAGAAGACGAGACTATCGCCTACAACCATGTGTTGGTTGGGGTAGCTCTACCAGGACTTTTAAAGCTTAGCGCCACTTTCACTTGTGTAAAAGAGTCTTGGTTTTCTTGTTAAAAACGATAACTACTCTGAATCTAGGCTTGTTATGCGATAGGCTTTATACAGAGTCTCTCTGATGAGAATATAGTTCAAAAGATGAACCAGAAATTTGTGGCCAAGGATATCACGACTTTATTGATCTTGTGGTTATCAAAGAGTACAATAAAGTTTTACATAAACCCTTCCTATGGATAAAATTTCCGCAAGTGCTCAATGTTCCACACATTTGGCAGATCATCTCCTTCTAGAGTTTGGAGGCGATACGTTCCAATTCCGACAACTTGTTTGACGAGGAAGGGACCTTCCCATCGCGACATGAGCTTATGTAAGCTGTCGGTCTTCTGTATGTGCCTCAAGACTAAATCTACAGAGAACGAGTTTGGACAGATCACTGATGGTATCGGCGTAAACCTTCAAGATATCGAGTGTTCTGGATAAGAGCTGCCACTCGAGCTTCTTCAACACTATCAACATCTTGAAATCTTTCTTGCTGGGCGATTTGCTCATCGTAATTTTCTAGTCGTGGTGCCTCCCAAAGGAGATAGCAAGTATGACTACTGCAGACCCATAGACCAAAAAATATGGTGACTGTCTAGTTGCACGGCTGGGCTGTGTACGCAATCCCCATAGTACTGCGGGTAACTCTTTGGCCCATTTGCCTCCATATTTTTTCAAAGGATCGTAGAGTCTGGGCTTTAACCCTTGTAACAATAAGCCATTAGCCTTTTCGACTTGTCCATTGGCGCGTGGATGAGACACTGAAGCATAATGCGTCTCAATTAAGTAGTTTTCACAATAATTTTGAAATTCTGTGCTTGTGAAAACAGATCCCAAGTCTGTTATGATCTCGTGTGGTACTCCAAACCTTTGAACAATTCCGTCAAAGAACTTGATTAAGTTGTCTACCCGCACGTTTACCAAGGGCTAAGCTTCAATCCATTTGGTAAATTTGTCGATGGCTACAATGAGCCACTCAAAACCACCCGGGGCTTTGGTTAAGGGTCTGACGAGATCAAGGCCCCAACATGTGAAGGGCCAAGATACCGGAATTGTATTTAGTTCATGAGCCGGGACATGAGCTTGTCTAGCGAAGAATTGACAACCTTGACATGTCCTGACGATTTCTTCGGCATCGGCTTTGGCGGATGGCCAGAAAAACCGGCTCTCTAAGCCTTGCCTACCAAAGTTTGGGAAGCTGCGTGGTTACCACAAACACCACTATGAATTTCTTGAAGCAGCGCTTTACCGCAATCGGTTGTAATGCATTTCATCAGAACGTTGACCGAAGCCCCACGTCGATAAAGTGTGTTATCCACCACTACGTAATTCGTGGCTCTACGCCTGATACGTATATGATCTCTAAGATATTCAATAAATGGAGTCATCCAACTGAAATTAATGACCATAACTTGTAGTTCTGGTTGTGGGTGGACTGAAATGATGTCCTCGAGTGCTTGCTCTTTATTGGATGGTTGATGTAATTCATGAACGAAGATTTCGTCTGGAACGTCTGTACGTTTTGAGCCTAGCTTGCATCAAGCATCGGCAGCGACATTGTTATTTCGAACAACATGATGGAATTCAAGGCCATAGAAGTGGTGCTCGAGTTTACAGACTTCTTTAACGTAGGCATCCATTGTTTCTTTAGAGCAGTCACAATCCTTGTTGACTTGATTGATGGCAACGGTAGAATCTCCATACACACATAAACGTTTGATGCCAAGGGATGCGGCCAAACGGAGTCCGTGTAACATTGCTTCATATTCTGCTTCATTATTAGTAAGTTTGAAAATAATTTGCAAAACGTACTTGAGTTGGTCGCCTTTGGGAGATATTAATAAGACACCCGCTCCACCACCTTCTAGCTTTAGTGATCCATCAAAATACATGACCCAATGTTCTGGGCGAGTAGTTGTTCTGAAGTATTGAAGTTCCATCCACTCGACCGTGAAATTCGTGAGGGTCTGTGACTTGATCGCTGTTTGAGAGGCGAAGACGAGATTGTATGCCGATATTTTTGTCTTCCGTTTACATATCCGTCCAGTGGCGTCGGGGTTATTAAGAATTTCCCCGAAGGGAAACTTGGTCACCACAGTTATGTGGAAAGCCAGAAAGTAATGCCGTAGTTTCCTTGAAGTAATGAAGATTGCATAGAGTAACTTCTGTACTTGAGGATAACGTATTTTGGAATCGGAGAGTACTTCACTAATGTAGTATACTAGCCACTGTACTGGGAATACATGGCCTTCTTCATTCCGCTCAACCACGATGACCGTGCTGACTACATGTGTAGTAGCCGCAATATATAGATAGAGGTGATCATCTTTGGCTGGAGCCACGAGTATTGGAGGAGTAGACAGGTAGACTTTGAGTTGTTCAAAAGCCTGACGTGCTTCTTTTGTCCAGCTGAATTGGTCTCTGTTCTTGAGTAATTTGAAGAAAGGAAGTCCCTTCTCTCCGAGTCTTGAAATGAATCTGTTGAGGGATGCTATGCAGCCCGTTAGTTTTTGTACGTCCTTGATATTTCTTGGTCCTTCCATGTTAAGGATAGCAGTAATTTTGGAGAAGTTAGCCTCGATGCCTCTATGACTGACAATGAACCTAAGTAGTTTCCCTGAGGGAACACCAAAGATGTATTTGGTGGGGTTTAGCTTCCAACGAAACGTTCTGAGGATATCAAATGTTTCTTGTAAGTCAGCGATGGGGTTCTGCGGTTCTTTTGTTTTCACAACCACATCATCAACATATGCTTCTATATTAATGCCGATTTGAGATGACAAGCATTTTTGTATGGCTCGTTGGTATGTGGCGCCAGCATTCTTCAACCCAAATGACATTGTCGTGTAGCAATAAGCACCAAAAGGTGTAATGAATGAAGTCTTGATCTGGTCTTCCTTTTTCAGGGCGATCTGATGATATCCTGAGTAGCAGTCGAGGAAACAGAGGAGCGCACATCCAGCAGTGGAGTCTACGACTTGACCTATGCGTGGACGACCCATGGGATCATGGGGGCAATGTTTGTTGAGGTCTGTATAGTCAACACACATTCGCCATTCATTATTGTTTTTCTTTTTGACCAGGATAGGATTGGCCAACCACTTTGGATGGAAAACTTCTTTGATAAATCCTGCAGCAAATAGTTTAGCGAGTTCAGCTTTGATTGCATCATGTCTGTCTTGTGCAAAGCGTCATAAGCGTTGCCTTTTAGGCTTTGCTTTTTCGTCATCTTTTAATTTGTGCTCGGCAAGCTCCCTAGGAACACCAGGCATATCAGATGGTTTCCATGCAAATATATCTTTATTATCACGAAGGAACATGATGAGCGCGTTTTCCTATTTACAATCTAAGTCAGCCCCTATAAGAGTTGTTTTGGACGAATCGCCCATCTCAAGATCTATGGTTTTAAGCTGTACTCCTTCAGAGGGCTTGAAACTTGTGCTTGTGGGCTTCTTGCTTGGAACCTCTAGATCTTCTTGTTTAGACTTGTTAGCCAGTGCGAGTACTTCCAACATCTGGATAGGAACTTGCGAGGTGGCAGCGAACTCTACTGCCTCCACATCGCAGTCGTGGGCAATCTTCAGGTCACCTCGTAGGGAAAGAACTCCTTTAGGAGCAGGCATTTTGAGTACAAGATATACGTAATGCGGAATTGCCATGAATCTGGCGAGGGCTGGACGCCCAAGAATCGCATGGTACGAAGTCTCAAAGTCAGCCACTTCGAACTTGATGTATTTTGTCCTGAAATTGGCTTCTGTGCCAAAGGTCACTGGGAGTGTAACTTGGCCCAGAGGGATCACTGCATTACCTGGTACAATGCCATAGAATGGAGATTCGGTGGGCTTTAGGTGTTTGGTGATATCAAGTCCCATTTTGGTGAAAGTCTTAGCGAAGATGACATTGAGTCCACTGCCTCCGTCGATGAGAACTTTGGTCAATCTGGCCTGTGCCACGACTGGTTCTAGAACCAGCGGATATCTACCTGGGTTGGCGAAATTGGTCCACTGATCTTTCCTAGAGAAGGTTATGGGAATTTCAGACCACTTGAGGCATGTCGGGGTGGCTGGTTGAATTTACATGATCTCGCGGAGTGACAGTTTCTTCGCCCGCTTTGACTGATTTAAGGTTTCACCACTCAATAGGACTGTTACGACATTTTGAACTTGGGGAAAACCATTGTCGTTATTGTTGTCATCCTTGTCGTCTTTCTTGTCGCCCTCTTTGTCTGTCTTTGTTGGCCCCTGCTTATCAAATTCCTCTTTAAGGTGAAAGCAATCGGCCATCTTATGTCTTCCGTTCGGATGATATGGACAGGGTCCATTCATTAGTTTGTCAATAGAAACCGTATTTTTCTTTCACGGGGAGCGTTCGACTGTTGCAACGGTGTTGTCTGGTTTGCGTTTTTTGTTGTCGCGGTTGAAATCGCGGTTGTTGTCGTTGCGGCTGTCCTTGCCTCCCCTGTGATAGTTGTTGACATTGTTGAGATTGTCGCGACGCCTATCAAAGCGCTCGCGCTCACGATCGTCCTGATCGGCCCATTCAGCTGCCATACGCCGCAGTTCTGGGATAGTTGTTGGACGTCGCCTGCCAAACTCGCGATGTAATTCCCTATCGTAGAGTCCATCATGGAAACAATCTATGACCTCACAGTTAGATATGTCCACAATTGTCGCTCGTTTTTTGAAGAATCTTTTGATGAACTTGCGCATGGTTTTGCTCTTGTCCTGTTTACAGGCTGCTAATTCGAATCGGGTTCCAGGCCGGGACTACGTTCCTTGGAAATTGGTTGTGAACTTTCTGGTGAGTTCTTCCCACGAGTCGATGGACCCGGGGCGGAGGCCCTCGAGCTACGTGAGTGGAGTAGTATCCTTCATAATGGGGAAATAGCTGACTTTTACGTCGTTGGATCCTCCTGCCATCTGGATCGTAGTCGAGTAGACTCTTAACCATTGTTCGGGGTCTTGTTTGCCCGTGAACTTCTCGATCCAAGTCGTCTTGAACGTGCTGGGTAGCTTGATTTTCTTGATGCGGCTGGAAAATGCTGACGAAAATAAATTATGTACTTTGTTGCATTTTGTAAATTATTTCCCGCATTTTATCGGTTACTTGCATACTTTCGTTGTAAATATTTTTTTGTAATATTTATTTTTAAGTTGTTAAATTTTGTAACTAATCTGTCTCTCTATTTCAGGATGGCGCTACCCCACCTGCTGGATTCGTACTACGACCAGAACCACCGAGGACGACTCACGGCGGAGGGGCAGGTAATGACATCCTCTCGCTTCAACAATCATATTACATTTCTAATTGCTACTAACTTTGTGAATCAAATTTTTAATTGTGCGCAGGAACTGCCCCTTCTTCGTCCTTGAACCCATAACAGGTTCGTTGACATGCGGTACTACGGCAGGTACACTCCTCTCTTGAGGATGGCTGGCCTGGACATTGTATCGTACCAGGTTCGCCGCGGGTTGCCTGTTTTGAACCCAGCGGCGATCACAGCTCTTGTTGATAGGTAAAATCAGAGTCCCACAAATCTGGCCTCTTTTTTATTTTCAATAAATTGGATGATTCATTTCAATGTCTCATTTCAGTGTCTCATTTATGTAGGTGGAGGCCGGAAACTCATACTTTCCACCTTCCTTGTGGTGAGATGATAGTGACACATGAGGATGTGTAGAAGCTTCTTGGACTCAGTGTCAGAGGGCGTCCAGTTATAGGCCAGTGCAGCCCTGAGGGTTGGAGGGATCGTGTGCATGCCTTTCTAGGGAGACAGCTTCCTGCCGTGGCACCGGGTACACGGACCTCTGGGGTACCTATTTCTTTGCTCTGACAGAACTTTGGCGTTTGTCCGGGAGATGCAGATGAGCAGACAGTTAACTACTACTACAGAGCTTGGATCCGTCACTTGTTGGCATTGGTGACGCCGCGTCTTGGATGTACATCCCTTGCCTGACAGACTTCTACACGGCGGGGGGTTACAGTTGGACGTCCGGAGTCTTGAGTTTCTTGTACCGGCACCTTTGCGAGGCTTGTTGCCACACTAGGCAGGGCAGTTCTGTTGGCGGGTGTGTGTACCTTCTCCATCTTTGGATGTGGACTCATTTACCTGTTGGTCGGCCCACAGTTCTTCCTCCACGTCCCTGGTTCGTGGAACCCGATCCTCGACTTCGACCAATGATTGCTTACCTTTGGGACCAAGTGACACCTCCACATGCCAGGTCTGCGCGAGCGTAGGTCGAGTATGCTAATGAACTGGAGTGCCTCACACCCTCTATGGTGAGCTACTTTCATTCTGTTACCGCTTGTACTAGTTTGACTCATTTCATTGAACTGTTGTGAGTGATACTAACATATAAAGTTTTTCTAGGTCTCTTCGCAGTTGTACACAAATCTGAAGGTGGGACAGTTCCAGTGGAGCAGCATGTGCTTCACTAATGAGGATCTATATAGGATGATGTGCCCGCTGATCTGCTTCTACGCAGTTGAGTACCACTTACCGCAGCGAGTTGCTAGGCAGCTTGGTTTGCGACAGGAGTGGCACGTACCACCGTTCTCGACGTCCATCAGGTTGCACAAGTAAGTGCATTCACTTGTCCATTTCGAATATGAAAAAATTCACATGTCCATTTCGATTATGATTCACCTGTCCATTTCGATTATTATTCCCTTGTCCATTTAGATTAATGAAAAATTGACCATTTCGATTATGATTCACCTGTCCATTTCGATTATGATTCCCTTGTGCATTTAGATTAATGAAAAATTGTCCATTTCGATTATGATCCACTTGTCCATTTCGATTATGATTCACCAGTCCATTTTAATTATGATTCCCCTTGTGCATTTAGATTATTGAAAAATTGTCCATTTCAAATATGATTTACTTGTCAATTTAGATTAATGAATAATTGTCTATTTCGATATGATTCACTTCTTTTTAAATCATTGTTGAAACTGTATTTACAGGATTGATCGTCAGAAGCATAAAAAGACTACCGATTTCAAGAGACTTCACCATGCTTACATTGAAGAATGGGATCTTTTTGATGAAAATGTGTATGATAATGAGGAGGAGCATATGAACTACAACTTCCGGGCGTACCTTTCTTGGTACTTAGGTGTGACTCGTCCCAGATTGAAAGTGCAGTGGAAGGTGCTGACTACGCCAACATGGATTCGTCTGATGACGAAGATACGTCCTATGACATTGCGACCCAGGAAGGACCGTTGTGGAGGCTGCGCCAATCTTGGATAGAGTGGTACCGGAAGCTCTAGAATCATATTTTGTGAAAGTTTAATGATTGTTGACGAGTAACGGTTTGTTTTCGCTTGTGCTTTGCAGGGCAGCGCGCTAAGGCAATCGGTGCTTGATATTGAGCGATTTTCGACGACGGATATCGATGAGAGGACGACTACCTTTCTTGGGGTGAGTTTGCAAAGATTCCCAATATTAACACATAAATATATAAATCTCATCGAAATATATCCATTGACTAATAATTGAACTTCAGAGACTTGCACACCGGCTATGTCATGCTGCAGCTCGTTGTGGTTGTAGGAGTAGCGTGGCGAGGGACGTGCGTGGCGATGCGGCTCGGCGAGGTGCAAGACAGGCCACTACTTCGCATGACAGGTCAACAACGGATACTTTCGATGACATTGCAGTTGAGGGCGACAAGGAGGACGACCACGAGGAGATTGGACCGTCTCAGATCCTAGATGCTCCTCAGCCTTCGCAGCCTGCCACACGTAGGCAGCGCCGTCCATGTGACTGTTACACTCCGGGCACCGACGCTCTAGGTAAGGGCAAGGGTAAGGCTAGGAGGCACTGATGGTTGTGGGTGACTTGTAATGGTTGTGGGACACTTGTGATGGTTAATGTGTTGTATGCGACTTGTGACGGTGGCTTGTGTATGTAACTTGTGAATGTCGGGGGCTTTTGATGCTCAAAAACAAGGGAAGTTATGGCAAATTTTTTTCGTGACTTTATGGACTATGGACTGTATGGATTATTATTATGGACTTTGTTTATGTCATTGTAAACTTGTTGTGTCTATGTGAACCTATGATATATGTGCCTTGTAATTATTCAGGATGGAATAAAACAAGGGAAGTTCTGCCAAATTTTTTTGGTGAAAGGTTAATAATTTAGAAATTAATGAATGTCCGATATGTAAGTACCACTGTACCTTTCATGTTTCAAATAAATAAATAAGACACTCAAATCGTAAAGAAATATTATATACTATAGATTCTGTAAATATATGAAATGTTGTATCTATTTGCATTCCAGATTGTCAGCAAGCCACCAAAAGCTCCCAAGGAAGGATAAAACTCGAAGGAATTGAAATGCATGGGACAAAAAATCTTGATATATGCTAAATCAACCAACTCTCTTTTGGTTTCCTGGAAACAAGCAATTGAGGCTGCACTGTCAGAGAGTTTGTTTCTAATGTCATCCCACTTAACCTGAGAATTAATACCTCTGACATTCCAAACAAAAATATTATGGCATCTAGTTGTATTCATGATTAAACCGAGGGACAGAATTCAGCATAGGATGCTGTAACCAAGCTATGAAAGAGACAGCCTCTAGAGACAGCAAAGCAACACAGATAGGATCGTGATAAATATACCACACAGGCCACTGATAAAGCAAAATAAAAGTATTCATTCTAACACAAGCAACCCTGACAAGTTTCAGAGGATAACAAGCCGCAAAAAACACTAGCAAAATAATGTGGGACATGCCCTAAAGGATGCAAAGCATCACAACCTGCCCTACTTCCCCTATTCCTCCGCATCATCATCAAGTTCCAGAAGGTTTGCTGCAGACACAGCCACAGGCTGGATCTGAAGGAATTCTGTAGCTATTCCTTGGATATCTTGAATTGCCATGTAGGGAGCCACCCCTAAATCCCCAGCAGAACCTTCATAGGGATTAGGAAAACTCGCAGCAGCCTGGGCACTAGCCTCATCACGAAAGCCTTCAAACTCCTTGTTGAGTCTCTTACTGCGACGGAGGAAGACAGGATCCAATGGCTCCTTCAGCTTGTGGCTCCTCTTCCTTGGAGTGGAGCGTAGAGGACCCTGAACCTCCTTGACATCATCATCCTCATCCACCTCATCATCTGAATAGGGCACAAAGTGTAGTCCAGGAGGAGGCAGAGCAGTACCAAAGACTCCCAGTACAGGAACAGGTGTCTGATCAAGGGTGATCAAAGCCAGGTGTAAGAGCACATTATCATCAGAGCTCTTTTACGGTGCGCCATACTAGCCTGAAAAAGGACCGGTATATAAAGATCAGACGGACCAGATTAATTGTATACTACTGTAACCGTGTTTAGTAGTATAGATAGTATGAAGTAAGTAGTATAGATAGTATAGGGATATTATGGAAAAAACAGAATGGTAGATATGTAATTTTGACATATCTTTAATTTTTGAATGACAGATATGTAATTATGACATATCTTTAATTTTTAATTTTATTATTTATATTTCTCCTACTTTACCTCATTTTCATTTGTATGACACCACAGGGTCCGGCGGCCTGAAAAAAAATAAATTTTTTATGTTACTATAATACCCCTGCTAATATCTAGTTTATACTACATACTACCACCTGCTAGTATGGAGCACTGTAAAATAGCTCTATCATCATTGATAAAAGGAGGAATAATCGTATCTAGATCCATGTCCAAAATTGATAAAATGAAGAGATTATAAGTATCAAGAGATGCTGGAATAGGTGATTGAAGTGTAAGTTTTATCACCTTTGCAGAGGAAGGGGCAACAGGGGGATAACAGCAAGTGCAGTGAGCTCCACAGCTTTAGGTTCCCGGTTACCATCGACAAAGATCACTTCATCTTGATTGTTGTCACCCATAGCTGCATCACTAACCAAAGAGCCTCCACCTGTTTCTTGAGGAGCATCAGGGTTCAGACCCATCTAGCGAGGAGCATCAGGTGGGAGAGGGTGCAGCAACCCATTTGCTGGCGGGAACTGATCTTTGTCAGCCAAGAACAAAGCATCTTTACGCTTGAGGACATAAACAGGGCTGGTCCAAGACCTTGAACGCAGAGGGAGTCCCACAGAGACAACCACATCATGGGGAATCTGGGCATCATTATGCAGATGGACCTTCGCCACAATCCTCGCCTGATTGTTTGTGTCATGCCAGTATCTGAGGAGCCCAAAACCCTCAATCGCCTTTGAAATCACAGTATTGTTGCGAGCATCATTAGGGAACAGCATCAACATCACCCACGCTTCCCTATCCAGACTGTGCAGCCTAACATTGTCACCCTCATCATGCTTAATGAATCTCAGTTGGTACTGTCCAAACTCCATGATCCTATCCAAGAATCTCTCACACTCCACTGGGTGACTAAAACGCACAAAGGCATCTCCGATGGGAGAGGGCTGTAACTCGGCAAGCCTGACGCCATGGGAGTTGATGAAGAAATCCTTTAGAGCCGCCGCCATCGGCTCAAAATCTTGCTTGGAAACCGTCGGGACGAGGAAAGTGATGGCGAGGTCTTCATTGTACGTCTCCATGCACCCGCTGACGTAGGCGTGCAGGCGGTGATGAGGAGAGGTGGGGTCGTGCGGAACGACCTCGAACCCATGAGGGCAATGCGGGCTGGGATCCATGGGGATGTTCGCCATTAAGCTCGGCGGAGAGGGCGAGGCGGCTCGGAAGATTGTATTGTGGAGTTGCCTTGGGGATGGTGAAGAGGAGGAAGCCTGCTCAGCTGATGGGTAGGTGTGCCTTAAAAGAGAAGCTTCAGGGGGTCCTGGGTAGGGGCAGTTGGGTCTTCGGCAAGTCCACCCCCCACTTTGCGCACAGGCCGGTACACAGCCGCACGAGGGTGCCGGCAATCACGGGCCAAATGTCCATAATGGAAACACGCCTTACAGCGGAAATCTTGCGAGCGGTTACGTTTGAGATGGCCCAAAGAAAGGCAACGAAAGCACCGAATGCGGGAGAGATCACGGGCTGGGCGCAAATTGCTCGGTGGGCTAACAGCAACCCCATTTCCTTTTTTATTCAAATCCATTTGAATTTGCTGAGAACCGTCAGGATCAGGAACATGATCGCCAAGGCGACTGAACACAGAGGTTCTAACTGGCGGACGAGGAGGAGCCAGAATTGGATAGGAATCAGCAAAATTCTTCTGAAAATAAGATGAAGGATATGAAATTCTTTTAAAGACTGAAGGTCTCTTAACAGACTTGACTACATCTGCACAGGATCGTTTTCCTTTGCCGACAGTTTGCCATTTCGCTTCCTGTTCTGAATCCCAAATGTGCTTTTCACGGATAAAATCTGGCCCTCCATTACGCTAAAGTGTGAAGAAGATTGCAAATTCTTTGCAAATGAATTTCGAAAGACAATGGATCATTAAACCCACACTTTTAGAGGCAACAGAGAAGCGAAACATCCATCCCGATTGATGAACAACACGAAAATCATTCACTCTACCACCCAAAACCGCATGGAGGACAGCAGCAGTAGAAGAATCATTGATGCGAAACGTGGCATGGGCAAACGATGCGATCAGAAAGAAATTGTTGGCCGCCCAGGGAGAAGTGACGGAAGAAGAAGGGCTGAATCTATCCGCAATCAGAGATTGAAAGTTCTGACCTGGTGAGGAGTCCAGGCAAGGAATGTACTCCATGAGGATCAGGACGCAAGTCCATCAAGCTTGCTGGAGATTTCTTGCAGGATCGCCAAAGTCACCAGGATCCGCCAATCCGTACATTGCGGCGGGGGGGGGGGGGGGGGGGGCACATTTTTCTACTCATTGTATTTTATCATTTGATTCACTAGCGGTTCAAATTTGACTTTATTCAGAAAATTGCTTGAAATGTAATTACTTAATTATAGCAAACGAATACAAAAATGTACTAAATTTTAACATGAAGTAACACATGTAGTATGTGGATAGTACAAAAAGTTTTGAGGCTAAAAAAGAAAAAAAAACTTAATGTTTGCCGAGTGTCAAAGATTATACACTCGACAAAAAGCTTGTTTACCGAGTGCCCGAGAAAATATACTCGACAAAGAATGAGGCACTCGGCAAACATGGAGTTTCTCATAGTGCAGGACAAATATAGGGGATGAAAGGTCCATTTTCTACTAGTGAAGGCTTAAAATAATAGCACAACTTCATCATATTATCCCACAATTTGATGGTCCAATTTTTGTTTCCTTACTAGAAAATATACCCGTGGCTTGCTGCAGATGAAGATCATATTATGTTACACTATGATGCTTAATGTGATTTTAAAAATAATATCATATATTATACACTCTATATATATTGATGTATTTGATGGCCACATAAATTAGTAATAATTGTAATCTCGCTGCTGCCATCATGTGGTTACAAGAAATCAACCTAAAAAGTGAAAGATACGTGCTTATAAAGGTTGTTGAGCTTTAATGTAAATGTTTTCCTAGTCCGGCCCAGTTTCTTCCATTTTGCAAATGAGGCGTCAATTTTGTGCGGTTGTCTGCGTGACATTCCTAGTTTCCCTCCTGATTTTCTCTATAGGGTACCAAGGCCACAGAATTGTTACTCAATCGGCTTTTAGTTGTGGGGCCACAAGGCTGTTTGGGCATCCTAGGTCATCAGATTTGATAAGAAGGGGCTCGGGAGGTGCTTTATTTTGAATAAATAGGATTTATGTGTGCACAAATGGTTACAATCGTGAAATACTATGGAAGTTGTGTGAGAAAAAACGTTGGTGATTTATATAGTGTATAGCACAATGCCCAAAAATTGCCACGGCAAAAAAAAGAGAGAGCAGAATAGCCATTTCATCGTTGAACTATCGGCCAACGCTCAATTTTATTCCTGAGACTACCAAAATGACTATATAGTCCTTGTTTGCACGGCTCATTTTCGTCCTCTGTTCTATGTGTCACGCCACATAGCACCCAGTCAGGTAGGTAACATTTTGAGTATCCAGTGCATGGCGACAGTCATTTGTATTAAATATTCTCATGACATGTCAATTTGAACCGGATGCATTGTATTTACAATTATTTTTATTATGTGAACGGATATGGTTTTATTCATTGTCTTATGATAACAAACAAACATTACAATATTAGCCATAGATCATAAGCGATGATAGTAGACAAATACAAACATATGCATCATCTAAAGGGTAGAAAAGAGTATTTTATAAAAACTAGTTGCATGAGTGCTGACTAAGCGTGCCAGCGTGGCATGATATGTAGGCCGAAGGACAAAAACGAGCCATATGAGAAAGTTTAAGGATTGAATTGTCCATTTTAGTAGTTTAGGGATGAAATTGAGCTTTAGTTTGTAGTTTAAGGATGAAAATGGCTATTCCGCCTAAAAAATTCTTTCAGCGTGTATTATGTTCTAGACCATCCAGGATGGCATGGTCTTGGAGCTAGCATGAAAACCCAAATTAGTCACACATCCATATTATGTTCTTGAATGTGTATATTAGTTCAGATAAAAAGGAAGTTTTAAACTCCTCCTATGCTTAGGGGTGGGCACAGAACCCGATACCCAAAGCTCGAACCCGAAAAATCTGAGACCGAACCTAAAAAACTCGAAATATAAAAAACCCGAAGTTAGATGGGGTTTGAAATTCCATAACCCGAATTAAATTCGGGTAATTTGGGTTTGAATCCACGGTACCCGAATAACCCGATCTACCCGAAATATATAAAAAATTCTATATATTACAGCTCATTAGACAACTCAAAGTGTTTTATCTCGTTATATCTTTTTCTCTTATGTCAAATTACTATTGCTCTATGTTAGTATGGTATTTTTATGGTTAATAGAATACATAATTATGTGATTTTTACGTTTAAATGATGTTAAGTCTCTCAAATCTTACTTAAATTTTGCTTGACTTTGTTGTAAACACATAATTCGGGTAACCCGAACCCGAATTTACCAAAAACCCGAAAAACCCGACCCGAACTGTTTTAGATAAATTTCGGGTTTCAGTTTTCAAAACCCGAAAAACCCGATCCGAATTTTTACGGTAACCCGAATGCCCACCCCTACCTATGACGAAGCTTTATAAAAAAAATTTCAATTTAGTTGTGTTAATACCTACCAGAATGCCACTTGAAACATCCACGCCCGGGGGGGGGGGGGGGGGGGTGGTTGTCCAAAAGGCGGGCGGGATTTGACTTGGATATGTCTCTATCTTTCTTTCGGTCTTTACCTATTTTTAGACTTGCGCCTGAAAGCCCAATATCACATAATATTGTATCCTGGTCTAAGTTATCTGATTCGTCTTTTGTTATGTCCCTTACTAAGGATGTGTTTGGATGTGAGTCACCGAAGGATGAGACAAGGTCGTACATCCCTCTTTTCTGAGATTAAACGATCCCTAGTAATGTTTGGTTCAAAGGATGAAAAGGCTCTAATCTTTTTGTTTGGTCGGAAGGACCATGAAGGATGGGGGATGGACGCTGTTTTCATGCTGTCAGGCTGCTGGCCCATGTGCCAGTCTAGACTGCAGAGATGCTGCTCGGCCTGCCACACCGAGACGCTGGGGTGGACGCTGGGCGCTGCCTGGTTTTAGCAAACCTCGAGGGCCGCCAGCCAGCCGCCGGCACCACCTCGTCGAGATACGGGCTTGTCGGCCAATGCACCCGATGCTCCTAACGCCGCCACTCGAGTCCAGCGGTTGTGGATGCGCGCCGTAACTTGATCGTGCCCCTCCACCGACCGTGGCCCCGCCCCCACCGCGGCAGTGCCCCGCCCCTCTGCCGCGGTAGGGTCGCCGACCCGGTGCTCGCCTGCTAGCCATGGCCTAGCGCCATTCGTCCGCCACCACTCCTAGTCGAGCCTCCGCCCGCCGCCGCCGGCACCTCCCTGAGCCTCTGCCCGTCGGCCGCGCCTCCTCCCAAAGCCTCCCTCCCCCTTCCCCGCCACCGCCGGCCCTCTGCTCACCCACCACCCCCTTCTCTCCGAGCCGCCGCTCGCTGGCCGGCCTCCATGGCTCCACCAAATCCGGCGGGCACGAGCAGCTCCTCGCACAGCCCTCGCCTTTTCCCGCATGGTGCTTGCTCTTCCTGCGAGACGGCGCATCACGCCGTGCACAAGGGACGGCTTGGTCCACCCGATTTGTGGGTACCGAGCCGTCTTGGATATAGATCCAATATTCTCTTGTGAGGATGACTCAGTCCCGCGTGCTTTTTAATCAAACACCTACAAAAATAGGATCGACCCGTCCGGTCCCCTTGAACCAAACAGACCCTAAGTAAGCAAGAAAAAGAATGTCATTTTCAGCTTCTTCATCTTCACTCGCAAAGGGATTAAAACATTTTTTCCCATGGCTGTGTGACATAGAAGTTTCGGAAACTACTGAGGTCCTATCCACTGGTAACTTCTTAAGCGCATTAAAGGACAAATTTATTGTCATGCTACTAGACCCTAGTGAGAAGCATATGTTAGTTAGGTTTAATATGCATCTGTCTTTGGAAATAACGATAGCTGTGTGGTACGAATTACCTGGTGACACGGCGTGCAATGTCATAGGCGAGATTGGGTGTCCTGTGTTGTCTCCGTCACCTTTGATAGAACTGGGCTATCTTGGTTCAAAGCAGCCTTGCGCTTCATTGCCTTCACCAAAGTTTCCTCATCTACTATACAAATGCCATTAGGGGTAAGAATCATATTAGATTGAATGCTACGGTGTTTACAATCAGTAAAAAAAGAGCCAGACAAAGGGGTACCTTGAATTTCAGGTGTACAGCTCTGTGCGTGTCTCCCTGACTGGCACACTGTGTAACTGGCAAAATTGTGTCCTGGGTAAGAAAATGGAGTCCTAGAGCTTGACTGTGGGGAGTCCACGAACTCATCCAGTCCAACAGCAGCATGCTTCACCGCATGATCGAGGGCCGAAGACTTTCACGTCTCATCCCGGCCCACACGTGGCATCACTACAAGAAACCTTCACATCCACACCCCATATGCCTCGGTGCACTCAAAATCCGGTGCTAATGTAACGTTAGCACCGGATCTAAAATTGGGGCACCCTCAGGGACCATTTAGCTACCAACCGGTCGGTTGGTGTTATCAACCGGTGCTAAAGGCCCCGACCCTTTTACCACCGGTTGGTGTTACGACCCGGTGCTAAAGGCCTTTTAGCACCGGTTGGTAAATACAACCCGGTGCTAAAAGGTGTCACATGCTACTACAAAACAAAAGCATCTTCTATCCTATCACATGTGCTTTGTAGGTGAGATGGTTAGATGTGTATGCGTGAGCCGAGAGGTCCTGAGTTCGACAAGAATCCTTTCCTGACGGCAATTCCTTTTTTTTATAAATGGGTACCTTTAGCACCGGTTATTTGACCCGGTTAGGAAAGGTCCCGTCTTGTGACGATTTGCCAACAGGAATCCTTTCCTGACGGCAATTCCTGGTGGCCGACCTTTAAGATGGTAAAGTAGACCAATTCCTGACCGTTATTGGCCGTCAGGAAACCACTAATGATGGTGAAAAAAAATATATACACATGTAGTGTGCTGTAATTGTAGTTTCTCAGCTCCATCAAAACCAATTTATCTGATGGTTCCACAAACACGTTACATACATATAAGATTGACATCTATGAAGCTATTGGAATAAAATGAATAAACGAGCACTCCACTAAATATACATTCTTTCAGATCTAAAGCCTTCATATGACAGGTTGCTTTAAACTCTTAAGGTCCTTGTATCTATATGACTCCCAGCAAGTTACTGAACTTGTAGACAGCTCAGTATATCTTTCAGTCAAGTAAACTAAAGATCAACTCAAATTCACCTTGAAGTTGAACTGAAGCGAGATGACACTCTCTGCTAGCTCCTCCATCCCCATTGTATTTTTTTTACCTGACCAAGTGACCAAATTAACTGAATGAGACGCCAAGTATCAATTCACTCTTCTGCCTATATCTTTTGATTCAGAACAAAGTACGGAAGCGCTGCTAGAATCCTTTGATCTTAAATTGTCCTTTGTACATTCTTTAACTTAACAATAGAGAAAATCTGAGCAGAAATCATACAGGATTTCAGTTTGGTTCAGAACGAAACCTACTTACATGAGACTTTCTGCTAACTCAGTGTATATACCTGATCAAGTGATGTTTACCTTGTACAAAGCTAAACAATGAAGCACTAGGATATAACAGAGGCACTAACCTTCCCGATTCCAACAAAGTACGACAGTGATGCTACCTGTACAGACTTGCTCGCACACCCATCAGGTTTGGGCACAGCAGCTAGCTAGCAGTGCCTCAGCACTTTATCACCAAATGCTACTGTTCTGCAGATACCAGATATGATGCTCGAAACTCGATTGAAGAACAAGAATCACCATAGTGATACCACAATGCCTTGTCAAGTGGTCTGGATGGCCAGCAGAACTTGCAACCTGGGAAGATGAAGACATGGTACGTCGTCTTCTCCAGAATCCTACTGCTTGTGGTAAAACAGTAATTCAAGGGGAGGATATCATGAACCAATCTCATAGTACAATGAAGAGGAAGCTGAGGCGAATTACTGATGAAGTCAGGCCTTCCTAGGCTAGGAAGTCCAATGTCCGTATTTCTAGGCCTGAGCCAACCCATATAATGGGCAACTATCGCTGAACAGCTTGTAACGTGCTTAAGTAACTTGGGAGTGGGAGTGGGAGTGGGAATGGGAATGGCTTGGTGGCGGTGAGCTTCGGCTCGAGAACTTCAGGCGTGATTTTCGTCAACCTTGTATTCAGATAGCTCAAAGTAGAGTTCTAATGAACTATCGTAGCATACCATCTTAACATCTTGTGTGTTACAAGGGGATGCAGGCTCTCCTTGGCCGATCCATGGAAATGACAGGCGAGAGGAAGACGATGCAGTCAGGGTTGTTTGCCTCGATGCACACAGAAATTCTTCTTGACATACAACTATCTTTTATCATAGAACTTAATAGGCTAATAACCTTCAGAAAATACAAAACCAAGCCTGATACCAATCAAAATACCAGGGGACGCAAGGGGGTGGGGGCAGTCAAAATCAAGGTGAAATATTATTGGGGTTCATGCAATTTCCCCAAAGAAAATGGAAAATATTCCCGACTTTCACATGTTCACAATTTCAAAACTAAAAGTTTCTGTCTGAATACTTGACCTTGACAGATTGCAAGTTTGCCACCAACAGATAAACAATACCAACACATTTGCAGCAGAAAACAAATGAGGTAAAACCCTAAACCAGAACTGCAAGGAGCAGGAGAGCCAGTGGTTGTCAACAGGGAGTATGAAAATATACAGAGCATATTAACACAAACCCACAGCTACAAACTGACTCTCCAGACCATTTCAACAAACGGTAAGACACCACACATGCCAGCCACAGTTTAATTTATTCTACACTAGAACCATATGCTAGAGAAAAGGGCCTTATTAGGACATAAACCTGCCATCCCTGTTTAAAGCGCCTCTTCACTGATTTCCGTACTTGGGTCCATCTCTGCCTTTCTTTATGTCATCCCATCCTCTCACCCATGGCTGTCCTGGTGTTGATCGGGTCTCTGGAGAGGCATGCTTGGTAAGGTTATCTGTTACCTTCGACTTGATGGCAGTGAATACCTATTTGACCATGAACTGTCCAGTAAAGAAACAGTTGTTCCTAGAAAAGAAGCAGCAGAATAAAGGTTGGAGTATATCATACCGGATTAGAATTCAGATCCTCTGGTGTCTTCTCCTGACCAGTAAGCCATTTCCACAAATCTGGGTTTTCCTAATGAATCACAGTGTCCAGGAATTACACTACATACAAATCTGAAACAGTACTCGATAAAAGGAATTCTTCAGTCACTACAGGAAGAGAAGCTATGGCACTTATTGCAAGCCAAAGAGATGCATTTTCATGAAGACACAAAGATCTGACTTTGTTTCTGTTGTTTCAAAGTTCAGTGTCAATGTTACAACAACAGGGCACTCCATGAGCAGGTGGTGAATTCAGAGAGAGATATATTCCCCTAAACAAGATCAAGCATGCAACTTTCTGGTAGTTATGAACTGCTCTTGATTTTTAATAAAGTGTATAAACAGGATCCAATATAAATAACAAATGAACCAAATTGATGAAGACCATAACATTGATTGGACCATAAAAAATCAAGCAGGTTTCCAAATTCTTGAAGAGGAGTTGATTGTACGAATTTCCCAAGCAATATTTGCTGAGATGAGCAAATATCGCTCCTAATGCTGCTGAAGCTCTATGTACAAAGCCTTATAAATGAAATCAGGTGGGGAGCCTCCCCCTCCCCGGTTGACCCTCAAAAAAAAAATGTTGCTGCTAACATATGTATGTCAGAGGAAAGGAAAACAGCTTGGTTCAAATCACACTGCCTATCAGATCACTCAGGTACCAAATAAACATACTAATCGATCAAATGATTGATCAACCTGCTCCAACAAAAACTAGGATGGCACAGAAGAACCATCAGGCGACGAAATTAAGACTACAACTCTGGAAACAACAACTTGTGAAGGGGAATACATTACAAAGATCCCTTGCAGTTCCCCAGCTCTTCTTGCTAATCTTCCCCAAATCCTTGCTTCCCCTATCTAAACTATCCCTAATCCTGCAAGCTCTGAAGCAATAGATAACCTGGGACGCCGTACGCAACAGAGGAGGAGTCAGGAGTGATTGGTGAGGACAGGCAGGGGAACTTACAAGGTCGAGCACTTGGAGGAGGGCGCGGATGTTGGCCTCGACCATGGAATGGACGTGCTGCTCCACCCAGGTCCCCAGCATCAGGTCCAGCTCCAGGAACCCCCGCTGTTTGCTCCGGTACACCAGCCTGCGCAGCACCGCCCAACAGTCACTCCAACAAAGGGGGGCAAACGGAATCTAAAGATAGAACCAATACCGGCGACCCAGCTACGGACACACACCTGTTGAGGAGGCGGCGCCGGCTCTCGTCGGAGGAGACATCAATGTGGTGGTGGCGGCGTTCTGCTGGGAGGTGGTGAACGCGGAGAGGAGGCGGCGGGCGGGGGCCGCGGCGATGGTGGGAGAGGGAGAGGACGAGGGGAGCACGCGGCGGAGGTGCAGCGCGCGGCGGAGGAGCGCGGCCGCCATGGCTCTGCTTGGCTCGCCGCGGCGGGGGCACGAAGAGGCAGATCGGCGACGGCGAGGGCGGCGGGGGAGGGCGACTGAGTGGAGACGTGGCTGACTGGTGGCCCCTCATCGCCGTCTATTTAATGGGCCGGGCCGAGCCCATCTCCTGGTGCACGAGGCTTAGGCCTTGTTGTTCCCAACTTTGGACCAATCCAAAGTTGGGAATTTGCCATAAATACGACTACGTAACATTTCGTTTGTATTTGTGAATAATTGTCCAAACATTGATTAATTAGGCTCAAAATGTTCGTCTCGTAAAATACAACAAAATTGTACAAATAGTTTTTAATTTTATCTACATTTAGTACTCAATGCATGTGCCGATATTTTGATACGATGGGTATCTTCTTTTTGCATAGTAGAATTTAGGGTGGAATTTGGAAGGCCTTAGTGGCCTTGGGCGACGTGGCTCACCGATGGCCCCGCGCTGCCATATCTTTGTTGGGCCTCTTTATTTTACTTTGTTTGCATGTAAACTTATCTGTATTCTCTTCGTATATGAATTATTTGATGAATATACGTTTCCAGGCAAGAAATCTCAACACTCTGATTTCACAAAAATATACTAGTAGAGAGGAAATAATTTATTTTTCAACTATCAACTATGAAACTGCCCACCGAATAACCTTCGCTCAAATTTAGAGTTGTATTTAAGTGATGTGGCCAAGACTGATTTGTTATTAGATTTGAAAAAAAGAGTTTCCGAAGAGTTTGATACACTCACACTATGATGTATCTTAAAACCTAAAATTATTTTTATATAAATCTAAAATAGTATTTGAGAAAGTGAATTATTTAATAATTACATGACTATGGTGATCAGTGTTGTTGATAATGTCACATCTTTCAAATGTTTAGTCTAGACATATAATATCCAATTAATTTTTGGAAACAAATCTCAGCCTATAGAGTGGATTTATGACTTGATCAACGAGTAAAGCTAAAATTAGTATAGAATAATCATGTGACGTGAAGCAGTGTAAGTCATCCAAGAAAGCCAAACTTTTCTCTAGTACAAGAAATGAAGACCTTTAGAATGAAAGAGAGCCTAGCCAGTGCCAAGACAACTTAACATCAATATACCACCAAGAGAACTTTTAATTACTACTACAAGTAGAAAAAGTGGCATTTGTCCCTGTTGGATAGAGGCTTTAGTCTCGGTTTTCCAACCGGAGGGGTCCCGGGCGCACAGCCGGGACTAAAAGCCCTCTTAGTCTCGGTCGGTAACACAAACGGGGACTAAAGTGTCCAAAAAAATAGTTAAACCTAGGGGAGGCCACCGTAAGTCAAGACACTTAATTTTTAATGTGAAATACGCGCATGCGGTGCCTAGGATTCGAACCCAGGACCTCTTCCTCGCGCATAGCCTCCCCTGTCATCTCACCCACAGAGCACATGTGATACACATGAGGTGTGGGAACACCACCGGTCTCGGGACCTTTAGTCCCGGTTGGAAGCACCACCGGGACTAAAAGTTAAAGGTCCTCTGAGATCTAGAAAAAACATGAACCGGAACTAAAAAGATATTTATCACGAGCCAAAATGCAACTGGGACTAAAGGGGTGGATGAAAAGTCAATTCTCTAGTAGTGTTTACCACCCATTCGTAAATCCCTATGATCGTCAGTTTAGGGCATGTACAACCCACAGACAGCAGCTGTCTTTTTGTTGCCACATAGATCAAATGAGCTGATGTGGCTATCATTTAATGAGGAAAGAGAGTGTTGCTGTCTACTATCTCGTTTACTGCTTTGACTCGTGCTCCCATGCAAAACATCAGAAACCAGAGTGCGTATTTATTATCACACAGACAGCTAAATAGACAACAGCTTTCTAAATTATTGTAGAGCTAACTATTTAACTGTCTATATGTGTTAAATAGACAGTAGCTGTCTAAACTGTTGTACATGCCGTCATCTTGTGATTGGGCTGGTGGTAAAGGTAGTCCTCGTCAGTGCCAATTTGAAATCGATGGTGAAATTAGGACATCACTAGCTACTGGTATGTATTTCAAACCAGTGCAGGGAACAGAACATCAACAAAATCGTATTTCAAACTAGTATTGGTGAGCGTGGCACCCATGATGATTACTTTTAAAAGATATGTAAAGGTAGATAATAACGCAAAATAATTTATGTCGTGGACAATACCACGATCCGCCATTGCAACATCCAATGCCCATAATTTTTTACACAAAATACAAAAAGTTTGTGTGCATTCCCAGGATTCAAACCAATGATCTCATAGATCATACACCACACAGTTATTTGTGTGTCACTAGAGAAGGGATATTATTCTCTTACATTACCTTCTCAATATCTTAAATAATTTTTGAACATTAAAATAAAATCTTAAATGAAAAGGTCGTCAACTATAAAGTTTTAGATCTCGTCGAGCACTACATCTTTAATATACAACCTATTTTAATATGAGATTGTTTTGAAGATTCAAAATTTTGAATTTACAAAGATATGAGAAACAATGGTGGAATTTCTGGTGAAAATGTGTTTTCACTTCTGGTTCGTAGCTAGCACTGGTGGTCGTAGATAACTCATGGTTCAAACCATGGTAAAAATCATGGCGGTTCACAATTGGAATAGGTGGCGATATATGTTTTCACCGTTAGTTCCGACCACAAACCATGATTAAATATAGCTCCAGCTCAGACGTCCGATAGATTGGATGTTTCTTCCGCTCATTCCACATCCTTTATCCGTCCTTTTCGTCACGCACCGCACCCGCTCCTCCACGCGACGCCGCCTCCCTGTCACTCTCCGCACCGACGCCGCCACATCCTCGGCAATCTCTGCGCCGCCGTCGTCGCCTCCCCTTCTCGCTCATCTCCGCGCCGCCATCGTCTCCTCCCCTCCCCGCTGCTCTGCATGACTCCACCACCTCCTCCAGGCTCCTCCTTATGCCGTTGCCGTTGCCTTTCTCCGCGCGCCTGCTTGTAAGGTAGGATATGCGTCAATTTAGATGTTGCAACAAATGATTTATAATGTTACAATTTAGTTATTTTATTGTTGCATTGCGGATGTTGCATATGTTTCGTGATATGTGATGTTGCAATCGTGATTTTTGTGATGTTGCAATTGTGTTTTTACGATGTTGCATGAGGTATTCTCGATGTTTCGATACCTAAATTCCAAAGTTCAAATTCTTACGGAGAAAAAAAATGATCTGGGTCAATTTTTGCATAAAATATTACCGTATGTTGTGATAGAAATTTATTTTTTCTTTGAATTCTACGAGATCCGATGATGTTATTTTGATAGATACGTCTCGTGTTTCAAAAAGTAATTATTGATGTTGCATCTTCTAATTTTTTACGTTGCGACAAACGTCCGATAAAAAAAATTATCGAACGTTCCGGCGCTAGCAGGACCATTGAATATATTATTACCGTTGGTCCAACGTCCACTACATTCTTCTCCTTTGGAACTGGCGGAGACAATATATCATCACCGATTTTGCATAAACTACCGGTAGAAATGATTTTCGTAGTAGCGAAAGAGACATTCGAATTAAAGAATGCACCAGACTAGATTAAAAATAAAAGGAAAAGAAACTTGATTGATGATCTAAAATAAAGCTAGTACTCTCCAAATCCATTAAGAAGAACTAGTGCTATGATTGCATCCAAAACAAAAGTCGCTCCCAGTGCAGATTAGGGGAAAGAGAACAAGATTTAACATCACACGGCATAAAATCCGACCACTAAGCAACTAAGTGATATATCAATAAAACCGACTATTTTGTACTACTACAGCAACAAAGAGGATGACAAAAAAAGAGCTATGTAACATTATAATTTACTAGAACAACAAAAAGGAGGGGAGGAATTTATGTGAGGGCTTATGAAGTTATGACTTATGAGTCATGGATGGAGCGCTGACCACTGAGTATGCAGTGCTGCCCTTGTCCATGGTGTGGACGTGCAACTCAAACCAAGTCCCCGACACAAGGTCAAACTTGAGGAACCTCTTGGCATGCTCTGATATACCAACATGGCAACACGAACCGTGCACCCAAACACCAAAAGCCATGCATGTGCATGTGACACCAGTATACATAAAACAACCGAATACGCTTTGTATGTTGAAAACCGTAAAATCGATAATTAAAAATTGACTTTTTTATCTATCACTCCAATGAACGATTTGAGGCTACGGATGCGTAGAGCTCGTCGAGTATGTTATGTTTTACTAACCACATGTGTTATTTAGAGTTTGGATCGCGATTTTGCGCTTGGAAGTTTTTTTAGGAGTGCTACGGTAGCCACGATGGGTTGTGCTGGGCCTAGTTTTTTTTCTGGTTTTTTCTATTTTCATTGTTTTCCTTCCTAGAGTCCCACGCAAAACCCTATACCCCTTCCTCGACCTGCGCCGCCCCCCTTTTTGCCGTGCACCGAAGAAGAAAAAGGGGAGAAAAGAGAAGAAGAGACGGGAGATCACGGCTCATCGTCGTCGGTCACTGTCGTTCCTCCCCGAAAATTAGTTGGGCTGCGTCTCTCATCTTTGTTTTCCCTCAACTGTAATCTTTCCTCGCTAATCATCATGGTGCCTCCTGTGTGTAGTGTAGTTGGTGGTAACTGACGGGGCTGTCGTCACGTTGACGGTGTGAATCATCGTCGGGAACGTCGTCTTTGTCATTGCCCTTGTTGTTTCCAACAGGAACCCTAGGTGAGGCATGCACCATTTTGTAGAATGTGTTTTTTCTCTGTTTTCTTGATGTTTTAGATCATGCGTGTAGTGAAGCTCGTCATCGTTAAGACTAGGGTTAAGGTTTTGCACTCGTTGTTGTTTTCAGCTCGTGGTTAATCTGCGCAGTTGTCCTTCATGTCAGTTTTTTCGTGGTCTTAATGGCCTCAAAAAATATTAAACCTTTATAAGAGTTGTAGAGGAATTTGAGATCTTTCCACGGAATAAAGAATAAATCAATAGGAGTTAAGGTCATAGAGTAATTGAAGTTTTATTCCGATAGGTTTTCAATCACGTGATTCTATACAGAATCTGTTCACTTCAAGTTTATGCTAATCTAGCGTCAGAATTGGACTTTATAATATTTATCAAAGTTGTAGGAAATTTTATAAGTTTTCTAGATTGGTAAAGTGCATTTTCATCTGAATTTTTGAGATCTAGTTATGTTTATTTTGATGGAGATGTTCTGCAATTTCTGTCAGATTATCATATTAAGGTTCATCTTAAGATTAGGCTATGATGATGATTTTACTCTTGTTTGAGTTAACTAGAAAGTTGTAGGTCCTTAAGTTAACTTTTATTTGGCTCAAGTTGGGAATTTTTTTGCCATCATAATTAAATGATACAAAAAAGAGAAGCAACAGTGCTATTGTTATGTCTAGTTTGGGTGTATTTATGTGAGGACATTGGGTTCGATCGTAGAAACGCTTCAAAATAAGTTTGTATATGCTTGTGTGATTATGTTGGTGCTGAGATATATTTTTGAACAGGTGGTGCGCCATCGGATCATTCTTATCTCGCATTTTTATCATTGGAGAAGGCAAGTAAGTGTGGCGTTATGGTCTACATGCTTTAACTGTGTTGTTTGAATTGCCTCCACCTAATTTTAGTACCTCACATGAGTCATATGGTCTGAATTTGATTTTTTTATATTGATGTATTATATGATCCACTTTGGCTTTACTTCTGATTACTAAAGTATGTGAAGTTCATGCATTGCAATCTTGCATTTGCATCATCATGTTGTATATGCATATGAAGAAACTGTACCCGAATTGGTGCAGTAAGTATCGGTACAGCAACTCATATTGAGATATAGCAATGTGGTTGCAGCCCTCACTTCCTTCCTTCGGAATGTGTGGGTAGAAGTGAAGTCATGCATTGCATTCCATTGTATCATTGCATCTACATGATGAAACATTGTTATGAAGTATTTGTTGTTAATCTTATTCTTTAAGTTATGACAATATTTATTTATCATATTAAACTGGTGCTTAATCAATTGTGATTTGAATAACTTGGTTGAAGCAGCTTGCTCCTCATATGCTTTTTTCCCCTCCGCAGGTTCTTGAGTTTGGAGGGTGCATCTTTGGATGGGAATAGCGGCACGTGTGCACACACATCGTCTTTACACTTATAATCTTTGGACACATGTGTTGTAATAAAAAGGATTGTTATGAAGTGTTTTCTTATCTTTTTTTACCCTTATTGAAGACTTGTCAAATTGTTTAAGCTAGATGGTTGATGTTTGCTTCTGCATGCCATGTTTGTGTTTCCTTTCTTATTGTTTGTGTAGTGTGGTAACCCTCCAGAATGTTGCTGCTTGTTCTGGGGTGTTACAGTGAGGGCACACAAAAAAATAAAATCTTAGAGTCTGTTTGGATCAAAGTATTTTTGGAGGAATTTCGAAATTTCCCGTTCCTCTACCAAGAAATCACTCCAGTGCATTTGGAACACGGGAACGCTGATTTCCTTCCTGAGGAAAAGAACTCAGGTGCATGCTTCTGGCAGGAAAATAAACCTCTGCCAGGAAGTAATGGAAAGAATCTTTCTTGCTCCTCGCTCTCCCAATGTAGCTCTCCCGTTCCTCTCTGCTCTCCCATCCACCCCACCTTCTGGGCAAATAGCTTGAGCAACAAAGAAATCTGGAGCAAATAGCTTAAGCAGCAAATCGTAAAGGATGTTTTCTGCTCAGTGAAATCCCTCTCGTCCCCACCAGTTCCTTCCCTGCATCAACGCTTAATACAGTGGCGTAGGACAGATCGAAATTAAGGTGCGGTGCAGCTGGGCTTACAGAGTTCGAAGTCTCAATTTATAGCGTGGCACTAGGGAAATATATGTGAGGAAGCCAGAATAGAAAGAAGAGAAGATGTTCTCAGGAAAATCAAGGTATGTCAGATGCCACATCTTGCCATATTGGTCCTCCGCCACTGAATGCATATCTGCAGTTTGGGGCAAGTAAAGAGATCTCCCAAGAAATAGGTGACTAATTTGATAATAATAACCTGGCTTTCCCCTTCGGAATCAGTCATCTACTCATGAATGCCCTTTTCTTGTTTATCTGATCCAGATTTTCAAATTAGACTGTCCTTAGTAGCATTGTTATTGTTTAGATTTATTTGGTTGTGTTTATTTTTCTGAATATCTCTTCTGCCAAATTGTTATCATGGTAATGTAGCTCTTGCAGAAATTTTCTGTTGAAGGATTCATCTTTTTTCCTTGTTATAATTCTGAAATTAATATCTACTGTTCTTGATATTATAGTTATTGATGATGCTCAAAGGGAACGAATTTGCAGCATCTGATAGAAGAGAACGGAAGATTCTTTCTTAAAATGGTGGATCCGAAAAGCGTCACAAAAAAGATGTGCTACAAGCAAGCGTATTCATGGGCTCCAGCAGTGTGTGGAATTCTATTTGTTAGTTTGTGAGAATAATTTCATTTTCTGGTGATGCATTACTAATGGTAGCCCAAACAAAATCAGCATGTGTTTGCAATGGAAATATGCTACAAGCATAATTGGGACAGGATGTATAAATGATAATGCAATGCCTATTTTTCATGAGAAGATTTCAAACTTTTTCCTCTTTTTATGAGGGCAAAGATTCAAACTTTTTCATGCAATCCAAAAACACCCATTTTGGAATCCCGTACTGTTTCACTTTTTGCTCCATCTAATTCCTGCATTTTTTCCCATTCATCTAATCTGCATTCATGTGTTCCAAACGGGTTGGTATGTAGAGAGGTTTGTATGTAGAGAGCATAATGGTTAAGCTAGATGGATGTAATGAGTATGGTATATGGTTTAACCACATTCTGGAAGATGGATAGAAAGGCCGGGCGCTATGCACGTTTGCTGAGACAAAGAGACGCCCGTGAAACAAAAAGAAAGATGGGCTATACAAACTATGTCTATCCATAAGTCAGTACTCCTTTCATCTGTTGGACCTAACGCATTTCCTTTATATGAAAGGCTTTCTCTAAGCTACGCACATGTGAGTGCTAAGGCCGGATATTAATTATTTCATTTATCTAAAAAATCTCTACGCTACTCTCATGTTTTCTAAAGGCTACAAAGGTCAAATAGAATAAATTATAAGTAGCAACAAGTGGTGGGTTTTTCATTATGTGAGACGTTGTTGCATTGCAACACTTCATATCAAGTGTATAGGTATAATTAGGCCTAGACATAGGATATGTAGATCCGAAGGTCATGAGGCCCCCAAACTAAAGGGATTAGGGGCGGAGCTAGGCCAAGCTCATGGCCGGGGGCTATTGAATGAAGATGGTTTGCTAGTGAGGCTAGGCCTCTTATACCTATAGTAGCTACAGTGTTCAAAATTGGCTCAACGTCTAGGGCCATGGCCATATATAGCCCTAGATGTTCCTCCACCGCTACAAGGGATGATATGTTTGGGCCCTTTATGGGCTATCCAAATATAAGGGCTGGGCTAGGTCAGAACATGTCTCCAAAAGGCTAGTGTAGGTCTGCCTCTTAAACATTGCCTTGATCTACCCATGGGTCCAAGGAAAGGGTACAGTCCATAGATTATAACAAAAGGCTTCCACCTATCTTATACCCTAATCATTCTGCACTTCTGCGTGGCACGGTCACGGTGGTGGCGGCGCTGTATGCTGCGCTGCTGATGTCCATGCGGTGGAGGCGGACTCACGGAAGAGGAAGGCGACAGCGCTGCCATCAAGGTGTGTATGGAGGTTTACCATTAGGTTCTTCTTTTTTGCTATTTGGCGCGCATGCGTGCGATTGTAGGGAGCGCCGCCTGTCTCCCCATCGATGACCCAGCAGTTGCAGGGGACAGTGGTGCCTATCCTCCGCGACCCGTGTGTTCAACTCCATCGAATCTATAATCTCCTGCCCCTCTGAATCTCTCCACCATCAAACCCTAAACTTGTTCAACAACGAGGTTAATATTATTCAATCCCTTCTCGTCTTTTTGGCTCTATGGTTTTATTTGTATTGTTTTTGTGTAGGTTTGTTAGATCTGTATATTAGATTCTGAATGGTATGTGCAGAAATCTTAGTAGGCATTCCTTTTCTTGTTTTGCCATGTCTACTGTACTCCATTTAATCATATGTAATTCTGTCCCCATTACCTAATCCAATTTCATTATGTGCAATTTTGCTCTAATAATATACTTAAGTTACTAGTATATATGCTCATCATCATCCCATAGTCAGTCACTATTCACTAAAAGCTTGTGAAACCGACAGCAGGTGATACTTCTCTCCCATTAAGCTAATAATGCTACATATCACATTCCATCGATGCCAACATTTTTCTTCTTTCCTTTAACTAGTGTGATACAATTTAGTTAAGCTGAAACAGTTAAGATCTATTTATTTGCGTGAGAAGCATGTGTCGCCTGTCTTGGTTCTGCAGATCCATGCTCTCCTGATGAGTTCATGACCAAGACGGACAAATGGTTGCTTGCCATCATGGCTTAAAAATTAAGGTAAGGGAAATGAGGGATATGTTCCTTTATTAATTCAATGATTTCGTTTCCATGGTATATGATACCACGATTTTAGATGGGTCCTTTTTAGGCATGCTTTGGTTTCTAGGATTATCATGGATAAGCAGCCCTGTTATGGCATTTTTAGTAAGCGTGTCTTGAAGAAAAACTAGAGGATAGAAGAAATAAGACGATTAAGGTTCACAAAGTAAAATATTATGATTTCATAGTTCCAGTATTGAATCTGTCTTGCTAAAGCTATCGAATTTTAAAGCCCCGTACTTGGTTTGTTAACATGGATATAGATTATCAAAGTGTACAGTATGTATGTATCTGACTAACTCACACATCTGAATATAAAGATCTATAGTAATTTAGAATTTGCTGTTTTTGTTCTTTTATTCAATCAATTTTGTGGGACCTTAATTTGTATATTTCCATTTCAGTGTTGGTGCCCAGAAAGTGAATAACACCCTGCATTCAGTTCTGTGAATTTTTTAGTAGAAAAGCAGATAGATGGATTAGTACCTAATCTTATACGTACACGTGTACTACTACTTTTGCCATTTTGATTGATATTTTAATATGTATATCTCAACATCACGTGTTGGCACACTAAGATATGCATATTTTATTAAACATATCTTAATGTGACATGTTATGACATGTTAGCACATTAAAATAAACATACTAAATATCAATAGAAAGGCAAAAAATTAGTACTACAAGCATATGTATAATGCTAGGTGTACTCACTACTACAGAACATGACATCACAAACGCCCATCCAAAACCGTTTGTGATGCCCACATCACAAACGGTTCGGTTCTTGTAAAAAACCATTTGTGATGCCCCGAAGCATCATCACAAACGGTTTGTAAGAAAAACCGTTTGTGATATGGGGCATCACAAATGGTTTGTAGCAAAAATCGTTTATGATGCCCTCGAGCACCATCACAAACGGTTTTTACTACAAACCGTTTGTGATGGTCCATATCACAAACGGTTTTCCTACAAACTGTTTGTGATGGTGTGTACGATATACATTAAAACCACATTTTTGAAGTAGTAAATCAATTCAAATCAAAAAATGTTGAACTACAAAGTTGTATAATTTCTCAATATCTAGAACTTTTAGTTTGGTCATTTCTTCATTCGACAAATTTATATAAATTTTGTTCATAAAATCTATATCTCTCATAGAGTTTCCTGAAACTATAAGAGATCTATAAGATTTGTGAACAATGTTACTCTCACTACATCGGATAAAGAAATAACATATAGAAAAGTTGTAGATCTTCAGAAGTTATACAACTTTGTAGTTTGAAACTTTTTAATTTGAATTTGTTTTACTAATGAAAAGTAAGTTTGTAGTTCTCGAAATTTGAAATTTGAGTTTTTTCAAATGACCTCAGATGAAGAAACAGTCAAAATAAGAGTTGTAGATCACAATAAGTTATGAAACTTTATAGTTGACAACTTTTTCATTTCAAATCATCCGGTTAACAAAAACTAAGTTTGAATGTTCTCAAATTTGAAATTCAAATTTTATAAACGACCTCGGATGGAGAAACGACCAAAATAAGACTTGTATATTTTAAAAAGTTATGAAACTTTGTAGTTGATATCTTTTTAATTAGACATTGTGTAGGGCCTCAAATAAGCAATTTACACTCAGTTTAGTATAATATGGTAGGAACCAGAACAGAATATAGTCAAAATTGAGAGTGTGGTGTAGTGGTAGAGGAGGTTACGCGCGAGCGGGAGGTCACATGTTCGAATCCCGCCGGCTGCACATTACGCGAAAAATGGTGCGTGACTTATGGGAAAAATGGCTTAGATGGTTGGTGGTCTTCCCACATTAAAATAATTTTTTTGCTATTTTTTTGATGTTTTTTGGTGCACTTGGCATCACGAACCGTTTGTGATGCCCCTTATCACAAACGGTTTGACATCACAAACGCCTAGCAAAACCGTTTGTGATGATGGTTTAAAACCGTTTGTGATGTTGAATTCTGTAGTAGTGACTGACCCATCTATGCTCTTCTACTGATAGAATTCCTGAACTGAATGCATGTGTGTTCTTGACTTTTTGAGCATCAACACTGAAATAGCAAATATACAAATCAAGGACCCATAAAATTGATTCAATAAAAGAAAAAATAGCAAATTATAGATATTTATATTCAATCCGTGAGTTAATCAAATATATATAGACTACACTTTGGTAATTTATGTCCAAGTTAACAAAGTAGATACTATAAAATTTGATAGCTTTAGCAAACCAGATTCAAAAAAGAACTGAAATCACAACATTTTACTTTTGATCCTTAATCATTTTATTTATTATATCCTCTATTCTTATCATGGCATGCTTATTCAAAATGTCATAGTAGAGTTGCTGCTTATTCACAAAAAAACCTAAAAAGTTTGCATCCATGATAAGGAAAAACCAAAGCAAGCCTAAAAATAAACCATTTAAAATCCAGGCAGTGTACCATGAATACCAAATCATTTTGGGTTAGAAAAGACACATATCCCTCATAAATGCTACCTTAATTCCTAAACCATGATGATTATAGGCGAGCAACCACTTGTGCGTGTCTTGGCCATGAATTCAGGGTTGCATGGAGCTATAGAACCAACAAACAGGCAGCAGGCGTATCACACAAGGATAGTGGTTGCACTGTATTCATCATATTGATTCATCGAGCTAAGATACATATGTTTTATGGTACAATACTCACTACGTAGGCGAAGGTATGATCACTATCCAATCTCAAGATGGTTCACAATTTATTCCAGAGATGTAGTTTTGGTACCTGTTTGAATCATCATTTGCTATGAGTTTGGCAATTTCAAGAACATGGATACACAGTTTATTTTAAAAATTGCTCCTGTAAACTATTGGACCGTAAAAATGAATATTGTCTTATGGCCACATCAGAGATGGAGAATGGTATATTTCTATTGAAAAAATTATATTAATTAATCTTCTTTAAGGAGCAAGGTTGTAAATCACTCCAAGATCATGGAAATTGCTGAGCACAAGAAACAATTTGATGCCCCATGACAAGAAAAGGTGAGCTGCCGTTTGTGCTCGAATTCTAGCACCCGAGTGCTATTAATTAAGCAGTCGAGCCATCAAATAGTTAAGAGTAAGGGAGACTAAGTAATTTAATTGCTGGATGGTGTGAGAAAGTTTAGCTCACAAAAATCCAGCAAGGAGCATGAACCAAGAACCTCAGAGTTTTAAGAATAAAGTTTGGAGGCCAATTAACAAATTTAGACAGGAACGTACAAAGAAAAATTCACTAGAAATTATTGGTTTAAGAAAGCCGAAGGAGGATATTGTCTTGACCAGCACACATGTCATATTCCTTAGGTAAAAGGTAGCATTTGCATAAAGACAACACAACTAAAAGGAGCAAACCATAGTGCGGGGCAAACTTGTGCCAGTAGAATGTCCATGACATACAACATTTGCCTCAAAAGTTTCTGCTCTCACATATTTCTATTTTCATGCAGCAATTCTCATCTGCCTTGATATGAAGTGCAGGGCAAGACAACTCTTGACAATCCTAACACCCAATAGCATTCACATCAAGTTCAAGAATCTTCAAAGAATTCACATCACAACTAGAACAAACATGAGTAGCAGAAGACTTCAAAGAACTTTCTAGGCATTTGATCCTAGCATGAGATTCATCCAATTTAGCATGCAAGACAGGACAAGAAGTACAAGCTCCTAGCAAGGCAGATCTAGATTTCAACTCATCAAGTTCAACTTGGAGCATATCAAGTTCTTCCAGTTTAGTCATGTGTTTCTTCTTATATTCAACCAATTCATTCATCACATGTTTACAATTTATGCATTCAGGCTCATCAGGAACAACAGAGACAACTTTCAAAGCATCAATCTCAACTTGATAGGGCCAATTTTGTTTCATAAAATGAATTATGAAGTGAAGGCATAATCTCGTAGCAATGACAACAAGCCTAGATCAGTAGACAACAATGACGAGACCTTTCTTGCATCTGGAAGCAACCTGAAGATTACCAATCACAACCCATAAGAAATTATAAAGCAGAAAATCCAAGGCATCTAATTTCTGAAAACTTTGATCATAAGCCATCAACATGATCTTTACACATGCCAATGTAATGGTTTGAGTTCAAAGGAAATTACCTTTTGTCCCATCAGCTTTGGCTCCAACCATTTCTTGCACCATCACTCAAACCAATAAACATATATGTTTGAGCACAAAACCGGACGTACAAAACTGAAAAATTAATGTATTACATGAAATCAATTAAATAGATGATTTTTTTCTAATAATACTTTTCTAACTCAGTGATTGTGCAGTTCTAAATTCACATGAGTTCAATGATTAAACAAAGAACAGACAATGAACAACTAACGCTATGTAAGTTGTAGAGTTTCTTTTAGGTGCATGTAATTTGTAGAGTTCACACTTCATTGTTGTCATAAAAAATTGCCACCTAATGCTTTCAAGACTAATCTATATAAAATTATCATAATTTATTAGTTGGCAATATTCTGGTCTTGCATTAGGCTGTGGTATTAGTGATCTAATCTAGGAGGTAATCTATGTCAAAGCAATGGAACAGATTAATCAAATAAGGAAGATAGTGGGGTAGCAAATTAAACTGGAGAAACTAAACCAGATAGATCACAAGTGTACATGATAGTAGCAGCAAGCCAGTGCCAATTAAGAAAAGAAACAAACATAACCGAATGAGCAGGGTGAGCCACAACGTACTTTTCAACTGTGATGCATGACACATATATATGATGCATGATGAATTGAAAAACTTTGCAATTCTTCATGCATCATATATATCCATAGTAAAACCTAAAAACTCCAAAACATCTTGCCAATAGAACACATAAGTGCATAGCATCACAGTACTGAACCAAAAGGTTCATTTGTAAGAGAGAGAGCAATTTAAACTGGGCAAAACAAACTGCTAATAGCATGCATATTTGAAAAGAACAGAATGATTTAAAAAAGTAATATCCACCTTAACATTGGATCCTGCAACTCAACATTTTTGCAGGAGCAGAATATCTGACAGTATACCCACTTGCTCAAGCTTGGTAAACACAACCCAGAGATGTCACAATTTCCCTCAGTTCAATATGTCTATACTAAATTCCGAGAAAAGCCAGCTAATGCAGCTTCATGGTAGCAAGGAACATCAATTTCTTGCCAACTGATAATTGTCGATTGTATAGTTGTTTTACCTCAGAAGTTGCTGAGGTACAGACATCAGTAAAATGGCATGACATGCAAGCCCATGCATAAAAACATACCACAAGGTTAATTTAGTTTTTTCTGGAATATACAGTGATATACTGCTACATAACTAGGTACCCAATTTGATTTGCACTCTTTATTTGTTTAGATGAAGAGAAGGCTGCAGCACATCTCATATGGTCGTGTCAATTCTGAACCATCTAGGGATGCTTGCCCTTCTCACTTAAGATAAACAAGAGTAATAACCCATCTTCATGGTGAGAAGAGAAGGCAAGGAGAAAACTTAAAAATAAAGAGGAACCAGGCAAAGCTGAATATTTTTTTATTCACTGGTTAATTAGTATATCACACTATATTAGAATCATCTTTCCTTGGCTAATTAGTATAGAACTGTATTAAAGTGTATTCTTGCAAATATATATTTGCTTCACATGAAGAGATTACAATATCATTCCTAGGCATCAAACTCTGACCATTATCATGATAGAAAGACACAGGCTTAGTCCTTATCTAGAATAACTTTTCCCTTCCATTCTTAATGATCCCTTCCTTCTAGTTATCTCCCAAAAAAGCATTCAGGTCATATGATTTCAATGCCAGCAAGGTTCTTCATCAGATTTAAACATGTAGCACTCCTGCCTAGCATTGCCGGAAGTAGATTGGGAAAGGTAACTTGGCTACTAACAGAAACCTTGTTATTTATTTAACATGTAGCACTCCTGCTAGAGTCTTTTTTCATGTGGCCTTCATGCCAACTCAAGAGTGGGATAGGTAACTTGGCTAATAGACACCTTGTTATCTATTAAATGTAGAAACTGAGTTGAACCATTTCTGAATTTGAAGTACGTTATGCTTCTATAAACATCATGCAACCTCTCTAACCTCACTCCATCATAACCATTACTGGATTTGGAGTACATTGTGCTTCTGCGGACACTAATTGATTTTCTCATCAAGGCAATAATGACTGATTCTGGGACTGTGCTTAGTTAATCAACAACAGGAATAGGATTATTATGCATTTGCCAGTATTCACGAAGCAATAGAAACATCGAACATGCTAGGGGCAGTAAGTGGCAATAGCATACCTCATGCATCAATTCTATCCGGCGGTAGACCTCCTTAGGTATTCTTGCTCATTAGTCCAGCAATACATAAGCACACATTGGGTACTGAATTCTGCAAGAGAAATTATATCAGTGACCACGGAGGAAAATGGATGAATTAAACTAAGCAGCGGGGATGGGTTAGAAACAGGAGAAGAATCGGACCTTGAGAGCAGATGTGGCACCCATCGCCCAGTGAACATGCCGTCCTCCCACAACAGGCTGAGCCCCCTCGCCAACAACGCGTAGCACTTGATGTTATTAGCCTAGTCCAGCCACAGCATGCATCCGCCATCTGCGTGGACGCCACCCTCACACAGGTCGAGGTAGGCGTCTTCCTGGTGATGACCCTTGTTCGGCCGCCGGCGGGTGAAGCCTGCAGGACGATGGCACAATGGCGGTCCTCGGGGACGAAGAGGCTCCGGACGTGGCCGGAATCATCGGGTGGGGAGGTCGGCACCATTGGGGAGGACTCCCATGTGGGTCACCCGCCAGCTCTCCTCTATCGTCGTCGCCCTTGCCACCGCCATCGCGCGTGTATGCTACACCACCACGACAACGATCAAGGGTCACCTGCAATTTAATGGTCGATTCCACGGAGGGCGCAACAGATCCGCAACCAACATGGTCGGATCTAATGGTAGAGTGGAGGGGAGGGGAGGGGAGGGAACGGAAGGTATCGATGACGGCGGCGGCGGCTAGGGTTTCGGGCGCCTGAGTCGGGGGAGCGAGAGGTAATTAGATAGTGGACGAGGAGAGAAGGAATAGGACCTTGGGATCATTTCCATCAATGCCGAGGGGTTTTCTGCAAAACAGTCGCGCCTCCCATGCTCACCCGCGTCACCTACGCCTGGTGGCCACGAAATTGCCCACTGTGTGACACGTGCCCCAGGTTTTTGGCGGGAATCAACGTGGTGAGAACAAAGGGGAGTTGCTTTTAATAATTTTGATATAGCCAATCTTTGCCTTCCATTATGTTGCTGCCCCAACCTCTCACCTGTTGGGGATCGGATCTAAGGACAAGCATGCTTGGTCATGTTATCTGTGATCTTTGATTTGAAGGTGGCAAACACTGTTTCAAAACAAAATATTGAGTAAAGAAACAGTTATTCCTAGAAACAAGAAATAGCAGAATAATTCGTGGTATGTCAATATAGGATTTGAATTCAGATCCTCCGGTGGCTAGCTGCTCCAGGCCTGTAACACCGTAAAATGGCTCTATTTAAAATTTTAATGATTAATTTTCTTTTTACTAAAGTGCTCATAATTAATATATGGCAAATAAATAAATTCTAGGGAATTAAAATCAAATATAAGGCTTAGAAACATTTTTGTTGCATTCATGCCGGAAGGGATTCACTACCACCTAGGGAAGGCTAACTTGGTGGCAGATGCTCTGAGTAGAAGGAGCTATGTGAACAAGGTCACCAGACATTGTCTGCCGGAAGAGCTCAGTCTGGAGTTTGAGAAGATGAGTCTAGGATTCGTGGCTAGCATCACAGAGATGGTAGTGGAACCGACTCTGGAACAGGAAATCCGGAAGGGTCAGCTTGAGGATGAAAAGATCAAGGAGATTGTGGAGCATGTTGCCCTAGGAAAGGCTGAGATCCCTTCGTCTGACATCAGCATAACTCTTCTGCCGGGATTGTGCCACCTTCAAGTTCTTCCTGATCACTTGCACTTGTCGCTCTGCCTCTCTTAGTATCCCAGGCCCAAAAACTTGACTCTTCCCAGTCTGATTCCAAAACAGTGGTGTTCTGTAGACTTTTCTAGTAGCTGTTGTTGTACAAGAATTCCGCATAGGGAAGAATCTTGTCCCAGCTAACACCATACTGCAGAGCACACGCCCTCAACATGTCTTCCAAAATCTGATTGGTCCGCTCTGTCTGTCCATCCATCTGTGGGTGGTAAGCTGAGTGCAGCTTAGTGTCCATAGACTCATGTAGTTTCTGCCAGAAGTGTGATGTGAACTGAGTACCACGATCAGACACTATCCATTTTGGTACCCAATGCGAACACACAATCCTTTCCATATATAGCTCTGCTAGTCTAGCTCCGGTGTAAGTGGTCTTTACTGGAAGAAAGTGTGCCACTTTGGTCAAGCGATCCACGATTACCCAGATGGAGTCAAATCCTCTCTGAGTGTGAGGTAGACCAGTGATAAAGTCCATTCTGACCTCCTCCCACTTCCATTCGGGTATCTTCAGGGGCTGGAGTAATCCTGCTGGCCGCTGATGTTCAGCCTTGACCCTCTAACATGTGTCACATAGGGCCACATAAGTTGCCACATCACGCTTCAATCCGTACCACCAGAATCTCTTCTTGATGTCTTGGTACATCATCGTACTTCCTGGGTGGATCGAGTATGCCGAATCATGCGCTTCTCTTAGGATCATGTCCTTGATCTATGCTATGTCGGGTACACATATCCTCTTCCCTTGCCATAAGGTTCCCTGTTCATCCACTCGAAAACCAGGGGCCTTTCCTAGGGCAACATGCTCCACAATCTCCTTGATCTTTTCATCCTCAAGCTGACCCTTCCGGATTTCCTGTTCCAGAGTCGGTTCCACTACCATCTCTGTAATGTTAGCCACAAATCCTAGACTCATCTTCTCAAACTCCAGACTGAGCTCTTCCGGTAGATAATGTCTTCAAGATCAGAGTCTGGAAAAGGCACACCATCGATTCCTTTATAGGGAGGCCCCTTTGTTTGGGATTCCCTAAGGTAGTGTTCTTCCACCATATCTTCCACTACTGCCCATTCTTCATCTCGTCGTCTCGCCGAGCCTTCCGTCCGTTTCTGGCCTCAAGATTTTCAGTAAGACCCTCAGCGAATCTTGTAATTTTTTATCATATTCGTTTAGTCTATACTCTTTCACGAATGTTAGCCCTGCCTTTTTGCATGTTAGCCCTCGGGTTCTTATATGAAATTGCACATAGGTCCTCAGTTTTTCACAAATAGGTCCTTGAAAGTTTTTAAACCTTGCCAGCAAGTCCCCGAACCATAGAAACGCCGTAACTTTCTCGGTTTAGCTCCAATTAATGTGATTCTTGCGCTCACGTGTTCGTAGCGAAGCGTAGATTAGTTTTAAAACCTTCTTTTTCTGTTTCTACTGTTTGGTGTACTGTTCTAATAGAATACTTTTGTTTGCATGTATTGGCTTGTGTGGATTCTTATGTGGTGATTTGTGTTTAGTCGGTGAGCCACTTGCATTGGAGTTCGAGTACGAGGAGGACTTTTAGGAGCAGGACTAGCAGCAACAACACTTTGAGGAAGGTAAGTTATAGCACGGATAATCCTTGCTACCTACCCACTTTGTAATAAATTATTTCATACATGCATGTGTCTAAATTGATGTAGCTTTAAGGTTGTACCTAGTCTTGATCATCATGTCCTTGTTTACCTTGGGTTTATGCATATGGGTAGAATCTTTGCTATACGAAGCTACTATCACCACTGTTTAATTGTTAATCTTGACTTAATGGTTCACTTTAACATTAATGATAAAACTTTCTTTTTAGCAACATGGTTTAGGGTGCCAGAACATGTGCTTCATGCTTTGTTCTAGTTTCTCTCCATATGGTCCAGTTCTTAAAGCGGCAACCTAGGAGCCTGTCGCCACCACTAGAACTATAATGGATCTGGTCTTGGTCAAGTAGCATGTATGGATCTACCTTAACAGTAGTTACCAAGGGGCCAACGACGTTAGTGGAAACAAGGTGAAAGGGTGTTTCTTGATCCACCGAGGACGGTATATCCGTTGGCTATGTCTCATTAGGCACAGTCTCGTGTTGGGAGTCCTCGCGTTGGAACTCCACACGTTGCGCATTGGTTGGCTTGCGTAGCCCGCGCTCTGGACGCCATTGACCCCCTAACGTTGCGCCCTGAGCGTCAGTCAATCTCGGTGCCTAGAGTCTCACCGCCTTGTTAAGCTAGCGGCTACTGTTTTGTTAGGGTGTCTTGTGAAAAGCCTCGTAGCGTCCCTATACAGTCACACCACAGAAGTGTTGATGTGCGTCGTTGGGTGCAAAGTTCCTTTGAACTTTTACGCGACTGGTGGGTAATGGGCGAAACCTCTGCAGAGTGTACAATCTATCATGAAAGCCTTGCTCAGGGTCATGAGCGGCCTGGATCCTTTTTGATTAGAAGATGATGTTTATTTATGCTTAATGTCACTTATACTTTATTAATTGGGTTGCAACTGGGTTCTATTCACTTGTAGTAACTTGGATGATGTTAAAATGAACCAACTAAAAATGCTAATGCAGTTCAGCCATGTCTAGCCTTACTTTGAGCCTTCATACACCCGTGCTATACTTGCTAAGTAAATATTTTACCCACACTTGTCATTTATTCAACGAAATCCCGGATGGGTAACAGATTGGGCTGTGCATGTCACACCCTGAAATTTTTGGATTTCAGGATGTGATTTTTCCCATAATTTTAAAATTTTTCTCAACTTTATTTAATTTACAGGGAATTTAGTACGGGGAAAAACATTTTTTCTAAATTAAAATAAAACAATGCAGGTTTAATATTGAGTGCCTTGTATTCAAGCCGGTTGCATTTAGTGGTTTTATGCGTGTAAAGTTTCTAAAATGCGTTTAAGAGCCTCATAGGAATTTTCTAGATTTTTTAGGATTTATTTCTATTTTCCTATAGCTAATTCCAAATTTTGGAAGGTGCTAAAATATTTTTCATGAGCTCCAAATATTTTATTTGGGTTCCTCCCTCGCCCCACTCTCTCGCTGACCGCCTGGGCCCGCGCGCCAATCTCTCCACTCCACCTTCCTTCTTCGTTGTCGGTAATGGCTCGCCGCCGATGGAAGGGCCGCACGCCGAGGCCCGCCTTCCTTCCTCCCTGCGCCTACTTAACAGCGTCGCCGCCCCTCGGTTTCGCCCGAGCTCGCGAGCTTCACCGGCCGCCGACGAACCGCCGCTCCAACGGCGCTCCGCCCCGGTCGACCCCGCTCTGACCCTCGCGCAGTGGTAAGGCTTTACCCGAACCCCTCCTTGCCCTCTCCCCCGCCCCCTAGAACCCCGAGCGCGCTCGCCAGAGCCCACCGCCCCGTCGGTGAGCGTCGCGCGCCCCCTGTGCAGCCTCCCCGCCGACGAGAGGCCTGGGGACAGCGACATCGCCGGATTGGAGTTTCGCCGGCGATGAGCCGCTACGCGCGTGGGCGGCACCGCCGCAGGGCCCTGCCGACGACCCCCCGTCTCGCCCGATCCAACCGGGGGTGTTGGATCTAAATCCAACAGCCCACGCTCCTCCCCAGCCGAGTCAATCTCTCCCTCATACCGGTCAACCTGGCTGATTTGCACAAGGGCCCCCCAAGTTTTGCCAAACCAACCCGCCGTCCGAGCAAGTTCAAAAGTATTTACAAATGTGTCCCTGGATTTATGAAAAGCCCCCTAATCTTTTTGAAAATAGGACCCACCGTCCATTTTCAACTTATTTTCACGTTAGCCCTCGAGTAGGTTATATCTCGGTTTTTCATAAATGAATTTTAATTTGATTAATGTTTATTTAAAGCTATATTTCCTAATTAAAATTCTACTTAGAGTTAAACTCCGAGTTTTCATAATTAAATATTAATTTGAATAATATCAACATTAATATGTTCTAAATATAATATTGGCTAGTTAAACATGAAATATCTTATTATTCGATTAGATGTTCACACATATTTTTATTACTTAAACTTAAATGTTTAATTGTATAAATCTTACATAAATAATTATAAATGAAATATGATTAGTTTATTTTTGGCTTTTACAAATTCAAATGAAATTGAATTAATTCCAAAATAAGATGTTTCTCTGAAATATCTTTTATATTATTTATTTAAAATTAATCAAGCATTTAGTCTTTTATTTTCTTTTATAATATAAATCTTCCGATAGTCGTATCTTTTCAACCCTAGCTCCGTTTTTAGCGATTCTTGCGCTCACGTGATCCTAGAATCGAGGCCTATCCTTTAGTGTGCTAGTTTAAAGCTTTTATTTTGATTGGTGTACTGTTCTTAGTTGTATATTGTTGGCTTACTTGTTTAGCTGCATGTTGTGCTCGATGATTGCTGCGAGTAGAGGAACGTCATCGAGAGATTTCAAGCAGAAGAGTTTGAAGATCAAGATTTGAAGACTATGAGTAATTATAATGGATTTGAGGCAAGTTATAGCACAGACAATCCCTGCTACCTAAACACACCTTTTATACTCATTTACTTTCATATGCATGTGTCTAAATTGATGTCCCATTAAGGTTGTGCCTAGTTTTGTATATCTTGTTCCTTTGATAACCTTGGGTTTATGCATCATGTAGAATCTTTGCTATGCACAGCTACTGTCACCAATGTTTAATTGTTAATCTTGATCTAATGGTTCACTTTAATGATAATGATAAAACTTATTTTTTAGCAACGTGGTTTAGGGAACTGGGGCATGTGTTGTGTGCTTTGCATTCAGTGTCTCTCCCTAAGGTCCAGTTCTTAAAGCGGCAACCCAGGAGCCTGTCGCCACCGCTAGAACTATTATGGCTCTGGTCTTGGTCAAGTAACTTGTACGTCTCTAGCTTGCCAGTGGTTACCATTGGGGCCAACGGCGTTAGTGGACACAAGGTGAAAGGGTGTTTCTTGATTCCTCCGGGGACGGGTGATCTGTCGGCTATGCCTCCATGAGGCACAATGTCATGCTGGGAGTCCCTGCGATGGGGAACTCCACACATTGCGTATGGATGAGTGTGATGCCCGCGCGTTGGATGCCATTGACCCCCTCATGGTGTGACTCCGTGAGCGTACGTCAATCCCGGTGCCTAGGGTCTCACCGCCTTGTTAAGCTAGCGGCTACTGTCTTGTTAGGGTGTCTTGTGAAAAACCTCGTAGCATCCTTATGCCATCACACCTCGGAAGTGTTGATGTGCGTGGTTGGGTGCAAAGTTCCTTTGAACTTTTACGCGACTAGTGGGTAAAGGGCAAAACCTCTGAAGAGTGTACAATCTATCATGATAGCCTTGCTCAAGGTCACGAGCGTCCTGGATTCTTTTTTATTAGAAGATGATGTTTATTTATGCTTAATGTCACTTATACTTTATTAATCGGGTAGCAACTTGGTTTCGTTCACTTGTAGTAGCTTGGATCATGCTAAAATGAATCAACTAAAAGTGCTAATGCAGTTAAGCCGTGTCTAGCCTTATTTTGAGCCTTCATGTACGGGTGCTATACTTGCTAAGTAAATGTTTTACTTACACTTGCCATTATTCAACAAAATCCTGGACGGGTAACAGATGGATCAGTGATCGAGACAGCTACTGAGTTTCCTGAGGATTTTCCATTACTTCTGAGCTGTGGTCAACCAGTCGGTGTCCCTGTGGACTTGAGGCTCTACCTGTCGAGAGAGTTAATACATAGACTTCCGCTGTGTTTTGTTTAGGTAAACTCTGATGTAAAATGTTTTATTTTGAGCATTGGTACTCTGTTTATCATATTTGTTCGCTGTATGTGTTCTATGGATGTCACACCCGATTTTAGAAAGAAAACCAGGTGCATCTCATATGTGCGCCAGGATCAAGTTTACACACATATGGTAGACATCACAAGTGAGTATCCATAACCATGCATACGAAAGAGTATTAAAGTATATTTATTACAATCTCAGAGTTGACACAAATGTCATAGCGGAAGACTTAAATAAACGTTTAACTAAACGAAGAAAAATAACTCCATCTCCACAGGCAGTTGACTGGCGGACTCGCCTAGAATTCCTCAAATTCAGTAGTAAAATCCTCAAAATTCTCCCAATCTGAGCAGCAGTCCGAGTGTGATCGATGCAATATAAATAAACAAGCATGACCACATGTCGTACTCAGCAAAGTATGGAAATAAATGACATGCTTGGCTTTATAAAGTGGAAGGCTGAAAGGATAGCTGCATTAAGCACTTTTAGTTGGTTAAATTTTATTAAGCATCTATTTACTAGCAAATATAAGTATATACCAACAACAATTAAATGATAACATAAACCCATCAAATTTAGGTAACCACAATTTAGATCATATTCTGATAAATTAATCATGTGAGGGTCCAGGCCGTTCATGACCGTGAGCACGGCTGTTATAACAGTTTTACACTCTGCAGAGGTTGTACACATTCACCATAAGCCGTGATTCCCATTGCCCGAAAGCATGTACCCTTCCCACACCACGTGGACCGAATACTGGGTTTCACTATGAGACCTTTACAAAGATACTCTAATAAGTGATAGTTCGCTAAGGCTTCCGGTTCAGGATCAAAGCATAACCCTCCCTAGTGAGTCGCGTATCTTAGCAAAGCTTACCGCTCAAGAGGACCGGGCTATACCTCGTCAACCGCCGCACCTCTTGCCCCTTTCGGGTAAAACTATCCCAAACCAGAATACCTAATTAGTCAGCCAAAGCCAGAGCCACATAGCACTTATGGTTGCACTGTTTTCCTGGGTGGTCGCTCCATGTTCCAATTAAAAGAGGTGATCTTGTCATTATTATATTAAAAGATAATAATGGAACATAGAGTAGGGGTTTCATTAGACCAATCATAGTTGAGCAACTAAGCATCATCTACCAGTCAAATTAATTTAATGACCCAGCTGCAAGGCATGGTAAAACATACTAGGAAATCCTTAATGGGAGCCAGCTATATTAATGCAAGCGATAACTAAACGGTGTAATTAAAATGCATGCCATTTAGGTACAAACGGGCATGATCAAGGAATACTTGCCTTCTTCCCAACCCTGCTGCTACTCAAACTCTTCAACAGCTGGTTTTTTGAACACTTCCTCGAACGTCGCGTTTCCTATACGCATCACACGAACACATACAAGAAAACAATACAATAAATAAGAAACAGTACACCAAACAATTTCAACAGAAGTAAACAATATCACAAAACTAATCTACGCATTACCACGAACGCGTGAGCGTGAGAATCACTAAAATCGGAGTTAAAACGCAAAAGATATGGCTTTTCTAAGGTTTTAGGGACTTGCTGGCAAAGTTTTAAAAGTTCTAGGGGCTTAACTGCGAAAATCCGAGGGCTAAAACATAATTTTGTATAAAACTATGAGGGTTTTTATGTAAAAAGATAAAACTTGGACCTCGGGTGCAATTTTAAAACTTGTAGGGGCTAAACCGAAAGAAAAAGGACCTAGTTAGAAATATTTTTGAACGGCTCAGGACCGCGGGTTGATTCACCAAGACTTGAAGGGCTTATTTGTAAAACGTCCTGGTTGATCGGTAAGTCGCGGGTTTGACTCAGGGGCTCGGCTGATGTGGACCGTTCGATCAAGATCGGGCGGTCGAGATTGGATCTAGAGGGGGTCGTCGGCGAGAGCAACCAGAGCGGCAGCGCCGCTGTCGTCCACGGCGGAGCTTCGCCGGCGCACACGCGAAGTCGCGCTACGGGCCACCAAACACGACGGGACTAGGTCGAGAAGAGAGAGGGGGAGATGGCGATCTTACCCCGGCAGATCACGTCGAGGGAGAAGCCTAGTCGGCGGCCGGCGACGGCGAATGGCGGCCGGCGGCGCGGTGAGGTCAAACGGCGACGATTCTGCTCGAGCAAAGACGGATTAGGCGCAATAGCAAGCGGGGAAGCCTCGGGTCCACAACGCGAACCTTAAGCGGCGATTCTCGTCGATGGAGAGGCAACGACGACGCGGAACAGCGGCGGCTTGCCTCGGCGGCGGAAGTTCAAGGGCTACGGCGGCATGCGCTAGGGTTCATGGCTCGGTTGTGCGGGACACGAGAAAGGCGGAGTCGCACAAGGCCACGACGGGCGGTTAAAGGGGCTGGGCCCACGCATCTAGCCGTGTGTGCCCCGGCCGAAGTTGGACTCGAGCTTGAGCTCGGGTCAGACTCACGCCTGGCCCGGAGACGACGGGTCCGACAAGCGGGACCCGCCTGGCATCGACCCGAAGCGGAGAGGAGGGGAGCGGGCCGTCGCGAAGGAAATGGGCCGGGAGAGGAGCTAGCTGGGCCACGAAAGGAAAACAGTCCGGTTGCCGAAAGGAAAAGAAGAAGGGGCAGAGCTGAACTGGGCCAAGAGTTGGGGGGCGAAAACGAACTCGACAGAGAACAACTATTCTAAACATCAAACAAATTCAAATAAAATTCGAATTTAAACAGAATTTAAATTCCAACTTAATTGAACAGCAAGCAAAAGACAAATGCAACAGCATGAATGCATCAACAACTTATTTTGACTAAAATTATTTAATATGATATTTAAATTGATAAAAGGCTAGAAATTCCAATTAAACCATAGAAAATTTATTTAGGCCTTAAATAAATCCTAGAAAATTCAGAAATTGCTACAATTTGATTGTGATGAGTTTTAGGGTGTTACAATGGACTTCCTGGGCACACATATGGCCGCATTCGGGTTTTTGTGAAAATCCAGGTGCGACAGTGCATGAGTCTACTGCTGAGTTTCTCGAAGATCTACCGTACTACTGAGTTGCGTTCTCCCAGTCACAGTCCCTGTGGATTGCGGCTTCACTTAGTTGAGATTTATTAGTCTTTCGCTGTATTGGTTAGTTTATTTATGTTAAACTCTGATGTAAAACTCTATTTATTCGAGCATACGTTCTCTGTTTATCATATTTATTTGCTATATGTGTACTATGACTTCCTGGGCACACATATGGCCGCATTCAGGTTTCTGTGTAAATCCGGGTGTGACAGGGCCAGTGAGCTATTTCCGCAAGTTCATATTTTCTTGAGGAATCAAACATGCCTTGAATTAGTCTGCATATATAAATATAAAAGAGTAAATTACATCCACCATACGATAACTTATCATGTGGGTGCAAATTAGTACAACAACTTGTAAAATGCTCCATTTAGTACACAAACTTGACAGGTGGTGCAAATTAGTCCAAAAACTTATAAATTCTTAGGTTGGCACATAACTTGATAGTTGAGTGCAAATTAGTCTAACAACTTATAATGCTTAATTTAGTATAATAATTTGGTAAATCAATATATTTACAGTCCAAACTTTACGACATCAATGTATTAAGCATAGTACATGAACCTATGAATAATTTTTATATTTTTTCTATTAGGTTGTTGCTTCTCAACTATATACAACTTATTATTAATTAGTCTAAATGCAATCATATTATAAAATAACACAATTAGAATTATAGAAAGCCTGAAGTCCATAAAAGAAACTTTGGAACCTTTGTTTTTTTTGTGTGCTTCGGCTCATTTATTCACAATTCTATAGAAAGCAAGTTTGTTTATGTCATTTTAGGTCTTTTTCTATTTCTAAATAAGCATAGGAGGCTTTCAAATATTTATGCCAAGTTACTAAACATCCTATTATTATGTATCAGCATATTGTTTTTTTAATTGAACAATGCATATAATCAAATGTGTAGCAAACAACATGGGTGAACTCATCAATATTGAATATAAAGATAAATATTCGTACTCAAAATTAAATCACTATATCAAAATAATTAATTTGAGGATATAACATTAACTTCCTAAACATTAAAGGTTCTTATTTTACCTAAATGCCTTGCCACCGCAACGCGAATATCAATGGCCAAATAATGCGTAATAATTTGTTTCGATGTGAATATACTTCTATTATGACCCGGCGTTAGAAAATACGTTGTTGATGTAATATTTGTACTAAGGATGTACCAATTTACTAAGTTGTTGCACTTTAATGAGTATTTTGTAAGTTGTTGGATCAATTTGCACCCACCTGTCAAGTTATTGCACTAAATTAAGCATTTTACAAGATGTTGGACCAATTTGCACCCATCTGCCAAGTTGTTGCATGGTGGGTATAATTTACTCAATATAAAATGGTACTTGAGAAAAGGAATTCTTTAATGATTACTAGGCCAGGATGATCAGAGTCATTGACAATGTCATGTCTTTCAAATGTATTTAGTCTAGACATACAATGTCCAATTAGTTTTGGAAACGAATCTCAGCCTATAGAGTGGATTTACCCACATTAAGGATTATAATGATCATATGTCACTACAGTAAGTAGGTTAAGGGTCCCTTTGGTTGGGCTTCCAACCTGCTTTTGCTTCCAAAAAAGCCAAAAGCCCAACCAAAGGGGTTAGCTGTCATCCAAAGTCACAGTCAAAAGCAGCTTTTGCCTAGTACAAGTTTAAAAGCACCTCAGACCCTGCTTTCACCTGCTTTTGAGTCACAAAATTACCCACCATGCCATCCATTACACACGTACCGGTTCATTTTCCTCCTTTCTTTTTCTCGCGCAGCTCTCCCTCTCCACCTGCCGAGGCCCCCTCTCCCTCTCGCTCTAACGCGCCCTCTCTCTCCCACTCCATCTCCGGCGCCTGGGCAGAGCTTGCCGGCCGCGACCCCGAGGCGGAGCTCCCACGCGCGGCCGGGAGGAGGCGGAGCCCCCACGAGCGGCCGAGTCGAGACCGGGCGGAGGCGGAGCCCCCACGCGCGGCCGGGCCAAGACCGGGCGGAGGCAGAGCTCCCCTGCACGCGGCCGGGCGAAGCTCCCTGCGCGTGGCCGGCGGCGGCCCCTACGTGCGCCCGAGCAGAGCTCCCCTGCGCGTGGCCGGCGGCGGCCCCTACGCGCGGCCAGGCGGAGCTCCCCTGCGCGTGGCCGGCGGCGGCCCCTACGCGCGGCCGAGCGGAGCTCCCCTGAGCGTGGACCCTGCGCGACCGACAGCGGACCCTGCGCGACGACGGCCCCTGCGCGAGGAGGAAGAGGACGAAGAAATTGCATGTGTGCATGACATATGGGGCCCGCTTGGAAGAGAGGGGACTTTTCCAAAAGCCACAGCAGCTCAACCAAACAGGCTTCCATCCATCCCACAGCAGCTTTGCCAAAGCAGCTTTTTTTCAAGCCACAGCCCACAACAGCTTTTTCCAAAGCCACAGCCCAACCAAACGCACCCTAAGTGGGTTCTTCCAAAAAAAATAAGTATGTTTGGTCCATCAAAGATCAGGTTTTAGAGAACCAACAATATTTGTATCAAAGATCATGTAATGTTAGTCCAGATATGCATGTTGCGAGAAGGCATGATCGTGCCACAGAAATAAGTTCTCAAATTAATAAGAAACTCGAAAACAGTATTTGTGCACGGTGGAGGCGGCTCTGCCACGTTAAACAAAATAGATATGTCTTGTGAGAAGGCGCAGAGGTTTGGGTTTGTGTTTTCTGTTGATTCAAAACTCCATATGTAAATGTTACACCAACAAGGCAGCAAATGAGCAATCAATCTAGTATGTCATTGCAAGTATCTAGAAGTCAGGAAACATGATCAACCAGTAATGGTAAATTTAACACAGGATAATCACGTGACTAGAAACAGTTTTGGTTGTTCAACAAAACCAAACTTTCACTAGTAGAGAATAGGCCTTTCATCCACTTCCATCCGGGACATTAGTCCCGGATTTTATTGGACCCGAGACTAATGACTTTTAGTCCTGGTTGGTACTCCTTTATTCTTGGTTGGAGGCTCAACCCGGGACTAAAGGGTCTCAAGCATTAGTCCCGGTTGGAGACTTCAACCGGGACTAAAATGGTGACTTTTAGTCCCGGTATGAGCCGCCAACCGGGACTAAAGCCGGTTGAAATCACCACCCGGGACTAAAGGGCCCTTCACGGGTTACAATAAAGGGAAAACATCTCACCTACCATCACATATGTTGTGTAGGTGGAGTGGTTAGGAGGCTGTACACGAGGCAATGTAAGAGATTGTGGGTTTGATTCCCTCGGGGTGCAACATTTTTTTAGAGCTCCAGACTTTTAGTCCCGGGTGGAAGAACCGGAACTAAAGCCTGGCTCCAGACTTTTAGTCCCGGGTGGGAGAACTGGGACTAAAAGGGTTTGGGGACCAGAACTAAAGCCCAATTTTCCACTAGTATTTTCTATAGTTCAAAACAAGACTATCTTTATAGAATGATGAAAAAGAGCAGAGCCTGGGCTACTTGACGTCAGTACATCACCAAGAGGATTGGAGGAACTATTAATGCTGCTAACAAAATGATATAGCCTGGACAGATTTTTTAATTAAAGAAGGCAAGCTACACTATAGAAAAAACAAAAGAGTGATCGAGGAGATATAACTTGATTCGACCATTTAAAACAAAGCATCTTTCCGAATCCATCGGGAAGGATTGATGAGTTAGATAAAGCCGGCACTACCGTCGAGATCCCGACGGATCGACTAGCACCATTGTAGTGGAAGCAACAAGATCACAAATGACATCGCTAAGATCAACACGAGAACGACACCGAGGCACGATATTTTGTAACGTGGTTCGGCCATGTGCCTACATCATCGGGGCATGACTACGGATGCTCCTCCCCATAAACAGCTGCTACACCAGCATCCGGGAACCACCGTGGCCACGCCGCCGCCCACACCAGCCACCAAGTCGTCTCACGGTTACACGGTAGTGCCCTCATATTTATGGGCCCTAGGGATATAAAGTACGACCCAAACTACAACTCAAGTCCACGTCGTAACCAAAATGTACACATATTCGACACAACTCTAACAAACTCCACCTTGGCGAATATGCTCGCCACACCTTGAAGTTGTCGATGCCGAACCTCTGGGTATCGAACTTGAATTGACTCCTTTGGCTGCTCATTCAGAACAGCCCGACGAGGCCACCTCCTCATCATCGGAACTTGACACAACTACAATTGCTCTCCCGTCGATGATTCCACCTTCAACAACGCTTCATCTCAGCTTGTACTGGTGTGTAGTTACCGATTTCTCACCAATCATAACAGTCTTGCCACCTTGCATAACCCTCAAGGTCTTCTTATTAGGAGCCGCCTGATATAACAAGCCTTCATTATGGAAGATCCCAAGCGATATTAGATTCCTTTGCAGTCCTGGCACATGGCTCAAGCCCTTCAGTAGTATCTCATGATCATCATACATCTTGAACTTGATATCGCCTACACCAATGACCCGATAGCGTGAGTCATCTCCCATGTAAACAGATCCACCTTTATCTTGTTCAACGTACGATGAGAACCACTCCTTCTTGGATGTTGCATGGAACAACCCAGCTGAATCCAATAACCACGCTCCACAAGACCTTTCGCTTGACACCGTGAGAATGTCTCCATCACTACTATCCAAGTCATCTTTCTTCCTTGAGAATACAATTGTAGCAGTTCCTCCCTTCTTTAGATCCGGGCAATCCCTCCTCAGATGCCATACTCATTGCATCCATAGCACTGTGGCCCCTTCTTTTTCTTCTTCTTTCCGGTCTCTCTGTCTCGATCACCTTTGATCAGAAAGCATCTCCAGAAGACTCCTCGGTTGCATTATTCTTTTTCCTCTCTTCATGTGAAAGCAACGTAGCAACAACATCCTCCACCTTGATGCTCTCCTTGCCATACGTCAACGTGGTGACCAAGTGCTCATATGACCTGGGCAAAGAACACAAAAGAATAATAGCCTTGTCTTCATCATCAATCTTTACCTCGACCTTCACAAGATCCGCGATAACTTGATTGAAGACATTGATGTGCTTCGCAAGGTCCAACCCTTCTTGCATCTTCAAGCCATAAAAGTTCTGCATCAGATACACCTTCTGGGTCGTCTTGGACATAAACTGATCGCTCAACTTCTTCAAATCTTTTCAGGATCAGACTCCTCCATGACAGTGTACATGATACGATCAGAGACATAATGGAATCATCGCAGTCGCTTGCGATTGCATCTCCTCCCACTTATCATCGTCCATCTTCACCGGCTGCTTCCTGCTGAGCACCTTCAGCATCCCCTGCTGAGCTAGAAGATACTTGACCCTTGTTTGCTACAGCCCAAAGTTGCCAGTCCCGTCAAACTTCGCCACCTTGAACTTGGAAGCCATCAACGTCATGTCAATCTACGATTAGACCACTTGAAGAACCTAGTCAGATCACAACACCCTCGCTCGTAGCACGCCTCCTCGCTGCTAGCTGCCGACGAACGCCGCCGAGCCTTGTTGTGCACAACTCGTGCACCACGAAGCTTCTCCCAAGCTCCGTAAACGCAGCCTTCGAGCCTCCCGTCAAACTCCATGTCGTCGCACGTCGACGATGTTGACCCTGCTCAAACGCCGCCGCTGTCCGTCCTCGACCGTCGCAAGCACCGGCCCTGAACAACATGATTGCTTTTGTCGCAATCCTTCGTAGACTCTCTTTGTTTTATGGAGGCTGAAACGATACCGCAAAACTCCAACTATATCGGACTCCACCACGTTCCCTTTCCTAGTCTTGTTCTGGACATTTTTTTCTCCGTGAAAACACATCCACATGCACATGTCCTGATCGGACTCATGCATTGGGCCCACCAGGTGTCCAATAGCCATACAGAACTACTCCACCTGAGGCTAATTGGTCGAGCAAATAAAATAAAATAATCCACATGCACATGCATGTACGCGTGCAATTCCAGCTCTAGCACAAGACCTCCAGAGTTTCAACCGTCCGCGTTAGCTTCTCTACTACACCAGCGAACACTTCTGCAACACAATCTATATGGCCCAATTGCACCCATCAGTCCATGGCATCGATACCCGTGCCCTAGCTGAGCCACATATGGTGTGCCACCAGGACTGCTCTTTGCGTCATTCCACATCATTGTGCATCCCTCTCGAACAAGCCACCTCCGTCAACACATCGGGTCCACCGAGACTTTCGCCACCAAAGTCGTCGCCCTCGTCCACGATGTCTTCCGGCTGCACCGTCGAACTTAGTAGTCACATCTGAACGACCCCTATCGAACAGCAGCCAAAAAGCTCAATCAACCCCGATCTCCATGTCTGGACGTATCCCGCTAATGTCTTGCTCATCGGATGGTTCGAGCCTCCTCCTCGAAGTGTATGAATCCACAGATCGAATCATCGACCGCCACCATGCTCCACCTCACGCCATGTCCCTCCGTGGACATTGTGCAACTCCGACGCGGTGTGGAAACATAATCACCGCACCTCTTCGAAGATTTTCACGGCTTTGGCTCTGATACCACTTGTTAGAGTACGTTGCGGAATCCGGCAAGGCCCGCTATATCTACGAGTCGGCACCCCAACAAGCCTAGGTCCACCAAAGCCACAACCAACCAAAGTCCAGGCCTAACTCAATCCAAAAGACTAGTCCGTTAGGTGAGGGCTGCCCACGCCTTATATATTGTGCTCTCCCACCATCAATTTCCGATGTGGGACTAAACCTAACAATCTCCCCGTCACACATCGGGCCCAACTCTTCCATCACATACAACCCATGTGATCTCCCAAAATATGTTATCCCAGGCCCCGAGTCCAACTCTCCAGTCACAACACCCCGTGTGACCCTCCGGAGACGTTCATAGGATCCCCCGTCACCATGTGACCCTAGAGATGTTCCAAGTTTCCCGACCTTCAGCTCTGATACCACTTGTTAGATAAAACCGACACTAGCATCAAGATCCCGACGGATCGACTAGCACCATTGTAGCGGAAGCAACAAGATCACAAACGCCATCGCCAAGATCAACACGAGAACGACACCAAGGCACGATATTTTTTTAACGAGGTTCGGCCATGTGCCTACATCCTCGGGGCATGACTACGGGCGCTCCTCCTCATAAACAGCAGCTACACCGGCATCCGGGGACCACCGCGGCCACGCCGCCGCCCACACCAGCCGCCAAGTCATCTCATGGTTACACGGTAGTGCCCTCATATTTATGGGCACTAGGGATGTAAAGTATGACCCAAACTCTATCCCTAATCTACCAATTACATCTTAAGTTCACGTTGTAACCAAAACATACACATATTCGACACAACTCTAACATGATGCCATGATTGTTTCTAAATCAAAAGCTGCTAATAATATTGCAAACATAGATCAGGGGAATGGAGTAGGCAAGCAGCAAGATTTTAACTCCATAGAGCATAACGGATCACCAAGCAAACCAATTGCTATTTACTTGAGTTATATATTTTAGTACATCAATGAAGAGTATGGAACATGAGCTATATATTTTACTTGAGCTACCGAAAGGAGGAGAGGAATTGGTCGGCACAGGCGGGAGGGCTCACGAGGTCGAGAATTTGCGGGAGTACACGCGCATGTTGGCCTCGTCCATGGTGTTGACGTGTAGGGCCAGTCTTGACATTTTTGGGGCCCAAAGGAAAAATAAAAGTAGAGGCCCTCTTAAACAATAATAAAAAATTAATTGTTATCAGAGTACTATTTTTCATGAACTCTCAAATCCCAATTGTTCATATATCCCTCGCCAATCTCCACTCAATTGCAATGAGCATGTGGTAATCATCATTCATAAATCAAATATAAAATATCAATTAATCTAATATGTTTACTGTAGGACAAAATGTCAAAAAATATACCAACTCGCTGCCTACGCCTACCTCCTTTGTTTGCTTATGCTAACTTATGCATGCATTGTTGCTTGGCGCATGAGACTGGATGGAGTAGTCGTGCGCGCACTACGCACAGGTGGCAATCGAACACAGTGCCTGGCTGAGCTGCCGCGTTGCCGTCGGTCGATCGTTTGTCGCGCCGATCGCCGGAGTCACGGCCTCATGGGTTCAACCGCTGACCACCAGTGGGTCGCCTATGCCTATGGGCTCTCATCTCTCAGATATCCAGCCACCTGCTGCTAATGGAAGGAATCATGATGCTCGAGGAGTTACGCGGCGTAGCTACCATTTTTATTGCTATAGATGTATACCACGTATACTATACATCTATACCTATAGAGAACATGGGATGGGCCCCTGGCTTCCAGGTGAAGGGAAATAGGTAGGCTACGCTAGCATCACTACCACATACACCCAAGATACTTGCGAGTAGAAGATCATAGATCGTTACCACTAGACGCGCACCGCAGCGAAAGAAGTCGTGCGTCGATGTAGAGGAAGTAATCGATCACGTCCCAAGAACCGAGCTCCTCATCCTTGATCCCAGCAGCCGGTCAGCGCAGCAGTCGCAGCAGCGCCTCCACGGAGTCCACACGTACAGGGATGGAACGTCGGGCGTTGGTGTGCTAGCACTGCATGCACGGCAAGGGCGGCGGCCGAGAGAAAAGAGGAGGCAATGGCTAGGGTGGTGGCGCGGCTATTAGGTCGTCTTGCCCCCCTAGCCCCTCCCTCGTATATATAGGGCGTACTAATGGGCTTCTATCTCATAGGCCCATTAGTAACCCTAATCCCTCTTGGATCAATATCCTCTTGGGCCTTTAAACCATATTGTGATGATGGGCTCTTGGGCATATCACCAACAATCTCCCACTTGCACTAGAGACAATCATACAGGCAAGCTTTCCAACATTCCAAACCCCTTAAGTGTGTGACCTGTTAGGTTTATGTGTAGATGGTCATGAACGGAAACTATTTCTGAATCACAAGTCAATAGCGGCACCTAGCAGGGCATAGTGACTCACATATACACATAAAGATTATATCGGCCAAACCTTAGATATACTCATACACCGAATCCCTTTGCCACACGATACCAGTCAAGCTCAAGGCGAGATGCATGCCACCTTTGTGATAGTTCGACCATTCTCTCGATCTAATAGTGGATTTTATTCAAAACTAACCTTTAGTAATCACGATTAACTCTTTAATCATTTTGGCATGGCCATGCACTTTTCAATCCAACTATCTCGAGGGGCCCAGAGATATCTCTCCCGTTATCTAGGAGGGGCAAATTCCATCTTGATCCACTCACATCCCATTCCATGTTTCATGACACACATGTAAGCTACGTTTGTAACTACCCAGTTACGGAGTAGCGTTTAGCTGCCCCAAGATGCACCAGTACACACAATGAGAAACAATGGCGATCTCAAGTCTGAGGATCTAGTAGGTACAACACTCAAGAACAACTGATGGCATATACAAGATAACAATCCCAACAGTGTCTTGGAGTGGGTCAATCCAACACCATGTTCACCAACATGTGTCCACATCATTAATCTGATATCTCCATATCCATGATCCGTGAAACATGATCATCAATTAATGCATGTGCTAGTCTCAGCGTCGTTATTGTCCCACACAACGACATAAACTAGGGATAATTTAGAATCATATCATTGTCAACAAAAAGTTTCACGAACAAGTCACATACTTGATAATTAATGTAAAATATAATCATCCATGGAACAAATAACAATTATTCATTATTACATAAACATACTTATGACACAAAATCTCCCATGCACACTAGAATCACTGATGTAAGTATCTAATACCCATAGATCTCATGTGCGCCTCATGCTTTGGTTGTGGGAGAGGCTTCATCAATGGATCAGCAACGTTTGAATCCATGTGCACCTTGCAAACCTTCACATCACCGCTCTCAACAAAGTTACGGATGAGGTGATACTTCCGCAGTATATGTCTAGACTTATTAGTTGTTCTAGGCTCCTTTGCTAGTGCAACGGCACCACTATTATCACAATAGAGGTCCACTAGACTGGAGGCACTAGGAACAACACCCAAATCAGAAACAAACTTCCTGATCCAAACAGCTTCTTTTGCAACTTCAGAAGCTGTAATATACTCAGCCTCTGTCGTCGAATCAGCCACCGTATCTTGCTTGGAACTCTTCCAGCTCAATGCCCCACCATTGAGGCTCAAAACAAAACCGGATTGCGATTTGGAGTCATCTTTGTCTGTTTGAAAACTAGCATCGGTGTAACCCTTTACAACGAGCTCATCTTCACCTACAAATATTAGGAACATATTCTAAGTTCTTCTAAAGTACTTAAGAATACTCTTTACAATTGTCCAGTGAGCTTTACCGAAGTCTGACTGATACCTGCTCGTGACACTTAGAGCAAAAGAAACATCTGGGAGCATGCAAAGCATGGCATACATGATCGACCCTATGGCTGAAGCATAAGGAATCGTACTCATCCTCTTTTGTTCATCAGGTGTCATAGCACACTGACTCTTGCTCGGAGCAATGCCATGTGACATTGGCAAGAAACCTTTCTTGGAATCTTGCATATTGAACCGATTCAATATCTTGTCAATGTACGTGTCTTGGCTTAATCCAATTAGCCTTTTTGATCTATCTCTATAGATCCTAATACCCAGAATGTAAGCCGCCTCTCCTAAATCCTTCATCAAAAGACTCCTTTTCAATGAGGTTTTAACGGCTTCAAGAATTGGAATATCATTTCCGATCAGTAATATGACATCCACATATAGGACCAGAAACACAAGTGCGCTCCCACTAGCCTTTTTGTAAACACAAGGCTCATCTTCATTCTTGATGAAGCCAAACCCTTTGACTACTTCATCAAAACGAATATTTCAACTCCGAGATGCTTGCTTCAATCCATAGATGGACCTCTGAAGCTTACATATTTTCCCAGCATTTTTAGGATCAACAAAACCTTCAGGCTGTGTCATATACACATCCTGACTTAGATGTCCATTAAGGAAAGTGGTTTTGACATCCATTTGCCAAATCTCATAGTCATAATATGCGGCAATTACTAGGAGAATCCGAACAGACTTTAGCATTGCGACGGGCGAAAAGGTTTCTTCATAGTCAACACCTTTAATTGTCGGAAACCTTTCGCCACCAATCGTGCCTTATAGATGTGAACATTTCCATCCATGTCTAATTTTTTCTTAAAAATCCACTTACAGTCGATAGGTCTAACATCGTCAATTTGATCGACCAAGTTCCAAACTTGATTATCATGCATGGATTTTAACTCGGATTCCATGGCTTCAAGCCATTTGTCGGAGTCAGGTCCCATCATTGCTTCCGTCTAGGTCAAGGGCTCATCATTTTCCATCAATAATACGTGGCGCTCCTCTGTAATGAGGAGGTTGAGCTTGTCAGTAGCGCGACATGCCCTTATAGACCTTCGTGGGGATGGTGCCTCAACTACGGGTTGTGCAACATCTTGCGCATCCCGTGGATCTTCAGTAGGTGCTGAAACAGTTTCGGGTGTTTCCTGAATCTCTTCAAGTTGCACCTTGCTCCCACTGAATCCTTTTGAGAGAAACTCTTTTTCTAAGAAAACACCATTGCGAGCGACAAACACTTTGCCTTCCGCCTTATTGTAAAAATAATATCATTTGGTTTCCCTAGGATATCCCACAAAGAAGCATTCGTCCGACTTTGGAGTGAGCTTATCTGACATCAAACGTTTGACATAAGCCTCACATCCCCAAACTTTGAGAAAAGTTAATCCGGGACGCTTCCCAGTCCATATCTCATATGGTGTCTTCTCAACAGACTTACTTGGAACCCTATTCAGTGTGAACGTAGTTTCAAGAGCATAACCCCAAAATGACAATGGAAGATCAGCTTGGCTAATCATGGACCTAACCATGTCTAACATGGTTTGGTTCCTCCGTTCGGATACCCCATTCAATTGAGGCATTCCAGGCGGAGTTAGCTGCGGAACAATTCCACATTGCTTCAAATGGTCACCAAATTTAAGGCTCAAATATTCTCCTCCACGATCAGATCACAGAAATTTAATTGTTTTGCCTAATTGATTTTATACTTCATTCTGAAATTCTTTGAACTTTTCAAACGATTAAGACTTGTGCCTCATTAAGTAGATATAGCCATATCTACTAAAGTCATCAGTGAAAGTAATGAAGTACCGAAAACCACCTCTGGCTATTGAGCTCATTGGTCCACATACATCGGTATGTACAAGTCCCAACAAGTCACTCGCACTCTCACTATGACCAGTGAAAGGTGCTTTGGTCATCTTTCCAAGCAAACAAGACTCACATGTGTCGAATGATTCAAAATCAAACGAGCTAAACAATCCATCTTTATGGAGTTGTTCAATGCGCTTCTCATTTATATGACCTAAGCGACAATACCAAATAAAGGTGGGATTCAAATCATTTGGTCTAAGCCTCTTAGTATTAATGTTACAGATAGATTTATCCTCAAGATCAAGAACATATAATCCATTCACTAATGCGCAATGAGCATAGAAAATACCATTCCAAAAAAAAGAACAACGTTTGTTCTCTATTACAATCTTAAAACCATCAACTTCTTCCAAACATGAAGAAGAAATAATGTTCTTGCTCAAAGCAGGAATGCAATAACAATTATTTAATTCCAAAACTAATTCGGAGGGTAGAGACAAGTGGTAGATGCCGACCGCCAACACCACAACCTTTGCGCCATTGCCGATACGAACGTCCAACTCGCCTCTTGCAAATCTTCTAGTCTCACTTAGGTCCTACAATGATTTGCAAGTGTGAATTATCGATCCAGTATCAAATACCCATGATTCACCAGAAGATAATCCAATATTTATTTCTATAACATTTATACCTGAAGTGGAAGTCTCACTTCCCTTTTTCTTCTTTTCTTCCAAGTACTTCTTGCAGTTCCTAGACCAATGTACATTTACATGATAGTGGAAGCATTCATCCTCAGAAGTAGGGCCAGATTTGGCCTTAGGTGATGGCTTTAGCTTAGAGCCCGAGGAATCACCACTGGAACTCTTTTCCTTGCCTTTACCTTTAGGAGGCGTCCAACGCTTCCTCTTTTTGTTCCCCTTCTGAATCATCATCACATGATTGAGATTTTTCTTAATGCTCTCCTTTGCTGTCTTTAGCATCCAATGCAACTCACTCAGTGTTTTATCCAAGCCATTCATCTGAAAGTTCAACATAAAAGGCTCATAGCTCACCGGGAGCGACTGGAGAATAACATCAGTAGCCAAGTTATAGTGAAGTTCAGAACCAAGTCTGTCCAAAGTCTCAATGTAACCAATCATTTTGATCACATGAGGAGTAACCGTGCTACCTTCTGGCAGCTTGCACGCAAACAATGACTTTGAGATATTGAACCTCTCAGTCCTGGCTTGGTTCTGAAACATCCCACGCAGCCCCAAGATCATGGTGTGAGCATCTGTATGCTCATACTGCTTCTGCAGATCAGGGGACATGGTGACGAGTATCAGATACATGGCATCAAGTGAGTCATTGCAGTGCTTCTCATAAGCTCTGCAATCAGCAGCATTTGCATTGTCAGGGAGATCATCAGGATACGGCTGCTCAAGAACATACTCCTTTTTCTCTTGCCTGAGAACAATTCTCAGGTTGCGGTATCAATCAATAAAGTTTGTTCCATTTAACTTTTCTTTCTCAAGAACAGAACGCAAGTTGAAAACGGAATTGTTACTGGCAGACATGATCTACAACATTAAAGTAAGGCAAGATTTCAGCACTAAGTTTATGTAAAGACTTTCATTAACTGATTTAACAAAGACAACCGACTATATCTAAGTCATCTTCCCTTTAATGACATATAGTGGTTCAAGATCCATAATCACTAAAATCCTAGTGAGCTTTAGCATCACGGCTAGAAAAGTAGTGATACAGGTAAGCAATAAATTGCTAATCATATCTCTATACGACTCTTGTTTGTTGGGTGGCATCCAATGCCCCGGCCCCAACCCTATGCCTTAAAGCCCAAAACTATTTTGATAGCTTTGCTAAGTAAACCAATACTATGCTTGTGAATGTCCGACATCCACCCTATACAAAAGATATAGCTGAGGGTACTCTACTTTGGTAAACATACCACACAACGATCAAAGTTGATAGGTGCAGCTATTGGTAAAAGGCGTAAAAAAAACTCAACTTTTTCTAAGGGAAGCTATTCTATCATGATTAAAACATCCACCATATGTAAAAAAGCATGAAAGAATAATATGACAGGAAAATAAACATCACAGGCATATAATCATATTATATTGTGAATAGTATGGCCTCTTGCATCACAATGGGCTCCATCGCCATGGCTCCAATGTGACCTCCATTGCCATCCGTCCCGTCTTGTGGTGATCATCATCTCCATCATGATTGAAGCCTCCATGAAAAGATAATAAGCTACTACATCTAATGGCTAGTGAAATAATTACATGAGGATTCAAGTAACACAAGTCGACACGCAGGTCATTATACAATAATGGTGCAACCTCAACCCAGTTGTGTTAACTTGCGACACGCAGGCCGCACAAATCATCACATATATCAATACATGACATTGAGGCCATACCATTCACATCATACCCTGCAAAAACAAGTTAGGCGTACGACGTGTTCTACCAAAGTAGCGCTTAGGAAGCCGCTATAGCGAGAAAGCAACGGCGGTCCCTTTGCACTTGAGAAGACCACGTCAATTTTCACTAGGTCAATCACATTGACCGTGCAACCTTTGCACTTGAGAAGACTGCATCTACATGTGACCTCGATCTGTTGCTTCAATCAGTTGACTATGCACACAGTCAGTCCCTGATGGTGATTCCAGCCATGAACCTCGATCTGTTGCTTCAATCAGCTGACTATATCGTATGCACAACAGAGAAAGAACATGAACTAATCTTTTTGGTCACATGCCACGCAATCAACTCGCTCCAGTTTTAACCACTTATGACCAATTGATCTAATCAAACCATGCAAAATAATAGATCCAATCTACTACAACAACATGTCACCTATATGCTAATGATCCAGACCAAAAACTACGCAAGATGGCTCTGGTACCACTGAAGGGAAACAGGTAGGCTACGCTAGCATCACTACCGCATACACCCAAGATACTTGCGAGTAGAATATCATAGATCGTTACCACTAGACGCGCAGCGCAGCGGAAGAAGTCACGTGTCGATGTAGAGGAAGTAGACGATCATGTCCCACGAACCGAGCTCCTCGTCCTTGATCCCAGCAGCCGGTCAGCACAGCAGTCGCAGCAACGCCTCCACGGAGTCCACACATACAGGGATGGAACGCTGGGCGTCGATGTGCTAGCACCGCACGCACGGCATGGGCGGCAGCCGAGAGAGAGGAGGAGGAGGCGGCTAGGGTGGTGGCGTGGCTATTAGGTCGTCTTGCCCCCTAGCCCCTCCCTCGTATATATAGGGCGTACTAATGGGCTTCTATCTCATAGACCCATTAGTAACCCTAATCCCTCTTGGATCAATATCCTTGGGCCTTTAAACCATATTGTGATGATGGGCTCTTGGGCATATCACCAATACCAGGGGCCCTGGGCGGCCACCCCTCTCCCCCCCCCTGACCAGCCCTGTTGACGTGCTGCTCCAACCCGTTGATGCCACGGCAACGGTCGGGCTCGTCAGAGGAGAGGACGACCGCGGCAGGCAGGCAGGTGTGGGGAGCAGAGGAGCATGTGGCGTGGGCGGCCGCCCCTCTCGCCCCCCCCCCGACCAGCCCTATTGTCGTGCTGCTCGGACCCGTTGATGCCACGGCAGCGGTCGGGCTCATCGGAGGAGAGGTCGACCGCGGCAGGCAGGCGTGGGGAGCAGAGGAGGATGAGGACGGGAGAGGGATCTTGATATCGCTCACGAGATATGATTGGCTGGTAGTTGTAGTTAGCTTCTAGAAGAATATTTGTTGTAGGTTTGTTGTAATCTAGGCCAGCCGATCAATCTAGAGTCCATATATATTGTAACCCCTTTGTGCTTTTGCACCTGAGATAACACGCAACCGTCTGCACCCTGAGTTTAGGGGTGACGTTCTCCCACGTTCTTGCGCGTTGTGCCTCTGATTTCTTTCAAAGGAAACTCCCACCTGCCACTGCAGCCGAAGAAGACAATGATGCCTGCGGTCGCCAGCGTCGCCTAGGAGGAGAAGATGGAGGCCACGAAGCGCAAGCTGCAGGAACGGTACCATGAGGCCGAGGAGGAGAAGCGGCAGAAGATACAGGTGATCAAGCCGCCACGGCCGCCGCCGTAGTGAGGGCGCATGCGTGGGCCGGCAAGCTGCACGGCGGAAAGGCATGTGGAAGTCATCTTGCGAGAAGGAACAGAGGTTGGCCTTTGTGCTTTGTGTTGATCCAAAGCTCCAAATCTAAATGTTACACTTACACCAACAAGGCAGCAAATGAGCAAGCAATCTATATCATTGCTACGCCTATATTTTGTCACCAAACATTTTTTCCCTTACAATTTTACACACAAACACTGGAAACATAGTGAATGTTCTGTGAGACAAGGATATTTATCTGATAGTTAGAAAACTGCTCTTCATTTTTAATAAAGTCATGGTAAATTATGTGTGACAGTTATTGTCATCCAACAAAACCAAATTTGTATCTAGTTCAAGAGGATCAGAGGAACTATATGAGTAAATTATACCCACCATACAACAACTTGTATGGTTGTATTATTTTGGTCCAACAATTTGCAAAATGTGCAAATTGATACATGAACTTGTCATTTTTGTGCATGTACAATCATATGTATACCGTATAGTGTATTTGACCATCTAAAAGGATCGTTGTTGTGATTGTTTCCAAATCAAAAGCTCCTGATGTTCCTAACATATATCATGAGGAAAGGGGACAGCAAGATTTAACATCACGCATCATATCTGATCACCAAGCAACAAATTGATATGAACAATACCAACCAATTTGTACTACAGCAACAAAGAGGACGACACAGATGATCATTTTGTACGCATGTGTTTGGTTGCAAGGATGAGACAAGATGGAATGGGACAAACCCTTTTTTTCATGTGTTTTGTTACGGAACCACGAGGGACGGGAAACGAGCGGACAAGGTCATCCCGTTTCGACGACGTCTCTGTGGGGCCAGGATCCCTAGGGCCACTCATTTAAGGAATTAAACTACTCGATATGGAGAGTTGTGATCCGACTGCTTTGGACTAACCAGATAGGGTATAGGACGATGTAGTCAATTAATGAAACTACTTGTATTCGAATAGTATACATGATAGATTACCTTATTGTAGTCATCCTTGCCGAATACGAGTAGTTTGTGTAACCGACTTGTAACTCTGCTCCCCGGATATATAAGGAGCAGGGACCCCCTCAAAACAACTCAATCACACGTACAATACAATCAAACACACAGGATGTAGGGTATTACGCTACTCGCGGCCTGAACCTGTCTAAATCTTTGTGTTGTTCGTGTACTGTCGTTCCTATAACTCGGCGAGACCCACAAATCTACTCTCCGGGGTACCCCCAGGTAGACGTGCTCGACATAAATCATCGACACTTGGCGCCCACCGTGGGGCTACTCACCGAAGCTCAACATTAGGCGCGATGGGATCAACCGCCCTCAAGATCGCCGACATCGAGGAGGGAGCCACCTTCATTTTTGGCGCGTGGACCTTCGTCGCCTCAAGCCACGGCAGGTTCGCGAGCTATCTTGCGAACAACTCCAGCCCCTACTCGACGAATACCCCCAACTCGATCTTGACTCCGAGCTCGGTCCTAACTCCAAGTTCTCCCGGAATTCTCCAAGTCGAGTCAGGATACGATTGGACTCCAAATATGGAAAGAGCAGGGAACTCCGAGTTGGCCACGCCATCGGACAAACCCTCAGATCGACTTCCGCTCGAACTCTCCAACATGGCGCATCCATATAAACAGACGCATACCACAAAAGCAGAAGGAATGATGAGCCAGGAGCCTCACTTGAAGGCAGATCGCCCCGACGACCTCGAGCTGGCATCAACGCCATCGAGGGACAACAACGATGATTTTACCATCCTGCTAAGTGACGCTCTTGACAACGTCGCGCGCCTACGCCATTACGCTCACTTCAACACCAAATTCGTGTTGGAAGAACCACTCGTTCGCCTACCATCCAGACTAGTCGTAACCAGAACACTAGGGGGACTCGCCGTTCATTGGCCTGGAGCGATTCCGGCCGACACCTGCCGAGACAACGAGTCAAGACTTGCCGCCGTCATCCTGGAATAACTGCCCTTCCAAGACGGCAAGACTGCATCGCTCACCACTTCAACTGAAAGCTCGAGCGACAACTTCTCAGCTACCCAGATCATCCTCTCCCTCAGTGAACAAGACCCAGATCGTCAAGTGTTCATGGCTGGCAATGAGGACCAAGGCACCCAATATGATCGGGAGCTGATCACCGACATATCAGAAGAGGAACGCACTGCTGACGGAGAAACAGAGGAGCAAAAGACCTCGCGCCAAGCAAGGAACGCCAAGCGTAAGAAGAGGCGCATCAACGCCGCTATACGCGCCAATGCCATGCGAAACCTTACAAAGGATTTCGACATGGTCGGGGACCAGTTAGTATCTCGGGACGCGCCATTGAACATCTCTGTCGCGGCGGAACTTGTCAGGGCCATGCCCGACACTCCTGCCGTCAGACAAGTACTCACGCTCCTCGACACAGCTCACAAGGAGGAGGAAGCCAGCGCGAGGGCGCGGATCGGCCCGGTGCAGCACCTCGGAGGCGCGGCCGCCGGTGTTGAGGAGCGGGATGGGCCGGTGCTGCTGAAAGTGCATCTAGGCACTTATATGTTTTGGTGATTTTGGATGACAACATGATTAGTCATTTAACTTGTTTGCTTAAGCATATGAGCAGGTTTCTATTCTTATGGATATTCAAAGAATATGATTGTTGAAGAATAAAAGCTCATTATTGGTATTAAAAACAAGAAAGCAAACAAGTGGTAATCATCCCATGCAACTAAGTTATAAAATGACAAGTGATTCGAAATGACAAGTGAGACAAGGACTTAAGCATATTAGTTTGGCTCACTTGATAAGATACTTGTCAAAGGTTTTGGGATAAAAATATTTGAAGAAATTAGGATTTCTTTGGGCTTGTTCCATAGCAATGGTTACATTCAAAATGAGACATGATTCTATGGATAGTATATGGTCTCAAGTGCATTGATGCTTATGGACAAGTTATCTACCAAAGAAGACATTCAAATCAATTGAAGAATTGGATTTCAATGTGGATTTCATGATGATGCAATGCAAAGCAAAGCTTAATTTGGCAAGAGAGGACGGAAGGGATCAAGCTAGATGGGAGTGACATTCCTAACAAGGTGAAGGGCAAGTTGGTCTTGTAGCCGAGGGACTTTGTTGGTGGAAAGGTCTAGCATCATAGTTTGGGTTCTATACGTCGATCAAGTCATATCAAGTGAAGCAATGCGAAGCATCTAATCTTTTAGTGATCATATAATGGAATGGCTTATGAATTGGTCATACAATGGAAATTCTAAGTCATTATGCTCAAGACGGATTTGCTCAACAAGACATGAAATGTTGAAGCCCTCAAGGTGATAATGATCAAGTTTGGCATCAATGAAGATATACAAGCTCAAGTGGTAGATTCTATTTATTATTTTAATCTTGAGTTTAGGAATGCCGTACTATCAAGAGGGATGCAACATTAATTGTCTTGGCATACACCAAAAAGTGCTCAATAGATCAACCCATGAGAGATAACCTTTGGAGAGAAGTCCTTTAGGGACTTTGTGTGCTGAGAAGACCAAAACCGGTCTGACCGGCTTTGGTAAGCGGTCTGACCGCTTTTGGGACTGTTGTGCGGAGCCGACCCAAACCGGTCTGACCGGTTTGGGAAACCGGTCTGACCGGTTTGGGCTCTGACAGGTGTAACGGCTAGTATAGTTCGTAAACCGGTCTGACCGGTTTGGGAATCCGGTCTGACCGGTTTCCAACGGCTATAACGGCTAGTTTTAGTTGTGTGGGGTATTTATACCCCATACCCCTCTCCTTTGAGGGGTGCTGGTTCCTTTGCCTTTGTGGCTCGTCCCAAGCCTTCTCAAGCACCAGCAAGCTCTCCCCAAACCTCTCTTTGTGAGAGTTGATTGATTTTGATCATATCTTTGGATTTGGGTTGAGGGATGTATGGGTTGTGAGCAATAGAAAGATTGAGTGATCAATTTGCAGCTAGCAAGAGCATATCCTCAGTGTTGAGCACTTCCGGTGAAGCCAAGCATCCATTGGAGCATTTGTTACTCTTGGAGGTGATCCTCCTAGACGGCTAGGCGTCGCCGGTGAGCTACCTCGACTGTGGTAAGCTACGGATTGGTTGTAAAGGCTGGCCTTGCCTTCTTCGTGAAAAAGGGCCAAAAGCTAGTGATACCGAGGAAAGTGGCTTGGAGTGGATAAGCCCGCCTTTCGTAGGCCCTCAACGGAGACTAGGATTCATCGTGTCTTTGTGACAGCCTTAGTGGCAGCGGTGAACTCCGAACTTCGGGAAAACAAATCATTGTCTCTTGTTTTACTTCACAAGTTCAATTCTAGCATTTGAATTCGCTTCCGCTTCGATCTACTTGGGTGTGCTCTAAATGTGTGCAGGCACTTAGTGGACCTGCTTGATATCATCTACAAGAGCTCATCATCAAGTTTGGTTTGTGATAGAACTCGTAGAGGGGGTTAATTTGCATAGTTGGTTTTCTCTGTTGAAAACCGATCTGACCGCTTTGTCAAAGCGGTCTAACCGCTTGAAGCGGTCTGACCGGTTTTGGGAACCGGTCTGACCGGTTTCTGTACTAACTGTGTGAAAAAGTTTATAAATTGCAGATTCACCTATTCACCCCCCTCTAGGTGACATCAAGGTCCTTTCAGCTGCCACTGGTGGGGGAGGAGCCGGACGGGGCGGCGGCGGGACAAGCTGATGCGGCCGGCGGTGGGGGAGGCGCCGGACGGGTGGCGCGGGCACCGACGGGGGAGGCACAGGAAGGGCCGATGCGGCCGACAGCAGAGGAGGCACCGCCACGGGGCAGTGTGGGTGCCGTCGTGGGAGGCGCATGCGAGGGGGCAGCTCGAGCTCCGCCACCGGCGTGCTCCTCGTCCGGTGGGGGCGGCCTCAAGCGGCACTTCGGACGGCCCGCCCAAGGAGGTGCCGCGGCATACGGATAAGGCACTGAAAAAAAAAGAAAAAAAAAGGATTTTGCATCGAGGATGACAGTGGGTCAATGTATATGACATGTGGGACCTACTAGCAGTGTGTTTAACGGTGTTAAAAGGCCATCCATCCCATCCTATTAGTCCCTCGTAGCAAACAAAAAACTGGGACGAACTCGTCCCTTGTAACCAAACACGAAATGGGACCATTCCATCCTATTTTGTCCCGAAATCAAGACAACAATTCACAATTTTGCTCCGAGCTGATCAGGCATGTCCATTATTCTTGACTGAGCCTTTAGAAGAAAGCGAGTGTTCCTGAGCCTTCAGGAAACTGAACAATCCGCTGCCAACAAGTGTTCCAACATACAACACATGGCTCAAAAGTTTCCTGCTCTATTTTTATATGTATTCGGATTTTCATCCCAGCAACTCTTATGCTCCTTGATATCAAGTACAGGGCAAGATAATACATAGCTCCTAACAATGCTATCAATCATCTGAATAGTAAGTATTTCATCCCTGTTTGAAGCACCTCTTCACTGGTTTCCATACCTTGGCCCATCTTTGCCTTTCATTATGTTGTCCCATCCTCTCATACATGGCTGACCTGGTATGGATCCAGTATCAGGAGAACCATGCTTTGTCAGGTTGTGTGTTACCTTCTATATGATGGCACAAACACTTGTTTCAAAATGAAGTAATGAACTATCCAGTAAGGAAGCAGTTATTCCTAGAAAAAAATAGCAGAATAATTGTCATGGTATGTCATACCGGATTTGAGTTCAGATCCTCTCATGGTTGCCTGATCGGTGAGCCATTTCCACAATTATTTTTTTCTAGAGGAATTAAACATACCTTGAATTAGAACACATATAAATTTAAACAGCGCTTGAGAAAATGAATTCTTTGATGATTATGTTAACACCAAAATTTAGCACCAGGAAGAGGCTGACGTGTGGGCCGGATTTGGTGGAAGGATACCATTCGGCTAAGGGGCTTTCTCTGAAGTATTCGGCAATAACGCTCTGCGGTCGGGAACGCGTCGTCATTCGGCAGAGGCATAGTTCCGCAGGCAAAAGGCATAGTTCCGGATTTGGTGGAAGGATACCATTCGGCTAAGGGGCTTTCTCTGAAGTATTCGGCAATAACGCTCTGCGGTCGGGAACGCGTCGTCATTCGGCAGAGGCATAGTTCCGCAGGCAAAAGCGGTAGCATTCGGGAAGGCGTGATGACGTGGAAAAACATAAGGAAAAGGCCGGTTCGAACAAGGAACGCAATATGGGCACGAAGATTCGTCATTTATTTTTAGAAACAAGTATTGTAGTCGTGTCCGACTAGGAGTTGTATCAAGACCTGGGTATAAATATAAACCCATGGCAGCTGTAATAGGAACAATCAATCAATCAACACAACAAACCGGCCATGCGCCACCTATCGAGTCCTTAGTCGAGTCGTCGAGTCCTTCGAGAGGAGCCATCGATCCGTCGACCTCCGTAAGTACCGGCAACCTTGTATCATGCTTAGTATCATGCGGTGGATTTAAGCTTTGATGCAAGTAGTCTTGTTACCATGCTTACTATCATCCGGTGGATTTAAGTTGTGGTCTCAAGAAGGTTCCTCTGTTAGGTCATGAGCCATGCGGTGGGCTAAGATCTAGTATGGACCAAGTTATCGGCTCTATTAGATTTCGGCAAGATCTAACAGATTCATTAAGTTACCCCGTGTTGCTTCGTTTTTACTCTGTGCTTAATTCATGCAACACTCCTTTGCCCAATCTAGGTCGGCTAGAATCGGCTCTACTTCACGATGCGATGACTTATCCCCTCATAGCCGAGCCCGAAACCGATCTAGGTTGCCACGTGTCGCGGGTTCGAACTTGTTGGTATCGTGTAGATCTTGACAGAACCGGGTATCATGCGGTAGATGCAGGTTTTTGGGTCGTCTTAGAGCTAATCATCCGGTGGATTAGAATTCGATTCGATCTGATAGATTTATCTTTACTGATTAAGTTTGTTTCTTCGCCGCGGACCCCGATTCGGCTAAGCAGCCGCATTCGGCAGTGCTCTCACGAGTGAACGTGTTCGTGGGTTTGCATTGGACAATGAATGCTTTTAGCCTTTCACGATTAGATTGTATCATGCGGTGGATTGATCTAATCTGATTGGTGGTGTGGTCTCAAACGAGTTGTATCATGCGGTGGATTAACTTGTTTGTTGCCATGCTTGACGGGTGCTGCTTTCGGCCTATGCATTCTTGTTTCAATGTAAATTCGCGATAGCATCTCACCCTCTATTTATTTGCCACGAACCCTGATTCGGCTGAACAGCCGGATTCGGCAGTACTCTCACGAGTGAACATGATCGTGGGTACGCATTAAACACTGAATGCTTTTAGCCTTTCACGATTAGATTGTATCATGCGGTGGATTAATCTAATCTGATTGGTGGTGTGGTCTCGAACAAGTCGTATCATGCGGTGGATTAACTTGTTCGTTATCATGCTTGACGGGTGCTGCTTTCGGCCTATGCATTCTTGTTTACTGCGGATTTATGATCATGCCTCACCCTTTATTTATTCTCATAACACGTCTGTCCTCGTTAATCGGTCATGGATATACTTTGCTCTCTTTGTTTATTTAAAGACCGATCTTACGTCATGCTGATGTTGTGCGTTCGGCAGTGTGATTCTTACATGCTTCTACCGATTGCCGAATGATATTCTGAGTAACGACAGATAGCTTGTCCGTAGCTATATGTCTCTCGAGATTGGCTTCAATGCCGCAAATATGGAACTGTCTGGTCTCACCCGGCACGTTCCAGGTTTTGATCTAAACGTTTTTGTCCCTTTGTTAGTTTTCAGGCAAACTGACTGGCACGCTTTCGGATTCATACGCACGGGCCACGTGTTGAAGCTAGCTAATTCGGCTTGCTGTGTGCTTGGCGCGAACTGCAGATTTCTCGTCAACACACTTTTTGGCACGCCCGGTGGGACACACACAAGTTTTCAAGATGCCTGAGTTGAGCGACATCATGGACGTTACTTTGGAAGAATTGTCTGAAGAGCATCAACAGATGGTAAAGGTTGCTGCTGACCAATTCATTAACAAATGTTTACTGTCTTTCGCCAAGAACAGGAGTGGTGCACCGTTTCTCAAGTCCGATTTGCCAAGAGTTCTCCTTCCTGGGCAGTCTGATTTTACTGAAGAAGAAGAGAGGGAGAGATTCTCGGGCTTGTTATACAAAGCTTTGGGGGAAGCAATGACCAATCACAATGCTGCGTTCTTGAACAGCTTTCGGCATATAATGGTAAGCATTTTTGGTCAGCATGTGGATAAACCCTTCGAACAGATACATGGGCAATTGGGCGGCCCGACATACTTCAATGTTCAAGCACAAGTTCAGAGGCCACATGGTAAAGGAAATGCTGATGAAACTGGAGGTTCTGGTACTAAAGATACAAATGGTCAACCGATTCGGCAAGATCCTCAGTCTGCATTGCCGAAAACTCGCACATACGGTGATATGGCATTCGGCACCACAGAGAATCCGCCTGCTTCTGCTTACAAGATATCTCCCTTGAACATTAGACTGCAGAGGGATTTATATGGGAACGGATACTCGGAGTTCCTGGACTACAATGCTATTAACGCTCTCCCGAATCCCGGGTATGTAGGCGTTGCGGGGATGCCCGCTGGAAGACCGGGGAATCAAGATTCAAATGTCGATCTCATGGTACAGAAAATGACCGAAGTGCTGCAAAATCAATTCGGTCTGAAACCCAAGAATCAAGGATATATGTACTCACCTCCTTTTCCAGAGTGGTACCAAAGGGTGTCGTTGCCGAGTAGAGTCAAGGTTCCTACAGAATTCACCAAATTCTCGGGACAAGATGATACAAGTACTGTGGAACATATAGCTCGATATTTGATGCAGCTTGGAGAAGCTTCGGCAGATGAGGCCTTTAGAATCAGATACTTTCCTTTGTCATTAACAGGTCCAGCTTTCACATGGTTTGCTTCTTTGCCTGCTCAGTCAATTTGCACTTGGAAAGATTTAGAACAGAAATTCCATGCTCATTACTACACCGGTAGTACAGAGAAGAAGTTGGTTGATCTGACCAGCTTGAGGCAAAGAAATAACGAGACACCTACAGAATTTCTCAGGAGATTTAGAGAAACTAAAGGCATGTGCTTTTCCTTGAACATACCTGATGATCAGTTGGCTGGAATGGCTGTGGCTGGTATGCTGCCTACCATTCGGGAGAAGCTATTCGGGATGGAATTTGATGATCTTGGCCAGCTGTCACAGAGATTAGCATTGATGAGCAATCAAGCATATGGCTTTAAGAAAGATGCTAGATTTGCTAAGCACAATGATATAGCCAGTATCTACAACCAGTTCCTCGAAAGGGTAGATCAAGAAGATGAATACGAAAATGATGAAGAAGTGGCTGCAGCAGAAATAGTGTGGAGTAAGGAACCAGTTACAATGACTCAAAGATGGATCAAACAGATGAAAGGAACATATGATTTTGATGTGACTAAGGCAGATAAATTGTTTGAGTTCCTGGTAAAAGAAGGCCGAATCAAATTGCCAGAAGGGCACTCCATGCTTCGGCCTGATGGAGTGAAAGACAAAAGGTATTGTGGGTTTCATGATAGAAATTCTCATTCCATTAATGAATGCAGAGTCTTTAGGATGAGGATTCAGAAAGCTATCCAGGAAGGACATCTGAAATTCGACAACAAGATGAAACTGGACAGTAACCCTTTCCCTCAGAATATGATCGGGTTCTCGGTTAACATGGTGAATGCTGTTCCATCTGGAGAAAAGAAGACATGAAGAAGGAAGGCACAGGGAAGAACAAAAGGAATTTATCCGAGAGCAGGAACGTGCGCATTGGGGGTGTGCATTCTTCAGACACTGTTGGAACGAAGGTTTGAAGCTTCCCACATGGAATAATTGTCCTGAATGCAATGATAGGTATGATGAATATAGGCAGGAAACTGTCAATCGCCGATCTGTCCATGAAAGAATTGGCAGGATGCATCCTAGTGATGATCGGCGTTTCGATGATCAACCAAGAAAGAGGCATGCTGATTACAGGTGGGTTGATCATGAGGAAGAAGAAGATCATGCTTATGTCTGGCAAGAAGGACAATGGTGTCCACCTGGCTTGAGGAAAAGCCAAAAGAGAAGAGTACAACGTTTGAGGAATCAAGAATTAAAGCAAGCAAGGCCTAAGATGAAATCAATATGGCGTCGAAAGGACAAGCCTGAAGAAGATGGTCATTCGGCTCCTACATGCATGGTATGCTTTTTGCCGAATGAATTTATGGCTCCCACTGATCAAATTGTGCAGGAGGAAGCGTTGTCAGAGGTAGATGAAGTCGAACGGCTAATGGCACAATTGATGCTCAATAAGCAAGCTGTCTTTGAAAAGCCAATCCAGAATCGACATATGAAGCCATTATATTTGAAAGGATTTGTCAATGGGAAGCCTTTAACCAAGATGTTCGTCGATGGTGGAGCTGCTGTGAATGTGATGCCATATACTACATTTAGGAAGCTTGGCATGGGCCCTGGAGATTTAACACCAACGAGCATAATTCTAAATGATTTTGCTGGAAATCCTTCAGGCACCAAAGGCTGTGTTCATGTAGAACTGATGATTGGATCCAAAGTGCTGCTCACAACTTTCTTTGTCATTGAGGGCAAAGGGGCATATAGTTTGCTGCTTGGAAGAGATTGGATTCATGCAAATTGCTGTATCCCATCAACCATGCATCAACAGCTCATTCAGTGGATAGATGATGAGGTGGAGATTGTCCAAGCAGATGATTCAATAAGCGTGGCAAATATGGAACCAGCTTTTTGGGAATATCAAGGCATAGATTGTTTCTCAGGCAAAGACTGGGGAGAAGGTCCTGTTGCACCGGCCAGCAGTGATCAACAGCCGATCAAAGCAGTCGGCTCTCATAGTAATTTTTGATGGAGAATCCAATTGATGGAACTGATGGAAAATTAGGACGTGGATTTGTATCGGCCGATAAATTGGAAGAAGTGGACATTGGAGATGGTGACAAGCCAAGGCCGACATTTATCAGTGCTAACTTGAGTTCGGTTTTCAAAGAAAAGTTGGTGACATTGTTAAAAGAATACAAGGACTGCTTTGCTTGGGAATATTCGGAGATGCCCGGTCTAGACCGTTCTATTGTTGAACATCGGTTGCCGATCAAACCTGGTTACAGGCCTTACAAGCAACCACCCCGAAAAATCTACAAGGAAGAAGTGTTGGCCGATGTGAAAAAGGAGATTGAAAGATTACTAGATGCAAATTTCATTCGGCCATGTAAATACGCGGATTGGATCTCTAATATCGTTCCTGTCTATAAGAAAAATGGAAAAATGAGGGTTTGCATAGATTTTAGAGATCTAAACAAGGCTACACCCATGGATGGATATCCAATGCCTATTGCTGATTCATTGGTTGATGCTGCTGCTGGATACAAAGTACTCAGTTTCATGGATGGTAATGCAGGATACAATCAGATTTTTATGGCATTAGAAGATATAGTAAAGACAGCTTTCAGATGTCCTGGACACATAGGGTTGTTTGAGTGGGTTGTCATGACCTTTGGATTAAAAAATGCCGGTGCAACTTATCAAAGGGCTATGAATTATATTTTTCATGAGTTGATCGGCAAGATTGTGGAAATATATATTGATGATGTAGTGATCAAGTCATTGGATCATGAGTCCCATTTGGCTGACATAAGGAAAACTCTAGAATGCACCAGGAAGCATGGGCTTAAAATGAACCCGAACAAGTGTGCTTTTGGAGTTTCGGCTGGAGAGTTTCTGGGATTTTTGATACATGAAGGAGGAATAGGAGTTGGCAAGAAAAGCATGAAGGCAATTGATGAAATTGTTCCTCCAACTAATCTTAAAGAGTTACAATCACTGCTTGGCAAGATAAATTTTGTGAGAAGATTCATATCAAACTTGTCACAGAAGGTGTTGCCCTTTTCCTCACTATTGAAAATAAAAAGGATCAAAAGTTTGTTTGGGGTGACGAACAACAGAAGGCTTTTGATGAAATAAAAGAGTACATGAAGAAGCCACCAGTATTGGTGCCTCCACAATTGAACAAGCCTTTCAAGTTGTACGTGGCGGCCGATGCCCAAACTATTGGATCGGCCCTTATTCAAGAATTTGAAGGGAAGGAAAGAGTAGTTGCATACCTTAGCCGAAAGTTACTAGACCCGGAGACAAGGTATTCGGCTATGGAGAAGCTTTGCTTATGTGTTTATTACTCATGTACAAAATTTCGGCACTATTTGCTAAATGCCGAATGCGTTGTACATTCAAAATTTGATGTGATTAAGCACATGTTGTCAATGCCAATTTTGAATGGAAGGATTGGCAAATGGATTTTGGCCTTATCTGAATTCGAATTAAGGTTTGAATCGGCAAAAGCTGTCAAGGGGCAGATTATTGCTGACTTCATTACTGAACATCATGATACATCAATAAATTTGCTTAACATTATTCCTTGGGTATTATTCTTTGATGGATCTTCATGCGATAAAGGTGGTGGAGCAGGTATTTTATTAATTTCACCCAAAGGAGAAACATTTGAGTTTGCTATTCCCATTCAATCTACTGTTACTAACAATCAGGCTGAGTATGAGGCATTACTCAAAGGGCTCCAATATTTGAAAGAAGCAAAAGCCATTGCAGTTGAAATTTTTGGAGATTCAGAATTGGTCATAAAACAATTGAATGGTGAATATGAATGCAAAAGTGATATCTTGAGGAATTACTACGAAGAATGCAAAGAAATATTAAAGAGCTTTCGGTCAGTAATTCTACAACACATTCCTAGAGGGGATAATGAAGAGGCAAATAGATTGGCCCAAAGTGCATCAGGTTACAGAGAAAATCAAGAGGTATTTGCTACTGATGACTGTGCTTTCGGGAGTAGTTTGGCAGAAGGTGATTGGAGGAAAGAAATTGCCGATTATTTGGAGAATCCATCCCAGAAGGTTTCTAGAAGACTCAGGTATAAAGCTATAAAGTTTGTTCTTCTTGATAAAGATTTATATTATAAATCCCTGGACGGAGTATTATTACGTTGCTTAAATCAAGAAGAAGCAAAGAAATTGATGAGTGAAGTGCATGATGGATTATGTGGAGCACATCAGTCAGCTTACCGAATGAAGTGGGTTATTAGAAGAACTGGATATTACTGGCCGACAATGTTGGAAGATTGCTTTGAAGATTATAAGGGATGTCAAGACTGTTAGAAATTTGGAAACATTCAGAGAGTTCCAGCATCGGCTTTGAATCCCATTATCAAACCATGGCCATTCAGAGGATGGGGAATAGATTTGATTGGCCAAATAAATCCTCCATCGAGCAAGGGGCATAAGTTTGTACTTTTAGCAACAGATTATTTTACCAAGTGGGTTGAGGCGATTCCATTGAGAAAGGTAGCATCAGAAGATATGATTAAATTTGTCAAAGAGCACATCATTTACAGATTTGGAATTCCTCAGACAATTACCACAGATCAAGGGTCTCAATTTACATCTTCAGAGTTCAGAGATTTTGCTGAAAGTATGGGGATAAAATTACTGAATTCTTCTCCTTATTATGCTCAAGCCAATGGACAGGCAGAAGCTTCCAACAAGATCATGATTAAAATCATACAGAAGAAAATTGATCAAAAGCCAAGGAGGTGGCATTCGGTACTCAATGAAGCATTGTGGGCTTACCGAATGGCTCCTCATGGGGCTACAAAAACGTCTCCTTATGAACTAGTGTATGGACATCATGCCATTTTGCCATGGGAATTACAAACAGAATCAAGGAGAATACAGTTGCAGAAAAATTTAAGTTCTAAAGATTACAGTAACTTGATGATGGACGAATTGGAAGATTTGCATATGATTCGTCTCAAAGCCTTGGAGAATATTGAGAAGAACAAGATGCGAGTTGCCAAATATTACAACAAGAAGGTAAAAGTCAGGCAATTTGCAGAAGGTGATCTAGTTTGGAAAGCAATATTGCCGATTGGTACTAAATACAGTACATTCGGTAAGTGGTCACCAAATTGGGAAGGTCCTTTCAGAGTGGTTAGATGCGTGCCTGGAAATGCATATATTTTGAAAACTTTACTAGGAGAAGAATTCACTGCTGCTATAAACGGAAGATATTTGAAGAAATACTATCCTAGCGTTGAGATTGATCGTTGATTAAGACGCAATGGAAATAGCCGGCATTCGGGAAGAAGCCGCCTTCAGGACAAAAATTTCCGACAGAAGAAAAATGGCCAGTACTGAATGTATTGCCCTTAGCACAAAATATATTACATCAGGAGTTCATGCAAGATCACAAAAGATAAGTTTTATTGCCGAAATTCCATAAATCCCTAGTACAAACTACTGGAAGAGCCTGTTCAAAACAGACTGGGGATGAATGGAATCGGCAATGGCAGCACCATGGCCATCAAGACGATCAATGGAGGCGTCGATGTCATCGATGTCTTCTGGGTTGCTGTTGGCGAAACCAACCGGCATCCTGGAATAGTCAGTGCCGGTGTGTGTCGACATGGCAACGAGACCCACAGCGACGCCTAGGCGAACGCCATGGAGGGCCACCTCGTCGACGCGGCCTGTCACCGCGCCAAGGCGAGCCTCGGGTATGTCTCCTTAGGCGTTCACTTTGTTCGCCAGCTCATCCACTAGCGCCTTCAGTCGATCAAGTTCAGCATCACGCGCTTCAAGGTTGCAAGGAGATAACAGATTAATATCATTTGGAGGATGGGATTAGGATTGAACAAATTACGGAAATTACCGTCAATGACTTCAAGCAGTTGCTTGCGCTCGGCCTGCCATTCGAGGTCCGCAATCCCGGCTTGCTTGGAGATGACCTCCAGTTCGCGACGAGAGTCGTCGCGCTCCGCCTTGAATCGGCGAGCATCGCCGTCTGAGTAGCGGAAGTCGTCCGATGAGAGAGTCCGATTGGACGAACTCGAAGAGCTGGACGCCGCAGGAGCAGCGGCTGGAGCCGCAACTGGCGCACCAGCGGCGACGATCCATTGGATTACCCTGAAAAAACAAAGAGATTCGTCAAGGAGAGGGCAAATTTCGAGAAGAACAGAGAGAAGCAAGCAGCCAATCACCTGCGGCGAGCGCCGGCGCGACTTCCTTCGGGCCCGTCGGCGGCTGGTCGCCTTCCATTCGCCATTGGGGTTTTCTTGAGTTTACTGTGCTTGGGGAGAGAAGAGTTCGAGGAAGGCAAAAGAACCTGGTGAAAGCTGTGGGCTGCCTGGGTCTTTATTTATAGAACCAACGAAGAGATCGTGGTCGGAGATCGTGGCGCATATCCCCAAGGAATTCGGGAAGATGGAAACTGGATGGCTGCCGCGTCGTTTGGGATTCATGCCGAATCGGGTTCGGTTCTACTGAATTGGATTCGGCTGTGTTGTGTTAGGTCGTTTTTCGGGTCTGACGCTGTTACGACTAAGCTTTGCCGAATGTGTTGTTCACAATAAAGCGAGGAAGAAAGCAAAGATTGGTGAGACTACAAAGTTGGTAAGACATTCGGCTAATTAAATATTCGATACAACTACACACCCAAGTACTTGGAGATTACATCTTTAGCATCAGATATCATTCTATTAATGGTCTCCAAAAGATTTTTGCCTGCTTCTTGGGTTTTTATCAGAGCAGAGAGCTTCGTTTTGAGCTGTTTATCTTCAGTTAGAATTGCCGATGCTTCCTTTCGTATCTTCTCTGTCAGATCAGGGAGTTCGGCTAACTTCTTCTCGTCAGCTTCGATTTCGGTTGACAGAGTCCTCAATTCAGCTTCTAGTTCAGCTTTTCTGGTCTTCTTCAGATCAAGTGCTGGCTGCAGTCTAGCTGACAATTCTTTATTACTCTGAGCTTGAATATACAGATCTTTCAAGGATTGCTTAGCTATGGCTCTTCTTTGTTCTAAAGCTGGTTGTAAAGATTGACTTTTCAGAACCTGTCTGACTGCAGCAAATTGTTGATCCAATTGAGAGATTGGTTCCAAAGAAGCTTGAATGTTAACAGGAAGGTTGTGTTCAATGGGCTCGAGCATATCTCTCAGAAGATCAGCATCCTTGACTTGATCCTGGATGTCTTTGTGCAGAAAGGAGAAGATTTCCTTTAGTTTTGCATGGGTTTTTTCTGATAAAGCCTGATTAGAAGAAATTTCCTCTACTTGTTCGGCAACAAGATCATCCAAAGGAAATGAGTAGCTGGGTGATGAAGTTATTTTCTCCTGGAAAGAGATATTGCCGAATTAATGATTATCCATTGAATAAAGAACTGGGAAGACTGGGTAATTATCTCTACCTCATTCCTGATCTCTTGGATGGAGAGAGAGGGCAGCTCAAGCTCAGGCAAAGATTCTTGTATGTCATGCTGAGGAGAGCTTAGAAGATCTTTTGGTGGGGAAGAGGCTTCTGGCTGAGGAACATCAGGTGAAGCTGAAGCTGGTTCTTGATGAGAAGAAGAGCTCTCCAAGATTGGGTCCATTGAGATTTGCTCTGAAACTGAAAAAGAATCAATGCCGATGGAGAGGAACTTTAAAGACAAAATAGTGAGAAATTTTACCAATCACTGAAGCATCGGCAGGTTCTGTGCTAATGGCCAATTGTTGTGATTTGGCCTGAAATCATAAAGGAGTAGAAGATGAACGGAATGGAAATGACATTTTATTTGGCAGAGGAAGGATCTAACCTGAGCAATTCTTTTGCTACTTGTTCTTTTCTTCTTTATAACCGAAGGGGCAGTTAGAGAAGCAATCTTCCTCTTGGCAAAAGATGGTGCAGCAAGAATTGGATCCAGACTGGCAGGCCTGGACATTATTTGAGCTAAAGAAGGAGAGAGATGCCCCAGAATAGATATTGGGCCGGTTATGTTATATACAATTGCTCTGGCCAGAGGGGCAGGGACCGTGTCCTGCGGAGTAACAGAGTCAAAAGTCGATGAAAGAGGGATGTTATTGGAAAAACAGATGGATTATAAGCATATTTACCTCTGAATTCGGCTGATAATCAGGCATTAACTCAAGGCAGAGAGGATGAACCGGCACATTGAAGATATGATCATGGAGTTCTTGCCACCAAAGAATGAAGGAGGGATGAGCAAGTGCTGTTGGCACGAAAGGTTCGATTTGATAAATAGCAGAATAGCACTTATAATCAAAGACCCTTCTTGTTTCTGTGGAGTCTTTGATGATCTGCCTAGGCTTGAGGAATTCATGGAGAAATAATCTTGGGGGCACTTGGCCACATCCTAGTTGCCTGGCGGCTACATTCGGCTGGTAATATTCATATGAACTTTGAACCAGCCTTCCTCCACAAAATTCGGTTGGTAAGATGCAAGGCCGAATGAAAGCGTTAAAAATTGCTGTGGACTCTGCATCTATGCATCCAGTCTCGAAGCTGAATTCACAAGGGAAAGTGAGATTGTCATTGTCCATGTATGGGAACCAGAGGGGATTGGCAAAGCCTTTGAAGAAAAGTTCAAACAGTTCTCCAATGCTCTTGTTGATAGCAATAGTGGAGGCTGCTTCCCCATAGGTTTGACAGCCTTTGGTGCTCTGGGCTTCTGCTTCCTGGTAATTGACCGAGGGGAAATGTCGGCTGTTGAGGTCAATGGAGACAATTTGGTGCATGTACAATTGCAGCCACATCTGGACGAACCACCAGGGACCGTTGACGCAGGGGATTTTCTTGTTGGTGTGCATCTGATAAATGGTCTGATGGAGCATGTGATAGACACTTCCCAGGAGATATTTCCCGAGAGGGATAAGTGTGCCTGCAGCCAGGTCTTCGGCCATTACTATGTGATTCAGCGTTGGCTCATTGGCTTTACCACAGAAAACAAATCTGCACAGCCACATATTCAGAAAGGCCCTGTATTCAACGTCAGTCAGAAGACCATCATGCATGTAAGTCTGGATGTATCTCTTATAGCCGACTCCAGTCTTCACCCCTGTCTGTTTGGAAGAACCTTTGTACCTGTATGGGTGTGTTATCCCTGTGATGTTCAGGCCGGTTATCATGTAGACATCGGCCAGGGTTGGAGTCATTGGTCCGTGACCAAAGAGAAAAGCATTCATGCCATTGGACCAGAAGTGACAAGCTGCAATCAGGAGATTTTCATTCTTGGGTGTTTCGGCTAGAGATAGCTCCAAGCAATGAGAAATACGAAGACTGTCCCAATTCTGCGTCTGAGGGCTTTTATCTTCAAGAATCCTTTTGTACCAGTTTCTCCAGCCAGCGATTGGGGGCAGAGGCCAGTTCTTGAATGCATCTTGCCATTCGTGAGGTCTCATCAGAGAAGTTTTGAAAGGAATCCTCTGGGACTCGGCCGCAATAATTTCGGAGGGATCTGGATTCCCTGAGGGGCCGAGGAAGAAAGATGCGGATTGTTCTTCAGTGGGGGTCAAGATTTCGGTGGCCAGAGGCTATCAAGGGCAGAGGAAGAGCAAATCGGAGATTCAAAATGCAGCTCGAAAAGAGTAATGCCGAATGTGATTGAGGGAAACAAAACTTACTTGAAGAATTTGATCCTGGTTCGCCATTTGAAGATTGGAGCTTGAGAGATTCGACGAACTAGGGTTTTGAGTTTGGAAATGCACTCTGAGGATTTGGAAGCGGAAAACGGATATCAAAGCGGATTCAGCCTGGAGATGTTGGGGATTCCTGGTCAATTCCGAGATAAAAGCATCTTTTATCCCGAAATTGAAGGGGCATGTGTTAACACCAAAATTTAGCACCAGGAAGAGGCTGACGTGTGGGCCGGATTTGGTGGAAGGATACCATTCGGCTAAGGGGCTTTCTCTGAAGTATTCGGCAATAACGCTCTGCGGTCGGGAACGCGTCGTCATTCGGCAGAGGCATAGTTCCGCAGGCAAAAGGCATAGTTCCGGATTTGGTGGAAGGATACCATTCGGCTAAGGGGCTTTCTCTGAAGTATTCGGCAATAACGCTCTGCGGTCGGGAACGCGTCGTCATTCGGCAGAGGCATAGTTCCGCAGGCAAAAGCGGTAGCATTCGGGAAGGCGTGATGACGTGGAAAAACATAAGGAAAAGGCCGGTTCGAACAAGGAACGCAATATGGGCACGAAGATTCGTCATTTATTTTTAGAAACAAGTATTGTAGTCGTGTCCGACTAGGAGTTGTATCAAGACCTGGGTATAAATATAAACCCATGGCAGCTGTAATAGGAACAATCAATCAATCAACACAACAAACCGGCCATGCGCCACCTATCGAGTCCTTAGTCGAGTCGTCGAGTCCTTCGAGAGGAGCCATCGATCCGTCGACCTCCGTAAGTACCGGCAACCTTGTATCATGCTTAGTATCATGCGGTGGATTTAAGCTTTGATGCAAGTAGTCTTGTTACCATGCTTAGTATCATCCGGTGGATTTAAGTTGTGGTCTCAAGAAGGTTCCTCTGTTAGGTCATGAGCCATGCGGTGGGCTAAGATCTAGTATGGACCAAGTTATCGGCTCTGTTAGATTTCGGCAAGATCTAACAGATTCATTAAGTTACCCCGTGTTGCTTCGTTTTTACTCTGTGCTTAATTCATGCAACACTCCTTTGCCCAATCTAGGTCGGCTAGAATCGGCTCTACTTCACGATGCGATGACTTATCCCCTCATAGCCGAGCCCGAAACCGATCTAGGTTGCCACGTGTCGCGGGTTCGAACTTGTTGGTATCGTGTAGATCTTGACAGAACCGGGTATCATGCGGTAGATGCAGGTTTTTGGGTCGTCTTAGAGCTAATCATCCGGTGGATTAGAATTCGATTCGATCTGATAGATTTATCTTTACTGATTAAGTTTGTTCCTTCGCCGCGGACCCCGATTCGGCTAAGCAGCCGCATTCGGCAGTGCTCTCACGAGTGAACGTGTTCGTGGGTTTGCATTGGACAATGAATGCTTTTAGCCTTTCACGATTAGATTGTATCATGCGGTGGATTGATCTAATCTGATTGGTGGTGTGGTCTCAAACGAGTTGTATCATGCGGTGGATTAACTTGTTTGTTGCCATGCTTGACGGGTGCTGCTTTCGGCCTATGCATTCTTGTTTCAATGTAAATTCGCGATAGCATCTCACCCTCTATTTATTTGCCACGAACCCTGATTCGGCTGAACAGCCGGATTCGGCAGTACTCTCACGAGTGAACATGATCGTGGGTACGCATTAAACACTGAATGCTTTTAGCCTTTCACGATTAGATTGTATCATGCGGTGGATTAATCTAATCTGATTGGTGGTGTGGTCTCGAACAAGTCGTATCATGCGGTGGATTAACTTGTTCGTTATCATGCTTGACGGATGCTGCTTTCGGCCTATGCATTCTTGTTTACTGCGGATTTATGATCATGCCTCACCCTTTATTTATTCTCATAACACGTCTGTCCTCGTTAATCGGTCATGGATATACTTTGCTCTCTTTGTTTATTTAAAGACCGATCTTACGTCATGCTGATGTTGTGCGTTCGGCAGTGTGATTCTTACATGCTTCTACCGATTGCCGAATGATATTCTGAGTAACGACAGATAGCTTGTCCGTAGCTATATGTCTCTCGAGATTGGCTTCAATGCCGCAAATATGGAACTGTCTGGTCTCACCCGGCACGTTCCAGGTTTTGATCTAAACGTTTTTGTCCCTTTGTTAGTTTTCAGGCAAACTGACTGGCACGCTTTCGGATTCATACGCACGGGCCACGTGTTGAAGCTAGCTAATTCGGCTTGCTGTGTGCTTGGCGCGAACTGCAGATTTTGCGTCAACAGATTACAGGACCAGAATGATCACTGCCATTGACTATGGGACGTCTTTCAAATGTTAGATGTTATTACAGTAAGCAGTTAAATGGGTTCTTAATGAAAACAAGTATTTCTGATCCATCAAAGATCAGATTTTAGAGAGCCTATAATAATTATTCGTATCAGACAAATAATCCCATAGATACTAGTAGCAGCATAAGCCAATAGTGCATACACGAATACACAGTTAAGGCCCCTAATTACGATCCCAATTACTGACCTGCACAGATCACAAATAATCTGCTGGTTTCAGTGACATCTGAAGCAGTACCACAGAATGAACTTCTGAAATTGGCAAGAAACTAGGAAGTGGTCAATGCTAATCTAATTCACAAAGTCGAACATCTGCCTTCCTGCAAGATGCATATCTATTTGGCCATTGCAAAAAATGAGCAAGCAATCTATGCCATTGCTACACCTATTTTGCCTTCAAACAAAACTTTTATTAGTTACACACAAACACTGTAATCATAGTGAGCTGAATTAACATTATCTATGCCATTATCATAGTGAGCTGAATTAACAAAAAATGAGCAAGTAATCTATGCCATTCCCCAACAAGGACTATTATCTGGTACATAGAAAACTTCTCTTCATTTTCAATGGGAAAAAAATCTATTTCACCCCCTAACCTATGAGGGGTGGAACACATCACCCCCTAACCTATGAAAGTGGATTTTTTACCCCCTGAATTTTCTAAAACCGGACAAATCACCCCTTAAAGTAGTTTTGAAAAATCATAATAAATCACAGAAAAATCATAAAATAGAAAATCAAATTGTGTTGGATTCCAAATGAGTAGATCTACGCAGTGAACATATAATATGGTATGCTTTAGTACATTTTTTTACAGCTATGAAGAAAAGCATAGATCTAAAGTTACAGAAAAAATGTACTAAAGCAGTCCGTATTATATGTTCACTACGTAGAACTACTAATTTGAAGTCCAACATAATTTAATTTTTCATTTTATAATTTTTCTGTGATTTATTATGATTTTTCAAAATTGCTTTAGAGGGTGATTTGTCCGGTTTTAGAAAGTTCAGAGGGTAAAAAATCCATTTTCATAGATTGGGGAGTGATGTGTTCCACCCCTCATAGATTGGGGGGTGAAGTAGACTTTTTCCTTTTCAATAAAATCGAATTAACATGATCAACTAGAAACTGCGAATTTGACAGGGATATCCATGTGTCTCCAAACAGTTTTTGGTTATCCAACAAAAGCAAACTGGACAATTTGAAATCAGTAGTTCAGTACATCACCAAGAGGAGTTACTAATGCTGCTAACAGAGAGATATAGACTGGAGAGATGTGCAAATTAGATAATGCAGACTAGATTAAACAAAAAAAAGGAGAAAAGAGTGCGAACCTAGAAGTTAATTTGACCATCTAAAATCAAGCTACTTTCCAGTTTCCAAATCAATTGCATGAAGAAAGGTTTGTTATGATTTTTCCAGGTCTGTAGTCGCTCCTAATGTTGCTAACATAGATCAGGAGAAAGGGAAAGGCAACATTTAAGATCACAGAGCCTATCGCGTGGCTCACTAGTCACTAGGGAGGTGTGATCGGCTCCGCAGTAGCGATGGAAACAAGAGGAATTGGTCCGGCGCAGGCGGGAGCGAGGGCCCACGAGGTCGAGCTATATTGGGCCGGGCTAGGTTGATCGGTGGGAGCGTTGGACATGGGAATTGGAAGCCTGTGCGGCAGTGGCCACGGTGGGCGCGTTCGGTGGGGCAAACAGACGGGCGCGTCTGGACGTCACGCTGGTGACGCGGAGACACGTGTCGCCCCAAGAAGCGGACGCGATTCAAATTTTTTTATTGGGCCGATGCTGGGCTAATTCTCACGTGAAAAGAGGAGCGGCAGAAAAAGAAGTGCACGTGTCAGGTTACTTGCATGTAATAAAAGTTTAAAAAAAAGCTATTGCTCTTAAATCAAACATCCAAATTAAATTCCCATCGCAACATAATGTTTATTACGATAATATCTTCAAAACAAGATCTCACTTGACTATATTTAGATGATATTTTTTACAAATATTTATATCAAACTATCACAAATTAGTCCACATTGCGAACAAATTGCTGCACATAGAGAACAGAAGAATCCACGTTGCGAACAACTTAATACACGTGGAGAAAAAATTAGTCCACTTTGTAAACAAATTACTGAACATGTATGTTCACATTGTGAACATATTACTAGACATGAAGAACAAATGAGTTCACGTTGCAAACAAATTGCTGCATATGAAGAACAGAAGAATCCACTTTACGAACAAATTACTGCACATGGAGAACAAATCAATCCACATTGCGAACAAATTACTGCATATGAAGAACAAATGAGTCCATGTTGCGAACAAATTGCTCCACATGGAGAACAGAAGAATCCACATTACGAACAAATTATTACACACGGAGAACGCATCAGTTCACATTACGAATAAATTATTACGCATGATAAAATAAAAAATAGAGCAGAAAATAGAAAAACAATAATAAATAAACGGTTGTAAAACAAAAAAAAGATAATAAAGCAAATAGAAATAGAGAACATCCAAACCGAGAACAAAACTATACAAAAAAACAAAAAATAAAATGAGATAGTGAATGGAAAAATAAATAAGGAAATAAAATAATAAAAAGAAATAGAATAAAAATTAAATAAACTAGAAAGGAAAATAGAAAAGAAGAATATGAAAATAGGAAAAAGAATGAAAAAATAGAAAGAGAAAGAAAAGAAAAAGAGTAAACAAAAATAAAAAGATGTGCGTGCGTGATGGGTTCTGAATTTACCAACAAATAAATTGATGCGTAGCTGTTTCGAGCAGGTGTTCACGTGCAGAAACAGAAAATATGGGCCGATGGGAGATTATGGGCCAAAACAGTACTGTGGGCCAAAAGAGTACTAATAGATCAGGAAGCGGAGCCTGCGGAAGTTCTTCGGGCGACAGACGCGGGCGATAGCTAGCCGCGCCGCAAACAGACGCCCGGCGAGCATAAAAACGAATTGTCCCAAGTACATTTCTCCACGTGTTTGAAATAAACTTAAACAAAAGTAAATAAGCTTTATGTAGTGATTGGTTCTCTAAATTAGACCAGCCGGATATATTATAACTAACCTTGATTAGTTGCTGAACCAGAAATATGAGATTTGGACCGAATATAAAAGTAAACTAGTAAAACTTTTGGCTCGATCTAAATTTTAGTCCGGTCCAAGGATCATAACAGCCCATAAATACCCTCGTCTGCTATAAACCATAAACTCGGTCTTGGAAACCCTGGCAATTTCATTTTTCTCCACCTCACCTATCTCTTGATAGTAGGGCGAGTATTGTTCGTCGCTATAGCATAGCAGTACTATTGATCACTGTGCATATGAGTATTGTTCGCCTCCGTGTAGTACTTGATCTCATCCATTGATGCGAAAAATGGATGGCTGAGACCACGTGCAGGCTTAACTTGCAGTCGCATGAGCAACTGCACCCGATCTCAATGCGTGGCAGAGGTGGAGGAAGGGAGGGGTTGGGGCAAGCACCATATACTAGATATAACCTTAAATGGTACATAAAATTTGACAATGTAAAATGATTTAATAAATTTAACTTTAGACACTATATAATTTGTGATTTCTACAACTTTTCCCATCTATAGTTTGGTTCTGGATTTGCCCTTGTCAAGTATCAGTAACTATTCAAGTCACACCTAGGGTTTTAAATTGTATTTTGCATATTTTTTGTGACTACAAAAATCTCCAAAATTCATGACAATATTCATAAATATTTTGGTCAAAATAGAAAATTAAATATACACAGTCGTTATTGAGTTCCCTATACGAATCATATTTACAACATTGCTTATATCTTAGTGGTTTGTCATCTGCGACCCATAGCTGCTAGCCCCATTTGAAGCTGATGCACACTTTTTATTTTCTTTTTACTCATGCTATATGGGTTCATATGTGAGTGAAATAAAACACAAGAAAAAATGACGCGCGAAGTTCTTAAACAGAGATTTTGGACCGTTGCTCTAGAAGTTCCTAAACGTTACTTTTGATTGACAGAGCCTAACCCTTAAATAAATTCAATTCTAACGAAATTTCTAACCAAAATTTATCTTTTTCATTCACTAGTGAGGAACATAAAATTTGCAAAATCTCGCTGACATTTTAATGAAATTATAAACCCTGGCCACACACCCAATAGAAGGCTAGGGTGCGAAGACGCTGGATCTCCCATTTCCAATCCGATTCTCTCCTTCTCTAGTTCCAGCACCACCATCTCTGCCTATTTTTCTCTATTGTCTCCTCTTCAATCTGTAGTTAACGACACCAACTCGATCTATCATGTACCCAAGCAAATCATCGTGCTTTGCAAGGACCTGGTCATTGAGGCCTCAGGCAGGCTGGAGATCAGGGGTTGTGCACACAATGACTTGGTTGGCAGTAGTGGCAAAGGTGGTTAAGTCATGAGTAGTGTCAAAGTTGGTGATAATTCACCAAGAATAACCGCAGCAGTACAGTCGGCACCAGCATGCGAGGATAAAAAATGGTTACTCTTTAATTTGCATCCACCATTCGCTCAAGGTGTTCGTGTGGATAGTCTTTTTAGAAAAAAAAAACAATTGATTCCTTTAACTGACATGTGATTTGTGATATCTTTATTGGCACAAATTGGTAGCTGATTCGTGATATCTTTATTCTATAGATGTGGATAAATGTTTTCTATGTGTTGCACACACATCATGATAAAAGAGTTTCAATAAACCAAAGCTCGTCCAATCTGGATATTAGATTTATTGTTTTAAATTTCTACATAAAAGTATCTAGTATCATGATTTGTGGAACTATGAAATGGCATACTTGTAGTACACTTGTAATGGTTTTGCATCTTGGACTTTTGTTCTGTTTGTTTCACCCGATTAGCTCATGGCTGTGCAATCTCAGAGTCAAAACTTAATTACAATTAGATGAATTACGTAATATACTTTATTTTATCTCATGATCATGCTTCTCTAGAGAGAAATAACGCATAAATAGAAACAAAACTCTGGTACGTAGCACAACCATTCATTTGATCTTTTCTGTACTTGATTGATTGCAAGCACTTTTAGACAGGTTCAACCATTCATTTGTTTTGCAGCTTATCGCCATAATCTTTGTGAATCACAAGGACAAATAAAATGTGATGTATGTTGTGAAATGATCATAGGTCAGTTGGTGCATTTTCGTGGATCTATTCTAAGATTTAGTCGGCGTATTCTTTCGTTGGGTGATCTGCACGTTGACAGTGAGACACTTGTGGTGACTTCATTAATCTCGACATTTGCCAGCACAATTTCTTGGAGGTGCCTATAAGGATAGGGTTCATGACATCAAAGATGGACATGAAGAGGATGAATTTGAGGATGCCTTATCCGATGTTGACGATGGCAGTGCTGAAGTAAATTGTGATATTGACGACCAGGTAACAATCATGTAGAAATCTCACCAGAAGTTTATGGAAAGATAGAAGCTTCAAGAGACTGAGGCCATAGATCCAAAAGACTCCATCAAAAGAAGATGAGGCTCCAAATGTTCTACCATAGAGAGTAGCGTGCCTGTTGTGTCAATGTAAGGTATACTTTGCTCTGTTCATACTATGAAAACTCTGTAGATGTGATTGTGACAACTATTTAAATCTGAAAGTTAGGCTGAAACCTATAATGATAATAAATTAATTTTTCCTCCTATATATACCACCAAAATATTACTCGCTATGATATAAAAATAGAATTGTAAAGATGTTTATTAGTGGTGGCAAATGCTAAAAGATTGTGCACATAAAAGCACCATCTATATTTGATTGTGCCTATCTATTAAGGACAAAATATCTATGCTACATCTACTAAAAATGGTCTTTGGTTTTTCATACATGTTGCTCAAGTAAAGTCCAACAACTATGGATCAATATTTTGGGTGTCTGCATGGTAGCAGTTGGCTGTAATGAAACACTAGCAGTGCCGGTGGCAATAGGCATCTGCTAATTGGCATAGTTTCTTTATGTGTATGTATGGTTCTTTGGTTCTGCATACACAGAATCTTCTGGTGATCGAATTCTTTTGCCAATTTGGCCCTTGATGAATCTATTGGTGCAACACGCCAACACTGAAATAAATGGCTCTAGGTCATTTGTGCGTGTGAGTCAATATGTTACATTTATGGTCAGATTTTAACTTTCCTGACATACAATAAGTGGCTTGAGGCCATTTCAAGCATGTGGGCCCAAAGTCTTAAACAACTTCAGGAAATTTACGACAACCCTGCGCATGGGCCGGAAATCAGTGCCAGCTCTGGGCCTAGGCAACCGGGGCGACCGCTGGGGGCCCAAGCCGGAGGGGGGCCAGGACCATATAGGTCTACCTTGGGTCTATGCGACTATGCATTTGTAGCCAAATGGCCGGATGGCCCATCAGGGAGCAAACCCAGCAGATGACAAGTGAACCATTGGCAGTCCCCACAGAGAAAAATTTGATCCTTCCTGTCCTCCTGGACGCCTCGTGAGTCGCAAATCATCGTGGGGGGGGGGGGGGGGGGCTTGCGATTGCAGTCCACCGCCGCCCACATCAGAAGTCCGTCCGTCTGTCCGCCGAGTCGCCGTCTCACCGAACACCGTCCGCATCAGGGCATCACGATTCACGAAGACAATTGGAATCGACGTCCTCGTTCAGTCGGTGTCGCTCGTCCAGCTGTTCTGCTCATGGCCCTAACAGTGAGTTTCTTATTGCTATAAATCTATAATGCTATCTCGTGACTCTGATAGCCAATTGTCTAGTTTAGTGCTTTAATCTAATCTTTTACTAGTAATTTAGTATATTACTTTGGGTTAATGTTAGCTTATTAGACAACATTGATCTCGACATTGTTCTCAATGATTTTGCATCAAGGAATGCACGAAGAACTTTTTTACGAAGGATCCAAGCATTTAGGTAATCATACTAGTATTATTTTGCTGCTCTTTTAATTTGTAGCATCAACATTGTTTTTTAAGAACTATACACATTATTAGTACTGTTATCTTTTCTTTTATATTACAAATATTGAAAAATTCATTTATGCTAGGGGCCTATAGTGTCTAGTTTGCTCTAGGGCCCTGAAACTATAGAGCCGGCCCTGCCGGAAATCTTTGGTGAAGAGGCATATGTTGGGTGGAAGCAATGCATATAATAAGGTTGGGAGAAGGATGACTTTGTTCAAGACAAGAAAGGCTGGCAGAGGAGATTCTAAGTAGTTTGTTCAAAGCTCTTTCAATCGAGGAGCATAAAGAGGTTGAGTTAGGGGGTGTTTGGTTCCCCAAGTCCCGTCACGTCGGATGTAATGAAGTTAATTAGAAGTATTAAATGTAGATTAATTAAAAAACCCGTTACATAAACGAGGGCTAATTCACGAGACGAATCTATTAAGCTGAATTAGTCCATGATTAGATAATATAATGCTACAGTAATTATGTGATAATTATGTATTAATTATAGCTTAATTAGGCTTGTTAGGTTCGTCTCGTGAAATAGACATAACTTATGTAATTAGTTTTATAATTAGTTTATGTTTAGTACTTCTAATTGTATTTATTTAAAAAACTAAACTTTAGTCCATCGGATCCAAACACCCCCTTGGAAGAGATTGCTGAGGAATTATTGAATAAGGCAATGGAGAAGATCCAACAGGAGATTTAGCAGTAGAGTTAGTAGGTGTGAAAGAGGTTGGACGAAAAGAGGAAGACAACCAACAATGCCGAGGAGCAGAAGAAGAAAATGAAGATGACAGAGCGCAAGTTTCACGAGCGGTACCAGGAGGCCGAGGACGCAAGCCATGAGGGCGCATGTGCCGGCGAGCAGCGCAGCCGACTTTTTTTTTGTTTTTTAGCCCTTTTCGCGAAAGAAGTTCACAAATATGTCTCTGGTGGAAAGATTTCAAAAAATGGACCCTATGCTCGGCGCCATAGCCCGCGGCGCCGAGGTTACATAGCTCGGCGCCACGGTGCATGGCACCGAGCCATCGCCAACCCTGTCATCCTGGCATCCAACGTGGCAGGGGGCCTCGGCGCCGTGGATCTAGGCGCCGAGCTCGGCGCCGTGGATATTGGTGCCGAGCCTTTTGATAGGGCTCGACGCCGAGCTTCTCCCGCACGCGCACGTCTCTCTCTCTCCACCCGCTCCTCCTCGCCCGCCGTCCCGCCCCCGGCCGCCGCCCGAACGCACAGCCGGCTGCCGTCCTGCCCCCGTGCCGCCCTTCTTCCATGCCGGGGCGGCCACTGCCGCCGTAGGGCGAGGCCGCCGCCGGGCAGGAAGAGATTGCTGAGGAATTATTGAATAAGGCAACGGAGAAGATCCAACAGGAGATTTAGCAGTAGAGTTAGTAGGTGTGAAAGAGGTTGGACGAAAAGAGGAAAACAACCAACAATGCCGAGGAGCAGAAGAAGAAAATGAAGATGACAGAGCGCAAGTTTCACGAGCGGTACCAGGAGGCCGAGGACGCAAGCCATGAGGGCGCATGTGCCGGCGAGCAGCGCAGCCGACTTTTTTTTTGTTTTTTAGCCCTTTTCGCGAAAGAAGTTCACAAATATGTCTCTAGTGGAAAGATTTCAAAAAATGGACCCTATGCTCGGCGCCATAGCCCGCGGCGCCGAGGTTACATAGCTCGGCGCCACGGTGCATGGCACCGAGCCATCGCCAACCCTGTCATCCTGGCATCCAACGTGGCAGGGGGCCTCGGCGCCGTGGATCTTGGCGCCGAGCTCGGCGCCGTGGATATTGGTGCCGAGCCTTTTGATAGGGCTCGGCGCCGAGCTCCTCCCGCACGCGCACGTCTCTCTCTCTCCACCCGCTCCTCCTCGCCCGCCGTCCCGCCCCCGGCCGCCGCCCGAACGCACAGCCGGCTGCCGTCCTGCCCCCGTGCCGCCCTTCTTCCATGCCGGGGCGGCCACTGCCGCCGTAGGGCGAGGCCGCCGCCGGGCTGGGCCGGCCAGGGCCCAGCGCCCCTGCCCCCGTTGCCCCCCCCCCCCCGGCCGCCGGCGCTCGTGCCGCCGGCGCTCGTGCCGCCGGCGCTCGTGCCGCCGGCGCCCGTAGCCCGGCACCCCTGGCCCCCGGCGTCCTTGCCTCCGGCGCCCCTGCCTCCTGCTGCGTCGCCCCTGTCCTGTAAGGTAAAAAATTAGAGAAGTAGTTAGTGATGTTAGTAATTTATCTTATAGCTAGAATTATATATAGTAATTTAGTTACTATAGAAGTAGTTAGTGATTTTAGTTTAGTATATGGATAGTGATATTATTTATGGTAGTGTTTTAGTTAGCGATATCATTGGTATATTACGTTAGTATAATCAAGATTAGTGGTAGTATAAAGTAATATATATTAGTATATATTTGTAGTGATAGCTAGTGGTAGTTTTGAAGAATAGACATGACTTACGGGGTAATGAAAGTTTGTTTCGATATTTGCATGTAGTACTAGATGGACAACCTAGTGAACATATATCATGGTGGCAGTGTGGAAAGAGATCGTTATGGATATGTTGAGTTTGTGGACATGCAAAGTGTGCCGGTTCTATTCAATGAAATGCCATCTTTTAGTGAGTTTGTTGTAAGGGCTCGTGAGGAGATACGTTCCCATGGAGACGTTGATGACATAGAAGTTGACGGTGTTATCAACCTAGGTGCTGCCCCCAACATCTTGAGGCGGACCGTCCGATTTGACACTGAGAATCAATGGGACAATTATGTGAGAATGGCAATGAAGAGTCAGTTGCAATGTTTAGATGTGGTGGTGTGGCCCGTGTTTATTGATCCCACCTCTAACATGTGTGGCCCAGTAATGGATCATCTCCCACATTGTGACTCTCCGGTATGGGAACTTGGTAGGAGTTTTGAGGAACCTTTACCGAGTGTCCTCGATGCTCAATCTTCTCCTGATAGTAAGTGTCGTATCCACATATGTTGTTGGAGTTCATGCAATACCATTTTATCATGATATCCTTATCTTTGTGCCTTTTGTTGTACAGGGGACATTCATGATAATGTCGATGTTAACTCATTGCCCTATGGTGTCTGAAATGAAGAGGAAATTAGGGCCTCCAATAGTGTGGAAGTTGAAGCTGAAGTTATGCATCATGATAATGTTGGTGCACACCGAGTTTCCTCCTGTGTCCGAAATGAAGATGAAATTAGGGCCTCCAACAGCGTGGCAGATGAAGCTCAAGTTATGAATGATGATGAGCCTTATGAGTGTGCGAGGGACATTGACTCTGATGATGACCGACCGGTTGGAGAGCTTATAGAGAGTGACATTGAGTGATGAGACGTATTCTTCCTGGTCGTGACTTAAGGGTTCATGCATTCAGTGATCTTGCACATTCAGATAAGGCTCGTGCAGAAGGTCATGATGATGACCTTTTAGACGCTCCTGAGGTTTCTTGGAGCATGAGAGTTGAGACAGGGCGCATTTTCAATGACCTTCCTTCATTGAAGAGGTGGTTGCAGCATTTGCAGTCCTTCGCAAAAGGCCATACAAGGTCCTCCATTATTATGCTGAGCAGCGGTACACAGTTGTATGTGACAAGGACCATTGTGATTGGAGGGTACGTGCAAGGAAGAAAAAGGTCACCGGTAAGTGGAAGATCACAAAAGTGATCGGGTCACACACATGTTCAGAACATGAATTGACAACTAAGCATCGACAGTTGAGCTCAACCTTAATTGCGAAACGGCTAATGGGAATTCTGAAGCAAGAACCCACTATGAAGGTGAAGACAATTATCAGCACAGTTAAGGAGGTTTATGATGGATACCAGATTACTTATGGTAAAGCTTGGAGGGCTAAGCAATGGGCATGGAAGATGATATATGGGGATTGGGAGGACGGCTATGAGCAGTTGCCGGTACTTATGAGGTAGTACAGAGGGGTGGTACAACATCCGATGGCGAGATCCGAGAGTCCAGAAAGCATGTGGTTTGTCTATAAGAATTTACCTACACTTGTGGTGCACCAAAGCAATATCACTTCCTATGTTCTCATATGGTGGCAGCAGCAAGAGCTCGCAACTACGACATCGAGAGTAGGATACCTCGTGAGTATAGTGTTGAGTACCAAGTGCTCACATGGAGTCCTAGATTCGTACCTTTTCGGGGCTCGGGAGAGTGGCCTCCATATGACGGCCCGAAGTACGTTGCAGATCCAGCTTCCCGTTGGGACAAGCGTGGGTCTAGAAAGAGGATGAGGTACAAGATGGTTATGGATCAGATTCCAGGATGAACTAGGCGAGGTAGAGGAACTCCATTTCTTAATGACCCCGATCAGTATGAATGTGGCAAGTGTGGTAGACTGGGTCACAATTCACGCACGTGCCATTGGCGTATTAGTCATGTGAAAATAAATTATGTACTTTGTTACATTTTGTAAATTATTTCCCGTATTTTATCGGTTACTTGCATACTTTCGTTGTAAATATTTTTTGTAATATTTATTGTTAAGTTGTTAAATTTTCTAACTAATCTGTCTCTCTATTTCAGGATGGTGCTACCCCACCTGCTGGATCCGTACTACGACCAGAACCACCGAGGACGACTCACGACAGAGGGGCAGGTAATGACATCCTCTCGTTTCGTCAATCATATTACATTTCTAATTGCTACTAACTTTGTGAATCAAATTTTTAATTGTGCGCAGGAACTGCCCCTTCTTTGTCCTCAAACCCATAACGGGTTCGTTGACATGTGGTACGACGACAGGTACACTCCTCTCTTGAGGATGGCTGGCCTGGACGTCGTATCGTACCAGGTTCGCCGCGGGTTGCCTGTTTTGAACCCAGTGGCGATCACAGCTCTTGTTGATAGGTAAAATCAGTGTCCCACAAATCCGGCCTCTTTTTTTGTTTTCAATAAATTGGATGATTCATTTCAGTGTCTCATTTATGTACGTGGAGGCCGGAAACTCATACTTTCCACCTTCCTTGTGGTGAGATGACAGTAACACTTGAGGATGTGCAGAAGCTTCTTGGACTCGGTGTCAGAGGGCGTCTGGTTACAGGCCAGTGCAGCCCTGAGGGTTGGAGGGATCGTGTGCATGCCTTTCTAGGGAGACAGCTTCCTGCCACGACACCGGGTACACGGACCTCTGGGGTACCTATTTCTTGGCTCCGACAGAACTTTGGCGTTTGTCCGGGAGATGCAGATGAGCAGACATTTACCTACTACTACAGAGCTTGGATCCTTCACATGTTTGGGTGTGTTCTCTTTCCAGATGGCATTGGTGACGCCGCGTCTTGGATGTACATCCCTTGCCTGACAGACTTCTACACGGCGGGGGGTTACAGTTGGGCGTCCGGAGTCTTGAGTTTCTTGTACCGGCACCTTTGTGAGGCATGTCGCCGCACTAGGTAGGGCAGTTCTGTTGGCGGGTGTGTGTACCTTCTCCAGCTTTGGATGTGGACTCATTTACCTGTTGGTCGGCCCACAGTTCTTCCTCCACGTCCCTGGTTCGTGGAGCCAGATCCTCGACTTCGACCGACGATTGCTTACCTTTGGGACAGGTGACACCTCCACATGCCAGGTTTGCGCGAGCATACGTCGAGTATGCTAATGAGCTGGATTTCCTCACACCCTCTATGGTGATCTACTTTCATTCCGTTACCGCTTGTACTAGTTTGACTCATTTCATTAAACTGTTGTGAGTGATACTAACATACAAAGTTTTTCTAGGTCTCTTGGCAGCCGTACACAGATCTGAAGGTGGGACAATTCTAGTGGAGCAGCATGTGCTTCACTGATGAGGATCTATATAGGATGACGTGCCCGCTGATCTGCTTCTACGCAGTTGAGTACCACTTACCGCAGCGAGTTGCTAGGCAGTTTTGTTTGCGACAGGAGTGGCCCGTACCACCGTTCTCGACATCCATCGGGTTGCACAAGTAAGTGCATTCACTTGTCCATTTCGAATATGAAAAATTCGCATGTCCATTTCGAATAAGATTCACCTGTCCCTTTTGATTATTATTCCCTTGTCCATTTAGATTAATGAAAAATTGTCCATTTCGATTATGATTCACCTGTCCATTTCGATTATGATTCCCTTGTGCATTTAGATTAATGAAAAATTGTCCATTTCGATTATGATCCACTTGTCCATTTTGATTATGATTCACCTGTCCATTTCAATTATGATTCCCCTTGTGCATTTAGATTATTGAAAATTGTCCATTTCGATTATGATTTACTTGTCAATTTAGATTAATGAATAATTGTCCATTTTGATATGATTCACTTCTTTTTAAATCATTGTTGAAACTGTATTTACAGGATTGATCGTCAGAAGTATAAAAAGACTACCAATTTCGAGAGACTTCACCACGCTTACATTGAAGAATGGGATCATTTTGATGAAAATGTGTATGATAATGGGGAGGAGCATACGAACTACAACTTTTGGGCGTACCTTTTTGGTACTTAGGTGTGATTCATCCTAAATTGAAGGTGCAGTGGACAGGTGCTGACTACTCCGACATGGATTCGTCTGATGACGAAGATACGTCCTATGACATTGCGACCCGGGAAGGGACCATTGTGGAGGCTGCGCCAATCTTGGATAGAGTGGTACTGGAAGCTCTAGAATCATATTTTGTGACAGTTTAATGATTGTTGATGAGTAACAGTTTGTTTTCGCTTGTGCTTTGCAGGGCAACACGCTAAGGCAATCGGTGCTTGATATTGAGCGGTTTCTGACGACGGATATCGATGAGAGGACGGCTACCTTTCTTGGGGTAAGTTTGCAGTGATTCCCAATATTAACACATAAATATATAAATGTCATCGAAACATATCCATTGACTAATAATTGAACTTCAGAGACTTGCACACCGGCTATGTCGTGCTGCAGCTCGTTGTGGTTGTAGGAGTAGCGCGGCGAGGGACGTGTGTGGCGATGCGGCTCGGCGAGGTGCAAGACAGGCCACTACTTCTCACGACAGGTCAACAACGGATACTTTCGATGACATTGCAGTTGAGGGCGAGGAGGAGGACGACCACGAGGAGATTGGACCGTCTCAGATCCCAGATGCTCCTCAGCCTTCGCAGCCTACCACACGTAGGCAGCGCCGCCCACGTGACTATTACACTCCGGGCACCGACGCTCTAGGTAAGGGCAAGGGTAAGGCTAGAAGGCACTGATGGTTGTGGGTGACTTGTAATGGTTGTGGGACACTTGTGATGGTGGCTTGTGTATGTGACTTGTGAATGTCGGGGGCTTTTGATGCTAAAAAACAAGGGAAGTTATGGCAAATTTTTTTCGTGACTTTATGGACTATGGACTGTTACTATGGACTGTATGGATTATTATTATGGACTTTGTTTATGTCGTTGTAAACTTGTTGTGTCTATGTGAACCTATGATATATGTGCCTTGTAATTATTCAGGATGGAATAAAACAAGGGAAGTTCTGCCAAATTTTTTTGGTGAAAGATTAATAATTTAGAAATTAATGAATGTCTGATATGTAACTACCGGTGTACCTTTCATGTTTCAAATAAATAAATAAGACAATCAAATCGTAAAGAAATATTATATACTATAGATTCTGTAAATATATGAAATGACATGTCACTGGAAAGTCTAGATTCCACATAGCCTTTTCAGCGTCCTTCAACATAGCCTTTTCAGTGTTCATTAGAATAGCCTTTTCAGCAACGTATACTTTTCAGACAGCTATCCTAGCCTTTTTAGATGCATTAACCGCAGCACATCATGAGTAATTACATGGCTCGCCCTATATATACACACACTGTGGAAACCACACCACATCAGTTGCAATGTCTGGAGGGTCATCTAGTGGGAAGGGTTTCGGCTCAGGGAGAGGAAAGGGGGGGGGAAGGGACCTCCCATTGTGTGGGAGGGGTCTCTTGGCCCAGATGAGTATGGTGAGGTAGTGTATGAGTTGCCAGTTCAGAGTAAAAGTGATTTCGGTAAAGAGTGCCCTCTGAGAGGATACGATAAAAGGAGAGAAGACTGGTTGAAATGCATGCATGGGGAAGATTGCTTTTTGCAAATTATGGTTGAGGGCACACACGGAGGTCGTTGTTTCTTTAAATGCCCACGAGCATGGGTAAATATTATTGCTCTTCGCTTTTAATATATTTTCATATCGCTTTCTATCTACAACTTACGATAGCTATTTTTTAATAGTCCTCCAAGGCCCCAGAAAATTGTTGTTTTGTTAGGTGGGTCGATCCTCCTCCTATTCATCCATATCAGGAATACATCTACTATCTGTAGAATCGCATCTTCGATCAAGAAATGAACATGAGCAGCGGTAACAAGGATGACGGTTTAGAGGAGGCATTGTGCACGGACCCAGATTGCAGCTGTGGATGCCACAAGAAAGATGGACCTCCACCGCCACAGTCTCGATCCCCATCGCCGCCGCCTGTAATGAGCGGATACTATGGAGAAGGTGCAACACAGTTTGCTATGTGGGGACACTACTAGGAGTATCATATCGTAGTCATTTGCTACATCCATATTGTTATTATTGGTTTGAATTACCTAAGGCATGTTAGGTTTAGTAGGTTTACTAGGTAATGGGTAAGGTTCGAAGGCATTGCGAGGCCTTTGTTGAAAGATATTCCTCCTATTCAACAAAACATATTTGGACGGAATTAACGACTCTACTAACAAAATCGGAGAATTTACTATTATGGACGAAGATTACCTTGCTTGACCACCTCTACCTCGCCTAGGCATCCTAGTTTTCAACAACACACGTACACATATTAATTATCTAATAACTCATAACAAGTTTCATATCTAGGGTTACAAAATACACAAAATATAAACCAAATCAATGCGAGAAAAATAGAGGACATGACAGAGGATACCTTGCTCTCGAAGATCTACGGAAAAAATCAAAGTTTCCACGGTCCAATATATCGATTCCGGACGTTGGTTGGGTGGGGGAAAGAGGGAAATCGAAAGGAACGAAGAACAAATTGAGGAGCCTCGGCCACTAGGGATGCGGGGTTTTGAAATGGGGGCTCGGCGCCATGGATCTTGGCGCCAAGCTCGGCGCCACGGTCTATGGCGCCGAGCCTCCTGCCACGTCGGATGCCAGGGGGCTATCTGCGTGGTGGCTCGGCGCCATGCACCGTGGCGCCGAGTTGTGTAACCTCGGCGCCGCGAACTATGGCGCCGAGCATATGGTTCATTTTTTGTAATCTTTTCGCTAGGGACATATTTATGAACTTCTTTCGCGAAAAGGTCTAAAAAAACAAAAAGTCGGGCTGCACAGCAGAGGCGCCGCTTCATGCCTTTCCTCCCTGTGGATGAGGGTTTAGTACGGGGTTTCTTCAGCATGTGAATGATTACGCTTTGCTGAAGAGTTGGCCTAAAATTTCGTTTCATAATTCATAATGCTGAATCACTAACTGCTGTTCAGTTGTGCAATGTACACAGTAACGGCTTTTTGTTTTTTATATCCATTGCTGGCCATGCAGGACAGTAGCAGGGGGTGCTAGATATCTATAAATAAGCATAATGTTTTGCAGTTTCCAAGCATCATGGCAACGAACCTTCACCATACACCGGGGCTGTCAGCCAGTTCAAGCTCTTGCTTCAGGCTCAGGGCCCAGAACAACATATAAATGGATCAAAAAAGCTAGCACGTGAGCGAGAACCAAGACCCGACAGCTATATGGGAACATTGACATGTCCTGTCATTCTGGATTAACTGATTAAGTCATTTAGACAAAAAGAATCTACCAAGATGTACAAAGTCTTTTGCTCAGGCTCGTCCTCGAGTATATGTCGCGACATGATGCACCATATGTGCAGTTCAACATCATCTATATATGCAACAGCACCGTTGGGGAAACTCAGTATACAGATCATTCAGTACAAAAGCGATGACATTCAACCCTCATTTCTCTCTGCTACATGGCACAATTTTGCTCTGAGCCGACCAAGCGGTTAGTCTCTGTTCCGAGCCTTTGAAAGAACTTGATGTATGACAGCCTGCAAGCAATGCATTGAAAGGTTGCTTCAAGAAACTGGATATTACTGACAGCAATTGTGCCAAAGCGTACAAGATTTACCTCAAAAAGTCACCATATCCAAATTTAAATATATTTCATCCCAGCAATTCTTATCCGCCTTGATATCAGGTACTGGGCAAGAGAGTACATAGCTCCTAGCAATCCTAACACCCGAATAGTAAGTATGTCTGTCATTATAATTGAGGGCAAGTTCAGAGGTAACGTCAACAGTAGCTTTGCGTCTGTCTGCCTGACATAATCCCACATGAAGCGGTTGAAAAGTATGTGATTTGGTAATGTAAGAACAAGAAGAGCGACATTTTTCACAGCGAATAGCCAGCCTGGGCCCCCAATATCAAGAGCCCATCCTCCATTGCCAGGCCAAGTCTCCTCCCATATCCTGTACAGTGCTGTCAATAGCAAATACCCAGAAATAGAAATTGTTACAGGAAAATAGCGCTGCCTGTCAACAAATCCTGCAAAGATATCTGAATCCTGGTTCAAAAGCAGAAGGACGGGTGCTAGGAAGAAGATAGCACGGTTGGAGCCACCAGTAAGTGTTATATTGAGAACAAGGCAGATGATGAAGCACAGTACAGTAGAAAAGTTGCCAATCGCAGGCATCCAAGCTGCCTCAGCTGCCAATCTCTTGATGGTGAATGTCGGTGCAGCATGAGCTCTTCGTTGCTGGAGCAGCCTTGCTTTGGGTGGGAAGGCAGAGCTCCGACTAGATGGGCCATGTGTTACACCTCTGTCCGCAGCCTTGTCACGCAGTAGCAATGCCAATTCAAACTTAATCTCTAATGCAATGATCATGAAGATAGCAGCATAGAGACCCAAAAGTGACATTCTTGCCCCTTCTATAGCCAACATGTTGGTGAACTTCTCTGCTTCATCCTCATCTGCAAAACTTTTGGCTCTTAATTGTCCTTCAAGCAGATAGGTGATTGGGAACAAAGCTACCATGAAAGCGAACACCCATGGCAAAACCCTTGTGCTTGATTCAGAAGGGAGATGGGTGAATACGACAAAGACTGCCGCAGAGACAATTATTGCAACAAGAAGAGGATACAGAACAACTGCCTGGAAGAAGTACTGAACAGATATGTAGATGCCTAGTGTAACCCCAACCACCACTGCATACAATGCCCTCAGCTCTACAACATACTTCACTGGAATGATGGATGTAACTGCTGCTAGTGTAAGTACCACAGTTGCAATGAGCAGCCATGATGGCCATGTGGGCTTCGATGCTACAAACCCATATATTGAAGTGTCATCATCAGTTAAATGTGCTGCTGTGATAAACTCTGACCGGTATACCCATGATAGTTTAATAGGAGGCTGCATAATAACAAAGAGAAGGCCTGTAGCCACAACAAGGACCAGGAATCTCTTTGCTGACTGCAAGAAAATATTGAAACATAATCAATTGTTGCAGCAACAAGAGAATTCGCATGATGTAGACAGGCATAGAGCAAACATTAGCATAATAGAGGGAAAACACAAAGTATTAAACACCGAGAGGTATGGTTCAGTCATTAACTTGAAGATTGTATAAAGAGAAATCACATTCGCTTACAGAAAAAAAAAAGGCAAAACCATTAATTTTCATAGACTGGTCATAAAAAAAATGGGGAATAACTTAATAGCACCACCTATTGATGAAATCAAAAGCTATGAGGACTATTTCTTATGTTTGGATAAAGGAAGCAAAACCGACAGATGATAAATACATAAATAAAATTCCAGAGATGTAGAAGTTACAAATTTTAAATTATGATGAAGCCAAATCCATAATTATTTGTTTGTGCATGCAATACAGCCATTTCAGGTGACGGACATTTTTTAGCATCACGAAAGTCACATGCTGATAACTGTTCAGTAAAAGATAGACTAACCTAGAACTCATCAAATGAAAGGAGTTCCATTATCTTTCAGGACAATGAAAATAATGTCAGCTATTCACTCATACTAACCAAATCTTTGAAACCATTGGGCTATGTTTCTGTTCAGAGTTCAGAATGCGTCCTGTAAAACAAACTGATTTTTTTCTATTTTTATTCGCTTGTTAGTAGCTGAACTCTTACTCTCATCGAGAGGATGACACTAGGAGAGTTGGGGCAATTTTCTGGTTTATTTCTTACGCGATGCCATAGGGTTGGGGATACACATTTATAGGCTGCTAGCCAGCCAAGCATATGCCAAGATGCTAGTCTAAGATACTAGTCTAAAGCTAGTCTAAGATGCTGCTGTCCTACGGGCAGCAAGACCACCATGCAGCAGGGTCACGAGGACCATGTGCTGCAGTCCCACCAAGACCACAGTACAGAGATGCCTAACTGCTGTCCTAAGCAAAGACCAGCAGTGCAAAGACAATACTGAACAGTACCGAGACTTATTCCAACAGCTAGGGCTTTTTTTATTCAGCCATTAGAGTTCAGAATGATTCGGCCATTTAGACTTGTATATGGCCAGGGAAGCAATATAAGTTTGAACGTCCAGATTGCAAGATATATTTTTTTTCTGACCTTGCATCTATGAATTTAGCCATGTGGTTCTAAACAAGTGCACCTTCTGACAGTCTGACATTAAATATGACTGCGGGTCCTATATCATGCCTTTAAACACATTAGTAACTTCCATTTCTAGGATTAGGAGTGAGTAAATTATCCATAGTAAGAACTCCTAACATCTTGCTACAACTCTGAAAATGAACAGACTTTCAGTAGATATTTGCTAAGAATACAAGCAATAACAGCAGAGCACACAAATGTCAATCACTCTTTTCAACTAGAACAGAGAGGTAACTACCAACTACCTGAACATGAGAGAAGTGGAGAATGACAATCGGGATGCAAGCGACTCCTGTCAACAGAATATATGAACCCAGTAACAGACCATCGGAAGGAGATCTTCCATTCCACCACTGCAAAGCTTCAAAAATTGTTTCCCGACAGAGCCAGGCAGAAAATGCTACGACAGATGCATGGAAATAAGCTTGCCAGACCTTCATCCTAGCAGCCCCTTTGGACTTGTCTCTAAAAGTCACAAGCAAGAAGATGTGATCAACTTACAAGATTGGCAGCACTTTAATTGATACAGCACAACAAAATTATATTGATGATCCAATTAGAAAACTAGAGTTGCAGTAAATACCTGTAAAGAAGTACAGGGGGAGTAACAGCAAGTAGCAAAACAGCTGAAACCCATATAACTGATCTTGATGTCATAAACAACATTGATAGTTTTGATGAATATAGACATGTCAAGATCCAAGCAGCTTTAGGCCCAACTCTCTGATCAACATATAATCTTCTTACAAGAGCCAGGCCCAAAAAGGTGGTAATCAAAACCATATAACTAGGATAGATGATATCCTCTTCAAATCCAAAGTAATACATGGTGGCATAGTTGAACAATCGGTTCTCAATGTAGCATAGCAACAATGTATGACCAATAAGACCAAGTTCTAGAAGAAAGCGAAGTTTTGTTGGGAGAAGTGCCAAACCAGGAACAGCCATTGCCATGATGACAGCTGCAACAACATACTTAGTGAAGGACTTCAATGGCATGCCAGCAATCCAAATATTCAGCTCCCAATAATTGTGCACCACAAACCAAAGGACCATCAAGCTTGCAATTGCCACAAAGGTGAAGTATGATGACAAGCTTTTCTTAGTAAAGAACCTTGCGACATAATAGCCAGAAATCATCGGCAGTGGAAGGAACTGCAAAACAATTAGGAAAAAAATCACTAAGAATGGTCTTACACAACTATCTGTTTATTGGCAAAAAAAACCCTGGTTAGACTGCAATTCAAGGACAGGATTGCTTATCAAATTCAACAGCATGTTACTTTAACATTGGATATTACGTTATATTGGTTGCGACAAGATATGCCTTTATGTCATTGCCAAGAGGCTAGACGATGGTTAGCTTATGCCTTTATGTCTATAATGCAAAGGGACTTCTCTCTGCTCACCGAAAGACTGATATTCCACAACCCTAAGTGATTACAAGATACTCATGATGGTCTTGAACATGTTTTACTACGAAATTTGAGTGCCTAAAGAATCCAACAAGAGACAACAGAGGACCCTTTCTTATCTCCCCGTTTGAAAAAACATTTTAAGGGTTCCCTAGATCATGAATGCTACCAAGAATTAGTTCATGTGTCAGTTGAAATTCGTACCGTAGAGACAAATATTGCCAATCACATATCTATCTACTTTTACAAATTACAACATACATCCTACGTCAGTATTTCAGTATTTCCGCAATAGATATTCTATACGATTGAAATAAGTTTGAAAACAATTGGCAACACTAGCATTTCAAAAACCTTGACACCAGCCAAGGAGCTCACTAGCATCATCACAACCATGATCCAAGTACTAAGCAACATCAATGAATATATTCTGGTGGAGGATGACACGAGTTGGGGACTATAAGGGTGCAAGTATTCAGGTACTCAGCTACAGCATTTCAAAAATGTACCAGTGGGTCAAAACAAACAAGGACCACAGAATCAGCTAAACATGTAGTTCATAATTGATGACGATCTACCAGCAGCAATGGTAAAGTATTAGTATGGTAAAGTACTAGTAAGTGAGCGCTTATGTATGGCAATACAATATCACAATTTACTTCAATTGAAATATGGGTAACTTTATTTCCCTATACTGCAGTTAGCCCACAACATGCTGCACTGTAAAGATAAAAAAGCCACTGCAGCACCTATTAGAAAAGGGTCAACCTTGTTTCGAGAAGCAGGTCTAATATTCTAAATTCGAAAAGGCTCTAGTTGGTCGGTATGCTCCACCAAGATCCTTTTTTAAGTTATTCATGTCAAAAATATTTGTTACAAAGTACCATAAATCTAGCAAAAACCTTTAAAAGTTGTCTTGCTTAAATTTGGTGGTTGGACCTTTCAAAGATGATCCAGACAATAATGATCTCGTTAAAAAACAAAGTACTGCCAGGATGATCTAAAAGACTATTCTGATTTATCTTAATTCCAAAAACTATTACTGGAAAAGCAGCTAAGGTCCCAATTGAACAAAAAAACTTCAATTCAATCCTCATAATAAAAATAGCCCAAGCCATATAACGAAATACATGATTGGTATCCCATGAAACAGCTTTAAGTGTACAGTACTGATCTTGTAGCAAATGCAAAAGAAATTAAAAATAGACAGCAATCACAATACTAAATTAATTAGACGGTAATACATCATTGAGTCTTAATATAACAAGTTCAAAAAATTCAGCATGCACTAGTGTTAAGATAACGATTTAAAAAAAATCAACGTAATTGAGGAATTGTTTTAAGCCTATACTAGAAAACTCATTTAGGCACTGGTAATGTTGGTGAAAATTTTCACAAATGCAGATATCAGTTGCTATAGAGAAGACTGTAACATACCATCATCGGGAATCCAATGACTACAGCTCCTGCTCCACTGACTAGCACTGCCAACACTGTAAAAGCTGCTGAGCTAGCTGCATCTCCAACCTTACCCGCAGCATGTGCTGCGAGGCCCAAAGTTCCACCAAGCATTGTGACCGTGACAAGCAGGTAATTTAGTGGTGGTGGAGCATGAATGTACCTTCCAAACGAGTGGAACACAATTCGCACCTCAAGGCACAGCACCACCACGACTAATGCAACCAATCCATTCGCTATCCTTATCTGATCCATTGCGCGAGCATCCCTGGTGATCCACCACAGTGCACCCCTAGTGGATGCATAGAGCTGGAACAAGAACGGTATGAAGAACAGCAGCAACAGTTCACACACACTGCCCCAAGATGTGAAGAGCGTGGCATGATGGGATGCAGCATGGAACAACACTGGAACGAACAGCAGATACAATGAATGCACACAGCTCTCCAAAGGGCCCAGAATGCCATCACCGTCCTGCATCGGAGCGTCCTGCTTCCGGTTATTGAAGCTCGATGTCCGGGGTATGGAGAACAGCCAGTAGAACACCATGCAGAATGCGGCAAAGTAGTAGGATGCGTTGGTCATGCCGACCGCAGACACGAAAGCCCAGGTGAAGAGTGCGGGCGTGGCAATAGGCACGCACGCGAAGAGCAGCCTCTCGAGGGCGGCCACGATGGTGGGGTTCTCGAGCTGGATCCATCGGAACTGCAGCGACGCCCACACGCCGATGAGGAAGGATGTCTGGGCACACAGCAGCAGCGCGAGGACGGTCAGCGGCAGGGAGGCGGCGGCCGCGGAGGAGAGGGAGGCAGAGAAGAAGAAGGCGACGTCGGCGGCGATCAGCGCGGCCCAGACGGTGAAGAAGGCGCCCTGGCGCAGCTGGAGCGCGTCGAGGAGGTAGGCCGCCGCGAGGCCGATGGCGAGGACAGCGAAGACGGGGAGCCCGCCGAGGTCGAGGAGGAAGGCCGCGGCGGGCACCAGCGCCGCCGCGAGGCGCGCGTTGTGGGCGAACGCCGCGCCCGAGGCGGACGAGGCCGACGCCGCGGCGCCGCGGGCCCCCGCGCCGCCGATGGAGGAGCGGGTCCTGTAGGCGCCGGCGGAGGATGAGGAGGGGAAGGGGGCGAGGGGCTTCGGAGAGGACGTGGAGTTGCGGCGCTCGTGGTGGTGGTGCGGCGCGGGGGACGCGGCCGGCGACGGCGAGGGGGAGCGGGTGGAGAAGGTCGGGGTGGAGAGCGACGGCGAGATGAGGAGGCGCCCGTGGCGGGACGTGGATCCTGGGGACGGTTCCATGCCGGCGGCGGCGGGATCTGGGGTTTTGCGGTGGCGGGGGCTAGGGTTTGGGAGGCATCGGCCGGCCGGAGCTGAGGAAGAAGACGGCGACGGGAGGACGAGGAGATCTGGAGTGGGGAGTGCCGGGGATGGGGGGAATGGGGGGGCGTCTCGGGTACGACGGGTAATTTCTGACGAATGCGGTGGCTGACTAGTGGGCCAGGGCATGCGCGCGGGCCGATTGGTCAGTGGACGACGTACCTAGAGTCAAGTTGGACTGGCGGGGCCACCTGACATTGACAGGGAGGGGGTGTTTGACTACGGGTTTTTGTTGCTTCGAGGACACAGAGACGGGTGTTAGAAGGGTCCATGACAAGTGGGTCTAACTCGCTTCATTAGCCCGCAGTCACTAGCGGAGAGTGTAGACCGTGGAGTTACGAATTAGGCATTGAAATTCCGAGGAAAATGTTCTTATAATTTTGGATAAATACCAAAATTTAGGCATCCATCGAAGAATTTCATATTGTCGTTTTAAAGGACAGGATACACACATCGGAGCATTTAATAATTGATATAATTGAAATAGTGCTTCCCATGTATAATTTTTGTTTTCATATAGGCAACATAAAAGCAAGAGAGCAACGATGACAATGTAATATTATCTAAATGAAGTCTTTTCATGTCTCTCTTTAATATTTTTTTAGAAAAAAGTGTATACCCTCATGAACGTTGCAATTTTTTTAGTCGTCCAAAAATATTTGAATTCTTATTAGTATAAGTGCACGAAAAAACTTTCTAGCAATGATGATGTAGACCAGTGATTAGTTAAATGGATGATCAAATGAGTGAGTCATGAATGATTAGTGCATCGGTTTAGTTAGTTAAGGAACCGATTTGCACCAATTGAAAATACGAGGGATGGAAGTCACATTTTTACGATTCTTAAGGGATGAAAAATACACTTCTTCCTATTTTTACCACTTATTTAAGATTCTAACATGCCCCATATTTAATGGAAATGATACCCTACTGACATTGGCCTAAGGTTGAAGACATTTTTCTTGAAAATTTTGTCAAATTTGGAAGGTTTAGAAAATGGGGGAGCATGAGGCCAAGGTCATGTAAAAAGATTGAAGAAATGTAACAATGGCTAAGCGCAAGAAGCTCCCTAATTTAGAATGTAGTGAGAAGCTTACGGTCTGGACTTGGGTTCATCAATGGAGAGGAGAAGAGGATGCATGCTAAAAATGTAGAGAAAAATTAGGAACCTTTGCGAGTGAGGCCCAAGGAAACTCGAGTTCGAGTCGGCCTCGGAGTCCAGGAGCAGTCCGCACTAAATTCGTCGCTCAGGTCGCATACGGGCTCGGTTTTCGACGTTCTATATATTCTTGGAAAGCTAACGAGATAAGCTTTCCAATGGCACTGGTCCCACCTCAAAATTCGTTCTGAGTCATCGGGAATCGTCCAAACAAGTGGACGTCTAGAATCTGCCAGGGTGCTGTGCCGCCATCTTTTGGGCTGTTAGCCCGTGTATCATGTTGGGGTCCATTGTGGACGTGGTTAGGGGGTTATGCACGCCCCAACCCTCATATAATCAGTAGCCGCCACCACATTAGGGTTTGGGTTTTGCTTAGATTAATCTATCGAGAACAGTTTCGCCGTTATCTGTTCGTAGAACCCCAACTTTTGATCTTAATCATACATCTGCAGTGTCACTTCCTTTGAGAGCTGCTTCTTTCGAGTTCTTGCTTGTGTTCTTCGTTTCGCAGGCAGGGATTAGCCTTCTTGGCGAGGTCAACCGGGTTGTGACACGGTTGATAACCAGAGGAGTCGTGGTGCTAAGATTGCAGGGTTCAAGTTTGCTGACTTGAAGCCGGATCGGTGTGTTGCGCTCCGCCCAAAACGAGTTATCCTTCACCTGACGGAAGATCGGGAAACTCTAGTTCCCATCAAGTGGTATTCAGAGACAGGTTTACCGTCAGGTTCGTCGTTTCGCCTTTATCCTATAGTCCAGAAAATAGCCCTATAACGCCCGCGTTTTAATCTCTGGGAAAATCACCATAATAACTCACCCGGTAAAAAGTTTCAAAATGTTTTACCGCCCGAGCTCCCGCTCCCGCCATCCCCGTCCGCCTTGTTTTCCTCCCCCCTCCTTTTCTGTCCGCATCTCGATCACTGCCGTCTCCTTTCCGTCCCATCCCGCGTCGTCCGCCCTTGGGTCGACCGCCGGACCCTATCAACCTTGGCCGACCGTCTCTGACCGACCAACCCCGACGCCGTCGGCTTTCCGCCACGGTTCCCGCCGTCCCCTCCCCTTCTTTTCCTCTCTCCCCCTTCCTTTTTTCCCTTCTTTTCTTTTTTTCTCTTTTCTTCTTTTTCCTTCTCCCCTCTCTTTCTCTCCCTCCTCTGTTTCCTCTGCTCCTCCTCCCCGACACCGCCGCGGCCGCTCTGCTCTGCCCCACTCCGGCCGTCGCCGACCACCCGTACCCGGCCGGCTCCACTTCCCCGACCGGCTACGCCGCCCGCAGTCGCGCCATCGCCGCCGTGCACACCGCCGACTGCCCCTCGCTCACTCACCTCGCACCGCTGCCGTGCCGCCCTCACCCGGCCACCGTACGGCCTGCGCCCAGCGCCACCGGAGCCCGCCGTCCTCCACCCCAGCTTGCACGTCACCCCTGCACCACCACACCGACCGCCTCCGCTCGCCGCTGCACGCACGCACGCCAATCCTACAGACCCAACCGCCGCCGTGCTCTCGTCCGCACCCAGCCCCACTCGCACGCCACTGCCAAGCTTGGTCGCGCGCGCTCTGCTCGGGCCGCCGGCAATCACCGAGCCGACCACCGCTCTACCGCTTTCGCCGCGCACGCTATCGCCGCCGACTGTCTCCACCACCGCTCGAACGCGCCGACCGCCGCAGCACGCCCTGCGCGCGCGTGCACGCCACCACAGGCCCCGCAGCCGTCCTTTCACCACCAGGCCGCGCGCACGCCGTGTCGCGACGAGCACAGCAACAAGCACCGCCGCTGGCCCACCCCCGAACCGTCCCGTCCGTCGGAAGCCAAGCCGACGCCATCAATTTCCACCGCCGGCCATTCCTACCGCACGCCGAACCCCTCTATCATCGGCCCACCTCCTCGCCGCTCATCCCCGCCTATAAATAGGCCGGTCGGCCTCTCCTCCGCCACCTCGCGCTCACCCACCCCCGCAATCGCCCCCTCCACCGCCATAGCACCGCCGACCTCACTGCCAGCGCCGCCGCCGCCCCTGGCCCTCGTGGGCAACCCTCCCCACTGCACCTCCGGCCGTGGTAAGCCCACTGGTGGACTTGCCATACTCCCCTCCCTCCTTTCCCCCTGTTCCCGTCCACCGTCGCCGCTCCAGTCTCCGGCGATTCGGCCGCCATCACCGCCAATCTCCCCCCCTCTCTCTCTGTTCTGTCGAACGAAGAAGAAAGGGTGGTTTTACCCATACCCCTCTGCCCTTTCATCAATTCAAACCCGCAGTCCAAATAAATAAAACCCCTCTCTCTCTGGCACTTTGCATATGACCCCCCGAACTTTAAACAAATTAACCCGCAGTCCACAGTACTATTCCCTCTCTCTCTGCTTATTTCGCTCGAGGCCCCTGAACTTTCTGGTATTTACAAAAAGGTCCTTTTTCTTTTAAAACAGCCCCTAAACTCCACTGAACCCGTCATTTCATGCGCCAAATTAATCTCGTTTGATCCCAAACTCCACCACAATGTTCACCCATATATTTTCGCCAAACCCAACCCGTCCCTACTCAAAAATAATCACGTCATCATCATCCGCTCTCTTTTTCCGTTCTTTCCTTTGGAGCTCCATAAAAGCTTTTCCTTTTATTTATTGGGTGTTTGTTTGTGTGTGCCGTAGACTCCGCTGTAAATGAGGAAGGACTCGAGGAGGAGCAGTGCTACGAGCAGGAGCAGTGCTACGAGCAGGAGCTTGGAGACCAAGACCCCGGGCAGGAATCCCCCGAGGGATGGGAGAACGGCAAGTGCAATCCCACCCTTTGATGCATATTGTTGTCCCAGTTTTTATAACCACAACCCATGGCCTGTTTTATAAAACTTGCATGATTGTACTGCTAAACCCGATTGGATAGCCATTCCTTGACTATTATGACTAATTCCTTGACAACCTAGATTAATGTTTGAATATGACAATGCTCTGTTTGAATATTGGTCACTGCTAGAAATGCTTAGGAACTTTTTACCATTACACCCCCCTGACAAATACTTGGTGTTTACAAAAGCAACCGAGTGCGTGCTTTAAAATAAAAGAGATGATTTGTGTAAATAAAATGAGTACCCGTGTGGGATGAGACAGACGGTATTTCCGTGTGAAATACCGAGGGGAGCTCGAACCGGTGTGGTTGAGCATGGTGGGAGTTGTCTATCCTATCACAAGTTTTGGGATGATGTTGATGTGTCATCTAGCCTAACCCATTTTTCTGTACCACCACTCGACCGTTGTATGTGGCAACGGCCTAGCATAAATCCCACTAGTTGAGCTGTTGGTTATGTGGTGTGCTGGTGAGCAACAGAGGGCCATGGAGCCGGGGATACGGTCTATGTGAGGTATGCCCCTGGTTAGAACCTCGTTGGTAGGTTGCTAACCCCTGGTCGCGTCTGTGATAACTTGTCAGTTTAGCTATGGTGGGTAATGGCTTTGATAGGAGCTGCACTGGCACTAAGGTGTTCTTGTTGTGGTAGCCTACTTGTGGTTGTGTACACCTCTGCAGAGTTAAAACCTATCCGGATAGCCGTGTCCACGGTATTGGGCGAGTTACGGCTTGGTCACTTCACTAGTCCCCTGTTTTGATGTAAGAAAGTGTTGGTGTTTGATTGAGCTGGGAAATGTTTTGACTTGGGCTACGACAGATGGGAAATCTGGTAGCAACGAAACCCTGTACGAAAATGTTACATTTACTGTTCCTTTTAAAAGTAATGTTTGTGAAAACCCATTGCGAAAACCAACCCTTTGCATGAGTAATAAAATTTGCTTTGCTGCTAAATGAACCATAAGCCATCCTTGTTACTATCCCTTGCATACTTCTGTTACTCCCTCCGTGGTTGTGGTTGCGCTTGCTGAGTACGTTTGTACTCACCCTTGCTTAATCTGTGCAGAGGCTGACCCGGACTTTGTGCCTGAGGATATCGTCTAGTGGGGTTCGTTCTGCACCCAACCTTTGCCTGTGTGTTAGGGTCACCCGCTGGAAGCCGCATGCGTTGCCACTCTGATGAAGACCTGAGCTTAGTGTTAGTTTTGTTTATCGTGGCCCTGCAATGCCACCGTCTCCCGTGATGTTGCTTTTGTACTGAACTATCTGTTGTAATAATGTGAACCAGCATCCTGGGACTGGTATTTGTATCACATTAAGTTCTCTCTTTCGAGGGGACGCTTCAGGTGGTATCAGAGCCGATAGGTTGGCCGTAGGACGTACCCCTAGGATCTTGACCCTAGTGTGTTCTTGCCTAATCCTTTCCCCCACACAAGTACTCACCGACGACTTTTTGACTTGTTCCAGATGGCCCAGCCGGTTGACGAGGGTTGGGGCGAAGGAGTCTGCCCCGCAGAACCTGGCCTCCCCAAGTTGCTGCTGCTCAGCCTGGAGCACGTTGGAGTCCCAGAGACCCCCGAGTACTTTTACCGGGAGTGCACCACCAATGGTACCCGTCGGTGCCGGATGTTCGTCTTTGTGGGGAGGAGCTCACTGTACAAGGAAGTGGCACCTTGGTTTGTCCACGCCACCGGCTACGACCGCCCCAATGCCTACCGCAAAGCCGCAAGGAGAGCCCTGATGTGCCTCCGCACACTCTACAGACAGTACCTCGTGGGAACAGCGCTAGGTTTTACCCCACCTCTGGTGAGTGGAGGACGTGAGTGGATTGCTCAGATGAGAAACCTTGGGAGAGATGAGGATATGGAGGACACTGTATCCCACTTGTCCATTTACCTCACTGGCTTGGACAGGCTGTACCGAGAGACATCGGGACAGCTGAGGCACCAGATCCGCAGAGCCGAGAAGGCGGAGAAGGAGTTGGAAGAAGTGAAGAGAGAGTTGGAGGTTCAGAAGGTGACAGCTACCCAGGCTGTCAGCTCCCTAGCTGCTCAGCAGGCCAGATGTCAGGCTTACTCTGAGTACATGGATAGGCTTGAGGCCTACAGGAGGGAGAATGGGCTGTTAGAAGGAGAGCCCGAGATGACCCACGTGGATGCAGGCACACAAACTGAAGATGAAGTGCCTGAGTGTCAGCTCCCTCTGAAGAAACGCCGAGTTTGCCTGGAGTAGAGTCCTAGTTTAGACTAGCTCATAGTTTAGCTCCTCCTTAAGTAGTGTCTGTTGTATCCAGTTAGCACCACCAACTTAGCATCGATGTATCCATGATCCTTGTACCCCGCCATGTTATGCAATAAAGATCACCTTTTATCCTGCACCTGTTCAGTTTTTGTTTTTCCCCTGGTTTCAGATGGCGGAACAAGGATGGACCCAGGGAGTTTGCCCAATCACACCGGGCTTCGCTAGCCTGTTGATCCCCGCGCTGGAACGCCTCGGTGTACCAGAACGCCCGAGGTACTACAGCAGGGAGTATGAGCACCATGGGACTCAACGCTGCAGGGTGGTCATAGTTGTCGCCAAGAGTGACCTCCACCCTGTCGAAGCATGGCGTACGACCGCCACAGGATTCAGGCACCAGGACACCTACCCCTTGGCCCTCAGGAAAGCCCTCCGCTTCATGTGCGGAATCTTTGAAAGGCACCTGGTCCCCACCCCAATGAGGTACTTTCCGCCGATCGTCAGAAGCGCAGTCTGGCGAGCCCGCATAAGGAACTTGGAGCAGCGCCGTCAAGAGGAACCCCTTTTGCACCAGGTGGTCACCTACCTCAGTTCCTTGGACCAACTCTTTGACGAGCATGCCGAACGCCTGAGAGAACAGACCGCCCGGGCTGAACAAGCAGAATTCTCCGTACGCATGTACCAAGTCCAGGTGGCCCAAGCGGAAGCCAGAGCTGCTGCTGCCATTAGCAGTGAGGCAGTGGCCCAAGAAAGCCTCAGGCAGGCTCGGGACCTGCGTATACAGGACTGGACCCGGAGTGGGACGCCTGTCCCGGCAATTGGAGAACCCCATGTCCTACTTGGAACGCCTGTCATGGCATGGGGTGAGGTTGTGGGGAACCATCCCATACTGTCAGGGATTCCCGCGGGACCACCGCCCACTGAAGAAGGACCGTCTATACCGCCTCGAGAGAACGGGGCATTAACTGAGGCTGAGCAGGCCCGTCTTGCACCGCCAGAAGAGCGCACCAATCCCGAAGAAGACTCGCCCCGCGAGTAGGTCCAGAGTCGAGCGCTCACAGGAGGATGAAGCCAGCTTGGTCCGGAGAACCCTTGTACCCCTAACAGTAGTTTCCCTATCCTATCTTGTACCCCGCCTCGTAGTGCGAGCCTTGTTGTGCCCTCCCCAAGTGTTGTAACCCTCAGCTATTGGAATGGAACCCTGTGGGCTCGTTTTGTTAGTTGTGTGCTGTCTCTGCCTTTTCAAAATGCGATCTAACCAACTTAAACATCATTCTAACCCAATCTCACGAAGACCTTGCTCAACCTGCAGATGGTGAACACTCGTGCTAGCGCCTCTCAGAGACGCGTCCCTCCTGCCGGGGGAGAACAACCAGAAGGAAGGAGGGAGAACCCTGAGAATCAGGAAGTGGATCAGCAGGATCCTATGGGAGAGAACCAGCCTGAAGGACAAGCGCCTGTAAGAGGCGGACCAGAAGCAAGCCATCCCAGAAGTCAGAATGAGGGATCTTTTGTTATGCCCCCACTCCCACCAGATTTCAACTTGGCACAAGCATTGTACCACCACACTCTGTTCATGCAAAATGTGTGGAATGCCAGCCGCCGTCAGGAGACATCCCGTAGACCCAATGCGGGTGATAAGTTGACCAACTTTCTGAGAACTAGGCCACCCACTTTTGCAGGGTCCAGCAACCCCTTGGAAGCAGATGACTGGCTGAGAACTATCAAGAGAAAGCTGGAACCATTCGGGTGTGGAGACCGTGACAAAGTTCTTCTGACCTCCCACCAGCTCACTGGAACTGCCTTAGCTTGGTGGGATGCTTATTGTGCAGCGTCCCCGAACGAGTCTGCGATCACCTAGAAGGAATTTGAAGAAGAGTTTCGTCGCTACCACATTCCCAACGCCACCATGAGGCGCAAGGCAGATGAGTTTCGTGCACTGAAGCAAGGAAACAAGTCCGTGGAAGAGTACACCCACGAGTTCACCGAGCTGGCCCGTTATGCGCCAGATGAAGTGAAAACAGATGCAAAGAGGCAGGATGCCTTCGTTAGAGGTCTACACCCAGATCTTCGGGCCCTGATAGTCACCCACAGTTTCCCTGACTTCAATACACTGATGAACAAGGCCATTGTCACAGAAAAGGCCAGAATGGAGGCAAGGCAGGAGAACAAGCGCAAGTTCTTGGAGAGCAAGAACCGTCAGATGGACCGCTCGCAGAAACCTAGGAGCTCCAGTTATGCTGCACCTAGACCCCAGGCTCCCGTGCAGTATAGGACCCAGTTTCAGGCCACAAGCTCCCAGACTCCCAACAGCCAGTTCAAGAGCCAGACCGCTTCGAAGCCACCACAGAGCAAGGTCAGTCAGGCCACAGCCAGCAACAGCAATACAAGGGCCTGTTTCAACTGCCGTGAGACCGGGCACTACATTGCTGATTGCCCGTACCCTAGGAGCAAGCCTGCGATATCAGTCTACTCCAACTCGGTGAATGGACCCAAGCCACCAGTGTCTGGAGCCAACCGTGTACCCGTCCGCAGCACCAACACCGGCAGCAACAACAACAACACCCAGCAGTCGTATGGACGAGCCCGCGTCAACCACATCGACGCGCAGGAAGCTCAAGGAGCACAAGGAGTAGTACTCGGTGAGTACCTAGTCAGTTCAGTTTTGGCAACAGTATTATTTGATTCTGGAGCATCGCATTCTTTCATATCATCAAGTTTTGTGGAAAAGCACAAAATACCTACAGTACTACTAAAGACACCCCTACTAACCCGAACACCTGGAGGTGATATTAAGTGCCAATTGGGTTGTTCGCGGGTACGGATTCTTTTAAGTGGGGTAGAGTTTCTAGCAGACCTAGTAGTACTAGAATCCAAAGGAATAGATGTGATCCTTGGAATGGATTGGTTAGGCAAACATAATGGCCTCATAGGTTGTGCTGACAAGGTGGTGCACCTAACCAATCCGGATGGAATACAAGTAGCCTGTCACACCAAAGGAAGTGGACCAGATCCTATGATCTTTAGTATGGAAACGAAAACCATAGAAGAAGTCCCAGTAATCAGAGAATATCCTGATGTTTTCCCTGAAGTTCTACCGGGAATGCCACCGGATAGGGACATCGAGTTTGCCATTGAACTTGTCCCTGGAACCTCTCCTATAGCCAAGAGACCCTATAGGATGGCAGCCTCAGAGTTGGCAGAGTTAAAGAAACAACTAGAAGAGTTGCAACAGATGGGATTTATCAGGCCCAGCACATCCCCTTGGGGAGCCCCAGTGCTCTTTGTGAGGAAGAAAGATGGGAGTATGAGATTGTGCATCGACTATCGTGCACTAAATGATGTCACTATCAAGAATAAATACCCACTCCCCAGAATTGATGATCTCTTTGATCAGTTGAAAGGAGCCAAGTACTTTTCCAAGATTGACTTAAGGACCGGGTATCACCAACTGAGGATCAGAGGGAGTGACACCTCAAAGACCGCATTTGTCACCCGATATGGACAGTATGAGTTCACAGTGATGCCGTTTGGACTCACCAATGCACCGGCTTACTTCATGAACCTTATGAACAAAGTATTTATGGATGAGTTGGACAAGTTTGTCGTAGTCTTCATTGATGATATACTCATCTACTCCAAGAGTGCCGAAGAGCATGAGCAACACTTGCGGGTAGTGTTGGAAAAGTTGAGAGCACATCAGCTCTATGCCAAGTTCAGCAAGTGTGAATTCTGGCTGGAAAAAGTAGCCTTCCTTGGCCATATTCTGACCGCAGAAGGGGTAGCTGTAGATCCAGAGAAGGTAGAGGCAGTCTCAAACTGGCAACAACCAACCAACGTGAGTGAGATCAGAAGTTTCCTTGGTTTAGCTGGGTATTACCGGAGATTTATTGAAGGATTTTCCAAGATAGCTAGACCCATGACAGAACTGCTCAAGAAAGAGAAGAAGTTTGTTTGGACCGAGTCTTGTGAAAAGAGCTTCCAAGAGTTGAAGAAAAGATTGACTGCAGCCCCAGTTTTAACCCTACCAGATATTCACAGGGATTTTGTCGTTTACTGTGACGCGTCCCGCCAAGGACTAGGGTGTGTCCTTATGCAAGGTGGAAAGGTTGTGGCTTATGCCTCCCGACAACTTAGACCTCATGAGCAGAATTACCCAACGCATGATTTGGAATTTGCAGCCGTAGTGCACGCACTCAAGATCTGGAGACACTACCTAATTGGGAACAAGTGTGAAATATACACGGATCACAAGAGTTTAAAGTATATTTTCACCCAACCGGATCTGAACCTCAGACAGAGAAGGTGGTTAGAATTGGTTAAGGATTATAACGTGGAAATTCATTACCACCCTGGCAAGGCTAATGTAGTGGCGGATGCCCTGAGCCGAAAATCCTACAGACCCAAGAGTGCCCACTTGCAAGAAGAAATGGCCCGACTAAATGCACACATTGTTCCCCCGAATAATAGTCACCAACTGACGGTCCAGTCCACTTTGGAGGATCGGATCAGAGAAGCCCAAGGAACAGACAAGGATTTAGTGCAGATCTGCAAGCATACCGGAGAAAATAAGGCACCAGACTTTAGAGTCGATAGTAAAGGAACGCTGTGGTATAAAGATAGGATTTGTGTGCCTAAGGAAGGAGGCTTTAGACAGATAATCATGGACGAAGCTCACAACTCGCCATATTCCATTCACCCAGGATCCACCAAAATGTATTTGGACTTGAAACAGAACTATTGGTGGAAAGGAATGAAAGCTGACATAGCCCAGTTTGTCGCTCAGTGTGATACCTGCCAAAGGATTAAAGCAGAACACCAGAGGCCGGCAGGATTATTACAACCCTTGCCTATCCCAGTTTGGAAATGGGATGAGATAGGAATGGATTTTGTGGTAGGTCTACCCAGAACACAGAAGGGATATGATTCTATATGGGTAATAGTGGACCGACTCACTAAAGTCGCTCACTTTTTACCTGTACGGACCAATTATGGTGTAGAGAAACTAGCCAAGCTTTATGTGGAAAACATAGTAAAGCTGCATGGAGTGCCCAGTAGGATTGTTTCAGACCGAGGGACCCAGTTCACCTCGAGATTTTGGAAAAGTTTGCATAAAGCTATGGGCACCAAATTGGATTTTAGCTCCGCGTACCACCCACAGACCGATGGCCAGACAGAAAGAGTAAATCAGATTATGGAAGATATGCTGAGAGCATGTGTCCTTACCTATGGTAAGGATTGGGAACAGAGTTTACCCTATGCAGAGTTCTCCTACAACAATGGTTACCAGGCAAGTTTGGGTATGTCGCCGTTTGAAGCCCTCTACGGGAGAAAGTGCAGAACTCCTTTAATGTGGTCAGAGGTAGGAGAGCGTACACTAGTGGGGCCCGCACTCATAAAAGAAGCCGAAGAGAAAGTGGCTGAAATTAGGGAGAAGTTGAGAGCAGCTCAATCCAGACAGAAAAGCTACGCAGACAAAAAGAGACGAGAGCTGGAATTTAATCCAGGAGATTTTGTCTACCTTAAAGTTTCACCCATCCGGGGAACCCGTAGATTTCAAGTCCATGGAAAATTGGCCCCTCGGTACATCGGACCATACCCGGTGCAAAGGAAAGTTGGAAAGGTAGCCTACCGATTGGAGTTACCCGAAGCAATGTCAGATATACACCCAGTATTCCACGTCTCACAGTTGAGAAAATGTCTGAGAGTACCGGAAGAGGAACACATACCAGAAGAAGAAATAGACCTGCAGACAGATCTGCGGTATCAGGAGGTACCAGTCAAAATTTTGGACACAGTCACCAAGAGAACCAGAAACTCCGAAGTACGGATATGCAGAGTACAGTGGAGCAGACACAGTGTAAAAGAAGCTACGTGGGAAAGAGAAGATGCCCTAAAGAAAGAGTTTCCCCACCTTTTTAGGAGCCAGCCGAATCTCGAGGACGAGATTCCTTTAAGTGGGGTAGGTTTGTAACGCCCGCGTTTTAATCTCTGGGAAAATCACCATAATAACTCACCCGGTAAAAAGTTTCAAAATGTTTTACCGCCCGAGCTCCCGCTCCCGCCATCCCCGTCCGCCTTGTTTTCCTCCCCCCCTCCTTTTCTGTCCGCATCTCGATCACTGCCATCTCCTTTCCGTCCCATCCCGCGTCGTCCGCCCTTGGGTCGACCGCCGGACCCTATCAACCTTGGTCGACCGTCTCTGACCGACCAACCCCGACGCCGTCGGCTTTCCGCCACGGTTCCCGCCGTCCCCTCCCCTTCTTTTCCTCTCTCCCCCTTCCTTTTTTCCCTTCTTTTCTTTTTTTCTCTTTTCTTCTTTTTCCTTCTCCCCTCTCTTTCCCTCCCTCCTCTGTTTCCTCTGCTCCTCCTCCCCGACACCGCCGCGGCCGCTCTGCTCTGCCCCACTCCGGCCGTCGCCGACCACCCGTACCCGGCCGGCTCCACTTCCCTGACCGGCTACGCCGCCCGCAGTCGCGCCATCGCCGCCGTGCACGCCGCCGACTGCCCCTCGCTCACTCACCTCGCACCGCTGCCGTGCCGCCCTCACCCGGCCACCGTACGGCCTACGCCCAGCGCCACCGGAGCCCGCCGTCCTCCACCCCAGCGTGCACGTCACCCCTGCACCACCACACCGACCGCCTCCGCTCACCGCTGCACGCACGCACGCCAATCCTACAGACCCGACCGCCGCCGTGCTCTCGTCCGCACCCAGCCCCACCCGCACGCCACTGCCAAGCTTGGCCGCGCGCGCTCTGCTCGGGCCGCCGGCAATCACCGAGCCGACCACCGCTCTACCGCTTTCGCCGCGCACGCTATCGCCGCCGACTGTCTCCACCACCGCTCGAACGCGCCGACCGCCGCAGCACGCCCTGCGCGCGCGTGCACGCCACCACCGGCCCCGCAGCCGTCCTTTCACCACCAGGCCACGCGCACGCCGCGTCGCGACGAGCACAGCAACAAGCACCGCCGCTGGCCCACCCCCGAACCGTCCCGTCCGTCGCAAGCCAAGCCGACGCCATCAATTTCCACCGCCGGCCATTCCTACCGCACGCCGAACCCCTCTATCGTCGGCCCACCTCCTCGCCGCTCATCCCCGCCTATAAATAGGCCGGTCGGCCTCTCCTCCGCCACCTCGCGCTCACCCACCCCCGCAATCGCCCCCTCCACCGCCATAGCACCGCCGACCTCACTGCCAGCGCCGCCGCCGCCCCTGGCCCTCGTGGGCAACCCTCCCCACTGCACCTCCGGCCGTGGTAAGCCCACTGGTGGACTTGCCATACTCCCCTCCCTCCTTTCCCCCTGTTCCCGTCCACCGCCGCCGCTCCAGTCGCCGGCGATTCGGCCGCCATCGCCGCCAATCTCCCCCCCTCTCTCTCTGTTCTGTCGAACGAAGAAGAAAGGGTGGTTTTACCCATACCCCCCTGCCCTTTCATCAATTCAAACCCGCAGTCCAAATAAATAAAACCCCTCTCTCTCTGGCACTTTGCATATGACCCCCCGAACTTTAAACAAATTAACCCGCAGTCCACAGTACTATTCCCTCTCTCTCTGCTTATTTCGCTCGAGGCCCCTGAACTTTCTGGTATTTACAAAAAGGTCCTTTTTCTTTTAAAACAGCCCCTAAACTCCACTGAACCCGTCATTTCATGCGCCAAATTAATCTCGTTTGATCCCAAACTCCACCACAATGTTCACCCATATATTTTCGCCAAACCCAACCCGTCCCTACTCAAAAATAATCACGTCATCATCATCCGCTCTCTTTTTCCGTTCTTTCCTTTGGAGCTCCATAAAAGCTTTTCCTTTTATTTATTGGGTGTTTGTTTGTGTGTGCCGTAGACTCCGCTGTAAACAAGGAAGGACTCGAGGAGGAGCAGTGCTACGAGCAGGAGCTTGGAGACCAAGACCCCGGGCAGGAATCCCCCGAGGGTTGGGAGAACGGCAAGTGCAATCCCACCCTTTGATGCATATTGTTGTCCCAGTTTTTATAACCACAACCCATGGCCTGTTTTATAAAACTTGCATGATTGTACTGCTAAACCCGATTGGATAGCCATTCCTTGACTACTATGACTAATTCCTTGACAACCTAGATTAATGTTTGAATATGACAATGCTCTGTTTGAATATTGGTCACTGCTAGAAATGCTTAGGAACTTTTTACCATTACACCCCCCTGACAAATACTTGGTGTTTACAAAAGCAACCGAGTGCGTGCTTTAAAATAAAAGAGATGATTTGTGTAAATAAAATGAGTACCCGTGTGGGATGAGACAGACGGTATTTCCGTGTGAAATACCGAGGGGAGCTCGAACCGGTGTGGTTGAGCATGGTGGGAGTTGTCTATCCTATCACAAGTTTTGGGATGATGTTGATGTGTCATCTAGCCTAACCCATTTTTCTGTACCACCACTCGACCGTTGTATGTGGCAACGGCCTAGCATAAATCCCACTAGTTGAGCTGTTGGTTATGTGGTGTGCTGGTGAGCAACAGAGGGCCATGGAGCCGGGGATACGGTCTATGTGAGGTATGCCCCTGGTTAGAACCTCGTTGGTAGGTTGCTAACCCCTGGTCGCGTCTGTGATAACTTGTCAGTTTAGCTATGGTGGGTAATGGCTTTGATAGGAGCTGCACTGGCACTAAGGTGTTCTTGTTGTGGTAGCCTACTTGTGGTTGTGTACACCTCTGCAGAGTTAAAACCTATCCGGATAGCCGTGTCCACGGTATTGGGCGAGTTACGGCTTGGTCACTTCACTAGTCCCCTGTTTTGATGTAAGAAAGTGTTGGTGTTTGATTGAGCTGGGAAATGTTTTGACTTGGGCTACGACAGATGGGAAATCTGGTAGCAACGAAACCCTGTACGAAAAAGTGTTACATTTACTGTTCCTTTTAAAAGTAATGTTTGTGAAAACCCATTGCGAAAACCAACCCTTTGCATGAGTAATAAAATTTGCTTTGCTGCTAAATGAACCATAAGCCATCCTTGTTACTATCCCTTGCATACTTCTGTTACTCCCTCCGTGGTTGTGGTTGCGCTTGCTGAGTACGTTTGTACTCACCCTTGCTTAATCTGTGCAGAGGCTGACCCGGACTTTGTGCCTGAGGATATCGTCTAGTGGGGTTCGTTCTGCACCCAACCTTTGCCTGTGTGTTAGGGTCACCCGCTGGAAGCCGCATGCGTTGCCACTCTGATGAAGACCTGAGCTTAGTGTTAGTTTTGTTTATCGTGGCCCTGCAATGCCACCGTCTCCCGTGATGTTGCTTTTGTACTGAACTATCTGTTGTAATAATGTGAACCAGCATCCTGGGACTGGTATTTGTATCACATTAAGTTCTCTCTTTCGAGGGGATGCTTCAAGCCCCAAAAATAATTCCGCTGTCCTAGTACCCCTTTTAGCCTTTGCAATTTCATTTCAGTTTCGCTTTATTGAGTTTGTGTCTGTGGTCAAGTCTCGTTGCTGGTTTTAGTAGTGTTCGTGTCGTAGTTCAATCGCCTATTGTTGTGATTCGTTTGTTTCCGCCGCTATCCCATCCACGTTTAGCCATACAACAATTCGAGCCACCACATTACTCGATTTGCCTCGCTAGCCGCCTTGTGTAAACTCTCATCGTGCAAGGCCTAGATAGGTTGCAAGCCACTTTGATCGCTTTTGCATTGCATACTTGATCCTTGTTTCATCTGGCGAATACCTATTGCTTGCTGCCGCAGACACTAGGAGGAAGTTTACCCTAGCCGCTGCTGTTTTTCGTGCCTTTGGAAAACATAATTTGAGATATCTTCCATAAAACAGGCATAACTTTTCACTCGGTGCTGCGTTTTGGCTCAAATTTTTACAGTAGATTCGTGACTTCATTCGGAGGTGACCCAAACTAGCCACAAGCTTGTTTGGTCGAGTAAAAAAATTCAAAAAGAATAAGGAAGATAAATAAAAAAATTAATCAAGTTGTTTCAGGGTTTTCAGAGATTGTTCCTGAAATTCCCTAGGCCGCATCTCACCTCAAAAACGGATGCAAATTTTTATGGTTGGAGCTTGTGATATCCTTATTCAGAGAAAAATATAAAAATAGTAGTTGAGAAAAATAAAACATCTTAATTCCTACTAGTCCTACAGAGAAATTACTGAAAAGATTAAAAAGCAATTGCATAGAGTGTTGTTTTGCTTGTTCTGTGAGCTTTATCCATCGTTTCTTGTTCCAACTTGTTGTGCTACGCCTAGGACACGTCTGAGCCAGCAATTGTGACTTGTGCTTTGGATACTTATTGAACTTTGCTATTCTGCATTCGTTATTTGCTACTCCTTGCTACATATTTGGCCTTCCGAGCTCCACAAACTATACTTCACGTCAGTGTAGGGAAGGACCCTTGCAATCTTGGTACTACTTCCTCACAGGTATCACGAACCAGCCACCGGTTGTACCATCCACTGTTTTGTTTTTGTAAGAACATTTGTAAGAACTTGGTGAAGCATGTGAGAGTGTTTCCACTAACACACATATAGTAGTTGATAGGGATAACCTTTTGTGTTTTCTCTTGTCTACATACTAATAATGGCAGGGAGCGATGAGATTGTTCAAGAAGTACTAAGTTCTCAAGTGGAGAAAGCGGAGCAAAATCAATTCAACAATTTATTCCAGATTTTCTTTGTTGTGACGGAGAGACGTTGCCGAGTCATCATTGATGGTGAAAGTTGCAACAACCTTGCAAGCTTAGAGCTGGTTGAGAAGCTTGGTTTGATCACAAAGCCACATCTACATCCATACTACATGCAATGGGTAAACTCTTATGATAAGATAAAAGTAACTGAAATTGCACATATTGAATTTAGCATTGGTTCTTATAAGGATAGTGCTGATTTTGACATAGTACCTATGCAAGCATGTCATTTGTTGCTAGGCACGCCTTGGAGTAATATAAATAATGCGGTACACAAAAAGGTTGTTAATAAATATTCCTTCAAGTATAGTGGTAGAAAAATTACACTTGTACCTTTGACTACTGCTGAAATTTTAGAAGCCGATCTCCAAAGGGCGGAGAGAAGAAAAAATGAACCTTTTAGAAAAGAATGGGTTGTTTTCAATGACACAACAAATTCATCTAAATCTGAATTTTTACAAAATGATGATATTGTTTTGCCTATTGTTGGAATTGATACTTTGCAGCATGTACATAATGAAGATGATCATACAAATGAACATGAACATGTAAAATTTTCAGGTAAACGCTCCCTTGATGTGCTGAATTTGCCCTCCAATGATACAAATAATGTTATACTAGAACCTTCTCTTGTATTACCTTTGTCATAAATAGAGAATGAGCATGATACTTTTGATTTGAAGAAATATAAATGTGCTGAAAATAATATTATTATGCCGATTACTTGTGCACGTGACGAACTAAAATTATTATCTTCTTTATATACTTTGGGTTATGTTGAGTTTGACACTTTATGTGCTCTTAGTAGTTTGGAAGAGAAATTTAGATGTGCTGAGTTGCCATGGTTGTCTACTTATACATATCATTTTATTGGTAAATATAATTATAAATGAGAGTATATTGTGCATCGAGTCTATATTAATGCAAATCTGAAATCTCCTTTTGATGTACAAGATTGTGATCAACTAGATTGTCCATCTAGTTTTACTATAACGAATCGGGTTCACTTTCAAGAAGGGGAGCATTATTGGCTGTTACCTATGTGGGCTAGTGCTGATTTTTCTTATATTGAACATATACTAGCGGTTATGCAACCATCTATGCCTGCATTGTGTTTGGTTAGTGCTAATCATTTGAATGATAGTATTGAAAAAGATCGTGTGCGTTTCGATCAAGGAGCCTATGTATTTGCCGACAACTCTATAGGAGAAGATGCTTTGAGAGATTACAAATATGGTCATGTCACTCCCCACAATATTCTTAGTTCCCATATTTTCACAACCTCGTGTTTCTTCGTGTTGTGCAGGGCCATCTTAGAGCACAAACGACGCCGAGGATGGCTTTTCGTCAAGAAGGGGAGGATAATGAGGACATGACACCCATACATATGTCCATGAGGGGTGCATGGGGTGGAGAAGGAGACCAACAAGGTTTTTCAAGTCAAGAAAAAGGCCCAAGGCTAATCCAATTCGAGTCCCCAAGGTGGAGGCCCAAGGAAACTCAAGTTCGAGTCGGCCTCGGAGTCCAGGAGCAGCCCGCACTAAATTCATCGCCCAGGTCGCATACAAGCTCAGTTTTCAACGTTCTATATATTCTTGGAAAGCTAACGAGATAAGCTTTCCAATGGCACTGGTCCCACCTCAAAATTCGTTCTGAGTCATCGGGAATCGTCCAAACAATTGGACGTCCAGAATCTGCCAGGGTGCTGCGCCGCCATCTTTTGGGCTGTTGGCCCGTGTATCATGTTGGGGTCCATTGTGGACGTGGTTAGGGGGTTATGCACGCCCCAACCCTCATATAATCAGTAGCCGCCACCACATTAGGGTTTGGGTTTTGCTTAGATTAATCTGTCGAGAACAGTTTCGCCGTTATCGGTTTGTAGAACCCCAACTTTTGATCTTAATCATACATCTGCAGTGTCACTTCCTTTGAGAGCTGCTTTTTTCGAGTTCTTGCTTGTGTTCTTCGTTTCGCAGGCAGGGATTAGCCTTCTTGGTGAGGTCAATCGGGTTGTGACACGGTTGATAACTAGAGGAGTCGTGGTGCTAAGATTGCAGGGTTCGAGTTTGCTGACTTGAAGCCGGATCGGTGTGTTGCGCTCCGCCCAAAACGAGTTATCCTTCACCTAACGGAAGATCGGGAAACTCTAGTTCCCATCAAGTGGTATTCAAAGACAGGTTTACCATCAGGTTCGTCTTTTCGCCTTTGTCCTATAGTCCAGAAAATAGCCCCAAAATTAATTCCGCTGTCCTAGTACCCCTTTTAGCCTTTGCAATTTCGTTTCAGTTTCGCTTTATTGAGTTTGTGTCCGTGGTCAAGTCTCGTTGCTAGTTTTAGTAGTGTTCGTGTCATAGTTCAATCGCCTGTTCCTGTGATTCATTTGTTTCCGCCGCTATCCCATCCACGTTTAGCCATACAACAATTCGAGCCACCACATTACTCGATTTGCCTCGCTAGCCGCCTTGTGTGAACTCTCGCCGTGCAAGCCCTAGATAGGTTGCAAGCCGCTTTGATCGCTTTTGCATTGCATACTTGATCCTTGTTTCATCTGGCGAATACCTATTGCTTGCTGCCGCAGACACTAGGAGGAAGTTTACCCTAGCCGCTGCTGTTTTTCGTGCCTTTGGAAAACATAATTTGAGATATCTTCCATAAAACAGGCATAACTTTTCACTCGGTGCTCCGTTTTGGCTCAAATTTTTACAGTAGATTCGTGACTTCATTCGGAGGTGACCCAAACTAGCCACAGGCTTGTTTGGTCGAGTAAAAAAATTCAAAAAGAATAAGGAAGATAAATAAAAAAATTAATCAAATTGTTTCAGGGTTTTCAGAGATTGTTCCTGAAATTCCCTAGGCCGCATCTCACCTCAAAAACGGATGCAAATTTTTATGGTTAGAGCTTGTGATATCCTTATTCAGAGAAAAATATAAAAATAATAGTTGAGAAAAATAAAACATCTTAATTCCTACTAGTCCTACAGAGAAATTACTGAAAAGATTAAAAAGCAATTGCATAGAGTGTTGTTTTGCTTGTTCTGTGAGCTTTATCCATCGTTTCTTGTTCCAACTTGTTGTGCTTCGCCTAGGACACGTCTGAGCCAGCAATTGTGACTTGTGCTTTGGATACTTATTGAACTTTGCTATTCTGCATTCGTTATTTGCTACTCCTTGCTACATATTTGGCCTTCCGAGCTCCACAAACTATACTTCACGTCAGTGCAGGGAAGGACCCTTGCAATCTTGGTACTACTTCCTCACAGGTATCACGAACCAGCCACCGGTTGTACCATCCACTGTTTTGTTTTTGTAAGAACATTTGTAAGAACTTGGTGAAGCATGTGAGAGTGTTTCCACTAACACACATATAGTAGTTGATAGGGATAACCTTTTGTGTTTTCTCTTGTCTACATACTAATAATGGCAGGGAGCGATGAGATTGTTCAAGAAGTACTAAGTTCTCAAGTGGAGAAAGCGGAGCAAAATCAATTCAACAATTTATTCCAGATTTTCTTTGTTGTGACGGAGAGACGTTGCCGAGTCATCATTGATGGTGAAAGTTGCAACAACCTTGCAAGCTTAGAGCTGGTTGAGAAGCTTGGTTTGATCACAAAGCCACATCTACATCCATACTACATGCAATGGGTAAACTCTTATGATAAGATAAAAGTAACTGAAATTGCACATATTGAATTTAGCATTGGTTCTTATAAGGATAGTGCTGATTTTGACATAGTACCTATGCAAGCATGTCATTTGTTGCTAGGCACGCCTTGGAGTAATATAAATAATGCGGTACACAAAAAGGTTGTTAATAAATATTCCTTCAAGTATAGTGGTAGAAAAATTACACTTGTACCTTTGACTACTGCTGAAATTTTAGAAGCCGATCTCCAAAGGGTGGAGAGAAGAAAAAATGAACCTTTTAGAAAAGAATGGGTTGTTTTCAATGACACAACAAATTCATCTAAATCTGAATTTTTACAAAATGATGATATTGTTTTGCCTATTGTTGGAATTGATACGTTGCAGCATGTACATAATGAAGATGATCATACAAATGAACATGAACATGTAAAATTTTCAGGTAAACGCTCTCTTGATGTGCTGAATTTGCCCTCCAATGATACAAATAATGTTATACTAGAACCTTCTCTTGTATTACCTTTGTCATAAATAGAGAATGAGCATGATACTTTTGATTTGAAGAAATATAAATGTGCTGAAAATAATATTATTATGCCGATTACTTGTGCACATGACGAACTGAAATTATTATCTTCTTTATATACTTTGGGTTATGTTGAGTTTGACACTTTATGTGCTCTTAGTAGTTTGGAAGAGAAATTTAGATGTGCTGAGTTGCCATGGTTGTCTACTTATACATATCATTTTATTGATAAATATAATTGTAAAGGAGAGTATATTGTGCATCGAGTCTATATTAATGCAAATCTGAAATCTCCTTTTGATGTACAAGATTGTGATCAACTAGATTGTCCATCTAGTTTTACTATAACGAATCGGGTTCACTTTCAAGAAGGGGAGCATTATTGGCTGTTACCTATGTGGGCTAGTGCTGATTTTTCTTATATTGAACATATACTAGCGGTTATGCAACCATCTATGCCTGCATTGTGTTTGGTTAGTGCTAATCTTTTGAATAATAGTATTGAAAAAGATCGTGTGCGTTTCGATCAAGGAGCCTACGTATTTGCCGACAACTCTATAGGAGAAGATGCTTTGAGAGATTACAAATATGGTCATGTCACTCCCCACAATATTCTTAGTTCCCATATTTTCCACAACCTCGTGTTTCTTCGTGTTGTGCAGGGCTATCTTAGAGCACAAACGACGCCGAGGACGGCTTTTCGTCAAGAAGGGGAGGATGATGAGGACATGACACCCATACATATGTCCATGATGGGTGCATGGGGTGGAGAAGGAGACCAACAAGGTTTTCCAAGTCAAGAAAAAGACCCAAGGCTAATCCGATTCGAGTCCCCAAGGTGGAGGCCCAAGGAAACTCAAGTTCGAGTCGGCCTCGGAGTCCAGGAGCAGCCCGCACTAAATTCGTCGTCCAGGTCGCATACAGGCTCGATTTTCAATGTTCTATATATTCTTGGAAAGCTAACGAGATAAGCTTTCCAATGGCACTGGTCCCAACCCTCATATAATCAGTAGTCGCCACCACATTAGGATTTGGGTTTTGCTTAGATTAATCTGTCGAGAACAGTTTCGCCGTTATCAGTTTGTAGAACCCCAACTTTTGATCTTAATCATACATCTGCAGTGTCACTTCCTTTGAGAGCTGCTTCTTTCGAGTTCTTGCTTGTGTTCTTCATTTCGCAGGCAGGGATTAGCCTTCTTGGCGAGGTCAACTGGGTTGTGACACGGTTGATAACCAGAGGAGTCGTGGTTCTAAGATTGCAGGGTTCGAGTTTGCTGACTTGAAGCCGGATCGGTGTGTTGCGCTCCGCCCAAAACGAGTTATCCTTCACCTGACGGAACATCGGAAAACTCTAGTTCCCATCAAATAAAGACTTGGACGCTTCTAAAGAGACAATGGATGCCTACGTTCATGAGGTTTGTAAACTAGAACGAAACTTTATAGGCCTGGAGTTTCACCACGTCGTTCGTGACTACAACGTCGCCGCAGATGCCATGTCAAAGCTAGGATCTCGGCGAGCCGACGTCCCAGCAGAAATATTCGTCCAAGAACTACTCCAGCTATCCATTAAGGGACCAACACGAGCTGAGACCACGCAATCCCAGTCCCAGCCAGAAACTCAGATTATGGTAATCGCCACTGACTGGATGACTCCTTTCATTAAGTACTTGAAAGATCACAAATTGCCAAAGAAGAAGCCAGAGAAAATACGCATTCAACGATGAGCTGCTAATTACGTAGTAGTGGACAATGTACTCTATAGGCGTGGGGCTTCGGCCAACGTCTTAATGAAATGCATCACAATTGACCAAGGAAAAGCTCTACTACAAGAAATTCATAGCGGCGTGTGTGGTAATCATGCTGCTTCACGAACCTTGGTCGGCAAAGCTTACAGAGCAGGTTTTTTCTGGCCAACAGCCAAGCACGATGCAGCGGACATCGTCAAAAAATGTCAAGGATGTCAATTCTTCGCACGACAAGCTCATGTTCCAGCACACGACCTCAACACAATACCACTATCATGGCCTTTCGCTTGTTGGGGTCTTGATCTCGTTGGCCCCCTTACCAAAGCTCCAGGCGGATTCGAGTGGCTCGTCGTAGCCATCGATAAATTTTCCAAGTGGATCGAAGCAATGCCCTTAGTAAACGCTAAAGCCGGTAATTTGATCAAATTCTTCGATGGTATTGTCCGGAGATTTGGAGTTCCTCACAACATTATCACAGACCTCGGCTCTGTATTCACCAGCGAAGAATTCCAAGACTACTGTGACAGATATTCCATTGACATACATTATGCTTCAGTTGCTCATCCTCGTGCCAACGGACAGGTGAAAAAAGCAAATGGTTTGTTACTGCAAGGGTTAAAACCCAGATTATATGAGCCTCTAAAGAAATATGGCGGAAAATGGGCAAAAGAGTCACCCGCGGTGCTTTGGGGGCTACGCACCCAACCCAGCGGGGCTACCGGCCAATCACCATATTTCCTGGTTTACGGCTCCGAAGCAGTTTTACCCGCCGATCTTTTATGGGAAGCCCCGCGTCTGGAGAATTACGATGAACAACTCGCTCATCAAGAAAGGTCTCATGATGTTGATGGCATCGAGGAAGCTCGAGTAGCAGCTCTTATTCAGAACACGCATTATCTTCAAGGATTACGTCGCTTTCATCAACGCTCAGTTCAACGTCGATCCTTTACTATAGGAGACTTGGTACTACGTCGAATCCAAAAGACTGAAGGGTTGCACAAGCTTATGTCTCGATGGGAAGATCCTTTTCTTGTAAAACAAGTCATTGGACCTGGTACGTACAGGCTGCAAACCTCGGAGGGAGAGGAATTGCCAAATGTATGGAACATAGAACATCTCCGTAAATTTTACCCGTAACACGGGGCATTGTATTCAAGTCGTTGTAAAACAACCCTTGTTCACAAATTAATAAAGTTATATTTCCCTGTCATCTACAAGTTATGACATCATTTATCTCATTAGATAAAACTATACAATTTACATACTGGCGCTAGTCGTCGTGCGGTATCCGAGTAGTTTTCTACTCTCAAAAGAAACCAGGATTCCCTTTTAAAAGGAGGTATCAAAACACCTAAAATCCTGGATGAAGTTACCCTCACCTATACATGGTTGAAGGCGATAATCTCTTTTCTTTTGATTCTATGGCTCTCTCAGCGAAAGCTTCAAGAATTAGTGTTATACCAACTACACTCATTCTTCACCCCCCTATAACAGTCACCTAAAAGGTGCTCTAAAGTACTAAGAAGGACAGTATACTTATGCTTATGTGCATAACTTTTTTCCCTGCATTAGCAAAATTGCTAAAACTTAACAAGGCTTGGTCTAACCCCTTCTAATTGCGAACCTTGCACGACCATTGGACTACTTAAACTGTAGTCACTCATTAATTATACCACCCATAGTACTTGGCATACGCACAAACTATTGGATATTACTGACACAATAGTATTTCCAAACGATTACTTTAAACAAGTATCAAACATTATATACATGGACAAGTATTCATGTCGGATCCAAAACAGAGTATTTCAATGAGTACTTCAAGTTACAACACGGATCTACTCTAACGAGTCAATGAAAGTATCTGCGACTGGCTCTGTTTCTTTCACCAAATCTTCGAATCCTTCAATGTCCATTCCTTCTGGAAGCTCTACGACTTCAAGTTTGGCGTTTGGATTGTGTGCCTTCACCATCGCTAACAGTTGATTGACGCACTCCTTCATGATATTCTTGCAAAAATCAGTAATTTGTCCAGGCACTGCGCTGATTTGCTCTAATAATGACTGGTTAGCTGTAGCTACACCTTCTGGTGTTACCATGTCAATGATGTGGAGCACCGCCTCTTCTATGGCCTTCTTCTCAGCCTGGAGATCCTCCACTTCTTGTTGTTTGGCTTGTTGTCTCGCCAAAGCCCTGGCGCAAGCTTGTTCCATGTCAACACGGATCTAATGCTCCTTGGCATATTTTCCATTCAGATCCTCGAGCTCTTTTTCCAAGCGGGCACAATCATCGGTTTTGGATTGCGCCAAGTTATACCACGATGTGCTAGTGCTCTGTTCTTCAACCAATTCTTTTTTTTCAAATCTGCAGAGACAAGACAAGTCTATGATTACACTTCATACGACTACATTAATGATTAAATGTACAAAAGTCGGTTTCCTTACTATTGATGTCTCGGATCAATGCCCGGTTACGAGTATCCATTCGAGATTTTTCATCTCCCATACCCTCGAGTTGTTTGTGTAATCGAGAAACTAAGTCTTGATTATCAACTCGAGCTTTTTCCCGCGCCTCATAGGCAGCCGCAAGATCTTCTTCGAGTTCTTTTATTAAAGATTCCAAACTTGTCTCTATTCTTCTCCATTTTATCTACCAAAGCCTGCATTTGATGTTAGTTAATAATTACTATATTAACTATTTTCTATTAAGATTTCCTCTTACCAGAGCGGCTTCCAGGTGTTGCTTCAGCTGCATTGCTTCATTGTCAGTAGCCCTTCCTTGTGGCGGTGGAGTACTTTCTTTGATAACAATATTGTCGACTTCTTTAGCCTCCAAACCAACCTTCATGGTTTTACAAGCATTGTTCATATAAAATTTCGGGAGATATATAGAGCAAAGGTTATATGATTTACCTCCACAATTGACGGCGGCCTTTCGGCATCTCCCTGGTTTGTAGTTTCTACGGGGTTTGCTTTTGAAGCCAAATTAACATCAGATGGCTCTTTCTCTGGAGATTGGCTCAGTCTTGAAACCCCGCCACTTTCATCGACAGTGCCAAGGAGGACTTCTTCTTCATCATGCTCTGTTTCTTCAGCTTTTTTCAATTGTTCTTGTGGCGCATGCAGCGCGCTCGCAAGTGCGCCAGATGGAACCCTTCACAAAGAATGCAAGATTCAATAGCTGAATTATGGCTCAATTGAAAGGATATCTTGATTTAACAAACTTACTTTGTTAGCGCGGTGGTTTTTGGCTTAAAGTTGAACTTCTTCAACTTCAGCATGCCCACTTTAGAGCTGGTTGTACTCCCTGTGGTACCACTCGCCATGACACTTGTAGTTGAGGAGCTTTGAACAGCGGTGATAAATTTGGAAATCTTGATACGCTGACCTTCTTCTGCTCCAGGCACATATGCTCCTGAAGGGGTATCTGATCGAGACCGAGTAGTTCTTTTCCGTTTTACCCCTGTGGGAACTTTTGGAACTATTTCTATATCCTCTGTTTTTCGAAAACAGTACATCCAAATTAAATGGCGGAACGGATAAAGTACTCAAATTTTATTATGAAGACTTCTCTTACCTTGAAGATTAACTTGCTTGCCATCCGAGTCAGCTGCCTTCTCATCGGATATTACTTCAAGTTCTTCTACATCGTCAGCAATCGCCTCTATTTTCTCATTCGATGGCTCTGACTTCTCTGAAGAACTCTTTCCAAACTTTTCCCAATCTTGCAGAGACAGGCCACAAACTGGCCCGTCAGAATCAGTGGCCGACTACACGAGAAGAATCAGTATTGAGGCGCATGTTCAGAATAACTTAAATTTAAAGGTTGCGAGTACTTACAGAACTTGGAGATTGGCCTTTACAGAACTCCTTGGCGATGTATGGCTTCTTGTTGTTTAGATTGCTAAACATGCGCGACAAGCGCATTAGCACGGTCTCATCTGAGAGCTCCTCTGGCACCATGCGGGAAGGATCTGTATTTCCCTCATACTTGTATCCAAGATTGATACGCTCTTGGAGTGGTTGAATTCTTCTCTTGAGAAAACTGAAGGCTATCCCCACTCCAGTTAAGCCTTTATTCTTCAAAGATTGAACTCGCTTTAGCAAAGCGGGCACATCCTTGGCCTCCTCAATGGTTGGCTTGGTGTTCCAATTGGATAGATCCCTGGGATACCATCCATCTTTGACATGACAGCTTTTTCCATGATTCCCTACTGTATTACAATTACACAGGAACAAGATTAGTGTATAACAATGTGCATTGACCGTAAATACTATAGGAAGAGTACTCCTTTTTTGACTACTCACCGATTATGAACCACTCGGATTTCCAGTCTCCACACGACTCCTTAAGGGGCATGGAGAACCACTGTTCTTTCATCCTTTGGCGGAATTGAATTCCCGCTCCACCAACCACTTCCATCCTCTGGAAATTTGGATGGGGCTTTACATGATACAAAGTGCGGAATAAAGCGAGATTCGGATTGATGCCAAGGAATGTTTCGCAAGCGTGCACAAATACAACAATATTCAGAATCCCATTAGGATTCAAATGATGGAGTTGGAGTTTGTAAAAGTCAAGGAGTTCGCGGAAAAAAGATGAGATTAGAAGGCCTACTCCGCGCTCACAGAAAGACACGAACAAAGGAATTTCATTTGTGTTTTCAGTGGGAAATTGTGCATTGAAGCAAGCCCTCCACTCAAGAGTTTCCTAGGATAAGAGCAAACCATGCTCCACCAGGTCATGAAGGTCTGCTTCCTTCGCGGTGCAATACTTCGAAACATCAGCGGGAGAAGGATGAGTTTTGCAATCCGGCTTTGTGTTTGGATCTACCAAGGGAACTCTCTTCCTTGGTGCCTTTTTCTCCGCAGGCTTAGCAGCAGCGGCTTTCTCTATGTTTTTGGGATCTGCTTTCTTTTGGCTCATGGTTGCAGATCGAGTTAAGACTTTACTTTTCTCTCGCATTCACAAGAGAAGTAAGCACGGAAAGCTCTAAAAGACAAGGAATCTACGATGAGGAGACAAAAGGTTATGGCGCTGCGCTCAAGGTTAACGAAACAAATGAAGGTCTCACTTCAGATTTATAACTTTCGGTTAGGGTTACTGTTTTGAACAGTATCTACGGCGTATCGCATTCCTTACAGGGAAAGGCTTGGTTTTTCGTAAATTAGTTTTTCCCGGCGTAAATTTCGGATTACATTACAACAGAATCCTGGTGATTAATCAGATCTTCAAATCAAAGATATTCTTTTGATTCAAAGCTCGGGGGCTGCTAACGGATAATCTGGGATTTGATTTCCTTCCGAGATTTAAGGCGGAAAACAGTAGAAAAAGATCTTTGATTGGTTTTAACAAAACCACTCGTAGATACGGAATTACAGCTGATCAATTCATACATGTGAAGACAACTCGAAAGTTGTTATACTTACATGGATGCTCAAAAAGCATGCTGATTCTTATGAAAATAATTATCAAGTATGTATTGAGATTCATGGCTTGGAGTAAATAAGGGGAGCAGTACTCGATCCAACGACTACTTAAAAGTACTCGTGGATTCGGGGGCTGCATTTGAAAGATACAATTTCTTTTAAGCCTATTATGCTTTATCCAAGACCTTTGAATAGTTTTAACAAAACTACTCGAAAGCTCGATGGTTTCACGTTATCCAAGACCTTTGACTAGTTTTAACAAAACTACTCGAAGCTCGATGGTTGCATCTACTCGGTGCGCACCATTAGACTACTCAGGTGAAATTCAAGATTAGTTTCTTGAACCTTCGACTGCTTAACGAGTACTCGGAGGCTCGGGGGCTACACCTATTGGGTGCATCAAAAGATGTGTTTTAATGAAACTACTCGTCAGAAGAGATTTGAGCGTCTTGGGCTTAGCTCTAACTACTCGAAGATGTTAAAAAGATTCAAGAGTTGAAGCAAAGGCACAAGATGCTCGGGGGCTTGTGGGGCCAGGATCCCTAGGGCCACTCATCTAAGGAATTAAACTACTCGATATGGAGAGTTGTGATCCGATTGCTTTGGACTAGCCAGATAAGGTATAGGACGATTTAGTCAAATAGTAAAACTAGTCGTATTCGAATAGTATACATGATAGATTACCTTATTGTAACCATCCTGGTCGAATACAAGTAGTCTGTGTAATCGATTTGTAACTCTGCTCTCCGGGTATATAAGGAGGAGCAGGGACCCCCTCAAAACAACTCAATTCACATACAATACAATCAAGCATGCATGACGTAGGGTATTACGCTACTCGTGGCCCGAACCTGTCTAAATCTTTGTGTTGTTCGTGCACTGTCGTTCCTAGAACTCGGCGAGACCCACTAATCTACTCCCTGGGATACCCCCAGATAGACGTGCTTGACATAAATCGTCGACAGAGAGTCATTTTGCTCTCCATCTTTGGCTAGCGAGAAATCCAGAACAGAGGATATCTATATATGCATATGCAATTGAAGAGACGGTTGGAGGGTGTTTTTTCACCAAAATCTCTATTTCTATAAATTTAAAAGATCTAAAGATTCACTTGGAGATGATTTCCTGCATCCATGACTTCCGCGGCGTTTAACGGTAGGTTTAATGGGCTATAGCCGATTTTAACGGGCTAAATGCCATAGCGGCTGCCCTTTCCAACAGCTATATCGGGCTATAGCAAGTTAGAACCTTCCGTGGATCCCGAGTGCGAACCAGCGCTGGGGCTAACCGCTGCCCTGAAGTACTTCACCAATTAATTTGGAGAAGTCACGTACCATTCAGAACTGCCAAGAGATGGCGTTGGCCACCATAGACTAGTTGCATGAGTACCCATGGCAGGAAAACCACCCATGGCTGGAAGACCACGAGGGATTGGAAGACTGTCACCTCCATGAGCACCACCGGCTTCTGGAGAGCTGCTCCCTCGTGGTCGTGGAGCACCACCTGCATCTGCAGCACTGCTGACCGGCGCACTGCCGGCCACCGGAGCAACAACGGACGATTCACCCGCGGCTCAATTGGATATTGGTTGGCTTTTTTTTTCTGGAGGCCGGTTCATTATTGGGCACAGCCTAGCTCTTGTTTAGTTTCCAAATTTGAGACCAAACTTTAGTCTTTTAGGTGCGTACGTCACTATAGCATTTCGTTTGTATGTGTGAAAAATTATCCAAAAATTGATTAATTAGGCTCTAAATGTTCGTCTCGCGAAGTACAACAAAACTGTGCAACTAGTTTTTAATTTCATCTACATTTAGTACTCCATGCATGCTATGTCATTTTGATGTGATGTGAATCCTTTTTACATAGTGAACTTTAGGGGTAGAATTTAAGATCTAAATAAGGCCCTAATGCCAATTTCGCCCACAGGGATTGGAGATTGGGGGTGGATTCAACTGCTTGTACTTGGAATCGACGAACCCTTGATCAGCAAGGGTGGGGAATATACGGAGGTACGGCTGGCAGCGGGCCTGGGTGCTCGATTTGGAACGAGATCCTCTGCACTAGTTAAAACTACCTCCGAGGGACGTCCAGCCTGCATCGCCGTTGGTTCGGCATCTGACGGCAAGCACGAGCACCCTGCTCAAATACTGAACAAGCAAAGGGCTTTGGGCCCAACACTCTCGCCAAGTTCTTGCAAAAAGCTCCAAGTCGCATCTCCAAGTCATCTGCCGGTCACGGGCGCCATCGATGGCTAGGCCACCGAGCCGTGGAGGCTGAGCGGCGAGCGCCGTGGAGGCCATGACCGCCGGAGGTTTGGAGGCCGCGGAGCCAGCAAGTCTGCACCGCCATCGAATCATCGAGGCTGCAAAGCTAGCACCGTCAAGTTCCTTGGATACCTGTAGTGCTGGTTGTCTTTTGCATCTACAGGTTGTCTTGTCTTGCCTTGGCAAAATGGTGCTTTCAATTCCAATTGTGCAGAAACAGGTGAGCAGGCAGCAAGAAGGCCAAAAAAAAAGCACGCCAACAAATACTTTATTGGAGATTGCAATTGATGAATCGAGGGTGGAATTCAGTGAATCGTGTGACTGATTGTTAAATTGAGGCTGTAATTGATGTGATTTGGCATAGTAACTTGTGATTGTGCGACACCACTAGCTGTTATAAAATTGCCATACTGAATGTGTTATCAGACTAACAACATCAGTGATCGTTACTAAAAAAAACATCAGTGATATGTTCTCAAACTGATCTGTTTTAGTTAATACTTCAGTTAGGACTGGTGATGGTGAAACCAAAGAAGTGAAGAAATGTTCTCTTCCTCTGCAAGGCTTTGTTTGGATGCATACACTTTTTGTTTGGAGCGGACTTGGCAGCAGCAGCCACACGCGGGCACGGAATCGATGACGACGCCGGCGAACCCGGAGCTGCGGGAGCCGTCATCGTCGCCCTCGAGGCCTCGAGGACACGAGGATGAGAGATGGGGAGGAGGTGACTAGGTGAGCAGCTGCGGAGGGTTCTTCCTCGGGGACCTGCTTCACCGGTAGCCCGCACCAGCAGCCAGCGGCTGACGGCCATGGCGATGGGGCGGGGTGCGAGGTCGGCAAATTGGTAGAACCGTGAAGTCTTGATATCGTGTTTTTGGGCTAAACACGCTGCTTTCGTAGATGCTGCCGTTGGATGACGAAAGAACGGCGATGCGTGTTGGACGTCCCTCGGAGGTAGTCACAGCTATTGCAGAGGATCTCGTTCCCTCGATTTTGGCGGAGAGAGGATTGGCCGTGCGCGCCAAAGTTTTCCGGTGAATTGCCTTGCGCGGGAGAAGCAGAGTTGGGAGATAGTAGCGTGCGGTGCGGGCATGGCAGCGAGGCAGCGGGGCGCACCGGATTGAGAGGAGGAAAATGCGGGGGAAGAAACGAGTCGTGCTGCCCAACGCGGAATCAGCTGGTTTCGTGCGCCTTGGAAGGGCCATGTGCATGCGACCTGCCCTTAATCTTCAAAATCCAAACATACGTCGGCTGCCACTGTAACTATATTAATGATGCCCTTTAGATTTGTCACTACTACGTTTTTTTAAGATGTCGTATTCCTCTATGGTACACAGACCAACGAGCTGGTTAAAAGCATCGTAAACTTTAAGAGTAACTCCAACGGATTGACAAAAACAATCTCATTTTCCTATATCTATACTATAAAGAGAATTAGATTTGAAAACGCTTCTCATCAAGATTAGGCCCACATTCCACCTCACAGAGGACCCATCTGTCATGAAAAAAGGACTACAAAAAGGGAGAGGGGAGACACATTTTGTCGCTCTTCGGAAGAGAATTCCCCCCCAAAACCCAGAACTTGTTTCACCTAAATCAAGTCCACCTAAATCTACCCACGCGCCCTTTATGTTGCCATATTTAATATGTATAATCTTAGCAAATTTTTAAATAGATGGTAGTTGATGATTATGTTTGGATTTAAGTCCAATCAGTTACCATAATTAATATGTATAATTTGAGTATGTTTTTAAACAGACAATAGATTTTCATATTTAATATATATAATCTGAAGTTTTCAGATAGATGGTAGTTGATGATTACGTTTGGATTTAAGTCCAATGTGTTGCCATAGTTAATATGTACAATCTGAGCAAGTTTTCAAACATATGATAGGTTTCCTTAGTTGATGATTGTGTCCGGATTGAAATCTAATAATTACCATACTAGATTATCCAAATTTAATATATACAATCTGAGAAGGTTTTCAAACATATGATAGGTTTTCTTAGTTGATGACTGTGTCCAAATTGAAGTCATAATTACCATACTAGACTAGCTAGTACTTATATAAATCACGCCAACCAGCCGTCACTTCTCATTATCCCCCCTCGACATGTGGTTGTTCCACAAATCCTCCAGCAGAGAGATCTGCCGCTCCGCCATCACCCGCGGCCGCGTCTCCAGCGTCGGAGGCCATACTACAGGACGTCGTGCATGATGGGTAGAGGCAAGAATGCCGGCGCCATCGACAGCGATACGACAACGTCGGACGAGGAGGACGATGAGGTCAGAACCAGCAGCTTCGCCATGTCCAACATGATGAAGAGCCCTGCGGCGGCGGTGTTTAGCTGGCGCGAGATGTACTACCTTGTGGTATGCAAGCAGATGGTGGGGTTGTTTGCGATGGTATGAGTGAGTCGAAGTTGGTGCCGTACGTCGGCCATGTCAGGTTCTCCTGCATCGGCCACGGTATCATGGGATACTAGACTAGATAGTTTGATGAACTTGTTGATAGGATGAACTTATTGCGTCGACCGCGGCACATGCAACTATCAAATTGATTTAATTAGTTGTTAGATCCGCGTGTTTACGTGATTTGCGGCACTGTTTGGATGTGTTTTTTTTCGGCAGCTCATACTTCATTTCTAAACATATATACAATACGTATGCTGTCATATATACATCATGGTCAAAAGGAATTTGTCAGTATACTTGCAAAACTGACGTATATGATTACGTTTAGATTAAAGTCCAATAATTTTATATTTTCTTTTTATTTTTGTAGTTTACAATACGGTAAGTTCTGCTTGCGATGCCGCACCCTTTATGTTCCCATATTTAATATGTATAATCTGACCAAGTTTTCAAATAGATGATAGTTGATGATTATGTTCGGATTTAAGTCCAATAATTTTACATTTTCTATTTTTGTAGTGTACAATATGGTAAGTTTTGCTTGCAATGCCGCTCCCTTTATGTTGCCATATTTAATATGTATAATCTGAGTAAGTTTTTAAATAGATGGTAGTTGATGATTACATTGGGATTTAAGTCCAATAATTTTACATTTTCTTTCCATTTTTGCAGTGTACAATATGGTAAGTTCTGCTTACGATGTCGCGTCCTTTATATTGTCATATTTAATATATATATATATAGTCTAAACAAGTTTTCAAATAGATTGTAGTTAATGATTACGTTTGGATTTAAGTCCAATAATTTATATTTTCTATCTATTTTTGCAGTGTACAATATGGTAAGTTCTGCTTGCGATGTCGCGCCTTTTATGTTGTCATATTTAATATATATAATGAGCAGGTTTTCAAATATATGGTAGTTGATTATTACGTTTAGATTTAAATCCAATAATTTTACATTTCCTTTCTATTTTTGCAGTGTACAATATGGTAAGTTCTCCTTGCAATGCCGCTCCCTTTATGTTGTCATATTTAATATGTATAATCTGAGAATGTTTTTAAATAGATAATAGTTGATGATTATATTTGGATTTAAGTCCAATAATTTTACATTTTCTTTCCATTTTTCAGTGTAAAATATGGTAAGTTCTGCTTGCGATGCTGTGCCTTTTATATTACCATATATAATATGTATAATATGAGCAAATTTTTAAATATATGGTAGTTGATGATTAAGTTTGGATTTAGTCCAATAATTTTACATTTTTTTTATTTTTGCAATGTACAATATGGTAAGTTCAGCTTGCAATGTCGCGCCCTTTATGTTGCCATATTTAATATGCATTATCTAAGCAAGTTTTCAAATAGACGGTAGTTGATGATTACATCCGGATTTAAGTCCAATAATTTTACATTTCCTTTCCATTATTGCAGTGTACAATATGGTAAGTTCTGCTTGCGATGCCGCACCCTTTACGTTGCCATATTTAATATGTATAATCTGAGCAATTTTTCAAATAGATGGTAGTTGATGATTATGTTTAGATTTAACTCCAATAATTTTACATTTCCTTTCTATTTTTGTAGTGTACAATATGGTAGGTTCTCCTTGCAATGCCGCTCCCTTTATGTTGCCATATTTGATATGTATAATCTGAGCAAGTTTTTAAATAGATAGTATTTGATGATTATATTTGGATTTAAGTCCAATAATTTTACATTTCTTTCCATTTTTGTAGTTTAAAATATGGTAAGTTCTGCTTGCGATGTCGCGCCTTTTATATTACCATATATAATATGTATAATATGAGCAAGTTTTTAAATATATGGTAGTTGATGATTACGTTTGAATTTAGTCCATTAATTTTACATTTTTTCATTTTTGCAGTGTACAATATGGTAAGTTCAGCTTGCAATGTCGCGCCCTTTATGTTGCCATATTTAATATGCATTATCTAAGCAAGTTTTCAAATAGACGGTAATTGAAGATTATATCCGGATTTAAGTCCAATAATTTTACATTTCCTTTCCATTATTGTAGTGTATAATATGATAAGTTCTGCTTGCGATGCCGCACCATTTATGTTGCCATATTTAATATGTAAAATCTGAGCAATTTTTTAAATAGATGGTAGTTGATGATTATGTTAATCTGATCAATTTTTCAAATAGATGGTAGTTGTTGATTATGTTTGGATTTAACTCCAATAATTTTACATTTTCTTTCCATTATTGCAGTGTACAATATGGTAAGTTCTGCTTGCGATGTTGCACCCTTTACGTTGCCATATTTAATATGTATAATCTGAGCAATTTTTCAAATAGATGGTAGTTGATGATTATGTTTGGATTTAACTCTAATAATTTTATATTTTCTTTCCATTTTTGCATTGTAAAATATGGAAAATTCTGTTTGCAATGTCGTACCCTTAATATTGCCATATTTAGTATATATAGCCTAAGCAAGTTTTCAAATAGATGGTAGTTAATGATTACGTTTGGATTGAAGTCCAATAATTTTATATTTTCTTTCCATTTTTTCAGTGTACAATATGGTAAGTTCTGTAGATATGACTATTTTTACCTGCTTCCAAATAGTTATTTGGATCTTCATCACACAATGGTACCTCCTCCTCCGGAAGTCTATGAGTCAGAGTAGATGTGCCAATTGCACGTTTAGTCTATTTTATATTATCGTTTGGAGCACTTTGGTCTCGAATATTTACTTATTTACCTTTGCAATATTTACTTATATTTATAAATTATAATATACACTTGAGTTCGATATTTTATCCATTATTCTCTCTTTTCGGTTTCTCTGATTTGACGTAGTGCTGAAACAGTTGATTACTGAGCCACTAAAAGGTGAGATTCAAGCGAATGTTTGTGAGTTTGTGATTCCAATTTGTGAATTCGTAAAAAGAGAAGAAGCGTTAAGCATAAAGTTTATAGAACTTGTACCGTGTCTTGCAAATTGAACATTTTCTTTAAATTACAATCAACTTTCTATTGAATTCAGGATTTTTCACATGCTCTTTTTAAAACGTGTGCCTGTGGCACGTGCATACCAACTAGTTGTTAGTTAAAGGGGATTGAAATACAAAAAACAGCCGCAACAGATCCCCTTTCACAATCCACTTTCTATTTATTTTTTCTCAATCACCTTTAACACCCTTCCTCTTTCCTTTCTTTTCTCAATCAACTCATCTTTTTCTCAATCCCCTTTCCCTCTTCTTCTCCTCTCCCTCTCCCAACTGCCTTTCCTGCCTCCTCCCCATCGACCGCCTGTGACTCATCGGCGAGCCGCGTGCCAACCCTCGACGCCCGGCCGCGCGCCGGCGAGCCACGCCCGGCCACGCGCCGACGCGCCACCGTCGCCCGACCACGCGCCGTCGAGCTCGCCACGTGCGGCCGCCTCTCTCTCGAGCGAGCTGCTTTCCACCGCCCGCTGGACGGGCGCTACCTCGCTGGACGGGCGCAACACCTCTCTGTCCCGCGTCGCCTCGCCAGCACCCGTGTCGGCCACATGCTCCGCCTTGCCACCCCGTCCGCCTCGTCGGTGACACACCAGCCGTGCGCAGCTCGCCGGCCGCGGTGCCGAGCGCCGCCGCCACCGCATCGGCCGTGTGCCGCCACTCGCCGGAGTGTCGTGCTCGAGTGCGAAGAAGAGAGGGAGAAAGAGAGAAAAAAGATCGAGTCACTTCTAGGTGGGACCTACATGTGAGGGGAAAGGGAAAAGGAGAAAAGAGATCTGCTGGAGCATCTCTCTAATATTTAAAACTGAAAGAGGATTCCTCTATAGTAAAAATAAAAATAAAAGGAAAGGGAAAGTGCACCCGTAACAGGGTCGATATGCTCTCTATCAGCGTTCCATTTAGGAAAGAGAATAGAGGAGAGAGAAAGTTGTCGCCGGATCTGGCGAGAGCCGTAGCACACGCCCCCGTGCGAGCGGGGCCCACCCGTCTCTCTTTGCTTCCTCTGTCTCGCGGACTGGCCATCCCCCGCCTCCTCAGCTTGCTACTTCAGCCGAATGCGCTTGGCGCAGCCGGCGGCGCGGGGGCGAGACGAGGCCATCGGCGGGGGCCGAGCATACAGGTGCTGGCGACACAGAGGTAGGGCCCTGCCCGAAGGGCCATCGGCGCGGGTGGAAGCAGCGCAGAAGCTGAGGCCACCGTCACCCGCGCAGAGGAGATCGTGGCCGCTGGCGACACAGGGAGGAGGTTGGGGCGTGAGGCAAGGGGAGGACGGGCTGGGCAGAGCTGGGGCTCGAGCGGGCGGTGGGAGCGCCGCCGCTGCAGCGGGCAACCTGGGAGGAGCGGGGAGTGCCAACGTAGATCTTGGCCGGGAGAGACTGGCGGGGTCACCGTGGGTGAAGAGCGGGCGGTGCGGTGAGTAGGTGAGGTGGATCAGGCATGGGCTACAGTCGGCACGGGAGAGGTTGGCCACCGCGGTCGGGCGCGGCAGAATCGTGGGCGCCGGAGCTGGATTCACTGTGGGAGCGTCAGGGACCGAGGGAGAAAGATAGGCATTAAAAGAATTCCTGACATGCGGGGCCCAAGAATCTTTGGAATACGTGTAGCTAATCCATTGAGCAACTAGTCTACTACGCTCACTAGTCTACTACGCTCTCTATCTGTATTGTTGCGGGTGCTCTATCATGGTCCAGGTGTTAAAGTTTAGCACTTTAAATAAATAATAATTAGATATATTAAATATAAACTAATTATAAAACTAATTACATAAATCATATCTATTTTGCGAGACGAACCTAACAAGTCTAATTTCGTTTTAATTAATACATAATTACTATATGTTTACTGTAGCATTATATTATCTAATCATGGTGTAATTAGCCTTATTAGATTCGTCTCGTAAATTACTCCTCGTTTATGTAATGAATTTTTAAATTAATCTATATTTAATACTCCTAATTAACGTATTTATATCCGATGTGACGGTAAAGTTTAGCCCATGCGAAACAAACCGTGGCTAAGTTAATTATTCTCGGTTACCCACTCCTGTCCATTAATTCTGCATGAAATTCCCCCTGCATGCAAGTCCGTCCGTTTGTTCCGTGAGGACGTGGATTGATTTTATTGGCCTGGAGGAGCCCGTCCGTCAGTTCTGTGCAACTTCGTCCGTCAGTACTCTGCATGCCGGTTAATTTTTCTATGCAATCTAGAGTACATGCAGCATATCTTTAATTGCGTCGTCTCTTCAACGGAAGCGCTAGGCAGACAAGAGTACAAGACACATGCACGACATCCTTTTCCGACGATTTAGAGCATATCCGAGAGACTGACCAATCGTTTTTTAAAGTTAAATTTAGCTATTGTTAGAGAAAAAATATTTCCAACAGACTCTGTAAATGACTCTCTAAATTTAGTGGCTCTCTATTCCACCTTATTCGCTAGCTATATTTAGCTAGCCTACCTCACTAGCCATCTTTACAGAATCTGTTGGATTACTCTGTTATTTGTTAGTCACATCTATTTTTGAGAGTAGCTAAATCAGTAAATTTGATTAGTCTTTTTAGCTAATCTCTTGGAGATGCTCTTACAAACGGTTCTTCTAACGGTAATGCTAACTCCAAGACGTCCAACGGCCACACAAATATCGGATGCCCCCACCGCTTTCCTATTTCTTCATCGTGCCCTCCCCATTCAACGCGCATCGTCGGTTTCTAAAAAAAAGAAAATCACATCCCACTGCTCCCCTCGCTCCGACGCTGCCTCCGCCTCGTTCCCGACGCCACCGCCGGCGCCGCCCCTCCCGGATCCTCCACCCGCCGCTGTCGCCCGTAGCTCCTCCACGCGCCGTCGTTGATGTCGTCGCCCCTTCCTACTCCTCCGTTCGCCGCCGCCGTTGTCGCCGCCCCACCCCACTCATCCTGCGCCACCGTTGCCGTTCCCATGGCTACCGGAGGAGGAAGGGGAGGGTTGTGGGCCGCCATGGCCGCGCGCACCCAGCACCTCCTGCCGCCGTCGGCCGAGCCGGCCATGGATGCGGTGGATCCGCCGCCAGCGAGCACGCGGAGCTCCGCTGCCGCATCATGGATGGTGCGTGCGCAAGGCAGGGGAGGGGGCGGCGAGCCGTCGTCGGTGCAGAGGGAGGGACGGCGAAGTAGGTAGGTGTCGTATTCCTTTTTTGGCTAGGGTTTGCTCCATGTTGGAAGAGCAGGTTCCACGTGTTTCGGATGTTTCAGAGAAATGTTGCAACTGCTTGATGTGAATGTTGCAAAAGTAGATCCGGGATGTTCTAGGGTTTCGCTCCATGTTGCAACAACATGTTTCACGTGTTTCGGATTTTTCAGAAGAATGTTGCAGCTATTTGATGTGAAAGTTGCAAAAATAGATCTGGGATGTTGCGATGTTGCATAGGTTACGCATGCATATTGCAAGTATTTCATCCAGATATTGCATTTTCATTGAGAATTCTTTGACTACTGCGTGCGTAGCTGAGAGTCGTGAGCGTGTGTTTCTAGTGTTGCAAACGATGACTATTTATGTTGCAGATACTATTGTTTGATGTTGCATACACTATTTTTTGATGTTGCAAAAATTTTACATGTTTCATGCAACATCATATCCATGTTGCGACGGAATTTTTCTGTGCTACAGTACCGTTGGAGAAGAATACTTGGCTATGGTCGTGCCACGTCACCCTTTTTATTTTTCTCTCTGTTTTAACTCCGACGCGTGAAACGAAATACTTGGCTCTCATTACGCCAGGTCAGCGTCCGATGTTTTTCTTCTGTCGGACGTCCGGGCGCTAGCTTGACCGTTCTTCCAAACATCTCCGGGCTGTTTTTCTTCCCTCATTTCACTCGGATTTCTATGGCTGTGAAGATTCACGCAGTTGTTTGTTGCGCGTATGTTTGGCCCAGTTGTTTTGTTGGTCCGGTTGCTCTCATCTCCCTCCTCCCGGATACCCTTTTCAGTCACGAGCGCTCGAGTTCGTAGCCGGCGGCGGCGAGAGCCGGCGTGGGGCAGCGATTTTGATGGATTGCGGCGCTGGCGACGGTTAGGGCATTTTGTACCCGCCCACTCTCACTACTAGGAGCAGCGCGATTGTTCCGCACATCCAGGTGCCCCATGCATAGTCGCCTTCATTTCGTTTGTGATGTTTGGCTTGATTTGTTATGTGATTTTCTACAGTAAATTTCGATGTGGATGCATCTGTAGTAGGATGGTTATCAATTTTGGTTTGAAGTGTAGTAATTTGGCCAGCAAAAGAGATTGTGTCGTGCAGCCGCCCAATTTGTGTTCTGTGTGTTCCACCAAAAGATGGATGGCGTGTTTTCGAGCAGCAGACAAGGAGCAACATGGAACTCATGTGGCTGATCATCGAGGAGGGTTGCAGCTGGGTTTTAACGGGGTATCACCCATCGTCGGTCGCGCTATAGTGGGCAAGGATGAGCGGGGTTGCTGATGTTTCGGCCGTATAATCTTATAAACTTTTAAACTAGGCCATCCTCTGCATGATGCTGGAACATGTTCTGTAATTTCTTCCTTATTAATAAAATATGTGTCAAGACACGGTCGTAAAAAAAAGATGGCGATGTTTCTTTTGATTCGGCGCTAGTGGTGGTCAGGAGCAAGTCCTGTTGCCGGTCCCGGCGATGGTGGTTCTCAACAAGAAGCCTCGTCTACTGGTGGTATCCATGTTTGCCTCAACGCGGGTGTCTAGACATGTTGTAGAGTTCGATTTGTCTTGTAAAGAGCGCAGATCATTTTCTTCTCCTAGCTAGAGTTCATATGGTGATCCCGGCTATGAACAACCGTGCTTACAATAGAAGTATTAGGTTTCAGGTGGTCATTGCTAGTATGTGCTGTCACGGACACTTCCACCGCCACCGGTCCGGCAAACATGCCAGACAAGGATTTCACCCAAATCGCCGCCACAACCATCACCACTACGTCCGGCCAACGAAAAGGTCGCCTTCACCGGAAGGACACCAACATCTTCTCTCAGGACGCCGCCACTGCAAGACAAGACGCACGCCATCCGCCGTCGACAAAACACCGCCACCCAGAGGAAGAGGTTCCGCCAGCAGAGGGGCGGCACCAACCTGTGGGAAGGCGGCGGCGCGACTGCTACCAAAGTCCGCCAAAGTTACCCGCATGGGAGCGATGCGGAGTGACGAATGCATTGGATCTGTTACAACTCCGTAGCCTCCATGCCGCTAGAGATGGCAAAAGCCGCCACTGGAGAGGCCGCGCGAGCCGAGGCCACCGCACGACCCCGATGCCGGCAGAGCTCCCAGATCCGGCCGCCCCCAAGGCGCCGCACCAAATGGGAGCCGCGACCACCACGCCGGCATCAGCGTGTGCCCACGCGCGTAGGCCGCCGCGCCCCGTCCGCGCCGGCTCACACCTGACCGCCGCGCGCCCAGGCAGGCTACGCAGAGCCCAGGCCGGCCACCGCCAACCGTGCACCACCCGTCGGGCTTTGTAAGCCTCGCCCGAGCCGCCGACGGCCCGCGCGTCGTGGATCCGGCCGCCACCGCGCCAGAGAACGGCGCCGTCAGATCCACGCGAGACAGCCGGTGAGCCGCCCAGCCACTGCCATCCCTGGGTCAGTCGGGCTTCCGGCGAGGTCATCCGGTGGCGGCAAGGTGGAGGGAGAGGAGGGAGGGAACGGGCGGCGGCGCTAGGGTTGGCCTCCCGAGCCGCCCCTTTGGCGGAGTGAACAGGGGGAACTATAAGTGTTTTTTTTTCTTTTTCATCCAAGCCAAATTACTCACTTTTACGAGTAGCAAACCTTCAGGGTACCCGATTGTAGGGGGCTATTTAACTATTCGTCACTTTTACACGAGCTACTCTTTTAAATGGAAACCTTAGAATTGCATCTACAGATTTGCCACTCTTACACAACAATGGTCCCATATTCGCCATTTTCGGTGATGTGGCACGCCACGTCCGTGCGCCAGCGTGAATGGAGCGTGTGAAACGACAAAAACGCGACTGTCCATTCTCCTCTCTCTTGCCACTGATGTGTGGGCCCTGCATGTTGGGACCATCTTCAACCTCCCGTCGTCTCCTTCCTCGGCTCTATTCCCCAACCCACGGAACACAATTTCCCCAAACCCCGCTGGGCTAATCCGGTGCGTCTCTGACCACTTACGGTGGCGGCTCGCGTGCTTCCGGCACCACGGCCACCCCCAGCGCATCGTCGCCGCGTCGCCGGAGCCGGGCACAGCCAGCGTCGAGGAGGCGGCTGCAAATTCTAGCACCTTATTCCAATACACTGGCCACACACTGCAGCCTACAGTGGCCTTCGTGGCGCCGCCGCCGCCGTCCGTGCTCACCTCCGAGGCGCCGTCGCCCGTGCTGCTCCTGAACGCCAACATTAGCACATGCAGCTCGCCCATGGCCTCCATATTCGCTGTCGGCCCATACGCACGGGAGCCGCAGCAACTGGTGTCGCCGCCGGCCTTCTCTGCAGGGCTCACCGAGCCGTCCACCGCGCTGCTCACGCCACTGGCGGAGCCCTCATCCTCGTGCAGCCCGCACTTGCTCGCCACCACACCGTCCTCGCCGGAGGTCCCCTTCGCCCACTTCCTCTGGCACTCCACCGCCGCGGTGGACCACCACCAGCAGAATCGCCGCTCCGGCGGCGGCGCGGAGGGCCTCCTCCTCCACGCATACTAGATGCAGCCGGGGAGCCCTATCCTCGTGTCAACGGGATCGACCTCCTCGTCGCCACCGTCCTGGGCGATGCAGCATCTGGTGCTTCTTGACGTCGGGCGCGTTCCCATCAGGGAGGAAAGTGGTGACTGTGGCAGTGGTAGCGCGAGCAGAAACGATGACTCACATGAGGATGATGAAGTGGCCAAGAGCGGGGGCGAGTTCGTGTTCGGCAACAATTCCGATTCGGCGGTCTGCGGTGAGGTTGCCAGCGGTGGAGCGTCCCTGGCCTTGGGAGACGCGACCGAGCAGTGGCTTTTTCACCTTGCTCATGGCTGACTCCGGCGCGTCTCTGACCACTGATGGCGAAAATGGCGGGAGGTTGAAGATGGTCCCGACATACGGGCCCCACACGGCAGTGGCAAGAGAGGGGAGAATGGACGGCTAACCCACGGAAACACATGGGTGTTTTGGTCATTTCACATGCTCCATCCACGCTGGCATGCGGGTGTGGCGTGCCATATCAGCGAAAATGGTGAATATGGGACTGGTGATGTGTAAGAATGGTAAATCTGTAGGCGCAATTCTAAAGTTCCCATTTGAAGGAGTGACTCGTGTAAAAGTGGTAAATAGTTAAATATCCCGATTGTAGGTGACACAATGGGGTCCATGTATCTGTGACAAGTCATGATGATGCCTAGAAATTAGTCTTCTATTTTGCTACCATACATGGAGTAATCAGTTAAATGGCGTGGAGAAATCAATTTGTACAAAGAACAGTAGATTGCAGGAAAATGGATCCTGCGGTCTATTAATGTCTACATTAGTAACTGAACTTCTGCAACGAGAGAATTCCTTCAACATGATAAGTGGAAAAAATAACTTTGACAATAAGGCCTCATGGCAGAATTGCAGAATTGCCCATAATTACACAAGGGAGAGTTGGGAAGCTATATATGCATACCATGGCTTGGAGAAGCACCTTACATTTATCAGCACACGCACTTGCTACACGGCTCAATAACCTTCAGGTTCATGGATCGGGTCACTCTCCCCTCCGCATCTTTCTGAATACTTATCTTATTACTCCCTTGATATTATCATTTGATAGGTTTTACAAAGATAGCACAATGCCATATAAGTCGGTGGCAAAAGAAAGTGTTACCTAAAAGGTACCCAGACATCGACTGAAGAGTCCCATCTCTTAACTGAAAGCAGTAGACAAATTCCAACTGAGTGTCAGACTAACTTGACCCATCTCTTACTTAAGGTCTTGTTTAGATCCCAAATTTCACCCCCAAAGTTTACTATGCAAAAAAAAGATTTCCATCACATCAAAATATCGGCACATACATTGAGTACTAAATGTAGATGAAATCAAAAACTAATTGCACAGTTTTGTTGTACTCTGCGAGACGAACATTTTAAGCCTAATTAATCAATTTTTGGATAATTTTTTTCACACATACAAACGAAATGCTACAGTGGCACACGCATCCCAAATGACCAAAGTTTGGCTCCCAAATTTGAAAACTAAACAAGGGCTTAGTCTTCAGTCAACCACACGGCGAAGCGGCGGCTTCTCAGTCACCCAGTCTGCCACTGAGTGTCAGTGTCAGACTAACCTTTGGACCGTGTTTCTTTGGAATGAAATTTTTTCTACCCCGTTTAACCAATAATTAAAGATATTAAATAAAATCAGTTTACAAAACTATCTTCACAATCTCTGGTTAATTCACGAGACAAATCTAATGATGCCTCTTACTGCACGATTAGAGGATGGTACTGTAGCATTGCTGTAGCAAATTATGCACTAATTAGGCTCGTTTGATTCGTCGCGTAAAGTTACACTAATCTCTAAAAAGGTTTTATAAATAGACTTCATTTAATACTCTATGCATGTAAGATTTCCTTTGAAATTTTTTTTCCGGGAAGTAAAGAAACACGGCCTCGGTACGTGACTCTGACGCGTGACTGTCACAACCCGCCGGACCCGTAAACATAGTGTCACACTACCGAAAACACGACTGCCGTGTGCCCGAAGCTTTGACGTGTGCAATAGTATTTTTTGTCGTGCGCCACACCACTACCGGAAACAGGACGTGGGGCGCACGGCAAACGCCTGAATACGCACGACAAAGCCTGAAAGTGCATCTAGGCACTTATGTGTTTTGGTGATTTGTATGACAACATGATTTGTGATCTAACTTGTTTGCTCTAGCATATGAGCATGTCTTATTCTTATGAATATTCGCGTAATATAATTGTTGATAAGAATATATACTTGACATTGGCTCTAAATGACATAAAAGCAAGCAAGTGTGTTTGATCCCATGATGCAAAAGATGAGCAATGACAAGAGAATAGAAATGACAAATGAGACAAGGTTTTTATACATATTAGTTGGTCTCATTTAGTTGAAGCTTGTCAAAACAAAATGGGACAATCTACATGAAGAAATTGGAATTCTTTTGGACGTGGTCCATGGCAATAGTTACATTCATGATGAGACATGATCTTATGGATATTATATGGTCTCAAGTACATGGAAGCCTATGGACAAGTGATTTGACAAAGACAACATACAAGACAATATTGAATATATTTCGGGTTAATTGAATACATGAATTTCAATATGGTTTTCATGATGATGCAAAGCAAAGCAAAACTTAAAGTGGCAAGATATGATGAAAAGGATCAAGCTAGATGGGAGTGACATTCCAAGCGAAGAGAAGGGCAAGTTGGTCTTGTAGCCGAGGGACTTTGTTAGGGAAAGTCTAGCATCTTAGTTTGATCTCTATACTTCAATCAAGCCTTATCAAGTGAAGCAATGTGAAGCATCTAATTATTTATGGATCATATATTGGAATGACTTATGAATTGGTCCATACACTTGGAAATTCTAAGCCCAGCTCAAGATTGGATTTGCTCAGCAACAAAAAAAGGTTGTATGCCCTCAAAGTTGAAATTGACAAGTATGGCATGAATGAAGACATTGAAGCTCAAGTGGAAGACTTAATTTGTTATTTATTTCTTGAGTATAGGAATGTCGTACTATCAAGAGGGATGCAACAATTAGTTGTTTAGACAACACCAAAAGTGCTCATAGGTCAATCCATGTGAGATAGCCTTTGAGAGAAGTCGTTTTGAGTCTAAGTGTGCTGACTGGTCCAAAGACCGGTTTTGGAAAGAGGTCTGACCGGTTTTAGAGCTCGGAGTGCTAACGGCTAGTTTCGTTTGAAAACCGGTGTGATCGGTTTGGGAAACCGGTCTGACCGGTTTTCCACTGACATAACGGGTAGTTTTTGGGTGTGGGGTATTTATACCCCTTGGCCCTCTCCTTTGAGGGCTGCTGGTTCCCTTGCTTCTCTTGTGCGCCCAGAACCTTCTTGAGCACCAGCAAGCTCTCCCCAAACATCTCTTTGCGAGATTGATAGAAATTTGATTGTATCTTTGGATTTGGGTTGAGAGGCTAATTGTGTGTGAGCTATTGCAAGCTAGTAAGAGCTAGCTAGATCAGTGAAGAGCAAATTCTTAGCTTGAGCACTTCCGGTGAAGTCTAGCAACCATTGAAGCATTTGTTACTCTTGGAGGTGAAGCCTCCTAGACGGCTAGGCGTCGCCGGTGAACTACCGTATTTGTGGTGAGCCACGGATTGTTTGTAAAGACTGGCCCTGCATCCTTCGTGGAAAAAGGTCACAAGTTAGTGGAATCAAGAAAAGTGGCTTGGTGTGTATAAGCCCGCCTTTTGTAGGCCCTCAACGGAGATGTAGGATTCATCGTGCCTTAGTGGCAGCGGTGAATCTGAAATTCAGGAAACAAATCATCGCGTCTCTCATTTGGTTTGCCTCACAAGCTCAATTCTAGCATTTACATTAGCTTCCGCTTCGATCTACTTGGTTGTGCTTTACTTGTATGCAGGGACATAGTGAACCTGCTAGAAATCATCTACAGAAGCTATTCACCAAGTTTGGTTTGTGCTAGAACTTGTAGAGGGGATAAATTGCATTGTTGTGTTTCTCTGCCAGAAACTGGTCTGACCGGTTTGGGAAACCGATCTGACCGGTTTCAGTACTGATTGTGTGAAAATTTTGATTAAATGCAGATTCACCTATTCACCCCCCTCTAGGTGATATCAAGGTCCTTTCAAAGCCTTTGCCGTGCGTTTTTTGCCCATGCGCACGGCAAAGGCAGCACGACACACAAATGCACGGCAAAGCCACCTTTGCCGTGCGCTTTAAATCGCACGCACGGCAAAGAACGTTTGTCGTGCGTTAGACCTGGCGCACGACAAACTAAAGTGGTGACGGCGGCCGACGGCACGGGTGACGGCGGGGGCATGATGGCGGGCGGGGACGACGCGGGAACAACATGTTTGACATGCGCCACCTGGCAGGCACGCGGCAAATAGCTTGCGTTTGCCGTGCGCCTGCCAGTTAGCGCACGGCAAACATGCCATAAAATCCCTGTTTTTTTTTGTTTTTTGCGTTTAAAAGTACCCCTCAAATCACATTTTCACAGGCATCATATAGAAACATATAGAGATCACAGACATGATATATATATCACAAGAAACCATCCACAAACACAGAAATATAAATAAATACACAAATTGGCCAATGCCGAGTGTCTGAGTACGCAAACAAGCTCACAATTCATCCACAACTCACACAGGTCATCGACAAGCATTATTAAGTCTATATACAACGAGCATCCATCACATAGCTCAGAAACACGAGCTCACTGAGGAGGAGGTGGCTGGAACGACGACAGTAGGGGTCCGATCGCAGGAGGGAACAACTGCTGTGGGTTCAACCTTGGTGGTGACACGGTCGGCGACACTTGAAGATTATTCGATGCTGCGGACTGATTCTACAACACATAAAAATAGTGTCAAACTCTCTAAATTATAATATCAACTATCTAAGTTATTATCTAAGTCTCTACTATCTCTAGGTCTATTATCTCGATCTAGGTATACTATCTCTAGGTCTCTAAGCGAGTTGAATTGAAATGAAGCAAGGTTTGCAAGTCACTCACAACGGGAGTTGTCGGAAACGTAGCCGACTGCGAAGTGAACACCATCGGGGGCATCGGAGGCATCGGAGGCATCTGCGGCATTGGTTGACCCGTCGAAAGAGCTGCCATGCATGCCTGCATGTGCTCGGCGTAGATATGCTGCTGCCGAGCCAAGTGCGCCGCCATCAGCTGCTACTGCTCGGCCACCTGTTGGGCCACCCGCTGCTCAACCTGAGCTAAGGCCGCCTGGTGTGCCACTGCTTGTTCATCGATCTTGGCCTACAATTACAAAGCAAAGGAAACATATGTTAGTCTCATTAGCACAATGCAAAGGAAACATATATATGTCGAAAGTGAGTAACGAAAGTGAGTAACCTGAAGGCGGTCCACTTGGACCTATGTTGCAGACGACCATGGAAGTTTCGGAGGGCTACTACCCGTGCTCCTAACTAACTAGGTTACCTAACTAACTAGGTTACCGGCCTAATCTACGAATATTATGCGCAAACAGGGGAGTTTTGCATGTCCTCACCTAGTAACTCGACGGCGAGGCGGGGGCGGACGGCAAGACGAGCTCGGCGAGGCCTCCGAGGCCTCCTACTTGACGGTGCCAGCACTCCTGCAAAAGTAGATCAACGCTTAGCAATTATTGAAAATTTTGGCAGCACCTCCCCTGTACAGGGAGGTTACCAAAACCCCACAACCTGCAAAAAAACAAGCCATGATACGAAGGTCGGGCTACACAATAGCTTTCTTCCCACGGCTCGATGGCCAGACACAAGACATGCAATATCGCACGCCAAAGCTCACCTATAGGGCCAAAGCTCAATGGCGATCTCCACCTCCTCCTATTCCTCCAACAGTCCAAGTGGCGCAACGAATTCCTCCTCCTATTCCTCCAACAGTCGAATTGAGAGACATAACAAGTTAAAATTCTATATGTACAAACTAAACTAAACTATATAAACAAAACTAAACTAACCTAAACTATATAAACTAAACTAACCTATATAGGCTATATAAACTAAACAAAAGCAAACTATTCAATTGCTAACTATGACCTATATATCTAACTATACATATCTACAATTGCTAACTATACAATTGCTAAACAATAGGGTAGGGATAGGTTAGTGATATTACGAGCACGAATCAATTCCAAGCTAGCACAGATCCACACAGAAAGAGTACTCACTGCACGGGCCACGGCAGCGCCGCCGCCAGCAACACCACCCCAGCCCCGTCCTTGTCGACGCGGTACCGCAACAGGAACAGGAACCCACAAACAGATCAGGAGACAGGGGCGCACAAGAATGCGATGGAAGAGGTATCCAAATCCGAGCCACAGAACAACGAGATCCGAGGCAGGCAGGGCCGGCGGGGGCCGGCGCGGCCGGCGGCGGACGGCGCCGGCCGGCGGCGGGCGGAGCAGCGGCGGAGAACCGGCCAGCGGCGGGCGGGGGCCGGGGCGCACGCGGCTGGCGGGGGCCGGAGCGGGCAGGCGGTGCGGCGTATGTGTGTGCACGCGTGTGTGTGTGCGGGCGGCGTGTGTGTGCGCGCGTGTGTGCGGCTGGCGTGTGTGCTTTTATTTTATTTTTTTGGCAGGACCGCTTTGCCGTGCGCTGGCTATACCAGGGCACACGGCAAACCACTGATTTGCCGTGTGCCATACATCTAGCAAACGATAAAGTTATTTTTTGCTTTTATTTCCTCTCTAAATTTATTTTATTGCTTACTTAATGTAGTTAAAGTTTAATAACATGAATATTATATTTCACTTTATCCTATTAATATAAAGCAATCTATGTTTTGTTTTCACTTTATTCTATTAACATTAAGCAACCTAACCAGATACTTCTTAACTCTATGGATCTTTTTCGGAGAAACTTCAATTTTGTAAGTATCGTATGTGATAAAATGTGCGAAAACAACTTAAATTTTTACCACACACTCCACGTATGATAGCATGAGATATTGACAAATCTCATGATTTTCAGACTTAGTTTGAATTTTGTAGAATTTAAACAACGTTCGGCCCCACGTTCGTGCTGTTGTTTCGTGAAGACGGATTTTGAAATTTCGTTGCAACAACAAGATAAGGCCTTATAGTGGACTCAATATCATGAATATTATTTTTCCACTCATTTTACTTTATTATTTCACGCACCTACAGTTCAAATTTGACTTGCATGAAAAAAAAAATTGAATGAAATAAATTCGTTAAATATAGAAAATAGTTCAAGAATTGTATCAAATCGAAACATGGAGTACCAAACAATATATGTGGACCGGAGAAAAAGTTTGGACGGCTAAATCAAAAAAAATTGTTGAGGATGGCACACGGCAAACCAATGCTTTGCCGTGTGTCTTAGGGGTGGCACACGGCAAACACATTGATTTACCGTGTGTGGAACACGGTAAATCAATGTGTTTGCCGTGTGCCACTAATACGGCAGACGACAAAGTCTAACGTCTGTTAATGGGGGGAGATGAGCGTCGTTGGGCGTCACTTGGTGTTACATTTGCCGTGCGTTGGGCTATAGGCACACGGTAAATATACTCTGTGCTTTGTTTGTAGCACACGGCAAAGAGACTATTTGCCGTGTGCCCGATAAATTGTACACGGTAAAGTATCGGACACACGGTAAATTATAAGTTTCCGGTAGTGCATGTTGAGAATCCGGTAGTGTCACCTTTTGGCGCTGCACTTCGCTGACCACCACCTAACGGCTAACTTTCGGTACGTGATTGTGACGGAGGCCAGGACTATCAGGTATCAGCTTAGTATGCATGGTGCTGCTGCCTATGTAAACCGCCGCCGATGTTTACTAGAAAATCATCCAAACAATTGACATGTCCATCGACGATGGCCTTGCTCCAGCTCCTCCCCTTCCTCCTCCTCGTGGCAGCCCTTTCTTGTTCATTCACCTGCGTCGATGCAGGCGCAGCCTGTGTGCCCAAGGAGAGGGATGCCCTCCTGGTATTCAAGCAAGGCATTACCAGCGACCCCTCGGGCCTCCTCACGTCATGGCAGCCAGAATTCGACCATGACTGCTGCCAGTGGGAAGGAGTCCAGTGCAGCAACCTGACGGGCCATGTCATCGGGCTGCACCTCAGTGGCTCACCAATGACCGGGGAGATAAGTCAATCTCTGATCTCCTTGCATCATCTTGAATATCTCGATCTCACCTGGAACAGCCTCCAGGGGCCGACGGAATTCCTAGGCTCTTTCAAGAACCTAAGATTTCTTGATCTCTCATGGAATAAGTTCAGCACGGACATGACGATGCCAAACTTTAAGAACCTGTGCAATTTGACTGTTCTACGTCTTGAATCTTGTTTTCCGTATCGAAATATAACGGAGTTGATTGAGAGGTTGCGGCAGTGCTCATCAAACAAGTTGCAGGAGTTGATTCTCAGCTCGAATAAAATGGTAGGGGCCCTACCAAATTTCATTGGGCACTTGACCAGTTTAGTTACCCTTGATCTCTATGGTAACAATATTACTGGACCTCTCCCAGCATTTATAGGGCATTTTACAAATTTGAGGACTCTTGATCTAGGTTCTACTGTCTTGGATGGTGTGATCACAGAAGAACACCTGGACGGTTTACATGCCTTAAAACACATAGATTTATCTGATAATCAGCACTTGAAAATTGTGGTGGGTCCAAAATGTCTACCTACCTTTAGGCTACATGAAGCATATTTTGCATCTGTACAGATTGGTCCTCTGTTTCCCGGATGGCTTAAATCTCAAGTGGATCTTCTTCGGCTTGATATCTCAAGGACAGGTATAACCGATAGGCTTCCAGATTGGTTTTGCAATACATTTTCAAAGGTCACATACTTGGACATCTCCAATAATCAAATCAGTGGAGGCTTGCCACCAAATATGGACATCATGTTACTGGAATCTGTATTCCAGTTCAAACAAACTCACCGGTCAGATACCTCCGCTACCAAGAAACCTCGCCTTCTTGGATATCTCAAATAACTCTTTATCAGGACTCTTGCCGTCAAATTTTGGATCGCCAAAGCTAGATACGATTATATTGTATTCTAATAACCTCAATGGTCAGGTCCAGAATCTATCTGTGAACTGAGCTTGTATGCCTTGGATTTGGCCAATAATCATTTTCAAGGAGAACTTCCAAAATGTTTAAGCATGACAGATATGGCATATCTATTATTAAGTAATAATAGCTTCTCTGGCAACTTCCCACCATTTATGCGAAGCTGCAAAAGTCTATCGTTTCTAGATCTATCACAGAATAGATTTTTCGGAACATTGCAGTTTTTACGACTGAATCACAACATGTTCTATGGGAATATTCCGAGCAACATCACAAATCTCACAAATCTTTACCATCTGACTGGTTATCAGGCGTCATACCTGCGCAACTATCAAATCTAACATTTATGACAAGAAGGTATATACTACCGGAGCCTTGTTTAGATCCCAAATTTTACCTCCAAAGTTCACTATACAAAAAGAAGATTTCCATCACATCAAAATGTCATAGCATGCATGGAGTACTAAATGTAGATGAAATCAAAAACTAATTGCACAGTTTTGTTGTACTCTACGAAACGAACATTTTGAGCCTAATTAATCAATTTTTGGACAATTTTTCACACATACAAACGCTACAGTGACACACGCACCCCCAAAAGGCCAAAGTTTGCCCCTAAATTTGGGAACTAAACAAGGGCCAGGTGGCACAGTTCCCGCCGGTTTCCAAAATATAATTGGTGAATTATTACCATGGTTCTGTTGTTTTGGAGATACTGAGCATTGATGTCTCATCCAACTATTTAACCGGTGAAATTCCAGAGGAAATATCATCTCTTGGTGGATTAGTAAATCTGAACTTATCGCGGAATCAATTGAGTGGAGAAATTCCTGACAAGATTGGGACCATGGAGTGGTTGGAGTCACTTGACCTTTCCAACAACAATCTTCTTGGAGGAATCCCATCAAGCATATCAAATTTGACACATATAAGCATTCTTGACTTGTCTAACAATAATCTAACAGGAAGAATACCCTCAGGACGTCAACTTGTCACTCTGTACATGAATAATCCCTTGATGTATGATGGAAATACCGGTCTATGTGGGCCTCCTCTTCAAAGGGATTGGTCAAGGGAAAATACATCAGGCCACGGAGATGAAAAAAGTGATGAACATCATTCTGAGACGATGTCCTTGTACTTTGGACTAGGCATCGGATATGTAGTTGGTCTCTGGCTGGTGTTTTGTGCACTGCTGTTCCAGAAAGTCTGGAAGGTTTCTTATTTCTCCTACTAGGCAAGTTCTATGATAAACTTATGTCTTTGCATGCAGTCATAGCTTGGAAACGGTTTACAACAAAGGCAGACAGTGGTTCCCTCTGAAGCGAAGTCCCATGATTGTTATCATTATGATTGTGTAGCTTGGAAAAGTTTTATCATAGAACTTACCGGCAGCAAAGTTTGTAACATTTGTATCAGGTTGTGTATCTAGTTCTGGCAATGCATAGCGCAATATTTTAAATTGTGCTCGCCGGTCACAAAGAACCTGATGACTTGGTTTTCTTCTTTTCCGGTTACAATTCCATAATGCCAGTTCAGAGTTTCAGTCGTTTTGCCATTTGTGTTGGTCGTTTGGCCGTTTCAGTGGTTTGTGGAGCTAAGTAGGTTCTTCTGTTGCCCCTAGGTCGTGTAGACCATAGGTTGGACGCGAACCAAATCCGCGGAAAACAACAATCACTTTTTTTTACACGAAAATAACAATCACTTTGAGAGAGAAAATGCAAGATTATTTGTTTTTTCCTTCTGTCACGTCCATCTCAGCTAGCTATGATTGCAGGAGCCACTCCTGCATAACAGTGACGGACATGTCATAACGATACCAGAAAATTACGGTCTGTTTTGCTAAGGTCAATCTCAGCGCACAGTTTCACTACATGGTTATCTAGACCAGAAATACGTAATTGAGCCAACAACTCCTCACATGATATAAAACTATCTCTTCTCTCTCCCATGACATGTCACCACATTTAATGACATAAAACTCCCACTGAGACTGACCTAAGATACACGTAGTGATTAGTAACTTTCTTTCGGAACGGATACATACACGACATGGGGACCGTTTGGATGCACTATGAGTCTGTTTGCATGCAGCTCTGGACGTGATTTGCCTAGCTGGAAGCTTGCCTGGAGACTGCCTGGGCGCAGTTTGGATAAGGTCCTGCCAACCTGCTTGGTGAAGACAGCAGCGCGCAGGCCCAGGCGTGGGTGTGTTTAAATCACATCGGATACTGTAGCGCACTGTAGCACTTTTCGTTTATTTTTTGTAAACATTGTCCTACCCGATCTAACTAGGCTCAAAAGATTCGTCTCGTCGTGTACATCAAAACCATACAACTAGTTTTTTTATTTACCCACGTTTAGTACTCCATGTATGATGAGAAAGATTTGATGTGATTGATGTGATAGGTGAATAGTGAAGTTTGGAGTGAGAAAGTTTGGAAACTAGGCCTTGTTTAGATGGAGAATAGGGGGCGGGGAATTGGGGGTTTGGGGTCACTTCGTAATCATTGCGCCACTGTAGCATTTCGTTCGTATGTGTGAAAAATTATCCAAAAATTGATTAATTAGGCTCAAAATATTCGTCTCGTAGAGTACAACAAAACTGTGCAATTAGTTTTTTATTTCAGCTACATTTAGTACTCCATGCATGTTATAACATTTTGATGTGATGAAAATCTTCTTTTTGCATAGTAAACTTTGGGGTTGCTTTTTAGGAACTAAACAAGGCCACGCGGCCAAAATCGACTTCCTGACTCCGGCAGCTCTGGACCTGCTCTGGTTGCCTGCGCTAAATTGGATTCAACGTGTACAACAGTGAGCTAGAGTATGTTTTTTTTTACATAAACACAATATTATAGTATATGAAAATCATTATGTAAGATGCACATGAAAATATTGGAGATTTTATCTTCACATATAATTTTAAGAAATATTATTAATTAAGAACAAGAATAATGTAAATTTTTGTTTTCATTAATTATGTATAATAGGCATTAGAAACATAATAATAGTGTGTTTTTCTCTTGTTAGTATTCTCAGACACAGACTTCCAACCAAACGAACTATCACCAACTTGCCTGGTCAGGCAGGTTGCAAAAACAAATTTACAGGCAACTCTCAGGCAGCATTTTTAACCAGACCGGTTGTCCAGGACTCCAACCAAACAAGCCCTATGAACCTGAGTGACCACTCGAGTCTTCAGTAATTGAATCACGCCTTTTACATGATAGTCATTGTTTATCCAATAATTACCACAAGGTTTAAGTGAGACTGAATATACTAATTTTCACCCTAAATATGAAGTGTTTAAAACGATAGCTTGTCAGAGATGAATGATGACATACCCTTACAAAATGAGATTCCAAGGTGAGAGACCAAGTTGAGATACACAATTGTCTAATTTGTTACGAGTGATTGACTAGATGATTTGAAATTTTTTCGATTGAGTCCTTATTCCATATGTGTTGAGTTCCGGTGTGTCGTGTAAAACTATATGGGTGTGTTGTGTGTCTTGGCTTAAATGTGCCGGCGTTGGACGCAGCACGATTGGCAGCGGGTTGTGATGCTTGGCTAAGGGCCTGTTTGGCAGCACTCTGCTCCACAATTATTAGCTCCACTCCACTAACTCCACTTTGGAGCAGCTCCACTTTGCATGCTCTAGAAAAAATATGGAGCTAGTAATCTGTTTGGCTAACTACATGACTCCAGCTCTGAAAATAAGAGAGTTTGATTGGAATGGTCTATTTTGCCCATGCGAATGGAGGCTCGCTGGGTAAGCTGCTACATTAATATTCGTTACTGTTTGTTTACTGTTCACGAACATCACTATTCGTTTATTGTTCACGAACACTGTTCACTTCAGGGAAAAATAAAATTTGCTATTTCACGGCCATACATAGGATTCGGTGTATAGAATGTTCCAACCACTAATGTCCCAAGGAAATAAATTGTTCCAATAAAAAAGGTCATGACAAATAGAGTAAACACAACCATTCCATTACAACCTAGTTCCATGTAAGAGAAAGAGCGGTTGCTAGCTCATTCCGAAATACATCCATAGTTGGAGCATTGGCAGCAGAAGTTGATCCATCGGACGCAGATTGTGAAACTGCATATTTGTTATATCTTTCTGGAATTGTAGGTACAAAATCAGGGTCACGATCAAACCGAGCAAAGTCTTCGTCTTCATCTCCATACTCACGAATGAAATTACGAAGGACCATAGCAGCCACAACAATCATCTTTTGCTTGTACATGGGATAGGATGGCATCTTGTAAAGAATTTGCCACTTCATCTTTAATAATCCAAATGATCGCTCAATAACATTGCGGATAGATGAGTAAACGCGGTTGAATTTTTCCATAGGTGTCTTAGGTTCCATACCTCTATGCCATTCCGGTATGTGGTACCGTTCGCCCTTATAAGGAGAGAGGTATCCAGGGCGATTAGGATATCCTGCATCCACAGCATAGTACTTGCCTACAAAGAGAGAAAATAATATAATTTATTACATAATATTGGAGAATTAGCATACATGTATGTTCATATTAAACATATGCTACCTTGGGGAGGATGTGGAAAGAATTCTTCATCCACTCTAATGGCATTGTAAAGCACACTTGTGTCATGCATAGCTCCCGGCTGACCCGTGGAAACATATGTGAAACGCATGTCGAAGTCACAAACTGCTAGAACATTTTGAGTAGCTATTCCAGTTTTTCCAATATATCTCACTTGCTCCTCAGGTGAGAGAGAGACACGGATATGAGTTCCATCAAGAGCACCAATACAATCTTTAAAATGTGGATAAGCACGTCTATCATCTGTTATCCTTTTATGGACAGTAGGAAAATTGGGATTTTTTGGTCTAATGAAATCCTTTGCTATAGCCATCAAAGCATTGAGAACCTCATCAAATTTTCTACTAATGGTTTCACCGGAGTGCTTGAATCTATTTTGACCTCTCCTGTTGGACTCATTGCCACCACATACAAATAGTAAAATCCCAAGCATCTCATACGTGCTCATATGGATGGAAGGTTGTAGCCCATACCTCTTTACCAACAAATCATGGAGATCAATAAACATTGATGTGCTCATACGGAGTTGTGTATGGCAATCACCTGGAGTCCTCAACGTCTCTAGCAACCATCCCATACCACTAAGGATTGATGTCCTTGGTTGATTTTTATCAAGGTAAAGATCAACATATATTTGTGCAATTTGTGAACCACTCAAAACAGATTCCAAAACTCCTCACTCTCATTGCTAGATTCATCATTATCACTATCCTGCAATATACACAAGAGAGGACATATATATATAAAATCAGTACCACATGGAGACAGTACATAATTGAAAAAATATAATAAACCATATGAAGACATTACAGACACAAACAAAATACATCACATCCAGACAGTACCAAATAAGTAGTACATTGAAGGGAATATAGAAATAAAAGGATACATAGTTCACTGGTCTCATAAATAAAATGGGTCTCATACATAGTTCAAATTAAGTTGTACCAATAGTTTTAACAAAAGAAATGAAACACAAAAAACCAGCCAACAATGGGTCTCTAATTCCCATACTGAGCATTGTACTTCCTTCTAAGCCAATTAAATCTAATCTCTTTTGTAGGAAGGGTCATGAACATATCCCTTTGGTCCTTCTTCACAAACAACTCGGTAGCAATGTAATGCTCATCAGTATTATAGCCCTCACCACACTGTAAAACAAGATCCATAACTTGTTGCACAGTAACTTCACCAAGCTTCTTGGATGCAAAAGAGGAGGCTGATTCAGCTATCTTGGTTAGCTGCTCTTGAATAACTTGTGTTGTGCCGGTCTTTGGTTTCTTGCTTTTTTCCACAACATTATGAGATCTTCTCTTTCCATTTATAATGGAAGGAGAAAGCTCCTCTGTCTCATTGGGGATATCCTTAGCTTGTTCCCCACCACCATCACCATTATCAACATCAGTTGGGATTTCTTAAGCTTCATCTCCCAAGGTGTCAAGCTCAATGGGGGCATCTTGAGGTTTGGGTATGATGGCGTTAGAACACAAAGGATTCCAATGATCTGAATCATCGTTAATTATATCACCAAACATAATTGTCAACTCTTCCTCATTTTGCAAGGGTTTTTTCCTGAACTTGCCGCACCCTGGAATGTCATGTTTAATTTCATAAACAACATATCAAGGTTAATAATGTAACTAAATTACATTACCGATTGCATAACATAAATAAAATGATCAGGTGCTCACCTTTTTTGCCCTCTTCCACCAATCATCATCCATAACAATGACACCTTTCAATCTGTCCCATCCCGTTCCAGTTTGCCTCCTCATTAATTTTTGCCATGCCATTAAATCAGGCTTCAACTTATCCCACTTATTTTTCAATTGCCGCTTACTTAACGATATTCCTGTCATCTGGAAAAAGCTTTCTGACACCTCCTCATAACCTACCGAGTTTAAATGGGTGTTTGGTCTATTTCCTTTTTCAACTTGTCTGGCAAACAATGAGCAACAATTGAAGTGTGCTCATCATTTTTCCAATCCATCGAATCACCCTGACCATGACATTGCAAAAATATTTTTCAAGCATTCCACTACTGTTGTTTGAACTACCATAGGCTAAGTTTGCAAACATGGCAATTTTATCTACTGATATGTTTCAACCATCACAAAATCTAGAATAAATTGTACACCTAGTGCCTAACATTCAAACATTCTGCACAAGAAATTCATAAATTTGCATTATCGTGTCTTGCTCCTTCTTCTTCGCTGCAGATTGTGTAGCATGGGTACGACGAGCTGATGGAAGTGCTGTTCGCTGGCTCCCACTGTCCTAGCCACCATTTCCAGCCATGCTTTGGCCGCTGCCCAGGCCGGCCATGCCCCGGCCGCTGCCCTGGCGGACCTGCTCGCCGCCACGGCCAGCTGGCCCACGGCCGTTGCCATGCGGGACCAGGCCCTGGTCGCGTCCTAGGCCACCGTCGGAGTGCTGGGCACCCAGGATGGGGTTCCCCATGGGCGCCGGCGGGTTAAAGGGGCTCCGGGCGTTTGAGATTGGATTGAATAGCCTCTGGGGCGGCATGGGTGGCTTCAAAAATCGATCCAGATTGGGGAAAGGAACTCGGAATATGGTGGCCGGGGGAAGAAGGGTGGCCGTCGGGGTCCATTTGGCCGGAGATTGACTGGCGGCGCCCTAGGTTCGGTGCCCCTGGCGGCGGCGCCCCCAGGATATGTCGAGGGAGGGGAGCCGACGGGAGGGGACGGGAGGCGATGGGTTTTATTTTTCTTCCTTGCGAAACGTTACGGTGTGTAATGGGCGGCAATGGTGGGTAATTTTCCTGCAACTCTATGAGAGGATACGAAACTGGAGTTTTTGGAGCACCCCTTGAGGAGCTCTAAAAAAACATGGAGCAGACCCCTGGATCCATGTTTTTTCTAGAGCTGGAGTTTGTGGAGCTAGACGTGTTTGGCACATTGGTTTAGAAGTGGAGCCGAATTTCTTGGAGTGGAGTGCTGCCAAACACACCCTAAGTTTCAGCAATCAGCAACGCGGAGTGCAGGCCGTGCGTGCGGCCCAGGCTGCAGAGCGCAGCAGCCCAGTGCGGCGCAGGCAGCCCAGTGCAGCGGCGCAAGCTCGCGCGGCCCGCGGAGGTGCAGCCCAGCCACGTGCCAGCGCCCCAGGAGGAGCGCTCGCAGGCCCAGCTCGCGCGCTCAAGGCGTAGGCGGGAGCAGGCAAGCAAGCCCAGCAGCTACACAGGCTTCGAGACCCAGGAGGGGGACTGCAGCAGCAGGCCAGCACGCGGCCGGGACGAGCAGTGCAGGCCGGCCTCAGCATTATAGTTGGCCAAACGGGCCGGCCCGGCACAGCACTGGCACTATTTGGCACGACACTAAGTAGCATTATTGATTAGTCGTACCGTGCCACTTAGTGCCGTCGTGCCGAACTCTGGGCACTAGCACTACACTATGGTCAATGGTTAGTGCCGTGCCGTGCCAAATGACACTATAGTGCACGTGCCGGCAGTGGCACTAAAATGACAAACAGTCAAACACAGTCATATATTTAACTTAACCGAATTTCATCAACAATAATTTAAACATAATCTCAACTCTAAAAGAGATCACAAACACAAGAAGTTAATAAAAATAATAATTAATTAGGAGCTTGTGCAATAATCGGACAGTTGTCGTGCCTCCCCCGTGCCACCGTAGTGCCCCGGCCATTAGCGTGCCGTGCCTGTGCTAGTGCCATGGGCCGAGATTGCGGCCCAGGCACGACACTGAGCCAGGCACTGGCACTAAGGCTATGGGGTCGAGCCGTGCTTGGGCCGTGCTAAATAGGATCGGGCTAGTGCCGGCCCAGCGGGCCTGGCTCATTTGGCCAACTATACTCAGCGTGCAGCTCAGCATGCAGCACTTGCAGGCCTAGCACTACCCCAGCACGCTCCCCAAGCGCAAGGTGAGCAGCGATATTCAATCTTACCTAATCTTGGTTAATCGTAATTCAGAGTAGAATTGCAATATTAGCAGTTTGGTTTGCTTGCCCGGTTAGTCTGTTCTGCAGGTGTATCGAGCTTTGACTGATAAGTAAGCGGGACATGTTCAGTAGCAGTTCTGTTAGCTGATTGACAAGCTTTCGATTCAGCAGCTCTTTTATTCTCGGTGGTGAGGAGCACATGTACTCTGTATGTTGCTTATGAGATGCCCTTTCATGCTACAGTATTTAATTATTAGAATCTTTGCATGCTTGTCTTGGCCAATCAATTAAGTAGTTAATTAGCTTCTTTTTAACTGTTCTTTTTCGCAAGCTTTTGTCCGATTTAATTAGTGTCAAATTAATTTGATGGTATTTTATTTAGCTTCTGCGATGTTTTGAGAAATTTCTAGTCATTTCTAGGATAAGCTTGTCACTAGTTGGTTTTGGTCATCTTGACAATTAGCAGAGAGGCTTGGGGCATAATTGGGACATAGGCCCATAAGAGAGCAGAGATCATAATCTAGGGAAAACTTTGATGTAGAAACCACTATCTCCAAGTGCTTGAGCTGGATTAATTTGCCAAATGCCTTTGGTGTATTGACTGTCTGAAGAAAGAGATGCCTCGATCATTAATTGTGAGTGATGAGTAAGTGAGTGTTGTAAACAAAAATATATTTTTTTACTATCGGTTTCACTATCAGTACAATGAATTCATTGAGATTGATAGACTGACCTCATCACTTGTTGATAGCATGAGGGAGTTTGGAGATTTGGCACGATCAATGGAAGTTTGATACTAGCATAATATAGCGCATTGGGTGAATGGTCATAGCCTAACCTCAGTTTCCTCACTGCAATGCATCACCAAGCGAGATATGTATTGGGCGCCCAGCAAAGAAGAAAGTGGAGAGGTTAGGAGCATTGCTTTCAATCATCTCCAGCTTACTGCAACCCAGCACGTCAAAGGATATCAAGCATCTTCAGCAGACAAGTTATCTTCAAGGAAATTGCATCATTGCAGTTGGTAAGCTTAAATTGCTCCAAAGCACAAGAATTGGATAGAAAACCATATAGTTTCTCCCCAGTAATGTGTACTAAATGCAAATCCAAATTTATCAGGCTGCTCATACAACGAACTTCGGCTGCACTGTGTGAAAAGGACATTCCGATCCGCAAGAAGAAAAGCCTGAATGGAGCTTCTTATCTCACTAGATTTTTAGATAATGGATAATATATTACCCAGCCTCGACCAAAATGACTACGGCCAACCAAAATATAAGAAAATTACATCCCATCAAGAGGCTCTAGTAGTCCTACGTGACCACCAAGATAGCTATACACGTTTGTCAGACCTTACGAATAACTGAAAACGCTGGACACCAACCACCATTGATGTTTCTTCCAAGGCAACGGTACGAAGACTTGGTGCAGATACTGCCAACCAACATCCGAACTGTTACGACATCCAATGCCTCATCCGCCCTGAACTGAATACCGAACATAGTGTCCACACGGGAGAACTGCCCGGCCATGGCGAACAAGAACTTCGACGACGCGCCTGCACTGCCGCCGCCGGTCTGGAGAAACCAACCTAGGTTTTCACCCAATTATTGATCAACCACGGACGCAACAGGGAACGGTCTGACCAACGACTTCTGCAGCGCCTTCAACAAGGTGTGTGTCACCGACACTTCACCGCCGCCGGTCCGGCAAAACATGCCAGACAAGGATTTCTCCCAAATCGCTGCCATCACCGTCACCACTGTGCCCAGCCAATGAAGAGGTCGCCCACACCGGAAGGACACCAGCATCTTCGTACAGGACGCCGCCACCACAAGACAAGACGCATTCCGGCCGCCGTCGACAAACACCGCCACCCGGAGCAAGGTTCCGCCGGCAAAGGGACGGCACCAACCCGTGGGGAAGGCGGCTGCACGACAGCTAGCGAAATCCGCCCAGATTGCCCCCATGGGGGCGACATGGAGCGATGAAGGCGTTGGATCTGTTAACCTCCGAGCCGAGGGATCGCCGCGCGATGACCTTGTTGTCGCCGGCCTCGCGCGCAGGCCGCCGCCTGGACGCCGGCCGCCCGCCTCGTTGGCCGCACGCACGCCGGCCGTGCACCCATCGTGCTCCTTGCCGGCCGCACCCCCCGGCCGAGCGCGCGCCGGCGTGCGCGCCTCCGCTACCTCGCCAGCCCACGCGCCGCCGCCCGCCCGCGACCTCCTCCACCGGCCGCAGTCAACACCGCGCGCCGGGCGACGGGATCGACCAAGGGTGACCCGGATCAAGAGGCCGGATCCGGCCGCGTGCGCCCACGTCGACGAGAGCTGGCCACCAGCGGCATCCACCCTCCAATGGCATCCGCGCCCACGAAAGGAGAGGGGAAAGGAAGGGATGGTTCCCGCCGCCGCCATCCCGGGGTCCGGCTGGACTTCCGGCGTCGCCCTCCGGCGGCGGCGAGGAGAGGAGGAGGGGAGAAGGGGGCGGCGGCGGCCGGGGGGTGCGAGTCGCCGCCCGAGCCGCCCCTATGCGGAGGACGGCGCGAGCAAAAAAAATATTTCGGGGATCTCTTATCTCACTAGATAAAAGTGAAACTGTGAAATTGTACTTTATCCCACCATGTCTGAACATGGTAGTTTGATTTCTTTAATTCCATGGGTAGTGGCACCTCGAAGCCAGCTGCCAACATAACTAGGATGTATATTTGAAAAGGGTGGGTTCGAATTAGGCAAAATAGCTATTTTGGTTCCTCAATTTTGCTCCAAAGGTTAAATTCGTCCATCAACTCTCAAATTGGTAAATGTAGTCCCTCAACTTTTGTTTTTAGGTCAAACTTGTCCCATACTAATATAGTGCTTTATATTGGCATGTGACCAATGCAGAATGTCTCTTTTGCCCGTGGCTCATTTATCCCCTCATTTCCACCATATGCAATTTGTTGCAAATAAATATAGGACATCAAAAACAAAACACACAGTGAACTTTTGTGATATTTGATTTTTGTGAAGTGTAGAAACAAAAAAGACATGTGATTCGTTAAAAGATTCTACTTGATTATAAATTCTAAATTTACCTGTAGACAATCAAGAGCATTAACTTCATAACATAATGTCAGATGTGAATGAGAAATTGCATCTGTTTTTTTAACCATTCAGAAAGCCACCGCGACTTTGAGTACTATATATATCTTCAAATGAGCGCTTGGCGCATATTCGCACTAGCAGCATTTGACCCGTGCTAGCACTACATGTTACTCGTGCGGCAAAAGCGATGTCACTTGCTCACAGTTGTGCATGCGGTGCATGATAGAAATGGTCAAGGGAAGAATAAATAACTCGCAAAACCAGTAAATAAATAATATAACATGGGGACATTATCCAAACAGGGAAAATGGAGAACTCGTCCATGTATGTAGTTGAGGGGGGAAGAAGGACGAGCCCAGGGCAAAAAGGATATTTTGCCTTTGGTCCATGCTAATATGAAGCACAATATCAGCCTAAGGATGGGTTTGACCCAACAAAGAAAGTTGAGAGACTAAATTGACTAATTTAAAAGTTGAGGGACGCACTGTTGATCCCGGAGCAAAGTTATCAGACTAAAATGACTATTTTTCCTTCGAATTATAAGCGTCTTCACTCCCATGCCGGAGTGACCATGCATACTGTGGTCAACTCTACATATAAAATCCCTTTTTATTTCATCATCACTAGAAGCACTTCCCTTAGTTCCTAGTAAATCAATAGAAAAGAAGAGATTTGGAAAACATCTCTCCAAGAACGCAGGAAAGCATGAGAAACACAGGCGACCTGAGGAGCATCTTGCAATGGCATGAGAGTATGTATCTGATGAAGTATGTCCTGTGCAGATAAGCATGAAAAATAATAAACATCAGAAAAAGAAGTTCGTGCATATATGGCCCCTGGCTGGTGACTGACAAGAGAACGGCCGGCTCTTCACAATAAGTGAATCAACACTTCCTCAGAAAAAAAACTGAATCCACAAAGTTATCAACTTTGCGCAAAGCCTTGGCTGATCTGCAGTTCTCCACTATGCAGTCTAATAACAAACAGAACTGAGAAAAAAAAAATCTGAGTTGCAGAAATATCAGGGTGAGGTTTCGTTTATTCATGAAATGGAGATCACTGCAGCGATGATGGCATTAAAAGCTCCATCTGACGGCATGAATGACCCTAATCTCGGTGGAGTATATAAGGGCACCGGCAATGTATAGACCTGACCTGGGTCTTCAGCAGGGCCCACAAATGATGTGATATCTACTGTTTTAGGGGTCACAATGTTTAGAACAGGGTCCGGATCCATGCACAAGGTAGCTTTATACTGTTAGCAGTTGGAGTATGAAAGAAATAAAATTTTTAATTGAATAGAACTCGGTTCCATGTGAAGGACCTGGATCTCCGTAGACCCAAGGACACAATGTAAATGACCTGCTTCTATGAAAGCATTGAATGTATGGAACCAAATAAGATGCACCCATTGCGGACGCCCTAAGGACCTCCATGCATAGCATTGCATAATAACTTTGAAACTTCATGAGACAAGCGAGCTGAGACTACATAAATAGTTTGATATAAGCACACCCTGGTGCATTCCATTGTTTCATTTATATGACATGTAGCCAGATATGAAATAGAGTAATACATTGTTCAGCTGATGCAGTATTCTCCACAATACTATGGGAAATGAAAGTGATGCATAAAGGTGTAACTAGTACTTTGTTCGAACTAAATCATGAGCTGTTTTAGATGTCCGAATAAGAACAAATCTCCTCTCTCACCACAGCTTCATAGAAGCACATGCATGAAAATCAATGTTACTGCTACAGAAAATCATGCTTTGAATCAATCAACATCGAACATGCCTCCTGTGATCGACAATTTGCTCCTGCACATTGGGCAGCGATTGTGCGCCCTGACAAGGAGCTTCTCCAAGCACTTCCCATGGAAGACATGGGAGCACCGGGGCCACTCCGCGAGGCCGTGCTCCAGCATCATCACCTCGCGGCAGACGGCGCACACCTCCGCCGTGATGCCAACGTCCAGCCTCTTGCGCTTCGCCGCCGGAGCGACCACGCCCGACGACGACGAGTCGTCGCCGCACACCGGCGCTGGAAGCTGCTGCTCCTGGCCGGACACCACGGGCGGCGACGCATCAGCCTCGCGCGCCTTCTGCTCAAGCGCCGAGCGCATACTCTCCAGGAGCTCCGGCGTGCGGTCCTGGCGCCGGAGCGCGCCCACGTCGACGGTGACCACGAGGCGGGTGGACCGCGCCGGGACGCGCACCGGAGCTGCCGCGAGCAGGCCTGACCATAGGGCTTGGAGCCGCACATTACTGGAGCGGCGCGGCGGGTAGGCTTCGGCGGCCAGCGAGGCGCCGGCGAGGTGCAGCGAGCTCGCCGGGTCGGCGGCGATGGCGGGGAACGGGACGAGGTACCGGACATGGTGAACGTCCGTCCCGTAGTCGGGAGCTTCGACACCATGCTCTCCGCCGCCACGAGTCTTGGAGAAGCGGTAGTAGCGGAAGTGCACGACGATTGCGCCGGCGTCCTCCTGGCCCGGCGGCGGCGGCGGCGCCTCTTCGGTGTCGAGGCGCATGAAGCCGACGAAGCCCTTGTAGGAGGCGAAGCGCGCCGGCTGGCCGAGGAACGTCAGAGCCTGCGACACTATGTCAGTAGATTCGCCGTCCCAGAACCTCACCTGCTCATCGTTCCCTTCCAGCTCACTGTCACCGTCGCCGCCTTCGTCGTCCATGTCATAAGCCTCCACAACCTCGTTGTCGTGCACATCGGTGAGCTCTCCCTCTTGAACAATAGGAACCGACCCTTCCTGAAGCACCCTGCGACCAAATGCCGGCAGGGCAAGAATGACGATGCTGTGGTCGTCCGACCGGGCGGGGTCGAAGTCGGACACATCCTCTTCGTCACCAAGAAGAGTTGAGTCTTCCTCCAGCGCATCGTGCGATGCCGGAATGGCAGCAATGGCGTCATCCAAGTTGGACGACAAGTCGCTGCCTGGAGGAGGCATAGGATCCGTTGGCGCAGCGGCTGCCGTAGGCTCCTCCACTGACAACCTCGTCCTGCTGCTGCCTTGTGGGGTCACGGACTTCTCCTCCATGGTCTCCGTGTGTCTCCGACCGAGTGACCGATATGTAGAGGCAGATCAATCAAGAGATCTAGGCAGTTTATTGGGCAAAGACGGAAGGGTGCATCTTTGCGAGCCTACTACTAGGGTTCAGAATCCGAGCGTATTCTATCAAGGAAATAGAAATTAGAAATGAGCTTTGCTAGATATTCATTGACAAACATATAGAGATACAGATCTGACGATTTTTGTACCACTGGATCTTACTTGGAGAGGTTGGTCCTCCCTTCTCCGGCGAGCTCGTCGACTTCTTCAGTTGCACCTTCTTCTTTGGCGATGTTAGGGTTAGGGTTCAGGCTAGCTAGGCTTTAGGGTTTGTGTTATTTGTTCTTTGGGAGGTTGATTGAGTTGTCGGTGACCGCAGAGGGAAGGTTAGAGAGTCACCGGCCTGGCTATGGTGGTCGGCTAGACAAGGCAGTGGGGGCGCTACCTACCACAATGGTGTATGACGGTGTTTAGGCAGAGTTGATGGAGGGGACATCTCATATCGAACAGACTAGCGAGAGAGCAGTCTTGGGGGCGCCGTCACCAGATCCAGGGGCCACGGCGGTGCATGGGTTGCGGACATGGGAGGGGAGGTTGAGCGAAGAAGAGCGGTCGAACATCTAGCCAAAGTGTCAGGTTCTTATCAAGGGCAGTGATGAAGAGGAAATGGGGAGGCGGCGCACTGGTGGCGGCTGGGAGTAGGATTGAGGGAGAGGATTAGGGTTAGTTCCTTATATATATGAAGCGTAAACTAATCTCAACCGGTGATTCGAGATCTAATGGTGGAAATTTACAAATTTGGCCCCACAAACAATAGATAACTACACATAGGTATGAAGAAGTTACGGGCCGAGAACGTAGTATATTAATTTTGTTGATGTTAAAGGGTTTCTTAGCAAAATAATTTAATCCAAAGTGGTACTTGCTCCTGCTTCTAGAAATATGGAGGTATTTGGCAGCAGCCATACCTTATCGTGAGTATTCGTTTAAAATTTACATTTGGAAACATAGAATTGATTAATTGAAAAATAGAAGTTGAGATGGAAAAAGGAAATTTTTGCTTGATTGCCATAATAAAGTAAATTTTGGAGATTTTAATTTGTAGTGGAGCTTATGGAATGGAACCTCCTTACTTTATCTAAAATTACACAATAGCAAAAGAGTGTCAATACCAAAAGGACATTTTAAAATGATTTTCAAATTAAAATTGATTTGGTATACACATATTACACACGGATATAAGGCTTGATCATCTAAACTAAATTTGACATTTCTTTTTTTTCAAAACATAGTACAGAGAGGCAGACGCTTACAAGCATGCACACGTATTCAACCCTTTGAATACCACAGTTATGAAGACTGATGAAGTCACCACAGACGTCCCGCTACCAAGGGGCACATCATATACTGTTGAACAAATAGCATGGGTTATATCCTGGAATAGATCTAGGAAAGTATGGGTATCGACGCCGAGTCGAGGACATGAACTCAGGTGGGCAGGTTCCACCATAAGGAACAACCTTACTAGATGAGCTACACTTAGTTTGCTGGAAATGGACTTTTCTTAAAAATCATTTACAATACATTGCACTTAAAACACTTTATATTAAATGACAATTGGACATACATGTACCATGACATATGTGCAATGCAATGACATATGTGCTTATAAGTAATTAAGGCCTTCTCCAATGACCGTGTTATTGGTGGATTTACGTAGGATCGTTGTAGAAAAAATTGAACTATTTCAAAATTAAGATACTAATATATAAACAAAATTGCTTATTGAGTCACTTTGTGAGAAACTTAGCACAATTTTTGGTTTTTCGATGGGATTAAGCTTATCCTTCTCCTAGTCTACCAATAGTTTCATGTATAAGTTTAATCCATGTTATAATTTCCACGAGTCTGAGATATACCATTACTATATAGCTATTATATACATGCTATTGCAATACAAATAAAAAGAGTTCATGCCATATTGTATGCCTGGGACATGGTTACGATTCCATTTGACAGGTTTTTCCTACTGTATATTCATATGAACAGTTGACACGCACGGGGTGAATGCTGAGGCAGGGTGGTGCTGTGGCTTGTCATGGGAGAAGAAAAATCGAGGTAGGAAAGATGAAGGGAACGGGTCAGGGTGGGCAGAAAACCCGATACCCGATACCTGAACCCCGAACCCGAGAAACCCGACCCCAAAAAACCCGAACATTAGATCGGGTTAGTACCCCCGGTACCCAAAATTAGTACGAGTAAATCAGGTTTAGGACCCCGGTACCCGAAATCCCCGAATAACCCGTAATTTAGGTAGCCTAGCAGGCAGCACTACAGCAGCCCAAATGCAACGTTGAGGCCCAGCCCACCAAGGGTCCTGTCACTGCCGCCCGCACACCTCAACTCAACCCCACTACCCCAGTAACCCTAGAATCTCAACAGTTCACCACCCACTATTTTACTAGCCGCAAATCTCCCCTTCCGTCTTCCAAGTTCCAAGTCCGCGACGGCGGCGGCGGCGGCGATTACGCATCTCATCGTTTGCAGAGGCTAGTGCGTGCGACTGTGCGAGACGCCGAGACTGTGAGTCCTCGACGGTGCCGCCCTACGCGAGTCCGCAGCGGTGCAGTGCAGAGAGAGCTGAGCAGCACCGGCGCAGAGCACAGTCGAGGCCTCTACCATCTACCGCCGCCTGCCGACTGTCGTAGCTGCCGCCGGCTCGCTGCCTGTCTTCATCGCGTGAAGACCACTGAAGAACGGCACCGTCTTCGGAGGAATCATGCAACGTATGCTTCACAGTTCTTGACTTCTTCTCAGACTCTTTTGTTTCTTTTCTAGTGTTTTAGTGGCATTATAGTAATTATTGTTGAATGAGCATTGCTAGTCTGCAACATATATGGTGCTAATTTTTCCGTAAGTAGTATATAAGTGTGCCGTATAAAAATAAAATGAGAGCCTGTGCTTCTGCTGCATATTATGGTTAGTTAATTTAATCGATAGTGTGCACTATGCAGTACAGATGCACGATGCATTGCCAGTACAGATGCACATATGTTTTCTTCTGCTTGTTCATGTTAGTTAGTACTGATGCAGATGCCGAATGCTAGTCTATTTTGTTGACTAGCACTGCTGTTCATTCTTATTTGAATACAATTTCTTGGATTTGTATTGTCAATGTACTGAACTGCTGATCATACTTTTGCTGAAATGAATTGTTGGACTAAAATGGATTGCTGTAGGATTTCCGCTTATTATTTGAACAACTCAAATGTGCATTGTGCTTGTGCTTGTCATTATGTACTTCTCAAATTCCGGTGCTCTTTATCTTGTACTCTTGTAGATGCCAATGGAGATTCAAGGTTCACAGCCATCGCAAGGACAACCTGTTGCTCAGAATGTCATTGATCTGGAGACGGACACCGGGAAAGAGAAGGGAAGGAAGGAAATGACGGCAAGGTCAGATGTTTGGAATCATTACGTCAAGATCAAGGATGACAAAGGTTTCCTCAGGGGTGCACAATGCAATATTGCCATCGTACCTTGAAGGCGGAATCAAAGGGAGATGGTACATCTGCATTGTCTCGACATTTGGAGACTTGCAAGCATAATCCTAACAAGTTCGAAAAGGATCGAAAGCAAGGCACTTTGCAAGCAATTCAAGGTGAAGGTATTGGCACTTGGAGGTTTGACCAGGATGCACTTAGAGAGGCTTTTGCTGAGATGGTTGTAGAAGATGAGCTGCCTTTTGCTTTTTGTGAGAAGACAGGCTTTAGGAAATTTATGGCTAGAGCATGCCCACATTTCCAGTTGCCATCTAGAAGAACATGCACCAGAGATATTGTGCATGTTTACTTTCAAGAGAGAGTCAAGCTGAAGAAGTTTTTCAAAGATTATTGTCAAAGAGTTTGCTTAACAATAGATTGTTGGACTTCCCAATAGCAAGATGGCTACATGACAGTGACTGCAAGCTTTATTGATGATAAGTGGCAGCTGCATAAGAAAGTGATCAGTTTTTTCAAGGTTAAGGGACACAAGGGAGAGTATATTGGAAAAAACTTGCTTTGGTGCATGACTGAATGGGGTTTGGATAGAGTAATGACTGTCACTGTTGATAATGCCCATGCTAATGACAGTGGTGTGGCTATATTGAGGAAACAACTGCAGAAAACCGATATAGCTGATGGCAAGTATTTGCACATGAGGTGTGCTGCACATAACATTAACCTCATTGTGTAAGATGGACTCAAAGAAGCTGATCTCTCGGTAAAGCGAGTTAGAGCTTCTATTAGATACGTTAAGAATGGAACTTAAGATTGGTCAAGTTTAAGGAAATTGTTGAGGAAGAGAAGGTGGACAACAAGGCATTTCTTAAGCTTGATGTCCCAACTAGATGAAATTCAACATACCTTATGCTGAAAGCTGCAATAGTTTATGAGAATGTGTTCACAAGGCTAGTTGAAGACGACTACTCTTTTGTTATTAACCTATCTGAAGAGAGGGATGGCCCTGGTCACCCTGATGAAATAGATTGGGAGAAGGCCAAGAAGATGGCAGAATTTTTAGAGCATTTTCATGATCTCACTGTTCGTCTCTCCTCTAGTCTCCATGTGACTTGCAATACTTTCTTTAATGAGATTGGGGAGGTGCACTTGCTGATTCAATCTTGGATGAATAGTACTGATAAATTGCAAGCATCAATGGGCAAGAGAATGAAAGAGAAATTTGATAAGTATTGGGGAGTTTGGCACATCAACAAGGGGCAAGAGCAGGAGCAGGAGAGTGAGAATGAGAGGGATAAAGATAAGAGGAGAGGAAAGGGAAAAGCGAAGGACAAGGAGAATATTAATTTTGTTGATTTTGGTTGCTGCAGTACTTGATCCAAGATACAAGTTATCTTTGTACACCAAGCTAACTGTTGAAGAGATATTTGGTGAGGAAAAAGGACAGCTAGTTTGGGAAGCTATTAAATCTTGTGTCAGCGAGCTGTTTGAAGAATATAGGAAAATTCACGCTCCAGATGAAGTACAAACTGAAGTGAATGTTCCTGGTAAATCAATTAGAGGTAGACAAGGTATGCTTGCTGAAAAAATTGCGAAGAGGATGAGGATGGAAAGTGGTTCTACCAACACAACCAAGTCAGAACTTGATAAATATCTAAGTGAAGTAATGAGGACAGAGAAAGAAAGATTGACATTCTTGTTTGGTGGAAACACAATGCAAATAGGCTTCCAATTTTGGCTCACTTGGCCCATGATGTGCTTGCTATACCTATTTCCACAGTAGCATCTGAGTCCACTTTCAGCACAAGTGGGCATATCTTAGATTATTTCCGTACCTCTCTTACTCCATTCATGATAGAGGCTCTAGTTTGTGCACATGACTGGCTGAGGAGGTCAACTCCTATTGACGTTCAAGAGAACATGGAGGAATTAGAAATGATGGAAAAAGGTACAATATTTCCCTCCATCCTTAATTTCTTTACGCATTTGTTGCAAATCATTGTAAAACTTTTTACTCATTGCTTTATTAGGATTCCTGTCACTGTAGAGTTAATTGAAGAATTTGGTAACAATAACGCCAATGATATTGGCAAAGGGAAAGGGAAAGAGAAGGTTGTCACTTTCAAGACACCAGCAACGCCATCAGCAACATCAACGCCAACAGGAAGCAACTCCAAGTCCCTGTCCATAGCTGGAACATCTACCCCTTAAAGGTAATGTTGTCTGTTCAGATCTCTAATTATCTATGTCAATGTTCATATTGTTTTCTACAAACTTTTGCCCATAGGCCCTATCACACTATGTCACTAACCATCTCTGTCTTGTTGCTTTGCATGCAGAAATAGAATGGGTGCTGGCCGATTTGGACTTTGGAGGCTTGGAGAGTTGGAGTTGTTGGAGCCATATATAATAGAGGGGGACTAATGGACTGCAAGTTTAATGTATTAATGTGCAAGACTATATCAGCTTGTGCTTGAAGACTATGTCTGTTTGTCTGTGTCACTGCATGCATTGCTTGAACTCTGAATTTGTGCCTGTCATGTGTTATCTGTGAACGCTTGTTGTACCGAATAGTGAATTCGGGCTATACGGGTTAACCCGAACCCAAAATGTCGGGTTCTATATATTACGGGTGATTCTCGGGTTCCATTTTCCAATACCCAAAATTCTGGAAACCCGAATTACCCGACCCGAAATTGTCAGGTAACCCGAACACCCAGGCTGATGAATGGGTGAAGCGTGAGTCCACGCACTCATGTATCCTTGGGTTGATACAGAGGTTTAAAAGGGCATTTATGGCAATACCAAAATAGTTTGCCCGTGGGATAGCGCTAAAGACACAGAAATAGCATATCTTAGGTATATGCATAATTGTAACAAAACAATTCTAATATCATGAATAGTAATAATATCTCTCCAATAATTACAGTTGCAATATCATAGATCAAATTAACCTTAGGACCAGTTTGATAGCATCACCGACACGTCGAAGTACATGATCCAACATTCAGCTTGGATCTGAGGTGGGGGCAGCTGTGTGTCGGTCCACTCTGCCATGAAATCGGCCAAGATTTGTGATTTAATTGCCTTGTGAGGGGCATAATTGAGGGCTTCGCCCATCAACTCCACGGACCATTTGGCTATTCTACCCGAGACATCCTGGTTGCGGAGTATCTCCCCAAGGGGAAAGATGAGACCACGGTGACAGGATGAGCCTCGAAGTAGTGGCGCAGTTTGCGCCATGGGTTCCGTTTACATGTTTAGTGTTATGGTTATGAAAAGAATGATAGAAATTCAATGTTTTAAGCATCTGCAGATGTGACACATTCAGTTTGGTTTACCAAGCAAACGCCTCAGGTTCCATTATTTTTATGAGTACATGCTAATTAAATGGCAATCAAACCGAAAATGGCAATGCACATTCAAAATTAAACTTCAAGCTTCAAGCACATATTCTACATTGTGATGTCAAATGAAACTGTGTATCAGTTATTTCTCATTTCATGGATCATTACCAGTGTTATTTATGATAACTCTAAAACTTCAAGCTTCAAACGTATATTTTTATCATGATTTATGTATGGTATCCGTGGCAACACGCGGGCACTTAACTAGTTCATACAAAAAAAATGAAGCAACCGGTGGAAATAACAACGAAACTATTGAGCAATAAGCATTACTTGTGAACATCATTACTGCAGCAGTCGACTTAACAATGATTGTGAATATTTAATTTTTTATATTTTTGCAAACAACTTGATCGAAAATACAAAATTTCGTAAATTCCAGTGATTTCGATGGAGATTGAAAAAAAAAACTGAAAAATGAAATTGGAAACTCTATCTGGAGTCTGGACAGAAGCCTTTGCGTCTTGAAATCATTTTGCTGTTCCCTTGGGCATAGCAGGATTAACTAGTTGTAGAGGATCTAATCCAAATAACATGATCAAGCGATGGTCTTAGATGATTTTTCTTTGGGTTGCCAAGGTGCCAACACGCCATCCTGTGGAAGCAAAACACGGTTGTTGAAGCTGTAAATGGTACTAATTATCTGACAATCTGCTCATGGATCGCTGCTCGCCATGCAAAATAATTCTGCCTTTACCAAATTATTACTTATGTCCCGGAAATGAAGTTGATCAATAATTAGTCCGTACTAGTCTATCAACCTGTGTACCGCACGGGCTATTAATTTTGTGAGATATATAAGTATTATAAAATTTTTAAAATATAGGGTCATGGCTAATAATAAAAAATTCCTACTTTTCTCTCTCCAATTGGTTAATATTCTAACACATAACTACATATAGATATTAATAGTTTTATGTTGCACTGCACCTCCTTGCATTGCACCTCCATACATATATATAAGTGTTTAATTTAACGCTTAATTTAAGCTATGTCGTCTAATCATTTTCTCCATACATGATGTATAAATGGTGAGTATTGTGATCTAAATCATGCAAGTATACCTTAAGTTTGTATTTCCAAATTTACAATGGTACAAATTCATAATTTAGAATCATACTTTGAGAATATCTTTCATAACTCATATATAGATTCAGGATCTACTTTAATTCTTAATAATGGTATATGTGGATAATTTAGATGAAAATTCAATGGGGTTACTTTAGATTGTTTTTCTATAATGGCATCATGGGATATTTTTGTGAAAATTTGGGAGTTAATTTAGGTTAGATATAGATTAATGTGGTTGCTTATGAGTATTTTAGATAATGGCATATGTGGGTAATTTTTAAGATATAAATTTTAAAGAAAGTTGGCTAGTTTATTTTTCATACTGTTATCTCTATTATTTAAAATTTATTACTAAAATAAATAATAAATTAGATTTGCTTGTTGGAATATAGAAGAAATAATATAAAAAGAAAAGCGTAGGAATGGATTAATATCAAAAGTAGGTCATAAATCACAATAAGCAATCAGAATATAATTTAATATTGTACTTTGCAATGTTAGTATATATATCAATATGATATGTTTGTGCTGGAGGAGTTCTTTTTTCTACAGGCATATCAAAATCTGATTCTTACATGTAACACCATTAATCATAAATGTAAGCAAATTCTTATGAACTCGCGGCATCAGTAGCATATCCTTTAGTATAGAGTGTTGAACTAAAGGATATTCTATCTCAAAATCTGATTCTTACATGTTACAACACTTTCTAACAATCCAACTAATAAAATTATTAAACTAAGAATCCCTTCTTATATGAACAGAATTATTCACTGAATCTAAAAATAATGATATGGTAGTAATAACCTTTAGGATCAAATTGGCTGATGGTTATACCGATGTGTCTGACTTCTATGAGATCTTCACAATTTTTCATGGAAATTGATATCGCAGAAAACATATAGTCTGAATCAAGACAATTGGAATTGTAAAAATAAGCTGATCAAATACCTATACTCTTATTTGCAAAAAATAAAATACATATACTCTGCAGTTTATTATCAATACTATTCAAAACTGAAGCCCATTGATATACAATGTTACCTTACATGCGCATCTGCATGTAGTTCCTGATCTCAGGTTTCTTTGATGGGACTGACGTAGCTGCATGTCTTCATGTACTGGAAAATGCTTAATTATTCATGTTTAGGTCAACAGCACTACTAACAAAAATTTTCTAGTGCTTAAATCAATAGAGAGGTAATTAATAGATAACAGAGGCAGCGGCTATGATTGGACACATATAAATTCGTCAACAAACTATTCATTAACCTGATCCAGAGGGAGCTTGCTATCCTTGCTTCAGTGAGATGGGAGCTCATGTTTTGTGATGTTTTTGCCTTTTCCTCTCCTCTTTGTCATACTTTCCTTCTCCGGGTGGCTGTTGCCTGAACATGAACAACAAATATCAGCGGCCGCACAATGCCATAGAGCAGCACAGCAGCAGCCACCACTACCAGAATGATCAACATCTGCACCGGGTGGGAAAGCCCTTTAGCACCGGGTTTCCCACCCGGTGCAACTAATCCGAGGCTAAAGGGGTACCCCTTTAGCACCGGCTGCAGCCACGACCCGGTGCTAAAGGGTCTGCCCCGCAGCGCCTTTAGCAGGGCCTTTAGCACCGGTTCCAGACACAACCCGGTGCTAAAGGGCCTGCCTCTAGCACCGGTTGCTGTCTGCAACCGGTGCTAAAGGCCCCGGATTTCTTTTTTTTTTTGCTTTTTTCAGTAGCCATGCATGCACGTCTATATACGTGTATATACGTATATATTCTAATACGTGTATTCTAATGCGTATTCGGCCGACTCTATATTCATATTAGCTGACATTTCATCAAAATAGAAGACATATATTACAAAAGTAGATATTCATGCATGTCAACACGAGTTATATATATTTAAACTGTATTTTCTACATAATTAAGATTGACGACTTGTTGGACTGTCCGGCACGTCCTCCAGTACTGGCGAGTGGAATTCTCCTCGGGGATTGACGACCTCGTCCCAGATCCATCCGACGAGCTGTTCTGCAATTGCGTCAATTCTTTCTAGCTCTAGAGACTCTTCCTTCAGGTTCAACATCTATAATTTACAAATAATTGAAAGATATTTAATCCGCCGAGTTGGAGACAATAATTGTGCACTTAATAATAATGGAAATGTGTTTATTATTACGTACCATAATATCGTGTTGTGTAAGCTTTTTATGTCCCCAATTCCACATGTAATAGCAAACATAGTATGCACATAAATTATTTCCCTTCCCCTGTTTGGCACACTGTCGACCAAAAGAAATTAAGTAAAATTCATATAATATATTAGCCGAGGCCTACATGTACAAATTACTTGCTTACCGGAAAGCCAATGTTCCATTTTAGTGTTTCATGTTGAATACCCGGGTGTTCTTGACGAAATTGATTCCAGGCCCTGCGAACAAAAAAATTGAGTTAAGTCATTGCGAGTGTAAGGGGTGAATTAAGTAGGGGAAAATATACATCACCTTGTCATCATGTCCATGATGTTCTGTAGTTTTTCTTTTGGAGTGTGCAATGAATCAAAGACGTTCACGACACCCCGGTCAGGACACAATATTATTAGGAACCAGTGGAATCTGTATACATGTATACATTATAATCAGAAATGAAATAGTACACGGACAGTATAAGAAGAAGCTTGTGTATGTACTCACTCGATGTTGTACGGGATTAATATGGAGTCGAAGTAATTTTGTTTCTTAATATACTTGTATAGGTTTCCATATGTTTCCTCAGGATTCATCAATATCATTTCTTCACTTATCCTTCGAGGATCCACGAAACCAACGTCATATATCCAGGATCTCCGACATTTTTGAATCTTCATTCTGCATATGTTAAGCAATAAATAAAGCCCGCGTCAGCATAGATTGGGACCACTCCTGTCACACCCGGTTTTCAAAGGAAAACCAAGTGCGTCTCATATGCGCGCCAGGATCATGTTTACACACATATGGTAGACAAAAGAGTGTAATATCGAAACACAGTGTTCTAAAGTACAAGAGATTTATAATAATATTCATATTACACTCTCGGGAGACACGAAGGTCTTTATTCGCAGAACAAGCGATAGCTAAACGAAGCGTCTTCAGCTTCCATCTTCCACAGGCATCCTGACTGGGGGAAAACGCAAGCCTCAGAACTCATCGTAGTCGCTGTAGTATTCTCCTTCATTTCCTTCTTCTGATTCAGCAGTGGCAAGTGTGAGTACACCTAACTAGGTACTCAGCAAGCGGGGTGAAAATGCAAGGTCACAAGGATAGGCTAAGGTTCACAGCAGTGAGCTTTTTAGAGTTGAGCAAGTTTTATTAGCAATTTCCTATTTACTAGATGTAAGTTTATACCATCCCACTTAAGCATTTAAAAGAACATCTTTTTTTCAAAACCCACGAGTAAAACCATGATTTATATTCCATCTTTAAGTTTAATTATCATGTGAGGTTCCAAGCCGCTCTTGACCGTGAGCACGGCTGATATATCAGTTTTACACTCTGCAGAGGTTGTACACTTTCACCATAGCTCGTGTTCCCCATGTTGCCCGGGTTTGCAAGGCCCTTAAACACTTCCGAGGTGAGTGGCTAGGGGTCCACTTCGAAGCCTTTACAAAGGTATGCAAAAGTCCAACAACCCGCAAGAGTTACAGCTAGGGCGGTCCACAAACCTCCCTAATGGTCAGCACCTTAGCAAAGGCTGCTACCCCAAGAGGACCGGGCTGTGACCCCTGCAACCCCAGACCCCCTCTGCTCCTTTCGGATAAGGCCATCAGTACAGTCGCACACCTAATTAATTGGCTAAGGTCAGAGCCCATTTTGACACCATGGTTGCACTGTTTTCTTGGGTGGTTCTCCATGTTCCGATTAAATAATTGTTTTCTTGTATTAACCAGCATTTATTATTAAAGATATCGTGATCAACAATTTTATAAAGATTCATTTTAACCATTCCCAAGGTATTGCAACACTAAGCATGAACTAACCCAAAAATATTATTTAAAACAAGGGTTGGTACAAGGGAGCATGGTAAAAGACTAGATAAATCCTGAAAAAGGTATTCCCATCATTTTAATGCAATAATAGTAAATTTTAGTTTGACATGCAGTTGTATAGGACAAAAAGAATATGCGGGGAGGGCCACTTGCCTTGGTCTACAAAAAGATCTTCTTCTTCTTCGTAGAGTGGTTCTGGATCCGCGTCGACGGGCGACTCGGTTGCAACTGGCACGAGGTCTACGATCAACACAATAAAACAATAAGAAAACAGTACATCAAACATTCTGAACAGACTAAAACAAGCATCTAAAACTAATAGGCTCGAAAAGACGAACGCTTGGACACCAAGAACGCTAAAAACGGAGCTAGGACGGAAAAGATATGGCCAAAACAAGTTTTAGGGACTTGCTGGCAAAGAAACTAAGTTTCCAGGGGCTGAACTGAAGAAAAACAGGGGCTAAAACGTAAATACGCATTAAACCCGAGGGCTAACGCGTAAAAGACAGGGGCTGGGCTTCGGGTTACAAAAACAGAGAAGCTTGGGGTGTTTTCTGTAAAATTCAGGACCTAAATCTAATTATTTTTGAACTAATCAGGACGACGGGTTAATTTCTGAGAAAGGCAGGGTCTCTTTTGCAAAAGTGCCTCGGTTGACCGTTATTCGGCTGATTGACTTCGGTCAGAATTGATGTGGGCCGTTGGATCAAGATCGGACGATCGACAGCGAAGGGGGCAGTCGGGCGGCGGCGGAAACGCCGGCGAGCGGCGGCGCCGAGTCGGGAACACGCCGGCGATGCTCGAACTCGAGCTGCCGGGCTCGGTTTGGGACGCGGTTTGGCGCTAAAGGACCGGGGCGAGCTGGCGAACTCGTTGGGGGTGGTCTCGTCGTGGATTGCGCAGCGAGGGCGGCGGTTCGTCGGCGAACAGAGGCGGGCGGCGGTGAACTCGCCGGAGTTCACCCGAACTCGGGGTTCCGGCCACGATTTCGACCGCGAAATGGTTCTGAGGGTCGCTGGAGAGTTGGCGAGCGTGTTCAGAGAGTCCTAGTTGTCCAATTGGCCGTGGTGGCGGTGCTCGACGATGAATGGCGGCGGCGGAGCGCCGGTGGGAGTCGTCGGTGCGCTAGGGTGCGAAACAGAGAGCAAGAAGGGGATGGAGAGCATCATTACCACGGTGCGATGCGCTCGGTGCAGTCGGACGGGGTGGAGCAGTGCCGGAGCGACGGATCGACGACGCGGCGGCGCTCGGGCGGCGGCGGCGGCGGAAATTGGAGCGGCTCCGGGGAAATTGGGTGGCGAGAGGGGTCGAAGAGGGTTCTTGGAGGCTCGGTCGTCCTCCTTAAAGGGTGAAGAGGAGAGGGGAAGGGCTCGGTGCCGAGGGGAAAGGATGGGCCGGCCATCAATGGCGAGCGGCAGTGGGAAGCTCGGTGGGGCGGCGTTTCGAGGGGAGAGCGAGGGGTTGTGGGTGGGTTCTCCACTAGGCATTAACCGCAGCTCGGTGGAGGGGGAGAGGAAAGGGCGCGGGAGAGGGAGCGGCGCAGGGGAGCTCGGGCGGCTCGGTCGGGCGGGGCAGAGGAGGGGGCGGTGGAGGTGGAAGACGGGCCCGACAGGTGGACCCCACCTGTCGGCGGCGGTGAGAGGGAAGGGGAGGGGGAAATGGCTTGGGCCGCAGCTGGGCCGAAAGCGGGGACGGGCCGCGCGGAAAGGGGAAGGGGAAAGGGGCTGGGCCGCGCAGTGCTGTTGGGCCGAAAGAAAGAGAGAGAGAGGGAGATGGGCCGCGGGAGTGAAAGAGAGTTTGAGAGGAAGTTGAGGGGGCGTTTCCGGACTTTTTCATGATTTTGAATTTCGCACACAAATCAAACAAAAGACATGCAAACCAAATATGATGCACATGCACTTATTGCTCCAAAATTATTTAAATGATGTTTAAATATTTTTAGGCTCAGATTAATTTAAAAATTTAATTAAGTCCTTAGAAAAATTAAATTAAACCAAATTGCTATGATTTATTTGTGATGGAATTTTAGGGTGTTACAAATCCTACCCCCCTTAAAGAGAATCTCGTCCCGAGATTCAGGAAGATTCAGAGAACAGCTGAGGGAACTCTTCCATAAGTTCTTCTTCTCTTTCCCAAGTAGCCTCATTTTCTGAGTGATTGCTCCATTGAACTTTGCACATTTTTATTACTTTGCTTCGTGTGACCCTCTGTGACTTGTCTAAGATTTTGATAGGATACTCCTTATAAGTCAAGTCATCCTTTACTTCTAAATCCTCCAGTGGTAAGTGCTCCACTCTAATCTCACTTGAGCACTTCTTCAGTTGTGATACATGGAACACATCATGAACTCCTGATAATCGAGCTGGTAATTCCAACCTATATGCCACTTCTCCTTTTCTTTCCAATATTTTAAAAGGTCCGATAAAACGAGGTGATAACTTCCCTCTGACATTGAATCTTCGCAATCCTCTGATAGGTGATACTCTGAGATAGGCATAATCTCCTTCCTCGAATACCACTTCTCTTCTCTTAGGGTCAGCGTAACTCTTTTGGCGCGACTGTGCGGTTTTAAGATTCTCCTGAATTATCTCGACTTGTCTTTCCGCTTCCTTTATGATTTCTGGTCCGAAGAGTTGACTTTCACCCGTTTGATTCCAGTACAAGGGTGTTCTGCATTTTCTTCCGTACAAGGCTTCAAACGGTGCCATCTTGAGACTAGATTGATAACTGTTGTTGTAAGCAAACTCCGCATATGGTAAACTTTTGTCCCAACTACCTCCATGCTTTAAAGCACAAGCCCTTAACATATCTTCCAATATCTGATTTGTCCTTTCAGTTTGACCATCAGTCTGTGGGTGATATGCTGAGCTGAAATTCAATTTCGTATCCATTGACTCATGTAGCTTCTTCCAAAAACGTGATGTAAACTGAGTGCCTCGATCTGACACTATCTTTTTAGGAACTCCATGCAAACACACAATTCGTGACATGTACAACTCTGCTAGTCTGGCTCCGGAGTAAGTGGTTTTAACTGGTATAAAATGGGCAACTTTGGTTAACCTGTCCACGATAACCCATATGGAATCATAACCATCGCGTGTACGAGGTAAACCTACAATGAAATCCATACCAATTTCTTCCCATTTCCACTCAGGTACTTTCAGTGGTTGCAGCAAACCGGCTGGTCTCTGATGTTCTGCTTTTACCCTTTGACATATGTCACACAAGGCGACATGAGCTGCGACATCTCTTTTCATTCCGTACCACCAGTATTTCTGTTTTAGATCTTGGTACATCTTGGTGCTACCAGGGTGAATAGAGTATGCCGAATCATGAGCTTCTTTCAGTATAGTCTCACGTAGGCGATCGTCTTCTGGCACACATATCCTGTTTCTGAACCATATGGTTCCCTGATCATCTTTCTTAAAATCGGGAACTTTTCCTGAATCAATCAGCTTTTCGTATTCCTTGATCTTTTCATCTGTCAACTGCCCTTTTCTGATTTCCTGCTCAAGTGTTGATTCGACCTCCAAGGTCATAGATTCGCTCTGGGCTACGATTCCTAAGTTGAGCCGTGCCATTTCCCAACATAACTCTTGCGGTTTCAACTGAGCTATAAGCATGTTTGCCTGACTCTTCCGACTCAAAGCATCTGCCACCACATTAGCTTTACCGGGGTGATACTGAATATCCAAGTCATAGTCCTTGATTAATTCCAGCCATCTACGTTGTCTAAGATTGATATCCTTCTGAGTGAAGATATATTTCAAGCTCTTATGATCGGTAAAGATCTGACACTTGTTACCAATCATGTAATGTCTCCAAATTTTCAGCGCGTGTACAACGGCGGCCAATTCTAGATCATGTGTTGGATAATTCTGTTCATGTTTCCTCAGTTATCTGGAAGCATAAGCCACTACTTTTCCTTCTTGCATTAAAACACAACCAAGGCCTTGACGCAAGGCATCACAATATACGTCGAACCCTTTGTGTATGTCTGGCATTATCAGCACAGGGGCAGTAGTTAATCTTTTCTTCAATTCTTCGAAACTAGCTTGGCATTTATCATTCCATTTGAATTCTTTTCCTTTCTCCAGCAAGGTTGTAAGCGGTTTCACGATCTTCGAGAAGCCTTCAATAAACCTGCGGTAGTAACCTGCCAATCCGAGAAAACTCCTGATCTCAGACACATTCTTCGGAGGGTTCCAGTTCAACACATCCTGAACTTTACTCGGATCCACTGCTATTCCTCCGTCGGTGATAACATGACCAAGAAATGAAACTTCCTTTAACCAAAAGTCACACTTGCTGAACTTAGCATACAACTGATGTTCTCGAAGTCTCTGTAATACAAGTCTTAAATGCTCCTCGTGTTCTTCCTCATTCTGAGAGAATATCAGAATGTCGTCAATGAACACCACGACAAACTTGTCCAAATAATCCATGAACACCTTGTTCATCAAATACATGAAGTATGCCGGAGCATTCGTCAATCCGAATGACATGACAGTAAACTCATACAACCCATATCTGGACGTGAAAGCTGTCTTGGGAATGTCCTCCGGACGAATTCTCAATTGATGATATCCCGATCGCAGATCTATCTTGGAAAACATTTTTGCACCTCTCATCTGATCAAACAGATCCTCGATCCTAGGCAAGGGATATTTGTTTTTGATGGTGACCTCGTTAAGAGATCGATAGTCTACACACATTCTTCTAGAACCATCTTTCTTGTCTACGAAGAGAGTGGGGGCTCCCCATGGTGATGAACTAGGACGGATAAACCCTTTACTTAACAATTCTTCTATTTGTTTCTTAAGTTCTGCCAAGTCTTTGACATCCATTCTATATGGCCTCTTAGATATGGGAGCAGTACCAGGTAAAAGTTCAATACTGAATTCTATATCTCGGTCAGGTGGCATACCTGGTAAATCATCTGGAAATACATCAGGATATTCGTTCACTATTTTGATATCTTCCAGAGCCTTGCCTTCCATAGAATTTACTATTCCGCCTTCTGTCGATGATGGAGTTGCCACATACTCGATTCTGTCTCCGTTAGGACTGGTTAAGAGTACTGACTTCTTTCGGCACTGAATAGATCCATCCCACTGGTGTAACCAATCCATTCCCAGAATTATATCTATTCCCCAAGATTTTAGAACTACCAGATCAGCTGGGAAATCTACTCCCACAATATTAAGAGTCACTTGTGGGCATAATAAACTGGCTTGCATTTCTCCGCCGGGAGTACTAACTAATAACTGCTTTTTCATAGCCCTCATGTTCATGCCGTGTTTTGCCACAAATTGTTCGGTAATAAATGAATGCGTTGCTCCAGAATCGAATAAAATTGTTGCAGGTATGGAATTGGCAAGGAACGTACCAAGTACAACTCCTGGAGCTTCTTGGGCTTGTTCGGCGGTCACATGGTTCACCCTTCCACGAACAAAGTTCCGCTGAGCCCTGTTGCCCTGTGCACTTGAGCTTCCTGGACGAACTTGTGACGATGGCTTCTCGGTTCTCTGTTCGTTGCCTCTCTGTGGAGTGTGCATCCCACGTTGAGGACAGCTGTTAGCATAGTGCCCCAATTCTCCACATTTGAAGCATCCATTTGGCTGTACTGGAGCATTGTTTCTCACAGGAGCACCTGTGGTATTGCTTGGGCGGGGAGTGGTTGAGTTGTTGATTGTCCGATTCTGCTGAGGATTCGGAGTACGGGGTGATTGCTGGTTGAAGCGTTGTGGCTGCTGAAATGAACGTTGCAACTGCATGTTCTGTGGATAACCTCCATTCTGTCCACCAGAGCGGAAGTAAGAACCCTGAGAGGAATTATAGCGGGGGCGAGTGTTACTGCTAGACTGTCCCTGGAACTTCCGTTTGTGTTCACCAATTTCCTTGCGCTTGCTTTCCAGGCCAATAGCTTTATTCAGAAGGGTCTGGAAATCTGGGAAGATGTGACTCTGCAACTGATAATTGAGCGGCCCTATAAGACCATCCAGAAATCGTTCCTGTCTCTTGGCATCAGTATTGACCTCATCAGGTGCATAGCGAGATAACTGGGTGAATTTGTCCAGGTACTCGCTGACTGACATGTTGCCTTGCTTCAGCGCGAGGAACTCTTTCTGCTTTAACTTCATAACTCCAGAGGGAATGTGGTAAGCTCTGAAGCTATCCCTGAACTCTTGCCAGGTAATGTTCTGGGGTGCGGCATGAGCAGCAGTGTATGCGTCCCACCAGTCAGCCGCTGGCCCTTCAAGTCTGCCTGCAGCATATAGCACCATCTCATGATCGGTGCACTGAGTCATTTCCAGCTTCCTGGTGACAACTTTTAGCCAGTCATCAGCATCCAATGGATCTGATGAGTGAGAATAAGTGGGCGGACGGTGGCTCATGAATTCCTTATGCTTGTCCCTGGGCGGTGGTGGTGCTGGTGCTGGTTGCGGTGGCTGGTTTTGCTGGGCTTGTAGGTTTTGCACTGTTGCAGCGAGAGTTTGCAGCAGCTGAGTCTGAGCAGCCAGAAACTGTTGCATTGCTGGATCCATTGGTGGGTTTGATGGGGGAGGTGGTGCTTGATTCCTCTGACTTGCAATGTGAGCGCGTATCACTGGTGGAATATCTTGTCCTCCTCCTGACCTGGTGTTCACCATCTGAGTGTTAGGGAAAAGTGTCTTAGGCAAGAACTGAACAGATAAAGACGAGTAAAGCAAGAGCATAAGAGGGCTAAGATTAATTAATTAAACTAAGTATTTTTATTAACGCAGTTGTGGCCATCACCCCACAAAAGCATCCATCCATCACAAAGATCCAACTCAAGCATGTTTTCAACCATCTACCACTATTACATCGCATCGTCCTCGCAGGAATGGAATTATTAACAAAAGAAAAAGGGTAGACATCTAAAAACTCCTAGCCAAGACTGGTGGTAGCTCCTGGGGTGCCGTAACGAAGCTTCTTGCGCGGAGGGGAAGACGTGGTGCAGTGCTGTACCATCTCCTCAGGGGGTGCCTGTCCTGCAAGCTGAGCCTCGAGCTGTGCGATCTTGGCCTGAGCGTCCTGGAGCTTCCCGTGCAGTCCCTCGATCTCGGAAGTGGCTCTCTCCAAGTCGGTGTTGAGTGCAGCAGTGACTCGAGCAAGGACGTCCACACGGTCGTCTCCGGTCTGAGAAGCGGGTACCACCGTGTCCTCAGTGCCAACCGATCGGCTGGGTACGTGGCGGAAGTCGGAGTAGTGCAGCTGGTCGCGGAAACGGTAGCTGTAGGAGTAGAGTGCTCTCCTGGCGGCGTCGTTGATGGCGGCGTCCTCGGTGGAGAAGGGAACACAGCTATAGTGCGTCGAACGGATCCTCCATCCGGAAGCCTCTGGCTGAGGTACCCGGATGTGTACCTGAGCTGTGTAGTAGTCCTCCAGGCCGGGCTCCTCGAAGTGCTCGACCACGTACTGAGGCTTTAGAGTGAACTCTAAAAACCCCAGTAGCTCCTCCGGCAGTCTGCAGAACTGCCCGGTACCACCCAGCGAAGCGTGAAGGTGGTACTCCGGACCACGCTGGCGGGGCTCCTCTGGATCCTCCTCGTCGTTGTTGTTGTCGTTCTCCTGGTTGTCGACCTCCATGTCGGGGTCATCCCCGTCACTGGGCTCCTCCTCGTCGCTGTCGTCCCCAGAGTCGTCTGGGTCACCTCCAGCAGCGGCCGGTGCAGCGTCGCCGGCAGCAGGAGCAGCAGGTGGAATCACCATGTCTCCGTCGGCGTCCACCTCGAGCACAGTGCCGTCGTAGAGCTGAGGTGGCTCCTCCTCCTGTGCCTCTGCCTGTGCCTCAGGCAGTACCTGAACCGGGACCTCCTCAGCAGGTGCCTCCACAGGGTGCTAGGGAACTGACGGTCCAGCAGGGCGTGAACCTCCGGTGACAGCACGAGCGGTCTGAAACTCACGAACCATCTGACAAGGAAAAGAAAACTGACTCAGTATAGAATAAATCAAAATGATGAGATCTTTTAACAAAAAGAAATAATATAAATTAGGTTTTTATGCGAAAATAGGGGAATTTTGAAAGATGACATGGCTTTCTAGATGTTGAGTCCTTAATTTCCGACCAGTTCTAACTTAAGGCTGCGTCCTACAGTCAACACTGCTCTGATACCACTCCTGTCACACCCGGTTTTCAAAGGAAAACCAAGTGCGTCTCATATGCGCGCCAGGATCATGTTTACACACATATGGTAGACAAAAGAGTGTAATATCGAAACACAGTGTTCTAAAGTACAAGAGATTTATAATAATATTCATATTACACTCTCGGGAGACACGAAGGTCTTTATTCGCAGAACAAGCGATAGCTAAACGAAGCGTCTTCAGCTTCCATCTTCCACAGGCATCCTGACTGGGGGAAAACGCAAGCCTCAGAACTCATCGTAGTCGCTGTAGTATTCTCCTTCATTTCCTTCTTCTGATTCAGCAGTGGCAAGTGTGAGTACACCTAACTAGGTACTCAGCAAGCGGGGTGAAAATGCAAGGTCACAAGGATAGGCTAAGGTTCACAGCAGTGAGCTTTTTAGAGTTGAGCAAGTTTTATTAGCAATTTCCTATTTACTAGATGTAAGTTTATACCATCCCACTTAAGCATTTAAAAGAACATCTTTTTTTCAAAACCCACGAGTAAAACCACGATTTATATTCCATCTTTAAGTTTAATTATCATGTGAGGGTCCAAGCCGCTCTTGACCGTGAGCACGGCTGATATATCAGTTTTACACTCTGCAGAGGTTGTACACTTTCACCATAGCTCGTGTTCCCCATGTTGCCCGGGTTTGCAAGGCCCTTAAACACTTCCGAGGTGAGTGGCTAGGGGTCCACTTCGAAGCCTTTACAAAGGTATGCAAAAGTCCAACAACCCGCAAGAGTTACAGCTAGGGCGGTCCACAAACCTCCCTAATGGTCAGCACCTTAGCAAAGGCTGCTACCCCAAGAGGACCGGGCTGTGACCCCTGCAACCCCAGACCCCCTCTGCTCCTTTCGGATAAGGCCATCAGTACAGTCGCACACCTAATTAATTGGCTAAGGTCAGAGCCCATTTTGACACCATGGTTGCACTGTTTTCTTGGGTGGTTCTCCATGTTCCGATTAAATAATTGTTTTCTTGTATTAACCAGCATTTATTATTAAAGATATCGTGATCAACAATTTTATAAAGATTCATTTTAACCATTCCCAAGGTATTGCAACACTAAGCATGAACTAACCCAAAAATATTATTTAAAACAAGGGTTGGTACAAGGGAGCATGGTAAAAGACTAGATAAATCCTGAAAAAGGTATTCCCATCATTTTAATGCAATAATAGTAAATTTTAGTTTGACATGCAGTTGTATAGGACAAAAAGAATATGCGGGGAGGGCCACTTGCCTTGGTCTACAAAAAGATCTTCTTCTTCTTCGTAGAGTGGTTCTGGATCCGCGTCGACGGGCGACTCGGTTGCAACTGGCACGAGGTCTACGATCAACACAATAAAACAATAAGAAAACAGTACATCAAACATTCTGAACAGACTAAAACAAGCATCTAAAACTAATAGGCTCGAAAAGACGAACGCTTGGACACCAAGAACGCTAAAAACGGAGCTAGGACGGAAAAGATATGGCCAAAACAAGTTTTAGGGACTTGCTGGCAAAGAAACTAAGTTTCCAGGGGCTGAACTGAAGAAAAACAGGGGCTAAAACATAAATACGCATTAAACCCGAGGGCTAACGCGTAAAAGACAGGGGCTGGGCATCGGGTTACAAAAACAGAGAAGCTTGGGGTGTTTTCTGTAAAATTCAGGACCTAAATCTAATTATTTTTGAACTAATCAGGACGACGGGTTAATTTCCGAGAAAGGCAGGGTCTCTTTTGCAAAAGTGCCTCGGTTGACCGTTATTCGGCTGATTGACTTCGGTCAGAATTGATGTGGGCCGTTGGATCAAGATCGGACGATCGACAGCGAAGGGGGCAGTCGGGCGGCGGCGGAAACGACGGCGAGCGGCGGCGCCGGGTCGGGAACACGCCGGCGATGCTCGAACTCGAGCTGCCGGGCTCGGTTTGGGACGCGGTTTGGCGCTAAAGGACCGGGGCGAGCTGGCGAACTCGTTGGGGGTGGTCTCGTCGTGGATTGCGCAGCGAGGGCGGCGGTTCGTCGGCGAACAGAGGCGGGCGGCGGTGAACTCGCCGGAGTTCACCCGAACTCGGGGTTCCGGCCACGATTTCGACCGCGAAATGGTTCTGAGGGTCGCTGGAGAGTTGGCGAGCGTGTTCAGAGAGTCCTAGTTGTCCAATTGGCCGTGCTGGCGGTGCTCGACGAAGAATGGCGGCGGCGGAGCGCCGGTGGGAGTCGTCGGTGCGCTAGGGTGCGAAACAGAGAGCAAGAAGGGGATGGAGAGCATCATTACCACGGTGCGATGCGCTCGGTGCAGTCGGACGGGGTGGAGCAGTGCCGGAGCGACGGATCGACGACGCGGCGGCGCTCGGGCGGCGGCGGCGGCGGAAATTGGAGCGGCTCCGGGGAAATTGGGTGGCGAGAGGGGTCGAAGAGGGTTCTTGGAGGCTCGGTCGTCCTCCTTAAAGGGTGAAGAGGAGAGGGGAAGGGCTCGGTGCCGAGGGGAAAGGATGGGCCGGCCATCAATGGCGAGCGGCAGTGGGAAGCTCGGTGGGGCGGCGTTTCGAGGGGAGAGCGAGGGGTTGTGGGTGGGTTCTCCACTAGGCATTAACCGCAGCTCGGTGGAGGGGGAGAGGAAAGGGCGCGGGAGAGGGAGCGGCGCAGGGGAGCTCGGGCGGCTCGGTCGGGCGGGGCAGAGGAGGGGGCGGTGGAGGTGGAAGACGGGCCCGACAGGTGGACCCCACCTGTCGGCGGCGGTGAGAGGGAAGGGGAGGGGGAAATGGCTTGGGCCGCAGCTGGGCCGAAAGCGGGGACGGGCCGCGCGGAAAGGGGAAGGGGAAAGGGGCTGGGCCGCGCAGTGCTGTTGGGCCGAAAGAAAGAGAGAGAGAGGGAGATGGGCCGCGGGAGTGAAAGAGAGTTTGAGAGGAAGTTGAGGGGGCGTTTCCGGACTTTTTCATGATTTTGAATTTCGCACACAAATCAAACAAAAGACATGCAAACCAAATATGATGCACATGCACTTATTGCTCCAAAATTATTTAAATGATGTTTAAATATTTTTAGGCTCAGATTAATTTAAAAATTTAATTAAGTCCTTAGAAAAATTAAATTAAACCAAATTGCTATGATTTATTTGTGATGGAATTTTAGGGTGTTACATATTGTTTTCAAACTGTGAATTATAAGCAACAACAATGTACTTACAGTGTCCAACAGGTGATCAAATCCACGTCCATGGCGTCGCGGTGGTACAGCTCATATATATCCTTAAACCTCAGCCAGACCCAATCATCGTCACCATTGTAGAAATCATGGTCCTTCACGCCTACTTTGATCATGCGCCGTTTATTCCTTCTTGATTCTTCCAAGTACCACTCATGGAATCGGCGCATCTTCGTCTGTAGCTTGCTCTCCATTTCAGGAGGGACCATAGGCTCGCCAAGCTTAAACGACCACTTCAACGTTGTGTTTACAGGCACCTCTTCTTCCCCCAGGACTTGCGCTCTGGTTAGTCCAGTCTCGGCCATTACTCGTTGCACGTTAATCTCGTCCAAAGATGGCAATGGACCCAAGGGCCGCTGAGGTTGCTCGCCGAGCTGAGGAACCTTTTTGGATGGGCCCGCCTCCTTATCTGCAGCCTTCCGCTTCCGGCGAGATTTCAGTAATGAGCGGTCATAGTCTGTTACTATTACTTCCTTCTGTTGACCCTTGCTCAAATTACCGAGGAATGACTTGACGATAGTGGGATCAAGCTTCGGCTCCGGCTCAGGTTTTTTCCTCCACTCGGCCATTTGCCTCTTTGTGTCTGCTTTGACCGAGGCTTCGAGCTCCTCTAGAGTCTTCTCACCCGCTCTTTTCTCTGGTGCGGGCTTCTCTCTGGTTTTCCGCGCCTTCTTCGCTGGTGGAGTGGGGGCAGAGGCTTTAGTGCGGCGTCCCCTCTTCGGCGGAGAGGGCGGAGACCTCCGCGGCGGAGGAGACGGAGACCTCTTCGGCGGAGGAGACGGGCTTGCATCAGGAGCTCCCGGAGAATCGTCATGATCCGGTGGATCTCTTGGAGACGGTGGGGTGACGGAGGCTTGTTGGTAGCCACAGGTGTACCGGGTATGACGACGTCTGCCTTGCTCCATAGAATGATGCAGTGAGAACACTGACCGAGTTTTGTTTCTCCGTCACCTCCGGGGATGTCAAGTTCCAAGTCTTCCCAGTTGGTGACGACTTGCTCCACCTCAACAGGTACGTAACCATGTGGCATGTCATTGCAGTGCCATTTTTGCCCTTCTTCCACACGTTTGGTCATACCGTATGCGACCTGATAATTTAGTAGTCACAAAGAAAGTTAGTAAATGAATGGTATTTACGGTGAAATGTATGCAGTACGAACTAAGGTCGCATACGTACCACCACAGCTAAGTTCTTCTGCCTCACGACAAGTTCGCACGCGGTCCGTTGAGTTATTTCATCCACGGTGTAACGGACCGCTTCGGCGGCCTGTGTGGAAGCGTGACTGCTTTGATATTGTTGTGGAGGGCTAATAAGGGCCGCATCTTGGAGAGGTGCATGCTCTGTGGAACCAGTCCCTCCTGCGGCTTGTTGGAGAGGTGCATGCTCTGTGGAACCGGTCCCGCCTGTGGCTTGTTGTATCTGCAGCCATGCTACCTTCATCCGTCGCTCCATCTCTGACTCCATTTCTTGGAGCTTTGAGCCCTGGGCGGCAACCGTTTGCTCTAGGTCCCTCACCCTCTGCTCATATTCGGCCTTCTTCCTCGAACGGCTCCTATAGGTGGCGGCGTGCTCTTGGAAACCTTTCTTCCATGAGATGCTTGTGCCTACGCCGCGCGTTCGTCCAGGATGCTCCTTGTTCCCTAAGGCATAGGTTAGCTCATCTCTGTCGCTATCAGCAACAAATTCTCCCCTCTCAGATGCCCTGAGGATATCGAGGAAACGCTGAGCTAGTTCTCACAAGTCCTCGGGAAAAACTAAGGAGCCGTCGATTGAGCTTAGGGTGCCTCCATGACCATAGTACCAATGCTTGGTCCTTGTGGGCCAGTCATGTGTCGCTGGAGTGATGCCTCTAGCATATAGATCTTCTTCCATCTTCTCCCATTTAGCGATGCTTGCCTTGTAACCTCCCGAACCCATCTTATGAGAGTACTTCTTATTTGCGGCGTTTCCAGCGTTTCTAGCGCAAGCCGTTGCACCCTCTTCGGAGGTTTTGTACTCAAGGAATGCTTCTCACTCGTCATTAGTGATCTTCTTATACTTCTCAGGATCCGGGGCCTCTCCGGTTTTGAGAAAATGCGAGTACAACTTCTTCTTGAAATCCTGAAACAGAACTGCCATCTTCTTCATTGTCCAATCCCTCAGTTCTGCTTCATGAGTGCTAGGCCAGTCGAATATTGCCTTTAATTCCCTCCATGGCATCTCCTTCTCTGTATCGGGGAGCACGTACTCCTCAGTGGGGTCCGTGGACTTCCATTTTCTGATACTAATGGGCACATTGTCCCGTACAATTACCCCGCACTGAGATACAAATTTCTTGGCCACTTTTGGGGGCTCAACTGGCTCCCCGTCATCCTCCACTCGGGTGATGTGTAACTTGACATCCTTCAGCTTCTTCGTGGTCGATCGTTTTGATTTCTTAGCTCGACTTGTAGAAGCAGAGGCGGCCTACACAAATTACATATATACGAGATGATATAGAGATGGTATACATAATTGACATGTACAGTACAAATTTATGTTATCTAAATACACACCTGACTAGACGAGGGCTCGTTACCGGCCCCTTCAATAGTGCTGCCCTGTACACGTTCGCCCTGGACATTGGCGGCCCCTTCAACATTTTTGGCCCTTGCAACATTGTTGCCCTGGATATTGTCGTCCCTTCCAATGATCCCCAACACATCATCCATGGACATTGGTTGGGTTACAATATTGAAAAGTTGATTCGCAAAGAACGTGTCGTTGTCCTCTTGCATGGGTGGGACAGGGGTGTTGTTGTCCTCTTGCATGGGTGGGACGGGGTTGTTGTTGTCCGCCATCTATAGAATTAAAAATAATTAATAAGAAATATATACAAAGCATACATATTCCCAATATTTCTAACATTTTCGCTAAGGGGGTCGGTGCGTGAAAAACGGATTCGCCAAGGGGTTCGGGTGCGCGGTGTGAATTGATTCGCTAAGGGTTCGGGTACGTGACGCGAACGGGTTCGCTAAGGGGGTCGGTGCGCGAAAAACGGATTCGCTAAGGGGTTCGGGTGCGCGGTGGGTTCGGGTACGCCATAGAATTTCCGATAATAAACATTTTCGATAGTATACATTATACAAACATATAACATTTCCAATATACATTTAAATGAAGCACATATATTTCTAATATACATAGAATTAAAAATAATTGATAAGAAATATATACATTTAAATGAAGCACATATATTTCTAATATACATAGAATTTCCAATATACATTTAAATGAAGCATTTTCCAATTTACATTTCAAACACATAACATTTCCAATATACATTTCAATGTAAATATCTCCAATACATTTAAATGAAGCATTTTCCAATATACATTTCAAACATATAACATTTCCAATATACCTTTCCAATATAACATTTCCAATATACATTTCAATGTAATTTCTAATATTTTCTAATATTTTCAATACATATAAAGCATATATATTTCTAATATTTCCAGTACAATGCATTTCCAATGTATGTGGTTAGCGAACGCGTTCGGCCAAGCGCATTTGGTTAGCGAACGCGTTCGTTCGCTAACCAAATGCGCATGGCCGAACGTGTTCGGCCATGCAACGGGTACCTGCACACACAAAACGTACACGGCACGAAGGCCGGCTCACAAACATGCACGCACGGCACAAAGGCCGGCTTCACAAAGGCTCACCGTGACGGGCGCGGCGGGCGACGGCGGCGCGGGGACGAGCGGCGGCGGCGGCGAGGGGACGAGGAGCGGCGCCGGCGCGGGGACGAGGGGCGCCGGCGCGGGGACGACGACGGCGGCGGGGACGACGGGCGGCGGCGGTGGCGTGGGCGCGGGGACGACGGGCGCGGGGACGACGATGGCGGCGGGGACCACGGGTGACCATGGCCGGGCGGCGGGGACGTCGGGCGCGGGGACGACGACGGCGGCGGGGACGACAGGCGGCGGCGGCTGAGGAGACGAGGCGCCGGCGGTTTCGATCTGTGAGATGAGGGCGAAGTGAGGGAGGGGAGAGAAGTCCCCAGCCTATATAGGTCCCCCGTCTTTAGCACCGGGTGCAGCCACGACCCGGTGCTAAAGGCCCTTTAGCATCGGGTCTGTACAGCACCCGGTGCTAAAGGCCCCCCTTTAGCACCGGGTCTTCCCACCACCCGGTGCTAAAGTCCCTTTAGCACCGGGTCTTCCCACCACCCGGTGCTAAAGTCCCTTTAGCACCGGGTCTTCTACACCCGGTGCTAAAGGCCGTAACTGTGCGCCAGACGAAAATTGGTGGGGGCCTTTAGCACCGGGTGCAGCCACGACCCGGTGCTAAAGGGCCTTTAGCACCGGGTCTGTACAGCACCCGGTGCTAAAGGCCCCCCCTTTAGCACCGGGTCTTCCCACCACCCAGTGCTAAAGGCCCTTTAGCACCGGGTCTTCTACAGCCGGTGCTAAATGCCGTAACTGGCGCCAAACGAAAATTGGGGGCCTTTAGCACCGGATTTTAGATCAACCCGGTGCTAAAGGCCCCAAATTTTCGTTTGGCGCCAGTTTCCAAACCGGCCTTTAGCACCGGTGGCTACTATTTGGGAATCTTATAAATATAGTTTTTAATATATAGTTATTAATACTTGTTTTAATTCAGTTATTAATACCTATTAAAAATATATATTAAATAAGAAAATCTTATAAATTACTAGAAAATCAATATAAAATGCTAGAAAATCTTATAAATTAATAGAAAATCTTATAAATTACTAGAAAATCTTATAAATTACTAGAAAATCAATATAAAATGCTAGAAATTTTATAAATTAATAGAAAATCTTATAAATTACTAGAAAATCAATATAAAATGCTGGAAAATCTTATAAATTAATAGAAAATATTATAAATTACTAGAAAATCTTATAAATTACTAGAAAATCTTATAAATTACTAGAAAATCAATAGAAAATGCTAGAAAATCTTATAAATTAATAGAAAATCTTATAAATTACTAGAAAATCTTATAAATTACTAGAAAATCTTATAAATTACTAGAAAATCAATATAAAATGCTAGAATTAATAAAAACAATCTTATAAATCAATAGAAAATGTTAGAACATAGGTGGAATATAAATGCAAATATAGTCATTACAAATTGGGTGGAACATAGTGCAATTAAATTACATGGCATCATCGTTTACTCGGACACTAATAAACTTCCTCTTTACAAATGTTCCTTGATTGTGATCACGCCGTAGATACGGTGTCTCCTCCACCGCTAACAGGATGCTTGGGTCATCAGCCACTGAGATTGGAGGCCGGCCATCGAGCATATCATAATCTTCATCCGTCTTGTCCTCAACTCCTACGATTTTTCTCTTTCCAGGAAGAACTATATGACGCTTTGGCTCGTCTTGTGATGGGTCCAATTGCTTACCCCCACCTTTCTTATCCGCCCCTTTCTTCGGTCTGCTAGCCATGTCCTTCACATAAAAAACTTGTGTGACAGCTTTGGCCAGGACGAACGGTTCGTCTAGAAAGCCAATCTTGTTTAGGTCCACTAACGTCATTCCATAGTCCGCTTCAACTTTAACACCTCCTCCAGTCAGCTTCACCCATTGGCACTTGAACAGTGGGATCTTCAAAGGCTACTCTAGTTCCCATATCTCCTCTATGATTCCATAGTATGAGTTTGTATTGCCATTGGTGTCTGTCGCGTCGATCCGGACACCACTGTTTTGGTTGGTGCTTTTCTTGTCCTGGGCTCTTGTGTAAAATGTATACCTATTGATGTCGTATCCTTGGAATGTCAAGATCGTGCTCGATGGACCTCTAGCTACAAAAGCTAGCTGCGCATCAATGCCCTCGACACCCATAAGACGTCTTCGCAACCAATCGGCGAAAGTACTATTGTGCAGACGCTGAATGAAGGCCGCAGACTTTGTTGAGTTTTCGTCCCTGAGAATCTGCATGTGCTCCTCGATGTACGGAGCAACTAAGGTTGATTGTTGCAAAACTGTGAGGTGCGCTTTACGAAATGTCTCAACGTCCTTGATCACCATCGATCTTCTCCCTAGTGTGCCCTTTCCACCAAGTCTCCCCTCGTGATGGGATTCGGGCACACCAATCGGCATAAGATCGTCGACAAAGTCAACACAGAATTCAATGACCTCCTCTGTTTCGTATCCCTTAGCAATGCATCCTTCTGGACGAGAACGATTACGGACATACTTCTTTAGGACAGCGAAGAACCTCTCAAATGGGAACATGTTGTGTAGAAATATTGGGCCCAATATACGAATCTCTTTGACGAGGTGAACCAATAGATGTGTCATGATATTGAAGAAGGATGGTGGAAATATCATCTCAAAGCTGACAAGACATTGCACCACGTCGTTCTGTAGCTGATCTAAATGGTCTGGATTGATCACCTTCTGAGAAATTGCATTGAGGAATGCACATAGCTTCACAATGGCTTTCCGCACGTTAACTGGTAGCACACCCCTGAGTATGACGGGAAGCAGCTGTGTCATCAACACATGGCAGTCGTGAGACTTCAGGTTTGTGAACTTCTTCTCTTTCATATTTATTATTCCCTTAATATTGGAGGAGTAGCCAGACGGAACCGTGATACTGTTCAAGCATTCAAACATGCTTGCCTTCTCTTCTTTGCTGAGAGTGAAGCTGGCAGGACGCAAGTACTGGCATCCTTTGTCTCTCTTTTCTGGATGTAGATCAGTCCGTTGCTTCAATCGTTTCAGATCCTGACGTGCTTTCAGTGTATCTTTTGGCTTCCCATAAGTACCCAGGAAGCTTATCAAGTTCACGCAAAGATTCTTCGTCAGATGCATCACATCAATCGCGTTACGGACCTCTAAACGTTGCCAAAAAGGTAGCTCCCAAAAGATAGACTTCTTCTTCCACATCGCGGCACGACCATCCTCGCCCGTCGGAGCAGCCTGGCTTCCGTCTCCCTTGCCAAACACCACGTGTAGGTCCTTCACCATATCAAATAGCTCTTCTCCACTCCGGTGTCTCGGCTTTGTACGACGGTCAGCATTTCCGCCAAAATGCGCACATTTCTTTCGTAGCTCATGCTTCGCCGGAAGGAATCGACGGTGACCCATGTACACAACTTTACGACAATGTTTCAAATACATGCTTTCGGTTTCCTCTAAACATTGAGTGCATGCTTTATATCCTTTGTTTGATTGTCCTGATAGGTTACTTAGTGCAGGCCAGTCATTGATGCTTATGAAAAGCAGTGCTCGAAGGTCAAACTGCTCCTACTTGTCCTCATCCCACATGCTAACACCTTCATTCTTCCACAGCTGCAAAAGTTCGTCAACCAATGGTCTTAGGTACACATCAATGTCGTTGCCAGGTTGCTTTGGGCCTTCGATGAGCACTGGCATCATAATGAACTTCCGCTTCATGCAGAGCTAGGGGGGTAGGTTGTAGATACAAACAGTCACGGGCCAAGTGCTATGACTACTGCTCATTTCACCAAAAGGGTCCATGCCATCGGTACTTAAACCAAGCCTAACATTCCTCGCATCAGCATCAAACTCTGGGAATGCTCTGTCGATGTTCCTCCACTGGGATCCATCGGCGGGGTGTCTCAACATGCCATCCTGCTTACGTTCTTCTTTGTGCCAGCGCATCAGTTTGGCATGGTCTTTGTTCCTGAACAAATGCTTCAGACGGGGTATCAGAGGGAAATACCACGTCACCTTTGCAGGGATTTTTTTCTTAGAACGCTCTCCCCCAACATCACCAGGGTCGTCCCGCCTGATCTTGTATCGTGCGCAGGTGCAAACCGGACAACGATCCAAGTGTTCGTACTGTCCGCGATAGAGGATACAGTCATTAGGACATGCATGTATCTTCTGCACCTCCAAACCGAGAGGGCAAACAACACGTTTTGCTTGATACGTCGTCGATGGCAATTTGTTACCCTCTGGAAGAATCTTCTTTACGAGTTTCGTTAGCTCCTCGAAACCCTTATCAGTAACACCATTTGCTGCCTTCCACTGCAGAAGTTTAAGTGTGCTACCCAACTTCTTTAGCCCCTCTTTGCAATCTGGGTACAGGTCAGTCTTGTGGTCCTGCAACATGCGTTGTATCTTTTTCAGTTCCTTATCATTGCCGCAGTCTTTCTCGGCATCACGCAACATTTGCCCGAGTCCATCAGTAGGTTCATTTTCCTGAGCAACATCTTCCTGAGCATCGCCTTGCCGAGCAACATCTTCCTCATCGGCATCACCCATTGCAGCATGTGCAAAGGAACCGTAGTATTGAGCCAATAACGGAATGTCGTCATCGGCCTCGTCTTCTTCAACTTCATCCATTAGAATTCCTCTTTCACCGAGCTTCGTCCAAACAGAATAATTCCTCATGAAACCGTGCCTCATCAAATGCACCTGAAGACAACCTCTTTGTTTGTACGATTGTATATTTTTACAATGGGTGCATGGGCAGAACATGAAACCGGACGGCGTCCTGTTAGCCTCGGCGGCATCGAGAAACGTCCTAAGGCCATCACGGAACGCCTGAGCGTGGGGGTCCCCGTACATCCATTGTCTATTCATCTGCATTATTAACAAATAACAAATATACAATACAATTTAAAGATAAAAAAATTTAATATATAAATAAATACAAATTATAATATATATTCCATTATATAAATAAATTTCTAAAACTACATTACTATATTCATTAAATAAATAAATATACCTTCCATTAAATAAATAAATAACTATTCTACCTTTTAATAAATAACTAATAATATATATTTCATTAAATTAATAAATAATTATTCCAACTTTTAATAAATAAACCTCTCTAATAAATAAAATACATAAGCCTTATAACTATTCACAAGTCATACAAAACAAAATACTAACTAGCTTGCCTTCTCTCTCCATTTAAAACACAACATGAACACTCTCCACCATGAACTCAAGCTCTCTCCTCTCTCTCCTCCAAGAACACAAGCTCTCTCTAGCTAGCTTTACTTTGATTCACAAATCCCTCTATTTCTAAATCATAGAAGGATTACAAGCTAAATAAAACATTAGAGAATGAAAGAGGGTACCTTGTAGAGCTCCTTAGATGAGTAGAATCTTCACAAATTTTGAAAAAAATTTGGGCAGCACCTCCCCTCCCACGGCCGAGCAGCATGAACACAGCGCCTAAGTGTTCAGCTGGCTCGGGCGGGGGAGGAAGAAGCCCCTATATTCAAACACATTAGCACCGGGTCGTGGCAAGACCCGGTGCTAATGTGCACCCTTTAGCACCGGGTGCAGCCAGCAACCGGTGCGAAATGGCCTCGGCACATTAGCACCGGTTGCTGGCTGCACCCGGTGCTAAAGGGGGCGCATTAGCACCGGGTCTTGCCACGACCCGGTGCTAATGTGTCCGCCCTGACACATCTTCGCGCCGCCCCCGCTCCTAGCCGTTGGATCCAGTGCTGAAGCCCCATCAGCACCGGGTCCAAAAATGGCCGAGGCGGAGGAGGCGGGCGGATGTGAAGCATTCTGGTAGTGCACTGCAGCTCCAGAGCCAACAACACGAAACATGGAATACATCTAGGGCATGGTTGTACCCTCTATGGACCACCTATTTTGCCTAATATAAGGGCCGCCCATGGATACTAGGGCCTCTGACTCGCCCTAACGTGGCATGCATGCCTTTACCTTCAACCCTGCACTGCTGCATCTTGCTACTCGATCGCGCGTTGAAACCTGCCAAACGGCTGGTCGCCCAGGCAACCTTGCGTACATCCATGAGCCGTGTAACATCTCGACTCTGATCTGTGCATATCCTGCCTGCGATAAAGAGCACAAAAGAGAACGATATACATGGTGAGAAGGAATCCAAAGGAAATAGAATTGAACACGAGAGCAAGACAGACATCTAGTAATTTTTGAAGATGGTGGCCGCACGGTGTAGCAAATAGAATAGATATAAAATAAGATGGATTGAGAGGTCATGGTTAGTTTAGATAAATGGCACTAATGTGTAATTTAGTTACAAATTTAGGGGTTATATTATATTACCTATTATAATGGCAGAGGTGGGTAATTTTTAGAAAAACAGATCCAACGACTATTATATCAATGATATTGAGTCAATGGACAGATCTTTCTGAATTTTGTGAGAATTTATAGGATTTATCTATTTTTCTAGCGCGTCTGGTGAGAATTAATGTGGAGGCTAAAAAAGGAGCATCCAATCAGTAATAGTAAGATACTTGCAGGCAACACTATTCAGAAATTCTCCCTTACTGCGCAGGTGCTCGATAACACCTCCAGAAATCAGTTGAACTTCTGTACCTCAGCCGTCCAGGATTAAGGGCATGCATAATATTTTAAATAGTTGCTATCCGTGTGATAATAAATACACATTCTGATTTCTGTTGTTTTGCATGTGAATACTCTTTTTGTTCATTAAATAATGGCCACGTCAGCTTATTTTGTGTATGTGACAACAAAAAGACAGCTGCTGTCTGTGGGTTGTGCATGCTCTAGATACGTGAAAATAGAGTAACTCTTTGCTTTGTCTGAAAAGTTTTTGGTCGCGTCTGAAGATTATTGAGTAATCGGAATCGACCGATTATTTTTTTGAAGTAGATTTTTGAGTAATTAACGGAACCGGTCTTCACTAATTCTGTTTCCCAATCGAGTCCGTGAAGGAATCTCAGCCAACCAGACTCGGAATGGATCGGAGTCCGAATTGAGAAGACACGGCTTGGATTGGAACCGTCCGTAAATATTCAAGCCGCTCTGCTCTCTGGATACATCGTCCATGCTCTCTCTACTCTCTTCGTCATCCCTCGGAGCGGCGAAGTGGTAGCAGCGGCACGCATGGCCCTGCAGGGCATCAAGATGACAGTGCCGGCGGGGGAGCCCGCGGTTGCTGGGGTGCCACCTGTGCCGGTTGCTGCCGCCGACGTTTTCGGCGGCGGAGATGTAACTGCTCCGCCGCCCGCGGAAGAAGAAAGGGAGGAGGAAGACGCCGTTCTTGGCGAGCAGGAGGACGACGATCTCACCGGCGAGGACTACAGCGATGAAGAAGATGACGACGGCGACAGCGACGACGACGTCGACAGCGACAGCGAGTTCGAAGAGGAAGACCGGCCGCCGTCGGGTTTCGGGATCGGCGAAGAAGCGGCCCGGAGCCGCGTCCTGCTAGCGGGCGTAAGGTTTCTTGGGCGGCCGGCGCGGTTCGCCTCAGTTCAGAGCACGGCCAGCTTCATGCGCCTCGCCACCGCGGAGGCAGCGCCGCCGGTCGAGGACGGCAGCGGCGAAATCCTCGTGCGCTACTGCTACACCCGCTTCCTGGCGCCGCAGAGCGGCGGTGACGGCGTCGAGATGCACGCCATGGGCCCGAAGCTTGCGCGCGTGCGCTTCCACCTCTCCTCCCACGCCGCCGCCGCCGCCGATCCGGCGAGCTCGCTGCGCCTCGCCGGCGCCTCGTTGGCGTCCCTGGGACTCTACCCGTCCCGCTTCGGCGCGCACCTCCGGGAGCTCTGGTGCGGCCAGGTCACGGCGGCGCCAGTGCGCGTCCCGCCGCGGACGGCGCGGCTCGTGGTGGCCGTCGACGTGGGCATCCTCCGGCCCGGGGACCGCACGCCGGAGCGTATGAGGAGCATGTGCGCGGCGCTGGAGTCCGTGGCGCGTGACGGCGGCGACGAGCGGCCCTCGGCCTTCGACGCCGGCATGGAGCTCCTTCTGCCGGCGCCCCTGGCGTCGGAGGACGACGCGCGACCGGCGAAGCGGAGGAGGGTCACCGGGGAAGACTGCCCGATATGCTGCGAGGCGCTGGAGCGGGGCTTGGCAGCGTGGCCAAAGTGCTCGCACATCTTCCACTGCAGGTGCTTGGAGGAGCACCTTCTCAGAGGGTACCAGGAGTGCCCTATGTGCAGGAGTGTTCTGAAACTCAGTTGCCCCAGTAGCCCAGTACAACGATAGTATAGAGAGTGAATATATGCACTATACATCAATTGTGAATAAGTTGCAGTTGTTTGCCCTTGCAATGTAACGATTCTTGCTTTTTTTAAGAAAAAAAGGCCAAAGTGGACATAGCAATCTTGGGATGGGACTATGGGAGTAGGACAAATATCCCTTGCGTGTGTTCTTCCTAAACTGCTTATATTTGTGATAAAGAGAACAAGTAAAGCTGTCATATCTACTCTGAAAAAGCATAATTAGGAGAAAGAATTTTGGTGAAGCGTATGTGAAACCCGTCATCCTGCCGACTCGTGATATCCACCGTCCAATTGCGTCGCCCCCTCCTCTGCCAACTCATTTATTATTAATTAAACAAAATCCATATTCATTTATTTTTAATTTCATAAGAACTAAAATTATAGATTGAGAGCAAACATACAATTTATCTGAACAAACAAGTCAGGTAGTCAGAGGCATATTGAACATTTGACCTTTTCAATCCATTCAAAGAAATTGTTCTACCAAAACATTTCAAAAATGGTTTCAGCTCTACTAGAGAAGGCACATATGAAACCGTTTAAAAGGGAGCCCAAACCCTACCAAACAAACAATTATTTTTGCCTTTTTTCATGAAACAACTTCAAGCTATAGTGCCTCGGTTTACACAAAATAGGTGAAGCAGAAGCACTATAATCCTCCGGCCTGGGGACCGCACGCCGGAGCGCATGAGGAGCATGTGCGCGGCGCTGGAGTCCGTGGCGCGCGATGGCGGCGACGAGCAGCCCTCGGCCTTCGACGCCGGCATGGAGCTAAGGCTGCCGGCGCCCCTTGCGTCGGAGGACGATGCGCGGCCGATGAAGCGGAGGAGGGTCACCGGGGAAGACTGCCCGATCTGCTACGAGGAGCTGGAGCGGGGCTTGGCAACGTGGCCAAAGTGCTCACACATCTTCCATGGAAGCTGCTTGGAGGAGCACCTTCACTTAGACAACAGTATCCGTCTCTTTACCATATTGCTTGGAAGAAAAACGACACAGTGGCCACTGTATTTTCCAAGATACCTCTAAATGTGTCCTTTAGGAGAACATTAGTAGGATTGGATCTAAACTTGTGGCATAACCTGGTTAGTCGTATTAGTCATATACAACTAAATGATAGTGCAGATAGCTTTAGATGGAACATTACTCAATCTGGTTTGTTTACTATCAAGTCTATGCATATGGCTCTTATTAGCAATGGTAACGTACAGCGTAACACACGTATTTGGAAGTTGAGAGTTCCGTTAAAGATCAAGGTATTTATGTGGTACTTAAAAAGGGGTGTCATCCTCACAAAGGATAATTTAGCTAAGAGGAATTGGAATGGGAGTAAAGTTTGTACTTTCTGTTCTAAAGAAGAAACTATTCAACATCTCTTTTTTGATTGTCATATGGCCAGATTCCTTTGGAGGACAGTGCAAATCGCTTTTAATATACGAATACCCAATAGCTTTAGTTATATTTTTAATAATTGGCTTGTAGGGGTAAATGGAAAGCAAAAGAATCTACTGTTAGTCGGTGTCTCGGCTTTATGCTGGGCATTATGGCTCAGTAGGAATGATATAATTTTTGACAAATCTCCGATGAAAACTTATTTGCAGGTATTGTTCAGAGGGACTTACTGGCTCTGGTTCTGGGCGCAGTTACAACGGCGTGAACAAGAAAGAGGTGTAATAAGAGACGCATGTCAAGCGCTGGAGGTGTTGGCTATGCGTTTATTTGCTCACCATGGATGAAGGTTTAGCAATAGGATTGCATAGTAAATCTCTCATCGAATTTTGTGGTGTGGTTTATTTTGTGAAACTCTAAAAGGCAGACGGAAGGGCTGCTGGTTTGTAACTAAGGTCGTAGCCATTGTGGTCAAGACCGGATTATTTATCCATTATCCAAAAAAAAGGAATGCCCTATGTGCAGGAGTGTTCTGAAACTCTCAATTGCCCCAGTACAACGATAGCATAGAGAGTGAACACACAATACATCAATTGTGAATAAGCTGCAGCTGTTTGTCCTTGCAATGCAACCATTCTTGCTTTTATATAGGAAAAAAAGGGCAAAGTGTATATGTATGTGGGCAGAGCAATCTTGTGATCCGAGTACTCAAATTAAGCTACCGTAGGACAAATATCCGCTGCGTGTGTTCTTCCTAAACTGCTTATATTAGTGATAAAGAGAACAAGTAAAGCTGTCATATCTTTCTCTGAAAAAGCATAATTAGGAGAAAGAATTTTGGTGAAGCCTATCCTGTGAAAACTGTCATCCTGCCAACTTGTGATATCCACCGTCCAATTGCATTGCCCCCTTGATGAGTCCGGCCCAGGTTGGATAGGATGAAAAGCCCGACACACCGACCCGGCTACAACGCCATTAGGGCCTCCTGTTGCGCCTCGGCAGTCTTAGCACCAACAGCCGAAATTATGGCACACCGATCCGGCTACAACGCCACTAGGGCCTCTTGTTGCACCTCGACAATCTTAGCACCGCACTCCGGCACACCCCTCAGGGAAAGACCCAATCGCCCCAAAAGACTAGTCTGATAGGGGAAGGGTGGCTCTCCCTTTTAAGGTGACTTCCTCCTCCCTAGATAAATAAGGTGGGATTATTCAGAGGCTCACACGGTCGCCGTGTGCGGGCGCAGGCCTGCTCTTCATCTCACCCCTCGGAGAACATATAAGACACGTGGTACGTTTGCACTTTCCGACGTCCAACAACATGGCCGAATACGAGGCCTTGCTAGCCGGCCTTCGTATAGCTATAGAGTTGGGTGTCAAACGCCTCGACATCCGGGGAGATTCACAACTAGTCATCGATCAGGTTATGAAGGAGGCAAGCTGTCACGACGACAAGATGCAAGTGTACTGCAACGCGGTACGCCGACTCGAGGACAAATTTCATGGCCTCGAGCTCAACCACATCGCGTGAAAATACAACAAGGAGGCCGATGAATTGGCCAAAATTGTGTCAGGTCAGATCACCGTTCCACCAAACATATTCGCCCATAACCTAGCAGAGCCGAGCATCGACCTCAAGCCAACTCCCAGAGCTCCTGATGCTCCCTCGAGGACCGAACCCTCGGGGGCTGCGGGCATCGAGCCCATGGACGAGGATCCTTCGAAAGAGGAACCTGAAGACTCAAGTCAGGAGATATCCTCGACGGACGAGGGTGAAATTATGGAGATCGACGAGGCCCCATTATCTCGCGATTGGCGCAACCAGTATATCGCCTGGATCAACCGAGGGGAGCTACCCTCGGATCGAACCGAGGCACGGCGCATCGCGAGAAGAGCTAAGTCGTTCCTCATTATCGATAGGGAATTGTATAAGCGCAGCCCCTCTGGAATTTTGCAGCGATGCATTCCAATTTCGGAGGGAAGGGAGCTCATTCGAGACATCCACGCCGGCGTCTACGGCCACCACGCGGCGCCCCGTACCCTCGTGGGCAACGCATTTCGTATGACACAATTAGCATTGAGCTGAGAACAGGAGCTCATATCTGAATATGTAGATTATTACTTTCGGAGTTTTTCAATTGGAATCCTGGAATTTATTCCCTGGTTTTTTCCCACTGAAAAATGATGAAATCCTGCATAACTCTGAATTTGGCTAGATGCACTTGCAGTCTGTACTCCTAAACATATACCACCAAGACGGTCGCATGCACAATTACAGACCAATGACATGCGAACCCCACAGCAACAAACGTGTGCGAAACCCGTCAACAGCGGGATGCACAACCCCAAGGATCTCACGGTAACAAGCTCGATGTTGGGATGACAAAGACGCCACACCAAGGTCCCAACACCCTGATGATAAGTCCAAGAACTAGTCTTGAGTTCATAATCCTTTCAAGAAGGAAGAACAACACAAAGGTGTTTTGTTAAAAAAATCAAGGTGCCCCCAATAGTGCTGATTACATGAGTATTAATAGGCTAGGAACAACCCTCCTAGCTGGGCATAAGTGCTAATGACGAACTGAAAGGTTTGAGGGAGCAGAAAAGACCAACACAATCATAAACACTCAAGATTCGCGCACAACTCGGTGGTCCGTGCAGCTTCCACCAAAATAGCAATAACTCCTTGCATAGAACTCCAAAAGTTGCACCCTTTGATCCTTGTGAAACTAGACTTGATAAGTTTTCCAATGGTGTATAATATGGATAGCAGGTGTGTTGACACGAAACCGCGCTAACGAAGTCGCCGCTGCCTTGAAGCGAAACCGGTCAGACCGCTTTTGATAGTGCGACGGTGAAAACCTAAAATCTCTAGCTCGGGAGGGACCCCGTCGGAGCTTGAGAGTCTAGGGTTGTTCTAGAGTCGGCAGGCCACCTAGAACGCCCTCAAACGTCATCAAGACAAGAGAAGAACAGCAAGTATGAGATTTGGAAGAGCTAGGGTTTGGAAATAAAAGTAATGCGAAACATAAAAGGATAAAGTGTTTTTGATCGATTGGATGATTCTCAATCGGCCTTGGCCCTTTTTATTTATAGGGTGGGATGGTCTTACCCCGTTGAGTCGGTTACAATATGGTATAAAACTCAGAGTCCTAAACCTACTCAAATTCAGATCCAAACCGGTCAGACCGGTTTGGGAAACCGGTCTGACCGGTTTTCCCAGGTGCAGAATCTTCCCGAAGTCATAACTCTCTCATCCGGAGTCCAAAATAGGCGTTCCACATATGCATCTTGATCGTCTCGACGAAAGCTACGCAATGGTGAAGTCCAATTTGCATTTTGACAATGTTTACTAAACCGGTCTGACCGGTTTGTGCATACCGGTCAGACCGGTTTGCACAGCCGTGCCAATTTTGGTCGTCAACAAGGTGCATCGATATTAATTATAGCTTATTAAAACATTTGGTGCACAGATCAGCAAGTTGACTGGATGAGTTGGCACCACTTCCTTTGCACCATCATCAACTATTTCTTGGGTCTTCGCTGCTAGAGATTCCTTGAACTTGTTTGCACGAGATCTTGTTATAGGTCCACTTGGAAGGTTGATAGGATCCATTTCTTCATCTAACAATGATTGACGTTCACTTGAAGTCTTGTTGGTTGACTGCTGCATTGCATCATTCTCCCTCTCTTGTGAAGGATTTGTCCTCAAATCAGCAACTTCATCATCTGCAGTAAAAAATGAAAGGTCTGAGACATTGAAAGAAGCACTAACACCATACTCATTTGGTAATTCAAGTTTATAAGCATTGTCATTTATTCGCTGTAGCACTCGAAATGGTCCATCTCCTCTAGCATGGAGCTTTGATCGTCGTTGTTCTGGAAAGCGTTCCTTTCTTAAATGTAGCCAAACCCAATCTCCTGGTTCAAAAACAACCTTCTTGCGTCCCTTGTTCGCTTGATTGGCATAACGTTCAGTTTGACGTTTGATATTATCTCGGGCCTTCTCATGTAGTTTCTTGATGAACTCAGCACTTCTTTTCCCATCTAAATTAACACGCTCTTTTAAAGGCAAAGCACTAAGATCCAGAGGAGTGAGAGGGTTAAATCCATAAACAATTTCAAATGGAGAGAACTGAGTTGTTCTATGTATGGTTCGATTATAAGCAAACTCAACATGAGGTAGACAATCCTCCCTAGTTTTCAAATTATTTTTAATGACAGCACGTAGCAAGGTAGACAGAGTTCTATTTACTACTTCAGTTTGCCCATCGGTTTGAGGATGGCAAGTTGTTGAAAACAGATGTTTTGTACCCAACTTTGCCCATAAAGTTTTCCAAACGTAGCTTAAAAACTTTGAGTCGCGGTCTGAAACAATAGTTTTTGGAATGCCATGCAAGCAGATGACTTCTTTGAAGAACAAGTCAGCAATCTTAGAAGCATCATCCGTTTTGTGGCAAGCAATGAAATGTGCCATTTTTGAAAATCAGTCAACAATAACAAAGATCGAATCATTCCCCTTTTTTGTTCTTGGTAACCCCAAAACAAAGTCCATGAAAATATCAGCCCATGGTGCATCTGGTATAGGTAGAGGAGTATATAGCCCATGTGGTTGCAATTTAGATTTAGATTGGCGACAGATGATGCAATATATCTTCTGTACATGTTTTTTCATATGAGGTCAATAAAAATGTTCTGTCAGCACTTGCAAGGTTTTAACAATCCCAAAATGTCCCATTAAACCTCCACTATGAGCCTCTCGTACAAGAAGCTCTCTCAAAGATGACCGTGGGATACAAAGTTTATTTTCTTTCAAAAGATATCCATCATGCATGTAAAATTTGTCAAAAACCCCTTTACCACAATTTTTAAACACCTCACAAAAGTCATGATCATTCTCATACAATGTTTTAATATATTCAAATCCAAGAAGCTTCGAATCCAAGGTTGAAAGAAAAACATACCTTCGCATAACGCATCAGCAACAACATTTTCTTTACCTTGCTTGTACTTGATCACATAAGGGAAAGTCTCAACAAACTCGACCCACCTGATGTGCCTCTTGTTAAATTTGTCTTGTCACTTCAAATGCTTTAATGATTGATGATCAGTATGTACAACAAACTCCTTTGGCCAAAGATAGTGCTGCCAAGTTTGGAAAGATCTGTACAATGCATAGAGTTCTTTGTCATAGGTGGAGTAATTGAGAGCAGCCCCACTTAACTTCTCACTGAAATACGCAATTGGTTTCCCTTCTTGCATCAGGACCCCACCTATACCAGTACCTGAAGCATCACATTCAACCTCAAAAGTTTTTGCAAAGTTAGGTAGTGTAAGCAAAGGTGCGTTAGTCAATTTCTCTTTGAGTAACTTGAAGGCCTGCTCCTGTTCTTCGCCCCAATGGAAGGGCATATTCTTCTTGATTACATTTGTTAGTGGTGCTGCAATATTGCTAAAATTATGAACAAATCTCCTGTAGATACTCGCCAACCCATGGAAGCTCCTTACTTGGGTCATTGATGTTGGTGTAGGCCATTCTTGAATTGCTTTGATCTTTTCAGGATCCACAGAGATGCCTGCATCACTCACAACAAAACCAAGAAATACCACCTTATCTGTGCAAAAGGTACATTTCTTAAGGTTAGCATACAACTTTTCTTTTCTTAACATGTTTAAAACAAGTTTAAGGTGTTCAGCATGCTCTTCCATTGTTTTGCTATAAATTAGAATGTCGTCAAAGTAAACAACAACAAATTTTCCAATGAATGGTCGTAGAACATGATTCATAAGTCTCATGAAAGTACTTAGTGCATTAGTTAGACCAAATGGCATGACTAACCATTCATATAACCCCTGTTTCGTTTTAAATGTAGTTTTCCACTCATCTCCTTATTTCATTCTAATTTGATGGTACCCACTCTTAAGGTCAATTTTTGAAAACACATTTGAACCATACAGCTCATCTAGCATATCATCAAGTCGTGGAATAGGATGGCGATACTTTACCGTGATGTTGTTGATAGCTCGGCAGTCCACACACATTCTGAATGTGCCATCCTTCTTTGGTACAAGCAAAACAGGTACAGCACATGGACTCATACTTTCTTGCACATACCCCTTTTACATCAACTCCATTACTTGTCTCTGAATTTCTTTTGTTTCTTCAGGATTACACCTATATGCTGGTCGGTTTGGAATGGTAGCTCCAGGAATGAAGTCGATTTGGTGCTCGAAGCCTCGAATGGGAGGCAATCCTGCTGGAACATCTTCAGGAAAAACATCCACAAATTTCTGCAAAACAGATTGTATTTTGCTTGGCAGAGAGCTTATGAGTGTGTTAGTGTTTGTAACAGGCTCCTTGTAAACAAGAAGCATTAGATTCTTTGAATAGGACATAGCTCTCTTGACCTCACGTTTTGTGGCTATCATATTATAATGTTTTTCAGATTTTTTGGTGGCACTCGAACTCGCATCTCTCATGGCTTTTGGAGTGGCACTCTGGTTTCCTTTCCGCTCATTTTCTTTTGTGCAATTCACTCCTTCAATTTCTCTCCTCTCGGCCTCTCTCAACTTTCTTTTTATTTGGTCTTCAAGAATTTGCTTTGGTGTTAGAGGAATTAAAATGATAGGCTGTCCCTTAAAATTGAATGAGTACTTATTTGTGTAACCATCATGCTTGACCTTCACATCATACTGCCATGGTCTTCCAAGCAAAATATGACATGCTTGCATTGAGATTACATCACACATGACTTGATCACTATACTTCCCAATGGTAAATGTGATGAGAACCCTCCTCTTCACCTTCTTGTCTTCCACATCATCTAACCATTGTAGCTGATATGGATTTGGATGTTTCTCAGTTGTCAAGGCTAACTTCTCCACTAGTTCAGTACTAGCAACGTTGGTAAAGCTTCCACTATCAATAATTACATTGCACACCTTCCCTTCGACAAAGCATCGGGTGTGAAATAAATTGGTCCGTTGGTTTTCCTCTGCCTCCTTGAGATGGGCACTGAGTACGCGCTGCTCACTTGCTCCTTCCTCTATTCCTTGTTGCTGTTTAGTAGGAACACGACGTACTAGTAAGCAATCACCCTCAACAGCTACCTCTCCGACATCATCACCTTCAAGGTCGGGTACGTCATCATGGCTCTTCCTCTGATTCTATCTCTCCAATAGCATTGATGGTCATTATCTTTTTATTTGGGCACAAAGATTTATGGCCTGTCCCAAGACACTTGAAACATTTGATCTTTCGACTCGTCGTACTAGCATCATCTTTTGCTTGTTGCTGGATAGAGGGACGTTTTGCCTCCTTAGAGGGCTCATCCTTCAGCTTACTTGCTGTTGCCACTTCCTTCTTGTAGGGCGTCTTCCAAGAACTTGAAGCGAAAGTGTTTCCAGTCCTTTTTGCCAAAGACTTGCGCTTCAGCTGTCGTTCCACCTTAACGGCTTTATGCACCATGTCAGTAAGCTCAACATATTCTTCCATTTCAACCACATCTTGAATGTCCTGGTTCAGCCCATTCAAAAATCGAGCCATGGTAACTTCACGATCTTCTTGCACATTAGCCCTGATCATAGCTACCTCCATATCTTTATAGTACTCATCAACACTCTTGGATCCTTGCACTAAGCGCTGCAACTTATTATGAAGCTGACGGTAGTAGTGGTTTGGAACATGCCGCCTCCGCATAATTGCCTTCATATCATCCCATGTTTCCACAGGATGCTCATGGTACCGCCTTCTCTCTGACAACAATTGATCCCACCAGACTAGTGCATGATCAGTGAATGCTATTGCAGCAAGGTTGACCTTCCTTGCTTCAGAATAATTATGACATGAAAAGATCATGTCGACTTTCGTCCCAGTCCAAGTAAATTTCAGGATCGCTTCTTCCTTGAAATGGAGGAATCTGAACCTTCACATTGTCTATATTATCTTCATTTTGTTGTTGCCTTCGGTGACGATCACCATGCCTAAAATGTGGCCTGCGCAGCGGTTCATCCTCCTCTGAATCTTCCATTCTGTAACCACGTCGTTGTTCTCGTGCATTGACATTAGCCTCCATTCGATCAATTCGCTGTTGTACAGGCTCCAGCTCAGCCCTCATCATGCGCCTCATTTATGCTAACAAGGCATTCATCTGGTCATCTGAACCTCCAGAATTAGACATTTTGTTGCACTGCAAAAAGGTTGTCAGTAAAACTAACAAAGATAAAACACTCAGGGTGGAATCACTCCCTCACACTATCTTCTCTATTTTTTCTCTTGTGGTTTTTCGTTACCCTCTCAAATGTTGTATCTTCGTTCTTAATCGGATTCAAAAACTGCTAGACAAGTTCTATAGTTCCCAAAGAGATTCCCAAGGATAAAGGATATGAGGATTGATATTAGCAAGCAAAGTTGGATAGGAAAAAAAACTAATGGATATCTGATGGAAAGAAATAGTATGGAGAATAAAGTAACCGGTAGAACACCACAAAGAAAATATTTGTGAAGCACGATTAGTTTCTGATTGTAGTTTGGAGGCATGCACTTTTCGCTTTCTCTTTTTTTGTACTCCTTTTCTTCTTCTTCTTCTTCTTCTTCTTCTTCTTCTTCTTCTCTCTCTCTCTCTCTCTCTCTCTCTCTCTCTCTCTCTCTATATATATATATATAGGCCACACTTTGATATGAACTTGTGATGTGCTACTGACCACACTTTGATATGAACTCGAAATAGAACTCAAGACAACTCGAACCCAAAGAACTACCTGCTGAAACCCCTGCAGATCTAGTGGCAGAAACTTCAACAAGATAGGAATGAACCCGAAATTGATACAAGAATTCAAGGGAGGAACTTGCCGTGATGCTGAAGCTCTGATTACCAACTGATGCGAACCCCGCAGCAACAAACGTGTGCGAAACCCGTCAACAGCGGGATGCACAACCCCAAGGATCTCACGGTAACAAGCTCGATGTTGGGATGACAAAGACGCCACACCAAGGTCCCAACACCCTGATGATAAGTCCAAGAACAGCAAGAACTAGTCTTGAGTTCAGAATCCTTTCAAGAAGGAAGAACAACACAAAGGTGTTTTGATAAAAAAAAATCAAGGTGCCCCCAATAGTGCTGATTACATGAGTATTAATAGGCTAGGAACAACCCTCCTAGCTGGGCATAAGTGCTAATGACGAACTGAAAGGTTTGAGGGAGCAGAAAAGACCAACACAATCATAAACACTCAAGATTCGCGCACAACTCGGTGGTCCGTGCAGCTTCCACCAAAATAGCAATAACTCCTTGCATAGAACTCCAAAAGTTGCACCCTTTGATCCTTGTGAAACTAGACTTGATAAGTTTTCCAATGGTGTATAATATGGAAAGCAGGTGCATCGATATTAATTATAGCTTATTAAAACATTTGGTGCACAGATCAGCAAGTTGACTGGATGAGTTGGCACCACTTCCTTTGCACCATCATCAACTATTTCTTGGGTCTTCGCTGCTAGAGCTTCCTTGAACTTGTTTGCACGAGATCTTGTTATAGGTCCACTTGGAAGGTTGATAGGATCCATTTCTTCATCTAAAAATGATTGACGTTCACTTGAAGTCTTGTTGGTTGACTGCTGCATTGCATCACATACCATTTTTCTATTTCACATACCCGCCACAATCATGCTATCTATCACTGCTGGAACTAATAAAAGAAATTAATTGTTTACCACCAGTAGCTTTCAGCTGTACCTCCTTTGCCAAAATCTCCTACAAACATGCCTTATGTGCTTTCTGCATCAGTACCTTTCGATGGAGGCCCTTCTTCACCAGGATCGGCAGCTCCTAGTAGATTAGTAGTGGCGTCAACTTGTTTTCTGCATGCAAGTAACGACTAAACAATGACAGATAATGAGCAGTAGCAATGAAATTCAGAAGATAACACTGCCCCAAGTAGCTACAAGACCAATCTGTATAGGATTTGCCACAAATGATTTGCTCTATTGACATATCACCATTTCTGAAGCCAGTCAACTTGTTTTGTGAAATAACAGAAAATGTATCAAAACACCCGATGCATAGGAAGCAACGCTCATAGGCAACAGAAAACTTTGGTGTATATTGCTCATCAGCAAAGATATATGAAACAATAGGGTACCTTGGTTCTTGTTGTTCTATCCACACCATTGACAAGTAAGACCTTTGTGGCAAAATGTATTATTGCAATGGTGTGGATGGATGCACACCACAACATGGGTCACTATGAAATATTACATCAGCCTTTTGTATTAGAAATACTATCAGGGTTAATGCAATAATATACCTCCACTCCTAGCCTTTTTTGCTCTTATGTCCTATTTGAGCAAGGACACCAGCTGCCTGGAATGGTTTAAGAGAAGAAATAATAGGAAGTATTGACTTTTTCTATTTTGTTGTGTTTTTAGCATTCAACAAAATGAAAATATAATGCAGCACCTGTAAAAACAAAATATATCTGCGCCAACTGGGCAACCATAGACAATAACATAAGATGCCAAAGAAAATATTTCAGGATATATCTACCAGAACATCCAAATGATACTTATTAACTTTTCGGAAGATGCAAAAGTAAATTTTACTCGGATGTTCTTTTTTTCCATGTGCTACTCTCTCTGTACTATATGTATCCCTACTCCTAAAAAGTCTCTGAAAAATCAGATTAAACTGAGCCTGCCTTATTCCAGAACTAATTGCACGATGATGCAACTTATGTAGATTTTGATGAGCATTTGTAATCTGAGATACTATTGACAAAGTAGCAGGTATTATTATTGCTCTGTAATAACACTTCCATTGGTGAAAGGTTTTAGAATGAAAATTCAGGTAATACCCATGCTAGAAAATCAAGCTGTAACCCAGGCAAATAAGACAGGGACACCAAGAACAATGACAAAAGACAGGAACATAGGAGAGGAAACATAGGCGTGCAGACTAGATCAAGGTGCCTGATACACTTCATGTGAAAAATTACCTGTTCCAGTGAAAACATGAGATGCAGCAATGTATTTCTTCCCGATTTCAAACTCAAGCACATGCTCAAACATTTTTTTTAATGATGGAAAGTATATTTCCGGCTTAAGTCATTCTCAGTTGAGAATGCATCAGTCCACAATTCTTACAAACGGATGCCACATAATAAAGAAAAGCACACATCCAAAAGTACATATAGCTAAGACATCATATGATCACTAATAAAAAAAGACTCTAACAGATAGCTTCATATAGTCGTCCTGCAACATTCCGGCTTTTTACGTGACATTGACTCCAAAATGACGAGCTTCACCACATGCAGGTGAACGCAGAACCAAAGCCTGAGCCAAATCCAACAAAATGAAATAATAACTTCAACCACCGAACGAACTCTGACCACTAAGCCGAAAATATACCACTATAACGGTTTCACCTCCCACCAGAGAAAGTGATTCCATAAGACAGCGTCTGACGTTGGAGACACCGGATACTTGAGTGGCAACCAAGCCCTGAAGTGCAACAACCAACGTTGAAGACATTGACCTCCTGCAGCCCGCAGCCGCCACTTTGATCCTCGCAATGCAACGTCTTCAAGAAGAAAACAACATCAAACAATGCTGCCATCGCGCGACTGGATAAACCAGTATTGGGCTTTCACCTGAAAGAAATCCATCCGGAATTGTAGGGTGCAACGGCGCCTCCAGCGAGGAGAAGTGGCGCCCGCAGGCGTCACCGCCGTCGAGAAGTGGTGACAGGTAACGGAGCATAACTACCGTTCCAAATCCACCATACATTGACCAAAGGGACTTACATAGTTATGCCAAGAGCTTGCCGACAAGACAACCAAAAAGGAAGATACCGACAAACAAACAGATCCGAGCATGTGCATACCGTATGCGCCGCCTCCAGCCGCATACAAGGTACATCGATCTAGTCCCCGGACGGTTGCACACCTGACGAGCAGCCAGCGTGCGGACGACCCACCGCTGGTCTCCCAAGCCTGCAAAAGCCCGCCGACGACCGAATTTGACTAAGACGAGTCATTCCAATCTGGATTCGTCACCCTAGGTCTGGTCGGCCGCCCCATGTCTTGCCGTGAAGAAGAGATCCGCCGTAGGCCATGCACACACATTTTCTCGCAGGCAGCCCACAAGGATGCACCGCGGACGGGGATCATCGGCGGCCGTTTCCACTCTACCACGGTGGCTACGCCGCCGTACAGCTCCCGCGAGAAGCGAACGGGAGCCACGCCGGCACCCGACCACCACACCGCGAATCCACGCCGGGGCACTCTAGATCCAGCCATGAGGATGATGGATCCGATGATCCCATGGCCAGATCCGGCTGCAGAATTGCCGGAGCAGAGCACGGACACGACGATCGGGCGAGCCGCTGCATCCGTGGCAGCGAAAAGGGCAAATGGCCCTGCCCAACAAGGAAGACGTCCCTGCCGCCGCCGTCCCTGCAGCTGCCGGACTTGCGGTGAGCTGATCTGGCAGCGGCAAGGGTAGGGAGGGGGACCGAGGAGGCCCGGCGGTGCGCTGGGATGGGAGCCGCCCATGTTGCTGCAGATGCGACGCGGGGGCCTGGGGAACTCTGCCACTCTGTTGATCTTGTCTTAGTCGTTGGTATCTGGAAGCAGCACCTGCTCATACATATGCCATTGGAAGTGACATGCTTGAGTATTTAGTGACACCATGCAATATTTAGTGAACACAATATTATATTATTGTCTTGAGTCCTCCATGCCACTATGGTCAGGCAGAACAAGGTCTCACTCAATCTCTGCTAAGGGGCGGATCCAGAGAAAAGTGTCATTGGTGCCACCTTCATTAAATATGATGTCATGTCACAATTTAGCCTTAACAAATGCTCATTTCCAGATCCACCCCTGATTGGAGACATATGTTTTGTTTTGCCTGATGGAGCGAAAAGTTTGTGCATAAAGATCACACGAGTTTTTGGCACTGCTATCCCCCGCGTCGCTCCCGTAGGCGACACGGGGGGCCTCATCGCGCCACCGCCGGCCGACCCTCCCTCCCCCTCGCCGTCGCCTGAGCAAGGGACCGGAAGTCCGGCACCTCGCGAGGAGGGCGGCGGCGGGGCAGCATCTTAGGGCCAGCGGCGTGGACGCTGTGTGGGCGGCCAGAAGCCGAGCGGGCGGAGCGGCGGGAGCAGCTTTAGCGAGCCGGCGGGCGGATCCGCATCCCCCGAGGGCGGATCCATCCTCACCACTGGCGGATCTGCGACGACGAGCGAGAGAAGGGCACTGGCGGGGGCTCGTCATGCTGGCGGCGTGGATCCTTTCCCTGCTGCTCCAGCAGCAGACGGGGGCGCGGGCCGGCAGCGCCCTGCAGACGGGCGCTTGGAGGCGGTGGCCGGCAGCCAGACCATGCGTGTTCCTGGTGGCCGGCGAGCTGGCGGAGCCCAGTGCCGGGTGGGTCGGGCTTGCGGGCTCCTGGGGGGCGGATCCGGCGAGACCGGCACCGGATCAGCGTGGAGGAGAGGACGGCGGCCGGCAGCCTGCCCTGCGTGCGGCGGTGAGGCACGAGGGCTACGGTGAACGGCGGTTGGCGGCCGGCGAGCAGGACCGGCGGCGGTGAGGCCTATAGCGCACGGCGCGGGGCCGCGCAGGAGGTGGCTACGCGCGCGTGGCCGCGTGTGCGGCAGCGGCGACCCCCGGTGCGCGACAGCGGCAGCCCGTGGCGTGCGGCGCACGAGCGCTATGGCCGCACAGGAGGCCGAGCGCGCGAGCAGCGTGGGGCCACGGGGGCCCACGACGCGCAGAGGCGGCGGCCGGCCCGCGAGAGGAGGATGCGGCAACCGGCCGGTGTGCGAGCGGCGATGGCGGCCCTGTCGCCGGCGCGAGAGGGCCACGCGTCAGGCAGAGGTGGCGCGGGGCGACAGAGGAGCGACGATGCTGCAGTGTGACTCATGGAGTACGGCGGAGGCGTCGCCCGGTTGGGGTGGCCGGGATGGTGGTGCCATTTTCATGCGCTGCGCGCGGGTAACAGGGTTGGGTGCTCCAGGCGAAAGCCCTCACTAGCTTCAGCTGGTGGAATGATGGTGGCGCCCTCGGATGTCACTTTCCCTCTTGGGGGCGTCATTATAGAGCTTCAACCCTGCTGCACAAGGTCTCTGGGTGAAAACCATGTCTAGTTTCTAGACGAGCAATGGCGGTGCCTTTGGCGTCGTACCCTCCTTGGATGCGTCGTCTATTGAGACCCGCTCGGTTGGCAGCATGTGCGGCCCACGGTCCTTGGTGGCCTCAACGGGTGCTGGCAACTCCGCCATGTGGCACGCGAAAGGGTGTGGCTACCTCATGCTGAGGCGGCTTTCTTCTTGTTGGTGATCAAGGGTCGCCGCTTGGGTGTCGTGCGGCTGCTTGCAGTGGACCACGGCGGGCGACGTTGCTTGCAATTGTCGGTTCGGTGTGGGACAGCATTGAAGGACGGCGCTTGCGGCAACGGCGTCGGGAGACGACTCGGCTTGTAGCGGATCATGGCGGGTAGGTCAGCATAGTTGTGCCTACTCGGTGCGGTACAACGTCGGAAGACGGCACAGACGACAACCTGGTCTGCTGGTTTGAAGGTGGCGGCTTTGTGCGGGAGGAGGCAACGTGATGAAGTTGAACCACGGTGACTGTCTGGTTGTTCTGGTAAAGTTCCTTGGAGGCAGGGCGGCCATGCTCGCTATCTCGACGGCAACATAAGGAACGAGTCCGGAGCATGGAGTTGTGGCGGACGTGGCGAGGCCCCCGCGCACGAGAGAGGAGGCGTCCAACGGCGGATAAGGCGAGGCCCCCGCGCATTGTTTTTGCTCGGACTCGGTGTTGTTCTTCCCGTCGGATAGGTCCTTGCATTGTTGCAACGTCTAAGAAGGTGTCTGCCTCCTTTGTTCCTTTATCAGCACGGGATCACGTTGGTGTTTCGATGACTGCAAGGGTGCGGTATGTGGGTGGGAGCTGTAGTTTGTTTCTCTCCGCTGTCGTCTTCGTATGTAGGGCTGCGGTCGTGTTTGATATCGGCCGGTGAGTGGTTGTCAGTGGTACCCGTGTTGATGTCCCAATTCAACTGGGTGAGTATAGTTATTTTTTTTCTTCTTTTATGTTTTTCTGCCTATGGCCTCTCAGGGTCGTAGACTTATTTTTCTGCTATATCAATAAAACATGTATTGTCTTGCGCGGTTCGTTCAAAAAAAAGTTCATGCATAACTCCTGGCTAGTGACAGACAAACAATCGGCTCTTCACAATAGGTAAATCCCACACATGTTGTTATCAACTTTAATTTTCCATGAAAATGGCACTTGCCTGACTTTATTACCACGATATTGATCTCCACCATGCAGTCATAAGAGAGAGAAAAATCTGAGTTACAGAAATATGGGTGAGGTTTGTTTATTCATGAAACCATGTTCATATGCTGGAAATGCTGCTGCAATGGATGCAGCCGCACAAACATCATCGCTGGTTGATGATGGAGGTCTCTGCATGCAGTGATGATGGAATCCGCCATGTCAGAGCTTGATCTGCCAGCACGCACTGAGGTTGCAGCACAAACCAAGGTTACAGCACAGATGGGCCTAGCTAATCCCACAGCATCACGATCACGTCTGAGCTGGATGGCATTGCATATTTAAGACTTTAAAACTTCATGAGCAAGAGCAAGAGCAAGCAGTGAGACAACATGTTTAAGAACCCTGGTGTAGAATTCCATTGTTTCATGACATGTAGCCAGAGATATTATAAAAGTAATACATTGTTCTGCTGATGCAGTATTCTCCACAACACTCAGAGAAATAATTGAAGTGATGCATAACGATGTAACCAGTACTTTCTTCGAACTAATAGTAAGTCATGAGCGGTTTTAGATGTAGGAACAAGAACAGAATCTCCTCTCTCACCACAGCTTCATAGAAGCAACAGCAAATCATGCTTTGAATCAATCAATCAAACATGCCTGTGATCGACAGTGTGCTCCTGCACATAGGGCAGCGATGCGGTGCCGTGGCAAGGAGCTCCTCCAAGCACCTGCCATGGAAGGCGTGGGAGCACCGGGGCCACGCCGCGAGGCCCTGCTCCAGCATCATAACCTCGCGGCAGATGGCGCACACCTCCGCCGCAACGGCGACGTCCAGCCTCTTGCGCTTCGCCGCCGGAGCGACCTCGCCCGACGACGACTCGACGTCGCAGCACACCGGCGCCGGCAGGTGCTGCTCTTGGCCGCAGACCACGGGTGGTGACGCGTCTGCATCACGCGCTTTCTCCTCGAGCGCCGAGCGCATGCACTCCATGAGCTCCGGAGTGCGGTCCTCGCGTCGGAGCGCGCCCACATCGACGGTGACCACGAGGCAGGTGGCCCGCGGCGGAACGCGCACCGGCGTCGCCGCGAGCAGGCCCGACCACAATGCCTGCAGCCACCGCACGTAGGAGCGGCGGCGCCAGAGAGGGTAGGCTTCGGCGACCAGCGAGGCGCCGGCGAGGCGCAGCGAGCTTGCCGGGTCCGCGGCGACGGCGGGGAACGGGACGAGGTACCGGACATGGTGAACGTCCGTCCCATAGTCGGGAGCTTCGACACCATGCTCTCCGCCGCCACGAGTCTTCGAGAAGCGGTAGTAGCGGAAGTGCACGACGATTGCGCCGGCGTCCTCCTGGCCCGGTGCTGGCGGCGGCGCCTCGTCGGTGTCAAGGCGCATGAAGCCGGCGAAGCCCTTGTAGGAGGCGAATCGCGCCGGCTGGCCGACGAACGTCAGAGCCTGCGACACTATGTCAGTAGATCTCACCTGCTCATCGTTCCCTTCCATCTCACTGTCACTGCTGCCATAAGCCAGCACGACGTCATTGTTGTACGCATCGGTGAGCACTTCCTGGATCACTCTGGCGCGGGTGCGGCGCCCCAATGCCGGCAAGCCAAAAATGATGGCACGGTGGTCATTCGACAAGGTGGTGTCGAGGTCGAACACTTCCTCTTCGTCACCAAGAAGGATTGGGTCTTCCTCATCCAGCGTGTCATACGACGCTGGCAGGGTATCAACAGCGCCGTCCAACAACCGTGCCGGGTCCGACGACGACGAGTCACCGCCCGGTGGCGGCATAGGCGACGCTGTGGCCTCGGCGGCCACCATGGGCTTCTCCACTGACAACGTTGTCCTGCTACCGCCTTGTGGAGTCACTGGCTGCTCCTCCATGGTCTCCGAGTGTCTCCGACCGAGTGATCGATGCAGAGGCAAGCCGATCGAAGGAGCCAGGCAGTTTATTGGGCAAAGCCTGAAGGGCGGTGCATCTTTGTGAGCCCACTAGCTACTTGTGTTCAGATTCCAACCACATTCTATCAAGAAAATGGACATTATTAATGAGTTTTGCTAGGCATCCATTGAGAAAAAAGAGATGCAGATCTGTTGAGTTTTCATACCATTGGATCTTGCCCTGGAGGTTGCTGCCCCCTTCTCCGGCGAGCTTGTCGACTTCTTCAGCTGCACCTTCTTCTCTGGCGATGTTAGGGTTAGAGTTCAGGCCATGGTTTAGGGTTTGTGGTATTTTTGGGCTGGGGGTTGATTGAGTTGTCGATGACCACAGATGGATGGTCACGGAGTCGCCTGCCTGGCGGCGGAGGTTGGCTAGACAAGGCGGTGGGGGCGCTACCTACCTCGATGGTGGGTGACGATGGTTATGCCTAGTCGATGGAGGGTTCATCACACTTCGAATGGATTAGCGAGAAAGCGGAGGCACCAGAGCCAGGGGCCACAACGGCGGCTTGGATTGCGGACATGGGAGGGGAGGTTGAGGGAAGAAGAGCAGCCCAAGATCGAGCAAGAGAATCGGGTTCTTATCAAGGACGATGTTGAAGAGGAAATGGGGAGGCGGCGCAGAGGTGGGGACGAAGAAGAGGGGCGGCGACTAGGAGTAGGATTGAGGGAGAGGATTAGGGTTAGTTCCTTATATATATCAAGCGTAAATAAATCTCAACCGGTGATTCTAGATCTACTGGTGGAAATTTTATAAATTTGGCCCAATAATCAACCGATGACTACACATATGGGCTTCAAGAAGTTACAGCCCAAGAACGTAGTATACTAATTTGGCTGATGTTAAAGGGTTTAAAATTTTAGCAAACTAATTTAATCCAAAGTGGAATTTGCTCGTGCTTCTAGCAAAGTGGAGGTATTTGGCAGCAGCCATACCGAGTGATTTTGTTGCCGTAAGTATTCGCTTAATATTTACTTGAAGAAACAGATAATTGATTCAATGGGAAAACGGAAGTAGAGACAAAAAAGTAATTTTTTGCTTGATTGTTGTAATAAAGTAAATTTTGGATAATTTAATTTGGAGTAAATCACACACACCATACAATAACTTGTATGATTGTATCACTTTAGTCTAACAAGTCGTAAAACATGCAAATAGATGCATTAACTTGTAAAATATGTACATCTACGGTCACATGTATAAATCCAAGAGTATTTTGCCATGCTAATAGGCTGGGAGGGGCTATTTTGCTGAACTTACGATGAAATTTCATGAATCTCACTGGTGGCTTTAAAATTAATTTACTCATTTTCTGAAAAATTTGAATCACTTTGGTTGTATAGGTCTAATAAGTACAAATGGGCAAAATATTACCATTCTCTGGCCACTCTTTATTCGCACGAGAGGTCATCAGATCAATTTCCATATTAGATTTTTTGAACCATATTTTGTGTTATTGACAAATGAAACCGATCAACACAAAGAAAATAGAAAACAAATATGATGCCACTGGATGTAGGATGTAGGGAAAGGGCTTAGGCGTGTGATTTCTGTATTTTAGTCTTCAGCCTCCTTGAAATTAATCCTTGCGACCTACCTAAGCAACATGACATGTTATCTGCCATAGCAAAATACACTTGATAGAGTAAATATATGCACATATTTGATAACTTTATGTATTTGTTTGCTTATTTTGCAACTTGTTAGACCAAAGTGATACAGCCATACAAGTTGTTGTATGGTGAATGTAATTTACTCTTTAATTTGTAGTGGAGCTTATGGAACGGAACCTTCTTACCCTTTCTGAAATTAGTACACTAGCAAAAGATTATCAATACCAATAGGACATTTTGAAATGATTTTCAAAATTGATTTGGTATATACTAACATCCATATATCGCTGAAAGTTTTCAAAGCATGAGAGAGCCTCAACGTGTCCGCCGGTGGTATCGCGCCGCGTGTCCCTGGCTCCCCGCTGCGGTTCCTGGGCTTCCTGGCTTGCCACTCGCGCAGTCGACGACATACGGCCCAACCTATACGGTGTGCGCCTCATGCTTGGTGGCTTTAACACATACGTGGTACGTCGTTCTTGCGTCAACAAAATTTTCATGTCAATATGAGATTAGTAAACCATCTTTATGGTTAATTATAATTCTACCTAAGGTCAATTGGCTTGTGTGGGCAATATCATATATTAGCTATATGCAGAATTGTAATAAAACAGTTCCAATATCATGAATAGTAACGATATATCTCCAATCATTACAATTATGTACTATGCTATAGATCAAATTAACCTTAGGACCCATTTGATAGGGTTTAGGGTGGCTTCACGGCTTCACCTGTTTTCGCAAAAAAAAAAGAGAGGCAAAAATAAAGATCTATTTCGCAGGGTTTCGGCTCCTCCGTAAATAACTTTGGGCGTGGCTTCTCTGCTGGAGCTGAAGTCGTTTTGGAAAATATTTGGCAGAAGAACTTCTTTGAATGAATTGTATGTTTGCGCTCAATCTATAATCTTAGTTCATATGAAATTTAAAATAAATAAATGAATATGAATTAATATTGTTCAATTAATAATTAGTGCCATAATATATGGTGAAGGTTTAGGCCCATGTAACAAATTATTTAGATTGTTTAGTGGGCTTACATAGAATAATGGGCTCTTTGGCCAAAATGGAGAGAGAGAGAGAGAGGGGAGAGAGTTATGCTCTCCTTCTTGGCCATGGCCGACCGAGATCTTGGAGCAAGAGGAGGAGATCAAGATGTGGTGGAATCGATGACCTAAGGTATGAACTCATTTTGTGGTGTGAACTAGTGGAGGGGGAGCACTAGATTGGTGGTGTTGGTGGTGGTGGCACCATCGCCTGCGATGTCGTTGGCCTGCACACCTCGCAGCTTTGCGCCACGTCACCTTTCGTGCGCCACTCCTATAGTTCTTACGCCATTTTACGCTAGGGAAATCGGTAGAGGAGCCCCAAAAAGCCACAAGATTTAGGTTTTGTTCTTCCAGTGTTAGTCATTTTGGGCTCTTTCACGTCTTTTGCAACTAAGCCGTTTGAAAAGATGACCCTTTGGCACGGCTTCACCTAAATCTGGTGTTGAAGCCACATGACAGAGCCATACCAAAAATCGCTAAACTAGAAGCAAGGTGAAACCAATATTTTTTCTTGTCAAAACCACTTACTAATGAAATCATTTTGGAAGAATCCTGCCCAACTGCTATTACTTTCGTAACGTATTTGAGTTATATATTCAGTCCCTACCAGTCAACTACTTTGACTTCTTGTTTCTTCTAGATAAAACCCCTTAGGGTGTGTTTGTTTCAGCTTTTGGGTCTCGGCTTTTCAATCTTCCAAAATTCAAAAAAGCTCCCAAAAGCCAAAGCTCATCAAAACGTGCTTTTGGCTTTTTATCTTTCGGGAGCTTTTTAGCTTTTGGAAGATTGAAAAGCCGAGGCCCAAAAGCTCCCCAAAAGCTGAAACAAACGTGCCCTTAGTGCATGTTTGAATCCTGGGATAATCCAGGAAGGGACGAGTCCATCTTTTTTTTTTACCGGTGTTTGATTATGAGACAAGGAGGGATGGAGTCATCTTGTGCATGAATATTTGCCTGAGACGGGGGACAAGCCGCATCTCAAAAAGAACGAACCGACTTGTGCATAGCTCTTCCATGTCATCGCTCACCATATCCTTCGTTGCACGTGCGAGCTTCAAGGCGTGACCGAGCAGTGGTAGTGGCAAGTGGACAGAAAGCTCATATCGGTGTAGGCCTTTCCAGTGACACAACGCTCAATGGTGGGGTCACAACAACAGACCACGTGAGGCCACAGGCTCCGCGCAAGATCTCATTGCAGGCGACCTCGAGCTCTAGCTAGGGCGGCACAGACGAGCTTGAATGCCACAAGTACAGTGTGGAGCTCTTGGTGCGGACGGGCTTGATGTTGATCTCTAGCAGCGAAAGCTCTCCGACGGGTTGTGGGGTGAACTCCTTTAACGTGTGAGCCTCTTCAGTGCCGCGGCTTATGAGTTCATATAGCGGAGCACTCCGGCATAGCAGCGATGCGTGTTGCAGAATAAACTCGTGATGCTGGGGGAGAACGAGGACAATACGATATGCATGATCGAGCTCTATAGAAAATAAGCACATACAGCAGGGGAGAAGATGAGACATGTTCCAGGAAAATGACTAGAACACGGACCGACAAATGACTCCACTAGTAATTGTAGCTAACGGTGTCAAATATGTCTTCCGTCTTATTCTCTCAATTTCTGAAACTAAATAGAAACTCAAACAATCCATCCCACTAACCAAACTCCAAATTATCTCTCGGAACCAATCATATATTTAGACTCTGTTAGGCTGGGTGAAACATTTCTTATTCTAGTTAGAATCACCTGAATCCCTATCAAATGATGAAATATACCAATGTTTTCACTATGAATCACCTTAAAATATTTCTCATTTTAGTGCCAGGAGGGAGAATCATCCAAAAAATGGTGTTTCTCACCGATTCTAGTTCATTGTAGAAAAAAAATCTGATTTGATAACTAAGTGAACTGAGTAAGTGATTATTTTCGAGAGAAACTGGATCCCAAATGTTTCTCACGGAAAGATTCTGAAATGTTTGTTGAGAAACCGGCCGAGCTGAGTGCGAGGGCCGACCGGCCGAGTGCGAGACGCCGCGACCGGCACGCCCCACTCGTACCCCGCTTCATCTCAGTCCATCCAGAACCCTAACCCCTCCGCCTCCATGGCGAGCCACCCGCCCGCTTCCCCCTCCCCTCCCGCCTCCGCCCCCTCGGCGCCGCCGCCGCGCCCGCCGGAGGCTGCGGAGGACGACCCCAATCCCGGAGCCGCCGCCTCCTCCGCGGCCGCCGCGTCGCCGGCGGGGTTCATCTTCATCTGCAGCGGCGCGACGAAGGCCGAATGCTACCGGCATCGGGTGCTGGGCCTCCCCAGGGGGAGGCTGGAGGCCGTCTCCCGGATACGGCGGGGCGCGGCAGTCTTCCTCTACGACTTAGACATCAAGCGCCTCTACGGGCCCTACCGCGCCGACTCCGACGGCGGGGCCGATCTCGTCCCCGGCGCCTTCCACGGCCGCTTCCCCGCGCAGGTGGGTAGCCTCGCTGTCCTCGCTCCAATGCTATGAGCTTTCTGGTGACTGGAATAAAAAAATGGGGCTGGTGGGATAGGGTACTAGCCACTAGTGTGGATTTGGGAATGTGTGGAACTGTGCATAATGTGGGGGGTGGGACAGTGAGCAAATGAGCATGTTAAGAGCAGTAAGCATTGTTAGAAATGTTTGTGGTTGGTGAGAACAAATCGGAGGGTGGTCCTTCGACAATTGTGCTGATACAGGAAGGATGTCAACATTTGTTTGTCTATGGTATGATGGAATATGATTTATGCGGTGGAATCCTGTTATCGTGCTGAGTTTTACTGAACGATGTTGATGCTTGACAGTTAGTTTGGAGCTTAAGTAATTTATGTTATGCTGTCTTCGCAATGTAATGCTGTGCAGTTTTGGATAATCTGAAACAACTGAGCTAAGTAGTAATATACCATTCCCCAGCTAAATGAGTCTGGCATGGATCAGGCAAGCATGTTACCCGCTTGCCCTCTGAATCAGTTATATTGAGCTAGTTCAGTATGAGGATGCAGTTATTTGTCTCTTTTTTGTTGTTTTTGTTGTTGATTTGTTCTTTTCTGCTTGCTATTGTGTCTTTGAAGGTTTTTTGGATCCACAACAACAGCTTAGGCTGATTAAGATGGTTTTACCGGAATAGGAGCTTACCTGTTACTTGGAATGTTTAAGCATATGCACAGTTCTAGATTTCCTGGAATCTCTTCATATATCGTTGCACCTGTACCTTCTAATTCATTACAATGATTGGAAGGAGAAAACCACAAATCTAAGTGACATTTCATTGTGGTTTTTTATGGCATTAAAAAGGTTGCATTGTTGGCTTCCTGTCAGTTATCTCCACTTCTGTCTTATTGAGCATATATTAAGATGGTTTTAACAGAATAGAAGCTTACCTGTTACTTGGAATGTAATGGCATATAGCAAATAACCTCATTGATTAGATGCACATTGTTCTCAATGGAACAAAGGTCACCATTTTTTATATGTGTAGGTTAAATTTATGATCGATGGTGATTTCATGCCGCTCCCTGAGAGTAGCATAAAAAGTGCCATAAAGGAGAACTATTTCAAAGGGAAGTTCAGCCCAGAGCTTACCTCAACACAAGTAAGTTTGAATAAACAAAATTTCAACTTTGTGTGCTGTTGTTACGTGAGGAGAAATGAATTGTGCCGATTGCTGAACTATTTGATGTATAACATTTGGACATGAATTCTGAAGAACCCTGTACTTCAGCCACCCTGTTGGATTATAGTAAGGATGACCATTGATAAATATGAAACTTGTGTGTAATTTGTATCTTATTTTGTCTAGTTTAACTGGTAATTTCCCCTTCTCTGGGAGGCGGATGTGGTAGATAAAGGGTCAGTAATGTCCTAGAAACCATAAAAGTTGCATGCTAACCTTTCCTTCTGAATTTTCTCTCGCAACACATGCAAATGAAAAGTCAAGTTGCAGAGAAAAAAAAATTGAGGCATGATGAGAACATTTTCATCTTTTTTTTAACGCTGTTCTCTTCGTTTTGATATGAGTTACGAGTCTTGGCCTTTCATATCACAGTTTAGTTGCTAGCTGGAATGCAACGGCTTATAACTTCGTCTTCTATTTTGCCTTTGTCTGTCAATCATATTTGTTTTTACTTTTTAGCTATTAATTTATGTTAGCAAGGAGGTTTAGGGTAATAGTTAGAGGCCCATTGGGCCCCCTGTGTGGCCGCGGCACAGACCTTGATGGTCTGGTGTGCCGCCCCCCTCTTGATAGGATAGACGGCAGGGATTCCCTGATGGCCCTGTATCTATAAGTCATCCAGGGTTCCCTGCCTATATATGTACACCCATTGTACTCCTATCAATCAATCCATTATTTCCCTGTATTGTGTATTGCTTACAATTTACAATACAAGTAACAAGGTAGCTACTTCATAAGCTATTGGTTTCTTTGTAGGTTGAAAATTTGAGGGCATTATTTCAGCCAATTACTTTGCTTCCGGAATCATCACCCCCATGTGATGTTGATAACTGGCCCCCTGCTCCTGCTTTTCTGCCTCCTTCAGCTCACCCGGCACAGCCACCTCCTTATGCACATCATCCAACTACCTATGCTGCCCCAGCCACCTCCATAGCAAGCCAGCCCTCACCTCCAGCCCCTGCTTCCCTGCTGTCTCGCAAGCGGACACACTCCTTCGCAGTGGCAGCGGAGGATGATGCCCACCCCGGAGCTTCCTCCTCCACTGCCTCTGCGTCACCGGCGGGATTCATCTTCATGTGCAGCGGCGCAACAAAGCCCGATTGCTACCGCCACCGGGTACTAGGCTTGCCACGGGGCAGTCTAGAGGCTGTCTCCCGGATCCGGTGTGGGGCAACACTCTTCCTGTACGACTTCGACGCCAAGCACCTCTACGGGCCTTACCATGCTGACTCTGATGGTGGGGCGGACCTTGTCCCCAGTGCCTTCCGCGGCCGCTTCCCTGCTCAGGTTGGTTGCCTCGCTGTCCTTGCTGCAAAACTATCAGCTTTCTGGTGAACAGAATCAAGAAATGGGGCTGGTGGGTATGATTCTAGTCACTAGTGTGGAATTGGCAATGTGTGGAACTGGTGAGCTAATGGGCATGAGCACAGCAATAAGTGTTCTTAGAAATGTTTGTGTTTGGCAAGATCAAATTTTAGTGTGGTCTTTGTGCTGACGAATTACGATTTCTGTTTGCCAAATCGGGTCACCAAAAAATTTTGATGAGAAGTTGGAATATTGATAATCTATGCTATGTTATTTTTGCATGCAATGCCTTTTAGTTATGGAGATTCAGAAATTCAGCAATCTAAGTAATATTCCATTCCCTAGCCAAATTAGTGGTATTGTGGTCTTTCATGGATCAGGCAAGTGTTTTATTATGTATGTGCACTCTGAATCAGTTTGGACCTTTGAACTAGTGTGCTAGTTCTATGTGAGGAATGGATATAAATATTCCTCTCATTTTTTTCGTCAGTTTGTCCTGTTCTCTTTGCTATTGCGTCTGGGAAGTTGTTTGTCATCCCCAAGGACAGAAGGCAGCTTAAGATGGGCTTTGAAGGATATGATCTTACCTGTTACTTGGAATGTTTAAGCATAAGCAGTATCCACAGTTTTAGATTTCTTGGAATCTCTTAGTATATTGTTCCACCTGCACCTCTTCATTCATTGCAATGACGTGAAGGAGAAAACTGCCAATCATAATGATCTTTCGTGGTGGTTTTCAATGGCATAAGAAAAGAGGTGATACTTTTGGCTTGCTGTCAGCTATCTGCCACTTCCGTCCTATTGAGGATAGGATTCTTTGAGATAGTCCAGTTTCAATGTTACACTTTATTATGGGCAAGAATTTAAAATGCTGAAGTTTTACCTCTTTAATATTTTTGATAGATTACCAATGAGGCCATGGCCATTATGGATGTTTATTATGTAGGGAATAATATACTTGGATTGTACTGATTGTTTGCATGTAAAATAGCAAATCATTATCTGATACTATAGCCAACACTCTCGCGGTGCAACTGGTCAGCCGAACACACCAGAGAAGCAGTTCGCTGAGCCACAGCCCGGGTTCGAGTCACGGCACAATCTTCTAAAAACAAAAATCAAGGGGATGTCTCTTCCCCTGGTCGAGTTTTTTATATTTGATACTATAAATATACAATAGGCAAACGATTATATGCTGTCATAAGTGGTAGGATATATGATGTCCGTTACTTTGAGGTTGTAACGTCTATTCAGGAAATGCATCAGGTAATATTGGATGGCAGGTAGCCACACCAAATGGGGATGATGAGTCACTTTGTTGCTGCTGTGATGAGATAACAGCAGCATAGCGGCTTTATATGTTTGTAGCCTAGGCACTCGTAATCTGTGTAACATTGGTGTGAGTGGTGTGTGTGTTTGTAAGGGCTTCCTACTCTTTTCTTCTTTAATAAAATGATATGAAGCTTTCCGCATGTTTGCGAGAAAAGATAGCAACAGCCTACGGCATGAAGCACCTTGCTGGGACATTTGACAGTCTAAGGCGCTGTTTTTGGATCCCCACAAACTATCCCGCTGTTCTTGAGGTTTTGAGAACAATTGGATTCTGAAACTAAAGATCTTAGGTTAAGATTAGGTTTAAAAATATAATGCCTTTCAGTACTTCCCTTCTGGGGTGGTGCATGTGGAACTGATGACATGCATTCAGCAGCATATGTTTGCTTACATCTCTTACCATAAGGGTCTTGAGAAAGGTGTCAAAGAAGTTTCTCTATTATAAGATATCCTTTTGATGCGAATTAATCGCTTACATTTTTGTTTTACTTGCATTTTCATTTTCTTGGCACGTGTTATATGCTCTTTAGTTGCCATCTAAAACTGTAATGACATCTAGCAATTATACCTCATAGATTAGCTTTATAGTATTCTCAATTCTCAATGGAACAAAGGTAACCTTTTTTATATGTGCAGGTTAAATTTATGATCGATGGTGATTTCATGCCTATCCCTGAGAGTAGCCTAAGAAATGCTATAAAGGAGAACTATTTCAAAGGAAAGTTCAGCCCAGAGCTTACCTCTACACAAGTAAGTTTGAATAAGCAAAAGTTGAATATGTATGTTCTGTTGTTAGTTATGTTCACGATGATAAATGTGTTAATATGTATAGCCTAGATAGTTTTCTGTCTTCTGGCCCATGTAGGCTATATGGCCCATTTGGCCCATATCTTGTATATGTTACCCTAGACTCAGAGGAATAGATTCAGCAGTCATTCTTCTCTAACAAAATGAATTGTGCCAAACATCATTTAGGCAGTGTTTGGTTGGGATGTTTTGCGGTGTAATCAGATCAACCTGCGATGTGTTCACGTTAGTTTGTGTTTGGTTGAAGCCTACGCAATCAGATAGCGCAGGACCTGATACGGGCTAGTACATGGCTGATACTACTCGATACCTCCCCTATCAGATACCTCCGCAGACTGTAGCAGACTTGGTGAGTTCAGCAGCAGCGCACAGGGAGGCATGTCATCGTAATGCAGAGCTGCTGCTCGTCCGTGCGGAGTCGGCTTACTTTTAGCGCTTGCTTGATAGTAGCCGTACGTAGCCGGCTACAGAGTCTGGTTTGATAGTGCTTGCTTGCTTTCTTATTCGATAGCACTTGCTTGTTTGATGTTTCTGTTACATGAACTGAGCCAAACAAAGTCTGGTTTAACCTGTTCTGCTTCCATTACCGGCTTGATCTAATATCGTTACCGTTTGCGTTTAAACAGCACCTTAATGTTTACTCATGGGATGATTTCTGAAGAACTCTGCTTCAGCTATCCCATTAGAATAAAATGAGGATGATAGTTGACAAACTGAAACTAGTGTCTGATTTGTATCTTGTGTCTAATTTAACTGTTGTCCATTGTATATGGGAGGTGGATGTAGTAGAAACAATCGACAGTAATGCCATAAAACACGTATGTAAACCTATCCTTCCACATTCCTTTGCATCACATGCAATTCCTAAGTCAAGTTGGGGTTGAGAGGTATTTCATCCATTTTGCTATCGTCTATGTTTTTTTGAATTTAAGGCCTGGAGCTTATTCTTTTTTTTTACACCCTTTGTTTCTCATAACTACTGCATATGTTTTTTTTAAACCTTCTGTGGAACTTAGGCAGTAGTATTGGAACATGGTAAGTTTTCTTGATGTATTTGAGTTGTTGAAATTACACTGTTCATCCTGAACGAAAAGATGCAGAGAAAAGAAAATTTATCTTTTGTTTTTTTTTCTTCTCTTGTTATCGATAAGAGTTATCATTCTTGTCATTTTGTATCAGTTTAGGAGGTAGACGGAGTAGTCCTGAGAAATAAAGAAACGCTGTACTAAAAAGAACAGGAAGGTTTGGATGTAATGAGAATATTTTTACGTTTTTCTTGGTTTCATATCATTCTTGGTCTTCTGTGTCAGTTTAGCAGCAAGCTGGAATGTGGAGGGTTATGACATTATCTTTTTACTTTGTCCTTGTGTTCGTTAGTATTTGTTCATGAATTTATAATTCATTTACTGTTGATTTTCTTTTGTAGGTTGAGAAACTGAGGGCATTGTTTCAGCCAATTACTTCATTTCCACAACCATCATCCCCTCATGATGTTGATAACTGGCCCCCTGGCCCTGCTTTTCTGCCTCCAGCTCTCCCGGCACAGCCACCTGCTTATACACATAATCCTACTGCCTTTGTTGCTCCTCCGGCTGCTCATATAATGCCACCTGAAGCCTGTGCACCTCCATGTTCTTACCTGCCTCTGTCTACTCAACCTGCCTCTGGGTATGGTTACCAAGCTGGATATGCAGCATGTGGTCCGATGCCTTATCAGTATGTGCAACCACCCCTTCCATGCTCTCTTTATGACCGAGACTCCATGTCGCATTATGTTTCAGCTCCTGTCTATTCTACTGGCCCCTATTGTCAGTATGATCGATATGAACTTGGCGGTGTGAGCAAAGCACATATGAGAGGTACACGTTAATGAACCTAGCACTTCCAGCATGTTAAATTGTTAATTCTGTTACATGGTAGCTATTTCTTGTTTAGCAAATCATGTTGTACATACGGCCAATGCTGGAAACATTGATGTCCAAACCATAGTAACAGGAAACGGGGTCGGTGCCACGTTCCACGACCCGGGAACGTCGTCCCAATTCGTGGGTCGGGGTCACCATGGGTCATCGTCCCAATTTTCGCTGGATCGTCGTCCCCACCCCGTAGGGTCGTAAACTCTGGTCAAGGTCGTGGAGGTCGTCATGGAGAAGCTCCAACATGAGATAGGCATGATGTTGCAGCATAGATTGGGCAATGAATATGCGCGAGGGCTTTGGGACAGCTCATGTAGCCCTTTTCTTTTACCCTTTTCTCCATTTTCTTTGTTTTATTGGGTCATCGACCCGATACTCCTTGGTTCACGTACCATGTTGTGAATTTTCGTCTCAAAGAGGTATACCCCCTCCGTACCACAATTTTATAAAGCATCGACCCTCGATCCCGTTCCTCGACCCAGTCGACCCGGGAACTTTGTGACTATGGTCCAAACCATAATATTCAGCTGAATAATATCTTAACATACTTAACGAACTATTTGCAGAGACAGCATAGAAACATTTTTACATTTTGGAAGCCCTCATGTTTGCTGCAACATGCAGAAATCTCTAAACATACTTTTGTACTCGTCCATTTCAGGGCCACCTATGGTGTAGGGCATGACATGGTTGCAGCAAACCTGCAACAGGTCGGGTATTATGGATCCACTCCAAGCAACCTGAATGCAACACCTGGAGCAGCCATCAGCGGTTTTGTACGAATCAGTACTAGCTGCGACGAAGAAGATGCAGCAGATGACAGTGGGACCCCTCAGAGCCGTGCTAGCCCACTGATTGACTTGTCCCCTCGTAGCTGTGGTACCCCTATGAGCAGTGGTAGCAAGAGGACTGCGGGCAGCACCCGCAGCACTGCATCAAGTCCTGGCAAGAAGCCCAAGAACGCAGCTGTTCGGTCCATGAACACCAACATGACCAGGTTCAACTCCAGTTACGGTCATAGGACTGAAGTGATTGAAAACATTTGGTTTAAGAAGAACATGTCTGTTGAACAGAAAATGAGCATGAAGCAACAAGAAAAGGAATCAAGGAAACAAAAACAACAAACAAGGAAAGAAGAACAGAAACTTGTTGTGCAATCAGCAAAAGAGCTGGGGGTGCACCAGATGGCAACCGAGCTGTGGAAGGGTGTGATCAATATCTGTAAAGATGACAATGCTAGGACTATCTTCCTCATGACACCGAGTGAACAAAGGGTTGCAATGATTGAGGACTATGCCGCTATGGCAAGAAACTAGACCCTACCATCCATGCTTTTCACGTAGATGTGTAGTAGTTGCCCTCATGGCTATGTGGGGGCAGTTGTGTATGATTTGTCGTGTCTCCTGTTTGACTATATTGTTTTATGTTGGATTATGTCCGGCTATGTTTGAACTATGTGTTTTATGTTGGAGTATGTTTGCTTAGGGAGGTAATGGGAAGTATGTCATTGGTAAGCTTCATTTAACTTGCTGACTCTATGCTCTCTTTCAATGGCCAGGACATTAATGCTCCAGTTCATCATGAAGTTGATGCTACCACGGACAGTGAGGAGTGGTGGGACGAATTTGTCAGCATGGTGCTACTAGACGATGATGAAGCACCATTTATCTATGCTATGTATGAATATGCTACACATGTGGACACATGTGAACAAGTTTTGCAGTAGAAGACCATATAAAAGGTACTACTATAAAAGGTAGAATATGCTACAAACTGCTACTACTATAAAAGGTATGGTCTTTGACCACTACCATCCAGGTACTTTTTGTGCAGCGTTCTATGAACTTTGTCCTACCGGTAGTGCTGCTAGAATGTTGTTTCCTTTTCGTGAAATTTATTGAAATGATGGACACTGCCTTCCATCTAATTTAGCTACAAATAAATCTTAAGGTGCCCAGTTGTCGCAGCAATGTATGTCCACTAGTATATGCTTACAGTTGATATGGCATTGTTTATTTTCTGTGCTTTTGTGGCCCTTGTTCGCTTGGTTGGCAGGAAAGGGAGGTATAGTTCTTCACAGACAGAGGAAAACAACCAGATGAGAGGGCCAAGAACAGGAGTCCCATTTTCCCTCTGACCATGCTTTACAATTTTTTGTAATATCTGGTTCTGGTTCTTATTTGTATGTGGTAAATGCCATCCTGGTGTAGCTTCTGTTAATGTAGCTTCTGCTAATCTGATGCACAGATTAGATGAGTTCCCGCCGTGTGGCAGGACAACATGTATGACACATGCTGATTTGCATGTATAAATTGGGGCATTTATGATGGTCACCAGGGATTGCAAAGTTGGGTGTGGAATGTAGATTTTGGACTGGTACAATGCCAAAATTTGATCATGTACAGTCCCAAACAGTATATTGCAGATTTTGGGAGACCAAGGCCTTGTTTAGATCCCAAATTCTACCCCTAAAGTTCACTATACAAAAAGGATTCTCATCACATCAAAATGTCATAGCATGCATGGAGTACTAAATATAGATAAAATCAAAAATTAATTGCACAGTTTTGTTGTACTCTGTGAGATGAATTTTGAGCCTAATTAATTAATTTTTGGATAATTTTTTATACATACAAACGAAATGCTACAGTGTAGCAGTCTTGCGCAGTGCTGAATTTTGCTGAATTTGGGCCTCCCGAATGGCATTGCCCAAATTCTGGAACTAAACAAGGGCCTGAGGTCAATCTGCCCCAGCAGGAAGTTGGCAGCGCTCATGCAGCTGGCAGCAATCACTTAGCTCTTGTTTAGACCCTAAATTCCACCCCTAAAGTTCACTATGCAAAAGAAGCATCACATTAAAATGTCGGCATATGCATGGAGTACTAAATGTAGATGAAATCAAAAACTAATTACACAGTTTTGTTGTACTCCGCGAGACGAACATTTTGAGCCTAATGAATCAATTTTTGGACAATTTTTCACACATACAAACGAAATGCTACAGTAACGCACGCACACCAAAAGACCAAAGTTTGGCTCCCAAATTCGAGAACTAAACAAGGCCAAAACAACCCCAAAGTTCACTATGCAAAGAAGAAGATTTCCATCACATCAAAATGTCGGCCCATGCATGGAGTACTGAATGTAGATGAAATCAAAAACTAACTGCACAGTTTTGTTGTACTCTACGAGATGAACATTTTGAGCCTAATTAATCAATTTTTGAACAATTTTTCACACATACAAACGAAATGCTACAGTAGCGTAATGATTACAAAGTGACCCCAAACCCCCAAATCTGCACCCTCATGTTTTGCATCTAAACAAGGCATGAGCTAGCTTGGTGGACTCGCACGTCAGCTACCTCGGCCTGACAAGCCTACATTGTCACTGCTGCACCAGGGCGGCAGTGATTGCTATTTCAAGTTCTGAAAGCATGGTCTTCCAAGGATCTAGGGATTAAGCTTGTCTCAATGTGGCCCCACCATCCTATTGACATTTTGAGGATGATGTACAGCTGAGTTGGTTCTGTAGGTAGGTTCTTTTGATTGGGTATAGGCTTATGTAAATAGGTTAAACTGTTGGCAAAAACAGCTTTGGGAAGACAAAAGCCCAATTAAGAATTTGGCAACAGAACCTCTCAGATTTATCAATTTGACCTAGTGTTTGTACATATACAAGATGATGAGCAAGAGGAATGGGCATGTACAGGGTTAGCTTGTGGTCATCCACAAAATCATATGTAATTTCAGAAAATTTCTCGGCTAGACATTCAATATTGACATTTAAACTCTACTCGGTGGTTCGGAGCAAATGCAACAAATATTCACTAAAGCAAAAAGAAATGACACATTTGGACTGATTGATAGACCGTACAAATATAACTTTTGCAACATCAACTTCAGCAGAAATACATAGAATATCTCAAAAAGTTATTTTTAAAGCACAAAAATGTTAGTGTTACATGCGAGCTGTGAAAGCTTTGAAACAGGAGCAAAAAGGGTTGGATTCTAGGGCCTCCAACGGATTATACCTACTCATAAGGGTACAATCACAAGTAGGGAGAATCTATCTGCTGATCATCCCTTTCACTGCCCATCAACAGCGGAGGCAATCCAGGATCAGGACGTGGAAACAATAGTTTCAGGCGAAAAGCATCCACACCATTTAAATAGTATCTGTACAGCCTCTTTGCTCGGATAAACCCCAGGCGACCATACAGAGCGAGGGCACCCTTATTTGTAACTTCTGCTTCAAGTGTAACCTGGTTGCAAGCACAAGTTGGATGCTAGATACTTCAGCTTTTCACAAAGTCTTGGCAAAGATGTTTCTATAGAAACCGCAAGTTAATCTAGGACTAATTTCAACCCTAAATCCAATTTTCCCGTTGAAGAGATTATAAACCAATTTTACACCCAACAATAAATGTGGTTACCAAAGATAGGACACATGATAAGCTTTCACATTTACAAGTTTCAAAGTCAATGGAAAGAGTAATTACCTCCTCACAGCCAGATTCCATCATTACCCGAATAGATCTAGTAACCAGTTCAGTTGCTGTATCACAAGAAATAGAGATCCAGTTACTTAGTGTATTACCATAAAAGTTGAAGTTGCATATACTATGCTTATGTTCACACAAACTGAAAGAAAAAGTAACCAACAACCATTTGCAACTTGCAAGAACAAAGCATCTGCCCAATTTCAGATGGCTAGTGAAAACGAAGCTGACGTGCTACAATTTCCCCTGTATACCAGTTATTTTAGATACCGGAATAGAAGTAGTCAGCATTCAGATAAGACTATTCATGTCTAGCAGGATTCAACTAATGCGTGGATATTTATATGCCCATATTACCCAAGTATCACTCCATTACAGAACTATGAAGTACTTTCAACAAATAACTGAATAGGTACTATAAGAAAGACTACATAATTTCAAGCACTTATCATCAATGTATTCTAAAAGAAAGACTCTTAATGGGAGGATCTAATAAAAGATGAGAGCATCGCAAACCACCAAATGAAACATGTTGATGCTTCACATCATAAACACTATGTAACTTCACTGTTCTTTTAGCAATATGAACAAATGCCCAGATGATATCCCACTGAACTACTATACATGACCTGACTACACTGGAACAGAGTGAACCTAGAAAACTTGTGCAGACACATAAGTCAACAGCTACACCAATAATGGGAAGCTATTCAAACAAAGCTTACTAACTCCTCTTCTAACTAGTAATGTAATCTCTAAGTACAATTAACCAATGGAAGTCATTTACTTTTAAAAAGGGAAGGTATCAGCCTCTTGGACACATGATGCATGTCAGTTGTCAGGAAATGATTTAACATCCAGGAGACGAAAAATATGTCTTTCTTGCTGCAACCAAGCAAGCAAAGTACTGCACACAAAGCAACTTCTTTCTGAGACATTATAAATACGCTAAGCCTTTTCTTGCTGTTAAAAATTTCAAAGACAATCGAACGATGAACAGCACAAACAAGTTTCTGCAGCATAGTAATCAAAGTATGTCAATGTGCGTTTCCACCTTACACAAATCGGACATTTCTGCAGCCTAGTGATTGATATATGCACTGCAGAGCAGTGCTGGCTTTGCACATTTTGAATGACACTAGAACAACAGAACTGGCCATGTTTCAAGAGGCAAGCAGCAGGTAAAGACGAGGAAACGTGTCACCTATTCCCCTTCCTCTGTAGGGCTTGAGGACGACGAGCATGGCGATGTAGCCCCTGAAGGCGCCCCTGTGCTCCCCCATCTTGCACACCACCGTCCCCACGCACTTGCCCTCCTTGGCATCGAACGCCTGCGCAATCCCCAAAAAAAAACGAAGCGTCGTCAAATCCACCGGGAGCTGACAAGCACCGCGCGATTCGGGCGCGGAGAGCGGAGCACGGGATGCGCACGTACGAGGAAGGTGAGCTGCGGCCAGAGGTACACGAAGTAGCGGTAGGTGAAGATGGAGTAGGGCTCGCTGAGCTCCGCGTCCACCAGCGACATCACCAGCGGCAGGTGCTGCTCCCCGCCGTAGCTCACGTACGTGATCTCCCCGCCCCCGCCGGGGGCGGAGGAGGGCGAGTGGGCGCCGCACGAGGTGGCGGCCGCCGACATCGCCGCTAGGGAGGGACTCGCCGACGAGGGAGGCGTGGGGGCGCGCTGTTTCGCGTGGCCGACCGGTGGCGGCTCGGGAGCGCCGGCGATGGCGGAATACGTAAACCGATGCGTCGAAGGCGGACAGGAGGTGGGCGCTCCTATGTAACTTCCGTAAACTAGATAAGCCATAGAGTGCACGGCCCATCACAGCCCATCATTCCACTGGTGCACGGTCCACCAACCACGAACGACACAACAGCAGCACACATCAGCGATATGGCAATGTACACAGCAGCACAACACATCATCGATATGACAATGTGTAATAAGAAATAAGCAATTATATTGTTTGTTGCCGCCCTATCATAAATAGAGAAGGAGAATCAATCACTGAGTATGTTTTATTTTTATATTTCTTATATTTTTATTTGTTTTTTTTACTATAAATCTTTCTCATAATCCTTGCAATATCATATTCAACATTTTTGTTAAATGTATTCAACATTTGGAAAAAACAATTCAACATTTTAAGTAAATGTTGAAATAGTATATTACAATTGTTGCACTAATAAATTAAACATGTTGAATTACTATATTGAAATGTTGAAATACAAAAATTAAAATTTATAATAACATATTTGATCTCATTTGGTTACATTAATTCCAACAAATATTACAATTAAAACGGATCTTAAATCGGATGTATAGTTTAAAAGAAAAGATTGATTGAAGTTTGTAGCTAGTTTAGTTTTCCTCAGTCTCCCACTCGTACCACAACGCAGGTCCGCCGAGTCCTCTTGCCAGCCATACCCTCCACATGATGTTGCATGCATGCGTACGTGCCTTCTCTACCGTCCAAATATAAGTTCACCAATCTTGTACATCGGAAGCCAGCTGGCTAAAAAAAATTCCGGAAGGATTGCCGGAAGGAGGTTCACCTGGCAATGGGCCCCCGTTCACTCGTTGTGGCTGTGGGCCTGTGGGCTCGCACATTTCGCCCACCGTGGGGAATTCACCGGTGGCGGAAAAAGAGCCCACCTAGCGTGGCCCGCCGCAGCAACCGCTGTCCCGATCGGCCCCCGTTTCAAAAAAAGAAAATAAAAGCCCATATCAACACCAACTCAAGGCCTACCCGAATCCATCAGCAGTTTCGTCGGCTGCCTCACCTTCCATCCGTTCACGGCCGCCGGCCGCCGCCTTCCCTCTGCTCAGCCATCCTCCGATTGCCTCCATCTCCGATCATCCTGCCTACGAACTCCAGCCGATTTTCCGGGGAGCGGTCCGCCGGAGTTTGTTTCCTTGTTTTTTTTAGGAAAACGGCGGCCACGGCGGCGGCGCAAAAGTTCTCTCCTCGCGTCTGTCCCGGCGCCGCTTTCCTTCGCAACGGCGTCGAGGATGTACACCGGCATATGTCGAAAGCGGGATCTACAAACAGGTACATTGCTCCTCCGCTCCTCGCCCCCCTTCTCTACCATGCTGCCTAGGGTTCCTGATCTCTGGGGCTAGATCTGTCTAGGAGATGGGATATTGCTATCTAAGGTTCCTTTTCCTTTCTTCTCAAAGGAAAAATCGCTACAATGATTTTGCAAAACATGAATAAGTAAGTGAACATTTTGCATCTGATTTTAATTTCGTAGAATAAATTGTTTGGTGTTTCTGTGCTAACTGCCTTTAATTACTGCACTGTAGCAATCGAAAAATACTCGTAGATCAAGGGCCTGTTTGGTAGAGCTCCACTTGATTCTGATTCTCAACGGGAGCTGATAGATTCTGTGGCTGAAAGTGATTATTTTTTGTTCTCTGTCATAAACTCTCAAAATCAGGGATAGAGAATCACTTCACAGGAGAATGTACTTTTTTTCAGCTTCCGGCCCCTTAGTTCATTTCAGAGAATCACTTCACAGAATCAACGGAGAATCACTTCTCTGTGAAAAACTGTTTGGCACTGTTTGGCAGAGCTCCTACTGAATTCACCAGAGAATTAGCTCTGGAAGCTCTGCCAAACAGGGCCTAATAATCTTTTTCTATATAAGGGAGGATAATAAATATGTCCATAAAGATGCACCTAAATTGTTTTTGTTAAGAGTGTTTTTTTTCTAAGTGGCAAAAAGTTGGTTGCCTGCTTTCTGCTATTGCTTATTACCTCTTTTCATTCCGGGTCTGGAATCTGGATCAGGGTCTTCATCAGCTAGCTGGCAATGTCATGTTTCACAGGATGTGCAAGGCTTGCAAGTGACAGGACATATTGTAATTCCAGTGGCAACCAATCCGATCAGTTTGCATGTCCAACTCTCTTCATAATTGTTTCTGCAGGATATTTTTGATAGCTTATATTCCTACTTACAAATAGAAGATGCTGCTCGTGCTGCCTGCGTCTCTCGTGGATTTCTACGTTCCTGGAGACGTTACCCCAGGCTTTTATTCAATAACAAAACACTGGGTTATAAGAAGTTTAAGATGCATTTGGACAAGGACACAAGAGCTTTGGAAGATGAGCAATATAGAGAAGATAAAATTGAAAGCCATTTCATCAGTAAAATTAACCATATTCTCGAAAACCATTCTGGCTTTGGAATGAAGGCACTCATACTTCAATTGTTCCCTTGTCCAAATATTGATGCGCCGCATCTTGATAAATGGCTTCGAATTGCTGTCAAACCTGGGATTGAAGAGCTTGCACTGGAGATGTCTATATTGAAAAGGCGGGCAGAATATAACTTCCCGAGTTTGCTTTTATCTGATGAGATAGGAGCTACACTGGAATCTCTTTGCCTTATTTCATGTGCCTTTCATCCTACCGAAACTCTTGGTTGCAATAAAAGCTTGACAAGCCTGGATCTGTCCTTTGTCCACATTACTGGAGAGGAACTCAGGTAGTTCGTTTCCAATTGTGTCGCTTTAGCACGGTTGTCAATTTCTAACTGCAATGATATAATTTGCTTTAAAGTATCATGTGTGCTGCATCACCTTGTTTTTTTTCAAGTGATACAGTGTGAAATACTACAAGTAATAGAGATTAGTGCTCCAAAGCTCTATAGTTTTGTCTACGGGGATATCCAAATTCAAATTTCTCTCAGAGCAGAAGTCAAACGTATACGGATGATAGGTAGTAAACTAAACACACTATGTCATGCTCGTGCCGAGCTTCCTTCCTTCATGCCAGCTGTTGAAAGACTTATTGTGGAATCGAATTGTGAGGTATGTGCTATGTATATTTTTATGTGACATTCAGTTGATTCGAAGTTATGAATTATTGTAGGCCAGTAGAGTAGTGATATGCAGGCGTGCCTTTAGCATGATTAATTCTTTTGTTCTCTCTTTCTTCAGAAGGTTAAGACACCAATAATGTCTAGCAAGTTTCTCCACCTCAAGTACTTGGACATTTCTCTTGTGGATGTACAACTCTACCGCCATGATTACTTTTGTTTGGTTTCTTTCCTAGATGCCTCTCCTGCCTTAGACTTTCATGCTCCGTGTAAGTTACACTCTATGCTATCTCGGTCAAACCTTTAAAGATAAAGATATATATTTGGGGACCCTGTGCATTTGACATCTTAATTACAGTGACAGGTTTGGTCCTACCTTTCTAATTCTGCCTTATTTGGCAGGCAGTGTAATTTATTTAAACTTGTCTGTTCAGTAAAATCAGTATGATGCAGTATTGTGCCAAGATACTTGCAGTTTAGCCTTCCCTATATGTAGCAACCAATATGATGCGGTTTTGAGTGGATAGATTTTGTTGTTTTGTCATGTTTATGGGATTTCTATTTAAGTGATAGTCGACCTGTTCGGCTGACGGGTGGCTGGTGCTAATTTATGCTGAGAGAAAAATACCGCTGATGGTTGGTGGCTGTTGCTGATTTGTGCTGAGAGAAAAATACTACAGGCCGGTGCTGACGAACAGGGCGCTCCAGCTCCTAAAGATATTCGGTTTCTTTTAAAAAAATAATATTGTTTATGGTGAACAGTGGCCTTGATGTTGAACCGTTTGCAGGTCGAATAGATTTTGCCTTTTTTTCATGTTTATGGGATTCCTATTTAAGAGATACTGACTCCAGCTGCTAAATATATTCTGTTTCTTTAAAAAAAATATTGTTTGTGGTGAACAGTGGCCTTGATGTTGAACCATTTGCAGGTAGAAACTGGTTGCTTGCTGAGACATGATTCAGTTCTTAAAGATCTTGACAAGGATCAGTTGCATTTGAGGCAGATGCCAGAATGCTGCCATTACAATCTGAAGAATGTGGTGATTACCGGATTTAGCTCTGCAAAGAGCCGATTGAATTAACAAGCCACATTATTCGGAGGAAAAAGTCTACTTCACCCCCTAACCTATGAGGGGTGGAAACCTATGAAAGTGGATTTTTTTACCCCCTGAACTTTCTAAGACCGGATCAATCACCCCCTGAAGCAGTTTTAAAAAATCATAATAAATCACGGAAAAATCATAAAATAGAAAATTAAATTGTGTTGACTCCAAATGAGTAGATCTACGCAGTGAACATTATAGTATGCTTTAGTAAAATTTTTTACAGCTATGAAGAAAAGCATAGATCTAAAGTTATAGAAAAGAATGTACTAAAGCATTCCGTATTATATGTTCACTGCATAGAACTACTAATTTGAAGTCCAACACAATTTGATTTTTCATTTTATGATTTTTTTGTGATTTATTATGATTTTTCAAAACTGCTTTAGAGGGTGATTTGTCCGGTTTTAAAAAGTTCAGGGGGTAAAAAATCTATTTTCATAGGTTGGGGAGTGATGTGTTCCACCCCTCATAGATTGGGGGTGAAGTAGACTTTTTCCTTATTCGGAATGCATCAGCACTTCTATGCATGACACTGGACACTGCCGTAGTTGTGGCAGGAGGACTTCAAAGATCGACAAGTGGCGGCATATGACCAAGGAAGGCCTCATGGAGGCTCAGAAAGCTATTGAGGCTGTGAACAGATGCATCGAGGGGATTGTGCCCTCATCTACCAATTTCAAGGCATTGGAACCATGCAGCAACTGCGGGTGTTAAGGAATCTTCCAAGATTGCCATATATTACTTGGTTACCTGGATCCAGTGTTTAAGACCCCTAAGTGTAATGACACTGCCATTTGCCCGAAAGCTTGTGTTAGGGTGATTCTATTCAATCCTGTATCAACTGCTGAACTTTTGATACAGTTGAAGCCGTGTTGAGATGGATTAAAGGCTTGTGGACAAGTTTTCCTTGGTGAAGAAGTGTTAAAATAAGTAGGATGAAGAGCAAATTTACCGAAATTGAGCTGCAGACAGGTAGTGGTTATTAACTTTTTACAAGTTTTCCTTGGTGAAGAAGGGATTAGCAGCAACAGAGATATGAAGCATGTTGGAAAATATTTATCCTTTTGACTAGGTAAATGCCCGTGCGTTGCTACGGGTATAATACATGGAGCAAGGATAAAATAGACCACATGGAAAATTTAAATTTGATGGCTTTATCACACGGAACGATGTGGGCACAATAGGATGGTGGGCCAGTAGCACATGCAATTCTGCTATATCAGGAGGGAACTTCTAATTAAGATACACGAAAACGAGAATGATTTCTAGCACATGGGTAACAACTGCATGTTAAAATCTAATCTTTCCACTTACGGCAATCATGCCACATCTTTGGTTCCATCACTTCCTGGTACCAGCACAACTGGATTCAGGCCACATCTTTGGTTCCATCACTTCATGGAGGACCTCGAGGCTGATTAGCCTGCATCTTCACTTGGCACATGCATGACAAAGTAAGAATTCATGTTCTGAAGAATGCACACATATACCAGCTTCATAAAACCAGTGTTGAATCAAACGTCTAATGCATATTTCTACATTGGGAACACTGATAATCAGACAAGATGTATTATCAAAATGGCTGAAAGGAGAGGCCTGCTACATACAGACACCTGAAATAAGGATATTAGCATTTTGAACAGCGTTTGATAAGTCTCCAAAAGGATGTCTACTGCCGGTGTTCCCCGCAGAATCCATCTATGCTTATCTGCGCATGGTACATTAAAGATCAATGAAACATTAGATGTAGCAAACCAGGATTTTGCATGCCCAACATGACGATCCGATCCAGAAAATTTAATTGTGCTCATGATCAAAAATATATATGCGTGACCTCACTGATCTTAATTAATAAGGTTACGCATAAACATGGAAGAGCAGGTAACTCACATTAAATTCATGAACTAAAGGCGTGAAAAGTAAGAGAAGAGGTGGAAAGCTATCACAGAGGAGAGGAACCAAATACGACGTGCATACACAGAGGAGAGGAACCAAATACGACGTGCATACACAGAGGAGAGGAACCAAATACGACGTGCATACCAGATCATGTAGCAACAATAAGAGCCGGTGCTAAAGGGGTTGTGTGTCTCGGGCACACGATGAAGTAGTTCTATTGATGCAAAAAGACAAAATTGGAATGTGCCTACAACTTAAGAAGACAAATTGTAAGTTTGTAACTGCAAGATGAAAACTAACCTGTAGCAACATTGATGTCTTCGCACAGCTGTTGACTATAGCCAATCCATTATTGAAAGTTGCATTGCAATTGATCACTTTACTCGAGGACGAGTTAACTGAGATGCAAACATCATCCGCTCCGTCATTTTTCAATCGCATGCCATTCATAATCACCAAGCCAATTGAGATCTTCATTGAAACATCTAAAAAGTGAAAAAAGAAGTACAACCCTAACTAAAGAAGATCATGACAATAACCATCAGCTATCTGTATGTGCTGCACATGATGATTGTGGTTATAGGACTGACAACTATCATGTTTGCGTTGCTACCGGGGTTTGTTCTCAAGAATCACTAATGTGTGTCGTGCTCTCAAGAATATGCATGACATGCGCCATGGAGGGCATAATCCCCATAGTGCCAATAATACATTGATAAGCGTAGCCTATGACTTATGAACATAGTAATACAACATATGTATCCCACTCCTTGGCTACATTTGCGCATCAGGGGCAACAATGTGCAAGAAAGCTAAGAAATTATCGAAAACAAAACAATAGATGCTATAAGGATACCACAACGGACAAATCATATATTTCTACTTGGAGGTGCAATATTAAATACCTTAGCAAAAATATTTTCTGACCATACAACATAACAAAGACATGCCGACATGGACACATTTTTAGCGTACATGGTTCTATAAAATGGAAATAAGCATCACTACAGTTGCTGAGAGTAAAATATGTAAGAAAGATTTTGATTCACATACTATACCAGCTATACAATCTACTTTGCAACAACTAAACATAACACAGTAATTTTAATAGGAAATAAATGTGCAAACTTCCAAGTTCCGGCTACGTCATCAACGCATCTAAACTGCTTGATAGCCAATAAATAGTAACAGAGCAGATACTAAGAAATTATACATATATGATTGAAGCTAGAAGTGAGACAAGATATAAATACCTGGATTTCTTTTGGAAAGGTGGCACTAAACAGCATAGTTTGCCTCACACCACGAGGGGGCATATCCATCTGCTCAACAATCCTGCGTATCTGTGGCTCAAATCCCATATCGAGCATTCGATTAGCTTCATCGAGAGCTAAGTACTCTATCATTTGCAGTGATACTCTAGCCCTCTCCAGCAGATCCATCAAACGGCCAGGAGTTGCCACAAGGATTTCAACACCTCTTTCCAGTTCCCTCAACTACATTAACAGGTAGGTCCATGTTTAATATCTATATGGGAAAATTATTATGCAGAAATAGTACACTATGGCCAGCACCATTCAATTATATTCCTGAAAATTTAGAAGGCAACACTTCTAAAATGACCTGTTATTTACATACAAAAAATGAAAGTAAAAACATGGAAGTTTTTTTCTATCAGAATATCAGATGCGCTCGCTGGTCCAGATTTAGGAGTATAGATGGATTTGTGGGCATTAACTTAACTACAGAAAATCTCCATCACAAGTTTATGTAGAATAAAGGAGGAAAGGAAAAAAAGGAACACATAAAGCACCAACATGGGTCATTATTAATTTCTCATTGAAGTGCAACAAATCAAAGCAGTGTCCAGAACAATGCATATTGCTATTCAGCTAACTCCCGAAGAATTATAACATGCATCATCATAAACTAATCGGTAGAACTATCACCAAGATTTCTGCCATATCAGACAAGATATTAAGATGTGCAAAGGAGCTCAATATGCAAACAAAACCAATGAAATCACGAGTCATTCAAAAATCTAAAAGCCGCATCATGTAATAAAGCAAAAATCATAATGCGAAGAAAAGCACAAACCTGCTGATGTATTGGTGCTCCACCATATGCAACAACCACCCTAACACCAGTTTGGTATGAAAACATCTTTGCTTCTTCATGAATCTAAGGCATCAAAAAAATTTATCACAAATCATATCATAATGAGCAACAATGGAAGCAGAATGATAGAGAAACAGAATGCTGCAGTCTTTCCAGAACCTGTCTGTGCACAAGCCATGAGGTCTCTACCTGCAATGCCGATAGGAATGGCATACACAACAAGTGCCCATGCACATGGTTTCAGAAAGGCTCCAGTTTTTACTAAGGTGCCATCTGTAATCGTTCCTGGTTATGAAAAAGCACCAAATAGCATTGTTCCATGATACATACCATGTATGTATATATGGCGGCAAATCATAAAAATCAATTATAATTTTTTTCTGAGATTAAGTACTTTCAATTCGATCTTGTTATATGTCGTACACTTGATGTCTTGTAGGTGATTCCGTGGTGGTGCGCCAGTCATCCCCGGTGCTGGGAGGTGATAGTGGACAAGTGGGTAAGCCCCGAGTGGGAGGAGACACACAACGCTTGTCGGGAGCGATGTTTGCTGATGCCAGGTGTACCACACCATCAGGACAGCCTTAGCCTCAACGAGTACGCCAAAAAATGGGTACGCCATGTCATTTCTATATTTCGGGACAGCAGAACCTACCACACACAGAAAGGGATGAGAAAGGGGTGTGATCTATCCTGCACTGGGGGATCCTACAAGCCGAGATGAACGTGATGGGTTACAAAGGCCGTATAGGGCTGTCACCACCTAACGACTACCACATCTGCAAACTCAGGGGCAAACTAAGTTAGCCTCAAGTCTAGGCACCACGCCTACACTAGTCATCTAATACTTATCTCCTATAGAAAGATAAGCACCCAAACTAAGCAACCAATATACAATTATACCAATTAACTAAGCATTGAATGAAGAACTAGCAAGCATATAAAAGTAAGAACTGAATGCTCAATGAATCAGAAAGAGATACAAGAGTTACCAGACATGACCCGGATGTCACTCAAAGCTGAGCCGCATCCGTAGAGGTAAAACGGGAAGAGGAGCCGACACTCCGGCTCCTCTCTGGGACCCTCTCTCCCTATCTTCTAATGATACAAGTGGCAGCGCTTCGCCAAGCCTAACTCTCTTGTGTTGTGTGTCTTTAGCAGGTGCTGGGGCTCTCAATTTATAGCAGGCCAGGTTGGTTTGAGGTGTAGCAGTGGCCAAGCAAGCTGGGAGGCGTTGCCGTGCCGTTCGGCCGAATCTCCTGGTTCTGTCGAATCTAGGAGTTCGTCCAAACTGCCACATGGCACCGCCTTGGTGCTGAGGCGGTGCAGCTCCTGGGGGCGGTTTGGCCGAATTGGGGCATTCGGCCGAACTGGGCTTGTGGCCCAGCAGCGCTCCCCTGTGCAGCCTCTCCCTCCTGGACCTTCTGGGCTGCATCATCTTGATGTACTTCGTGTTGTCTTGGCCCAAAGGTGACGTGGCGGTGGTCCACATGGCATGCTCGGTCATTTCCTGGTCGTTGTTGACGTGGATGGCCTTCCGATCGTGCTACGCATCAGGTACATCTAAGGGGGGTAACCGGCCGAATCGTGTCGTTCCATTGTGCCCGTATTTCTTCATTTTGTACCTGCACAATGGATAATCACCAAAACTAGTGGAAATAGTTAGCAATAAGCCCTATAGCTATGGTGTGTGGTTCCATTGTGTTTATTTTATACTCGGTTGGAGGTCGAGAATCGGTCCGTAACGACCGCCAACAGTCGTGAGCGGTCGGATCAAAGTCTGGCCCATGGACCTCCTTCGCCACCTCTGTGTATGCACTGAGCCAACTATGGACGGTGGCATTGCTATATGCCGAGGCTGGATCCTCCGGCCTTGCCCTTGTGGGCCAAAGCATATGCCACGAACCGGTTGCAAGGCTGGCCACCATGTGACGACGACATAGGAAATAAATAATAATATTAGTAATTATACAGAATTGAGTAATAACTTATGATAAGGTTGTTGGGCAATGATTGCCCTACGCGCCTGGCCTTGGTTGATTTATTTTTACCGGAGCCACGGAGAGCAAATAGAATAAACTTTTATATGATGCTAATCATTAGCTACTAATTATATGGTAGCTTTTACATCAGTTGATACATGATTTTGACATAAATTTCTAGTCGAACCAACATATACTAGATTTTTTTTTGAAGAACACATATACTAGATTAATACACAATCACTGCACAAAGTTTATGCTCTGATGGATATGGATCGCAGTAGCTAATTGCCGCGGCGATGCCAAGCAATGGATATGGATCGCTTGCTGGGCTGGATGTGTCGATCGGCTCTTGAGGCGGTGCGGCAGCACACGTGCCGAAGCCCGTCCAATTGACTTTGGGTTGAATGCTTCCGCCGAGTCGACAACCTCAACCAGCCAATGCCCCCCTGCCTGACCCCTGCATTGGAGAACCTATATGGCTTCCGAAAGCTACAGAAGCAAGTTGGCTTTCGATGTTTGAGATTCGTGCGGTCCATAGGGGCCACACGATCTTCTTCTTCCTCCTCGATGGCAAATGGCGGACGGCGCGGCGGAAGGTCGAAGGGGCGTCATGGCAGCCGGGCGGAGGGGCGGGAGGAGGGCGGGAGTGGCGAGGGCGCCGCTGGCCGCGGGTGGTGGGCGGCGGCGGAGGTTAGGGGTTCAGGTTGTCGGGGTTGCTGGTTCCAATGGCCGCCGGTCATAGAAAAGAAGAGGGGCGGAGGGAAGGTCCGGCGGCAGGGGCGGCTCACCCGGCAACGGAGGCGAGGCAGCACGGGAGCACCGCCGGCCGGTTGGACGGTGGGCGGTGACTGGCAGCACAGGGGAGGAAGAGCAGCGGATTAGGAAGGGCGGAGGCATGCGGCGGGGGTGGATGGTGGGCGGGCGGCGCGGCAGCCACCGGTCGGGGCGGCGGTGGAAGAGGCAGAGGTGGAGCTCGTATGGCGTGACGCGAGGAGGAAGAAGAAGGCGTCGTTAATGGGCCGCTCCTGGGCGTAAGCCGCATCTCAGGAGCCCCCTGCACGGCTAGCCCGAGACACCTCCCTCATAAAAAAAAGAAAAAAACTAGCCCGAGACACGCGCACGGACGGCTAGGATCTAGTGGTGCTTGTTCGCAATGGCAGATCAGATCCATCACCTTCGCTTCGCTGCTCGGCTTCATCATCTCCTTTGCTTGCTCGGGGATATTTAATTATTTGCCATAATTACACGAGCCACTCCTTCAAATGAGACCTTTAGAATTGCGCCTACAGATTTGCCACTCCTAGAAACCACCCATCTCATATTCGCCATTTTCGCTGATGTGGCACGCCACGCTCGTGCGCCAGCTTGGATGGAGTGTGGGAAATGACCAAATTGTCCCTGTGTTTCTTGTGTTAGCCATCGCATTCTCCTCACTCCAGCCACTAACGTGTGGGCCTCGTATGTCGGGACCATCTTCAACCTGCCGCCGTCTCCTTCCTCGGCTCTTCCCCAACTTGTCCGACACGCTCCTGCCAGACTCGCTCACGGCCACCGCCACCGCCTACGCCTTCTCCCTCGTCCCCTCGCCGCTCCCCGACCACCCCGCGCTCGTCGACACCTGTCACACCCGGATTTTCACAAAACCCGAATGCGACCATATGTGTGCCCAGGAAGTCCACATAACACATACATCGAACAAATATGATAAACAGAGTACAAATGCTCGAAATAAAATAGTTTACATCAGAGTATATCATAAATGATTATTACAGCGGAAGTCTATAACTCTCAACTAGAGTGGAGCCGCAGTCCATAGGGACTCTGACTGGGAGAGCGCAACTCAGAAGTACGACAGGTCCTCAGGGAACTCAGCAACAGTCTCATGCACAGCCCAATCTGTTTACCCATCCGGTATTTTGTTGAATAAATGGCAAGTGTAAGTAAACAATTACTTAGCAAGTATAGCACGGGTATTTGAAGGCTCAAAGTAAGGCTAGACACGGCTGAACTGCATTAGGATTTTTAGTTGGTTCATTTTATCATTAACCAAATTACAAGTGGATGAAACCCAGTTGTAACCCAATTAAATAAGTATAAGTGACATTAATCATAAATAAACATCATCTTCTAATAAAAAAGGATCCAGGCCGCTCGTGACCCTTAGCAAGGCTATCATGATAGATTATACACTCTGCAGAGGTTTCGCCCTTTACCCACCAGTCGCGTAAAAGTTCAAAGGAACTTTGCACCCAACCACACACATCAAAACTTCCGAGGTGTGACTGCATAGGGACGCTGCGAGGTTTTTCACAAGACACCCTAACAAGATAGTAGCCGCTATGGTACAACACAGGCAGTATGACCCTAGGCACCGAGATTGACATACACCTACGGAGTCACACCATAGGGGGGTCAATGGCGTCCGGAGCACGCGCAACGTGTGGAGTTCCCCATCGCAGGGACTCCCAGCACGGGAGTGTGTCTCACGGGGAGATAGCCGACGAATCACCCGTCCTCGGTGGATCAAATCATACTCTCACGAGCGCTTCCCATAGCGCCGTCGGCCCCGTTGGTAACTACTGTCAAGCTAGAGCCGTACAAGTTACTTGACCAAGACCAGAGCCATAATAGTTCTAGCGGTGGCGACAGGCTCCTGGGTTGCCGCTTTAAGAACCGGACCTTAAGGAGAGACATTAGAGCAAAGCACACAGCACATGCTCTAGTTCCCTAAACCATGTTGCTAAAAAGCAAGTTTTATCATTAATATTTAAGTGAACCATTATGTCAAAATTAACAATTAAATAATAGTGACAGTAGCTGCGCATAGCAAAGATTCAACCCATATGCAACAACCCATATACAACCTTAATAGGACATCAACTTAGACACATGCATATGAAAGTAAATGTATGTAAAAGGTGTGTTTAGGTAGCAAGGATTGTCCGTGCTATAACTTGCCTCAAATCCATTATAATTACTCATAGTCTTCAAATCTTGATCTTCAAACACTTCTGCTTGAAATCTCTCGATGACGTTCCTCTACTCGTAGCAATCATCGAGCACAACATGCAGCTAAACAACCAAGCAACCAATATACAACTAAGAATAGTACACTAATCAAAATAAAAGCTTTAAAAGAGCACACTAAAGGATAGGGCTCGATTCCATGGACACGACAACGCAAGAATCGCTGAAGACGGAGCTACGGTTGAGAAGATACAACTATCGGAAGATTTGGATTATAAAAGAAAATAAAAGACTATATGCTTGATTAATTTTAATTAATTAAATAAAATAAAAGATATTCCAGAGAAACATCTTATGTTGGAAATAAATTAAATTTTATTTGAATTTGTAAAATAAGATAAAACTAATCATATTTTATTTATAACTATTTATATAGAATTTATACAATTTAACATTTAACTTTAGTAAAACAGCCATGTGAGAGCGACTAATCGATAAGATATTTCGTGTTTAACTAGCCAATATTATATTTAAAACAAATTAATGTTGACTTTATTCAAATTAATTTATTTATGAAACTCGTAGTGAAACTCTAATTTGCTTTTAATTAGAAAATTGATTTAATAAATTATTGAGCAAATTAACATTAGTTCACCAAAACCGAGATACAACCAAGTTATCTTTTATTTATAGAATTAATTGAATGAATATTAACCAAATAATTATTATCATGAAAACCGGGTTTGAACCTTAATTAGATTTTAATTAGGAAAATATATTTAGATAACCTTTAGTCAAAAATTAATATTAAATAAAATTCAGAAACACATGACATAGTAAATATGACTACTAACGCATAGTTGAAGTTGATACGAAGCTAACGCGACGAGAACGGGTCGAATCGAAGTTAAAACGTGAAATCTATAGGCTTTACAGGGTTGGAGGGACCTATTTGCAATTAACTATAGATTTCTGGGGGTAGCTCGGAAGTTTCACAAGGCTTAGGGAACAGTGGCTGTGAAATGATGGTTCCTCGGGGTTAGATCTGTTAAAGCGCCCCGGGTGGGATTTAAGTGCTGGGATCTAATAACTCCAAGGGGTTTTCTGAGAAATGTGCAAGGCACATGAATGGATCTAAAGGTTTTTCTCATTTTCTCGGGGGCCTAATTGAAAAAGGAGTCGTCTTCTTCCTTTGAACCGCACAGGGGAGCTTCTCGCCGGCGGCTCTGGTGGCTTGGTTCGCCGGCGTTGTGGCGGTCCAAGGCGGCGGAGAGGTAGCGCAAACGAGAGAGGAGAGAGAGGGGGTCACGAGGAGGTGCTCACCAGCGGGGGAGTGCGGCGCTGGTGGTCGGAATCGTGCCCGCGGCGGAGGCAGAGACCGGCGGAGACGGCTCCGCGTGGGGGAGCTCCTCCGGCGGTCGAACAAGGGTGGCGACCGGTCGGCCGAGGTGCGCGGTGGCCCAGCGGAGCTTCTGGAGGCGTCGGCTTGCTTCGAAGACAACCAAACGCGGCGAATCGGCCAAGACCAGCGGCGACGGTGATTCTGCACGGCGCACAGGGCAGCGACAGGGGGGGGCCTAGGGAGCGCGGGCGAGCTTGGGCGGCGCGCACTTTTGAAGGAGGCGCGGACGCCGAGAAAAGGAAGGCGCGGCGGCGCTGTGCGTTGCGCGGAAGGGGGCCAGGGCTGGCTCTCGCGGGGTGGGCCGCGCTGGGCCTGCGGGGCGGCTCGGTTGGCTGGGCAGTGCTGGCGACTGGGCCGAGCGAGCGCGCGAGCAGGAGAGGGGAAGCTGGGCCGCGGGGAAAGGAGGGGAGGGGCTGGGCCGGTGCGGTTGGGCCGGGAGAGGGAAACGGGCCGGCGGGGTTTGGCCCTAGGGGGCAGTTAGGGCCGGGTTGGGCTCGGCCCATTAAGGGTTTGGGATTTTCTTTTTTATTTTTTATTTTTAGAGATAATTTTCCAGGCAAGAATAATTCCAGAAAATTCTAGATAATTCGTTTAAGCCACGAAAATTACTCCAAAAATTTCAAAAATCCCGGGAAAAATCCCAGAGGATAAGTTGGACATGAGGAACCCAAATAAAATATTTGGAGCTCATAAAAAAGGTTTTAGCACCTTCCAAAAATTGGAATTAACTATAAAAAATAGGAATAAATCCGAGAAAAATCTAGAAAATTCCTATGAGGCTTTTAAACGCATTTTAGGAACTTTACATGCATAAAACTACTAAATGCAATCGTAATGAATGCATAGCACACAATGTTAAACCTGTATTGTTTTATTTTAATTTAGAAAGAATGTTTTCCCCGTACTAAATTCCCTCGCGGGGGCCCTCTGGTCCTCCCTCGGCGTCCGCCCCGGCAACGTCGCGCTCGTCGTCTCCCCGAAGATTAGCTGTGGAGTCCGGCCGAGTCGGTCGTCGCCGAAGAGAACAGACACCACGATGAGATCCGTGCTGTCGCCGCGCACCTCAACCGTCGGTCGCCATCCTCACTCGGCCACCGGAGCTCCTCCGCATGAGCCGCTCGCCGCCGACCCACTGCCTCCACCGTGGACCAACGTCCGACCGCCATCGTCCGTTTCCCCTTAGGGTGAGCACATCTACGAACTCAGCATCACCTCCTCCATCACTTGCGCACCTCCGCCTGACCCCAAACTCACCAGACCGCTGGTGATTGCGCCGCCCAGTGCCGTCGTCGGCCATGGGGAAGAATGGATGGCTAACACAAGAAACACACGGATAATTTGGTCATTTCCCATGCTCCATCCACGCTGGCGCACGGGTGTGGCGTGCCACATCAGTGAAAATGGCGAATATGAGACGAGTGTTTTCTAAGAGTGGAAAATCTATAGGCGCAATTCTAAAGGTCCCATTTGAAGAAGTGGTGCGTGTAAACGTGGCAAATAGTTAAATATCCCGCTTGCTCGAGTCCTCGGCTGCTCGTCCTTTCCAATTTCGATCCCCTCCGCCTCCACAATTTCGAATCCCGGCTAGGGTTCGCCGCCTCCGGTAGCCACGTCCCCGCCGTCGCCATGGAGAATGAAGCCGTCGTCAACGTCTACACCTTGGACGACATCCTGGCCTCCGGCGGCGCCGGACGGATGAAGGCATACGCCCTCCACATCCCGCACCTGCGCGAGGCACCGGCGACGCCGCGCTCAGGGAGGCGGTGGAGGTGGACCGGTGGACGGTGAAGAACCCGGGTCAGGTTACTGCCGCGCTCGACATGGAGCACACCCTGGGCAGGACGGTGGAGGCGCTCGCCGCCATCCGCCGCGGCGGCGACAACATTGGCCCAGCCCTCGACGACCTTGAGATGTGCGCCAAGGAGTTTTCCAAGCAGAAGGTATTCGGAACGGAGCGCAGTCTGGAAGCCGTCGCGCGCCCAGCCCTCCAGGTGGTCAGTTTCGCACGGAAGGCGCTCGCAGACCTCGACTTCTACGCCTTCGTCTTCGACCACCTAGTCGATGCTGCCGCAGGCATGGTGCAGCGGGCGAGAGAGCTCACGGTCCGTCTCGATCCCATCCAGGAACCTCTCTGGGTCAAGTCGCTCAAGGACATCAGGGAACTCGCACCCTCCTCAGATGAGGAGGACGCCCCACCGGAATCGGAGGAGGTTTGGTGCGTTGGCCCTGTGGTTGTTGTCACCGGCCTGGAGAAGATGTACGAGTGCAATGACATGTACTTTGCCCTTTAGCGCAATAGGGATGCCAAGGGATGGCGTGTGCTAGGAGCACAAAAGGTCAGGCAAATTGATCAATTGAACAGCTGTTTGCAGTGCCTCAGCGCCTACCTAAATAAGATCCGACGCTCGGAGATCCTGTTGGATGCACAGGCTCTGGATCAGGTTCTCGAGGAGCTTCAAAAGGATGCTTTCAAACTACTCAAAGATGCGAATTCTGGAATGGATGCTTTGAAGGCTGATGTTGCGACAATATCCTCACTGAGTGTAATCCCAGGTCAAATCCATGACCTTGTCAAAGACGCCCGCACCAAGCCCCTGAACACATCAAAGGTGCGTCAACTCGCTGGGATAGCTGCCAGGGTGATCGACCTGATTCGTCATGAGCCCTGTTGTTTTCTGCACAGCCAATGCATTGCCGAATTTTATTCTCTGAATACCTTTCAAAACCCTGTGATGAGGCAAGAGAACGATCTTCGGTAGCTTTGAACTGATGAATCTTACAGTAGCACAATAACATTGTAGAAGTGTTTGATCCGTGTGTTATATGCTAAGTGTTTGGAATCTTGTGGTCTGATGGGGGAATATGGAACCGAGCAAAAACATGACAGTAGCTGTGGTATTTCAATTCCATGGATCATTTGTTGGAACCGAGGATCGACGGACGATTTTCGGCGACGATCACAAGAACACGGGAAACACACAAGGATTTTCGGCGACGAACGCCTGTATCTTGGCCTGTTATTCCCTCTCGGCTCAACTAATACACAAAGTTTACATGGCCATATATAGCCCATACGGCATCACAGCGCCTACACGATCCACCACGTTGAGCTTGACGCGCACGAACGAGTCACCCCGGCAGACCCAGTCTCTCCCTGCGTAGAAGCCACGAACTCCTCCCGCGTGAACCGGTCTTCACCTCCACTCCAACGGCTGATCATGATCCTCTCCGCTCTTGACGCCAACAGCTCCCACAGCCACCTCTGCACTATCAGATCACCACGAGCTCATGCTGCTGCAGCTCCAATCCACCAGAACCTGCGCACATACGCTGTCCTGGACTCTACGTACCCGTCGCACACAACACGACTCAATCTAGACGATGGTCACAAACGCGAGCTCGAACACGCGCGCCATCGACGACTCGACCTGACACGTCATGCACGTACACGACGCGTGGTTTATTTTCTAACATCATTATCTTTTCCTTCACATGTTCTGGCTCTTGTGCCAGATATTGAAAGTTCTGATAAGCTAGCTTGTTTTAACTATTTGAAACTGCAAGCCTAGTATATGCTTTTACCCAGAAAAGAGCTTAGATACTGAATGCTTATTTGGAATAGATTACTATTAATCATTGATGTTTTCCTGTATGGTATGATATGTTCTGAAGGGCTGCTAAGATATTTCACTTGTATACTTTTTCTTTTGTGGATGTTTACAACCATCCAAATTTATAACCATTGATCTTGCTTTCCCTGGAGTTAGACCTCGCCGGTTGGCTGCCAGGTTGATCGACCTGATTCCTCATGACCATCCTATTGTTTTCTGCAAACGGGTGCGCTGGCACATTTTATTCTCTTAGTACCTTTGAAAACTCTACTGATGCTAGAATGGCCTTCAATAGCTTTGAACTGATGAATCTTAGAGTAGTCCAATGCGTAGAACTGTCCTGTTTGGATGTGTGTATTATATGCTGAGTGTTTGGAACAGAATCTTGTGGTCTGATGGGAATATGGAATCGAGAGCTAAAACATGACAGTAGATGTGGCACTTCAATTCCATGGATCTATATTGTTTCCTAAACACTAAACATATTTTCGCTTTTGTGTCAGATCTTGGAAGTTGTTCTCATAAGCCAGCTGGTTTCCTCATGATGTGATCCCAAGTATCTAATGGTGTTTTAAATATTTGAACTGCAAGCCTATTATATGCTTTTATCCTGACACGAGCTTAGAGACCGAATGCATATTTGGAATAGATTACTATTAGTCCTTGATGTTTTCCTGCATAGTATGATATGTTCTGAAGAGCTGCTAAGATATTTCACTTGCACACTTTCGATTTTGTAGATGCTTACAACCATCCGAATTTATAGCCATTGATCGCGCTATCTGTGGAGTTAGAATACCTACAAAGGAGCAGCCCAATATCCGACACCATGCCCCCCGACACCCTCCACCTCCGACCTTGGTCGCCTCCGCGGCGATTGCGGCCAAATCCGGCCACGCCGCCACGCATCCTCCACCGCAGCCCCCCAACCAGCATCCCCTCCCACCAGATCCGGACGCCGCACCATGCGCCCGCTCCAATCACAGACTGGGAGCTCTTCTTCAGCGACTCCCTACCGCCCCCGCCCACCGCTGGTCATCCCCGGCCGGATTCGGTCGAGTTCGTGCCTCCCGAGCCGCGGCAGGTCTGGACGGTCATCGACAGGTGAAAGAAGCAACCACCGCGCGACACGGCGCCTAGCCCACGACGTCGAGGTGATGGGCATTCATGGCGTCGCAGCGGCGCCACGCCATTTTCAAAGCACCCAACCACTAGGGCTTTGGAAGCCTTCAATTGCGCGACGGCAGGCCGCTGCTTCATCTGTCTGGCCAGTGACCATCACGCAGCGTCCTGGCGTGACCCCGTGCTCTGCTTCTCCTGCCGTCGCTCGGGGCACAGAGAGCGCCGCTGCCCACAACGTCTCCGCCAGCCTCCTGCTCCGCAGTGCCCCAAACAACAGCCCCGCTAGCATCTGGTGCGCCCGCCCCCGCCTCCTCCTCCACCACCCCCGCCTCCACCTCCGCCTCCACTGCCACCACCACCTCCCCCGCGGGCCCGAGGCGTGCAACCCCCAATGGCGATTAGAGACCCCGACACATGCCTGGATGTGGACACCGTCTACATCCCCACCTCCTTCGCGCTGGACCACGACGTCCGTGATTGGGAGAGCTGCACGCTCATCCCCTGGGCTCTACACCTGCCCCGGGACACGGGAGCGCGCGACATTGAGGAGATCCTCCTCGCTGAACTCCACCTGTAGAAGGGTGCGGTCACCGTCACGCTCCATCAGCCGGAGCCGTACCTCATCCGCTTCGAGCGAAGCGCGGACTGCGTAGCGGCGAGCGGTCGTGGTCGTTTCAAGGGACGCCACGACCTCGACAACTGCCTCAGGCCTTGGTGGAGCCTCACAAACACCCTGGGCATGAGGCTTTTCTTCCGCGTCCGGCTGTGCCTTGATTGCATCCCTCGCCATGCCTGGACGCCAGAGGTGGTTGAAAGGATCATCGGTAACAAGAGCGCCCTGCAATGCATCAACACCGACCTCGTGCAGCCGGCGGACACGCACCACATCGACCTCTAGGCCTGGACGACGAATCCAAGTGACATCCCCAAGCGTGTCTGGCTGGTTTTCACCCACAAAACCAACAGACAAATGCATCGTGGGCTTCTTCATCATGGAGGTCCCCCCGGATCGTTGGCAACAAGGCATAAGGTACGAGGTCTTCCTCCACATGCCGATTCTTGAAGATTACTCTGCGGCGTCCTATGATTTGCAAGGGGCGATTGACGGCTCGTTCAAGCCGGTGACGTGCACCTATGACTGGCGATATGGCGTCGCTGACGGAACCCCTCCGGGCAAACGGCCAAGGTACCCGGCTAAGCTCCCCAAGCCACCCACGCGCTCACGGCGGTCACGACAAGGGGCACTAGGCGGACGCGCGCGGTGCCGCTCGTGGAGAAGGATGCGGCCACGACCATGATGCCGAGCGCGGGCATAGCAGGCGCAACGAGGGTGCGCGGTGCAATGCTGCGCGGCATGGGCAGCGCCAGGGAAACGGGTCTTCAACGACCATGGTTTCTCCTGGCCACGCCGGCATGACGACGACAATGATGCCGGTGGCTACGATCACGCAGGTGCTGGGAATTATGCCGCTGGCTACGATAAGAGCCGGGCTGAGCACCGACGGGACCGGACTCGCTTCCCTCGGCATCGTGACGTCAAATTCAGGGGTGGAAGGCGCATGGACCATGATGGCCCTACGACAAGGGAGGGGGAGTGCTCATGCTCACGCTCGCCACACCGCACCAGCAATCTCCTCCCGAAGCTCAGCGACCTCCACGCCGAGCCCCCAGCTGCTCTACAACGGCCGATCACTGAAAAGGCCGCCACTCTACAACATGAAATGGCTGCTCAGGTATGCTTCGCGTCATCCGCTTTGGCCTCTGGTCTGTTGCAAGCTCAGATGATCCAGGCAAACCAAGAACACCTGTTGCGCTCGACTGGGGAGTACATCGGCAAGGCCTCCTCCCTCGCCGCACGGCTTGGACTTGCCAGCTTTCAGCAAGCTGGGAATGCAGCCTGGTCTGAGAAGACCCCTGTCAAAGCCCATCAAGTTTTCAGCAGGCTAAAAGGGGATCTGAGCCTCCTGGGCTGGCCAAATGCCACCCCCTCTGTGGCCCAAGTCGAAGAAGTGCTGGATCACCTGGAGCTGACAGGCCTAGAGCTAACGGGCCGTTTCGGCCCACCAAATGCCGCGATGACCTCTTGGGCCTCTCCGGCATACGACGGGTCTAGTCTGGCGTCGGCGCCCCATGTCGGCCCACCATGCTCCTGGGCTGCTCCAACGTGCGGTGGACATAACGGGGCCAGGCTGCCGACTGGCCCGCTGGACATGCCTCCCAGCTACGACGATGATGTTGTCATGCTGGACGCCGAGGCGGTGAACGAGGCGGTAGTGGAAGGCGATGCGGTGCTGACTGCAGTCTCAGGCGTGGCGGAGGGACAGGTGAGCAGCAGCCACGATGCCGGCCGGCGCTTCTCTGTCAAAGTCCTGACGTGACCACGTATTGATGATCTTTTTACCACTCCTGATCAGGCCATTCTGCAGTTGATCCCACAGCGCGGGCAGCGCCAATGCCGGACCTTCGACATGACGGCGGTGAGGAGAAGCGCAAGACTTGCAAAGAAGCCAGCTCTCCCTTCCATGACCAAGGCGCGGAACAACCTGTACCGCAAGCTGGGGCTCCCTACAGATGAAATTGCGCCGGTTGAACAAGTGCCCCAACAGTACATCGACACCATCAACGGTCCCCTGTCGGAGTTCATCATTGCTGCTCTCACAGCCTTCCTGGATCTTGATGACGCGGCAGCAAAAGAAATGACACAGGCTGCGGTTCAGCAGGCGGGTGAAGGAATTGAAGACATCCAAGGTGAGCAGGCACCTGATAGCGGGCCAGGAGCCAAATCCAATTGACGACTCACTGTGAACCCTCCGTTTACTATGTATCCACAAACTTCAATTGTATGCTACATGTACTCTCTGCGCATTAGACACATTCGCCCTACTGGCTGCGACCTTCGGGCAAGGTGTCTCTCCAGTTGCCCTGCTGGCTTAGACCTTCGGGCTTGCCACATTGACAACACCCTGCTGGCCTCGACCTTCGGGCTACAATCCCTAAGCGATTTGCACCTAAAATGACCTCAGCAACGCCAAGTACGCAAAGTCCGCACCACCAGCGATCAAAGCAACGTCAAATGATAGGAAACTTCAACGTCATAAGCTGGAACGTGAGAGGCCTAAATTCGCCAGCTAGGTGCTTAGCGGTACACGAACTTTTGCACAACACAACCAGCCACATTGTCGGCTTACAAGAGACAAAGCTGCAGAACATCGACCAAACGTTAGCTCGTTTCCTAGGGGCCTACCGCTTCGACTGTTACGCATACAACCCAGCGGCTGGCACCAAGGGAGGCATCCTCATTCTCTGGAATGACTCAGTCGTCGGCCTTCAAAACATAAATGTGGGCAGCTTTTCCCTCACAGCGCAAGTAAATGTGCGACACTGCAACTCGACTTTCACGCTGACGACAGATTATGGCCCATCGAGACAAAATCTCAAACCGGCATTCCTACGACACCTACGCACCATCCGGCCACCCGAAAGTGAGGGCTGACTAGTGCTAGGAGACTTCAATTTGATCTACAGGGCCTGAGACAAAAATAATCACAACATCAATCGCCGACTCATGAGCAGTTTCCGCACGACGCTAAACCTCTGTAACCTAAAAGAGATAAACCTACAGAACCGAAAGTTCACCTGGAGCAATGAGCAACGACATCCGACCCTAGTCCATCTCGATAGGGTCTTTTGCAACTCAACCTGGGCCCTGACCTTCTGCAACCACTCACTCAATGCACTGTCCTCAGCTTATTCGGACCACTGCCCCCTTCTTTTGGCGCAACAATCTGGGCCTAGACGGCCTAGGCCATTCCGATTTGAAAACTTTTGGACACGATTGCCTGGCTTCCTGGAACTCGTCGAGCAGACTTGGAACGTGACGACTGATCACACTGAGCCCTTCCACCGATTGGGCCACAAACTATACACTCTCGGCCGCGCTCTACGCAGATGGAGCAGGAAACACTTCTCAAACATCATAATCAAAACCAAAGTCGCCCACCATATCATTCTCCACCTAGACACGACAAGCGAAGATAGACTGCTATCGGAAGCGGAATTCAACCTGTGGCATAAGCTCAAAAGGCGTGTCTTAGGATGGGCGGTCATCGAAAGGGCATGTCGCAAGCAATGCTCCAGGATAGCATACCTAAAAGAGGGCGACGCAAATACTAGATTTTTTCACTTAAAAGCAAGCTCCCGCCGTCAAAGGAATTTCATACAGCGACTGCGAAAAGACTCCGGCTAGGCCATCACACATCCTGAGAAATAAGAGCTGGTCCTCGAGCACTTTACCGCCTCAATGAGCAGCCCCGCGCGACAATCTCTGGATTTCTCATGGGAAGACCTTCGCTTCCCGACGGTTGATCTCTCCAATTTGGCGGAGCCTTTTACTGAAGAGGAAATTGTCAGGGCCATAACACAACTCCCGCAGGATAAGGCGCCTGGTCCGGATAGCTTCACCGGTCTTTTTTTTTTCAAGACTTGCTGGCCTATCATCAAATCAGACGTCATAGCGGCTATAAACTCTTTCCATAACCTGTGCTGCAACGACCTGAACCTCCTAAACTCGGCGAACATCGTGCTCATACCCAAAAAGGACAGTGCAGAGTGCATCCGGGACTATCGACCAATAAGCTTAATCCACACCATCGCAAAACTCATCAGCAAACTACTAGCTCTGCGACTAGCCCCACACATGAACAACCTCGTCTCACCATGTCAAAGCACCTTCATTAAAGGGAGAGTAATTCATGACAACTTCCTGTATGTGAGAAACATCGCCCGCCGTTTCCACCGGAACAAAACACCGGCTCTTCTGATGAAACTAGACATCTCCAAATCCTTCGACTCTGTGCGATGGGACTATCTGCTATCTCTGCTACGACGTCGAGGTTTCCCGCAATGGTGGTGTGACTGGATCGCCGCCTCACTGTCTACCTCTACTTCCAAAGTGCTGCTTAACGGCATCCCCATGGAGTCAATTCCACACAGACGAGGCATGCGACAGGGTGATCCGTTATCGCCTCTCCTGTTTGTCCTAGCTATAGATCCCCTCCAACAATTACTCACCATCATGACTGATCGAGGGCTGCTCAACAAATTAGGTGGCTGAGTGGCATGCTTCAGAGCTTCCCTCTATGCTGACGACACAGCAATCTTCCTGAAACTGACTGAAATGGACATTCAAAACCCGAAGCATCTCCTCCATGGCTTCGGTTGTGTTACGGGGCTGGTCACAAATCTCCAAAAGACAAGTGTGGCTCCCATCAGCTGTCAGGGCATCGACATTGACGACCTGCTGTCCGATCTGCCAGTCACTCGTTCAAGCTTCCCAATGCGCTACTTGGGCCTTCCCCTATCACTCAACAGACTGCGAAAGATTGATTTTCAACCACTGATTGACAAAGTAGCGGGGAAACTGTCTTCATGGCACGGGAAGAACCTCAGCCTTGCTGGGAGAATTTGTCTCACCAAAACAGTTTTAACATCACAAGCAATCTACCCAGGGGCGACTCCACGTTATGTTACCGTGGTGCACATGCACCAGGGTGCAAAACAATTTTGTTAGTTAATTAACTAATATTTACCATATAACACAAGGAAATTTTATATGCTACTTAATTGGTGCACCACCTTTGTTTTGGTTGTAGATTCGCCCCTGAATCTACCTCCTTTCTGCTATAAAAAATCCAAAAGAGGTGCTTGAAGACCTGGACAAGATGAGGAAAATATTCTTATGGGCGGGAAGCTATGCCCTGATGGGAGGTAAATGCAAGGTAAATTGGACACGGAGCTGCCTACCCAAGGAAAACCGAGGTCTGGGGTCCTAAATTTCGATATGTTTGCCAAGGCAGGTATCACAGTCGCCCATATTCAGGAGTTTGTGGCCTTCTGGATGGCCATCAGGCATATTCAACTTCAACCGGACTCCATTGACGATATCAGATGGAATTTCACGCCGGACGGAACATATTCGACGACATCTGCTTATAAGGCCCAGTTCTTCGAATGCTCTAAGTCACTACATAATAGCACCATATGGAAAACTTGGGCCCTGCCAAAATGCAAATCCTTCGCATGGCTCGCCTTGCAGAACCGAGTTTGGACCGTAGATCGGTTGGCGCGCCGGGGATGGCCGCACTCCCCCAGTTGCGCTCTATGCAGGAGCACCATGGAAACGGTGGAGCACCTACTTTGCGACTGCAGATATACACAGAGATTATGGCAGCTCACCGCTCAATGGCTTGCGCAGCCTGGTCTTATGGCAGCTCACCGTCCAATGGCTTGCGCAGCCTGGTCTACTTCCTGCCAACTGGCAACCTACTGACACGGTACAGCAGTGGTGGCTTAGCCTAACGACCACAGAGGGGGTCCCATGTCAGTCTTTGCGTAGCCTCATGTTGCTAATCACGTGGGAGATATGGAAGGAACGAAATGTGAGAATTTTCAACCGCCATGAAACATCGGTCGTCAGCCTTCTTGCAAAAATTAAGAACGAAGCCTCGACATGGGCAGCAGCCGGCGCCAAAAGCCTCACGTCACTTCTTCCGCGAGAGTAGACCCTGTTGTATCAGTTTTTTATCTTTTCTTTCCTGTCCGGCTAGCCGGCTGTAAATCACTCCTGCTTTTTCAATGAAATTGGTACACTCTCGTGCCGGTTCGTTAAAAAAAATATCTACAAAGCAACAGTTTTGATTTCTAACGACACTGCGTTGTATTGTTAATTTTTGCCCTAGTTTAATTGTGCGGCTCATCATCGTAGCCTTGTTTAGAAGTATTTACATTGTCCTCTCCAGTGTTGGCATCCCAAATTTGTCATGAATATCCACGTTCAAATCTGTTGCAATGTCCAGATAATTCAGGATGGTTTGTTGCAGCCCTGGCTCCTACGTGTTTCTGAGCCCTTGTTGTGCCTTGATTACTGTTTCTGAATTGATTAAAGGAGAAATTGCTTGTTTGATTATATTTTTGTGCATCAGCCGCACTATGCATTTCTCAGAGAAGTGTGTTAGTTTGAGTAAATGTACTATAACGTAAACAGGACAATAATCGCAACAAGACAGCACAAATGGTCTTTTTTTTTCAATTATGTTTGCGTTCTAGACCATCTTTGTTCTGTACCAGACTTGGATCAACTTATGGCAACCAAATTCTGCATGTTTCGGGCGGAAAATATACCAGCCTTAAGCTATGTAGACATGGGTCCAAAAAAAAAGAGATCATCGGCAGCTCATACACTCCAGATTGTCAGGGCCAAACTGACATGGACAGTTCCATTCAGAACTGATGATGCTGAACTTCCAAGTCTAAGTATGATGAGGATTTGGTGGCTTCGATGCAATCAGTGCAACACAAAAGCTGATGATGCTCAAGGCCACCATGGCCGTATTATTTCTTATTTCCTAAACAGAATAGATGTCAAGCTAATAATACAACATTGGCCCTGACCACCATCGGGACCTCCTCGGCAAATAGACTATTAGAGTAACTGATTGCCACTGATACTGTGGTCGAAACTAACAATGAACGTGCGGATCTCCATTGGCCCTAGCTCAACAACAAGCTTTGAAGGATCCACAAGTCCTCCACGGACCACCTTCTCGTCAGCAGGAGGCCCTTGCACCTTCCATTTCAGACGCTTCTTCTCCATGGCTGCACGTTCTTGGTTTGCAGATAAGCTGGTCTCGATGATCTTGCTAATCTGGAGTGCGAGATCGAAAATGTGGGTCAAGAATACTCTTGAAGACTAAGTGTAAATCAAATGCGATGTGATGAAGAGGACCTTCTTGTCTGGGAATACTCTCTTGAGGTCAACACTCGCTAGAGCTGAAAGATCCTTGTGCTCTCCAGCCTATGTGCAGAACGGCACAATAATTAGGAAAACATATAGAATGTACCTGATTTAGCAAAGTAAGAATGGTGATGGCAAAACCTCGTATAAATGAGCAAACCGAAGAAGAACACTTCCATCTTCGAGTTCCTGTGTAAAGATATGTATGTAAATGCAGGAAGCAGTTTTGCACTTGCCGTGATATACAGCTAGAAGGAATGGTTTCGTTTCATTGTTTGTCATCAATTAAACCAACCAGGACCAGGCACCTATACACAGAATATATACTAAAAAAGAATATGAAGATTCAAGTTCTAACATCCATCAGTTAACATCACATAAAAAAGTTATGTATATTTTCCCTTCCTAGCACATTATGTGGAACAGTGGTATAACAAGGCAGGTACCTGAAGGGTAAGCAGTGCAACATTATCAGGCAAGGTGTAGGTTGGATCCATCGCAGAGAATTTTGGAATATGTGAATTGGCCCAGTTGCCTCCATCCTGGGTAAACAAGTTGGTGCATGTTGAACACATGGATAGCTTGAGAAAACATATTAATGGCAAGTTTCACCCCATACCTGCTCTGAGAAAGCAAGAAGGAGAGGTGAGTATATTTCCTGACCAAATGTCCGCCGCCACCTAGCTCCTTCTCCTTGTGGATCAATTTTGAGATAGTATTTTCCTTCAATCTGTTAAAAATAATGAGATACTTTCCATTACATTTCTGTATGGCATTCCATGCTTGCAGTCATAATATAATAAAGTGAACTGTAATGACACAACATTATACTCTGATGACAGGTTTTCTTCAGAAAATATGAGATGTGTTCATACTTCATTCCAATACCAATATGGCATCAGTAAGCAATTAACAACTGACTTTCTCCTCTATCCTACTTAGGTGTCAGGAAGATATCACATTTACTTACAATCAGTCCTTCACACTGATTATCGAGACAGACAGTTTCATTTAGTGCCTCTGCAACGCCTCGCCCATCATCATGAAGTAGCCTCCTATACAGGGAGTACTGAGGCTTTAGCCACACGGAGGTGCACACAAAGGAAGTGGTAAAGTGTGAAAGAAAAAGAAGCAATAAATTATTATTACAATTATGCTGCTTGAGGGTGTACCTGTGTAGCATTAGCTCTATTTGTCCATCTTTTATACTTGAACCTCCAATGGATCTGTCTACCAGTACAGACAACTCTTTGTTACCATCTTCCACATAAATGCCTAGATTAACCTGAAAAGATGTAAAGACTAAAGAGTCACCGATCTTTGTGCAGATTGCCCCAACAAAAACTACATATGAAACTACAGAGTGATTTGCTCAATTCTTCGTTGCACAGTTAGTAAGTAGTAGGAAAAGCATTCTAATTCCTTTGGTGTTTGGCCGGCGCAAAGAAGCCGCAAGGCCTGGGGCTAGGTAGTGCAACCTAATTCTCTAGGTTGCGTTTGGGTCATGTTTTTTGTTGTTTGTATCAGGATAACTTTGTAATGTCTGGAACCTGTCTCTCATATACGGTCCCCGTATGAGAGGAGCATGATGTATGGGGACCATATTTTTCACTCTCTAATACAATGAAACGCAGCTCTCCTGCATTTAAAAAAAATCTTAAAGCACGGATAAGAGAATTGTTGGAATAAAGTGAATTGCCCATCTCTCCCCATCAGCTTAAGCTTTTGGGTTAAATTGGCCGGAGAATGCAACTCAATATGGTACCAAGCCCAGAGGTCTACAGTTCGAATCCTGGAGGGTGCGATTAAAAAAAAAGTAATTGCAGCCTACTCCTAAATTCCACATGTGAGGGGGAGTGCTGAAATAAAGTGAATTGCCCACCTCTCTCCCATCATCTTAAGCTTTTGGGTTGAATTGGTCAGAGCATGCAACTCAATAAGAACGTCAGATTCTTGCCCCTTTTCATTTTTTTTTTTAAAACTGTCCCTTTTCATAATCATCAAACACTGTATATGCATCAGAATTTTGCAAAGAACATCAAATATTAACTTATTATGCCACCGTACGCAGAAAGCTGATTCATCTAACATTTAACGTCTATGTTGTCAACTTTGAGTAAAATCAAAAAACGATGGCATCAAGACCAAAATAACTAGTACAATCATCTAGGACTTGTAACAGAGAATAATCAATTCAAAACTGAACGACTGAGTGGAAAATGCCACTCTTGATTATGGTTGCTCAGATAAAAGGATGTCACTTTACTAATGTTATTGAAGTTCATTAGAAAATAGAGAGAGCACACAAAATCTCACAGGATAATAGTTTCCAGCAATGGGCTGGTGCACTTCAATATTCCACTCCGATCGATAATCTCTTATCTGCAAAATGGATACCTCATGTATTAATAAAGCTTGAGATAATCTCACAACATTCTGACATGTATCTTCCGAATTAGTTATCCATTGTGCTATTCTTTAGTCCCTTCCGTGTTCTAAACTAGCACAGGAATCACTAACACAGTTATTTCTGGAGAACTCTGTCACTGAGAAAGGCAACAAAACTGCAGGGAGAGAAGAAAAGGTAAAACATGCCAGTGCTGCATACCCTTTTAATGAAATCACGTCCACTTGAATCAGTGTAAAATGTTCTGTTTGTCGCCATGTTTGTGATAATTTCAGTTGCTACTTCTTTTCCATTTCCATCATCTGTTGGTATAGGCCCAACCTAGGCATGAGAGCAATCAGTCAGATGTTAAAATCTTATGTCAATAGAGAGTGAGAGAGAAAAGTACAGGCAAATCGTCAAAAACTTGACGGGAAGGGGCAGATCGCCCCTCCATTTTGGTTTAAGAGGATGCAGGAAGCTTAACAAACATATGTAGCAATGCAAGGCACATCTTATTGGCAGAGTACTCACTATAAATTCCGTTTCCACATAGTCCTTCCCCTTGTAAACTCTGGTAATCTGCATTCAGAATTGAAAAATAGTATCAGAACATAATGATAATTACTATTTGAAAATTGATTGATCAAAGTTTATATAACATAATTAAATTCCACAACTGATCATCTTGTCTGTTCTTTCACGATAACCAAAAACCATGTGCACGAGCAAATATGCCATCTACTGATAGGCAAAACCTACAAATTACTCAAAATAACTTGATTAAGTAATACTCCAACCATCTCAAACTATAGGTCGTTTTAGCTTTTCTAGATACATAGATCTTGCTATGCACCTAGATATACACTAGCTTTTGTGATGCCCTTGGAAAAGCCAAAACAAACTATATTATGAAACGGAGGGAGTAGCAGTGACTAGAGTGTAAATAGTATTGCTAGTGAGGATTATCCTTACATATCTCAGTTATGCAAGGAATGTAAGCTAAAAATTCATTAAGATCCTTGGGATATTGGATAGAAGAAAAACATATAAAAGATAAAATGTACATTAATGATGATCCAAAAAGCATTTCCCATGGGGATAACCTGATATATCCATGAATTAATCTGCTGGTGCACTTCATCCAATATGGGGCCACGTAGAACTGTGAGAGGAACCTTACATAAATTTAACAAGACTCATGTTAAATCTCTTGAAAATAACATAGTATATCATGCAACTTATATGTTGTTCTAGAGCAAATTTAATCCCCTCTTCGTACCTGGCCATCAGTCTTGATAGGCACGGTGCCATTAGGTCGAAATATGTATGCTCCAGAAGCCTATGGTCCAGGGAAAGTAAATTAACGCCATTATACAAAAAAAAAACTACTATGGTATTACAAAGGACGACTAATAGAATTTTTAGTGCACCTGAGGATCACTTCCGTTTCCATCCTGCCCTATGTAATACTTGTATTTCTGCTCGAAATTTGCTTCAATCTTGAAATTTATTAATAGATTAGTAGGCAAGATGCTAGATCACAACTGAAACTCAACACAAGAATCATAATTGAACACCAAGTGGTGCACATATGTCCTGCTAGGGGAAACAAGCTTTGGAGTCTCAACTAAAAAGTACCAAAATAAGTCTATAACAATGAGTGATCATGCAACTCCATTTCTGTAAGATAATTTAGGGAAATAACAAAATACTGAACATGAAGACTGAGATTTGGCACATTACCAGAGTCTTGCTATCAGAGTACAGAGATAATGATCCAGCTGCATTATACTGAAGTTTCAGGTTCCCTTGCCCAACATGTAGATTACTATCTTTACTTCCTTGAGATGAGTATACAGTAGACTTCGAAGAAACAGATGCTGGATTATATATACAGATTAGAAAAATGTTTCGAATAGTACTTCTGCAGTTTGTGTATATCAAGAACAACGAAATGAAGTCACACCTGATTTCTTCATGCTTGAGACAAAATAAGTGTTAAAACCAAGAGGTGGCACTGACACAGGAAAAGCAAGCCAAAACTGGGGCTTTGCACCTGGTGAAGTGCCTAGGTAAGCCTTGACATGTTTGTCCCGTATGTTTAGTGAGGCACTAGCTATAGGCAGAAGTTGTGATTCAATCTCTGTTCCTTCAGAATCATGAACCACAATTGAATCACTGAAAACCTGTTATTCCATTAAATGGTACATTTAATTTAGTTATGAGGTTAAGCAGTTTTGTGGTAAAAAAGATATATTACAGCCCTACTAAAACACAAAAAAAGACATTTTCTTCTGAAGAGAGTAAAGAAAAATTTGCATACAGGAATACGAAGGACATCTTCTCGTTTCCAACCAAGTGAATTGTACACAAGAACAACCTGTAACCAAAAATATATTGAACACAAAATGGTTGATGAATACACAGTTTATCTTTTGTTAAGTGCCATGCGCGAACTGAAAAAGGTATACAGTTTTCACTTTAAAAGGAGTAACACATAAGTTGGTGCCAGAACTCACCAAGCTTTTTCCTTTAGAAAAGTCCATCTCGGAAGGCGGGCAAAAGGTAACATTTAAAAGAAGACACTGAAAAAGTAGATACAGTGGTACAACAAATATTAGTCATTTCTAAAAAGATGAGATAAACTGAGAAGGTGGTCGTGCCCATTATTGTCTGTTTTTTGAGGTATGTACCACTGCATTTCATCTTGTATTAGGATACACTAATCAAATTTATTGCACATAGAAATTTATTCGACGTAAAAATATAAGGGAAGGTGTTGTCTCCATTGATGCCTAAGTTGAAAGTATCTCTCCTTCACACAGGGAAAAAACAATCTGCAAACTAACTTGTGCAAACTTTGTTGTTGGGGTTGAGCAACGTAATTTTGAGCTTGATTCAGCCATGCATGCAAGAGAAGTCGAAACAAGCTCCTGGGCCTGTAAAATGAATTAGACCAAATGGAGTTATCGGAATTAAAATGAAAAACCCATCAGGCATGAATTGGAAAAGTTTCTCAGGATGCTCACTTGTGTATATCCAATTGACAATCTCTTGGCATAATCATTTGCAACATGTTGCTTCTCTGTTCCTGTAACAGCATCATGATGCTGCGCAAGAGCTAGAGCATCACCTAGATAATCTGTTGTTGGGCCTGATTTGCTTTTCCCTTTAAAGAACTCAAGCTGCCGGGCTGCCTGGAAATAAATTGAATTTTATGAATAAGCACTCCATCAAATGCATATGTAATTAAGCAGTTGATGTGAAGGACACAGCAGCCCAGTATAGTAAGAAAAATGGGATGCCAACACTACCAGGTAATATCCACTCATCACTCGGACATATCGCTTTAAGGCAGGTCTACTTGTGAAGTAGCCCGTCCAATATGCATTAGGGTTATCTGCATACCTGGTTAAAGAAACAATACGGTCATGCATGGGCAAAAGAAATATAGTAAAGTTAATCATATCAATTACGAATACAAAAATAAAAACATACGGGAAGAAATCATTGGTCTTGAGAGGCCATTGTTCATTTGCAGCATATTTTGCATCAGTATAAATGGAAGGTGTGGAATAAAGAGCATTGATACGGCCATCCTGAGGTATGGTCCAAAACAACAAGCATGGTGAGTTCGACACCATCATTAGAAGTTTTCTGCTTATTTTGGTACTATCGATAAGAAATTGCGTTCTTATCCAACAATGAAATAAATCAAGTGAATCACATGATACCTATACAGGTTAAATTATATGACAACATGAAACAACTCAAATGCATTCCACGAACCATAACTAAAAGTCATCATGGCCATACACCAGATATGTGTTAAGTAATGCCATAAGCTTTCATCACGGAATTAAAGAAACATAGCAAATAATAATTCAATTTCTGTTATCTCCATGTTCATCCTTAACCTTATTCACATAGTGAATTAATTTGTCCATATTTCTGAACCAGGTCTCTGCATATTGGTACTTGAAGTCTGTTCCCATTGTAAACATGATATGGTTTGTCCTCGTGATATTTGCCTACAGAAAATAAAGAAACAAATGCAACTTAGGAAGCAAAGCTATAATTCTGAATAGAACAGATAACATTACGTATAAATATTGTAGTACATATAACCAGTAATAATGCAAAATACAGATAAGTCAAACTTCACAGTACAAAGAACACCCAAGTTGCATTCTCGGTCATAAAACCTATCATCAAAACAATCAGATGGCCAATATAAACTAAATAAGGTGAAGTTTATAGTAGGATCAACCAAACCTTGTGGAATGCAAAGAGAGTACGTCGTAACCGAAAAACAGAATAGAAACATGACATAATGAGATCCATATGTGGTGTGCAGCCGGGATCAAAGGGCTCCAGGGATTAGTCTTGGGGGCTAATTAGAGGCTGCAGATTTAGTTTGGTCGTTTTTTGTGTGTCAGTATCACAGTTGGTAAGGGTGGTGGTGTTGTACATATTACTCTTTCTTCTGTAAATAAATGATATGTAGCTCTTCTGCATATTCAAGAAAAAAAGAAGAATGTACCTGTGCTAGAGCTGCAGCAACAAAATCATTTACTCGTTCTTCAACATTATAATCAAAAAGAAGGGGGTCATCCTGCACAGAGGAAACCCATGAAGAATTGGCTCCTGCTTAGTGCCTGAGCAATATAGAATAAATCTAATTCTGATTAATTACCTGGACAACGGGAGAATCAGCATCAACTTCAAAATAAAAGCCGCCAGGAGGTGGTTCATAGTTTTTCGGAAAGATACCAGCAAATATCTGAAACAAACATACAGATTTCCGATCCAACATTACAGAAAAAATAGAAAAGTGCCTAGGCATAAACAGAGCATCAAACTGAAGTGTGGCATGCACTTCGGAAAAAGAAAAGGCTACTTACATCAGCTGATGAGCCAAAGCTCTTGGAGCCCCTCCAAATAACCTCAAGTTCTTTCGTTCCCTTTCGAGTATCACGATCTTGGTAATCAATCCGGAAGAAATAGAAAGCATCAAATCCCACCTGACAGGCAATAAAGTGTTTACTGAGCCATCTCTGTCCTATTTAGTTAGAATATTTGCAACTGTAGATTGAGGACCATGGTAACCAGTAACCACAGCACAATAGGCTAAAAATAGAATATCTAGTCCGGAACCAGAAGGGCAGAATACCCCAATGTTCAGGTATTAAGGAAATTTGTAAGCAGCTGTCTAGTCAAAATTACAATAATAATGACACAGTTGTAAGTGCATAGTTCATCTTATCATGCAAATGGAAGTATGGGGAAGTTTGAGTGCACCATATAGGAAATTCAGACTTTAGTCAAGCCTTTGCAGGCATTAGCTAGCTGCGCGAGTTATAAGGAGAGGACATAAATGCATATGGTTAGAGCAACCTACTTCTGCCCCAAGAAGGTATGCCTGAACCGCTGAGTGGCCAAATGGATCGATCTGCCAGCCAATTCGTGGAATCTGACCAAACTCTTCCTTGATGTACTTGTGCCCAAGCGTAGTCTGATCAATCATGTCTATATAGTGCACAGTGGCCTCATCATGCATGCACATGCCCCCATTGCTTCAACAGCAGAAGGAATATCATTCACTAAAGAGCAGAAACAACTTTGGCAATACAACACATAAAGTGACGGCTATGGAACATGAAGAGCATACATCAATTCCAACCGTCCAGAGCTGATGAGCCCCTTCACAGTATCCTTGATCATGTCGTTCTGGTTCCTCCACCATCTCTGGAAGAATGCCTGCAATCGTAGATAAACCACTGGTCAGAAGAAAAGTAAAAAACACTCCATTCAATCAAGGCTTTAAACTCTCTCATGATCCTAGCTGCTTGGGAAACCTGGAAGCACCAAAATGCTTGCCTGTTTGAAGGCGCTAATCCCAGCATTCAGGTGCTCCTTCAGACCATTACAAATGAGAGTACCCTCTGGTGCTTAGCAGGGGCTACTAAGCTCAGATAGTTGCTCACTATATCGCTTTCACCAGCCTCTTAGGCTTAGTGGTTTCTGATCATGTGTTACCTTATTATTAGCAAAGCTGTATAGTCCCTAGTGTTGTTTTTGGGTGTGCGTTTGGGGTGTTTAGGTGCTAAAGATAAGGTATTCTTTCTTAATGAAATTACGTGCAGCTCTCCTGCATAGTTTCGAGAAAAAAAATCAAAGACAGCCCACATTGCATGACTGCAGTATATGGCATTAAGCATTAGGATGCAGAGTTGGTAATCAAGCTTCAATTCTCTGAATCGGCAGCAAGGAAACAGAGTGCTATACAAGTTCCACAAGCCCAAAAATGCTGGCAGAAACAAGTAGATGTGCATTGCTTCATATCCCCCAATTTCACCACCAAGCTTACCACAACCCAACTTCTGAGTTCTGACGCATAGAAGGTTCGAAAGTTACAGGTCAGAACTATTAAATGTAACGTTTACCTGCTCGACATAGACGAACTTGCGGTTCTCGTCCTTGAGCAGTGCCGGGATGAGCGAATCCAGCACGTTCTGCACGCATGCCCCCTGCAACCAGGAAAAAACAAACAAATTTTATTAAACAAAGCAGAGCCAGCCAGAGCCAAGTTGACGAACAGCAGGCTCAGTTCAGAGAATTAGCTACAGAATCCCCAGAACTGTTCCAAAGCGATTAGCACGCCGATCATAGCCGCCCCCGAAACAAAGACATCGAATCCCTCCGAGAATTCGGTGAGAACCGCGAGCGACGAAATCGGGGAGCGGCAGTAGTCAGCCAGCCCGGCGGAGCCGGCGGCTCACCTGGATGGAGTTGTTGGATCCGACGTAGTACTGGTCGACGGTCTTGAGCCACCCGACGTCGTCGTGGGTGTGCGGCACCACGTGCACGTTCAGCTTCCCGGGCACCACCCCCGCCGAGGTGTTGTAGGGGATGTACACCGCCTCGCTCACGCCCGCCGCGGCCAAGGCGGCGGCGACGAGGACGGCGGCGAGCCGGACGGGGCCCATGGAGGCGGGCCGCGGCTTCTGGGAGAGCGGAGCGGGGAAGGGAGAGGCGGTGGTCGCCGGGGAGTGTGACTGTGGCCTGCGCTGCGACCGGGCGGAGGGGAGAAGCTAAGAAGGATCGTGAGGTGGGGCCCACCTGGCGGTGGGGGCCGCCGCGCGGCGAGTAGTTGCGCACTCGCTGGGCCACGGCAGCGTCCGCGGGGGTGGTTTCTGCAAATGTTGCATTTTTCTCCGGAGTTCCAGTTGGGCCCTTCTTTTATATCCGAGTATATCCTATCGCTATCCTTACCATAATTTGGTTCACAGACTTCCCAAAAAAAAGACAACAAAATTGACCGGTGCAATTGGAATTAGTTCTAACCGGTAAAAAATATTTACATTTGACTATTATTTCGAACTACAAAATATCTTTCAATTTATTAAAACCAAAGGAGCATATTTCAGGACACAATTGTAAACATATAATTTTCTGTTTGTAGGCTAAATATAAGGTCATGAAAGACTAAAGTTTCAAATGTTTGACAACATCCTACACATGAAAAGCAAAAAAAAATCACTTAGAAGTCATTTCTCATTTTAAATAAATTTGTATGCTTCAGCATTCTCATTCCTGATCCTCAGTTGATCTCATGCCTATGACCTTATTGTAGTCTTCTTTTACTAATTTTCGTGATGACTCTAGCATGTGCACACATTCCAAACATGGATAAAAGGAAACATATAACTTTGCAATAGATCCAACAAATGCGCGGAGCAAACATTTGAAACAACATTATTTTGCAAGTCTATATTGAATTGTGAGGGCATGGTTAGCCTACATGAGCAAATGGGGAGGGAGAAGGAAGCCATCATCTCTATGAAAAGAGAAGGTTTCAACACAATACTCCCTCCGTGCTCGTAAAGGAAGTCGTTTAGGACAGCGACACGGTCTTCAAAGCACAACTTTAACTTCTTATTTCTATAAAAATATTTGTCGAAAAGTGATACATGTATACTTTTGTGAAAGTATTTTTCAAAATAAATCTATTCGTATAACTTTTATAATTTAAAACTCAATAATTTAAAAGTTATTCATGATTTATATTCCCAAAATTTGACTCAAACATTGTCCTAAACGACTTCCTTTACGAGTACGGAGGGAGTATACAATAGCCAACACGATCTAATTGTTTTATATAATAACTAATTGATACTACCTTCGTTTTTAAATATTTGACATTTAAGACAATCAAACTAATAGGCTTGTCCTAAATCGAGAACGGTGGGAGCATATAGTTATGGAGAAACAATTTAATAGGCAATATAAGATTATACGAGTCGTCTATAAAATGACAAAAACTTTATATGTGGTTGTTTTCTAACTGTTATATTTATACCTCGAAGAAGTTTGCGATTCATAGAAAAGTGTTATGAAACATCCTAGGTAACAAATTTTGATACTCCATATATTTCAATTTGCAGGGCATCTTATAACTAAAACACAATATTGGCATTCTAGTACTTTTTATCAATGCCTTTCTCATGCATTCCTTAATCTCTATGCTAAAGGCTAGAACGATCAAAAAACAAAATCAAGGGATAAAAGACCTTTTTTTTCTTTGTAAAAGTGGAGGGATAAAGGACATTTTTCAAAAAAAACACGGGGGCAAAAAGACTAACTAAGAAACCACTTTTTTAGAATAACCATTTTTTAGCACACAGAAACCACTTTGGTGCCCGTGTATTCCACAGCTAGAAAAAACGACCGCTTGTTTCTTTTGGCAAAAGACTGCGCGCCGCCGATCCCGATACAAATTGCCGTGCACGTTCTTGGGCACGTACGTAATTCGACGAGCATTGGAGGGCCCGCGCGCAAAAGAAAATCGGATAAGACAGATAGCGAAGAAATCGCAGCTCATCAAACGATCAAAATCCCAAGGATCCGCTGCCGTGCGCCGAACAGCGAGCAGCGGCCGTCGCTAGGCGAGATGGCGTATGTGACGAGTCGCCCGCCGGTTGGTTTGTCGCCGTCAGCGGCTATGGAATCACGGCACGTACAATTTTGTTTACGTGGTACAGTAGGCTGGTAGCAGCAGTGGCAACCTTTTTTATAGTATCTTTTGGGGGTTTTTTTTACGTTCTTCAGAAGAGCTAACGTTACTACATACACTTTCAATGGCCGAGTGAGCTTCTTCAATTCCTCCTCTCTTATGAATTATTATCCGGCGTGAGCAGGGTTATTAGGCCAATCTCAACTCAAAATATCTATAAGTGGTGTCTATATTATCATATCATCGAGACATCAGATTTAAAAACTATGGTACCCAACTCATAATGTCTTCTCGTGGGCCATTGATTAATTTACTAGTCCATTCACTCTCCTCCAACTTTTTGAAACACGTGTCTGAATGTTTTTACTGGCTTCCCTCTTTGGAATGCGTGACGACCTGGTTTCCTGTATGTGATCCGGTTTCCATGTTTTTCTTCTCTCTCCTCCTTAACTCTTCTGCCACGTATGATTTCTGCTTCCTTGACAGCCTCATTGATTCTATAGACACTAGCTGACTAAGGGTTGGGGATGGCCTTAGGGTCAGGAGTATCGTTTGAAATCAGGATTTGATATGTATTTACTTCATCCGTATGCGATTTAGATGTCGTTTTACACAACAACACGGTCTTCAAAGCGTAACTTTAACTTCTTATTTTTATAAAAAAAATATTTATTAAAAAATAATATAGGTATACTTTTATAAAAATATTTTTAAGACAAATCTAGTCATATGGTTTTCACGTTTCCAAACTCAACGACTTAAAAGTTATTTATGATTTATATTCTTAATGTTTGACTAAAATCTTATCCAAAACGATATCAAAATCCTATACTGAGGGAGGGAGTACGTGTAGCAGTGAAAATTAAGAAAACAAATGGATTAGAGGAAACCTGTGCCCTGGATCGGAAGTGTTACGTACGTTGCTTTTTATGGATAGGATTAAGAGATGGCAGCAGCGAGGCTGATGTGGCGTGTACAATCTTGGCGGAGGCCGGATCAAGCGCTATTGCCCATAGCTATCAACGGCATCAACACGTACGGCGCTCAAAAAAGAAGAGAAAAATCGCACGCACGGGCAAGGCACGGCAGAGTCTTGTGCGTTTGTTTTGGAAAAGAAAAGGTGCAACGTCTTTTTTTTTCCGAGACGTTGCTTTTCCACGCAAGGAAACCGGATAAGGGTTTTCCTTTCTCTTTTTTCTCACCGAAAAAAATCTGGATTAAGGAGAGCGACAGACTGGGCTGGGAAACAATACAGTTAATAATTCTAAAATATCCGATAGACTGTTGAAATTATCTAATGAATAGGTTCCACCGCAAGAAATAGAGAAATATTGGCAACGGTTCGCATCACAGGCAGGCAGCAGCCTCGATCTCGCATTGCGGTGGGGCACGGGCCCACCGTCCAGATCACCGGTTGGTTCGTCGCGGTCATGGCTCGCGTGGCCTGGTCCTCCGATCCCGGGCGCGCGGCAGCGAGGATGGGGCACTCCCGGCGCCCAGTTTGCGTCCCACGCGGAGAGGTCCGCTCCGATTTCTTCCGAATGCAAGCAAAGCTGGAAAGGGAAAGGACACCGGCGGCGAGCGACTACTGAGACAGGGGGCCAGGGATGGCGAAGCCTCCACGGCAAGTACGCAGGGGTGAGGGTTGGCGCTGGATTGGGTTCTCCGGATGGATCATCGGACCCAGCGTCGTGACACCGGATGGGTCAAGACGGGAATGGACCGGTCCGGACCTGGCCCGTGGGCTCAAGGTCAATTTTAAAGGGCCATGGCAAACCAAATTAGTTTTTAGCGGCGGCATCGATAGCCCAATGGATAATATGGGTCGGCTTTGTTTACCATTTAGGCTATGTTTAATCAAGTACTCAGATAAGTCTCGGCCATATACTGCTACTTGGTAACTGCTATTTTATAAAAGAAGAATAATCGTGTTGCTATAATACTATCAGTAATTACGGACAAAGAAGCCAAATGACTTGGTAGGAACACGTCAACATATTGCTACTAGAAACAAATGTCTGTTTGCTATATAAAATTGAATAGGACTATAGAATACAATGGTATATGTGAACTAGTAGAAAGTACATAGTTATTTCTTAAATAGAAATTAAAATCACTCTAATTTTGGCTACTTAGAAAATAAGTAACAGTACGAGTCTTATCAACTTCAACAAAGAAATAATATCTCCAATAACAATAAAATAAATAAGCAAACTTTTATCTAAATATATTGAGTTAGATATGCATGATAAAAAAAAGCAGAGGATTAGTTCTATCTATGTGCTGATGGGCATCAATATGAGAAAATATATTATTCAACCAACATCTTATATGTACTTATAGATAGAGATGTAAAATTAACTTTTATGTGTGAAAATTGTATATGGATGTGAACGATACGAGACTTTTGGATCGGCCCTATCATGCCCATTAGGTCAGTAGACTCTGACTCTATAACCCCCTTTTTTTATTTGAGATCGATCCATGCGACCCATTGACCTTGCTTTTATGGGTCGGGTCGACCCGGCCTATTTCCATCTTAGACGGGTGGGCTGTGGGCATCTCTGCGGGCCGGCCTCCCAGGTCCCAGGGCAGAGGCCAAAGGCCCCCAAAACGTCTCGGCCTTGGTGGTCTCCTAAAAGAAAACAGCAAAAACTTGGGGCATTCCGAGAATTGAACTGGGGACCTCTCGCACCCTAAGCGAGAATCATACCACTAGACCAAATGCCCATATTATGACAGGTAGCAACTTTGTTTTACTATGCCTCGATGCGCAGCAAGCAGAAGCCGCACGAAGAGTTGGGAACGGTCGGTTTCAAAGGACGGCTACTCTACTGGATCGATCAACCACTCATCGGCTACTCTACGCTCGGTTTCAAAGGACGGCCACTTTCTCCCCACTTTGAGAAGTACTCCTGCATATAATGTTGGATTTGTAAATGAGACTATCTGTCAACTAGATGTGCAAAGATATCGAACCAAGGCAAATACGGTCTCTGACAGCAAATAGCATTTATCTTGACATGCTAATAAAAAGCAAGCATGCATTCAAGGTTAATCCAAATGTACAACAGCTGTCACTGAACAAGGAAAAATTGTTTTAAGCTGGTTGTACATCAACCTGTAAATGGGCCGGAAACCGATCTGAAATCAACTTGTATCCATACGAAAGAGACGTGGCTCTCCACACCAGCCCAACTCACGATAAATAATACCGAACCCACACCAATCCGAACCATCCTCCAGGACAAACCAATTCAATCCATGATATTAGCATCAAACCATTTTTAATCCATGGGTTATACTATTTGCGATCCATGGATTCTGCACTCGAAGTGCTCCCGCCGCTTGCCGACGCTTCCCCACACAGGCAGCACACGGATATTGCACTATACACTGTAGCAGTCTAAATAAAATATAAATAACAGAATTTGACTATTTTCTGGAACGACAAGCGAACTACGAATTCGATGGGGCCTAAAAATTACAGAAACATAATAATATGCCGACATCTTAAACAAGCTTCAGATCATCAAAGGGCTATTAAACTAGTGACTATGAAGATGGATTTGCTCCAGCGTTCATGATGCTCCTGACCCTTGTTATCATACCACTCCAAAACTTCTCACATGGTTACTTGTCAATCAGGTTCCTTTTCTACCTCCTGATAGCTGAGTGGGAAAAGAACTCCTGATTGACTGTTTTTCTGCCTCATACCTGAGCAGGAAGAAAAAAAACGAAAGAAGATGGTGATTTTGCAACCATAGCGGCAAATTGGCAATGTAAGAATCACAATATCTAGTAAAACAATATTTGGATAGTGGTAAAAGAACAGAACCATGAAGCACCTTATCAGTCAATTGCAGTGGTATTTAAAACAATATTACCAGATCTATATATACACCTTATCATAATATCTACAATGGTATTTAAAAGAAGTTCTGTTCGTACACACTGACTATCAGTTTTAATTGCAGACTTGCAGTTAGAATTGTCTGGTCTCTCGTACAACAAAATGTTATGTTTTTATCGCTGCCAAAAGCGGTCAATTCAGATTCAGATAGCAGCAAGAACATTCAGTAAATATAACAAAGACCATGTATAATTTGAACTTTGGAGAAAATGTAGGTTTCACTAACAGCAAGTCTGCAACCAGAGCAGGCCTTTTCATGTACTACATTGAGGCAGAGGAAGGGAAGATCTATTCATGCACTACCTTTTAGCAGACAATCCAGACACATGATCACCCAATCCTTTTTGACCCATTTCTCTGTACTAATACAATTAGACTTGAAAAGGTACTAGATACACATACACAGACAATCCAGAAGGGAACCAAGAATTACACTACAGCCCTGAATGTACCATTCTTTCCATGTTGTTATCTCAAGTTTAGGCAGGAAAGCAACACTGAATTGGATCACGGCCAAGAATGATACCTTCACAGGAATGTAGGAACTTGAGTGATATCCTCACGTGGAACTGAAACAGTTATTCCTGATGGGGTGACAAAGGTGACCATGTCGCTTTCAGTAGGTTGATCTTCACTAATTCCTTGACCTGCAATGCAAATGATAATATTGTGAGTAATTTCAAATGACAATGAGAATGTGCAAAACCACATACGTCAAAAAACAGAACAAGGGGATAAGGGTATACCTTCATTGCTTACACCTTTTTCCTTGAATAACCAGTCTTTGGCACAGATAAGGGCTTCTAACATCTCTGGAGTTAATGAGCTTCTGGACTCCCCGAGAATCCTACCTCCAAGACTAAAGGCAGACTCAGACGAAACCGTACTGAGAGGGATGGCAAGAAAATCTTGTGCCATAACTGATAAGACCGGAACTTCTCTGCATGTGCCTTCCACCAACTCAAAATGTCAAAATTTTCAATGTCTTCCACACATTCTTCTTCAAAGTAGATGTCAAATTCAGACTTTGGTGCACGAAATTTTCTCCGACTTGACTTGAAGTTTGCAAATTCTGATCCCAACTGCCTTTTTGCAAGCACCGGTGAGCCCACAGAAGTGCTGCCCTCACTTGAATATGTAACAGAACTTGCACTAACTCTCCTCACGTGTTGCTCATACTCTAGGAAATATTTTTTCATACAACCTAGAGCAGCATTAACACTTGAATTAACCTGATCTATATTGTTACAAGTCTTCTCGTAGAAGAACTCTAGATATTCTGCTTTACCCCTCGGATCTAACATTGTAGCAATAACGATTCCAAGGTTAATGTCATAGTCCTTCTTGTTTCTGCGAGCAATTGGCTGGTTTTCCTCATCAAAGTCTCTGCCCCAATACTTTTCAAACTTGATCCTCATTGCTGCAGCTAGGTTTTAAGTGTCACACTTGTCTGCCAACTAGGATTATCCAGGTCATCCTTAATTGCAATGATTAGAGGCAAGAACATGTACGAAGTTGGTTTCCTATCAGCTGACACTGTATTTGTAGCCTGTTCAAAAGTTTCAAGAAACTTACAAACAGATTCAGCCTTGCTCCACTCTTGTTCACTAGGAGAAATTTCTGCATGTTGGTTTGCATAGCTATTCAGGACGGTCTTGTACTTGATTGCTTCACGGACCATCTTGTAGGTTGAATTCCACCGGTTGGGTATGTCAAGAGCAATACCACGTTTTCTGAGAAGACCATTCACCATTGCAATTTCATTGAATGCTTGAATTCTTGAGGGTGAGGAGTCAATATGCTTCAACAACTCTCGAATCTTCTTTATCCCCTCGTGAATAATTGCCATCCCATCTTGAACCAAAATATTCAATATATGGGCACAGCATCTTACATGGAAATGGGCACCCTCAAGCATCAACTCATACTTGTGAGCAGCTATGAACATGTCACATGCAGTATTGTTGTTACTAGCATTGTCTAGTGTTAGAGTGAACACCTTGTTTCGTATGCTCCATTCAGTCAGGCAGCTCTCAAGTGCTTCTTCAATGGCAAAACCTGAGTGTGGATATTTGACCTCTTTGAAACTTATTATCTTCTTATGGATCTTGAAGTCAGGTGTGATGTAGTGAGCGGTAACAACCATGTAGCCTAAGTTTTGTATTGACGTCCACAAATCTAATGTCAAGCACACATGAGAGTCCAGGCTGTCCAGTTCATTCTGAATATCTTGCTTCATTTTCTTGTACTTCTTCAGACAATCATTGCGAACAGTTACTCACCCCGGAGCATCCAGAGATGGTTGCATAGACTGAATCCACGGTTCGAAGTATGGATCATCAAACTTGTTAAATGGGATTTCAGCATGTATAACAAACTCAATCATACGCTCACGACTGACTTGTGGGTCAAACATAAAGTTCTCTATAGGCTCCTGCAATGTTGATATAAACATGTTCCTTTCAGCTTCGCCGATTGCATGTCAATACTTTTGAATGTGGGTTCTAAGGCTACTTGTTCCAGACTTTGTACTTAACTGAAGTTGACAGTACTTGCATACAGCTTTAAAACCATCATCAGCTTCTACTAAGTTTGACTCAAAATATTCCCACACCTTGGACCTTCTGGCACGTGTTGGGGTAGAATCATCTGAGCTTTCCGAAGTGTTTGTAGACATGTTGGCTGACATGCTACGACAAATCTGAGACGGAAGGAATGTACAAGAAACAACAATTGTGAGAGCATTCAGTAAATCATGAGGAAATATCCCGTTCCTCTTTTTTCTGTAGATGAACGACACACATCTCCAACTAAATCAACACCACTAAATGGATTGGTTGAAGAGATAGAAGAAGAATGCCAGTACCTATGGCGAGCACCAGCTAGCGCAATGGCGGACCACAACGAGCACCATCAGAGAGAAGAAGAATGTCCAATCGTCGCCGGATCTTGTACTGCTCCTGCCGCCGCCGGATCTTGGACTGCTCCTCATCCTCCCGCCGCCGGATCTTGGTCCGCTTGGCCACTGCTTTATGGGGAGCTCGTCGGTCCGACGGCCATGGAGCAGGATAGGAGGTGGAGGGCAAGGCGAGTGCGGCGGCGTTGGAAGGGAGGTGAGTGCGGCGGCGTTGGAAGGGAGGTGAGTGCGGCGGCGTTGGAAGGGAGGCGAGTGCGGCGGCGTCGCCGCGTCGGGGGAAGGGAGCGGGCGTGCAGCGGCGTCGGGGACTCGGGGGAAGGGTAACCGAGAAGGAGCAGCCCACGACACAATCTGTGGGTTGTAACCCATCAGAAACCGTTTGGTAAAACCCAAACCATACACACACCAAACTAATAGGAAGTAAAGCCCAAACCAAATCAAACTGGTAAAAAGTAAAGCCCATTAGTAACCAACCTAGATAAGTCCATCATAGAACCCAACCGGTTAAACTTGTTACAGTCCAAACCACTTGCAGGCTGAGTTGTACACATAGCAAACCGAAATTAATGTGGGTATGATACTCCATACCGAACCGTAAAAGGTCCCCCAAAATATAAAACATAGATCTAGAAAACCAATTGAAGCCCAAGCATGCAAAGCACCAGGATTTGGTGGACCACTGGAATTACTATAAAAGTATAAATTATGATTCTTCACTGATATAGTAAATCCAATAAATGAAATTGGACCGTTTTAATCTGAGAAACTAATCCACGTAGACAAAGCTCAATACATAACATTGTACGGAGTAAAGCATCTGACTTCACCATTATTGAATTACCAAAATAAGCATCACAACGTTCATAATAAGAAATATGGATTCAAAGGAATTATCACCTCAGCCTCAGAAACCAGAGGAAGGCGCTGCCTCTGCAGTATCGTTGGTTCTTCCGTGAGAAGGGTTAAACTGATTGGGAAAATAATATTTGTGCTCACTGTCGTGAGGAAAATAGAGCTAGAACGTTCGTGATCTTGTATAGTTCTCTCCGAATAGGGGCCTCCACTCATCGTGTTACCCACTCATCACATAAAGAAAACAATCCTTTGAACGCATGGGGTGGGTGATTCACATTCTATTAGGAAAGATAGCAGCAAAGATCTGAAAGAAACGCACAGATTTCCAACATTGCAGACATAACAGAATTGCCAAAAATATAGGGGAGGATTAGCACATTAGGCACCATGGAGTTATTCACAAATACAATGTAGTACGCACTTTGAACAAAAAATATAGGCAACTTACATCGGCATAGAAAAAACAGTGGAATCCAAAAAATTGAAATAAAAAGGTAACTTACATCGGCAAAGAAAAAATGAGTGGAATCCAAAAAATTGAAATAAAAACAAACAAATTCGGGCCATTCCGAGAATTGAACTCGGTACCTCTCGCACCCTAAGCGAGAATCATACCACTAGACCAAATACTTTTTATTTAGTTGCCGATTAGGCAACCTTTCTGTAACCAAGCCTTTCGTCCTGAATGACTGAATCCCATTCTTCTGACGGCTCTTGGGCGACAATCTCGTGTGGCTGGTTCGCTGAGACGGTGAAGCTGTCGGCGTCCGGTGGCGACAGCCGTGGAGATGGAGGAATTTGTCAGACTGGAACATGTTACTACGGTCTCTTCCGGTTACAGAGACGTGGTAGAAACTGGCCGGACAAATGCTGAAAGCTAGGGATGAAAACGATCGAAAACGGTCGGAAAACGGTATCACAAATTTCGCAAACTACACGAATGTATCACGAATTTGACAAATTTATTTATTTTATCAAACGAATAGATCAAAACGAAATAGCATGATGAAAAAAATTAGTTAAAAATAATAAGTAATATAATACAATAAAAAATGAGAACAATCAAAACGGTTATCATTTTCATCCCTACTGAAAGCTATGGCCGCCGGCCTGATGAGAATGTTCTTCTGCAAGCAGCAAGGCTGGATCCGCGCGCTCACCGTACATGCAACATCCAGCACAAGACAAGGATATCGAAAGACGAAAGGTCATGTGTAAACATGAACTCAGCCCTTGTTTAGATGCCAAATTTCACCCCAAAGTTCACTATGCAAAAAGAAGATTTCCCACGTCAAAATGTCATAGCATGCATGGAGTACGTAAAATCAAAAACTAATTACACAATTTTGTTGTACTCTACGAGACGAACATTTTGAGCCTAATTAATTAATTTTTGGACAATTTTTCACACATACAAATGAAATGCTACAGTAGCGCACGCACTTCAAAAGATCAAAATTTGGCTCCCAATTTCGGGAACCAGACAAAAAGGCCTCAAACCAATGCCAGTCTGATCGAGATCAGGGCACAAGATCGAGCGCAACTGACGCAGAACAAAGGCTCACAAACGACAGGCAAACATTACGGGACAGGCATGGGCATGGCCTTCAGCTCCCAGCGACGAGCTTGTAGTTCGTCACATTACTTCAGTGCATTTTAGGCCACTTTGTTTTTTTTTCATCGTTTGATATAGGCCCCCCAAAATCATTGTATTGTCTCAAGAAACATTATCTGTTAACTGTGTTGGTAGGCTTACTCAAAAAAAAAAAAACTGTGATGGTAGGCTACTAGCCAGCCCATGCATTCGCCCGGGGCTGTATCTAGTAGACCTGTTTTTGCAGTGTACATAGCTGCAAACGGAGCGCATTGGTTATTTGGTACCAAAAAAAAGGAAAACACAGGGAAATAAAGTAACTGATATCCGAGTGTGACTGTGCTAGAGTTGCAGATATAAAAATCATTTGATTTACTTCTCTTCAACTTTATAATCGAAAAGAAGGGGGATGATCATCCTGCATGGAGGAAAGCCAATAGTCTAGTAGTGCTTGAACAATGTATAAAAATTTGGTTTCGGAATAATTTATCTACTTAGCAACAGTGGCATCAACTAAGAAAAAACTACCAGCAGGTGAATTTGGTTTCGGAATAATTTATCTGCTTAGCAACAGTGGCATCAACTAAGAAAAAACTACCAGCAGGTGGTTCATAAATTTTCTTTGGAAGATTGCAGCAATCCACCAGCAGGTGGTTCATAATTTTTCTTTGTAAGATTGCAGCAAAGATAAGGTAGGCATATCATTATTCACAAATACAACGCCCTAGTCCGGTGAACCCCACGAAAATAAAAAAAAATACTGGGGCATTCCGAGAATTGAACTCGGGACCTCTCGCACCCTAAGCGAGAATCATACCACTAGACCAAATGCCCAGGAGATGTTAATATTTTCAGTAATGTATTTTAGTAATATATTAATTAGCTGAACTTCAACTTCAATTAGCCAAGACCTTCGTTCTGGAAGCTCCAGAGTCCAGATAACCAGAAAGTCAGGAAGCCTTCCCGGTTCAGAGATTCTTCTGACGGCTCTTGGAGGACGATCTCGTGTGGCTGGTGCGTGCAGACGGTGGAGCTGTCAGCTTGTCACAGCGACAGCCTCGCGGACATGGAGGAAAGTCAGACTGTATATCTGTTTCAGTTTCAGACACAGACCATGGCACAACAGTTCGGGAGAACAGAACGTGGAAGAAACTGGATAAAATGCTGAAGGTTATGGCAGGCTGATGAGAATACAGCAAAACTTAGCTGAAGATCAGGTTTACTGAAGCCAATTCTGGACGCTTTACACAATTAAGCAGTCATTCAATCACCCTTGCTTAGATGCTTCCAATCCAACACTGCATGAAAGGGTACTGCAATGTAAACAGCACTGGGAAAAGGGACACATTTCTATAGACAGTCACTTCTAGTTAGCCGCATCGTCAATCAAAAGCAAAATAGCAGTTTCAGAGTGCCCAAACAACAGTTTCATTGACTCGCGCTGAACACTGTTTATTCATGACACAGGGCTACCTGTTCAGGTAATCAGGTTTATGTTTCGAGCCATCGAACAGAACGATTAACACGACGATCTTAACGACACGCGGCATGATGCCAAGATGCTACAAATTAACATAGAGAACAATGTTCTAAGTCCTTGTTTAGATCCCAAATTCCACCCCCAAAGTTCACTATACAAAAAGAAGATTCTCATCACATCAAAATGTCATAACATGCATGGAGTACTAAATGTAGATGAAATCAAAAACTAATTGCACAGTTTTGTTGTACTCTACGAAACGAACATTTTGAGCCTAATTAATCAATTTTTGGACAATTTTTTACACATACAAACAAAATGCTACAATGCCGCAATGATTACGAAGTGACCCTATACTCCCAAATTTGACCTCTCAAATTTGGGATCTAAACAAGGCCTCTTCAAAGGGCAAAAGTTGCAGGCCATGACTGAAGCACAGGGAAATAAATGCAGAACCGTAAACACTATGCAAACACCCCTAGGTGGCACATGCGTTCACTTTTTAAGCTAGATGGCTTAGAAACACCCCTAGGTGGCACAAGCGTTCACAGACACCCCTATGCACATTTCTACAAAGCTGCAATGCACAAGCGTGTTAGAGGGGGGCACATATGTGACTTCCGTTCACTTTTTAAGCAAGGTGGCTCAGAAGCCCATTAAAGCCCACCAACCACGCGTGGGAGGAACAGACGAGCGGATGGCCCAAGGAAGGAAGCGTGCGGGGCGAATGAACTTTTTTCGTTACCGCGCCGTTAAACCCGATGCAGGGTGGAGAAATATCCTCACGCCGTAAACATTTTTTATATAAAAATTAAATTATCATATTTAAAGTGTTAAAATAATGCAGGATAAACTATATCAACATTTTCAAATACTAGGTTCAACATTTTCTCAAACTTAATTCAACAATTCGGATAAACTAGATCAATATTTGTGTGGAAATGTTAAAGCACTACTTCTAAGATGTTGAGATAGTTATTCAAAATGTTGAAATAGCATATTAGAAATGTTGATTAAAAAATATACACATATAAAATAAAAATATACTTATATTGGATCTTATTTTGTTGCATTAATTCCAAATAACACAGTGGTTCAAACGGATTTGAAAAATGATTATCGGTTTAGGAGAAAATCGCATTTGAAGGTTGAACTCAAATTAGTTTTCCGTCCGTGGCTGACGTCGGATGCTCACCCGCCCGCTGGAATCCCGCTTCGGATCCGAAGAAACATGCGATCCCGGCCGTTGCACGGATCTCAAACAGTGGAAGCTACCTTGACAAAAAAACTTCCGGAAGCCATGTAGATTTTGTCACACCCGGTTTTAAAGGCAAAACCAGGTGCATCTCATATGTGCGCCAGGATCAGTTTACACACATATGGTAGACGTCACAAGTGAATATCCATAACCATGCATAACGAAAGAGTATTAAAGTGCATTTATTACAATCTCAGAGTTGACTCAAATGTCATAGCGGAAGACTTAAATAAACGTTCATCTAACGAAGCAAAAGTGACTCCAACTCCACAGGCATTGACTGGGGAAGACTCGCCTAGAACTCCTCAAAATCAGTGGTGAAATCCTCAAAATTCTCCCAATCTGAGCAGCATTCCGGGTGTAGTAGATGCAATAAAAGAAAGAAAGAAAACAAGCATGAGCACATGACGTACTCAGCAAATGTAATATGACATACAAGGCTGGGGCAAAAAGGTTGGCTGACCATACTGCAGTAAGCACTTTTAGTTGGTCAAGTTTTATTAAGCAACTATTTACTAGCAAATGAAAGTATATACCACCCACAAATTAATGAATGTCATATTCCCAACATATTCATATAACCACGATTTAGATCATGTTCAGGTATGATTATCATGTAAGGGTCCAGGCCGCTCTTGACCGTGAGCACGGCTGTTATAACAATTTTACACTCTGCAGAGGTTGTACACTTTCACCATAAGCCGCGTAAAAGTTCAAAAGAACTTTAAACCCAACCATGCCGAGGGGGCCAATCCTCTTAAATCACACTACCGAGGTGTGACCACATAGGGACGCTACGAGGCGTTTACAAAGATTCCTTAGTAAATAGTAACCCGCTAAGGTTGCCGGTTCAGAAGCAAAGCATAACCCTCCCTAATGAGATCTGTCTCTTACCAAAGCCCACAGCTCAAGAGGACCGAGCTATACCCCGTCAACCGCCGCGCCTCTTGCCCCTTTCGGGTAAGGTTACCATCCACTAAAGTCCCTAATTAGTTAGCCAAGACCAGAGCCATATGGTACTTATGGTTGTACTGTTTTCCTAGGTGGTTTTCCATGTTCCAATTAAAAAGATATGATCTTGCCAATTAATTATTTAAAAGAGTATATGGAACATAGAGTAGGGGTTCATTTAACCAATCCCAGTGGAGCAAACTAAGCATCATCTACCATCAAAATTAATTAAGTAACCCAGTTTCAGGGACAGGGGAATATAGTGGCTAGGCAAATCCTTAAATAGGAACCCATCAAATTAAGACACATGCATGGGTGGTGAAATTAATAATTATTAGGACATTTGCATGACATAATACACTTGCCTTCTTCCCAACTCTGTTGCTGCTCAAATCCTTCTCCAACAGTTGGTTTTTCAGAGAAATCCTCGAACTGGTCGTTTCCTAATCGCATCACACATTCACATGCAAGGAAACAATACAACAAATAAGAAACAGTACACCAAACAATTCCAACAGAAGAAAATAACAGCACAAAACTAATCTACACGTTACAACGAATGCGTGAGCGCGAGAATCACTAAAATCGGAGTTAAAACGCAAAAGATATGGCTTTTCTAAGGTTTAGGGGCTTGCTGGTAAAGTTTTAAAAGTTCCAGGGGCTTAACTGCGAAAAACCAGGGGCTAAAACATAATTTTGTATAAAACTATGAGGGCTAAACCATAAAATAATAGGGGCTGGACTGCGGGTGCTAATTTAAAACTTGTAGGGGCTAAAATAGAAGAAAATAGGACCTAAACATAATTATTTTTGAACTAAACTGGACCGCGGGTTGATTTTGAAAAACTTCAAGGGCTCTTTTGCTAAGTTGCAGTGCTGACCAGTACGCGGTCGGTTTGACTCAGCGCTCGATCTAACGCGAGCTGTTGGATCACGATCGGACGGCGAGGATTGGATTTGGGGTTATCTCGCCGGCGGTGACGACGAACGCGGCGGCGCTGCGATGCCCGCGGCGGCGCATCGCCGGACCTGGCTCGATCTAGGGCTACGGGGCACGGTTTGCGACGGGATCAAGTCCTACGGGCTCACTGGACCACGACGAGTCCATCTGGGCGGTTCTTGACGACAGACGAGCGACGGTGGAGGCCGGAAAGGCGTTGGTTTTCCCAACCAGAAAGAATTTCAGCAAAAATGCGCTAGTGCACTTATCCCAAGTGTCTATGGCTTAGCGGTTAGCATAAACCATTATTTTTCCTTGCCTAATAATGAGAATGGGAATAAATGAAGGCGAATGGCATCTATGCTTACCTCGTGTATGGTGAAAGTGTTGAAAATCTCCAAAAAATGCTGAAGATGAGCGTTGGCATCCTCTTGTGGCTTGCCACAAAACGGGCTAGCCTAAACCATGTTGATGAGGGCTGGCTTGAGCTCGAAGTTGCCTTCTCCGACTGGCGGAGATGGTCCGACACGCACGTTCTTGCTCGATGGAGCGGAGAACTCACAGATCGTCTTGCTTGCCATCCTCGATGAAGCCGTGTCGACGACGGGAAAGACTAGGCTCGTCGCAATGAGTTGCTTCTGAGGAGGTACAACACGGGGTCGCACTTTCCTCACAAGAGACTCAGGATTTTCTTAGAAGTTTGACGGTAGTTGGAAACTAGTCATGCACTGCTCTGCTTCACAAGACCAACGAAACAGAGCAAGGATAAACCCGCTTGAGTAGCGATATACTCAACTAAGATAGCTCGAGATAGAAGTTTGAAAGTATCTAACCAATTGCTTCCCCGGCAACGGCGCCAGAAATGCTTGTTGGCACTTCTTAAGATCCAATATCAGGATTGTGAATCCCGGTACTGTGGTTAGGAGTGTTTCAGTGGTTTTTCTTATGGCTCAGTAAAATATATAAATATTCTGCAAGCGCACAGAATTACCGCTGTAACACTTCACCAGGGAGTATTCCGAGGTATCGTAATTTATATTTCCGCAAGGAAGCTTATGGCAAGAGTACTAGCAAACAGATATTCGAGACTATCAGAGAGGGGTACACGACTAGCAAGACGGGGGATAACGGTATTGGATAGGAGTGGATATACCGTGACACATAGCTCAAGGGAGACTTAGGTTAGACAGAGAAGGAGTAGATAACTGGGAGGACAACAAGAAGAGATAGAGGATTCCTAGGTACTTTTATCTGTCTATGTCACTCGAGGTTAGAGATACAGAGGCTGTAGAGCCAGCACTGAGAGGTCAAGGTCAAACCTATGTCTTAACTTTGGGACAGCAGAGCCTTACGCCACACAGAAAGGGATGAGAAGGGGTGGCATCTACCCTGCACTGGGGGATCCTGCAAGCCGAGACGAACGTGATGGGCTACGGAGGTCGTATAGGGCTGTCACCACCTAACAACTACCACCTCCGCAGACTTAGGGCAAACTAAGGTCACTGGCTAGCCTAGGAACCACTCCTACACTAGTCAATAACTACTTACTCCACTAGCAAGAGCAAGCAACCTTGTCAATACTCTTAGTGACAATTCACCTCAAGTATCAAGCAAGATCGAAGAACCCGCTAAGACAAAGACTTAAACAAGATCTAGAAGCACCAGAACTAGAACCAACTATAGTGTAAACATGATATAGATGCAACTAGAATAAAGTAGAAGCAAGCTATAAATGACAGAGGCAAAGTGATAAAGATAACTTTATATTGATAACTCAAAGTCTACAAAAGGAAATGAAAAGATACAAGAGCTTATACCAGAGCTTCTGAAGATGACTCCGGAACCTCCGAGGCACAGCTCAACTCAACTCTAACTCCCAACTAAACTATCCTAACTCTACTAGAGAGAAGTGGAAATGAGAGCTCCTTGGCTTGGTGTGTGTTACAAGTGAAGTGGACGCCTCTATTTATATGTTGCAATGACGGTTGAGCTTGGGTAAACGCCAAGGCAACCAGGGGGCATCTCCTCCTGATTCGGCCGAACTCCCTGGTTTAGCCGAACTTGTGGATCCACCGACCTTGGCCTCCAAGGGCAGAGATTGCTCCCTGGGTTGGTTTGGGCAGTGGGGGCGATTCGGCCGAATTGGTGGATTCAGCCGAACTAGGCTGGAAGCCCAGGCCTACCCCCCTGCACCGCCTTTGCTTTCTGGGCTTCATGGATGACTTGATATAGCTGGTCTTCATGTTGGTTTGGCCCAGAAATGTTGTGGTGGTGATCCTATGTGGCTCGTATGGTCGTCGCTGACATGGATGGCCTCTGGTTGTGCTTTGCATCGTTTACAGCTAAGGGGGCTAATCGGCCGAACGAGTCGTTTGGCCGAATCGGTCATTTCCGGTCCCTATAGCACGTATTTCTCGTTGTTGTACCTGCACAAGTGAAACTCACCAAAACTCGTGGAACTTTATTAGAAATAAACCTAAGTACATAGAATGCCACATATATCCTCTTTTATTCCCGAGTATTGGTGGTCGAAAACGTGCCATAACGACCGCCAACGGATACTTCATCGTTTGTCTATCGGTATGGTGACGATATTGCCTATATATTCTTCTCTATGTGGATGATATTATCTTGACTGCTTCTTCTGATGTTCTACTTCAGCACATTATTGACCGTCTGCATAGTGAGTTTGCTATGACAAATCTGAGGATCTTCATGACTTCTTACACATGTCTGTGACTCATTCTTCCGACGGGTTGTTCCTTTCTCAGCGGCAATATGCCTTGGAGATTCTTCGACGTGCTGGCATGAGTGATTGTCACTCTACGACGACACATGTTGATACTAAGGCCAAGCTGTCAGCTTCATATGGTGCACCAGTTGCAGATGCGTCTGCTTACCGGAGCTTGGCTGGTGCTCTTCAGTATCTCACCCTGACATGACCGGACCTTGCTTATGCTGTTCAGTAGGTCTGTTTGTTCATGCATGATCCTCTGGAGTCTCATCTGGCTTTTCTCAAGCGCATCCTGCGCTATGTGAAGGGTACCCTATCCTTTGGTCTTCGGCTTGGCATTGGTCCGGTTGATTGTCTTACGGCATACTCTAATGCTGATTGGGCTGGCTGCCCTGATTCTCGACGTTCTACCTATGGGTATTGTGTCTTCCTCGGTGATTGTGGAGCCAGGATCCCTAGGGCCACTCATCTCAGGAATAAAATTACTCGATACGAAGAGTTATGACCCGACTGCTTTGGACGAACCAGATAAGCTATAGGACGATGTAGTATAGTAGTAGAACTACTCGTATTCTTGATAGACTACTTTAACATAACCTTCCAGGTCAGACACAAGTAGTCTTTGTAATCAATTTGTAACTCTGCTCCTCGAGTATATAAGGAGGAGCAGGGACCCCCTCAAAACAACTCAACTCACATACAATACAATCAAGCACACAGGACGTAGGGTATTACGCTACTCGCGGCCCGAACCTGTCTAAATCTTTGTGTTGTTCATGCACTGTCATTCCTAGAACTCGGCGAGACCCACCAATCTACTCCCTGGGATACCCCCAGATAGACGTGCTCGACATAAATCGTCGACACTTGGCGCCCACCGTGGGGCCACTCGCCGAAAGCTCACCATCAAGGACGATGGGATTCACCACGTTCAAGATTGCCGACGTCGAAGAAGGAGCCACCTTCGTTTTCGGCGCATGGACCTTCGTCGCCGAAAGCGATGGTAGGTTCGCAAGCTACCTCGCGAACAACCCCGGCTCCTGCTCGGTGGCTACTTCCAACTCGATCTCGGCTCCAATTCCGAATTTGATCTTAACTCCAAGTTCGCTCGGGATTCTCCAGGCCGAATCCGGGTACAACTTGATCCCAGTTATGGAAAGAGCAGGGAACTCCGAGCTGGCCATGCCATCGGACAACCCCCCAGATCGGCTCCCAATCAAACTCTCCAACGTAATGAATTCGCATAAACAGAGTCGTGCTACAAAAGCAGAGGCAAGGACGACCCAGGAGTCCCACTCAAAGCCAAGTCACCCCGACGACCTCGAGCTGGCATCAGCGCCATCGAGGGACAATGACGATGACTTCACCATCCTGCTAAGTGATGCTCCCGATAACGTCGCGCGCCTACACCATCACGCTCAGTTCGACACCAAGTTCGTGTTGGAGGAACCACTCGTTCCTCAAATTACAGCGATCGACCTTCCCAAAACCACAATCGTGGACGACAATACGACTCCGACCACAGCACCTCTAGCTTCTAGAGTGATCGATCACCAAGCGATAAATATGACGGCTTTCCAGCTTTTTCCAGGCGCATAAAAGAAATCCAATGGCCAAGCAAGTTCAACCTACAGGAATTGAGAAGTTCACGGGCAAACAAGACCCTGAACAATGGCTCCGAATTTACTCTACAGCCATCCAGATGGCTGGGGGATCCAATGACATCAAAGTTAGTTACTTCCCTGTTATGCTAGATACCACGCCCCTAACATGGCTCGAGGGCCTCCGCCCCGGGTCCATCAACTCCTGGGACGATCTCACCAGGAAATTCACCACCAACTTCCAGGGAACCTGGGCTCGGCCCGGAAACCGTTATGAACTGGCAGCTTGCAAGCAAGGAAAAGGAGAAACCTTGCGAAAATACATCAAGAGATTCTTCGATAAAAGAGCTACAATCGTGGATATCTCTGACCGGGAAGTAATCGACTGCTTTCATGATGGTCTCTACACCCGATAATTACACCGTGAGTTCGGCTGACGTCACCCAGAAAACATCAGCGAGCTATGACGTATTGTCGCCGAATGGGCAGACCAAGACGACCGCGAGCGGGAGCGCTTTGACAGACATCGCGACAACAATACCAACAATCACAACAAAGACAACGGCGACCGATGTAATGATCGCCCAAACAATCGGGACTTCAATCGCGATAACAGGAAGCGCAAGCCAGACAACACAGTCACGGCGGTCCAGCACCCTAGCCGTAAGACTCGTTCAGCGGCAGACGTCATGAACGGTCCTTGCCCTTACCACCCCAATGGCAAGCACACAATGGCAAAGTGTTTTCACCTAAAGCAGGAGTTCGACAAGCAAACATCAGATGCTCCCAAACCCGACAATAAAAAGGAAGATAAAGACAACAAAGACCCTGGCAATAACTTCCCAAATGTCGAGAACGTCGTAGCTGTACTATTCAGTGGAGAAACCCTGAACCGGTCGAAGCGCGCCAAGAAGCTCACTCTGCGAGAGATCGTGGCGATAGAACCTGCCTCCCCAACATACCTAAAGTGGTCAGAAGTGCCTATCACATTCTCCAGAACAGACCAGTGGACAAACTTTGCAAATCCTGGTAGATATCCTTTGGTCTTAAACCCGGTCGTGGCGCAAGCCAGACTGACTAATGTACTCATCGATGGAGGCAGCGGGCTCAATGTCATCTTCGCAAACACGTTCAAGAAGATGGGCCTAGACATTACAAAATACCTCAAGCCTACAGATGCTCCATTCTATGGCATTGTCCCAGGCAATGCAGCAATCCCCCTGGGTCAGGTCACACTACCAGTTACCTTCGGGACGGAAGCAAACTTCAGAACTGAGTACATCAAGTTCGAGGTTGCTGACTTTGAGACCTCATACCATGCGATTCTCGGGCGACCAGCCCTCGCCAAATTTATGGTGATTCCGCACTATGTATACTTGGTTCTCAAGATGCCTGCTCCTAAAGGAGTACTTTCCCTAAAAGGAGACTTAAAGGTATCGTATGATTATGACATCGAGGCAGTAGAATTCGCCGCCACTTCGCACGTCCCTACCCAGATGCTGGAAGTACTCGCCTTGGCTAAGAAGTCGAAGGAAGACGACCTAGAAGTACCCAGCAAGAAGTCAACAAGTGCCAACTTCAAGCCCTCCGAAGAAGTATAGCTCAAAACTGTAAATCTTGGGACGGGCGATCCGTCCAAAACTGCCCTTATAGGGGCAGATTTAGACTGTAAATAGGAAGACGCGCTCGTCAAGTTCCTCCAAGATAATAAAGATATTTTTGTTTGGAAACCATCTGATATGCCTGGTGTTCCTAGAGAACTTGTCGAGCACAAACAAAACATTGACAAGAACGCAAAACCCAAAAAGCAGCGCCTCCGACGATTTGCACAAGATAGACGTGAGGCAATAAAAGAAGAACTCGCCAAACTACTCGCCGCAGGCTTCATCAAAGAAGTTTTCCATGCCAAGTGGTTGGCTAATCCAGTGTTAGTTCGGAAGGAAAAAAACAATGAGTGGCAGATGTGTGTCGACTACACAGATTTGAACAAGCATTGCCCAAAAGATCCCATGGGCCTCCCACGCATTGATCAAGTCGTCGACTCCACGCCAGGATGCGCACTGCTCTGTTTTCTGGACTGCTATTCAGGATACCATCAGATAGCTCTAAAGAAAGAAGATCAGATCAAAACATCTTTCATCACCCCCTTCGGTGCTTACTGCTATACAACTATGTCTTTTGGATTGAAGAATGTCGGCGCCACATATCAGCGAGTCATACAAACGTGCCTATCCAAACAAATTGGGCGCAATGTAGAGGCATATGTTGATGATGTAGTCGTCAAAACAAGGCAGTCAGAACACCTCATCAACGACCTTCAAGAAACATTCGACAACCTTAGAACATTCCATTGGAAACTTAACCCAACCAAATGTGTCTTCGGTGTTCCGTCAGGGAAACTTTTGGGGTTCATGGTCAGTAACAGGGGCATTGAAGCCAATCCAGCAAAGATTTCAGCAATCCTTGCCATGGGAGTACCGAAGAATGTAAAAGATGTCCAGAAGCTGACAGGATGCATCGCAGCCTTAAACATGTTCATCTCAAGATTAGGAGAAAAAGGCCTCCCTTTCTTCAAATTGCTTAAAAAGCAGGATAAGTTTTCATGGACGAATGAAGCACATACGGCGTTCGAAGAACTCAAAACACAGCACCTTTGAAAGATGATCATCTATATCTATACATTGCAGCGACAACCCATGTGGTCAGCACTGTAATAGTAGTTGAAAGACAAGAGGATGGCCATGTATTCCCAGTACAGCGGCCAATTTATTACATCAGTGAAGTACTCTCCGAGTCCAAGATTCGTTATCCTCAAGTCAAAAAACTACTCTACGCCGTCTTCATCACATCACGGAAGCTACGACATTACTTCCAAGCTTTCCACATCACAGTCGTAACTAAATTCCCGCTAGGCGAAATCCTCAATAATCCAGACGCAACAGGTCGAATCTGCAAATGGAAGGCTGAAATTGGAGCATACCACCTTGACTTCATATCTCAAACAGCTGTCAAGTCCCAGGCTCTTGCTACTTCACAGTCAAATGGACAAAAATTCAAAATTCTATGACAACCACTCGACCTGAGCACTGGGTCATGTATTTTGATGGATCACTCAAACTTGAAGGAGGAGGCGCAGGCATACTCCTTATATCTCCTAAAGGAGATCAACTCAAATACATTCTACAAATCCTGTTTCAGGTCACCAATAATGAAGCAGAGTACGAGGCTATGCTGCATGGGCTCCGCCTGGCCGCATCACTCGGTATCAAGCGACTTGTTGTTTATGGCGATTCAGCGGTGGCCATCAACCAAATTAATAAAGACTGGGACGCTTCTAAAGAGACAATGGATGCCTACGTTCATGAGGTTCGTAAACTAGAAAGAAACTTTCTAGGCCTGGAGTTTCACCACGTCGTTCGTGACTACAATGTCGCCGCAGATGCCCTGTCAAAGCTAGGATCTCGGTGAGCCGACGTCCCAGCAGAAATATTCGTCCAAGAACTACTCCAGCCATCCATTAAGGGACCAACACGAGCAGAGACCACACAGTCCCAGTCCCAGCCAGAAACTCAGATCATGGTAATCGACACTGACTGGATGACCCCTTTCATTGAGTACTTGAAAGACCATAAAAGGCTAAGCAGAAGCCAGAACAAATACGCATTCAACGATGAGCTGCTAATTACGTAGTAGTGAACAATGTACTCTATAGGCGTGGGGCTTCGGCAACGTCTTAATGAAATGCATCACAATTGACCAAGGAAAAGCTCTACTACAAGAAATTCATAGCGGCGTGTGTGGTAATCATGCTACCTCACGAACATTGGTCGGCAAAGCTTACATAGCAGGTTTCTTCTGGCCAACAGCCAAGCATGATGCAGCGGACATCGTCAAAAAATGTCAAGGATGTCAATTCTTCGCACGACAATCTCACGTTTCAGCACACGACCTCAACACTATACCACTATCATGGCCTTTCGCTTGTTGGGGTCTTGATCTCGTTGGCCCCCTTACCAAAGCTCCAGGCGGATTCAAGTGGCTCGTCGTAGCCATCGATAAATTTTCCAAGTGGATCGAAGCAATGCCTTTAGTAAACGCTAAAGCCGGTAATTTGATCAAATTCTTTGATGGTATTGTCCAGAGACTTGGAGTTCCTCACAACATTATCACAGACCTCGGCTCTGTATTCACCAGCGAAGAATTCCAAGACTACTGTGACAGATATTCCATTGAGATACATTATGCTTCAGTTGCTCATTCTCGTGCCAACGGATAGGTGGAAAAAACAAATGGTTTGTTACTGCAAGGGTTAAAACCCAGATTATATGAGCCTCTAAAGAAATATGGTGGGAAATGGGCAAAAGAGTTGCTCGCGGTGCTTTGGGGGCTACGCACCCAACCCAGCAGTGCTACTGGCCAATCACCATATTTCCTGGTTTACGGCTCCGAAGCAGTTCTACCCGCCGATCTTTTATGGGAAGCCCCGCGTTTGGAGAATTACGATGAACAACTCGCTCATCAAGAAAGGTCTCAAGATGTTGATGGCATCGAGGAAGCTCGAGTAGCAGCTCTTATTCAGAACACGCGTTATCTTCAAGGATTATGTCGCTTTCATCAACGCTCTGTTCAACCTCGATCCTTTACTATAGGAGACTTGGTACTACGTCGAATCCAAAAGACCGAAGGGTTGCACAAGCTTATGTCTCGATGGGAAGGTCCTTTTCTTGTAAAACAAGTCATTGGACCTGGTACATATAGGCTACAAACCTCGGAGGGAGAGGAATTACCAAATGTATGGAACATAGAACATCTCAGCAAATTTTACCCGTAACACGGGACATTGTATTCGAAACGTTGTAAAACAACCCTTGTTCACAAATTAATAAAGTTATATTTCCCTATCATCTACAAGTCATGGCATCATTTATCTCATTAGATAAAAACTATACCATGTTCATGACGGCGCTAGCCGTCGTGTGGTATCCGAGTAGTTTTCTACTTCCGCTCAAAAGAATCCAGGATTCCCTTTTAAAAGGAGGTATCAAACCACCTAAAAATCTTGGATGAATTACCCTCACCTATACATGGTTGAAGGCGATAATCTCTTTTCTTTTGACTCTGTGGCTTTTTCAACGAAAGCTTCAAGAATTAGTGTTATACCAACTACACTCATTCTTCATCTCCTATAAAAATCACCTAAAGGTGCTCTAAAGTATTAAGAAGTACAGCATATGCCTATGCGCATAACTTTTCGCCCTGCATTAGCAAGATTGCTAATCCTTAACAAGGCTCGATTCAACTCCTCCTAGTTGCGAACCTTATACGACCACTGGATTACTAAAACTGTAGTCACTCATCAAATATGCTACCCACAGTACTTCGCATACGCACAAACTATTGGATATTACTTACACGGTAGTATTTCCAAAGGATTACTTTAAACAAGTATCAGATGTTATATACATGGATAAATATCCATATCGGATTCGAAATAGAGTATTTGAACGAGTACTTCAAGTTACAATACAGATCTACTCTAACAAGTCAATAAAAGTATCTGCGACTGGCTTTGTTTCTTTCACAAAATCTTCGAATCCTTCAATTTCCATTCCTTCTGGAAGCTCTACGACTTCAAGTTTGGCATCTGGATTGTGCGCCTTCACCATCGCTAGCAGCTGATTGACGCACTCCTTCATGGTATTCTTACAAAAATCAGTAATTTGTCCAGGCACTGCGCTGATCTGCTCCACTAATGATTGGTTGGTAGTAGCAACACCCTTCGGTGTTACCATGTCAATGATGCGGAGCACCGCTTCTTCTATGGCCTTCTTCTCAGCTTGGAGATCCTCCACTTCTTGTTGATTGGCTTGTTGTCCCACCAAGGCCCTAGCGCAAGCGTGTTCCATGTCAACACGGATCTGATGCTCCTTGGCATATTTTCCATTCAGATCCTCGAGCTCTTTTTCCAAGCGGGCACAATCATCGGTTTTGGATTGCGCCAAGTTATACCACGATGTGCTGGTGCTCTGTTCTTCAACCAATTCTTTTTTCAATCCTGCAGAGGCGAGACAAGTCTATGATTACACTTCATACGACTAAATTAATAATTAAGTGTACAGAATTTGCTTTACTTACTATTGTTGTCTCGGATCAACACCCGGTTACGAGTATCCATTCGAGATTTCTCATCTCCCATTCCCTCGAGTTGCTTGTGTAGTCGAGAAACCAAGTCTTGATTATCAACTCGAGCTTTTTCCCGCGCCTCATAGGCAGCCGCAAGATCTTCTTCGAGTTCTTTTATTTGAGATTCCAGACTTGCATCTCTATTCTTCTCCATTTTATCTACCAAAGCCTGCATTTGATATTAGTTAATAACTACTATATTAACTATTTTCTACTAAGATTTCCTCTTACCAGAGCGGCTTCCAGGTGTTGCTTCAGCTGCATTGCTTCATTGTCAGTAGTCCTTCCTTGTGGCGGTGGAGTACTTTGTTTGATAACAATATTGGCGACTTCGCCAGCCTCCAAACCAACCTTCATGGTTTTACAAGCATTGTTCATATAAAATTCTGGGAGATATACAGAGCTAAGGCTATATGATTTACCTCCACAGTTGATGGCGGCCTTTCGGCATCTCCTTGGTTTGTAGTTTCTACGGGGTTTTCTTCTGAAGCCAAATTAACATCAGATGGTTCTTTCTCTGGAGATTGGTTCAGTTTTGAAACTCCGCCGCTTTCATCGACAGTGCCAGGGAGGGCTTCTTCTTCATCATGCTCTGTTTCTCCAGCTTTTTTCAATTGCTCTTGTGGCGCAAGTGCGCCATGTGGAATCCTTCACAAAGAATGCAAGATTCAATAGTTGAATTATGGCTCAATTGAAAGGATATCTTGATATCACAAACTTACTTTGTCAGCGTGGTGGTTTTTGGCTTAAAGCTGAACTTCTTCAACTTCAGCACGCCCACTTTGGAGCTAGTTGTACTCCCTGTGGTACCACTCGCCATGGCACTTGTAGTTGAGGAACTTTGGATAGAGGTGATAAATTTTGAGATCTTGATACGCTGACCTTCTTCTGCTCCAGGCACATATGCTCCTGCAGGGGTATCTGATCAGGACCGAGTGGTTCTTTTCTGTTTTACCCCTATGGGAACTTTTGGTACTATTTCTATGTCCTCTGTTTTTCAGAAACAATGCATTCAAATTAAATGGTGGAACGGATAAAGTAATCGAATCTTATTATGAAGACTTCTCTTACCTTGAAGATTAACTTGCCTGCCATCTGAGTCAGCCGCCTTCTCGCCGGATATTACTTCAAGTTCTTCTACATCATCAGCAATCGATTCTATTTTCTCATTCGATGGCTCTGACTTCTCTCAAGAACTCTTTCCAATTTTTTCCCAATCTTGTGGAGATAGGCCACCAACTGGCCCGTCAGAATCAGTGGCCGACTACATGAGAAGAATCAGTATTGAGACGCATGTTCAGAGTAACTCAAATTTAAAGGTTTCGAGTACTTAGAAAACTTGGAGATTGGCCTTTACAGAACTCTTTGGCGACGTATGGCTTCTTGTTGTTCACATTGCTAAACATGCGCGACAAGCGCATCAGCACGGTCTCATCTGATAGCTCTTCTGCACCATGCGGGAAGGATCTGTATTTCCCTCATACTTGTATCCAAGATTGATACACTCTTGGAGTGGTTGAATTCTCCTCTTGAGAAAACTGAAAGCTATCCCAACTCCAGTTAAGCCCTTATTCTTCAATGATTGAACTCACTTTAGCAAAGCGGGTACATCCTTGGCCTCCTCAGTGGTGGGCTTGGTGTTCCAGTTGGATAGATCCCTGGGATATCATCCATCTTTGATAGGACAGCTTTTTCCATGATTCCCTGCTGTATTACAATTACACAGGAACAAGATTAGTGTATAACAACGTGCATCGACCGTAAATACTATAGGAAGAGTACTCATTTTTTGACTACTCTCCGATTATGAACCACTCGGACTTCCAATCTCCACACGACTCCTTAAGGGGCATGGAGAACCATTGCTCTTTCATCCTTTGGCGGAATTGAATTCCCGCTCCTCCAACCACTTCCATCCTCTGGAAATTTGGATGGGGCTTTACATGATACAAAGTGCGGAATAAAGCGACATTCGGATTGATGCCAAGGAATGTTTCGCACGCATGCACAAATACAGCGATATTCAGAATCCCATTAGAATTCAGATGATGGAGTTGGAGTTTGTAAAAGTCAAGGAGCTCGCGGAAAATGAGGGGATTGGAAGGCCTACTCCGCGCTCACAAAAAGACACGAACAAAGGAATTTCATTTGTGTTTTCAGTGGGAAATTGTGCATTGAAGCAAACCCTCCACTCATGAGTTTCCTGGGATAAGAGCAAACCTTGCTCCACTAGGTCATGAAGGTCTCCTTGCTTCGCGGTGCAATACTTCCAAGCATCAGCAGCAGAAGGATGAGTCTTGCAATCTGGCTTTGTGTTTGGATCTACCAAGGGAACCCTCTTCCTTGATGCCTTCTTCTCCGCAGGCTTAGCAGCAGAGGCTTCTGCTTTCTTTTGGCTCATGGTTGCAGATCGAGTTAAGACTTTACTTTTCTCTCGCATTCACAAGAGAAGCAAGCACGGAAAGTTCTAAATGACAAGGAAGCTACGATGAGGAGACAAAAGGTTATAGCGCTGCGCTCAAGGTTAACGAAACAAATGAAGGTCACCCTTCAGATTTATAACTTTCGGTTAGGGGGATTTTTTTTAACAGTATCTACGGCGTATCGCATTCCGTTACAAGGAATGGCTTGGTTTTCCGTAAGTTAGTTTTTCTCGGCGTAAATTTCGGATTACATTACAACAAAATCCCGGTGATTAATCAGATCTTCAAATCAAAGATATTCTTTTGGTTCAAAGCTCGGGGGCTGCTAACGGATAATCTGGGATTTGATTTCCTTTCGAGATTTAAGGCGGAAAACAGTAGAGAAAGATCTTTGACTGGTTTTAACAAAACCACTCGTAGATACGGAATTGTAGTTGACCAATTCTTACATTTGAAGACAACTCGAAAGTTGTACTTGCGTAGATGCTAGAAAAAGCATGTTGATTCTTATGAAAATAATTATCAAGTATGTATTGGGATTCATGCCTTGGAGTAAATAAAGGGAGCAGTACTCGATCCAACGACTACTTAAAAGTACTCATGGATTCGGGGGCTGCATTTGAAGGATACAATTTCTTTTAAGCCTATTATGCTTTATCCGAGACCTTTGAATAGTTTTAACAAAACTACTCGAAAGCTCGATGGTTTCACGTTATCCAAGACCTTTGACTAGTTTTAACAAAACTACTCAAGGCTCGATGGTTGCATCTACTCGGTGCGCACCATTATACTACTCTGGTGGAATTCAAGATTAGTTTCTTGAACCTTCGACTGCTTAAACAGATACTTGGAGGCTCGGGGGCTACATCTATTGGGTGCATCAAAAGATGTGCTTTAATGAAACTACTCGTCAGGAGAGATTTGAGCGTCTTGGGCTTAGCTCTAACTACTCGAAGATGTTAAAAAGATTCAAGAGTTGAAGCAAAGGCACAAGATGCTCGGGGGCTTGTGGGGCCAGGATCCCTAGGGCCACTCATCTAAGGAATAAAACTACTCGATACGGAGAGTTATGACCCGACTGCTTTGGACTAGCCAGATAAGGTATAGGACGATGTAGTATAGTAGTAGAACTACTCGTATTCTTGATAGACTACCTTAATGTAACCTTCCAGGTCGGATACGAGTAGTCTTTGTAATCAATTTGTAACTCTGCTCCCCGAGTATATAAGGAGGAGCAGGGACCCCCTCAAAACAACTCAACTCACATACAATACAATCAAGCACACAGGACGTAGGGTATTACGCTACTCGCGGCCCGAACCTGTCTAAATCTTTGTGTTGTTCGTGCACTTTCGTTCCTAGAACTCGGCAAGACCCACCAATCTACTCCCTGGGATACCCCCAGATAGACGTGCTCGACATAAATCATTGACAGTGATACATTGGTCTCTTGGTCATCGAAGCGCCAGACTACAGTTTCCCGTTCCAGTGCAGAGGCCGAATATCGTGTTGTTCCTCATGCAGTTGATAAGAGCTATTGGCTGCGACAGCTTCTTTAGGAGCTTCATGTTCCTCTCTCAAAGGCAACGCTCGTCTTTTGTGACAATGTTAGTGCGATCTAAATGGTTGTCAATCCAGTTCATCATCGACGAATGAAGCATATTGAGATTGATATTCATTTCATCCGCGAGAAGGTGGCTTTAGGCCAAGTTCGCGTTCTCCGTGTACCTTCGTCGCACCAGTTTGCTGACATTATGACTAAGGGTCTTCCTGCACAGTTATTTACTGATTTCAGGTCCAGTCTAGGCATTAGTCCACCTGCGACTGCGGGCGGGTGTTAGATATATAGTGCTATATATGGTATTGTATTATATGACTTGTACTCCAAGCCTTATCCGGCCAATATAATGAAAGGTCACCCCCCCCCATCTTGGGTGTGTGGTGTTTGCCCAATATTCTACTGAAGGAGGTAGGCCCCGGTCCAGGTCGAGGTGAAGCCCATCTTTTCTCATCACTATAAAATAATTCATTCAAAATATATAAAATATTGAAATGAGTATTAATTGTTGGATTACTTGGGCCTTAGCCCATTTTAGTCTCAATCTCAATTAATAAAAGAATTAAAAGGTCCATTAATAAATGCTAGGGAGTTAATTCCGGATGGAGAGTCAAAGAGAATCCTAACCAACTTAAATGGTGGACCAGCTGTGGACCGCTTGTGAAGTTGACAAAAGGAGAAGGGCGTGCCACACGCGCGCGCACGCGCTCGCTCGCTCGCCGGGCCGGGCCGTGGACGTGATGGGACGGGATGTGCCGTCCACTCGGCGTGTGAGGTGAGGTGGATGTTTAGACACTGATAACAGTCATCAAGCCAGTCGTGACGTTCGCTCTGCGTGTGAGGTGAGGTGGATATTTTGCCACTGACGACAGTCATCAAGCCAGCCGAGCCGTGCCATGCCATCCGCTCTGCGTGTGAGGTGTTGCCACTGACAACAGTCATCAAGCCAGTCGAGCCGTGCCGTGTCGTGCCGTCTGCTCTGCGTGTGAGGTGAGGTGGATGTTTTGCCACTGACGACAATCATCAAGCCATAGACGTTACTTCCCGGCGGCGCCTTCGTCAACGCGAATGACTACTTCCCGGTGTCCGTCTTCCTCACGCAAGCGACAACTTTCCGGAGGCCCTGAATGACTACTTCCAGAAGGTCGTTCGAGGGACTCCACTGCATCAACTCGCTACTACACTAAATTAGATCGACTACTTTAAGCAGGCCAGTCGAGGATAGTTAACAATATTCCTCCAGCTGGTAACGGCGCAACCGGTGCCTCCGGTACCGGCCCCGCCTCTGGGTACACCCTAAACCATTCTTGATTCTAGTTTTCTTTGTTGTTCTTGTTAATTTGGAGATTTAACTTGAACACTTGCACATATTATGGATCACTCACAATCGTCATGAATTTGTTGTTAATCTATGAAATTAAAATATACCGAAAAATGCCTAGATGTCTAACAATCCAAAAACCTTATGTTAGGCTATCGGTAGCTGGTTTTGCCGCATCGATTAAACCAAATGTATTTGATGGTTCAAATTACAAGCGTTGGCGCGAGAGGGTTACATTGTGGTTGACAGCGATGAATATCATGCATGTCGTACAGGGGAACCCCGAACAGTTCACTCCAGAGGAGGAGTGGGCTTTTTGAGGCGCCATCTTGAGTGTTCTCGCTGAAAACATTGTGGATACGTACCTCACGTTGCCAAGTGGCAAAGATGTTTGGGAAGCGCTTGAGGCTAAGTTTGGGATTTCTGATTCTGGTAGTGAGCCGTATGTCATGGAACAGTTCTATGACTACAGGATGGTTGAGGACCGTTCTGTGGTAGAACAGGCCCATGAGATTCAGGCGCTGGCTAAAGACCTTGAGAACTATAGCAAGGATGCTCCATGTCGGTTGCCCAACAAGTTTGTGGCTGGAGGTATTATTACCAAGCTGCCACCTTCTTGGAGGGATTTTGCGACCTCTCTGAAACACAAGAGACAAGAGTTCACAATTGCCGGTCTCATCGACACTCTTGATGTGGAAGAGAAGGCGAGGGCAAAAGACCAACGTGGAAAAGAGATTGTTGGATCTTCTAGCGCCAACTTGGTACAAAAGAAGAACTTCAATGCATCCAACAAAAAGAAGAACAAGCCACAACAAAATCAAACAAAGACTAATCAAACGGCTCAGTTCAAGAAGAAGAAGAAGCAGCAGCAGACACGGAAGTCTTACTGCTGTGGGAGCCTGGATCACTTCGCTGGAAAGTGTCTGGACCGCAAGGACAAGAACAATGGCAACAGTGCCAACATGGTTGTTAGTGAGACTGGTGGAACGTTGGGGTACGGTAATCTATTACCTATAGTTCTTTTAGTATGTCATTCACCTGACTGGTGGGTTGACACAGGCGCTAATATTCATGTATGTGCTGACATTTCCTTATTTTCTTCTTACCAGGCAGGCGAGACTTCCTCCTTGTTGATGTGGAACGGATCGTATGCGCGTGTTCTTGGTGCTGGTTCGGTCGATCTGAAGCTTACTTCGGGAAAGATCGTTCGACTGAAGAACGTGCAGCATGTCCCTACCATCAAGAAGAATCTAGTCAGCGGGTCTCTTCTGTCTAGAGACAGTTTTAAATTAGTCTTTGAATCCAATAAATGTGTAATTTCTAAGTTTGGAAACTTTATTGGAAAAGGTTATGATAGCGGAGGCTTGTTCCACTTGTCTTTGTTTGATGATTGTAATAAAGTTGTGAATCATGTTGTAAATGTTAATGATGAATCTAATGTTTGGCATTCGTCACTTTGTCATGTTAATTTTGGTTGTATGATGCGTCTTGTAAACTTGAGTTTAATTCTGAAATTTACATTAGTCAAAAATTCTAAGTGACATGTGTGTTGAATCAAAACAACCCCGCAAGCCTCATTTGGCTGCTGAGGCGAGGAACTTGGCACCTCTAGAATTAATTCATTCCGATTTGTGCGAGATGAATGGTGTGTTGACAAAAGGTGGTAAAAGCATTTCATGACTTTAATAGATGATTACACTAGATTTTGCTATATTTATTTGTTAAATTCTAAAGATGAAGCGTTGCAGAGGTAGAAAACCACCTTGAGAGAAAGATCAAAAGAGTTAGGTCTGATCGTGGTGGAGAGTATTTTTCTAATATTTTCACTTCGTTATGTTAGGAACATGGAATAATTCATGAGAGAACGCCTCGATGTTCACCTCAGTCAAATGGGGTAGCCGGAAGAAAGAACCGCACTCTAACTGATTTGGTTAATGCCATGTTAGATACAGCGGGACTTTCCAAGGAATGGTGGGGTGAGGCTATATTGACAGTGCGTCATGTCCTGAATTGTGTTTCTATTAAGAACAAAGAGATAACAACATTCGAGGAATGGGAAAAGAAAAGGCTAACCCTTTCATATTTACGGACTTGGGGATGTTTGGCTAAGGTTAATGTGCCTATAACCAAGAAACGTAAACTGGGACCTAAAACTGTAGATTGTGTCTTTCTAGGTTATGCTTTCCATAGTGTGGGATATAGATTTTTAATAGTGAAGTCTGGAGTCCCTTACATGCATGTTGGCACAATTATGGAGTCTAGAGATGCTACATTTTTTTAGGACATTTTTCCTATGAAATAGGAAGTTAGCACATCTAACCATGAATTGTCTATTAATAGAGAACCTGCCATTTTGATATAACACAATGAACAAACACATGTAGAAAATCCGGAGGAGGATGGCAATGAAGCTCTTAGAAAGAGCAAGAGACAGAGGATTGCAAAGTCCTTTGGTGATGATTTCATTGTGTACCTCGTGAATGACACTCCTAGAACCATTAAAGAGGCATATTCCTCTATGGATGCTGACTATTGGAAGGAAGCAGTTCGAAGTGAGATGGATTCAATTATGTCTAATGGTACTTGGGAGGTTGTGGAGCGTCCTTATGGGTGCAAACCCGTAGGATGCAAGTGGGTGTTCAAGAAAAAGCTTAGGCCTGATGGTAGGATTGAAAAAGTACAAGGCAAGGCTAGTGACTAAAGGCTATACTCAGAAAGAAGGAGATGGCTTCTTTGATACTTACTCACCAGTTGCCCAATTGACCACCATTCGAGTACTACTCTCCCTGGCAGCTTCTCTTGGTCTTCTCGTTCACCAAATGGACGTTAAGATAACTTTCCTAAACGGAGAGTTGGAGGAGGAGATCTACATGGATCAGCTAGACGGCTTTGTAGTTGAGGGTCAAGAAGGGATGGTGTGTAAGCTAATAAAGTCTTTGTATGGCCTTAAGCAAGCACCTAAGCAATGGTATGAGAAGTTCGATAGAACTTTGACGTCAGTTGGCTTTGTTGTGAACGAAGCCGACAAGTGTGTGTACTATCACTATGGTGGGGGCGAAGGAGTGATCTTGTGTCTGTATGTAGATGACATACTGAAATTCGAGATGAACCTTAATGTGATTAAGGAAGTCAAAGAGTTTTGGTTAAAATGACTGCAAGCCAGCTCCAATGCCTTATGATGCTAGTAAAATATTGCGGAAGAACAAAAGAATAATGAGAGATTAGCTGAGATACTCCCAGATCATTGGTTCGCTAATGTACCTAGCTAGCGCTACGAGACCCGATATCTCGTATGCTGTGAGCAAACTGAGCCAATTTGTGTCAAATCCGGGAGATGCTCATTGGGATGGTCTTGAATGGGTAATACGCTTTCTAAAAGGTATTGTGGACTATGGGATTCATTATACCGAGTACCTAAGGTACTAGAGGGTTACAGTGATTCAAATTGGATATCTGATGCAGATGAGATTAAAGCCACAAGTGGATATGTGTTTACACTTGAAGGTGACGCTGTCTCCTGGAAGTCTTGCAAGTAGACCATCTTAACGAGGTCAACTATGGAGGCAGAACTCACTGCATTAGACACCGCCATTGTTGAGGTTGAATGGCTTCGTGATCTCCTTATGGATTTACCGGTAGTTGAAAAACCGATACCGGCTATCCTCATGAACAGTGATAATCAAACTGTGATTGTCAAGGTGAATAGTTCAAAGGATAACATGAAGTCCTCCAAGCATGTAAAGAGGCGGCTGAAATTTGTAAGGAAAATGAGAAACTTCGGAGTGATAGCCTTGGATTACATCCAAACGGCTAAGAACCTGGCAGATCAATTCACAAAGGGTCTTTCACGTAATGTGATAGACAATGCATCCAGGGAATTGGGCTTGAAACTCGTGTGTGTTACTCAGTAGTGGTAACCTATCCTATGTGATCGGAGATCCCGTGAATAAGGATGGTGAAACAAGCTACTATTTAACTAAGAGAAGAGAACCTTTGTAATAGGCTCATTCCAATGGAGATGCATTTCTCTTCTAAATCTGTATGGCAGGTTGGTGAAAACTTTAATATGATCCGAGTGGCTCAATGAGGGCAAAGATGTTGGCCTACAGAACATCTCAAAGGATTACACCTATATGGGTTTGATTGCTAGTCACAATCTATGAGATAGGGTGATCTAGATACCCATGAAAGGAACGAAGTATGACTTATACGCTCCGACCCGAGGGGATGCTTACAGCAGCCTAGTACTAGCAAGGGGCTCTAGTCAAGCTTGTTTGCACGACAGGCATAGTCCATTGGTCAGTTGTGAACAAGTGTAGCTTTTTCCTCAGGTGGATGTTCATCTTAACAGTCTCCACCATGAGGCTAGTATATCAAAACAATAGTTGAGTCGAGAGCATTTTCTTGTGTACATTGAAATTCTTAGTGGGGATTGTTGGATTAATTGGGCCTTGGCCCATTTTAGTCTCAATTAATCAAAGAATTAAAGGTCCACTAATAAATGCTAGGGAGTTAATCCCGGATGGAGAGTCAAAGAGAATCCTAACCAACTTAAATGGTGGACCAGCTATGGACCGCTTGTGAAGTTGACAAAAGGAGAAGGGTGTGCCGCGCGCGCGCGCTCGCTCGCCTCGTCGAGCCGGGCCGTGGACGTGGACGTGGACATGACGTGACGTGACGTGACGAGCCGAGCCGAACCGTGTCGTCCGCTCTGCGTGTGAGGTGACGTGGATGTTTTGCCACCGACGACAATCATCAAGCCATAGACGTTACTGCCATCATGGGGAGAGTAACTGACAGCCGTTACTGCCACCATGAAAGGAGGAACTGACGCTTAATGGCATTATGGCTGGTCAAGAGTGTCCAGGTTCATCCTCCCTCTCCTACCATGTGCGCCTATAAAAGAAGACCTTTCTCCCAGGCACATTACACAACACTCTCAGGCCTTCTCTGGTACTCCTCTTCAGGAGACCTCTCTCTTTCTCCCTCATTGTGTTCTGCTGCTCTCCTACATTTTCAACGCAATCTTTGCGCGCACTCTGCTTGCGTGAGTAGAAGCCTCCGAACCTTCCTGCCTAGCGATCCTGCTCAGGATAGGCGGGCGATAAGGTTTTTGGGGAGCGTACTCGTACGCGACTGCTCGCCTGAATGACTACTTCCCTATGGCACCTTCGTCAATGCGAATGACTACTTCCCGACGTCCGTCTTCCTCACGCGAACGACTACTTCCCGGAGGCCATGAACGACTGCTTGCAGAAGGCCGTTCCAGGGAGTCCACTGCATCGATTCGCCACTGAACCGAATTAGATCGAATACTTCAAGCAGGCCAGACGAGGATGGTTAACACTATTCCTCCAGCTGGTAACGACGCATCTGGTGCCTCCGGTACCGGCCCCGCCTCTGGGTACACCCTAAACCATTCTTGGTTCTAATTTTCTTTGTTGTTTTTGTTAATTTGGAGATTTAACTTGGACACTCACACATATTATGGATCACTCACAATCGTCATGAATTTGTTGTTAATCTCTGGAATTAAAATATATCAAAAAATGACTAGATGTCTAACATTAACAAATGTTGTGAGAACATAAATTGTAAGAGTATATATAAATATAAAAAAGATTGGCCATGAGCCATTAGTTAGGAACCTATATATATATATATATATATATATATATATATATATATATATATATATATATATATATATGAAGGTATACTCTGTGGCCGGCCATAGAATAGTTATTCTGTAGCCACCTCTTTTTACAGTAGTTTTATGTAGTAATTTACTATAATTTCAATACATATTTATGGTAATTGGGTTACTATAACACACATGAAGATATTTACCATTATATTATAGTAAATTACTTAGTAAGAAGTTACTAAAATCTCGTGAATTATTATAGTAACTCAAAGTGGCTATAGAATAGTTATTCTATGGCCGGCCATAGACTATAGGTTCTATATATATATATATATATATATATATATATATATATATATATATATATATATATATATATATATATATATATCACAAGTTGCCTCTAAGTCACTTTCCCGATCTTACTATTGGATCGGATATTTATATCGGGTTGATGAACATGAATATATAATAATAGGTTAATGTCCAGAGCTCGACTACTCTATAAATTTTTTCGCTAAATGAGAGATTTATTTCAAAAAAAAATTGTTACTGATTCAACTCAAACAAAAGTTACTCGAGTGAAACAATAAATTGCTTACTTGAAAAACTAAATATTTGTACATATGTCCTGTTTTAAAAGAATCTATCGAATTTCAAGAAAATATTTATTCAAGTGTAGCAAAATGTATGGACTTTAACCTATCACTTTCACTAAAACATGCTCAAGATAAACAGATACTATTTAGATATACAACTAAGGTCTATTTTGTGTTAGCACCTATCGAGGAGTTATGTAGCCCATAGTCAATCCTAGCAAGAATTACTCTATAAAAATGAAGACAAATAAATTACAAATATATCCTAATTTTCGCTATGACTTGGAGTCTATGTTTCAAATTTAGAAGAAAAAATACTTAGATACTTGACAAACATATTAATACCAAAGATGTTATCGCTCGATCATCGACATCACAAACTCTGGCCATGCAAGAGATTAGTTGTTCACGGGAAGAGCTTGACGAATGCTGTGGTGGCGGCCAGTAGCACAAAGCCAGGATTCATCAATGGGCATTTGCTGATTCATGTCAATTGGCATTTTCATCTATCACTACGGCAGAGTGCGAGAGAATGGCTCACGTGAGGTGCGGAAGCCCGTGTGATGACATGTGAGGTGTAAACATAATACTATTCTCGAATAATGTGTGGATATAATGTTACAATCTGAATTGTTACTCTCATCTAGAGAGGATCACACTAAGAGAGTTGGGGCAATTTTCTATTTCTCTTCACAATGCGATGCCAACCCAAGGGGGGCTGGGTTACATATTTATAGGCTGAACCAGCCCCTAGCATATTCTAATATGCTAGTCCAAGATGTTGTCCAAATGGGCAGCAATAAACCACCAGCATGTGCTGTCCTTAGAGGGCAGCAAACTACCACCAAGTGTTGCAGCCCTAGTCCTAATGCTGCAGCCCTACTAGCCCCACTATTGACCAGGTACAAAGATGCTAACTGTTGTCCTAAACACCAGGACCAACAGCAGCAAAGACCAAAGGACTGTAACTACCAAACTGTTGTCCTGAACAGGGGGGAGGGGGGTTGGGTTAGCCCCACAAAAGGACCAGCCCCACAAAGACCAAACAGTGCAAGGCTTATCCAACATTCTCCCCCTAAGACTTGTGTGTCGTCTTTTGGGAGGTTTGAACCATCCTATCCTGGAAGAAAGCTCAAGGAACCTGATCCTCCCAAGAGGCTTGGTGAGCAGGTCTGCAAGCTGATCCATGGTGTTGATGTAGCTCGCCTTGATGCTCCCTTCCTCCAAGCAGCCTCGGATGAAGTGGTACCTCACCCGAATGTGCCTGCTCCGTTCATGGAAAACGGGGTTCTTCGCCAAGGCGAGGGCGGACCTGCTATCCACCATGAGCTCCACCGCCTCAGTATCTCTGCCAAGGAGATCACCAAGCAGTCGAGCAAGCCAGAGCCCCTGCGTCGAAGCGGTGGAGGCCGCAATGTACTCGGCCACGCAGCTGGACAGAGCAACCACCTGCTGCTTGACCGACTGCCAGCTCACGAGACTCTTGCCGAGGAAGAAGAGAATCCCACTAGTGCTCTTGCTGGTGTCGATGTCGCCGGCGTGGTCGCTGTCGCTGTACCCGACGAAGTGTGCCACCCCAGGGCACCTCGGGTAGAAGAGACCGTGATCGAGGGTCCCCGCAACATAGCGGACGATCCTTTTCACAGCCTGCTGGTGCTCCGTCGTCGGTCGCTGCATGAACCGACCAACGTAGCCGACGGAGAACGCCAAGTCCGGATGTGTGTGGGCGAGATAGCGAAGGCTCCCTACAAGACGCTGGTATTGCGTAGGGTCCACCTCCTCCGTCGTGCTGTCACGGCTCAGCTTCAGGCGCTCCTCCATCGGAGTGAGAGCCGGGTTGCAGTCGATGAGCCCAGCTAGCTCAACGACGCGCTTGGCGTAGGCGGTCTGTCGAAGCGTGATCCCGGAGGCATCCTGGTGCACTTCAATCCCCAAGTAGAAGGAGAGAGGCCCCAGGTCGCTCATCTGGAAAGTGGCCTTCATTTCTTCCTTGAATGCCGCCACCTCCGCTTCCTTGGTGCCGGTGATCACCAAGTCATCGACGTAGACGCCCACCAGCAAGGCATGACCTCCACTGCCCCGCCGGTAGACAGCCGCCTCGTGCGGGCTTTGCTCGAAGCCCATCTTCTTGAGCGTGGAATCCAACTTAGCATTCCAAGCCCTCGGCGCCTGCCGCAAGCCATAGAGGGCCTTGCGCAGACGAAGCACCTTGCCCTCCTTGCCGGGGATCACAAACCCCCGCGGCTTGTGCACGTAGACCTCCTCCTTCAAGTCGGCGTTAAGAAACGCCGACTTGACGTCCATGTGATGGAAACACCAGCCCTCCTGGGCGGCCAGCGCAAGGAGAAGTCGATCCCCTCCTGCTGCAAGAACCCGCGTGCTACCAAACGGGCCTTGTGCTTGACGACGACACCGGCTTCAGTTTGAACACCCACTTAAGGGTGATCGCGCGGTGGCCACGAAAGAGATCCGCGAGCTCCCAGGTGCGGTTCTCCTCAACCACGTCCATCTTCGACTGCATCGCGGCACGCCATGCCGCATGTCCCTCGGCCTCTGCGAAAGACCGAGGCTCGTCGTCGTCGCACGCAAGGTGCAACTGCGCCTCCAAGTCGCGAGACACCAGTCCTGGCACCGGCTGGTCACCGAGAATGTCCTCCAACATACGGTACCGCAACGGCTCACCGTCGTAGTACGCGTCGATGCACTCCTCGTCACGAGAAAGCGGGGTAGCGAACTCCAACGGGCTGTGCTCGAGATGAGCTGGTGCTGATGTAGACGTGCCCGGCGGGGTGGCTGTCGAAGCTAGAGTGCGTGGTGTCGCCAGCTGTGGCGAAGCCGGCGAAGGGCTCACTACAGCCGAAGTCGAGGATGGGGAGCGCAGTGCTGTCGAAGTGGCAGGAGTCGGAGTCGGTGAAGTCGGCGAAGAACTCACCGCAACTGGAGTCATGGCCGAGGAGCGTGGTGCTGCCGAAGTCGGTGGAGACTCGGGGACTAGGGTAGGCACGCTTGGCGAAGGAGAGCTGCCTACTCCCCAGCTCCCTCGAAGTGGACGTACTTGACAATGAAGTCGTCATACGTCGGAGTCGAGCCGTCGTCCACCGCCTTGTCTCACACCCATCCCCGACCCTCGTCGAACACAACGTCGCGCGAGGTGCTCACACGCTGTGTCATTGGGTCAAGAATGCGATAGGCCTTCGAGCCCTCCGCGTAGCCGATGAACACTCCCGGAGTGCTCCTGTCGTCAAGCTTGCCGACGTGGCCAAGCTCCTTGGCGATAGCGAGGCAGCCGAAGACCCGCAAGTGGGAGACCGCCGGCTTACGCTCATGCCAAGCGTCGTACGGCGTCCTGTCGTCGAGCGCCTTGGTCGGCGAGCGGTTGAGGATGTAGACGGCTATCACCACAGCCTCTCCCCAGAAAAAAAAAAGCCGGCATCCCCCTCTGCTTGAGGATGGCCCGAGCTATCCTCACAACTGTCTGGTTGCGCCGCTCAACAACGCCGTTCTGCTGCGGGTTGTACAGCGCGGAGTAGTGGCGCTAGATGCCGTCGTCGGCGCAGTACGCGGCAAACTCGGCCACCGTGAACTCGCCGCCGTTGTCCGTGCGCAGCACTCGGAGCTGGCGGCCACACTCCTTCTCCGCAGCAGCTTGATGATGCTTGACAGCGTCTGTAACGGCCGCCTTGGTGTTGAGGAGGACCACCCACATGTAGCGGGAGACGTCGTCGACGAGTAGAAGGAAGTAGCGTCGGCCTCCAGGAGTAGCCGGTGTAACGGGGCCACACAGGTCACCGTGCACCAGCTCCAGCTTCTCCTCGGCTCGGTAGCTGGCCTGGTGCGGGAACGGAGTCGACGCTGCTTCGTCAGCACACACGTGTCGCAGAGCTTCTCCACGTGGTCGATGTGCGGTAAGCCCCGCACCATTTCCTTGGCACTGAGCTGCCTCAGGGCCTCAAAGTTGAGGTGCCCAAAGCGCTCATGCCATTGCCACGCGCCGTCGTCCCGTCTAGCTGCAAGATAGAGGGGCTGCACCACCTGTGCATGGATCACATAGAGGCGGTTGCTCACCCTGTTCACCTTGGCAAGAAGTCGGCGACGAGGATCCCAGATCCGGAACACCCCGTGCTCGATCTCCACGCGCGACCCGATCTCATCCAGCTGTCCCAAGCTGATGATCGAGTTGCGCAAAGCCGGGATGTAGTAGACTTCGGTGAGCACACGGTGCTCACCGGTCTTCGCCTTGAAGATGACGGAACCTGCACCCTCGATCTTCACGGCGGAGGCGTCCCCAAACTTGACGGAGCCTGTCATGGTGGTGTCGAGGTCGGAGAAGTACTTGTGCCGCCCGGTCATGTGGTGGGTGGCACCGGTGTCGAGGTACCAGCCGTCGATCTTCTCCTCGCTCGCGTCCTTCCCAAGAAGGACATGAGCACGCGACTCGTCGAGGTGGAGAAGCGCGGTGATGTCCGGCACGGGAGAGGAGTGTAACTCGACACTCCCGTGCATCAGGAACAGGGCCGGCTCGTCGGTGGCCTGAGCCTGCGCGACGTGGGCCTGTCCTTCGACCTTGCGCTTTGGTTGCTTGCATTCCTTGGCCCAATGGCTAGTTCTGCCACAGTTGTGGCAGGAGTCATTGCGGGAGTCTTTGCGCCTGCCGGTGCCGCCCTGGCCACCGCGGCGAACCTTGCGCTGCTTGCCGAGCTTGAACCCTCCAGTCGAGGAAGAAGACTCCCCCTTCTTCCTGTCACCTTGGCCGGCCTCCCACTGCTCACGAGTGAGATGAAGCTTGCCGCCAATGGTGACAGGGTCTGAGGGAGCCTGTGGCTCGTCGATGTCGATGACCTTGAGGCGTCCAATCGCCTCCAAGACCGACATCGTGGAGAGGTCCAGCAGAGACTCGAGCGAGCAAGCCATCGGCCGGTACTTCTCGGGGACGCAGCGGAAGAGCTTCTCGACAGCTCTCTCCTTGCCGTAGGTATCGTCCCCGAACTGCACAATCTTCCGCTGCAGAGAGTCGAGACGGAGAGCAAAGTCGTCAAGATCCTCACCTGGCTTGAAGGCCAAGCTCTCCCACTCCTTGCGGAGTGCCTGCAGAGTGGACTTGCGGGCGCGGTCGCTGCCGATGCGAGCTGCCGCGATGGCGTCCCAAACCTCCTTGGCAGTCCGCTTGTGGGAAAGCGAGAACTGCATCTTAGGCGGGACTGCGGTGATGAGAGCATCAAACGCCCGTCGATCCTCATCGAAATCGACGTCGCTGGACTGGACCGCCTCCCACATGTGCCGCACTTGAAGCTTGATCTTCATGAGTGCAGCCCACTCGATGTAGTTGGTCTTGGTGAGGGTGGGCTACTTGGTGCCGGAACCGATGTCCCTGACCAAGTAGTGGACGCCACCTCCGGGCGTGCCTCCCACGGGAGCGCTGCCTACGGGCGCGCCTCCTGCCGGAGCGCTGCTGTCGGACGCGGCTATCCACCGCTCCACCCGCTCTTGCACAGCACCACCAGCCAGCACCTCGAGGTCTGCATCGGCGGTGTCCTCAGCCGAGACGGAGCTGTCGGCGCTGCTGCGCAGCAACTTGACCTCCGCTGCCGTCGCACGCGCTGCGTCGGCCGCCGCCGCTGCCTCCACCTCCGCCCTTGCTGCTGCCAGCTCCGCCGCTGCCAGCCTCGACGCCCTTGCTGCTGCCGCCGCCGCTGCCTCCGCCGCTCGCTCGCGCTCCTCTGCTGCAGCGAGCTCGGCCAGCTGCCGGCGCTGCATGCTCGAGGCGACCGAGGGCTGAGAACGCCCTGCGGACATGGCGCGCTGCAGGGGGGCTGCTGCTGCACCGGGAAGATCCTCCATCGGACGAGCTGCTGCTCGCCTGCTCAAGTGGAGGGGATTGGACAGGGGCAGCAAGTGTTGTTGCCTCTATTTGGGGCTGTTTATGGACCGGAAAGGGGGTGGAACAAGAAATCTTTAGGCTGCAGGAAAGAACGGCTCTGATACTAGTTGTTACAATCTGAATTGTTACTCTCATCTAGAGAGGATCACACTAGGAGAGTTGGGGCAATTTTCTGTTTTCCCTTCACAATGCGATGACAACCCAAGGGGGGTTGTGTTACATATTTATAGGCTGAACCAGCCCCTAGCATATTATAATATGCTAGTCCAAGATGTTGTCCAAGTGGGCAGCAAGAAACCACCAGCATGTGCTGTCCTTAGAGGGCAGCAAACTACCATCAAGTGCTGCAGTCCTAGTTCTAATGCTGCAGCCCTACTAGCCCCACTATTAACTAGGTACAAAGATGCTAACTGCTGTCCTAAACACCAGGACCAACAGCAGCAAAGACTAAAGGATTGTAACTGCCTAACTGCTGTCCTGAACAGGGGGAGGGGGGCTGGGTTAGCCCCACAAAGAGCAAACAGTGCAAGGCTTATCCAACATATAATACTAACAAATATATACGTAGTACAACATAATTTCGAAGAAAATAAAATTCGAAAATGACAGGCTATTGCTAAGTGTTTCATTTTGAACATGAACCTTTAGCATGCCTTCACTCAAATGAAATGCTAGCTCGCGAATCTTTAGCGTCTCTTCAGAAACTAACTCGTTGTCCTTATTGTTACATGTAGCAATCAACTGAACGGCAAACTGAACTGGTTGCATGACGATATACCAAACACTATAGATGTCTTATCTAATGGATTGTCAAGTTAATTCATATTTCCTCCGTCTAAATTATAATTCATTTCAGTTTTTCTAGATTTGAAACAAAGATAGTATTATTTACTATTTAGAGCACACATGATTTGCGTGGCTTGTTTTCATTTCTTGTCTATAATGTTATCCGGTTGTTGATAAGATTGACTAGTACTCCTCCAGTTCTGCTGTCGTCACCGATCATACATCGCAGCCATTACTCGCAGCTGACACGAGTTGCCAGCAGGTCAGTTGAAGAGCAAAGCAAACATAGAACAAAGAATTCCGGCCAGCTGAGATCTGAGAGTGCAACAGAACACTTCCGCATATCCCCACAATTTTTAAGGCCGGAAGTCCTGCACAGGCACAGCTCACAGCTCAGTTTGAAATCCAAGATATGCAACAGAAGAGATACAGAGTAGGTCACATTGCCTGAACAACTGGATTACATATTCACTGAGCACTTGTGTTTATTCATTACACAGAGTTATTTGCTCGGTTTTATGCTTGAATCCATCTACTAGAACGATTATCAGTGCAATTTCAAGAAGGTGCTGCATGCCCAGATGCTACTGAGTTAAGATTTTTGCTCAGGCAGCTCACAAGCGAAAGTTGCAGATCATGACTGAACCACAGGGAAGCAAATTACAGAATCCTAAACAAAGGAAACACTCCTAAACGGCTGGGCGCACACAGAAGAGCATAACACCGATGAAATGCTTACAAACAAGCAACAAGATCAACTGACAAGAAGCAAACTTCCCAAGAGAGTCATGATCTTAGTTGTCCACGACGAGCTTCCGCCTCTTGTAGTTAACCATCACCTCGCCCTTGATGCCAACAACCATTGCGTTCCAGTCAGTCTCCGGGAACGGCGAGACCAGCTCGAACTCAAAGTTCCTCAGCAGGTGCGTCCAGATCGCCTTGATCTGGAGGTAGGCGAAGGGCTCGCCGAGGCAACCGTGCCTGCCACCACCGAAGGAGATGTAGGAGAAGGCACCTGCAACCTTGTCCTCCTCCCTGCCAGGACCAAACCGGTCAGGGTCGTATGAGTCTGGGTTCTTGTAGATGTGAGGCAGCCTGTTGGCAAAGGATGGGGATGTCGCGACGATGTGGCCCTTGGGGATGTCGTACTCTTGGCCTTCCTTGGTTGTCACGGTGAACTCATTGTGCGACTGGCGGAGCAACATGATTAGCGGTGGGTGGAGACGGAGAGCCTCCTTGATGCACCTGTAGAGGACATCCATCTCTGCCAAGATGTCATGATCAATCTTGTCCCCATGCCGCTTCATAACCTCCTTCTGCTCCTCTACAGCCTCTGCAAAGTACTGCTTGAACCGAAGGATGTAGGCTCCGGTCCAGGTCGAGGTGATAGAGCTGGTGTGTTGTCCGGCAAAGAGTGCAGCAATAAGTAGCCCAGTTACCTCACCCTCGGTGGTGGAGCGTCCATTCTTGTACTTGGAATCAATAAAGCACTGCAGCATGTCTTCCTCAGACTGTCCAGAGGCCTTGCGGGACTTAATGATGGTGGCAAAGATTTCTGCCAGACGTGCCCGTGCCCTGTCTCGGCACTTATGCGCACGGATTGGGAGGTAGGGGAAGATGACACTGATGGGCTGCATCCCATTGTCAAGGTCATGGAAAAGAGCAGAAACATCATCAAACAGCTTCTCTCGCACCTCCCTTCCCAGCAAGCATCGACTGGCTGTTAGTATGATGAGGTGCTCCAATTCATACTTCAAATCGACGGTACCACTTTCTCCCCATTTTGAGAAGTACTCCTGCAGGATAGGTCAAATTTGCAGATGAGGCTAATATCATCAAACTTATATGAAAAAAAAAATAGTATGTTGTCAAAAAAACACAAGAAATTCATGCTGCTAAATCCTCTTGGAGTACAGACAAGATTCATCATTTTATCTTGAAATACTCAAATTCAATGCACATGTTCCTTTGCTATATGCCCACATACAGAATGTATTGAGTAAGGAGTATAGCAGTTTATCTGGTCATTTCTAGTGTTTGCACTTTGCAGTCACATCAATTACTTTTTTTGGAAACAAGCATATATGAAATCATTCAATGCAAATTATGAACGAAGCTCAAAAACCTAAAATGAATATTTAGAAGCAGCTTGTCAGGACAGGGAAACAAGAATTATTGTTGCGATATGAAGCATGCTTTTTTAATTGGAATTCACATTCATCCAGATATAGAGGATAGGCAATATATCTCCTCAATTGACAAGGAAATATAACTGCAGCTCTTCATAATTTACATGCCTAGCAATTTCCACAATATTTTTTAACCAACACGATATGATATTATCCCCACCTCCACTTTACACGAAACAGAAAACAGTGTCCATGGTTCAGACGCATTTGAGAATTAACAAGTAAACATATATCGCAGAGATCATTTATTGAAGGAATGATACTTGTTGGTGTTAATTGGTTGAGTGTCATTTGAGAAAAGGCAGAAAGAGCACACACACAGAAACAGATCATCAGGACACAGGAAAGTAACTTTAATTGACAAAACCAGTAAAGATATAAAGAACTAACAAAGTGGCATAAAAGACGTTAAAGAAATGGGACACCAAAATGCTCCATTAGAGAGGGGGGGAAAAGCAGAGCACGCACAGCATCGCAAAAGCCTAATACTTAAGATCTGGAAACATCAGCCCAAAAAGGTTGAAGATCATGTTAGGTAGCCACGTATTGGTTCCAGAAGTCACACATTTGTCATAGTGCAACTTGCCAACTTCTTTCCTCAAAGAAAAAGCATACTGTAACTTTCAGAAGGGACTAGATAGTCCAATGCAGAACAATATGCAGGACCCAAACTTGGACAAAAACTAGAACACCATGTCTATAATGGTAGCAAAGGTACAAATGTACCTCAGATGTTAAAGGCTATACATAGAACAAATGGGGCTGTTATCACCACAAGATTCAGGGCACCGTAAAATGCTACAGAAGCATTATGTTACCACATTTTCAAGTAGAAATGCTCGCAAAACTAACAATTAAATGCATGAAGTATAGACTTCTGGTACTCAGGTGCAACTATCGAATTGCAAACAGTGTCCCCAGAAATTGATTTCCCTTGATACAGATCCAGAAATCCAATTTCTCAGAAACAAGCATACCACTCACAACAACTGAATCACCACATTGAATTCATACAAACTTAAAAACAAATGAAGAAAGCTGAAACAAATTCTCACCTCAGCCTCGGCAACCATCTGGTCGACATAGCTGCGGAGCTTGTTGGCACGGAGCGCCTCGGTGAAGAACCGGAACTGCTCCTGCCTGACAGAGTAGTCGACGTCGAAGACGACACCGGGCCCGAAGGTAGGCACGTTGAACTTGTACACCTCCTGCTGGCTCATCTCGGCCTCGTTGCCCTTGAAGAAGTTCGCGGACACCTCAGGCCCGATGAGGAAGGTGATCTTGCGGCTGAGGATGGGGACGGTGAAGACGCTGCCAAGGTGGGCATACTGCTCCCGGATCATGGGGATGGGCCCGCGCATGAACTTGATGAGCCCGCCAACCACCGGCGCCCCCGGGATGGTGGGCGGGAGGCGCTTGCCGCGGTTGCGGGAGCCCAGCAGGAGCTTGACGAAGGCGATGGTCGCCAGCAGCAGCGCCGCGCCGGCGATCAGCCGCTGCTGGCTGTCCGCGAGATCCATCATGTCCACCTGTTTATTGAAAATTGGCCTTTCAGTGGGTTAGAACTTTAGAAGAGGAGGGGACTCCCCTTCGTTTGTATCGACGGCATTATATTATATTAATTTCTCAAAAAAAAAAGGTGCTGGCACTACATGCTGAGCAATAGTGCAGTGGAGGATGCATGCTCGGACGACCAGGCATCAGAAAGATTCCTCCCGCACGGGGCAATCAGGTAAAAAGAAAGGGTACAAGGTTCTAGATCGGAGCAGAGCCCGCCGGCTGCTGGAGTCGAGAGCGGGCGAGAAATCTCCGTGGGGGCGGGCGCGCCGCCAGTCCCACAGCGAAGCCCTAGATGCGGAAAACTGGGGCCACGATTCTAACGGAACGGCGCGCTCCGCGGCGTCCGGCTGCGCGGCGGCGGGCGACGGCGCGCGTGGAACGCGGAAGTTGGGGGTGGGAGGGGGAGGGAGGGAGAGAGAGAGAGAGCGCCTGGTAAATGCCGCGGCGCGTGCCCGCCGAGGATCCGATCCCGGATCGAGAGAGACAGAGAGGGGTAGGAGCCTAGGAGGATGGATCTCACCTTTGATCTGCGCCGCCCGTCGGAACAGTGCCGGGGATGCGGGGGAGAAGGGCGGCTGTGCGGGGAGTGCGGACTGTGGAGGGGAGGACGACGGGGTTTATATAGGTGCCACTCGCTGCCCGAGGGATGGGGGAAGATGGAGATTCCGAGGTTGGGAGGAGGGGGTTAGCAATGGCGGGGGAGGTTTACCGGGGGCGGAAACAGGGGCGGGAAGGGAGCTTGAGAAGAGGACGAGCCGAGATGGGATGACAATCAATGGAGAGAGAGAGAGTGTGTGTGTGGGCAGGGCAAGGCAAGGCAGGGCAGCCAGCCGCGGCTGGGAGACCCCCGGGGGGCCCACGTCTCTCCCTCCCACGCTCTCCGCTTGTCGCGTGCTCGCCTGGCACCACCACACGTGGACAGCACATGTGCGGCGGGAGTGGCCAGCGCTGCCAGGGATCCGCTGCGGCCGAGGCTTCTCCGACCTCCGGCGGATACGTGGTGTGGATGGACCTCGCGTCATTAGACTCAGGCCTTTGGAAGATCGAATTTGGGAGTTTGACGTCACTTTGTAATCATTACGTCACTATAGCATTTTGTTTGTATTTATAAAAATTATCCAAAGATTGATTAATTAGGCTCAAAATGTTCGTCTCGCAGAGTACAATAAAACTGTGCAATTAGTTTTTGATTTCATCTACATTTAGTACTCCATGCATGTTATGACATTTTGATGTGACGGGGAATCTTCTTTTTGCATAGTAAATTTAGGAGTTGCTTTTGGGATCAATTATACAACGTTATTTACGTTCTCAATTAAACTCTCAAAATATATTTTTATATCTGAACTTGTCTAGTTATGTCATCTGGGTCCTCAATCTTTTAAAATTTATTGTAAGTCTCGAAGTTATCCTGGTGTGTCATCCGGGTCCCCAAACTCTCATAATACGGCGGAAGAGAGGAAGACCTAGTGCGAGAATAAGGCAGAGTCATCATCTTATCACGTGTTTGGACTGGTAACAATATCTATGATAAGTTTATAAAGATATATTTTAAGAGTTTATGGACCTGGATGACACCCCTGTAGGCACTAGATGGCAAATCAGAAAGTTGAGTGACATAAAACTGCATTTTAATAGTTCAGAGACTTAGATGATACCTATATAACCGTATATGCATTTTACTCTTTGCATTTCTAAAACTTTTTTCTCCTATGGGAGACAATAAGATTTCATGCTGCGTGTGGCCGGCTGAATAGTAGCATTGGCAGTGTCAAGTTGGATATCACAGTTGTCTCGAGCATGACTTCTTTGTAATGCAGGATTTTTAAAGGGTAAATATACGAGCGGTCTCTAAATTTGTGTTGTGTTGTTATTTAGGTCCCGGAACTCTCAAAATGAATATTCGAGTATCTAAACTTTCTAAATTGTGTCATCTAGGTCCAAAGTTCTGAAAATACCCCTATACATGATGACATGGCTGCTAATTGAGCATAATTTTTCATACTATTTCTCTCACCAAATCAGTTGTTTCCATCACAATACTTAGATAACTTTATTTAATTGTACCATAGAGCAATTATAGATTAATAGATGGACAAACGTCAGCAATATAGAGGTATTATGGAAATTTTGGACCTAAATGACACACTTAACAAGTTTAAGGTGCTAATGTGTATTTTGAGAGTTTGAGGAGCCAGATGACACCCCGAAAAAAGTTTGAGGACCGCTAGTGTATTTTACTCATTTTTAAAACATAAAAATATAAAAAATAGAATTGTAATGACATATAACTGAAATCTTATAAGAATCTTAAACACCACATGATATACAAAACATGTGTTTCGATGGAGCGAGGGAGAAACACATGAATCCTAAGACACAAAGGAAAAAAGATGAGATTAGACCTCATGTTTATCTTCCTCCAAAATTCATAGGGAGGAATCAATTCCATAAGAATTTTAAAGGAATTTGGTAAAGAAAAAATCCCAAAGGAATTGAATCCTACTACCTTTTCTCCATTTCAAGAAGGCCTAAATTGGTATTTGACAGTAAACTATTGGTTATAATTTTTATCAAGAGTAATAATTAGCATGTGGTTACAATAACTTGGAGGATGCAGATTAATCCAAGACCTTACAAAATACTCGATTTAGTGCAATATCTTAGTAAATTAGTGCATATGTGATCCAAATGTTATAACATCAACGTATTTGCTAGCATGGGTCATAATGAGGGTTATATTCACTTCAAACATATATTATTAAGCATTATTTGACTATTGATATCCGTGTCGCAAAGATGAATTATTTGGCCAAGATATTTAGTATTGTTATATTCACTTTTGTTGTTTTCTACATGTTTGATTATATGCATTGTTCAACTACATATAAAAGAAATTGATATGATGATACATGCTAACAATACCTTTTAGAAAGCTCCTATACATGTTTAAAAAAGGAAAATGTAAAAACCTCTTATTAATGTTGAAAAAAGAAAAATGAACTAAAGAACATAAATAAACATTCTTTACATACACTTGTTGAATATATGAGCAAAAGCGTTGAGCAAACCGAAGGTCTTAGGGTTTCTCTTATGCTTGCTAATGATGTAACCCTATAATTTGAACTGATAAACAAATAAGTTATGTAGTCGAGAAGCAACGATTTGATCATGATCAACAACTTTTATTGATAAAAATTGATTCCAGAAAAAATTCCATGTGTTCATCTACTTAATATGTTGCCGTTATAACATTTGAACTACCATGCACCAATTTGCTACTCCCTCCGTCCAAAAAATAAGTGCACTTCTCGCTTTTCAAGAAGTCCAATAATTTGAACTTTGACCATATCTATACAAAAATTTATTTATAGTTATAATACAAAATAAGTATCATAGATTTATCATCAAATATAGTTTTATAGTAAACTTATTTGAAAACATAAGCACTAATATTAATTGTTATAAATTTAGTTAAAGTTGAATTCGATTGACTTATCCAAAAGCTGGAAATGCACTTATTTTGGGACAGAGAGAGTAAGATATTGCACTAGACCAAGTATTATTTTTTTTAGTTCTTAGACCAACACTCTTTTATCAATATGTATAAAAATTGTTTTTATTAGAAACCGCTGTAGTTATGGGCTATTGAAAATAATAAAGGGTCCTTTATTTCTATTAAGAAAAGGATGATAGAAGAGCCCTCACGTCGACTTCAGTTAGGATGTAGCATTCCACTACGATGTGTAATGCATTATCATCATCCAAATCAAAAGTTTTTTTACTAGTAACCTCCAGCCTCGACTGGCATTTGTTTAGTCTGACACTCTGCCATTATGCTTTTGGACCCATCCATTAGAAAAGAACTAATGACCAACCGATTCCAAGTGACAGGCACATGACCTGATCTTGGCCACTATAGTAACCTCTGCTATGCCCAGCCCTAGAAAATCCAAAACATCCGGCCAGTAAGCAGTAGCTCGCCATGACCATTGGCACATAAAGCTCCCAGTAGATCCAAGGGTCCACTGGACACTCCAATCTAGATTAACAGGCAATTAGCTGCTAGAATACAGCGAGGTTAACATGGCCGTGAAGGGTTGTAAAGCAGAATACCACAGGTGCCAACGGTATGGGCCTCAAACCAGATGGTATGTTCGTAGTTTGATCCTTTGGTTTGATTCAATTTGTTTAAATTTGGGGCATGTAACAAACACACACAAAAAAGTTAATTGAAGAGACACGAACAGCTCTGGTACGCTAGTGCCAAGTACATGTGACTGGAAGTCCTGTTGGATGTTGAACACACTGCTGCTACGACCCCAAACAAGAATACAGAACGGCAACAAGAAAGACTTCAAGAGCTAACCCACTCATAAATTGGCATTGGTTTCGAACTGTGTTTGGTGACCATCGTAGGACACATTCAACGTGAAGTTCATAGCTCATAATAATGCCAGTGTCACGAGTCATAAGATGACATCAGAACAACCCTTTTGATACGTCATCTGATGCATCGCCATTTGGGGCCTGTTTAGTTCCAAAAACCAACTCCCAAATACACTATGCAAAAAGAAGATTCCCCATCACATCAAAATGTCATAACATGCATGGAGTATTAAATGTAGATGAAATCAAAAACTAATTGCACGGTTTTGTTGTACTCTGCGAGACGAACATTTTGAGCCTAATTAATCAATTTTTGGATAATTTTTAAGAAATACAAACGAAATGCTACAGTAGCGCAATGATTACGAAGTGACATCTTACTCCCAAATTCAACCTCCCAATTCTAACATCTAAACACCACCTTGGTCATGTTATGCGCTTATTTAAATTGGTTTGAACTAGGACATCCCTCACCATACCGATTGTGGGAAAGCAGATGCACAGCTTGGTCAAAAAGAATGCATTAGAACTCAGTACAATATATACATACATGCTATTCACTTATTGCATCCCTACGAACAAAATTAGGGTTCAGGTTCTACTGGTCATCAATTACATATGCTTTATCCAGCTTCTTCTCTAGTGACAAAGGGGCAGAGAAATTTAATGGCGAGAACATGTCGTCATATTTGGACTTCGGAGCAGGCTTGAACTCGTAAGGGCCAGCCTTCGTTCCCCAAACCTGAGAGTAAGTGAGCACAATGCCAAGAAAAAAAATGTTATCTTTTACTCAAGCTTAGTAAACCAACTGGAACACTAGTGTGAAGCATATAAAGAAAATCACCTGGTTTCCCTCGACGTCAAAACCTTTGTCCCAGATATGTACTTCACCATTCTTGTGGATGGACACATCCGATGTACAATATGATGCACCACTCTGTTAAAATATCAATGTCAAGATGAGAACAAGCAAAACATTACAGAAAAGGATTACCACTGATGGGAGGAAGAGAACTGAATATGCTGATTGAGAGGAGAGCAAGTAGCTTACCCAATTGTTGGGAAAACCTTCGGGTGGGGTAGATCCTTCGTATAAGCAGCGTTTTCCACGTCCACATCGTGACAAGCGTATGGTGGTCAGATGCTCTGCGATATCCTGAAACACCAAATGCAAACTTAAATGTTAGAGCACTACATAAGCTTATATTTAAGACTAATATAAAAAAAAGTACTATGTATGAACAAAAAATCAGCACAACAAATTATGTACAGTTTTAGTTAGGAATGTACTTTGCGAACCTATACTGGTGCCAATGAATGATCCCATATGCAGTTACATTGTAGATGTGGTTTACACTTTAGAGTTAATTACATAGCTTCAATAAAAAAACGATTACTCCCTCTGTCTCAAAATAAGTGTTCTTCTAGAGTTCAAATTTTGTCCCACAAAGAGTGTCTGAAAAATTCTAAAAGGACACTTATTTTGGGATGGAGTAAGTCATCAAAAAAGGGAGTCGGTGTTCATTTCTGTGTGGAAACTAAAATTATATACTGTTTTAGCTAGGAATGTACTATGCGAAGCTATACCGGTGCCGATGCATGATTCCATATGGAGTTACATTGTAGATGTTAGTACAGGTATATATGCACAATTTACTACATAATGGTTTACAGTTAAGTGCATAGCTTCAAAATACATTAAACGACTAAGTAGTTATACCACATCCCAGTAGTACACTAAGTGAAGCACTTAATGGCCAGAATTTAGGTCAGCAGCAGCAATATAACATAATTAAATTCCATATTCAAAATATTAAAGGCAGAAATGGTGGATCCGTGAGTTATAAATATTACCCATAGTGAATTCATTGAACTACCTATATCATCTACCTGGTCCCTAACTCCTTGTACCCACATTAATATGCACAGGGCAACTAAGAATGAACCTTAAGCAAATGGGCCTCTAGCTGAACTGGTTAGGTGGCTCCACTAGCACTCCTCAGGTCCTGGGTTCGACTCCCCGTTGGAGCAAAATTCAGGCTGAGGTTAAAAAAATCCTCTCGTTGTATCTCCCCACTGCAAATAGTGGCAGGGCGCGGCCTACCAGGGGGTAGTGGCAGTGGTTGCCGGCCTAGGTTACGGGCGACCCTAGGGTTTTCTCGGCCGGTATGGCTGGGGTCTTCTCTGCTTATACAAAACCGGTGGGGCCGGTCCTTCCCCCACCGGCCAAGTTTTTTTTTAGATTTGTCTAATTGTTATATAATATTTTCTTCGTTTCAAATGCAGCTCTCTGTCAAGAGTTTAAGCCAACAACAATTAACATTCTGAAGTGTACCATTGTGTTTGGACATGACTTACCGCAATTACTTCTTCTGGCTGTGGCCTCTGATCCTTTGGACGGTCACAAAAATTCTTGTACTCTTCAGCATCTCTAATTGCATAGGAACTCAACTGTCCATTGTAAATAATTTAAAATGTTATTTAGTCTGCTTTGCCTGCAGAATTGATTTAAAATATAATATCCTTCAATCAGCTTTTTGAGAAGCGGGAACATGGATGAATCAAAGTTGCATTGCTTCAATTTTATTGCCCTTGTTAACACCAGATAATAAAAGCAAATGGCGCTAAATATTAGTAGACTCACTTAATGGTTATTAAGTGACAACAAGATAGATTACTGTTAGAACTTAGAACAATGAAAATATAAAGAGTAGCACAGTAGAAAATATGTGCAACTACGTACAATAGACCCAAAGTGGTCGGACCCTTCCCCGGACCCTGCGCAAGCGGGAGCTACGTGCACCGGGCTGCCCTTTTTTATAATTAGACCATATGCTCATTACGGACAGGCTACATCACACCAAGCTTATTGGGCAATCAAGTTTACCCAACTACTTGCGTTTTGAACATGGGAAATATAACTGTGGGAATGACCTCAAGTGACGGCATGTGTAATGCATCTTTTTGTAGTTGAATAGGAGATCCCATTTACTCAGATGGTCTCATTTTTTACAAAGCAGAGGACAAACTGAATACAGCTAGTAAACTCTGAGAATCATTATTATGAATGCATTAATTTTTTTAGTACAACAGTTTCACAACAGGATCTCAGAGGAAGTATGCAATGTATTCTGTACATCCAATAATTTAAAACTGGCATGTCAAATTTGGGCTCACCTCAACATCACATTTCATCTCCTTTGGACAGGGCTTTACCATGTAGAATCTCTGCAGGGAGTCATTATGTGTACATATGAAGAGCACATAAGATATTGTATAGAATGGACAGACAGTAGAATAGAAATCCAAATTTAATCTGAATACCATCCTATCAACAGGCATTTGATAGGTAATGGAACATATTATCAGTACTCCAAACTAATGTAATCATCAGATCATCCACAGTTACTAGAGAAAAGCAATACATATGCAATAATATAGCATGCAAAATGGCTAAGAAAGTTTTAATCTGGTTATGTTTATAAGAAGAAAGGGTTTCAAAGAAACAGGGAATAGTTATATGTGTGTACTGAATGTTCATCAAAAGAGTACATGGGTAAAATAAAGCGCTTGATCACAGAATATTCTTATGCGTGTGCAATGTAAGGTAATATAATATAATATCATCTTGTTTAAACTATATTGATTAGCATAAAATTATATAAGACAGGAATTATATAAAATAATATCTTACATATGAATTGGTAAGGACAAGGAGACATGTAAGAGGGATTACTGCAATTTAGGAGTTACTTACTTGTCTAAAAGGCTTTTCTGGAGTTCTCCAAAAAGCCTGGAAAGGAAAGTGTGTAATTTAAATACCCAAAAGGGGCACTGTGATGAAGAAGAATTTATAGAGATAATGGTCATACTTGCTCAAAATAAAGCACTCTAGAACCATCCACCATCTCAGTTGCAGGGCAAGTGAGCATTCTGAAAATAAAAGAAGATTGATTGGTAACCCAGAATATTTATATGACTACAAACATGTTAGCAATATGCTTAAAAATATACTTATCTAGTGTCCAAAAAAAGAGAGTTGAAAGGATTAAAAATAACTGCAAACCTACATGATTATGGGAGTGTAAAAAATGTTTTTGCATCATAAGTGCACATAAACTACAATTTTTCAGCATCATAAGTGCACGGTCACTTCTACCAAGTTACATCCAAGCAAAATATTTACTAATCCAATAATGATTATCAGCAATAATGAGTTAAGAACATCAGAAGATTAGGAAACATTTACAAGAATACAAAGAAAACAACAGCAGGTTAGTGTAACCATTCAGACACTCGTCCATGAACTCAGACCCCCCAAAAAAGTCTTATCTTTTTGGCAAAATATCACAAAGCTGGATCAAATTCATAAATTTTAATAAATATGGGTCCTTTAACACATACAGTTTAATAAACAACTTGCTCAATGTGGCAGTGCAAGAGGGCATCATTTTAACATGTGTATCCTAATAGCCATGAAGGAAGCATCCAATAAATGTACAAAACAAAAGGTTCATTAACCACCAATGGTTCATCAAGTTCCAATGTTTGTTTGGCTCCAGCTGCATATTATATGGCATGGTGCTTGAAATGAAAATCTTGGTTGACACAGACAGCAGACAGAAAGTACAGAATTTAGTCTGGAATGATTGGCTGCCCACAAACAACTATTACATCACTAAATTGATACCACCAGATTACCCCGGAGCACATTTGTTTAAGAAAATCCAATCAGAACAGTTTGCAGTGTTCAGACCAACTGTGTTAGCCAAATATTGCATTTTCAAATCATCTTAGTGATATTCAGCAACTTGTGAAATCAGGAATTCATCACCACCAAATCTAAATATCACAAACCTCTGGTAACCTATGGTCAGAAACAATTATGGTTATCGACAATGTGAATTGCAAGGATCAACACAACTTTAATAGGAAACACAACATATTGTCATGCTTGTGCATATACCTCTCTAGAAAAAGGCTTAAATTAGTTCACAGATACCATCATAGTACCAGGCCCAAGACAAGAACCCTGATCAAATGGACAGTGGAAACACTAGTGTGCGAGAATAGAATGCGGTGCTTGTGTAGCACAAAATTCTGACCTCAAATTGAAGTAGCTGTCAGGATCCTTCCTCGCCTGCTCCCTCGAGAACTGCACACCAAACCAACAAACCCGTGAACAAGTCAAGTTCCAGTACACACCCAAGAGACGTATCAAGACACAAATATTTGATTCCCCTCTGTTCATAATTGGGGATTATTCTCCACGAAAAAAGTTACGGGATTTTTTTTTCTGAACGAATTCTCAGTCAGGGTGCATCGGAATGCCCCGGAAACCGAGCCTTCTCCAGGGAGGGGCGCTCGGGGTGCTAACCTTCTCGCCGGAGAGCGCGTCGGCGACGGCTCGCGCGTGGTCCCACCTGGTGGTGGAGCGGCGCAAGCGGCGGAGCAGCAGGACGCCGCCGACGACAACGAGCGCCTTGAGCACCGCGCCCCGCACCGCCCCGCCGCCGCCGGTATCCTCCTCGCCGGAGCCCATCGCCGGGGGCCCTTCCACGGTGGAGTCGCGGGGGCCCGGCCGAGACGGGGTGGGGGTGAGGTGGGGGACTTGGCTGGGGACGGGGGAGGGAGGAAGAGGAGCACGGATAGGAAATTCGCGGTTTTGGGAGGGGGTCAGGGGTGATTTGGGGAAATGGCGATGGTTTTTTTTTTCTGTGGACTGCGGAAAGCTGGGTTCTGTGATTTCTGAAAAAAAAAACAAACTGATGGCGGAGAAACTCCCAAATTCCGCCCAAAATAAAGTCCCAAATTCCGCTAGTGCCCTTTTCAGCTTGTTTGTTTTTTAGCACGTTCAGTGCATCGCTATACTAGTATTTTAGCATGGCCTTGGAAAAAAGTGTTAATTGGTAATATTCATCTTATAATATATACTCCGTATCAACTCTGTCCCAAAAATAAATTAAAAAACTCAGTCTTAAACGAAAAACTTGGCCGACATGTCTGGCCCAATATCAGTGCACCACCACGACCATCTAGCCCACTCAGATGGGCCGAATTTGGGCGGTAGACTTTCTTTTGCCGAGCCTTCTTGTTTAAACGCTTTGCACTACCTAGTTTCTTTTTTTTTAAAGAACAGTCTATATGCCCTGTTTGGCAGAGCTTACAGAGTTCTCCGGTGAATCCAGGAGGAGATCTGTCAAACAGTTTTTTAGCGAGAAGTGATTCTCTGCTGAGAAGTGATTCTCCAAAATGAACTAAGAGACTGGAAGCTGAAAAAAGTAGTTTCTTCTGATTCTGTGAAGTGATTCTCCATCCTGATTTTGATAGTTTATGCTAGGGAACTAAAGAGAATCACTTTCAAATAGAATCACTTCTCTCAGAGAATCAGCTCCTACAGAGAACCAGAGTAAGATGGAGCTCTACCAAGCGCACCCAGAGCGGGGCTAACAGTTTCGCCGGCAGCCAGCTGGATGCATGCCAACAGGTGGAGTTATTTAATGTAGCAGTGGGCCCAACAGCGAGCATGCACGAATCGGCAGCGAGCGCTGCAGCAATGCAGCGAATGGGAGGGAACCTGGCGTGTTTTCGCCCGCTCCCGGCCGGCGTTTCACGAGCCGCCCCTTCCACTCTCTCCTGATTTCTCTCCCCCCACGTCCGATACTGTCGGTTCCACGCCGGATATTGAACTTGTTCTTTATATCTATCTGTATCTCTCCTAGTGAAACGAGGCAGGTCCGGCGGCCGGCCAGGTACTTCACGTCAGGAAAAATTGATTTTTACCGTTAGATCGTTAATCTACGGCGTTGGTCATTGACGAAGGAGTTCACCTGTCCTGGTAAAAATATTTGATGGTGAATATCACGCGTCATCTAAGGTGCCGTTTGGATCCAAGTGCTAAAGTTTAGAGCTTTAAATAAGTAATAATTAGACATATTAAACATAAATTCATTGTAAAACTAATTGCATAAGTCATATCTATTTCGCGAGACGAACCTAACAAGTCTAATTAAGCTATAATTAACACATAATTAGCATACGTTTACTGTAGCATTACATTGTCTAATCATAGTGTAATTAGGCTTAATAGATTCGTCTCGCAAATTGGTCCTTGTTTATGTAATGGGTTTTTTAATTAATCTATATTTAATACTCCTAATTAATGTGTTTATATCCGATGTGACATGGCTAAAGTTTAGACGGCGGGAAACAAACTGGCCCAGCCAGAAGACTCTCAATTTCTCTCGGTCTCGTTTTCTCCTACCTTCTTCGCTTTTCCTCACCGCGGTCTCTTCTAGCCACCTCTCTCTAAAGCATGAGGCGCAGGCGATGGCGGAGGCAATGGCCCGTGTAACAACCCTAAAATACCTATAGGATTTGTTGAGTGCAAAAATTTGAATTTAAAAATTTTTGGTGGAATTGTGTGCATGCAAACAAACATATAAGAGTGTCTTCTATTTGCTTCCAAAATTCCTAGGCAATTTAAATTTGAAATTTAAAATCAATTTGAAGTGCTAAGGATGAAATAGAGTGATTTGGATTTATTTGGATTTTTGGTTGGTTTAAATTCAAATTCTAGATTTGAATTCAAACTCTAATTGGCCAAACTAATTTCCAATCCTTCTAACTGCTCGTGGGCCAAATTCCCGAAGCCAAAGTCCAAGAAACACCCTCGAATTCTTTTCCCGAGCCAACCGACCAAGCCGGCCTGCTCGGCCTTTCGGCCCAGCACGGCCCAGCCCCTTCACCGCGTCCCCGCCACGTCCCTCTCTTCCACTGACAGGCGGACCCCGCCTGTCAGCCTTTTCTTCTCCCCCGCGTCATCGTCTCCCTCGCGACGCCGCTCTCTCTCTCTCCCGAGCACGCCGCCCGTGACCCAACCACCCGAGCTCCGCGCGGCCCGTCCGATGCGCGCCGCGTGTCCGCGAGCTCCTGGCCGCCCCAATCTCGTCGTTCGTGCCCGCGAAGCCCTAGCGCCAGCGCCTATAAATCGCCCCCGCCGGCCGCACTCCCTGTTCAAGCCGCCGCCGCCCTATTGGGGTTTTCCAGACTCCAATTCGAGAGGAGAAAGGGAAGAGGAGGACCAGAGGAGGAGTGGTGAAGGAGAGGAGGAAGGGAAGAGGAGCCGGAGCGCCGTCCCCGCGTCGCCGCCGCCGAAGCCGTCGCCGCCGACCGTGGAGCCGCCAAGAAGGAGCCGGACCAGGGACGGGAGGAGGAGCACGAGGACCGCCAGACCGCGTCGAGCACTACCCCGAGCTGCAGCGTACCCCTACTGACCCCTAGGTGAGCCACCGCGATTTTCCCCCTTTCTCCCCTGTCTCCGGCCAAGTTCCGCCGCCGCCGCCGTTGCTAGCCACTGTGAGCCAGCCTTCGAGCTGTGTGTTTCTTCTGCAGGTACCTGAGCCGCTAACCGTGCGCAACCCGCCGTCGCCCTTGCTCGCAGCCGAGGCCGCCGCGGCCGAGCTCTGCTCCCCGCGCGCGCGAACGCCGAGACCATGCGCGGCCGTGGATGACCACGTGCCCGCGCATGAGCACCTAGTCGCGTCCCAGCTGTCGCTGAGGACTACGTGCGTGCGAAACCCAGCCAAACCGCACGCTGTTGAACCCAAATCCCGTGTCGCCGTCGAAGCTCGTCGGCGCCATGGTCGCATCGCCGCCGTCCGCGTCGGGAGGACCCAACCGAACCCAATCACCCGCCTTGTTCACCCCGACCGTGACCGCCGAACCCTAGCCATGCTGTTCCGACCATCCTTGACCCAAGTCTAGGCTTTTCCGGCGAGATCCGCCGTCGACCATCGCCGCCGGTGCGTTCCAGTGCGCGCCGCGCGCGCGCTGCGTCGCGCCGTGGCGAAGCCACACCGTGGACCACACCAAGTCGCCACACAGCCATGCACAGACAATCCCGATCCGGCCACAGATCGATCCCATGCACCCGGCTCACGTGAACCCCTCTCACGGTTCACGGTGGACTTGGTCCACCAGAGCAGCACCAGCAGCCACCCCTTCGTGGGCCTAAAGTTCGCGTATAAGTCTGTTTAACCACCCTAAACTCTTCCGGCCCAGTCACTTTCGGCCCAATTCCAGCCCAGCCATCGTTTATTCTTTTTCTTTTTCTTTTAACTTCGCTGACGTATGGGCCCACTTGTCATACTCTACGAGTCACTGACACATGGGACCCACTGACCAGAGTTGACCGTTGACCGGTCAACGCTGACGTCAGCAGGGCCCACTGATGACGTCATCCTAGGCGGACCCCACTGCTGACGTCAGCATGGCGTCATGCTGACGTCAGGTGGCTAATTTCTGTCTGTTTTCTTTTTCGGAAATTATTTAATATTTTCAAAAAATGATTTAAACTTGTAAAATTAATAATAAATCAACCGTAGCTCAGAAAAATATGAAACCAGTTTCTATATTTTTCTAAAAACATGATCTACGCGTTAGTGTAGAGTTTGGTGTTATTTGAGTCTTCTTTCGTCGCTGTTTTAGTGTTTCTTTGCTAGTAGTCGCGTCTTATTTTATTTTCACGCAACCCTAGGAGCTCCGGAGAGTCAGGAGGAGCCGGACCACTACAACAACCGCTTTGACGAGGACGAAGACCTTTGCCCAGGTTCACGCCCGACCATTCTCTGAAATACCTATTAGGCATGCAACTAGTATGCTAGTACCTGAGGAGTTTGGGCGGCAATACCTGTTATGGGTGCCGATTGCGGACCGTTGCGGCGGATCGCTTGTGATGCAGATACTCGCTTTACCGAAAATTAAGGACCGAGTCGTGCCCCCACTTCGGACTTGGGAAATACCGTGCTCACCATCTACCCAGTATGGGGAGGGTTCCAGCAAGCCTACTCTAGTGCGGCGCCGAGACTGTAGGAGAATCGAGCTTGATATGTGTAGGGGGGATTCGTTGCGGCATAATCTCCCTGATTTACCACGGCCCCCGACTGGCCCCGGTGGGAAGGTTTCACGACCCTGGGGCAGATGTTAGATCAGATGTTTCCCGAGCCCAGGGAGACAGGATTGGCGCCGTTACTATTTAGGGTCTTTGCTGTGGGCTGCGTCTCAGGTTGGTTGCGGACTAGCCTTGCAGCCCGGATGGATTCCTGGAGTGCCACCTCTGCAGAGTGTAAACTATACGTATAGCCGTGTCCACGGTTACGGACGACCCATTTCTGAGAAGCCCCGGCTAGCATGGGAATCTGATTTCTTACCTCATCCTTTGATTCGGGTTATGAGAGATTGGTCCAGCTGAGGCTGTTGAGACAAGGAGGGGAGGGAGCTCACAGAGTCGACTAGAGAGAGAAAGGTGTTGGTGGATAATGATTTGCGGGAACCTGCCGTGGCAGAACGAGCCCGATGGGAAAATGTGAGGCTGACGATTTGGTTTTGGGGAGTGGATGTGCGTGTGTGAGCAGGAGTTGGTGATGAGATGAAATTGGGTTGTTGCTGCTGCTTGCATAAGAAAACCCTGGCTCAAACCTTGATTATTTCTATATCCTTAGAATAGGCCACTTTAAAGCTTGCATCATATTATGGTTGGTGACGTGGACCTGTCCCATTTCCTTGGGGACAGACTTTGGGTTCTCAGGTGAAGACCCCGACCACGAGTTCAACCAGGACGGGTGGTACGACTGAAGGGTGTGCGCTACGCTCAAGGATGCCTGTGGAGGAGTGGACCCTGTTGTTCTAGCTACCGCTGCGCAGATGTTTCTTATTGTCGATTAAGCCCAGAAGGCTTGTACCAGACGCTATGTTTTTATATATGTCATGTAATGAATCTTTTATCGTTGTATGGATGTGATATTCGACTGAGATGAGTTCTGTACGAGATAGCTGCTATTCCTGGGACTATCTCAAGGGTACAGGGAGTCGGGTTCTCGTCGGTGAGAATCCGGTTCGTCACAGTTGGTATCAGAGCCATACTTGACCGTAGCGCGTAACCCTTAGAACGGAAACTTAGGACAGAAGCTCTAACTGATTCCTCTATTTTATATGAAACCCCTTGGACTATTTGAAAGCTATATATAAGTATATCTCAACTATTTACAAAACTTTTACCCTTACCTTACCTTACTAACTTGCTAACTTACTAACAACCCACTAACTGTCTAGCAGATGGAAGGAAGATCAGCAGATGAACGACGGGAGATCAGGACCACAGGAGCAGACTGTGGAGGTTTGGCAGTGCTGCTGAGGAAGGTGCTACGTACAGTGGGGATAGACGTGGACAACGTCTTCTACGAAGGCTGGACCTACGGCCCTGGTGAGGGAGTACACACCCGGTTGCAGATGGTAGTACCCAATATCCCTGGACGACCAAGGTCACTGATGCTACGAGCAGCTACCAGCGAGAGCACTTTCAGCCGGGCAGTGCAGACTATAGCTATGAGGATACTCCGACTTGCCACACTTGTGTACCAGAGTCAGCTTAGCCACACTCGTTTCCGATACCTACCGCGAGCTCTTGAAGATCCGACAGACAGAGACGCAGTCAGCTTGCAGGCTCACGCAGCAGACCGAGAGCGGAACGTGACCCTGCAGACCTCAGTTCAGTGCATGATTGAGCAGGAGTACTTAAACATTGGCCTAGAGGAGAAAGTTGCCAAGCTGAAAGAGAGGGTATGGAAGCAAGACCTCCAGCTGATGGAGAAGGACAATAGGATCGCCCTACTTGAGGAGTAACTCAAAGCTAAAGCAAGAGAAGTCAGAATCTTGGACTACGAAGCACGCAACAACAGGCAGTTGGCAGGACTGATCCGAGCAACTCACCATGCTCGAGATGTCCATCTGGAAGATCAACTCACAGAAAAAGACAAAGAACTGGCAGCCAAGGAAGAAGAGATAGAAGAATTGAAGGAAGAAGTATACTGGTTGGACAGTCACAACTCAGAACTTCAGGAAGAGGTGGATAGTTACAAGGAGAAGAGTGGACGAAACTACCAGCTGATGAAGTACCTGAGTCTTCAACAAATTATGGCGAAGGATGAAGCTCGAAGGACCCTTAGTAGTTGGGTAAGATCAGACAGGAAGAGGGTAGCAGAAATGATCACAGTGAACCAAGGACTACCAGAAGAACGCAGAGTTGAACCCAGAACAGAGAACTACAGAGTCTCACCAAGCCAAGTTGAGCCGATACCACCACCTGAGACTCAAACCCTTACTCCCGAGATGACAAGACTGAGACAAGAACTGGCACACCTAGAGAAGCAGATGACAGGACCTGAGATGGACACTGTGAGGTTGGCAGCGCGCCTCACGGACACTCTCCACGACGACAGGCAGTGATCAAGCAGCAGATAGAGACTGAGGCTGTGAGGTTGGCAGCGCGCCTCACAGGCACTTTCAACAGTATGAGACAGATGCAGTAGGCAGTATCAGCAGATGTCAGCAGTGGTGATGAGAGTTGTATCTATCTTCATGAGTAGATGTTTAGACTTAGTAGATCATGACCACCTTTTGGCTCAGCCACGATGTAGCATTCGCTTAGATGTACTAATCCTCAAGGTTCCAGGAGCTGGCCTCGGGATAGTACCCATGTCTAGGGTGTAATGCTGTAATGAATGATCGATCTTCTTGGCTGTTCTTGCAGTTTTATTGATGTTCATCTTGAGTGTACTTTAGTGTTGAGTCTATTTCATGTGTGCAGCTCCTACTCTAGTTACGCTAACCTAACCCTTACCGACCGCCACTAAATCTGCTCTATGAAAAATACAGCAAGATGTCGATCCGAAGATCCAACCGACTGCTTGCACGTTTTGAGGAAGCCGAACAAGAAGAGGCAGCAATGGCAGATAGAGGCAGAGGACGTGTCAGAGGTCGTGGTCGCGGAAGAGCGACAGCTGCAGTTAGAGGCAGGGGTCATGGACGCACAGCAGGCGTGCTCCAGCCCGAGAACAACGCACCAGGTGAAGAACAGGAAGTGGAAATGGAAGAACCAGCAGTGGAACCTCAGCAGAACCAGCAGAACAACCAGCAACCACCGCCACCGCCTAACTTGGCAGAAGTGATGACTACTCAGACACAGCTGATGCAACAGATGGCACAGGCCAACACACAGATGATGCAAGCTATGCAACAGATGCAGGGAAATCAGAACCAGAACCGTCAGGGACACCGTGAGGAAGACCTGCAAAGGAAGATTGAAAGGTTCATCAGGGTGAAAGCACCCACCTTCGACTACTCAGACGAGCCACTCGACGCACACGACTGGCTACGTACCATCGAGATGAAGTTGGACCTGACAGACTACACTGAAGAGGAATGTGTGGCCCTTGCGGCACACCAGCTTGAAGGCGCAGCGAAAGCATGGTGGGAGAGCTACTGTGACTCTCACGCAAACCCAGCTCAGATCACCTGGCTAGAGTTTTGTGAAGCTTTCAAAGAGTACCATATCCCTGAACAAGTCATGGTGCATAAAGCAATGGAGTTCAGGACAATGACCCAAGGAAGTTTGTCTGTAGCTGAGTACGCTCGACACTTTGCTAAGATGTCAAGGTACGCTCCTGAAGATGTCAACACGGAAAAGAAGAAACGGTTTTGGTTCCAGCGTGGTTTGCACAGAGGTTTGAGGACAACACTCGCAGTGAGTTCACACAAGTCACTCAGAGAGCTGATTGACAGAGCTATTGCAGTTGAGAAGGAAAGAGTGGGTCTTGAAGATACCTGGCGAGAGAAGAAAAGAAAGGCTGAACAGTTGCACAACCACCGGCTGAGTCAGAGGCCGAGGAGTGGCCAGAGCAACATGCTCAGGAGAAGCTTTCAGCAGAGCAACAGCCAAGGAAGCTCAGGGTTCAACAGAAACAGTTATCAGGGTAACCGAGGTAGTAACAGCAACAACTTTGGCAACAGAGGTAACAACTATAGCAGCTTTGGTAACAGAAACAACAGCTACTCAGGTCAGGGAAACTCCAACTGGAAGCCGAACAACACGCCCAAAATTGGTGGAGGAACATCAGTGGTCTGTTTTGCTTGTGGGAAGCCCGGTCACAAGTCTTTTGACTGTCCGGAGAAGAGGAACAAACAGACCCCAGCCAAGGCACTGGCACCTGGAGGACAGGACAGGCAGCCAGCAACAGCGCAAAGAGGACGCCTCAACCACTTGACAGAGGAAGAAGCCGAGGACGCTCCCGACGTTGTGCTCGGTGAGTTTTTAGTAAATGGCATTCCAGCTTTGATATTGTTTGACTCTGGAGCAACTGGATCTTATATCTCGACAAAGTTTGTGAAAGAGAAGTCACCCCCGACAATACCTAAAGCTAGACCTATAGTCACTACTTATCCCTTAGGAGAGCTTAAGTGCACCTTAGAGTGCCCCGCAGTAAGTCTGACGATAGGTGGGCAGGAGTTCGTAGGAGACCTAACAGTCCTGGAGTCGGATGGAATTGACGTGATACTAGGAATGGATTGGCTTACAGAGCACAAAGGAGTAATCAGTTGCTCGTCCAGAACAGTTGAGTTGACACACCCTAGCGGAGTCAAAGTAACAGCAGAGCCACAAAGAAGAAGAACAGGGAAGAGATCCAGAACATGTATTCTGAGACAGTTGGTATACTCCATTGAGAAACAGACGATCGAAGAAGTACCTGTAGTATGTGAGTACCCGGACGTGTTTCCCGAGGAACTACCAGGATTACCACCTGACCGCGACGTGGAGTTCATAATCGAACTACAACCAGGCACAGGGCCCATTGCCAAGAGACCGTACAGAATGTCAGTGGAGGAACTGGAGGAACTCAAGAAGCAGCTGAAAGAGATGCTTGAAAGCGGTGTGATTCGACCAAGTGCATCCCCATGGGGATCACCAGTGTTGTTTGTGAAGAAGAAAGATGGGTCAATGCGCATGTGCGTGGACTATCGATCCCTGAACGTAGTGACGATCAAGAACAAGTACCCATTACCTCGGATTGATGACTTGCTAGATCAGTTGAAGAAAGCCAAATACTTCAGTAAGATTGATCTGAGATCGGGATACCACCAAATGAAGATCAGAGAAGGTGACATTCCCAAGACAGCTTTTGTGACTCGGTACGGACAGTACGAGTTCACCGTTGTGTCTTTCGGATTGACCAACGCACCCGCTTACTTCATGAACATGATGAACAAGGTATTCATGGAGGAACTACACAAGTTTGTAGTGGTGTTCATTGACGACATATTGGTCTACTCAGAAACAGCCGAAGAACATGAGAAGCATTTAAGGATTGTACTAGAGAAGTTGAGGCAGCATCAACTCTACGGGAAGTTCAGCAAGTGTGAATTTTGGCTGGAGAAAGTAGCCTTTTTGGGTCACGTGTTGACAGCTGAGGGAGTAGCAGTAGACCCAGAAAAGATTGAGGCAGTAGCAGAATGGAAGCAGCCGAAGAGTGTCACGGAAATCCGAAGCTTTCTGGGATTGGCAGGATACTATAGAAGATTCATTGAGAACTTCTCCAAGATTGCCAAGCCAATGACTGAACTACTCAAGAACAATGTCCCATTTGAGTGGACGGACAAGTGTGAAAGAAGTTTCCAAGAACTCAAGCACAAACTCACTACGACACCAGTCTTAACACTACCAGATATTCGCAAAGATTTCGTAGTCTATTGAGATGCTTCGAGACAAGGTTTGGGATGTGTCCTAATGCAAGAGGGCAAGGTTGTTGCTTATGCATCGAGGCAGCTGAGGAAACATAAGGAAAACTACCCCACACATGATTTGGAACTGGCAGCAGTGGTACATGCATTGAAGATCTGGAGGCACTACCTGATTGGCAACAAGTGCGATATCTACACGGATCACAAAAGTTTGAAGTATTTCTTCACCCAATCCGAACTGAACATGAGGCAGAGAAGGTGGTTAGAACTGATCAAAGATTACGACTTGGAAATACACTACCATCCTGGCAAAGCCAACGTAGTGGCAGATGCCCTGAGCCGAAAGAGTTATTGCAACAACTTGATGATAGAAGAAAGTCAACCAGAACTAGCAAAGGAATTGTATATGCTGAAACTCGAGCTAGTAGAAGAAGGAAAACCCCAAGAAATGAGGGTGAAGTATAACCTAGAAGACCGAATCAAAGAAGCTCAAGGAAAGTGTCCAGAAATCCAAGAAGTAAAAGAGGATATCCAACGAGGAGTAGCACCTGACTTCCGAGTAGATGAAGCAGGGACAGTATGGCTGAAAGACCGTATTTGTGTACCGCAGGACAAGGAAATCAGGAGAACAATTCTCTCGGAAGCTCATGAGTCCAAGTACTCGATACACCCAGGATGCACCAAGATGTATCAGGATCTGAGGGATAAGTTCTGGTGGAAGAAAATGATAGAGGACATAGCAGAGTATGTAGCCAAGTGCGACTCTTGTCGAAGAATCAAGGCAGAACATCAAAGACCAGCAGGATTGCTGAAACCACTGGAAATTCCAATGTGGAAATGGGAAGATATCAGCATGGACTTCATGGTCGGCCTACCTCGCACTCAGAAAGGAAATGATGCCATTTGGGTCATAGTTGATCGACTGACGAAGGTAGCCCACTTTATACCAGTTAAAAGCACACACTCAGTAAGCAAACCAGCAGAGTTATATATAGACAACATTCTCAAGCTGCATGGAGCACCAAGAAGTATTGTGTCAGACAGAGGACCACAATTCACAGCGCAATTCTGGCAAAGCCTACATCAAGCCATTGGGACAACCTTGGAGTATAGCACAGCTTACCACCCTCAGACAGATGGGCAGACCGAAAGAGTGAACCAAGTTCTTGAAGACTTGTTGAGGGCATGTGTCCTAGCCTACAGCACAGACTGGGAGAAGAGTCTGTCGTATGCAGAATTTTCCTACAACAACAGTTACCAGGCCAGCCTGCAGATGTCACCCTTTGAGGCACTATATGGCAGAAAATGCAGAACACCTCTAATGTGGTCAGAGGTGGGAGAACGAACATTTTTTGGACCTGACATGATTGTAGAGGTAGAAGAAAATGTGGCCAAGATCCGAGAGCACCTGAAGGCAGCTCAGAGCCGACAAAAGAGCTATGCAGATAAAAGGAGACGAGATCTAGAGTTCGAAGTAGGAGACTTCGTCTACCTAAAAGTGTCACCCCTCAGAGGGCATAAGAGATTCCAAGTGAAAGGAAAGCTAGCACCCCGTTTTGTTGGACTGTACCAGATACTGAAGAGGATAGGAAAGCTGGCCTACAAGCTAGACCTACCAGAGGAACTAGCGGGAGTACACCCAGTGTTCCATGTATCTCAGCTGAGGAAGTGTCTGAGAGTACCGGAACATGAGATCAAGACAGAGGCATTAGACCTACAAGACACCTTGGAGTATCTGGAGTATCCAAAGAGGATACTAGACAGAGCAGTCAAAGAGACCAGAAGCACAGCTATCCCGTTTTGCAAAGTGCAGTGGAGCAATCACTCAGAAAGAGAAGCTACTTGGGAGAAGGAGTCAGTACTGAAAGAGAAATACCCCCACTTGTTTAAAACGTAGGTAATCACAAATCTCGAGGACGAGATTCTTGTGAGGGGGGGAGACTGTAACAACCCTAAAATACCTATAGGATTTGTTGAGTGTAAAAATTCGAATTTAAAAATTTTTGGTGGAATTGTGTGCATGCAAACAAACATATAAGAGTGTCTTCTATTTGCTTCCAAAATTCCTAGGCAATTCAAATTTGAAATTTAAAATCAATTTGAAGTGCTAAGGATGAAATAGAGTGATTTGGATTTATTTGGATTTATTTGGATTTTTGGTTGGTTTGAATTCAAATTCTAGATTTGAATTCAAACTCTAATTGGCCAAACTAATTTCCAATCCTTCTAACTGCTCGTGGGCCAAATTCCCGAAGCCAAAGTCCAAGAAACACCCTCGAATTCTTTTCCCGAGCCAACCGACCAAGCCGGCCTGCTCGGCCTTTCGGCCCAGCACGGCCCAGCCCCTTCACCACGTCCCCGCCGCGTCCCTCTCTTCCACTGACAGGCGGACCCCGCCTGTCAGCCTTTTCTTCTCCCCCGCATCATCGTCTCCCTCGCGACGCTGCTCTCTCTCTCTCCCGAGCGCGCCGCCCGTGACCCAACCACCCGAGCTCCGCGCGGCCCGTCCGATGCGCGCCGCGTGTCCGCGAGCTCCTGGCCGCCCCAATCTCGCCGTTCGTGCCCGCGAAGCCCTAGCGCCAACGCCTATAAATCGCCCCCGCCGGCCGCACTCCCTGTTCAAGCCGCCGCCCTATTGGGGTTTTCCAGACTCCAATTCGAGAGGAGAAAGGGAAGAGGAGGACCAGAGGAGGAGTGGTGAAGGAGAGGAGGAAGGGAAGAGGAGCCGGAGCGCCGTCCCCGCGTCGCCGCCGCCGAAGCCGTCGCCGCCGACCGTGGAGCCGCCAAGAAGGAGCCGGACCAGGGACGGGAGGAGGAGCACGAGGACCGCCAGACCACGTCGAGCACTACCCCGAGCTGCAGCATACCCCTACTGACCCCTAGGTGAGCCACCGCGATTTTCCCCCTTTCTCCCCTGTCTCCGGCCAAGTTCCGCCGCCGCCGCCGTTGCTAGCCACTGTGAGCCAGCCTTCGAGCTGTGTGTTTCTTCTGCAGGTACCTGAGCCGCTAACCGTGCGCAACCCGCCGTCGCCCTTGCTCGCAGCCGAGGCCGCCGCGGCCGAGCTCTGCTCCCCGCGCGCGCGAACGCCGAGGCCATGCGCGGCCGTGGATGACCACGTGCCCGCGCATGAGCACCTAGTCGCGTCCCAGCTGTCGCTGAGGACTGCGTGCGTGCGAAACCCAGCCAAACCGCGCGCTGTTGAACCCAAATCCCGTGTCGCCGTCGAAGCTCGTCGGCGCCATGGTCGCATCGCCGCCGTCCGCGTCGGGAAGACCCAACCGAACCCAATCACCCGCCTTGTTCACCCCGACCGTGACCGCCGAACCCTAGCCATGCTGTTCCGACCATCCTTGACCCAAGCCGAGGCTTTTCCGGCGAGATCCGCCATCGACCATCGCCGCCGGCGCGTTCCAGTGCGCGCCGCGCGCGCGCTGCGTCGCGCCGTGGCGAAGCCATACCGTGGACCACACCAAGTCGCCACACAGCCATGCACAGACAATCCCGATCCGGCCACAGATCGATCCCATGCACCCGGCTCACGTGAACCCCTCTCACGGTTCACGGTGGACTTGGTCCACCAGAGCAGCACCAGCAGCCACCCCTTCGTGGGCCTAAAGTTCGCGTATAAGTCTGTTTAACCACCCTAAACTGTTCCGGCCCAGTCACTTTCGGCTCAATTCCAGCCCAGCCATCGTTTATTCTTTTTCTTTTTCTTTTAACTTCGCTGACGTATGGGCCCACTTGTCATACTCTACGAGTCACTGACACATGGGACCCACTGACCAGAGTTGACCGTTGACCGGTCAACGCTGACGTCAGCAGGGCCCACTGATGACGTCATCCTAGGCGGACCCCACTGCTGACGTCAGCATGGCGTCATGCTGACGTCAGGTGGCTAATTTCTGTCTGTTTTCTTTTTCGGAAATTATTTAATATTTTCAAAAAATGATTTAAACTTGTAAAATTAATAATAAATCAACCGTAGCTCAGAAAAATATGAAACCAGTTTCTATATTTTTCTAAAAACATGATCTACGCGTTAGTGTAGAGTTTGGTGTTATTTGAGTCTTCTTTCGTCGCTGTTTTAGTGTTTCTTTGCTAGTAGTCGCGTCTTATTTTATTTTCACGCAACCCTAGGAGCTCCGGAGAGTCAGGAGGAGCCGGACCACTACAACAACCGCTTTGACGAGGACGAAGACCTTTGCCCAGGTTCACGCCCGACCATTCTCTGAAATACCTATTAGGCATGCAACTAGTATGCTAGTGCTTTACTTTACTCGCATGATAAACCTGCACTGCCTTTGTTATTATCCTGTTACCTTGCTACCTACTACTCACTATATGAAATATGCTGTGCTATGCATGTGTTGGGATGGTTGTGATTTGATCCTCTTGGCGTGAGTTGTGGGTGGTTTGGGAGGAGTAGTGCAGCTAGGCGGTGTAAGCGAGTAATAACAACTCGATCGTTGATCGAGGTGCTGAGGGGCTGCACTCGGGCAGTCCCTATGGGGTACCTGTTGCGGGTACATGGTTACTTGAGGGATTGGTACTCGGGGAGTACCTGAGGAGTTTGGGCGGCAATACCTGTTATGGGTGCCGATTGCGGACCGTTGCGGCGGATCGCTTGTGATGCAGATACTCGCTTTACCGAAAATTAAGGACCGAGTCGTGCCCCCACTTCGGACTTGGGAAATACCGTGCTCACCATCTACCCAGTATGGGGAGGGTTCCAGCAAGCCTACTCTAGTGCGGCGCCGAGACTGTAGGAGAATCGAGCTTGATATGTGTAGGGGGGATTCGTTGCGGCGTAATCTCCCTGATTTACCACGGCCCCCGACTGGCCCCGGTGGGAAGGTTTCACGACCTTGGGGCAGATGTTAGATCAGTTGTTTCCCGAGCCCAGGGAGACAGGATTGGCGCCGTTACTGTTTAGGGTCTTTGCTGTGGGCTGCGTCTCAGGTTGGTTGCGGACTAGCCTTGCAGCCCGGATGGATTCCTGGAGTGCCACCTCTGCAGAGTGTAAACTATACGTATAGCCGTGTCCACGGTTACGGACGACCCATTTCTGAGAAGCCCCGGCTAGCATGGGAATCTGCTTTCTTACCTCATCCTTTGATTCGGGTTATGAGAGATTGGTCCAGCTGAGGCTGTTGAGACAAGGTGGGGAGGGAGCTCACCGAGTCGACTAGAGAGAGAAAGGTGTTGGTGGATAATGATTTGCGGGAACCTGCCGTGGCAGGACGAGCCCGATGGGAAAATGTGAGGCTGACGGTTTGGTTTTGGGGAGTGGATGTGCGTGTGTGAGCAGGAGTTGGTGATGAGATGAAATTAGGTTGTTGCTGCTGCTTGCATAAGAAAACCCTGGCTCAAACCTTGATTATTTCTATATCCTTAGAATAGGCCACTTTAAAGCTTGCATCATATTATGGTTGGTGACGTGGACCTGTCCCATTTCCTTGGGGACAGACTTTGGGTTCTCAGGTGAAGACCCCGACCACGAGTTCAACCAGGACGGGTGGTACGACTGAAGGGTGTGCGCTACGCTCAAGGATGCCTGTGGAGGAGTGGACCCTGTTGTTCTAGCTACCGCTGCGCAGATGTTTCTTATTGTCGATTTAGCCCAGAGGGCTTGTATATGTCATGTAATGAATCTTTTATCGTTGTATGGATGTGATATTCGACTGAGATAAGTTCTGTACGAGATAGCTGCTATTCCTGGGACTATCTCAAGGGTACAGGAGTCGGGTTCTCGTCGGTGAGAATCCGGTTCGTCACCTGCTCACTCTCGTGAGCAGGTGACAGCTGCGGCCGCGCGGCTGGCTGCTCTGTGGCGATGGCGACTGCGGGTCTGCGGCTGCGTAGGCGGCGAGTCAGCGATGGTGGCTGCGGCCGCGGCCACGCGGAGCCGAGGTGGGCGGCAGCGGCAAGTAATGGAGGCATGCAGATAGAAGGAGATGGCAGGCGTATTTCACAGGAAGACGTTACTTCTCATCCTTTTCTTTGTCAATATGTTGCTTATGTGAATATTCAATGTAGATCTCTGCTTCCTCGACGGCTTACCTCCCCCTCCTAGTCCTCGCTTCTGTTCGAAGCACCGCCGCTGCCCTCCTCGTCGCGTGGGAGGCTGCAGGCAGGTGAGCGGCGGCCCTATAGGGACGTTGGTGCGGTCCAATGTTTCGACCGCAGCCACTCCCCTACTCGACGCGTGAGCAGCCGCAAGTGCGAGAATGGCGGCCCACGGTGCCACCCACCTCCTCGCCGTGTCATCGACCGTAGGCACGCGAATGGTGGCCCCATGCGGCAGCACGGCCCCCCACGGGCGAGCGGCGGCCCCATACGGCATGGGAGTGACCCGTGGGAGGACGGCGGCAGCGGCCCGCGGGAGCGCGCAGCAGGTGCAGGCGTAGTCGCAGCTGCTGGCATAGGCGCAGGCCCACACGAGCGGAAAACATCGGCGGCGCGCGGCAGCAAGCGGCGAGCGGAATCGCAGCAGCGAAATCGAGCTATGGTGGACGGCCTCGTCCTGGGCGATGATGCTGCAGGAGACCTCCTTTCTTCTGAGAGGACTCAACCTCAAAGGTCAGATGATTCCCCTCCCGTCGTCCTCCTCCACTTGCTCTATGCCGCACAGACCCACACAAATCCAGTCTGAATCGACTCCCTTGCCCTTGGATTAATCTCACCTCAACATTAGGGTCAGCAACGGCGGCATCAGCAATTCCCGGGATTGCGTGCGGCCATTTGGTCTGGCAACCTCGCCGGCGCCGTCACCACCTCGTCGGCCTGGTATTTTACTTTCGTTTTTCTTTGACGCAAGTGCAGGGAGGTGCTACAAGCAGCAACGAGTTGCAGTGCCGTGGTGTGCTGAGCATCCGTGAGAACAGATAGACCTGAGGCTATGCTGGACACAGCCATTGATTACTTTCTGCATGTAAGGTTAAATACAGTTTATTATTCAGAATTAAAATAAAGCATGCAAGATATATGTTGGATGTATCAATTACATAAATGATTCTTATTTGTGTTTTACGACTCCTACCGTGAACGCATATGATATATGATGATATGGATTGGTCTGTAGGTTCATTGTTGATGAAGTGTCCTCAAGGTGTTCAATGAAATGTCTACATGGATGCATTAGGCATCACCGTCAAGCACTCAGGTGCCATATCTTTCTCTGCCTGTTGTGTTAGTTTTGATGTGAAAGTTAAGTCAATAGCTGTGTTTGTGTGTGATCTATTTTTTTCCAAAAAAATCCTCACTACAACCAATATACATAGTACTGCTCTTATTCATATTATTAGGCTTGGCCAGAGACATATGTATTTAATTTGTTAGCTTCTTGCATCTGAATCTTTACTTGCCATATATGTCCTTTTATTGTCTTGATGGGAAGAAATAAGAGTGGGGTGGCCACCAGCTCTAAGGTATCATTAGAGTTCCCTTGCATGTTAATTTATATAGTTTGTGATAGCGCATTCAGAACATCTTCATCTTCTACAATCTCATGATATACAATATCATGCTATAAACTGTTGACCACCTGTCATCCTTTCTTGAAAAATTAATTTAGTAATGGACGTTGTGGCATCAAGTTCATCATCTAGCTATTATAAGGTTCCCTCGAGTTTCCTTTTACTGTAAACTGTTGTATTGTTTCACAGAAATTCCATCAATCTGCATGATATGGCTACCTTTGTTGAACGAGAACACGACGGCAGGGAGATGCAACCAACTCGCCCTCGCGCAGGAGGCTCTAAGTTTAGGGTTAATCTCCTGCTTAACTTCCCCGAAAGGTTACAAGACTTTAAGTAAAGCCAACCCTGAAACAAACTCTAATCAAATCTGAACTACCAAAAAATATCTAAAACGTATCTAACTGGTACTTGTGGACGTCGGACTCTTCTTGCACCTGTTGTATGTCTTCCCTATAAAAACGTCCACAACACTTCCGCCCTCCTTCCGAAAAAGCTCGTCCTCGAGCTTGAAGGCAGGATACATAGAACGAAACTCTTCCAGCGATTCCCAAGTAGCATCGGCAGCAGATCGACCAACCCATTGAACCTGAACCTGCCAAACTCCTCGGTTAAGACGAGCACGCAAGACTGAAGCCGGTTCAGGAACAACACGACCATTCACAATCGGAGGAAGAGCAACGACAGCCGTCAGAGAAGACCCAACATACTTCTTGAGAAACACCACATGAAAGACGTCATGGATACGCGCCCGATCTGGCAAACGCAAACGATAAGCCACTTGCCCAATACGCTCCAAAAATTCAAAAGGACCATAATAACGAGGTGACAACTTCGAGCGAGTCGTGTCCTTAATTCCAGTGGCAGAACAAATTCTCCCACCACAAACTCCAAATCCCGATGACGTTTATCATGGAACAACTTCATATAATCTTGAGCCTGTAAGAGTCAGTCGCGAATATCTGAAAGAAACGCATCACGATCCTGAAGTTGCTGGTCAAGAGCCACTACACGAGCAATCCCAGGCTGATACGATAATAGAGTTGGAGGCGCACGACCATAAACCACCTGAAACGGTGTCGTCTTCAAAGCTGTCTGATAAGATGAATTGTAACAAAATTCGGCCCAGGGAAGCCACTTGAGCCAGTTCCTTGGGCGATCCCCTGCCAGACAACGAAGATAGACACCCAACACCCTATTAGTAACCTCGGACTGCCCATCAGTTTGTGGCCTAAATGCAGAACTGAAACGAAGCTGAACACCAGCCAAAGAAAACAGCTCCATCCAAAGAGCACTAGTAAAGACAGGATCTCTGTCGCTGACAATGGAGCAAGGAAGACCATGCAAACGGACAATCTGATCAAAGAAAGCGCGGGCGACCGACAAGGCAGTATAAGGATGGCCAAGGGCAATGAAATGTTCATATTTGGAAAACCGGTCGACCACAGTCAAAACCACAGACTTGCCCCCAACCCGAGGAAATCCTTCCACAAAATCCATAGCAATATCAGCCCACACAACATTAGGAACATCCAACGGTTGAAGCAAACCAGCAGGATGAAGATGTTCGGTCTTATTTCGCTGACATACCACACAACTCTTAACAAAATCCCGCACAAGACGATTAGCATGCGGATTGTAAAAAGAGGCCCGAAGACGATGGAGGTTTTGAACACCCTCATGACCTGTACCATGTGCCGTTGCCAAGACCTGGGGGCCAAAACGTGGAGGTTTCCGGCATAAAAATTCGACCCTGATGCAACACCAATCCATCCACCAATGTCCAGGATGCACCAGCAACACCGTCTGAAATGTCCTTCTTCTTACTGATAATTTATGGCAGCGTGACAGCTTCTCTTCGGAAGGCATCAAAGAGCTCAAACTCTGGCCGCAAAATGGCGAATACCGCTGACACAGGAGCCTCCTCATCACGCCGCGACAACGCATCAGCCGCGCTATTCTGTTTACCTGGACGAAACTCCACCCGGAACGTATAACCAAATAATTTGCTGACCCATGAGGAATTGTAGAGAGGCGCCGATCAAGAAGATACTTCAAACTGTAATGATTGGTGCGTATAACGAAGGAACGTGGCCAGAGATAAGGCCGCCAATGACGAACAACCTTGACCAACCCGATGAGCTCGCGTTCATATGCAGCGAGTTTGGCATGTTGGGGCGCAACCATCCTACTGAAGAAAGCAATAGGCCCATTGGCTTGATGGAGGACTGCACCAAAACCAGAACCCGAGGCATCACAATCTACCATGAACTCCACCTGAAAATCCGGAAATTGCAGGACTGGACCAGTCGTCAAAGCCTGTTTGAAATCATGAAAAGCTGCGGCTGCAGAGTCAGACCATTTGAAAGCTTCCTTTTTGAGCAAGGCAGTGAGGGGAGCAGCGATCACTACATAGTTGCATATGAACCGGCGATAATAACCTGTGAGGCCTAGAAACCCACGGAGTGCTTTCACTGAACGAGGAACCGACCAAGCTTGAACAGACTCGATCTTGGATTAATCCATAGCAACGCCAGCGCCGGTGATCACATGGCCTAAATATGCCACACTCTCCTGAGCAAAGATACACTTGGAACGCTTCAGCGAGAGGCTGTGTGCTCGAAGCACTGAGAGTACTGCACGCACATGTTGAAGATGCTCGGACCATGACTTACTGTATATTAAGATGTCATCAAAGAAAATGAGCACACAACGACGAAGGAATGGACTCAGCACTTCATTCATCAATGCCTGGAAAGTAGCAGGAGCGTTGGTGAGGCCAAAGGGCATTACCAAAAATTCGAAGTGCCCATGATGAGTTCGGAATGCAGTTTTGAGGATATCCTCTTCATGCATCCGAACCTGATGATACCCACTCCGTAAATCCAGCTTCGTGAAGAACATAGCACCCTTGAGCTCATCAAGAAGCTCGTCAACAACCGGAATAGGAAACATGTCACGCACTGTTTTGGAATTCAATGCCCTGAAATCAACGCAAAACCTCCATGAGCCGTCCTTCTTGCGAACCAATAACACAGGCGAGGAAAATGCAGAGGTGCTTGGTCTGATAATGCCCTGGCGTAACATTTCCTGGCATTGACGTTCGATTTCATCCTTAAGTAGTTGGGGCTATCGATAAGGACGAACAACCACCGGTGTTGTATCAGGCAACAGATGAATGCGATGATCTAGAGCGCGTTGGGGCGGTAGACCTGTTGGTTCAGTAAATAGATCGATGAATTCCTCCAGTAATAAGGCAAGGAGATCATGTGTCACTGCTGCTGCTAGTTGGGGTTGAGGGGTGGCACCAACCCCACACCACCTGACGCGATGATCAACCCGCCAAAAGGACATGGACAAGTACTTGAAGTCCCACAATATGGGTCCCAATGTGCGCAGCCACTGACATCCTAACACCATCTCATAACCCGCCAAGGGAATAACATAGATATCAGTAGTAAAGGTCTCACCATCAATTGTGAAAGAAACGTTAGAACAAACCCCGTCAGATGGAACACGCTCACCGTTGGCAACGCCCACAGTCAGACCCGGGCGAGGAGCAGGATGGAGATCCATGCGAGCAGTTGTGGCCGTGGAGAGGAAGCAATGCGTCGATCCGGAGTCGACCAACGCATGGACAGTAATGTCGGCGATGCGTGCAGCGAGTTGGATTGTGGCACCCACTGAAATCCCTGTCAGGGCATCAAGGGAGACAGACACCCTGGTCTCCCCATCATCATCGTCAACAGACTCATCCGCACCGAGCTCCAACATGTGAATACCATGCATGGTGCACTGCTCGCGATGTTCAGGGGTGAACAACTCCGGGCAATTGAAACGACCTTCCCGACGACGCTGGGCCATCTCGTCCGGCGTCAAACGAGTGAAACGAACAGCCCGGGGCGCACCTTTAACAGGCACACCAGGAGTAACTAGAACCAGAGCGGAGGAACTGCTGGTGGTAGGTGTCCTGGACGGTGAGGTGGTCGTCGCCGGGCGCGGTGCAGAACGGGCCGGCACCCGGGAGATGCTGGACTTCACTTGACTGCGCCGTTCATAAGCGCGAGCTAGCGACATGGCATCTTCAAACGCCTCAGGACGGTGCATCTCGACGTCTATACTCATGGGCTCGCCAAGACCAGATGTGAAGATATCGATCTGTTGGCGCTCGGTTACATTGGCACATCGCGCCAACAGCTTCAAGAATTGATCTTGGTACTCCGCGATGCTACCCGTTCGGCGCAGGCGCGTCAGTTCACCTAGGGGGTTACTCCGGATTGGCGGACCGAAGCGCAGGTTGATGGCTTTAACAAATTTTGGCCAGGTGGGGATGCCGAGATTGGTTTCCAAACGATGGTACCACTGCTGGGCAGCGCCATCCAAGTAGAACGTGGCAGTCACGACCTTGTGATCCTCGGGGGTGCCTTGGGAGCGGAAGAATTGCTCGCACTTGTGCAACCAGCCCAATGGATCCTCCGCACCATCATACGATGGAAACCGGAGCTTGTGGAGGGCTTCTGGTTTGCGATCGATGGGTTTGGTGGGATCAAACCCGGCCCTTGCTCTCCAGGACTTGGGTCTGCACGTTCTGGATGGATGTCGACAGCCGGCTCTACTCCAGACGAAATTCCTTCATATCCTTGTCCAGCTTGACGGTGAGGTCAGCAAGCTTGGAGACGATCTTGTCGACGGCCTCCTTGAAGTCATCGACGGTGACAAACTAGTCACCCATGGTGGCGGTGGCGCGGTGGGGTTTAGCGGCAATGAGGATGGGCGTGGTGGGCGTGAGGCGCAGGATCAGTAGGCTGATACCAAAGATGATATGGCTACCTTTGTTGAACGAGAACACGATGGCAGGGAGATGCAACCAACTCGCCCTCGCGCAGGAGGCTCTGAGTTTAGGGTTAATCTCCTGCTTAACTTCCCCGAAGGGTTACAAGACTCTTTAAATAAAGCCAACCCTGAAACAAACTCTAATCAAATCTGAACTACCAAAAAATATCTAAAACGTATCTAACTGGTACTTGTGGACGTCGGACTCTTCTTGCGCCTGTTGTATGTCTTCCCTATAAAAGCGTCCACAACACTGCAAGTGCAGGATTAGAACAATTCTTTTTAATTGAATGGGAAATAATCTAATATGAACTTCCATGAAAAAATCAATCTAGAATTTCACCATGTCCAATCTGCTCAGTTTATACCACTAGGTAATTTCGCTGCATGTTGACCAGTTTGACATTGAGTATCAGGGAAGAATTGCCTTTGAGAAATGTATCTGGATCCTTGGAGGATGAGTGGGAGAAGAGCAAGCTACACCAAGTTGCCATGTGGTGATGTCCAGCACCAATCCAGTCAATTAGATACATGCATATCTGGTGTAGTTAGTTTTGAATTCCTTTAAATTTGGCGTTGCTTTATCTGATCTTTTTCCCTAGGATGGAACCTGAATGGTATGCCATGCAGTGATGAAATTACTACCCCATCTTCTTGGTGTCCGTCCGTGTCCTTTACTATGGCAATTTTTGAATATAAAGGGCTCTCCCCCTAGTCAAGCCCAGAAGCTTGCACCACCATGACTGTTGGTATGTCCAAGCCATTATACTTGCATTATTGCCCTTCTGTTCACTGGATACAACCTGAATTTATTGTCTTTTCGTGTTATGGATGTTGGAGATATCTCTAAATGAGGACTGACAGTTGTCATCCTTTTCCTCTGTAGATAGGATATTCATGCAATCTTATTGATGTCATGGTACAAGTAGGTCTTTTTCACTCATGGCCCAAGCTTTTAATTGGTCTGATTGTGCCGTCCTCGCTTCCTGATTTTGCCTATTATGTTATTATGATTTCCAATACTGCATTAAACCAATGATGGTGTGCCAATGCTTTTCTCAATTTTGAGGTAATTAAGATTGACATGCTATTGTCCATCCTGAGGGTTACCAGGTATGCATAATATACTGTTCTTGTGCAATACTTAGGGTATCTTCCTCTTTTTTTAAAAAAATAACTGCTTCACCTGACATGAATTATGTGTACAGGAATAATGCAAACGTCGGTCTGAACTAAAAAAATATTACTATTTCTTGGCAACATGTTTTCTTAGTAGTAAAATTATATAGAAAGCCTAAACCTGGGATTTATTGTACATGTTTCTTTACTTATTTGTCTGTATGGTTGCTGCCTAGCAAAGCAAACCAAGTTGAATGGTATCTAAATGTTGCGGTTTAGCTTCCCAGAACTCTAGGTATTTCTGCTTCCTATAGTCTCATCGGCATTTCAAGATTGCCTGCTTGTCTGCTATTAAACTATATAGAGGCGTCTCTCTCTCATCAAGCTTTGAACCATACTTTATGTTGTTGCTTTTTTTTGGAGATATATAGTCATATAGAGGAGTGATGATGTTCTGTTAAATAAAATGACTTGCCACCGGCATCAAAAGTATTAACCAAGTGATGTTGTCTGCTTTTCTTTCTCGTGTGGTGTAGCAATGCCATGAATATATCTACTCAACCCAATTTAATCATACCAAATTCGTTTACAGTCAATGAATTATATGCGCGCATGGGCGCTGCCTCGTTCGTGAGTTGGATAAGCACTTGCTTCTGTTGTTCATGGCCGCTCTTCAGATTTATTACCTTGACAAGTGTATGTACACTCCCTGCTCTTTCGTTTCCTCCTGTCCGTGGGCTGTTGTTCATCGTTTTCTTCTTCTCGCACCCTATTTCGCTCCTCACATTCTTGTTTTCAACCAACTGATGAGTGTATGAGTGAATTGTTGATAGATTAATTAGTACTGTATCGCATGCATAACCACCGATTTGAATCTACACAATATAGAATCTAAAGTCTAAACAATGCCTTGTTCATTATATCTATATTTTTAACCGTGCAATAGCATGCTTGCGTAAACCAACACGCTAAAGTACTTTTATGCATAAATATGAAATTTTCAGACAATTCATCATCAAAAATATCTCATATGTGTCTTAAGACTTGCCACTAGTACGCTGAAACTTCTAGACTTCGAGCATTCCTAGAGGTCCTGCTCCTATAGGGCACTAGGCCCCACAGCAATCCATGTGAGACCCACATGACTGTTCCAGCGTCACTATTTAGGGGGCACCCAAGATACTGTCTAGGTGGGACCCACAAACCACTTTAATAGTATGAAAGAGGACATTTTTGTTTAAATTTCAAAGTATAAATTATATATTTTTTCTATGTAAAAACAACGATAGTTAAACTTTGTATGTTGCATTAACTTTATTATGTTTTCGACTTTACTTTTTCAAGTAAGCATAAACTTGCAAAACATAATTGAAATATTAATTCATTACTTGTCTTATTTTTTATTTTTCTAAAAATTGTGAATCGGTGCAGCATAACACGCCAATCTATTTTGATATAAAATAAACAAAGTATTGCTAACAAAAAAATGTGTGGTACCCATTTTAGCCCTTGTTTAGTTCTCAAAAAGCAACCACAAAGTTCACTATGTAAAAGGAAGATTCTCGTCACATCAAAATATTGGCCAATGCATGGAGTACTAAATGCAGATGAAATAAAAAACTAACTACACAGTTTTGTTGTACTCTGTGAGACGAACATTTTGAGCCTAATTAATCAATTTTTGGATAATTTTTCACACATACAAACGAAATGCTACAGTGACGCAATGATTACGAAGTGATCTCAAACCCCCAAATCCCCACCCCATATTTTGAATCTAAACAAGGCCTTAATCGTATGAAAGAGAAAAATGAGGGCTTTAGCTACAGTAGCTTGTACCGGCGGATGCAACCATACGTGTGGATACAGGCTCCACGGAGACGCCTAGATCGAGCTTTACTGGCTGGATAGGCCCGGCGGATGCAAGAAGCATACGATGGACCTACATGTCACTCTCACATCTAGAAAAATTATATCCACTCGTGTGGTTAACCAAACAGGATCTCAAAATATTTTGCACCTGCTCATCCAACCTCACCAAACGTCTTGTTTTTACGGTTATTACATCTACTCAATTGGCTTCCACTCTTTTGGAGATACCATAAAAGTCTACAAAATACCATGCGAGTAACCAAACACATCCTAACGTGTCGTCCTCTCACGCCACATAGAGAAAAGACTACTTAAGTAGGGCCGTGTTTTTTTGGAGTGGAAATTTTTTTCCACCCCGTTTGATCAATAATTAAATGTATTAAATAAAGTCAGTTTACAAAATTATCTTCACAATCTCGGGTTAATTCACGAGACAAATCTAATGAGGCATCTGACCGTACGATTAAAGAATGAGTACTGTAGCAAATCATGGACTAATTAGGCTCGTTAGATTCGTCTCGTAAAGTTACACTCATCCCTAAAAAGATTTTATAAATAGACTCAATTTAATACTCCATGCATTTAAGATTCTCTTTGGAAAAAAAATTCTGAAAAGTAAAGAAACACGGCCTAGCTCGTTCTCTGCAAGGTCTTTTTTTTTTCTCTCTGCAAGTCAAATGTTTGCTGAGCATGTTGCAACAACCCGTGCACATACGGACGGTCTGCAGAAGCGCGGGGTGAACACTGGACAGTAGTGGGTGAGCGCGGTGCCGGGCTCGCCGTGCGTATGCGTGCGCGGCTCGCCCTGCCTGCGACGAGCGGGCGGGGGCGCGGGCGTTGGCTGCTGCCGCGCGTGCGTACGGCCGCGCCACGCCCGGCCACGCGACGCGCGCCCCACCCGCAGAGGAGCCCATGAGGCCATGACTTGTCCGGGCGCACGTGTCGGCCTCCGCGCCCCTTCGGCGGCCCAGCCAGCGCCGCGCGCTCTTCACCGTGATCAACCGCGGGTCACGTCCGCGCGGGCCGCGTCCGGCCCCCCTTCCTGGGCCGAACTAGGCCGATCTCGCCACGTGCTATACAAGTATGTTGGCTATAAAGCCCGTTAAAAACCAAAAAAAACCCAATTAACTACTCATGAGTGCGCTTCTCCCATTCCATTAGAAACATAAGGCACACCGTAAATGTATTTCATTATTTTTTGTTGCGGTGAAAAATTCTAGTAGCTTCCAACAGTTTTGGTACCAGATTGAATATTTTCGTCAATATGATTCAACATTTCAAAAATACCGACTTAACACTTAAAAATAATTCAATATTTTCTTTAAAATGGTGAAATAATATATTACAAATGTTGAGACAACATGTGAAAAGTGTTGAAGCTGTACATTCCAAATGTTGACTAGATTCAATATTTCTTAAAACCTAATCATTAATAATTTCAAAAAACTATTTCAATGCGTCTTAGGTAAAATGTTGAAACGATCTAATAAAAATGTCGAACTAGTTTACTGTAAATTTTGTTTTTTTATATGGAAAATATAAATATATTCAAATTGGTGCTTGTTTTGTTGCATAAATTATAATTAAGATCGTGGTTCAAAGGGATTTGAAAAATGATTTATAGTTTGAGAGAAAAATGAATATATTGGTGAAAATCCAATGAAATTATTGTCGTCGCATTCATGCATGTTACCGGCCACGTGGGGACACCTGTGCATGTGCATCTCTCCACCGCAGTCACCTCACTGTTCCGTATTAATCTTGTTCGTCCATCCAATCTATACGAATCTCAAACATTGGAAGTCATGTTGGTAAAAAAGTCCGGAAGCTATATAGGTTTTCCGATGCAGGAGGGGTGGTGAGAACGAAGCGGAGGCATCTGGCCCACGGCGCGTCAGGGTCGGTCGAGTGGGCCGGTGGGGGAGGCAGGCGGTGCGGGGCCGGAAAACCTATATGACTTGCGGAAGTTAGAAACTTACCAGACTTCAGGATGCTTCAAGATTCATACGTGGCGTACTAGGTGTCGGATTGGCCTCCTCTCCACTACTCCCATCTAATCTAGCGCTTGCTCCCGCCGGCGCCGCCGGTCCTTAGCTCCTACCGTCGCAGCGCTCGGCGGCGGTGAAGGGAAGCGACGGAGGTGCCAGACAACGCCAGAGCCGAGGGAGGTGGCGGAGGTGGGAGAGATCGGCGGGATCGAGTGAGAAGACTAGGATTAGCGGCGGCGGAGACGATGTATGGTGATTAATGGCAGGGGAGCATTATGGGTGCGTCTAGGCATCACCAGCGTGATACGGAGACACCTGTCGCCCGAAGAAGCAGGCGTGCTTTGAAATTTTTTATTGGGCTGATATTGGACCGATTGTTTGGTCACCTATTAGACTGCACATACATCTGTCGCTTGAAGAATGGAGCAGCAAAAAAACAGTGCACGTGTTAGGTCACATACATGCGATAAAGTTTAGAAAAAAGCCGTTGCTCTTAAACTAAACATCCGAATTAAATTTCAATCGCATCATAATGCTTATTACGATAAAATCTTCAAAACAAGATCCCACTTGACTATATTTAAATAATATTTTTTTGTGAATATTTTTTAATCAAACTAGAACAAATGAGTCCACGTTGCGAACAAATTACTACACATGAAGAACAGAAGATTCCACGTTGCGAACAAATTCTGCACATGAAGAACAAATCAGTCCGCATTGCGAACAAATTACTGCATATGGAGAACATGTAAGTCCACGTTCTGAACAAATTATTGCACATGGAGAACAAATGAGCCCACGTTGCAAATAAATTGCTGCACATGTAGAACAAAAGAATCCACGTTGCGAATAAATTACTGCACATGGAGAACAAATCAGTCCACATTACGAACAAATTACTGCACATAGAGAACAAATGAGTCCATATTGCGAACAAATTGCTGCACATGGAGAACAGAAAAATTCACGTTGCGAACAAATTACTGCACATGGAGAACAAATATATCCACATTGCAAACAACATATATACACACGACAAACAAGTTAATATAATAAATAAATAAATAGAATAAAATTAAAAAGTAGAAACAGATAAAAAACAAAAAAACAAAAATTGAAAAAAACAATATATCAGTTGATATTGGGCTGGTTAAATAGACAAGCAAATATATCTCTCGCGTGGGCCAAAATATATCAGTTTATATTGGGCTAATATATAGACAAATATATCTTTTACGTGGGCTGAAATTGACAGATAATTATAGCTCTCGCGCAGGTCAAACACTCATAATGGGCCGAACTGAGCCCACTCAACCGCCCGCGACCTTGTCGTGGCGGAGCATTATGGAAGCAGAAGTATGGGCCTTGACGGGCCTAATCTACGAAGTCTTTAGGTCTTAAATTTCACCCCTAAATTTCATTATACAAAAAGAAGATTTTCATCCCATTATAATATCGTCACATGCATGGAGTATTAAATGTAGATGAAATCAAAACTAATTACACAGTTTTGTTATACTTTACGAGACGAAGATTTTGAGCCTAATTAACCAATGTTTAGACAATTATTCATAAACACAAATGAAATGCTGCAGTGCCGCCACGATACCAAAATTCAAAGTTTGGACGCTAAACGAGGGCATAGGAGCATACTTGTAAATTCCATTCCGGAGGTCATTCCGTTTTTGCTCTTGGAACGGAACATTCCGGTACCGGCCGATACCGGTGTACCGTTCCGGACTTTATTATATTAAAAATATATGAATGTACATATACATAAATATTCATATAAATATATACTTACGGCATAATTACGCTTCATCACACTGACATTTTTACCAAACTCACATATTGAACGAGGCGTCATTTGGTTTTAGCCCGGTACCGAAATGAGCGGAACGGGCGTTTCGGCCGGTATTGGCCGAAATGGTCGGAATTGACCGGTATTTGACCCGGTACAGGATTTCAGCCCTTCTATACCGGTTTAGGCACCGGAACGGAGCATTCCGCCCATTCCGGCCGGTACCGGAATGGAATTTACATAGGAGCCCCGCACGGGACTGGGGCGGGGCCCGCCGCACCAGCCACCACAGCCTCTCATTTCGCTCTCTCCCCCTCCACACGCGCTTTCTCTCTCTCGGCTCTCCCATCTTTCGCCCTCTGCGGATCGCCTGGGGCGGTGTACCTTTCTCTCTCCGATGGCCGCCTTTGAAAATTCGCCGGTGCACAGGGGTGCCTCGGGGTCGGAGTCGGAGCTCTGTCTGGGTTCGGTTCGGTACTCGCGCGCGCGTGTAGTGCAGTGGGTCCTGCAGCCCCGTAGGACACGCACGGTGGGTGGCCGCTGGTGTTGGTTGGCGCGTGTCTGCCGCCCGGGGCGAAACGGACCGTGTGCGTGTGCGGTCGCTCGTCCCTGCACCAGTTGACAGTGTACTAGCCAGCACACGTTCCTTACTCATCAGCACGTCGATCGATCGATCCTACCCGCACGTACTTGTATGCCAAAGCGTCGTATGAAACTGGTATGAAACCATTTTCCGGCCACGAGGGCATGCATATGTACCCAAAAAAAATTTCACTTGCTTGCTGGCCGGCCTACAAATACTTTCTTGATTGTTTTCTGCAGTACATTACACGTGTATTTCTCATTTCTGTAAGTTTAATTTTCCAACAAACGGAAAAGCTGTCCTCCATTGTATTCGTAGGGAAGAACTTAATAAGCCCATGTGAGTGGTTAGGCACAAGCACGTACTTGCGCACGTAGAGTTGATCAACATTTGCCGCGTCTTTTCAGTACAATTTCAGGGGCGCAGGTGCAACGATTCTCGACTTGTGTTTGAACAGTTGTCCGCCATGCATGGCTACAGGATGCAGTACCGAACGAAATTCTCGAGAACTTGCTCCAAGTCTACTGCCGCTGTCATTCCTTCCAACTTTTCAAACTTTCCATCACATCAACATCCCATTAAAACATTAAATATAGTAAATGACTCATACATGAATCATTAAATATAGATAAATAAAAAAATTAATTACATAGTTTTGATGTATCCGATGACACGAATCTTTTACATCTAGTTAGGTCATGCTAAGGTCTTCTCCAATGGTTGAGCTAGTACACCAGCTCTAAGCACTCTAAAAGATAGTTCCTTCAATGATCTAGCTCTTAGCATCAGCTCATAACATGAATGACCCCACACATCATCCTCATATAATCTCGAAATACGTGTATGAGACTGTTTCTTGAACCAGAGCTGGCTCTTAGCTTTTTGCACTGTTACAGATTAAAAATTTTATGAGCCAGCCCGAGGTAAGACAACAATTACTATAAACAAATAAAAAATTACACTATGCTACCGTGTTTTCCTACTTTTTCACGGATCTACGCACAGCCTACTGCGAATGGAAAACCGCGCGAAGGTCCATGGGCCTCCTCCTTCCCTCGGAAACCGCGGGCCGCGGACCAGAACGACCCCACCGCCACGACGCACAGCCGGGGCCCACGGAGTCACGTGCCGCGCGCCGGCAAGCGCCTCCCGATCGACCGGGGAGTGGGGGGGATCCGGTGCGGCTCGGCGAGCAGCGGGCGGGGCGGGGGGTGTTGGCCACCCGCCGTGACGCGGCGCCCGGCCATTGGGCCGCGGCCGCGGCGCTCGCCACGCGGCGGCCCGCGAGCTGTTGCCGTGGTGGTCCCGAGCGAGGCGGGCCCAGGCGCGTCGGGATCGGTGTTTCGTGTTCCTCGCCGTGCGGCGGTGGGTCCCCGCGCAGTGGCAGCCGGGCGGTACGGTGGGGCCGCGTCGCCGGTCGGGGCCACAGGTCATAGGAGGGGAGTCAGTCAGCGGGCCGTGGGTGGGGCCCTGTCCTCCTCCTCCCCCCGTTCGCGTGCGCGCGCGGGTGCCTGTGGCCGTGGCTCGGCGAGGACGCGGGGGAGGTGGGGTCGGGTCACCACCGGCGCCCTGCCATGCGGGGCCCACCCTTTTCCCGCACCAGTGGGCCCCACTGGTCCGTCCCGCGCCGGGGAGGAACCGGAAAAACGCGAGGGGATCAGCGACCGGTGGGTCCGGCCGCTGACGTCTGGCTCGGGTCGGTTGGTCGGTGCGTGGGCGGCGTGCAGGCAAAAGCGTGCCTCTTTCGTCTTTCCTTTTTCTTTTCTTTTCTTGTTTTTTTTTCCTTCCTGGCCGTGTTGTTTTCGGGTTTTTTTTTCGCTTTGCAATGCTGAGTTCTGGCGAAAACTCAAGCCAGAACAAATTCGGTTGTTTTTTTTTTGAAGTGTTAGTGTATATTACTGGCAATGTCGTTTCTACGCAGACCAGCAGCTGCCGCCCCTTGTTAAAAAAAGAAGAGCAAATGGTTCTTGAATATACGAATCCAACTTGTCGGAGTCATGCGTCCGGTGTCCCATGTTAGCCGCCGTCAAACAATATATTCCCTTGCTGTGTGTTGCCTCCGTGCCACCAAACACACCAACATCTTTTGTACTCCTGCGTGTCTTTTTGTCAGTTGCTAATTTTTTTAGTGTAACGAGCGCGTTTGCTCGTACTTTCTGATGATCTCTCGTGATTTTCGAGTGGCAAAATATCGTGGCAGGTTATACTACGCGAGTACTAGCAGCATGGTGCATGGTTTATTTGACGTGCTGCATGTTGTGCGGGTCTTCGTGATCCAAGATGCGGATTCTGATGAGATTATGTTGGAACCGAGAGATCATGCAACCCATCTCAGCTCCTACTCCCTCAATTCTGAAAAAACTGACGTTTAGGACAGCAACACGGTCTCTAAAACACAACTTTGACCTCTTGTTATTATAAAAATATTTATTAAAGAGTGATATATGTATACTTTTATGAAAGTATTTTTCAAGAACCCGCGGAATCTTGGGTCTGTGAAGGGGTGGATCGAAATGGCCGTGCACCGGCGCACGCCTAGCTAGCTTGTCTGCGCTGCGAAACAAGGCGATTCCTTCGGCACACGGATGGTCTCGGCTCGGCGCCACCGCCACCGGACACAATCTCCTTTTACACCCCCCCCCCCCCCTTTCGTGTCTTCCTGTCGGTAACGTTTTGCCATACAAAATGCGTGCGTACGTACGTACTCCAGCCGCGTACCTTACGGACACAGCTCGTGAGACGGTCGAGAGAGCCATATATATTTCTACAACACCAGAAGCGGCGTGCAAGCCATAGCATCGTAGCAACAAGGCACCAACACACGATTCTGGCTCACATCTGACGCGCCCGCGGTGAAGGGAAAAAAAACGTGACGATAGTAACAACGTACAGCAAGCTAATTAACGTGCCTGAGCTCACAACAGTACTCGCCCGTTCGAAATTCCTCTTGCCCCTTGTAAAAAAAAATCTCCCTGTTTGTACTTGGACGGCGGTACTGGCTGGTAGGAGCACACGGTAACACAGAGAGGGTCAGACCGGCAGAGGCCAGCCCGAGCGAGCCGCGCCACGGTGAATTCAAGGCGCCGGGGGCAGGAGCGCTGCTGGCTGCTGCGCGGCGCGGCGCTGCACCGTCCGAGCGCGCTCTGACGGCGACGGCGACGCGGCGGGGCCGGGGGAAGAGAAAAAGACACGCGGGCCCCGCCTGGCCGCGGATCCCTCGACACGTCCCGGGAGCCCGGGGAAGCCCACTGTTCCGGTTCCGGCCCACCGTTTCGTCCCTCTACAACCACCCACGCCTCGCCTTTCCCCTCTCGTGTGTGTGTGTCTGCGGCCGCGCCTGCCTCTGACGCAGACATCCCCCCATCCCATGTCGCCACCGGCTTTTCCCCGCCCAGAATACACACACGTACTCTTTTTTTTATAATGGAAATATTCCAGCCTTGACCAGAACGGCTACGGCTAAAGTTTACGATCTACGGCGCTTCCATCTGCAATCTTAGGTTTAAACAAAATGAGCCACATCATAAAGGTTGGTAAGAGAATTAAAGTGTAATCCTATTGTTAAATCTCCATCCATAGTGAGCGAAGAACCGCATTGCCAGGACCTCTAAAGTTTGGCAAGCATCTTTTATTGCTTGTCTGTCTTGATCATGCCGTTGTAGCTGCGCCCAAAATCGGAGCAAATATGTCCCTTTGAACAGTACCTGCAAGTAAGTTTTTTAGGAGAATTGTCAAACACCACATCATTTCGACTGAGCCATAATGCCCAACATAAAGCAGAGGCACTAGTTAACAGTTGACTCTTTAACTTTTCATTCAACCCTGCAAGCCAAGTATTAAACATGTGATTAAAGCTATAAGGTGATTGTAAGTTGAAAGCAAACCATACGGCTCTCCAAAGGAATTTGGCTATATGACAATCAAAAAAGAGGTGTTGAATCGTTTCTTCGTCAAAGTTTACTCACATTCCAATTTCTTCTAGCTATATAAGAAAACAATTTTTCGAGAAAAGAAATCAAGTACTCCCTCCATGTTGGTATATTGGTATTAGATGATGTTTACGACAACGACACGGTCTCTAAAACGTAACTTTGACTTCTTATTTTTATAAAAATATTTATTAAAAAATAATATATGTATACTTTATAAAAATATTTTTAAGACAAATCTATTTATATGGTTTTCATATTTCCAAACTCAATGACTTAAAATTTATTCATGATTTATATTTCTAACATTTGACTAAAATTTTTGTCCAAAACATCGTCTGTACCAATACGAAGGGAGTACTATGGAAGCAGTGCAGCGATTTGTTTTCCTGGCCTGATGGCGAGTTCGTTCGGACCGTGCCGGGATTTCCGGCACGACAGCCTGCGCTCTCGCCTCTCGGTAGGGATGGCAGCCGGACCCACGGGTGCGGGTGCCCGCGGGTTTCGCACCCATTGGGTGTGGGTGCAAAATCTCACCCGTGGGTCTACACCTGACCCGACCCGTACTGAAGCGGGTGCGGGTGTAGAATTTCACCCGTGGGTGACCCATGGGCCCCAGAATAACAAGAGTTTTCTAGTTTTCTTAAGAGGTCCATAACCATATGCATCATGAAATCAGCCCGGCTCTCTAATTTGCTATGGATGGGTGGCTGGAGACCGGATGACAGGCTGGAGCATGGATGAATGGATAGAACCTACAACTTGAATATTGTTTTGTACTTCTGTTGATTGATGATTGCTACTTGTGTGGTTGTGTTGTTGATCTATAGAAATGTAATGGGTGTGTTCTTTTTGTGGAACTGCAAGTTTGCAACTCTAATTAATATGATGTGAATATCTGGAACTTATTTTACTTGGTTATGCGTCGGTATATGTTATTTTTATTTGTCATGTAGAGAACCCAATGGGCACCCGCCACCCTGCGGGTGCCCCACGGGTGCGAGTGTTGAAATTCACCCGTGGATCTCGTAATGGGTTGGGTTTTGCTCCACTCGCACTCGACCCGACCCATTGCCATCCCTACCTCTCGGTGATCTTTTCATTTCTTTTTTCATCTGGTGAATATGCTGCGATCCCGCTGTGCGTCTTTGGAAAGTAACACCGTTTTTTTAGAATTACATAGTACAACGCGCAAACCCTATCCCTATGAGCATCTCCGAAGGACTGAGCACCCAGCAGATCTGGAGATTTCCGAAGTCACCATTGACGTCTCGTTGTCGACGGGAACGCCGCTTACCACTTAACGCATAACGCCGGTGAATCCTCGGAAAATCCCAGGAAAAGATGCGAGCACCAGGAATTGAACCGTTCTATCATTGGACTACAAGCTAATTCACAAAAGTAACACCGGTTTGAATGTTGAAACGAAGCGCACTCGGAACGAAGGTCAACTCCCGTAACCCTCTCGGTCGATCGCGAGAGGCCGGATTTGCCGGATATAGTCAGGTCGCGCTCTCGCGGTGGATCCAGCGTGTGAAAAATTGACTTCACAAAACCGCCACTAGAGACCGGGTAGGAGCCAAGCCAGAGAAGGAGACAAGTATCACCGTGGCACGTCCAAGTCACCCTTGAGATCGACGGCGATTACCATGGGGAGGAGCTTATCTAGGAAGGAAGAGGTTTGAAGAGATCGAGATGATCATTTAGCATTTATATAAACATCTCTAACGTAACCACTTTAATCATTTTTTGTGTGTGTGAACAACCACTTCGATCAATTAATTAGTACTATTTTCCTTCCTACGACGCAAGGTGATAATAAGTCCAGCCTTTTTTTTCTTTTACCGGCATGCTTCTCCCTTCACCACGTCTAGCTCCCTGTTTGTTTCTCACGCACTAAGCTTTTACGCCGTCACATCGGATATAAATATATTAATTAGGAGTATTAAATATAGATTAATTAAAAAACCCATTACATAAACGAAGAGTAAATTACGAGACGAATCTATTAAGCCTAATTACACCATGATTAGACAATGTAATGCTATAGTAAATATATGATAATTATGTATTAATTATAGCGAAATTAGGCTTGTTAGATTCGTCTCGCGAAATAGACATGACTTATGTAATTAGTTTTATAATTAGTTTATGTTTAATACATCTAATTATCACTTATTTAAAGCGCTAAATTTTAGCACTCAATCCAAACACCACCAAAATTGCCTACGGACGAGCGTGCATGCAAGGTTCGGATCCAAGAGCGAGGTTGGTTTGAGCGGGGAGCTAAAGTCCTATCCTGCGAGATCACTTTTGCCTTGCCAGTTGCCACCATAATAGTAGTGCAAGTAAATTTTCCTACGTTTCAAATTACACTATTCAATGTGGACTTTTGTTTATTAAGTCTGACAATTACAACAACAACAACATAGCCTTTTGTCCCAAGCTAGTTGGGGTAGGCTAGAGGTGAAACCCAAAAAGTAAAAAAAAACAGAAAAAGAGTTAGAGGAAAGCAGAAAAGAAAGCAAAGATCACGGCTCAGGCACATTAATTGCTAGTCTCCAAGCGCTCCTATCCATAGCTAAATCCTTAGAGATATTCCACTCTTTAAGGTCTCTAATAACCGACTCGTCCCAAGTTAGTTTGGGTCGACCTCTACCTCTCTTAACATTATTGGCCCGCTGTAGAACCCCACTACGCACCGGCGCCTCAGGAGGCCTCCGTTGGACATGTCCGAACCATCTCAACCGATGTTGCGTCAATTTCTCCTCAATTGGTGCCACTCCGACTCTATCTCGAATATCTTCATTCCGTATCCTATCCCTTCTTGTGTGACCACAAAACCAACACAACATACGCATCTCTGCTACACTCAGTTGCTGTATATGTCGCCTTTTTGTAGGCCAACATTCAACACCGTATAGCATCGCCGGGCGAATCGCCGTCCTATAGAACTTACCTTTTAGCTTTTGTGGTACCCTCTTGTCACAGAGGACACCAGAAGCTTGACGCCATTTCAACCAACCGGCTGAAATTCTATGCCTAACATCTTCATCAATGTCACCATCCTTTTGCAGCATCGATCCTAAATACCTAAAGGTATCTTTCTCGGCCACCACTTGCCCATCAAGCCTGACATCTCCATCTTCATATATAGTCCCACTGAAATCACACATCATGTACTCGGTCTTGGTCCTGCTAAGTCTGAAACCTTTGGACTCTAGCGTATGCCTCCACAACTCTAACTTCCTATTAACACCTGCCCTACTCTCATCAACTAGCACCACATCATCAGCAAAGAGCATACACCAAGGAATATCACTTTGTATATCCCTTGTGACCTCATCCATCACCAGAGCGAATAAATAAGGGCTTAATGCTGACCCCTTGTAACGCCCGCGTTTCTAATCCCTGGAAAATCACTAAATAACACACCCGGTAAAATTCGTTTCAAAATCTTTTCACCACCCGAGCTCCCTCCTCCGCCAATCCTGTTCGTCTTGTTTTCCCCCCCCCCTCGTTTCCTGTCTGCTTCGTCGGCGCCACCCTCTTCCCGTCCCATCCCGCGTCGCCGCTCTTGGGTCGACCGCTGGGCCGACCGTCTCTGGCCGACCGCCGTCGGCACCTGTCTTTCCCGCCGCGAATCCCGCCGACTCTCCCCCTTTTTTCCCCCCTCCCCTTTTCCCCTTTTCTCCTTTTCTTTTTTTTCCCCTCTTCCTTTTTCTTTCTTTCTCTCCTTTCCTCCTTTCTTTTCCTTCCTCTTCTCCCTTCCTCTGTTTCCCCTGCCCCGAGCGCCCTGTCCCGCACCGCCCCACCCCGGCGCTGCCGCTCTGCTCTACCCCGCTCCGCCCGTCGCCGACCACCCGTACCCGGCCGGCCCCACCACCCCTCCACTCTGCTCGCCGCCGGCCAATCCACTGCGCGCTGCGCTCGCCATCACCACCGGCGCTGCCGCACGCCACCACCCGCGCCGTGCGTCGTGCACGCCAACGCCGCCGCGCCAACACGCCGCACCGCCACCGTCCCACGTGCTCGTGCGCGTCCATGCTCCCAACCGCCGTGCACCGCTGCCGTGCCGCCCACCCGAGCACTCGCACACGCCAGCGCCCCGGCCCCGAGCCCATCGCCGCCCGGTCACCCGCCGACCGCCGGCCATTGCCGCTCCGCCCTCCCGTCTGTCTCTCCCCGCGCGCACACGCAAGCCGTCCCGGCCCCGTGCTCGTCGTCCTTGTGCTGCCCACCGCCGACATCGCCGCCGCCGCCGCACGCCACCACCCGCTCTGCTCGTCGCAATCGCCCGACCGCCATACACCACCACCGGGCCGCCCCTCGCAGTGACCCCATCGCCGTCGGCGGACCTACGCCGCCCACCCGAGCCGCTGCCGCTGAACCGCTCTGCCCAACGTGCACGCCACCGCACTGCGCGCATCGCCGACCGCCGCGCTCGCCTGCACGCTACCGCTCGGCCCCGCCACAGCCGCTCCGACGCGACATCACCTCACCATCCGCACGCCACAACGTGACACGCACTGCTCCGCCACAGCTCCACCTCGCTCCCCGTGCCCCAACCGAGCCGGCCGGCCCCAATTTCCGCCCGCCGAGCAGCCTCCCGTCGGCCCAACTCCTCGAGCTCCACCACGCCTATAAAAGGGGCCAACGAGCACCACCTCCACCACCTCTCCCTCACCTGCCACCCCGCTCGCCCTCTCCCCCATCGCAGCGCCGCCACCACACTCGCCATTGCCGCCGCCGCCACCGCTCGCGTGGGAAGCCCTCCACTCCCCACCTCCGGCCGTGGTAAGGGCATGGGTGAACTTGCCATGGGCTCCTCTCCGTTTCCCCCTGGTCAATTTGACCCTGCACCGCCGCCATCGCCGGCGATTTCGCCGCCGACGACCGCCGCCCCTCCCTCTCTGCCTCGGCTCTGTTCGGGAAAGAAGAAAGGGCACATTTGCCCATAACCCCCTACCCTTTTCCCAATTCGAACCCGCGGTCCACATGAACAGGAACCCCTCTCTCTCTGGCGCTTTGCACATAACCCCCTGCACTTTTGCCAAATCAACCCGCAGTCCACTAGCACTATTCTCTCTCTCTCTACTTATTTCACCTAAGGCCCCTGGACTTTTCGGTATTTACAGAAAGGTCCTTTCCTTTATAAACAGCCCCCAAACTCCACTAAATACGTCATTTCATGCGCCAAATTAATCCCGTTTGACCCCAAACTCCACCATAATATTCACCAATATATTTTCGCCAAATCCAACCAGTCCATTCTCAAAAATAATCATGTCATCATCATCCACTCTCGTTTTCCGTTCCTTCTTTCTGAGCTCAATAAAACTTTTTCTTTTATTTATTGGGTGTTTGTTTGCGTGTGCCGTAGACTCCACCGTGAACGAGGAAGGACTCGAAGAGGAGCAGTGCTACGAGCAGGAGCTTGGAGACCAAGACCCCGGGCAGGAATCCCCCGAGGGTTGGGAGAACGGCAAGTGCAATCCCACCCTTTGATGCATATTGTTGTCCCAGTTTTTATAAACACAACCCATGGCCTGATTTATAAAACTTGCATAATTTTTCTGCTAAACCCGGTTGGATAGCCATACCTTGATTGTTATGACTGATTCCTTGACAACCTAGATTAATATTTAAATATGACAATGTCTATTTGAATATTGGTCGCTGCTAGAAATGCTTAGGAACATTTTACCATTATACCCCCACAACAAATACTTGGTGTTTACAAAAGCAACCGTGTGCGTGCTTTAAAATAAAAGAGATGATTGTATAAATAAAATGAGTACCCGTGTGGGATGAGACAGACGGTATTTCCGTGTGAAATACCGAGGTGAGCTCGAACCGGTATGGTTGAGCATGGTGGGAGTTGTCTATCCTATCACAAGTTTTGGGATGATGTTGATGTGTCATCTAGCCTAACCCATTTTTCTGTACCACCACTCGACCGTCGTATGTGGCAACGGCCTAGCATAAATCCCACTAGTTGAGCTGCTGGTTGTGTGGTGTGCTGGTGAGCAACAGAGGGCCATGGAGCCGGGGATACGGTCTATGTGAGGTATGCCCCTGGTTAGAACCTCGTTGGTAGGTTGCTAACCCCTGGTCGCGTCTGTGATAACTTGTCAGTTTAGCTATGGTGGGTAATGGCTTTGATAGGAGCTGCACTGGCACTAAGGTGTTCATGTTGTGGTAGCCTACTTGTGGTTGTGTACACCTCTGCAGAGTTGAAACCTATCCGGATAGCCGTGTCCACGGTATTGGGCGAGTTACGGCTTGGTCACTTCACTAGTCCCCTGTTTTGGTGTAAGAAAGTGTTGGTGTTTGACTGAGCTGAGAAATGTTTTGACATGGGCTACGACAGATGGGAAATCTGGTAGCAACAAAATCTTGTACGAAAAGTATTACTTTTACTGTTCCTTTTAAAAGAAACATTTGTGAAAACCCTTTGCGAAAACTAACCCTCTGCATGTGTAATAAAATTTGCTTTGCTGCTAAATAAACCATAAACCTTCCTTGTTGCTATCCTGTGCATACTTCTGTTATACCCCTCCGTGGTTGTGGTTGCGCTTGCTGAGTACGTTTGTACTCACCCTTGCTTAATCTGTTGCAGAGGCAGACCCGGACTTTGTGCCTGAGGACGTCGTCTAGTGGGGTTCGTTCTGCACCCAACCTTTGCCTGTGTGTTAGGGTCACCCGCTGGAAGCCGCATGCGTTGCCACTCTGATGAAGACCTCTATGTTATCAACCTTTTTATCTGGAGCTTAGTGTTAGTTATGTTTGTCGTGGCCCTGCAATGCCACCGTCTCCCGTAATGTTGCTTTTGTACTGAACTATCTGTTGTAATAATGTGAGCCAGCATCCTGGGACTGGCATTTGTATCACATTAAGTTCTCTCTTTCGAGGGGACGCTTCAGGTGGTATCAGAGCCGATAGGTTGGCCGTAGGACGTACCCCTAGGATCTTGACCCTACCTAGTCTCCTCTCACCAGTTTGTTCTTGCCTAATCCTTTTTCCCCACACAAGTACTCACCGACGGCTTTTTGACTTGTTCCAGATGGCCCAGCCGGCTGACGAGGGTTGGGGCGAAGGAGTCTGCCCCGCAGAACCTGGCCTCCCCAAGTTGCTGCTGCTCAGCCTGGAGCACGTTGGAGTCACAGAGATCCCCGAGTACTTTTGCCGGTAGTTCACCACCAATGGTACCCGTCGGTGCCGGATGTTCATCTTTGTGGGGAGAAGCTCGCTGTACAAGGAAGTGGCACCTTGGTTTGTTCACGCCACCGGCTACGACCGCCCCAATGCCTACCGCAAAGCCGCAAGAAGAGCCTTGATGTGCCTCCGCACACTCTACAAGCAGTACCTTGTGGGGACCGCATTAGGATTTACCCCACCCCTGGAAAGTGGAGGACGTGAGTGGATTGCCCAGATGAGGAACCTTGGGAGAGATGAGAATATGGAGGACACTGTATCCCACTTGTCCATTTACCTCACTGGCTTGGACAGGCTGTACCGAGAGACGTCGGGACAGCTGAGGCACCAGATCCGCAGGGCCGAGAAAGCGGAGAAGGAGTTGGAACAAGTGAAAAGAGAGTTAGAGATTCAGAAGGTGACAGCTACTCAGGCTGTCAGCTCCCTAGCTGCTCAACAGGCCAGATGCCAGGCTTACTCTGAGTATATGGGTAGGCTTGAAGCCTACAGAAGGGAGAATGGGCTGTTGGAGGGAGAGCCCGAGATGACCCACGTGGATGCAAGCACGCAGACTGAGGATGAAGTACCAGAATATCAGCTCCCCCTGAAGAAGCGCCGAGTCTGTCTAGAGTAGATTAGCACTTAGTCTAGCCTCTCCTAGAATAGGGCCTGTTGTTTCCAGTAGCACTACCAGCTTAGCCTCGATGTATCCATGATCTTTGTACCCCACCATGTTATGCAATAAAGGTCATCTTTTATCCTGCACCTGTTCAGTTTTTGTTTTCCCCTGATTTCAGATGGCGGAACAAGGATGGACCCAGGGAGTTTGCCCAGTCACACCGGGATTCGCTAGCCTGTTGATCCCCGCGCTGGAACGCCTCGGTGTACCAGAACGCCCGAGGTACTACAGCAGGGAGTATGAGCACCATGGGACTCAACGCTGCAGAGTGGTCATAGTTGTTGCCAAGAGTGACCTCCACCCTGTCGAGGCATGGCGTACGACCGCCACAGGATTCAGGCACCAGGACACCTACCCCTTGGCACTCAGGAAAGCCCTCCGCTTCATGTGCGGAATCTTTGAAAGGCACCTGGTCCCCACCCCAATGAGGTACTTTCCGCCGATCGTCAGAAGCGCAGTCTGGCGAGCCCGCATAAGGAACTTGGAGCAGCGCCGTCAAGAGGAACCCATCCTGTACCAAGTGGTCACCTACCTCAATTCCTTGGACCAACTCTTTGACGAGCAGGCCGAACGCCTGAGAGAACAGACCGCCCGGGCTGAACAAGCAGAATTCTCGGTCCGCATGCACCAAGTCCGGGTGGCCCAAGCTGAAGCAAGAGCCGCTGCTGCCATCAGCAATGAGGCAGTCGCCCAAGAAAACCTCAGGCAGGCTCGGGACCTGCGTATCCAGGATTGGACCAGAAGTGGAACGCCTGTTCCGGCAATTGGAGAACCCCATGTCCTACTTGGGACACCGATCATGGCATGGGGAGAAATTGTGGGAAACCCCCAAGCACTGTCGGGAACTCCGGCAGGATCGCCGCCCGCTGAAGAAGGACCATCTGAGCCGCCTCGGGAGAATGGGACCTTGACCGAGGCTGAGCAGGCACGACTTGCACCGCCAGAGGAAAACTCGCCCCGCGAGTAAGCCCCGAGTCAAGCGCTCAGTTGGGAATGAAGCCAGCTTGGTCCGAAGAACCCTTGTATCCCTAGCAGTAGTTTCCCTACCTTGTCCTGTACCCCGCCCTGAAGTGTGCGCCTTGTTGTAACCCCCCCAAGTGTTGTAGCCCTCAGCTGTTGGAATGGAACCTTGTGTGTTTGTTTGTTAGCTTGTGTGCTGCTTCTGCCTTTTCAAAATGCGAACGAATCAACTTAAACATCATTTAACCCAATCTCACGAAGGCCTTGCTCCAACTGCAGATGGTTAACACTCGTGCTAGCGCCTCTCAGAGACACGCCCCTCCTGCTGGAGGAGAGCAACCAGAAGGAAGGAGAGAGAACCCTGAGAACCAGGAAGTGGATCAGCTGGATCCTATAGGAGAGAACCAGCCCGAAGGACAAGCGCCTGTAAGAGGCGGACCAGAGGCAAGCCATCCCCGAAGTCAGAATGAGGGATCTTTTGTTATGCCCCCACTCCCACCAGATTTCAACTTGGCACAAGCTTTGTACCACCACACCCTGTTCATGCAAAATGTGTGGAATGCCAGCCGCCGTCAGGAAACAGCCCGTAGACCCAATGCGGGTGACAAGTTGACCAATTTTCTGAGAACCAGGCCGCCCACCTTTGGAGGGTCCAGCAACCCCTTGGAAGCAGATGACTGGCTAAGAACTATCAAGAGGAAACTGGAACCGTTTGGATGTGGAGACCGTGACAAAGTTCTCCTGACTACCCATCAACTCACTGGAACTGCTTTAGCTTGGTGGGACGCTTACTGTGCAGCTTCCCCAAACGAGTCGGCCATCAACTGGAAAGAATTTGAAGAAGAGTTTCGTCGCTACCACATTCCCGACGCCACCATGAGGCGCAAGGCAGATGAGTTTCGTGCACTGAAGCAAGGAAACAAGACTGTGGAAGAGTACACCCATGAGTTCACTGAACTGGCCCGTTATGCACCTGATGAAGTGAAGACAGATGCAAAGAGACAGGACGCGTTCATCCGAGGGTTGCACCCAGATCTACGAGCCCTGATAGTCACCCACAGTTTCCCTGACTTCAATACACTGATGAACAAGGCCATTGTCACAGAAAAGGCCAGAATGGAGGCAAGGCAAGAGAACAAGCGCAAGTTCTTGGAAAGCAAGAACCGTCAGATGGACCGCTCGCAGAAACCCAGGAGCTCCGGTTATGCTGCACCTAGACCCCAGGCTCCCATGCAGTACAGAACTCAGTTTCAGGCCACGAGCTCCCAGGCCCCCAACAACCAGTTCAAGAGCCAGACCGCCTCAAAACCACCACAGAGCAAAGTCAGTCAGGCCACAGCCAGCAACAGCAATGCAAGAGCCTGTTTCAACTGCCGTGAGACCGGACACTACATCGCAGATTGCCCGTACCCTAGGAGCAAGCCTGCGATATCAGTCTACTCCAACTCGGTGAGTGGACCCAAGCCACCAGTGTCTGGAGCCAACCGTGTACCCGTCCGCAGCACCAACACCGGCAGCAACAACAACAACAACACCCAGCAGTCGTATGGACGAGCCCGCGTCAACCACATCGACGCGCAGGAAGCTCAAGGAGCACAAGGAGTAGTACTCGGTGAGTACCTAGTCAGTTCAGTTTTGGCAACAATATTATTTGATTCTGGGGCATCGCATTCTTTCATATCATCAAGTTTTGTGGAAAAGCACAAAATACCTACAGTACTACTAAAGACACCCCTACTAACCCGAACACCTGGAGGTGATATTAAGTGCCAATTAGGTTGTTCGCGGGTACAGATTCTTTTAAGTGGGGTAGAGTTTCTAGCAGACCTAGTGGTACTGGAATCCAAAGGAATAGATGTGATCCTTGGAATGGATTGGTTAGGCAAACACAATGGTCTCATAGGTTGTGCTGATAAGATAGTGCACCTAACCAACCCAGATGGAATGCAAGTAACCTGTCACACCAAAGGAAGTGGACCAGATCCTATGATCTTTAGTATGGAAACAAAAACCATAGAAGAAGTCCCGGTCATCAGAGAATATTCTGATGTTTTCCCTGAAGTTCTACCCGGAATGCCACCGGATAGGGACATAGAGTTTGCTATTGAACTTGTCCCTGGAACCTCTCCTATAGCCAGGAGACCCTATAGGATGGCAGCCTCAGAGTTAGCAGAGTTAAAGAAACAACTGGAGGAGTTGCAACAGATGGGATTTATCAGGCCCAGTACGTCCCCTTGGGGAGCCCCAGTACTCTTTGTAAGGAAGAAAGATGGGAGCATGAGATTGTGCATCGACTATCGTGCACTAAATGATGTCACTATCAAGAATAAATACCCACTCCCTAGGATTGATGATCTCTTTGATCAGTTGAAAGGAGCCAAATACTTCTCTAAGATTGACTTAAGGACTGGGTATCACCAACTGAAAATTAAGGGGAGTGACACCTCAAAAACCGCATTTGTCACCCGATATGGGCAGTATGAGTTCACAGTGATGCCATTTGGACTCACCAATGCACCGGCTTACTTCATGAACCTTATGAACAAAGTATTTATGGATGAGTTAGACAAGTTTGTCGTAGTCTTCATTGATGATATACTTATCTACTCCAAGAGTGCCGAAGAGCATGAGCAACACTTGCGGGTAGTATTGGAAAAGTTGAGAGCACACCAGCTCTATGCCAAATTCAGCAAGTGTGAATTCTGGTTGGAGAAAGTAGCCTTCCTTGGCCATATTTTGACCGCAGAAGGGGTAGCAGTAGACCCCGAGAAGGTACAAGCAGTCTCGAACTGGCAACAACCAACCAATGTGAGTGAAATCAGAAGTTTTCTGGGTTTAGCTGGGTATTACCGGAGGTTTATTGAAGGATTTTCCAAGATAGCTAGACCCATGACAAAATTGCTTAAGAAAGAAAAGAAGTTTGTTTGGACCGAGTCGTGCGAAAAAAGTTTCCAAGAGCTGAAGAAAAAGTTGACCGCTGCCCCAGTTTTAACCCTACCAGATATTCACAGGGATTTCGTCGTTTACTGTGACGCGTCCCGCCAAGGACTCGGGTGTGTCCTCATGCAAGATGGAAAGGTCGTGGCATATGCCTCCCGACAACTTAGACCCCATGAGCAGAATTACCCAACGCATGACTTAGAGTTTGCAGCCGTAGTGCACGCACTCAAAATCTGGAGACATTACCTAATCGGGAACAAGTGTGAAATATACACGGATCATAAGAGCTTAAAGTATATTTTCACCCAACCAGACCTGAACCTCAGACAGAGAAGATGGCTAGAATTGGTTAAAGATTATAATGTGGAAATTCATTACCACCCTGGCAAGGCTAATGTAGTGGTAGATGCCCTGAGCCGAAAGTCCTACAAACCCAAGAGTGCTCACCTGCAAGAAGAAATAGCACGATTAAATGTGCACATCGTCCCTCAGAATAATAACCACCAACTGACAATCCAGTCCACTCTGGAGGAGCGGATCAGAGAAGCCCAGGGAACAGACAAGGATTTAGTGCAGATCTGCAAGCATACCGGAGAAAATAAGGCACCAGACTTTAGAGTCGACAGTAAAGGAACGCTGTGGTATAAAGACAGGATTTGTGTGCCTAAGGAAGGAGACTCTAGACAGATAATCATGGACGAGGCTCACAACTCGCCATATTCCATTCACCCGGGATCCACCAAAATGTATTTGGATTTAAGGCAGAACTATTGGTGGAAAGGAATGAAAGCTGACATAGCCCAGTTTGTCGCTCAGTGTGATACCTGCCAAAGGATTAAAGCAGAACACCAGAAGCCGGCAGGATTATTACAACCCTTGCCTATCCCAGTTTGGAAATGGGATGAGATAGGAATGGACTTTGTGGTAGGACTACCTAGAACACAGAAGGGACATGACTCTATATGGGTAATAGTGGACCGACTCACCAAAGTCGCACACTTTCTACCTGTACGAACAAGTTATGATGGAGAGAAACTAGCCAAGCTTTATGTGGAGAATATAGTGAAATTACATGGAGTGCCCAGTAGGATTGTTTCGGACCGAGGGACCCAGTTCACCTCAAGATTTTGGAAAAGTTTGCATAAAGCTATGGGCACCAAGTTGGACTTTAGCTCCGCGTATCACCCTCAGACCGATGGCCAGACTGAACGAGTTAATCAAATTATGGAAGATATGCTGAGAGCATGTGTCCTCACCTATGGTAAAGATTGGGAACAAAGTCTACCCTATGCAGAGTTCTCCTCCAACAATAGTTACCAGGCGAGTCTAGGTATGTCTCCGTTTGAAGCCCTCTACGGGAGAAAGTGCAGAACTCCTCTAATGTGGTCCGAAGTAGGAGAGCGTACACTAGTGGGACCCGCGCTCATAAAAGAAGCCGAAGAAAAAGTGGCTGAAATTAGGGAAAAGTTGAGAGCAGCTCAATCCAGACAGAAAAGCTACGCAGACAAAAAGAGACGAGAGCTGGAATTTAATCCAGGAGATTTTGTCTACCTTAAAGTTTCACCCATCCGGGGAACTCGTAGATTTCAAGTCCATGGAAAGTTAGCCCCTCGGTATATCGGACCATACCCGGTGCAAAAGAAAGTTGGAGAGGTAGCCTACCGATTGGAGTTACCCGAAGCAATGTCAGATATACACCCAGTATTCCATGTTTCACAGTTGAGAAAATGCCTGAGAGTACCTAAGGAAGAACACATACCGGAAGAAGAAATAGACCTACAGACGGATCTACGTTATCAGGAGGTACCGGTCAAAATTTTGGACACCGTCACCAAGAGAACCAGAAACTCCACAGTGCGAATATGCAGAGTACAGTGGAGCAGACACAGTGTAAAGGAAGCTACGTGGGAAAGAGAAGATGCCTTGAAGAAAGAGTTCCCCCACCTTTTTAGGAGCCAGCCGAATCTCGAGGACGAGATTCCTTTTAAGTGGGGTAGGTTTGTAACGCCCGCGTTTCTAATCCCTGGAAAATCACTAAATAACACACCCGGTAAAATTCGTTTCAAAATCTTTTCACCACCCGAGCTCCCTCCTCCGCCAATCCTGTTCGCCTTGTTTTTTCCCCCCCTCGTTTCCTGTCTGCTTCGTCGGCGCCACCCTCTTCCCGTCCCATGCCGCGTCGCCGCTCTTGGGTCGACCGCTGGGCCGACCGTCTCTGGCCGACCGCCGTCGGCACCTGTCTTTCCCGCCGCGAATCCCGCCGACTCTCCCCCTTTTTTTCCCCCTCCCCTTTTCCCCTTTTCTCCTTTTCTTTTTTTCCCCTCTTCCTTTTTCTTTCTTTCTCTCCTTTCCTCCTTTCTTTTCCTTCCTCTTCTCCCTTCCTCTGTTTCCCCTGCCCCGAGCGCCCTGTCCCGCACCGCCCCACCCCGGCGCTGCCGCTCTGCTCTACCCCGCTCCGCCCGTCGCCGACCACCCGTACCCGGCCGGCCCCACCACCCCTCCACTCTGCTCGCCGCCGGCCAATCCACTGCGCGCTGCGCTCGCCATCACCACCGGCGCTGCCGCACGCCACCACCAATGCCGTGCGTCGTGCACGCCAACGCCACCACGCCAACACGCCGCACCGCCACCGTCCCACGTGCTCGTGCGCGTCCATGCTCCCAACCGCCGTGCACCGCTGCCGTGCCGCCCACCCGAGCACTCGCACACGCCAGCGCCCCGACCCCGAGCCCATCGCCGCCCGGTCACCCGCCGACCGCCGGCCATTGCCGCTCCGCCCTCCCGTCTCTCTCTCCCCGCGCGCACACGCAAGCCGTCCCGGCCCCGTGCTCGTCGTCCTTGTGCTGCCCACCGCCGACATCGCCGCCGCCGCCGCACGCCACCACCCGCTCTGCTCGTCGCAATCGCCCGACCGCCATACACCACCACCGGGCCGCCCCTCGCAGTGACCCCATCGCCGTCGGCGGACCTACGCCGCCCACCCGAGCCGCTGCCGCTGAACCGCTCTGCCCAACGTGCACGCCACCGCACTGCGCGCATCGCCGACCGCCGCGCTCGCCTGCACGCTACCGCTCGGCCTCGCCACAGCCGCTCCGACGCGACATCACCTCACCATCCGCACGCCACAACGCGACACGCACGCGCACTGCTCCGCCACAGCTCCACCTCGCTCCCCGTGCCCCAACCGAGCAGGCCGGCCCCAATTTCCGCCCGCCGAGCAGCCTCCCGTCGGCCCAACTCCTCGAGCTCCACCACGCCTATAAAAGGGGCCAACGAGCACCACCTCCACCACCTCTCCCTCACCTGCCACCCCGCTCGCCCTCTCCCCCATCGCAGCGCCGCCACCACACTCGCCATTGCCGCCGCCGCCACCGCTCGCGTGGGAAGCCCTCCACTCCCCACCTCCGGCCGTGGTAAGGGCATGGGTGAACTTGCCATGGGCTCCTCTCCGTTTCCCTCTGGTCAATTTGACCCTGCACCGCCGCCATCGCCGGCGATTTCGCCGCCGACGACCGCCGCCCCTCCCTCTCTGCCTCGGCTCTGTTCGGGAAAGAAGAAAGGGCACATTTACCCATAACCCCCTACCCTTTTCCCAATTCGAACCCGCGGTCCACATGAACAGGAACCCCTCTCTCTCTGGCGCTTTGCACATAACCCCCTGCACTTTTGCCAAATCAACCCGCAGTCCACTAGCACTATTCTCTCTCTCTCTACTTATTTCACCTAAGGCCCCTAGACTTTTCAGTATTTACAGAAAGGTCCTTTCCTTTATAAACAGCCCCCAAACTCCACTAAATCCGTCATTTCATGCGCCAAATTAATCCCGTTTGACCCCAAACTCCACCATAATATTCACCAATATATTTTCGCCAAATCCAACCAGTCCATTCTCAAAAATAATCATGTCATCATCATCCACTCTCGTTTTCCGTTCCTTCTTTCTGAGCTCAATAAAACTTTTTCTTTTATTTATTGGGTGTTTGTTTGCGTGTGCCGTAGACTCCGCCGTGAACGAGGAAGGACTCGAAGAGGAGCAGTGCTACGAGCAGGAGCTTGGAGACCAAGACCCCGGGCAGGAATCCCCCGAGGGTTGGGAGAACGGCAAGTGCAATCCCACCCTTTGATGCATATTGTTGTCCCAGTTTTTATAAACACAACCCATGGCCTGATTTATAAAACTTGCATAATTTTTCTGCTAAACCCGGTTGGATAGCCATACCTTGATTGTTATGACTGATTCCTTGACAACCTAGATTAATATTTAAATATGACAATGTCTATTTGAATATTGGTCGCTGCTAGAAATGCTTAGGAACATTTTACCATTATACCCCCACAACAAATACTTGGTGTTTACAAAAGCAACCGTGTGCGTGCTTTAAAATAAAAGAGATGATTGTGTAAATAAAATGAGTACCCGTGTGGGATGAGACAGACGGTATTTCCGTGTGAAATACCGAGGTGAGCTCGAACCGGTATGGTTGAGCATGGTGGGAGTTGTCTATCCTATCACAAGTTTTGGGATGATGTTGATGTGTCATCTAGCCTAACCCATTTTTCTGTACCACCACTCGACCGTCGTATGTGGCAACGGCCTAGCATAAATCCCACTAGTTGAGCTGCTGGTTGTGTGGTGTGCTGGTGAGCAACAGAGGGCCATGGAGCCGGGGATACGGTCTATGTGAGGTATGCCCCTGGTTAGAACCTCGTTGGTAGGTTGCTAACCCCTGGTCGCGTCTGTGATAACTTGTCAGTTTAGCTATGGTGGGTAATGGCTTTGATAGGAGCTGCACTGGCACTAAGGTGTTCATGTTGTGGTAGCCTACTTGTGGTTGTGTACACCTCTGCAAAGTTGAAACCTATCCGGATAGCCGTGTCCACGGTATTGGGCGAGTTACGGCTTGGTCACTTCACTAGTCCCCTGTTTTGGTGTAAGAAAGTGTTGGTGTTTGACTGAGCTGAGAAATGTTTTGACATGGGCTACGACAGATGGGAAATCTGGTAGCAACAAAATCTTGTACGAAAAGTATTACTTTTACTGTTCCTTTTAAAAGAAACATTTGTGAAAACCCTTTGCGAAAACTAACCCTCTGCATGTGTAATAAAATTTGCTTTGCTGCTAAATAAACCATAAACCTTCCTTGTTGCTATCCTGTGCATACTTCTGTTATACCCCTCCGTGGTTGTGGTTGCGCTTGCTGAGTACGTTTGTACTCACCCTTGCTTAATCTGTTGCAGAGGCAGACCCGGACTTTGTGCCTGAGGACGTCGTCTAGTGGGGTTCGTTCTGCACCCAACCTTTGCCTGTGTGTTAGGGTCACCCGCTGGAAGCCGCATGCGTTGCCACTCTGATGAAGACCTCTATGTTATCAACCTTTTTATCTGGAGCTTAGTGTTAGTTCTGTTTGTCGTGGCCCTGCAATGCCACCGTCTCCCGTAATGTTGCTTTTGTACTGAACTATCTGTTGTAATAATGTGAGCCAGCATCCTGGGACTGGCATTTGTATCACATTAAGTTCTCTCTTTCGAGGGGACGCTTCACCCCTGATGCAGACCTATTTTATTTGGAAAATCACTACTGTCTCCACCATAAGTGCGGACAACCGTTATCGCATCCTTGTACATATCCTTGATAAGGGTAATGTACTTAGTTGGGACTTTGTGCTTCTCCAAAGCCCACCACATGACATTTCTTGGTACTTTATCATATGCCTTCTCGAGGTCAATAAAGACCATGTGCAAGTCCTTCTTTTGCTCCCTATGTCTCTCCATGAGTTGTCGTATTATAAAAATCGCCTCCATGGTCGACCTTCCAGGCATGAACCCAAACTGGTTTTGGGTCACACTTGTCACTCTCCTAAGGCGATGCTCGATAACCCTCTCCCAAAGCTTCATCGTATGGCTCATCAGCTTAATCCCACGGTAGTTAGTACAACTTTGAACATCTCCCTTGTTCTTGAAAATCGGTACTAATATACTTCTTCTCCATTCTTCAGGCATCTTGTTTGACCTAAAAATGAGGTTAAAAAGCTTAGTCAGCCATACTATTGCTCTGTCACCCAGGCATCTCCACACCTCAATGGGGATACCATCAGGACCCATCGCTTTACCTCCCTTCATCCTCTTCAAAGCCTCCGCAATCTCTGCCTCCTGAATTCTCCTTACAAAACGTCTGTTGGCGTCGTCAAATGAGTCATCCAACTCAAGCGTCGAACCATTCTCCTCATTAAATAACTTATCGAAGTACTCTCACCATCTGTTCTTGATCTCCTCATCCTTCACCAGAAGTCGATCCGTCCCATCCTTGATGCATTTGATTTGGTTGATGTCCCTTGTCTTCCTCTCGCGGATCCTCGCCATCCTATAAATATCCTTCTCCCCTTCCTTCGTGCTTAGCCGCTGATAAAGGTTATCATATGCACGACCCTTTGCTACACTCACAGCTCTCTTTGCAGCCCTCTTTGCTAATTTATAGCCCTCGATATTGGCTGCACTCCGATCAAGATGAAGGCGCTTGAAACATTCCTTTTTCTCCTTAATAGCCCTTCGCACCTCGTCATTCCACCACCAAGTGTCTTTCGCTTCTTGTTTTCCTCCCCTACTCACGCCAAACACTTCTGAAGCCACCTTCCGAACACATGTTGCCATCTTTAGCCACATGTCGTCTGCATCTTCTCCGTCCTCCCAAGGCCCCTCGCTTAACATCATGTCCTTAAAAGTTTGCGCTGCTTCCCCTCTAAGCTTCCACCACTTCGTTCTCGCTATCTTGGCACGTTTGTCCCGCTGGACACGTACCCGAAATCTGAAGTCCGCCACCATCAACTTGTGTTGAGGGACAACACACTCCCCAGGTATCACCTTACAATCTAAGCACGCACATCTATCCTCCCGCCTTGCAAGGATAAAGTCAATCTGGCTCGAGTGTTGTCCACTCTGAAAGGTCACCAGATGAGATTCCCTCTTCCTAAAGAGGGTATTTGCTAACAACAAGTCGTAGGCCAACGCGAAGCTCAAAACATCCTCCCCCTCTTGATCCCTATTTCCATACCCGAACCCCCCGTGCACTCGCTCGAAACCTACATTAGACGCACCTACATGGCCGTTGAGATCTCCTCCTATGAAGAGTTTCTCGCTGATAGGCACGGTACTAACCATGCTATCCAAATCCTCCCAAAACTGCATCTTGGTGCTCTCACTAAGACCTACCTGAGGGGCATAGGCACTGATCACATTCAGAGCCAAATCTCCAACTACCAACCGAACTAGGATAATTCGGTCGCCTTGCCTCCTAACATCAACAACTCCATTCTTAAGGCTCTTATCGATCAAGATGCCTACACCATTCCTTCCCGAAGTTGCCCCCGTATACCAAAGCTTGAAGCCAGTACCCTCTACTTCCCTCGCCTTCTGGCCCTTCCATTTAGTCTCCTGAATGCATAGAATATTTACACGCCTCCTAATTGCTACCTCGGCTATCTCTCGTAACTTACCCGTTAGAGACCCTACGTTCCAACTACCCACCCGAAACCTAGTTGGCTCGGCTAGCTTCCTTGCCCTTCGCACCCGTCGAGGGAAGTGCAAAGACCCTTGCTCATTTTTCACTACACCCGGGCGCCGATGTAGCGCGCCACTAAGGAAATGACGACCCGGTCCTTGCTCACTTGACACCGTGCCCAGACCACGACACGGCGCGTCTCGGGGGAGACGGCCCGGCCCTTGCTCATTTAACACCATTCCCGGGTTCCGATATGGCGCGTCGCTAAGAGGGTTACGCCCCAACGGGATTCTCTTGGGTTTCATCTCCATATGAGTGGCTAGGTTTTACATTGGCTCGCCGAGCCGATCACAACCCTCCTCCTTTACCAGGGCTTGGGACCTGCTATGTTGAGACAACATAGGCGGAGTTTAAGTCTGACAATTCATTTTATAAAAAAATTAGCGTAAAACTAAGTCATAAATAAAATATATTTAATTATAAAAAAATCACAAAAATAAATTTTAAAATTTTTGATTAACATGTACTTTCACTAATTTAAAATTGACAAATGATTAAATTTTGTAAGTAAAAAATTAACGACGAACAATAATTTTGATTAACATGTACTTTCACTAATTACTCCCTCATGGAAAATATATATAGCCTTGGACTTACAGCTCCGGGCTAGTCGCTATATTTGAAAATTGCAATGTATAAATATAAGTAATACTCCATCCGTTTTATAAGTCAAACGACCTACATTTTGAAACGGAGTACGATGCAATTCACCTGGTGCATGATATCTTGGTCTGGTTCAATAATAGAATACACGCTGTATTGGTACTTCCTCGATTTAAGAATCCAGTATACTCCGTATGTTTCATTTTGATCCTCTCTTCAAATGAAACAAGTACTGTTAAATTTGGAGTCACCGTCGACCAAAAGATGGTAGTACTGGAGTTTGATATATTCAGAATAAAACACGCACTGTATTTTCGATGATTAGTACCCGGGCTAGACACCAAAATTTAAGCCTTCATTTGTCAAAGTACACAAAAACGTCAAAGCATATGACAAACCTTGTTGGCTATTCTTTACTTAATATAAAATGCACGCTGTATTTAAATAGCTATAACCGCACGACATCTTAAGTGCCATCTTGATGACACCAATCTGGCTGCCATAATTCCCCCGTTTAAAGATTCTCAAGGTCACCGTTTGCGAAAATTCGAACGGTCAATTATATAGAAAAAATATAACATTGCGATAGTTTTGCAAACAGAAATACGGAGTACATGGTTGTACGTCCTTGGCCACCATGCACTTGCTGTACGATCTTGTACTCTGGTTGGAGACCGTATACGTGCAAACAAGACAATCTACCGTATACTCTAAAACACAACTTTGACCTCTTGTTATTATAAAAATATTTATCAAAGAGTGATATATGTATACTTTTATGAAAGTATTTTTCAAGACAAATCTGTTCATATAGTTTTCATATTTGTAAACTCAACAACCTAAAAGTTATTGATGATTTATATTCTCAATGTTTGACCCAAACCTTGTCCTAAACGTCGGTTTTTTCAGAATGGAGGGAGTAGTACATGAGTACTACACGAATAAAAAATTTAAAAGAATCTGATTAATTATTATTACTCCGGCAATCCGGCCGTCTGCTCTGACCAACCACGCGCTGCCACGCACGCCACCCGACGTGGCAATTAAAAATGGCCACAGCGAAGGCACCCTCCCCGCAGGGAGGCAGCAGAGGATCCGACCCGCCCCGAATGCCCCAACACGAATATTTATTGCGCCCACCCCTTGCCTGCAGGAGCCAGACAGCCCCACCCAGCCCAAAACCCCCATCCCCGGCCCAAGCCCAGCCCCTCCAAAAACCCGGCCCGCTTCGTGAAAGTATTGCGCCCCCTCCCTCCTCGCGGTCGCCTCACCCCCCTTCTCGCTCACGGTAGCCTCACCGCCTGCTTGAAATGGAGCTCCCCTCACGCTGAACGCACTCGCGGGAGAGGTGAGAGAGGGCGAGGGAAGAAGGCGAGGAGGCCACTCCACCACCACCCCCACCTCGCGAGCGAAGTGACGTCGCCTTCCTCCCTCACATAAATCTCCCTCTCTCTCTCTACCCGAGTCCAGCCAGCGGTAAAAAAATCGGGGGAGGTGAAGAGGGGGAGCGGAGCTGGAGAGGGTCCTGTGAGAGGCGGGGGGAACGAGGGCCGGCCGCGCGGAATCGGAGGGGAATTCGAGGGGAGGAGCTCGGTCAGGCCTGGAATTCGCGCGATTCGGGCGCCGGCGAGGGGGCCGCCGGGTGAGCGCGCGCGTGGGGGCGCCGCGGATGGAGATCTAGTGGTGCTCTCGCGATGGCTTCCTCGGCGGCGGCTGCTGCTGCCGCTGCGGGTGGTGGAGGCGGGGGCGAGGGGGACGGCGCCGCGGTGGCGCGAGGTGAGCCGCGTTGCGGGGGCGGGTTCTCTTCTTCTCGCGGTGTGCGTGCGTGTGTTTGGGTTTGACGGGTTTTGACGTGGGTTTGGCTTGGGCCTCTGTGCGTGCAGGCGGCGGCGGAGGAGGAGGAGGCGCGGCGGAGGACGGCATGTACACGGAGCTCTGGAACCTCTGCGCCGGGCCGCTGGTGACGGTGCCCAGGGTCGGGGACAAGGTCTACTACTTCCCGCAGGGGCACATCGAGCAGGTGCGCGCCCCCCAATTCCAGCGCCCTCTTCCTCCCTCCGCGGTCTCGCTTCGGGAGCCCCGTTTGGGCGCGTGTTCCCGGGTCTCCTCGAGGTTTTTTTTTACCGCGTCTCCGGTGATCAGTGCGGTGTTCCTGCGGAGCGCACGGTCGATTCCGTCTCCGACGGCCGAATTCTGTTCGCGCGGGCTGTATTCGAGGGTTTTCTCTGCATTTCGTGGGGGCTTCTGGGCCCTGTGGTGCTCCAATTCCGGGGCTTCGGTGGGTGGAGGCGAATCCATACTCTTGCGCCCCTGGAAAATCCGAGCTTCCGCGTCCGAATTTTGTGGTACTGTTGGATATTCTTGGTTTCCCCCAAAAAAATTTGGAGGTTTTTTTGGTGGTTTAGTGCAATCTGAACTGTCCCCTTGGTTTCTGTCCTGGAAGATGAGGAGATTGTAGTTCCTTCGAGGAATTTGGTGGTGTTTGTGCTGGATCGCTTGGTAGTTCGTGTTTCTCCTTTGGATTTCACTTCCTACTTCTCAACCATCAACCAGGCTATGGTTCGGCGCAATCTGCACCTTCCCCGTGTCATGCGCACTGGTTTATAGTTTAGTGGGTGATTTCTTCCCGTGCTTTTTAATTTTGGGGATTTTTTGACTTCAGAAAATTCCTGAAATTCATACTAGCTTGTGACCAGTGTGTGCCTCAGTTCAGAGTTCTTGCGGTTTGGTGTGCCTAATTTGACCGTTAGCCTATTGCTTTGGGTTTCAGGTGGAGGCATCGACCAACCAGGTGGCGGAGCAGCACATGCAACTGTACAATCTCCCATGGAAGATCCTCTGCGAGGTCATGAACGTTGAATTGAAGGTACTTCCATCCTCTCTTCTTGTTAATATGAGGAGCTTTACATTGCAATGATATGTGTGTTTGATGCCCATTTGTTTGGTGTAGGCTGAACTTGACACTGATGAGGTTTATGCTCAGCTTACTCTGCTCCCTGAATCAAAGGTCAGTGATGCTTTTAGCTTTCGAACTGTCCTCCACGTGAGGATCTTGGTCTGAAGTGTTTAATCAGGCATAATTTGTTCTATTGTTTTTGTGTTTAGCAGCCAGATGAGAATGGCTCTAGTGAGGAGATGCCTGCTGCACCCTCTGCTGCACCTGTGAGGCCACGTGTGCACTCATTCTGCAAGACACTGACAGCCTCGGATACCAGCACACATGGTGGATTCTCGGTCCTGCGACGCCATGCGGACGAGTGTCTGCCGCCACTGGTTAGTTTGCTGGGTCTTTGACTTGGTGATGTAGCCATGGCTTCAGTTACAGATTTGCTATTTGTTGCTTGAGTGGCAGTGATGATCTTTGCTTTGGCTTCCTGGTCAGGATATGAGCCGTCAACCTCCAACGCAAGAGCTTGTGGCCAAGGATCTGCATGGTGTTGAATGGCGCTTTCGCCACATATTCAGAGGTAATCACTCAATATCTCTCTTATTTGACCATATTCCAAGAACATGTAGTGCCCTTTGCTCACTTGCACCTGTATGAAAGAGCGGCAAACATATATTGAATTATTTTTGTTTGTTTTGTACAGTTTAAAAATAGTTCTTGTCTGCATTAATGACTTGTTAACTTGATCTTAAATTGGTTTAAATGTGCTTCTGGGTACAATATGTATGCACCATCATACCTCATTGGCTTCATGGGAGGGACCGACTTGTGTTTCCAACACCATGTGTATTTTGATTTCTTAGCATGGGCCTGCCTTTGATGATGCCAGGATAGCCATTTAGTTTTGTCAATTAATGTTTCATCTTACACGCTTTGGTTTCTTGGGACAAGGACTTGATGTCACCATACGTCTTTTTGACTTGTGAGTTGTGCCAACTAATAGTTTTTGTGCTCGGCCCATATTTCAACAGTAGATTGTTATATTTCAACAGTAGATTGTTATACTTAAGTTGTATCGTCGTTGAAGTATCTCATGTACATTTCTGCTACTTCAGGTCAGCCACGAAGACATCTTCTGCAGAGTGGCTGGAGTGTTTTTGTTAGCGCCAAACGACTTGTTGCTGGGGATGCCTTCATCTTTCTAAGGTATGTTTTTGTGACACTGATCAACTTCTCATATGAGCTTTGGATCAACTTGCTGCTAGGTATGTTGCCCCCTTCTCCACATAACAAGTACGTTCGTGTATGATGCATGCAGAGGTGAGGATGGGGAGCTGCGAGTTGGAGTTAGGCGTGCAATGAGGCAGCAGGCAAATGTTCCATCTTCAGTAATATCAAGCCACAGCATGCATCTTGGTGTTCTTGCTACAGCATGGCATGCTGTTAACACTGGGACCATGTTCACTGTCTACTACAAACCTAGGTTGGTGCCAGACTGTCTCTAGGTTTTACACTTGATAGTTCTTGAATGCCGTAAGCCTTGTGCTATTTTTTATGGTCTGACACGTCGTGCTTTTGTTTAATTAAATTATCTTCTGAATTACTGCTCTCAGGACAAGTCCAGCTGAGTTCGTGGTACCCTGCGATCGCTATATGGAATCGCTGAAACGAAATTACCCAATAGGAATGAGATTTAAAATGAAGTTTGAAGGCGAAGAGGCTCCAGAGCAAAGGTAAGCAATTGACTGGTGCAATAGTGGATGTTTTCTGCTTCACATAGATGCTTCCTCTATTAGAAGTGACTTGAAACATTTAATTCCTATACAATTAGGTTCACCGGGACCATTGTTGGAAATGTGGATCCTGATCAAGCTGGATGGACTGAATCTAAATGGCGTTACCTCAAGGTATTACCCCTTTTCTCCCTTTTCAATTGAAGTAAGCTTGTTTTGCGGAACATTATTGTGATGTGCTTTCACGTTATCCAGGTGAGGTGGGATGAAGCTTCCTCCATTCCGCGTCCTGAAAGGGTTTCTCCCTGGCAAATAGAACCTGCTGTAAGCCCTCCCCCTATCAATCCACTTCCGGTGCACAGACCCAAGAGGCCTCGCTCAAATGCTGTAGGGTCCCTGACTGATTCTTCAGCTCTGACAAAAGAAGGTTTGACCTTGTCATGCATGCAAAACTTGTAAGCCTAATTGTTATCTTCCTAATGCATATGCTTTACCTCATTCTAGTGGCTTCTAAGGTCACAATGGAGACTCAACAAAACGCCCTACAAAGGGCCTTGCAGACCCAGGATAATGCGACCCCGAAAAGTGGTTTTGGTGATAAAAATGAGCTGAACACTGCTCAACAGTCAGTCCTGCAACCATCAGGATTTGATCGGGAGCAGAGTACCATTGGTATGCAGAGGAAGCTGGGTTCAGATAGTTGGATTCAGATGAACAAGCCTGAGAGCTACAACGAGATGTTACCTGGATATCAGCAACCTAAAGATCTGCAAAATCAGCAGGGTTTCTGTTCTTTACCTGATCAGATTGCTGCTGGTCGCCCTAACTTCTGGCACACTGTGAATGCTCATTATCAGGATCAGCATAACAATCACAGTATGTATGGTTCATGGTCCGTGATGCCTTCAAGTACTGGCTTTGGGTTGAACAGACAAAACTATCCAACGATTCAGGAAATTGGTGGGTTGTCGCAGAGTTCTGCAAACACCAAGTTTGGGAATGGAGTTTATGCTCAACTGCCTGCCCGTAGCATTGATCAATACTCAGCTGGATGGTTTGGACATATGGTACCTGGTTCTCGCATGGATGATGCACATCCACGTGTGATCAGGCCTCAACCTTTGGTCCTTGCTCATGGTGAAGTTCAGAAAATGAAAGGCAATTCATGCAAGCTTTTTGGAATTCACCTAGACAGTCCAGCCAAATCTGAGCCGTTGAAGTCCCCACCAAGTGTTGCATATGATGGGATGCCACAAACTCCAGCAGCTGCTGAATGGCGAAGGGTGGACACAACTGAAGTCGAGAAATGTTCTGACCCACCTAAGACACCAAAGCAACTTGATGCTCCACAGGCAGATCCTGTCTCAGAGAATCATCTTTCATGTCCACAAGCTACAAGAAGCACACTGTGTAAATCACAAGGTGGATCAACCAGAAGCTGCAAGAAGGTTTGTTTTTCTTGTCATCATTACCATGCTGCTTCTCTTCTACTCCGTATATCTGAAGCCTGTCAAATGGAGCTAGAAGCCTAGAACTGTAGTTCCCTATGAATTCTTTTCACAGGGTGCTCCAATTATTATCTTTTTTAGTTTTCTACTGGGAGTGGGGACATGCCTAGTAGAGATTACTTCTGAAGCACCCTTGGATATGTTTGTTTGCAATGTTCCAAGTCCGCACTAGACAAGCTTCCAAAGCCTGCTAATTTACTAATGTAGCTGCCAAGACATAATCAAATATTCACCTTACTTGCATATTACTCCTGTTTGGAACTGCATGGTAGGTGCCATTTGGATGCTGTGACTGTATGAACTATCCAAGGATACACTTTTTATAGAAGCATACCTTTTTTAGCATCGCCGCTGTCGATGATGATGGTTGATGTGAATGCTCATTTCAGGTCCACAAGCAAGGAATTGCACTTGGCAGGTCTGTGGATCTTACGAAGTTCAATGGCTACACGGAATTGATTTCTGAGCTGGATGAGATGTTTGATTTCAACGGCGAGCTGAAAGGTTCTAACAAGGAATGGATGGTTGTCTACACCGACAACGAAGGAGACATGATGCTGGTTGGCGATGATCCCTGGGAGTGAGTAACTGTTGAATATTTCCCTCGATTGTTTGGTTGATCTATGAAAGCCAAAAGCCTAATTTCCCCTGGCTTTGCCTGGACAGCGAGTTCTGCAACATGGTCCACAAGATCTTCATCTACACAAGGGAGGAGGTCCAGCGGATGAATCCAGGCACCCTGAACTCAAGGTCCGAGGACAGCCCAGCCAATTCGATGGAGAGGGGCTCTGCTGCCAGGGAGACAAATGGCTGCCTGTCCGCCTCGTCCCTTAACTCTGAGAACTGCTAATGCCTTCGCAGCTGGTAATGCAATCCGCCTCACTAGCAGCTGGATCCACCTTTAATTATAATTCCAAATGAAATATTATGCGCCATAGCACTAATCTTTGCCTGATTGTTGTGCTTTTGGCAGGTCTTTTGAAGTAACAGCAGAGGACGGAAGGCGATGTATCCATAGGTCTGGTAGTGGAGCTTAATGCTTTTTATATGCATTGGATGAGCCCAAAGTACCCTAGTATTAATAGCTGGTGCTCGTCCTGGTGGTCTAAGTTGAACCCTCATTCGCTGCAGTTTTGGTTTCTCTTTTGGTGAGGTAAGTTAGCCGGTCGCTTGTCCTACCACCTAATGTATGCGTAGAACAACTAAGCGAAGCCCTCCCGCGCGCTTTCCCTTCGGCACCAAGCGTTCGTTGTACATAGCCGCCCCCTGCATCTAGTCTAATATATTATCTGCTTAATGGACACTCCCGTCTCACCTGCTTATAGTCTGGCCGTTGCGTTGCTGTTGGGAGGTTCCTGTGTTCCCCTGTAGTGGATTGTTTCCTTCAATGTTAGCTTGTGCTTCATGTTTCGTTGTAGTGGAGTCTGGTTCCATCTCGGGCGCAGCGGGTGGATTGTGTTGCTGAATGTTTGTGATCCAGTGATATCCTGGTGGGGTCTTGTTGCGGATGTGGAGTGATGAGGAACTAGGAATGGACTCCGTGGGAGAAGCCATGATGGCACCCTGAGAGCTGATCCTTCCTGGTGGTATGGTTGGTGGTGCGAGTGTTGAGTGTGACATATGGTCGGAGGCGGCATGTCTGAACGCACGCTGCCGTCGGAGTAGCTGCTGGTCAGTTGGTGACCATGAGTGATGTGACTGCAGTTATACGCTGCTCTCGTCAATGCTCTGGCCCGGCCGCATGTGCTGATATGCATACTATCAAGTGCTTGGTAATGACCGCAGGAATACTTTTCTTTTAAAATAAATCAGCACCCGCCAAACGAACAGTGTTGATCCGGTCCGGGGCCTTTTACGGCTGGTTCCTCCGGCCGTAGCCGTCCGAGGCGGCGAGATCCCCGGTTCTTCGAGACGCGAGAGCATCCCAATACCTTGACGGCGCCGCCGATCGAGGGGTCACCACCTGTGGATTCTGAATGCCGCGCAACGCGGCCGCTTTCGGCCCAATGATGCTCCGATCCCGCTCCTCCGGCATGTCAACGCCTACTGATCATATCATCATCCCGTACATGGATATCTTGCCATGATTTGCGTTTTCTTTTGGAGGAAGATCGAGCTTAACATGCATCTATGAATATGAATAATATGGAAATCTACATCATCTCTGAATATGTCTCATTTGTATGATTATCATCAGACCCCCCTGATTCTCTGAACTAGGGATCTCTGAATCTGAATATCCATCCTTCTGAATTCTGCATCTCAGAATATAGATCTCTCTGCATCCCTGCGTTTGTGTCTACATCTCCGAATCAGATTACTAAGAAGCTGCGGTGTATTGATCTCGAGGCCTACATCTGTATTTGCATATATAACCCAAATCTCTGTTTTTTCAATAGAACTGATCGGGTGTCGGATTGGTTCGAAGCACTCGAATTTTCCTGCTCACATTTTCATGTGCTCCGACTCGTTTCGATACTCGGGGTGTCACGCTCCTCTGAAACAACCGGGTATGAGGTAGACAGTCTTTCTTTTCAGGTCAGGTCTGGCAGTATTAGTCGTGTCAGAAGTTGGATGACCGGCGGCTTTGAGGGAAGAACCGAAGAACAGCAAGCAGGTTTGGGGAGACATGGGATTGGAATGCGTAGCCTGCCCCCTGAACCTGTTGAATAATTATACGATTACTGCATTAAATTTTGAATTAAATAAAGCAACATAAAAACAGAAAATAGCATGTAATTCTCTATCATATAAGCACCAACCATAACATCATGTTGCGGACGGAGTATAGCCGACAGTGTTGGAGACGACAATACGCCGTGGCTTCGCGCTTCCCAAAAATCCTATACGGTCTGCTCTCCTTTCCCCATTTATCGATGCATGCCAACACAACGTAATGGTGTAGACTACAGCAGCCGCACAACAAGAAAGAGACAATCCTAACTCGTATATATTTTCTTGAAGGCAAACCTAGGCCCCGTCAGTATATAGTAATCTACGATGCATCTTTTTTATGAGGGGTTAATCCGTATTTATAGGAAGGAAAACCTCCACACCTTTGTCTATTAGCTTACGGTACTTTACGGGCCAGGCCCATATATCTAACAACCCGCGATCAGATCACAAATGTTTATTTAGGGATTTGCCTATTTCTCACTACAATTTAATATACCGGTGTTTCAACGAGAGACAGTTAAGTTGAATTATCGCCTAGAGCTTTAAGCTACACTCATCCACAACTTAAACAATGGAATATGCCTTGAACTGCAAGTTTTGTGCGAACAAGTTTCACTCAAACTCATACCAATACCTGGCTGCCAATAGCTTACCCCGCTGGTAGAGCATATGCATCGTAGTCCCTGGTCTCTTCATGGGCTTATTAGAGATCATCCTATCTCATATATTGTGACATTAACGGTCGGCTCGTATATGTGTGTTTTTGAAAGAATCACAAGATGCCTGGAGGAGTGGGGGTGGGGGGGTGGGGGGGGGGGGGGTGAATAGGATCTTTTACCACACAATTTGTCTCATAATCAAATAGTACTGGAACTTCCTGGACCCTATCAGATACTTCGATTCAGACAGTCCTGAAGTATCCGACAGGTTCTTGGAGTTTCCTACAACAGAAAAGAGTGAATGCGAGGTGTAAAGATTTTGGAGCAACTTAGCTGATTTTCTTGAATAGAAAGGTGAGAAATCATTTAGGGATTTTTCGCCTATGAGAAGCACCACAAACTTCACACACGAGTAGATCGGAGCTACTATATGAAAGTCAACTATGAACTACAAAGAACATATGAACGGCAAGAACAACAATCACAACGCAAGACAAGTGATTTGTTTACCGTATCCATTGAGGTGCCTCCTAAGATTCCGGGTTGAGCCACCAACCCTACCCTCACCCTAGGGCCCCAAAGCCAAGCTAGGGTTACTTACTATGAAATCCTTAGAGAGGATGGGCAATACAAACTTTTCGGGGCAGCCCATATGAGTTGAGCGCTTGCCAGAGATGCCTAGCCGTCTAGGAGCCAAGCTACAAGACTAATGAACATAAATAGATGGCCGAGTATGATTCAAGTGCTAAAGAGGTGAAATTGAAGCTCACAAACACACCAAAATCTAAGAACTCTCTCAATCCCCTTCTCAAATCTCACTAGGATTAGCTCTATAGGGTTAAGGAAGTGAAGTTCAAGCTCAACAGAGTGTTTCTTGCGGGTTTAGGTCAGCAGGCTCAAGAGAAAGAGGTGAGGGGGTATATATAACCGAGCCTCAAAATCTAGCCGTTATTGTACTGGTTAGACCTGGGTCAAAGACTTCGGGACAAACCCTGGAAGCTCCAGCCCCAGCAGCAGAAGTAGTGCAATATAGACCCACCCAGATACTCTAGAACCTTCATAGACGTTCCGGCTAAGCCTCACCAGGAGGGGGTCCGGAACGCCAGTGCTCCGACCCCCTGTCAGAAGTTCCGGTCACAGAATTTTCATGAGCAAACCTATGTTAGCTAAAACAGCAAGTGTACGTGATGTGCATTTGTGTCTCTCATGGGTTTTTATATAAGTCTTTTGAGCACTTTAACATTCATGGCTTGATCAATACGCATCCCCCTTGATAGTATGACATTCCTAACCCAATTTCAAAATAGAAAATAATTTAAACCCTTCAATCTTCATGCCATACACCATGATTCTCTTGGGGGCATTTACATTGAATATTAATCATAAATTTTATCATTATACCACATGTCCATGAACTCAATATGATCATTAGTCCTTTGGTTACATTTGTCATTAATCAACCAAAACCCACTAGGGAGAGTCTAGATGCACTTTCAGTTTCTTTTAAAAATGTTATGTATGTAGGATAACATCTTCGCTTATGTGGAATTACATCAGCTTCTCCCAGATCTTTCATATATAAACACTTTGATAGAAAAGACTTGGCCATATGACATCAATGTTTGTGCCAAATATTAGTATGTGGTCCACATAAAAGCATAATATAACTCCTCCACCCTCATCGTAGTGATAGTACACACACCTATCAACTTCATTTATGACAAAGCCCTCAGAGGTAAAAGTTTTATCAAACTTCTCATGCCATTACTTAGGTGCTTGTTTCATGCCATACAAAAGCTTTAACAACTTACACACTTTGCCTTCTCGACCTTTTCCTACAAAAACTTCAGGCTAATTTATATAGATTTTTGCATCCAACTCTCCATCCAGGAAAATTGTCTTTACGTTCATATGATGAATGATAAGACCATATGAGACAGTCAGGGAAAGTAGTGCTAAAATAATGGTTAATCTAGCAACAGGTGAATATGTATCAAAGAAATCTTCACCTTCGTTTTGTATGTAACCTTTGGCCACAAGCCCACAAGCCAAGGCTTGTACTTCTCAATAGTACCATCAGGTCTAAGCTTCTTGAACACCCACTAGTTTGCAACCATAGAGTCGTTCCATTAACTCTCAAGTACCATTTGATAGAATGGAGTCCATCTCACTCTAGAGCTTCTTTCCAATCATCTGCATCTAGGGATGCATATACGTTTGCAATGGTCGTGGAAGTATCATCCACAAGGTACACAGTGAAATCATCACCAACGGACTTTGCAACCCTTCGTCTCTTACTCCTTCTAGGAGCTTCACTATCATCCTTCTCAAGGATTTGCTCATGCTCACTAAGTTGTTCAAAAAACTCAACAGGTGAAATAGGTTTTGGAATTATTTCAATAGAAAAATCTAGAATTGCTATGCATATCTTTCATTGGAAACAGGCTCGGGCTCTAGAAACCTTTCTTCCCTTCACGACAAATGTGCACCCACAACTTAAGAGGGCCAATGCTACCCTTTACTTGTCTGATCGTCCCTCCCCCTATCAAATCTGAATCAAAAATCCCCTTTACCACATGATTTTCTCACCGGCATGCGAGGTCTACATGTGTCAGTCCATGTGCGTGTGGCAGATCGGCATAACATCACACAACACAGTGCAATGGAAATGAAGATGAAGTGGGAAGTGTTTATTAAGCCGATCGAGTTGTTGTATGTATTCAGAACCATGGCCAAGTTGTTCTAGGCATCGATGACAAACGTTGGAACCACAAATAAATTTAGCCATACTGCAAAGACGCGGCGGTGGAAAGGACATTTCAAACTTGGGCATCACTAGAGACGCTCTTAGTCTTAGAGGTACTATTCAGCTCAAACACATTAGCCGGGTTGACCACTTTTTGGGAGAAAACCATAGGTGACCTGCGGCTGCTCCTAGAAAATAACTTCACATTCTCTCTCTTTATTTCTTTTGGGGTTGCATTGGTTTTCTAGTGAGTTTGGGTAGCCTAGGGTTTAACGACCGGTGAAAAATGTCGAAATGCCGATAAAAAAATAAATGTTGAAATGAGTTGGGTCGATGTATGGCAATGCCGCTAATGATCTCTTGCGTGCAGGTTTCTATTGGTGTTGAAATGACTAGCTCGATGATTTACTGCTGGAGAAGCACCCATAATGGCTAACATTTTTTACACATGGAAATAGTTGTTTATTCTATTTTGTACTACTATGCCCAACTTCAATCGGGTGGTATATATATACTTAAAGTTAGGACATTGTACTACTTCCACTTGGAAGCGGCACCGGTGAGGCTTCGTTTGGGTAATCTGGGTTTGGGGTGGAATGGGGGCGAAAACCCGTCATCCAGGGGAGCAAACCTGCCTCTGGAGTAAGCCCATGTGGTGTGCTAAAGATGCATTTGGCGAGCTAGGGGATGGAACGGCCCCCACCGCAAACCCCAACGAACCACGCGGGTCTCGCTCCGCTTCGACCTTGGTCGCCTCATCTCATCCCTATTCCCCTTCTCCATATCCCTTTTTCCCTGCTAGGGTTCATCAAGCATCGGTTGCGGCGGCAACTGCTACTCCCGTGCCGAGCTTGATTCGGTCAGTGGTGGCTCCTCAGGTGCATATGTCCCCCTTCCTTCCCATCGTTTGGAAGGACTCCTGTGCTAGATCCATGAGGATACACTTCTTGCTAGTTTCTATACTTGCAAGATCCTTTACTTGCTAGACTTATTGCTAATTTATTGTCTCTTGAACCAAATAGGAGGATGTCCTGTTCAGATAACTAAGCTTGCTTCGCTGGGAGGATGCTTGTTGAGATAGCTTGAGCTTTATGTCCTTTAAAAGAATAAATTGATGGGTTTATTTGTTTAGATGAGTACATGTTTATATGTTAGATATGCAACATGTTTTTATTTAGAGATGAGTACATGTTTTTGTGTGAAGCTTGCAATTGCTATTACTGTAATTGTTCCTATAAGATGTACCGAGATGGCTACAAATTTCTAGTTGAAGAGGACTATAATAACTGTAATTAGGAGTACGTTTTACATCTTCGTTAACTTTAGGGATGTTTTGCGTATCCAGTGGATATGCATTGAATACAAGGACATCATTTGTTGGATACTAGAGTAGCAACTTAGGTTTAATTGAATACTATTCTGTTCCTGATGAGTCACTTAGGCACTTGCAGAGAAGGGCTTCAGTCTTTAGCCTGATGTAAGCCTGATACACTGATAGTGATGTATCTGAGTTCTTTTTTCTGTTCGATCCGTATAGATGCGTCTCTGCTATATCTGGATTGTTATCTTCATTTCATACTCAGCCAGTATCTACAGAACAATCTGCACAATTCACAGAGCAATCTGAGTTTTTTCCTCTGTTTTCTGTCATACAGAGTTTAACAGAGTGGAACGATCATGCGACATTTTTTGTTATCATTTTGCTATCCCCGTGGCAATTAAACTAGAATCTGAACCTAATATCTTTGATACTTCGCTTTCGTAACATGTACAAGGGGTGGAGAAGCTGTGGAAGGTGGTGCGCCAAAAGAAGAAAGCTAAATTAACATTTAGTATTGTTGCTAAATTAACATTTAGTATTGTTGATTTCAAGACCCAATAAGATGGATTTTATCTTTGTAATGGGCAAGCTGCATTCCAACTTTTTCTATTTTGCGCATAAAAATGGTGTTGGTAATTTCTGCTATCAAATTTAGACCATACAGAGCTCTCTTGGCTGCTTGAAATATTTTGGTCAATTCATATTGCTTTTAGGATCCAGTACGGACAAGTATGTTTTTTTTCACTTTGTGTTTCCCTTTAATATTTTTGTGGTTATTTTACAAAATTCAATAATTTGTTTCTAAATATTGGTATTCTTTTTTATTTATTTGTAACGACACTGGAACTTAATTAATCAAGGGAAATGTCTAAATTACTACCTCAAGTAAAGTCCGGATAACACTGTTGGTTCATTTTACACCCACAACTATGTCAATCGATCCAATCTACTCCTTTATAAGATTTGTCTTTTTATTTCTCCACAGGTGGTGGTTTAAGTTAGAATTTGTGGGATGATAGAGACCTACATATAGTATTTTTCAAAAATATAATACGATTTTTTCATCATTATTTCTCATAGAATTTTGTTTGATATAGTTAATTTATTATTATATATATTTAAAATAATAATAAAAAATATAGTATATTTTTTGAATATAATCTATGATCTGCTCTATTGTATCACAAAATTTCATTTCAAAATAATATGTATGCACAAAGAAACAAAAAGAGAAATCTTACAAAGGGGTAAACTAGACCGATTGAGATAATTGAGGGTGTAAAACAGATGAAACATACTTTATAGGGTTATCCAGACTTTGTCCATAAATGAAGGTAGTAATTCAGACCTTTTCCATTAATCAAAGCGGTGCGGGGCATGGGTGGGCTGATGGGGGCACGATGCCTACGTCCAGTTGGGAGCTCAACGCCATCCCAAATACTAAATTAATCGCGGGGATTCGGTGGAGGCGAGGGAATCACCAAATCCACTAGAGGTTTGGGTACCCTTTGGTTTGTCTCTCATTAGTGCCAAACGTAGCCTGAGTGAGTCACAGCCAGTGTTTCATGTGGTGGCTCCGGCTCTTGGTTATAGATGCACTGTAGCACTAGTCGTCAGGGCCAACAACCTGGCTTTCACGGGCTCCCCTTGAAACCCAGTCCAACTCTCTTCTGCCTACAACAATCAATGGTGGTGCTAGAGTAGTACTCCGCAATTCCGCATTGTGCTTGAAGCTGCTCCAAATGGCAGAGCAATTCAAAGACACGGTTGTGTTGGCCTTGGCCTGTTCTGCCACCTATGTGTCCCTCCCGACTGACTGAGCTCCGAAGCCCCTCCGCCCCAGCCCCCCTTTTTTCGGTAATGATTAGACTCGGCCGTCCAATGGTCCATCGGACGCCCCTTTCACCCATTCCGGCTCCCTCCCCCATCTTTATCTTCATGCGCCGCTAGCATCGCATATCCGCTCCTCCGCGAGTTGCGAGCCGCCGCCGCGCCGGTTCCTCCGTGCATCGTGCGCCGCTAACGCCGCTCCCGCTCTTCCGCGCGCCGCCAACGCCGCCTCCACGTCCCTCTCCACACCGTCATCATAGCCCCCCTCCCGCTCCTCCACGTGACGCCGTCACCTCCTCCTCCTGGCTCCTCCCTGCGTCGTTGCCGCCACCTTCCTCCGCGCTCGTGCCGGCGCCGCTCGTGCGGGGCTCGTCTCGCCATGGCCGCCGCCGGAGCTTTGTCCGGAGGCACACCATGACTGCCGCCTGGAGTCAAGATGGCAATGGGCCCGATCCCCGACGGGGATTTCATCCATTAGGGATGTAATTGGGGCATCTTTAGTCCCCACGGGAATCTTATTGGGGAAAATGGAGTCCCCATCGGGGGAAGCGGGGCAGAGAACGCTCATGTGCTCCCCGTCCCCGTTCCCCATCGAGGACCCCAATTAAGGAGTGTACAACTATGATAGCCTGCTTCCTACTCTCCGTCTCTCCCTCGTAACCTCGTTCTCTCGAGTCCGAGCCTCCTCTCGGCTGACACCCAGCGCCCGAGACCCCGCCCCCAGCCAACGTCGCCACCCTCTCCTCTTCGTCGCTCGATTCGTCCACTCATAGAGTGAGACTTGATCTCTCATGGCAGCTCCGGGATCCACTGATTGCCGGTGAATCCCTCCTTCCATATTCACTTGCTCCCATTCTTAACCCTTCCAATTTTGTTCTTGTTTTTCTACTGACCTAACCGTCCCACATCAAGGGACGACGACGTCTCCGACTAGCCGCCGCTAGATCCGACCGAGACAAGGAAGGGCGACACCGGATTGAAGGAGGACGCCACTGTTGCCGGATCAAAGTCCGCCGCCGATGCCGGTTCGAAGGTCCTAGTGGCTGCGCCACCTCCACCCACGTAGAAGAACGCTCTGCCGTCATCCACAAAAGTCATTGCTTTTGCTGACCCCAAGCTGTTTCCTCAACCTCGACCACCACCAGCCAAAGGTGCTGACCCAAAGCATCGCTTCTTCAAGGCTCCAATACAGAAGTCTGAAAAAGATATTCTTCGGACCCTAGGGTTAGTTCAGTTCAATCTTTTTATGGGATTTATTTATTGTGCAATTTACATTTTTTGTTATGTACTTCAATGATTTTTCCTCATGTATTTCATGCTACATAGGTTTTGGTTGAAAATTGTTCTTGCAATTATCTGTAGGCCTTGATAATGATGAAGGACAACCTGCTAGCTTTTGGCCCGTTCTCCAAGAAGTTCAAGAAGGCCTTCAGGTGACTGTCCAAATCCAATACACCCACATTCATCTACTGTTTATGTCTTCTCTCTTTTCATTTAGTAACTTGTGTAGTCATGAATATCTATGCAGGAACTTACAATTTAACTCTAGTGGCAATGCACCTAACCACATGCCCGGATCTTTAAAACCAATTGTCAAGATGGTGTGCAATGTCCAAGTCCAATGTGTTCGCATAGTTCGACCAATGCTTCAGCATTAACAGTTTATCACTAACTATTTATGTAAGCTTTGGTTGTAATGACTTATGTGTGATAACACTGCTACTATCTTGCTTTTGCTGCCGCCATGAACTTGATACTAAGTTGAATCGATGATGTTCAGTGGATGCTTTAGAAGTCTAGAATTGTTATGTAATGTAATGTGACTATGTGGTGAACTGATGAACTCAAAGTCTAGAACTGGTGAATGAAAACTGATGAATTGATAAACTTTTATTCAGTTCTGTGCTAAATTGTCTGTGCTCTGTAACTTATTATTCTGTATGTTTCTTGTTTGATCGTTCTGATTCACAAGGATTTCTTGGGGTTAGGGCCCCCATCGGGGGTGTCATGCCCACTCGGGGACAGGGACGGGAAAAAATCATCCTGCTAGCGGGGACGGGCGACGGGGACAGGAGAATTCTGCTTCTTTGGAGAGCAGAACGTTCAACTGAACCTCTGCGGGGATAGCCCCATTGCCATCTTGAGCCCGGAGCTGTCCCGCCATGGCTGCTGTGTCGGAGCTCCTACTCGCCATCCTCTTCATCCTACTCCTCCGTCCACCCATGCAGTTCTCCTCTTTTGCTAGGTTTTGCTGCATGTTGTAAGTGTATGTTTTACGTGTTTCAGGTGTTTTGTAAGAATGTTGCATCTGTTTTATGTGAAGGTTGCAAAAGTAGATCTGGATGTTGCGATGTTGCATATGTTTCACACGCACGTTGCAAGTGTTTTATCAGGATGTTACATTTTATCGTGAGGTTTTTGACTGCGGCCGTGCGTGGCTGAGGGTTGGGAGCGCACAGTTTTTAGTGTTTTAAGTTGCAGATACTATTGTTTTATGTTGCATATGCTATTCTTGACTGTCGTAAAAATTTTACATGTTGCCTGCAATATCGTATCGATATTGTGGCGGGAATTTCGACGGTGTCCAATTTTTTTCACGGTACTGTCCGATTTTTTTTCACCGTACTGTCCGGGCGGTAGCAATACTTTTTTTTATTGTTAAGCTCCGAAGCCCTTATTTTCACCTGCCGCGGTAAAAAACAAACCCTTCCGAGCCTGCAGCGGTAGATCCAGCCGCACATGCCGTGATGACGGGCCGGGGGCGAGCCGGGCCGGCAGTGATATTGATTGTGGCCTGACGCGGGTCGCAGCGCACCCGCCGTCAATGCCAGACTCCATCCATGGCCGGGATCGTATCTTGGAACGCCCGGAGGATCCTTTCCTTGGCACAGGAAGGGAGTGAACCGTATTGAATGGCCGGTCGCCTCGCCGCACGCCGACGTCGAGCCGTTCTACGTACTTGTGCGCTGGCCTCATGATTGGGCGGCGCCACTGCCCGTTCCGGCAGGCCGGCGACCGCACGTCGCAGGCGGCAAGGCAGGGGGGGGATCAAATCATGCGGTCGTGCAGCCATTTACGCCGGCGGAATGAAGCTCTGCGTCTCTGCACTGCTCGGGTCGGGCAAGAGCGCCGCGCGTGCAGGCTCTGCCTCTGCCAAGCGGAATATGGATTATGGCCGGCGGCAGGGCGACGGGCAGAGGAAGCAGCAAGGAGCCTGGCCTGGCCTCGTTTAGTTCCAAAAAGCAACTTCCAAATTTACTATGCAAAAAGAAGATTTTTGTCACATTAAAATGTCATAACATGCATGGAGTACTAAATGTAGATGAAATAAAAACTAATTGCACATTTTTGTTGTACTCTGCGAGACGAACATTTTGAGCCTAATTAATCAATTTTTGGACATTTTTTCGTATATACAAACGAAATGCTATAGTGACGCAATGATTACGAAGAGACCCCAAACTCCCATTTGGGAACTAAACAAGGCCCTTGTTTAGATCCCAAATTCAACCCCCAAATTCCACTATGCAAAAAGAAGATTTCTATCACATCAAAATATCATAACATGCATGGATGACTAAATATAGATGAAATAAAAAACTAATTGCACAGTTTTGTTGTACTCTGCGAGACGAACATTTTGAGCATAATTAATCAATTTTTGGACAATTTTCACACATACAAACGAAATGCTACAGTGACGTACGCACTCCAACGAACCAAAGTTTTGCTCCCAAATTTAGGAACTAGACAAGGCAAATTTGGATACTAAACAAGGCCCAAGTTTTCTATTAGAGGAGGAGGGGACGCAGCTCTGGCCTTCTGCCACGTTCCTTCAGCTCCATCAGGAATCTGCGAGATTCACAACTCGGCCAAGGAAAACCACAGGAACTCAATCTCTGGCACTGCATTTTTTTCCCCTTTCAAAGAAATCGCACAGGGAAATTTTAACTAACAACTACAAATACATCGACGGGAAACCACATGCCCGCTCCAGCAGCACTCCACCGCAGCAATGCAAAAAGACGTAGTCTTCTACCCTCGTTTCGTGTTAGGAATTTCACCACGTTACGATCCAGGGACGCGGTAGAAACGTACGCCCCGTCCGTTTGCCTTATGAGTCATCAGCTATATTTTTTTCTCAGAACAAATCAGTCAATAGTATTTTTTTAAAATAAATCAATTCGGCAGAAAAAGCATTTCACCCGGCTCTCTCTCGCCGGTAAACCAGCAAGATCCAGCGCTGGCTGCCAACGGCCGGCTCCAGTGAATCCGCCGCCGCGTCTGGCTGGCTGGCCCAGCGTGCCGTGGACCACCACCACCCTCTCTTCCCCTGCCTGAAACGCTTGCTTCCAAAACTGGCCGGCCTTCAACCTCTGAATCTGTTATTTACCAGCATCATGCAGCAGCAGCTTCTTCGGCCTTTTCCACACCCAACAAACAGGCAAGGCCACAGCAAACAAACAGAAAAGCGCCATTCACCATACAGGCAAAAAGAGGCACGCACGCAGTTTTAAAAACTGAATTTTCACCTTTTCAACCGACGCAGACTTTAATTTGGTTCAGACTTGGGAGTCGCAGCAGGACTACACAAAGGCAAAAGCATTTACTACCAAGAACCGGAGCAAACAGACAGGGAAAGTACTGACATTATTTTCCGATTGACCCTAGACCCTAATTAACGACTGGTCGATAAACATGGTTCCGGAGAGCCCTGAGCTGGTCTCTCCCTCTCTCAATCTCTCGAACCGTTGAAAGACGAAGCTGGTTCTGTCGAAATCGCTCCCCAAAACCGGAGACAGAGGTGCTTGTGAATCCCTTAGGCTGCGTTTGGAAGTCTATATTGGAGAGCTTGGCATTGAATTGGTGTCAATATCAAATCTGTCATGATATTGTATTGGACCACAATTCGAATTCTATTGTTTGGATGACTATGCATTGCCTTTTGGAATCCTTGTAACCAATCCAACTCCAATTCCTGTTTGGACGCACAGAAGGGATGAAATCGAATTTACCCATCTCCATCCACTCCCAAGAGCTCCACGCCTAGATTCGTAACCTAGCCATGGAGAACCGCCGCCAATGGAGTAAGAAGCAGGCATGGAGAACATCTGTCGGTGGAGGGAGGCTGGGAGGGGCGGTGAGCTCATCGGCAGAGGGAGGTCGGGAGGGGGCGGCGCGCTCGCCGGCAGAGGTAGGCATGGAGGGCGGCACACTCGCCGGCGGAGAAGGAGCCCAAGATGGGTGGCTCGGAGAGGGATCTTGGGAGGGGCGACGCGCTTGCTGGCGGAGGAGCTCGGGAGGGGTGGCCCGCTCGCCGGCAGAGTGGGAGCTCGTCGGAGAGGGAGCTTGGGAGGGGCGGCCCGCTCGCCGGAGGAGTGGGAGCTCGGGAGGGGTGGTGCGCTCCTAGCGGAGGAGCCGAGAGGGGCGGCCCGCTCGCCGGCCGGGGATGGGTAGGCGCACGCCGCTTGGCTCCTGCTGAAGAGGACGGTGGTGCGGGAGAGGAAGAGATGCAGGGGAGAGGAGGGCTCGATGCTTCAATTCCAGCCAATACAGAGGGTGTTGGCTCGGTATCCTTTCGGGCTCGCGCCAGGTGAAGGTAATGCCGCGCGGAATTGAGTTGAGTTTCCAGACTCCAATGCATGACCATCCAAACACGTGGAATTGAGGTCTGCCAATTCCAATGCCAATAGCATGGCCTCAATACAGACTTCCAAACACAGCCTTAGCTACATTGTTTCTTTCTTCTTCTTTTTTTTTCTGGCTGTTGGTGGAGACGTCTTCTTCTCCTACATCACGCCATGGAACCCGGCAGATTGCAGGAGGATCGTCTTGATATCCTCCGGCAGGAGCCCGGGGCCATCCTTGCACAGCTGCAGTGAGGAAGAAGACACTCGTCAGTGTATCTTCATGTGCATTTTCAGTGCACATTTCTAGCAGCTAAGAGCATGGCAGTGTTCATTACCTCAGCCTTGAAGACGTCTAGGGTAAATCCATTGAAGCAACTGACAACAGCCTGCTGGACATCCAGACCAAGGCTTTCAATCGCCCTCATAGTACTAAGCAGAAGACCAGGCCTGCGAGCACAGATCATGTGGATGTTGACTGCTCGGCCTTCCCTCATCCTTACCTCAATCTGTCGGAACAAAAGAAAGTAAGTGAGCTACATGCTTCAACCAGTATGATAAAAGTGCCACAACACAAACTGATGCATACATCGGCCACACTACAGCTCTAGCCAACTTCAGCCTATTCCTTGCAAAATATTAGCCAAATAAATGCTATATTTTTTTTATCAAGTGCCACTCTGAGGGAACAGATACTGACCTTAGGTTGCTGAGAAGTAGGGCTTGGCAATGCGCACAGCTCTTCCTTCACACGAGACGGCACAGTGGGCAGCGTCGGGGTCAGAGGGTGGAAGCTTATGGGTGTTGGAGGCAGTGAGGCTGTGGAAGGGGACGACTCAAGCTCATTCTGAAGATCATTGATCTTCTGCAGCAGCTCCTTCAGGTACTCGATTGCGTCTCCAAGGATAGAAGCCCTGTCCATCTACCAGTTGCAAACAGAAACAGTCACTAGTGGATTGCATGATTGTAATAACGAGAGATGTACCAATAAGACTAAAGGTGAAGTTCAACACAGTAAAAAACAGAAAACTGAAACAAGTCATGCAAAAGTACTATTACGCCATAACTGATGCTTTCTGTTTTGTATGATTAGAAATTAAGAGATTCTCCCTTTCAGAACAAAACTGTAACAGCAGAGATGTAGGGGAGAGCAAGACCTTTTATTGTTTTTACTGCAACTGTTACTACTTGACTGACTCAAAACAGAGAAAGAGGCCCCGGAATCAGGCAAAGACACTGTGATGGATAGTGATTTGTATGCACGGCAACTTATGAACAGGGATCATGGACATGTTATTTCAGATGATCATGTGCTATGTTAATCATAAAGAGTACGTTCCTTGACAAAGAGGTATCCCTGAATCACATCAATAACTGCAAGACATAGAACAATTGCTGCCTTTCTCAAAAAAAAAAAAGAAAGAAAGAAAGAAATAAAGGAAGTGAAGTCACACAATGTAGGTTGGGACCATAAGGAAAGCAGTAGCCATAGCATCCTCAGAACCTAAACAGAGGAACTGAAACTGTAGATGCTAAATTGGTAATCCATATATCTATCTGAAGTTCTGAACCGAACTACTGAAGGATGTGCAATGGAACCGATAGAACCTAAAAAAGCTAAGCTATCCCTAGATGGACACATAAACCTCACATATGGCTGGATCCCACTCGTAAATCTGCCATTCTAGATGAGCATATCAACAGTTTATGACAAACAATTCATCATACCATGGATGACAGCTTCACAAAATCAATTGCATGAAAGTGTGTATGAAACAGACAAAGGTAATAACATGAACACATTATACACATATAAAAATGCTACTAGATGCTAACAGGGAATTCTCATCTTTTCACATCGCGTCTACAACTCAACAGGAACAATTGCACCTGAGACGCACATGTCTACATCCTGACAAACAATTTACCACACCATGGAGTACTATAGCTTCAGAGAAGCAATTGCATGAAACATAACAATATAACAGGCGCATACATAGCAATGCAAGATGCTAACCACAGAATTCTCATCTTTCCACTCTCCATTGAAACGAAAAAACAAAGAATTCATCCAAATTACACGCTATAAGTCATAAGTAACTGACAAAAAGCAGATGCAGGGGAAGAGTTCTCACCTTGCTGATCTTGGGCACGACGGACCGGAGCATGTAGAGCCGGTCATTGAGCTTCTTCCGGCGACGGCGCTCCGCCATGAGGTTCTTTGCCGGCATCCCCTTCTTCTTGCCCTTCCCGTCGACCGCGCCGCCGGCGGTGACCGTGCTGTTGGCGTTGGAGTCCTTGCCGTCCTTCTTGCCGCTCTCCTCGACGCCCCTCGCGTCCTCCGAGTCGTAGTTGAGCCCGGACGCGTCCATGCTCCCGCCGTCGTCGTCGTCGGCGTCGTCCAGCACCGCGTCGCCGGCACCACCGGCCGAGGACGCCCCCGCGGCAGCGGCGACGGCCTCCGCCTTGCGCTTCCTGTCGTCGTCCTCATCGCCGGCGTTGCGGCGGAGCGCGCGCTTCTGGAACAGCGTCGGCTGCGCGCCCACGGGCGGGAAGATCTCCAGCGGGCGGAGCACCGCCGCCTTGCCGCGCGCGGAGAACGGCGCCGCCAGGGGCGCCGAGGTGGCAGGGAGCGGCGCGGAGGAGGAGCCGCCGGCGCCGTTGTTGAACATGTCAAACCCGCCGAGGCCGCCGAAGTCCGGCATTTGCGCCGGCGCGGTGCCGAAGCCACCGAACGAGCCGAGGAGGCCGGCGTTCCCCGCCGAGATCAGCGACAAAGGCGCGGAATTTGACGCGCCACCGGAGCCGGCGAACGAGACCAGCTCGCCCGCGGACACGCCGCCGGAGAGGCCGAGGTCGAACCCGTGGACGTCGAACTGCGCGGCGCCACCCATGTTGAAGAGCGAGAACATCTGCGACGACCCGGCCCCGAGCGACAGCCCCCCTGCCTGCCCCGGCGGCGCCAGGAGCATGGACGAGCCCTGCGCGCCGGCGCCGGCGGCCGGGTTGAAGTACCACTCTTCATCGATGACCGGCGGCGGCGTGCTGAAAGGCCCGCCCCCGATTTCGGCGACGGTGGCCAGGGCCAGGAGGTTCTGCTCCTCGGGGCCCAGCTGCTGCGCCATCCCGAACGCCATGGGCGTCGGCGGCGGCGCGTCCTGCTGCTGCTGCTGCTCGTCGCAGTCCTGCACCCAGAGCGGGTTGGAATACGGCGGCAGCATGGCGGCGCCGCGCGGCGCGAGGGTTCCTCGCTTTCTTGGCCTGGGCCGTGTGGGGAGCAGCCGCAGATGGCAGAGGACCAGCGCTGCGGAGTCGTCTGAGTTCTCTCTCTGCCACGGCAGTGCCTGTATTTGTATGGACGCCAAGTGCTTTCTACTGGCCTGGCACCGTGGGAGAGAGAAGAAGTCTGAAATGACCAAACTACCCTTCGGGCCGAAATTTGAGGCTAGGGCCGGTGCATGGGTTTGGGGGAAAGGTGTAAGGCGACGCCAACCGTTGGATTCCAAAATCAAAGGCCAGGATCAGGCTGTCACTGTAGCATGGGAAAGGAAATTTGGTGCACTTGGGTCTAGGTTTGCTCAAGAAAAAAAAGTTGGAAATGTACATCTTTTTCGCCGAGTCACGACGCGCTTGTGTGTACGTTTGCGAGGCAATATTGTACTAGCCAGGCATTGCCGTGGAAGAAAAACAGAAACCCTCCAAAACAAGGAGCGTTCTAGAGTTGTATGCCAGCTTATGCCGACGCCGTATTGATTAGCCAATATTAAATAGCGACAAATAATGTACTGGCAGGAAGCGTGATTTTTAGCAGGGATGTATAGCCTTCCAAAAAATCCCTCGGCCGCGTATGTATACCTTTAGAGTGAAGCATCGGTTACCTCCGCAGATAAAACCTAAGAGAAAAAATATAAGATATTTCTAAAATACGCACCCTTCCAAGATATCATGTCTTTGCTTGGTTTGGAGATAAGTGTTGCTATATGTGTAAAGGGAAAAAATAAGGCACTAAAAACATAGTTTTTTTTAGAAAAATTGGACACGTAGATCGCCCAATGTCACTAGGTGTTTGAAGAAAATTGGAATTGTACTTCATATTCACCCAATATCGACTCAATAATGTTTACATACATAGCTACAACGTACTAGCTGTAAATTGTCTATCAAGAAAAATGTAAATCACCAAATGCCAGCTTATGCCGATGTTGTATCGATTAGCCAACATTTAATACGACAAATAATATAGAAGTGTGAACTTTAGCAAGAATATGTAACCTTCCCAAAATTGTTTCGCTATGTATCTATCTCTTTACAAACGTATCGGTTATTACCGTAGATAAAACCATAGAAAAGGATCTGAGATCTGCCAAGATACACATCCTTCCAAATATCTTCTGGTAGTTTGGAGATGAAATAGTGGCGGCGAGAACTGATGTTAGGTAGTGCGAAATTACAAGGATATGTTCAAGCATGCCAATGCATCTTAATTGTTTGAACGAAAGAAATGGATATATCATTGAGCGGATATTTATTGAAGAAAAATCCAAGTTGGAAACAACACTTTTAAGATAGGAAAATACAAATCTTGTTTTGTTGTAGAAAAAGATGAGGTGAAAGTAGGCTAATATCTCATGTGACCTTGAACTGACATAGAAGTGTCTAATCTATGTAATTAATAGTTTGAGGAAAATACAATGATGATGATAGTTCTATGTGTAGAATTAGTCAAATTGCGTACTAGTTCACAAATAGTTTGCACTTTTTAAAGTTTTCTATTATTATTCTTGGTCATTGTTATTGCAAAGTTAGCAACATATATTGCTCGTTAAAGTGCTTAGCATTATATTGGCACAAATATATTGGTAGGAACTAAGAAATAAGATGTCATATTAGTTGATTTCTTATTATTTTCCTTTGAAATGCCAACTATTCTTCCTTCTTAGTAACATATATTTTTATTGCTATATAAACATATATCTATTAGTTTCAGTAGCAATGTGCACACAATTTATCAAGAAAATTGACTACCTAAGTCTCACAATTAGGTATTCAAGAAATTTATAAAAAGTCATGAAGAAGATGAACACACCGACATTACAATTGGAAATAGATATGTTCTAGTTTTATAGTATTCATATAATTTATTCTCAACCCACTTCTTAGTTGGTCCTAGGTAACTTAACATTGTATGTGCATGAGTAAATAAGAGAAGCAAATATTAGGAGATATGATGGACATTACTTCCTGACCCATACTAATTAAATAGATAAAAACAAGATTTAAAAAATGACCAAATTCTTTCAATTTATCTATGGAGTAGGATTTTTTGTGTTTAGATAATTATATTTCTTTCTCTATATTTAGATGATCATTTTGTCGGTATATAGGTAGATATATTCACTATTATCCTGAGTGACGTACACACAATCAGTGCAATGGATTTTGATTATTCAACACATCATGATCACTTATAAAGTGTGTATCGATGAAAACATATATGATGGTTTGATAGATCCTTACTCTACATCTTAGTTGTTCCTATGCTATTTAACAAATCTAGATAGACAATATGCATTATTGTAAAATTCTTATGAAATAAATAATATAAACACAAGCATTGAAAGGAAATTATATCATCAAGCATTCCCCTCTGCATATGCACCAACTTTATGTTTGGGTTTATTAGATTTGCACCCCTCCCCCAGGGATTGACTATGGGTGTCATGGTTACCTACCCTGCCCTGCCCTTTCAAGAATTGACGTCAAATTCGTAAGCCTTTCAAGATTTGACACCCTGACCCACATGCCATTGACTCAGGATGACCCCACATGTCATTGTGATACGGGTGTCAAATCTTGAAAGGCTTGCAAATTGAGTCCCAAATATCAAAATCTCTTGATCATGTGATGGTAAGGATGACAACCGAAAATAGCTCAAACAACATAGATGGGTTCTCATAGAGTAGCATCTAACATGAGTATATGTGAAGTGTACCATGAAGAACAACAACTCCAAAATACCAAAGGATGCTTAACCCGTAGCTAGAGGGAACTTGTACCATATGACACTTGAAGAAAAGTCTCGGTGCCTGCTAAATCTATGATTTGTGAGTTTGGGACTAGGATGACAGCCAAGGGGAACGGGGGACTGAGACTACACATTGCGATAGGTTAAAGGATCGTTGATTATATTGACTCTTAAAAGAAGCATGTGAAACTGCACTAGCATGGATGTAATATATGTCTAAGGATGATCAATTATACTCTGGGTCTAGCAACTTTCAGTTTTGCAATTGATTTGCCAATTAACGCTATTTATGCATGGTTGATCTAATCTTGAATGATATGCTTGCTCAAATCTTGCTCAAAGTAACTGGTTTTTCTTTGAGTTGTTATATATTGTCTTACCTTTTTGGTATTTTTGTTGTTATTGTTAACCCATTTCTGCTATTATGAGCATTGTATGTGAAAAGAAAGTTAATTGATCAAAAAATGAGATCAACATTACTTTATTTTCACTACCAATATAGTATAGTAGAGCGAGTAAATTGATCACTTTGTTTCTTGTTTGAATATTTTTCCTTCCGGTTCAATGGCCAGTTTGTGAGCTTGTTCTTTACTAATAATAACACGTGTAGTACTTTCCTTTACCTTTTATTTTCGATACTTACTTGCAGGGAAGCTAGCCATATATATGGAAAGAAAATGAAGACAATCACTACTAACTCATAGTACAATTACGAGGGTACCCTTCTTGCGTGCTATTTCCATTTCCCTGTCCAGGGAAGTCATGCATGTAGGCTGTCATCGTGAAGGTATCATCATGTGCATTTGGATTTGATGATTCTCACTTTGTTGTGGCATTCCTCTGTATACCCTAACTACGTGTCATCTACCTGGGATTCACCATTGTGGTCTGCCATCTGTGGATGTGTAGAACTTGGACCTTCAATTGTAATGAGCTCGTAAAACATTATATTATACTATGTATTTGAGGCTTAGATGCCTAGCGATTCCACATGACAACCCACTAAAAATTGATAGATTGACAAACCATAATTATCCCAATTAATTGGCTCAACAGTTGACAAACAACACTAGGCCGGGTCCCACATACCAGAGACACATATAGTGACGTATTGGCAAGCTGCTATATACATGTATTCCCTGTTGGTGGGAGGCAATTCTTAGAGCAATATACCATCCTTTGGGCCACATTTTCAGACTCTTTGATCAGGCTCGAGCTCATGATATTCAGCCGGCCTTGAGTAAGAGGACTATAATTCAGGACAGACCATACGGCGCTCTGTAGTGGTACTGCTCCTGCTGTGTGCATGGCCATTTTCTTGCTCTGCGTCCCATTCCTCACCACTTCCATAGTTCCATATTTTTGCTACTGCTGCTATATATACTGTACCCCATCCCCTGCTTTGGGAGAGTAGCTAGGGCAGACAGTGGCGCTGGACGTTACTGTGCCTTTGCCTGTGTCCTCTGCTAGATACACATGTAGGAGCATGTGGCAGGCAGTTAAGCCCTCTGTTTTTGGAGCTACTTGACCGGTGGTTGAAGACCAGCTTGGCTACTGTCCTGGCTAAATCTGTTGAGTCTCGGGCTTTCAACTCCAGAACTTGTGGTTGCGTTTGAAACAAGGATATCTGCCTCTCTCTCCGTTTTCAGTCAGGCATCAATATTGTTGTAGAGGGGACAAATTTCTTGTGAGCAAATAGAATTGTTTGACCTTTCAGTTAAGTTCAACTTTGGACTTGTAAGTTAATTTTGTAGACAAAATGTATACCCACACTGCACCCATTGAAGGATGGTTTTCATTTTTATAGGCTAGTTGAGTAGTTTTGATTAAGATTTTATTAGTTTATTACTATAAACTAAATCAGTGATTTGCAGGATATACTCCAAGATGATAAATAAACTTCAACCTAAAATTAGAAAAATTGTCTATAATGAAATTTTGTCTCCAGCACTTCCTTAACTGAGTAATTAGTGCCAATGGAGAGATTTTCCACTTATTCAGCTGCATATAAAGGATCTATGTTCATTAAACTAACACAATACCGAAACGGAGTTACCATCTCTTTATTACCATGGCTGTAAGGCCCATGGTATATTCTAGTCATGCCGTATTTATTGATGTTATTAATTTTGGCAAGAGGATTCTACTATTACAATGGTATGTGTGAATGTACCGAGTGGTCCACGGGCTACAACGTAGTGACATCATAAAAAAAGGCCAGGGAGCATGTTCATGTGACAGCAGTAACAGATTCAAGATAGAAAGAGGAGGGGGGGGGGATAAGAATATGACACGTGTTCTTATCATCTAAGATATAATAGACAAGTAGATATGTACACCGAGTCTATAAATTTTGTTCAGCTAGCAAGGAAAGAAGGGGAGAAAAGGCCGTGCTCTGTAATATGCACTCGAGACCCACATGCCAGTGGGAAATCAATGATATCTTTGAACATATGAAAAACTTGTTTAGCGCACTCAAATCACATTTGTGAACTTGAAGGGTAAAATAAGAACAATTATTGGATACATTTTAAAAAGAAAATCCTTATGACGAATGATCGAAGGCCTTGTGCACACAACAATTTTCACTCATACGTTTTTTATTTTTTGGAGGGTCAGCACTGTACTCCCTAGTTGGAGTGTAGCAGCCATACAGCGGTCTTGAGTAGATGCATGCAGATGCAGTGAGATGCGTTACGTGTGGGCCGTGGTTCATGCAAATCTTAACTTCCCTTGTCCCTCGCTGGGCCATAGTGAATTAGTGATCTTCTAGCTAGTGTGGGCAACTGATGTGACTGGCTTCACAGACCAGCTATGGGTGTAATTTATTTGCTATCCAAAGTTATTAGGAAAAAACAATCTTACAATGCATTGCGTGTCGAACTGAACAGGTGAATGGTAACTCGGTAGGGAATAAGCATAAGTGTGTCGACAATACATTGGTGGGTGGGGGGTGGGGGGCGGGGACATACTTTCCTCTCAAAAAAGTTTGCAAAAATAGAGGTTCTAACTAACAACTTCAGCAATAACGCCTACTTGAGACCTCTATTTTTTTGAAGTAAGGATCGTCCCAGCTTTCTAGGGCTCTAAGTTTTAATCCACAACTCCAACAGTAGCCTCTACTCCTCGGCCCTTACTCTGTTCATGGCATATTGGACATGTTGGTCAGTGGATCAACTCTATTTTTATTTTTATTATTTTTATCGGTTCACTTCTCCACCTCTTCTTTCTTGCCTTATAGTCTTCTTTACTTCCGCGACTCTATTCTCTCTCGCACAGGTGATGGGCCGGTGGCACATGTAGCGGAGCTTGAGCTTGGGGCGTCGATGGCAGATCCGGGGCGACGATTAAGATCGGCCTTGGTGTGGCAAGCATGCAGGAGCGTAGTGGTGCAGAATAAAAGAGAGAGTGTGTGGGAGTAGAGAAAAAGCAAGTATGAGCCTCCCTAAAGTACTCGGGTATATGCTGGAGTGTGTTTTTTTGTTCTCGGCCCCTACTTTTTAAGTAGGCCTTGAGTAGGGGACTTGCTGGAGTTGCTCTTAGTATCATCGAGCTACTCTAGATAATACTTTGAGTCAATTCTCTCAGTGCCACGAAAAATTTTATGACTTTCTTCAATGCCATAAATTTTTACGAAGTTACTTCAGTGCCATAGATTTTTCGATTCATCCCCTCAGTGCCATTACACTCATATTTCCATCCATATTCAGTTAAGTGTAGTGGGAAAAGACATTTTTACCCTTCCTAGTCATAACCCCACATGTCAGTGCTATCTCTCTCCCTCTCCTTTCTCTCTCTTGATGTCCTCATCTCCCGCGGGGAAAGCGGTGGAGACACCGGGCCTGGCTTCGGCGCGGGTGTGATGGCCCCGGCCGCGACGTGGGCAGGCCCGGACCTAGCCTTGGTGCGGGCGGCAACGACCACGGGCGAGCACCGGCGGTGGCGCACCCAGGGGCAAGGGCGGCCTCAGTAGTGGCACGTGTGGGGGCAGCGCCTGGCCTCGTTCTTGGCGTGGGCGGCAACCCTGGCCCCGACGCGGTGAGCCGGTCCCGGCCTCAGTGTGGGCGCAGGCAGCGGCGGCCATGGAGAAAGATTTTGCATTTACCAGAACTAGCAAGAACGCGCCGCACGTTTATTGATGACATGTTGGTACTAAAATAGTGTCACTTGAGTGGGCCATGACAAGCAAACCAGTAGTGCAAAGCATTTTTAAAAATACTTTATATTCACTCTTTCATGTATAGAGAGCTTTAGGTATTCTCAAATCTCAAATCTAGATGCACATCATTTTCGAGATAGTTGGCATTTATTTATATGGAGAAAAACTCTCCAATTTATTGTCTATTAGCAATACGGGATAATTGTGTATAGATGTGGGTACAAATGTGGGTATATTTAGGTGGGCCCTTTTTTGGGTGAAAAAAGTATTGGGTTTGGGGGAAAATCCTTCTCAAACGTTGAAAAAATGTCCCTCCCCCCTCTTCTGTCAAACTTTTGGCATGACAAGTGGGTCCTCTGTGAGGTGGGGGTGGGCCAAATACTGGTAACAATTGTTTTTAAATCTAATTCTCTTTATAGTATACTAGCAAGAACACACGCGCACGTGCACACATGTTTATTGATGACATATAGGTACTAATAAAACAGTGCCACTTGAGTGGGCCATGGTAAACAGACCAATCATGCGAAGCGCTTTTAAAAATACTTTATATTCACTCTCATGTATATAGAATTTTAGATATTCTTAAATCTCAAATCTAGAGGCACGTCATTTTCGAGATAGTTGTCATTTATTTATATGGAGAAAAACTCTCTAATTTATTGTCTATTAGTAATACGGGATAATTGTGTATAGACGTGGGTATAAATATTGGTATATTTAGGTGGGCCCTTTTTTGAGTGAAAAAAATATTGGGTTTGGGGGCAAAAATCCTTGTCTAACGTCGAAAAAATGTCCCTCTCCCTCTTCTATCAAACTTTTGACATGACAAGTGGGTCCTTTGTAAGGTGAGAGATAGATCAAATACTAATAATAATTGTTCTCAAATCTGATTCTCTTTATAGTATAGATAGTTACGAATTGCATCAAGTCATCTAGTTCAAGCGGAACTATGGCATGCAACAAGTAGAAAAGAAACAGGGATTCGAGCTCTCACATACTTATTGAGCAGGGTTTGCGAGACAGGCGCCATGGAATCGTGTGTCCCCGGATTGATCATTGGCTCGCCGCGGCACTGCTGAGCTAGACCTGCAGCTGCTGTTCGGAGTCTGCGCGCGGCCATGCATGCAGGGAAGAGCTCAGCTTGCGTGCCAAATCTCAGACTGGAGACAAGGCGGCGCGAGAGCCAATGGCTTACCAGGAGACGTCGATGGCTTTGGGACCCTGAGCACGCAGACGGCTAAGGGCATAGATCTCCAATTGCCGGTTCTATATCGGTTTCATAGATTTCTCTCTGGTATGAAATCAGGTTTCTATCATTGTGAGATTGATCCCATATGAAATGAGCTTCCATGCATAGAACCAGATTCTATAGAATTATAGAATAAAGTGGAAGAGAGAAAGAGAGGATGGATGCGTGGGACCGGTTTATAGATCCATCTCTAGTTCTATACATTGTTAATAATGTATAAGTAGATATCAGATCATTATGGGATCCATCTATAAAACCAGAGATGTTTCTATATATTGAAGATGAGACTATTATTACCAGTGAAGCATCGTGGATTCCGAGCTAGGTGGATCCATGATCGCTGCTGGCCTGCTGCCGATGAACTCCGCGGCCACGAAAACAAGGAGTTAAATGCTTACGGATTTAGACATTGGGGAATAGGTAAGGTGCGGCGGCGCGGGGCAGCAACATCGGCCTCAGCACAGGCACCGACAGCCCTGGCCCGGCAAGGGCGAACCGCAGCCTGGCGATGAGGAAGAGGGAGAGGGAGCAGTGACGGGTGGGAACCATGGATAGGAAATGTCAAAATTGTCTTTTTACGTAGCACTTAATGGCATAGTGATGAAAATATGAACGACACCGAAGGGATAAATTAAAACTTTTATAGCACTGAAGGACTTCAAAAAAAGTTGGCACTGAAGGAAGCCATAAAATTTTTCATGGCAATGAGAGAATTGGCTCCAATACTTTTGCACATTTTACTTGCATGCCGTTGTAAATTTGAAAAATTCCACTGCATGCAGTAGCAATTCTGAACCCACATTGAGTACACGCACGCGTTAATCTTTTGCAGTAATTTCACCATAATTTAAACAGTAGCTAATGAAAAAAAAGGTCTATAGTTTCACGGCCATCCTACACGGACAACCAAGGACGCAAAAACAGAGGCATATTTGTACGGCAACAGAATGCAAAAGGGACGTACCTAATGATTGCTCTGTTTCCCCTCCTTCCTTCACTGGGCAAAGGGGATCGATGCGCTACGTACTGCTGTCACTATCATTGGCAAGGACACAAGGAAGAACCGGCGAGATGGACGCAAACACCAACAACTGAAACTTCTTCCGGATATATTCTCCAAAGGAACATGCAACGTCTCTCAACTTTCCTTGCTTGTTCCACTCTCAAGTACTCCGGCCCTCCTTTTTATATATGATGTTTTAATTTTTTTTTGGAACTATCCAATGTCGTATATATAAGTGAGTACTATGATGGTTAGATCGAGATATTTGCTAGCCATCTGACATAGACGAGAATGGTTAGTTTTTATGTCGGTTTACATGCATTGATTATGTGTAAAAAACAAGGTTTTGTGTAGAATTAGGGTTTATTTGGATACAAAAGTTTTTTTTAGATTTTAGTAAAAATACTGAGATTTTGCACCAGGGTGGAGCCCTCCCATTTGTCAGGGTTAGCTGACCCCGACTATTTTTCCAAATCAGTGAGGATTTACTGTATCATAATGTTCAACAATACTGATGACCCCGGTGCTAGCATACACCAGCTTCGCCCCTTTGCAGAATTTTGGGTTAGAAAAGCTGGAAGATTGTTTATGCAACAATTATTTTTTGTTTTGAAAACAGTTTACGGGAAGTATTAGTCCTTTGGTGTTTTGACAACTCCACTAGTAGAAAAAGTGTCATTTGCCCTGGTTTGGAGGGACCTTTAGTCCCGGTTTCCCAACCAGGACAACGATGTCGGGACTGAAAGGGGCCTTTAGCCCTAGTTGGCACCAACGGGGACTAAAGGGGCAAAAAGAAAACGTTGAACCTAGGGGAGGCTACCGCACGCGCGCGTCGGACCTCTGCCTTGCGTGTAGCCTCCCCTACCATCTCACCCACAGAGCACATGTGATACACATGATGTTGCTTTCTTTTTAAATTATCCCGTGGAGCACCTTTAGTCCCAGATGGAAACACCAATCGAGACTAAGTTCCGGTTGGAAACACGAAGTTTCCAACCGAAACTAAATGTCCTCTGAGACCTAGAAAAAAATATGAACCGGGATTAAAAGGATATTTATCTCGGGTCAAAATGCAACCGGGACTAAAGGATGGATGGAAAGTCACTACTCTACCGGTGCTCTATATATATCATTTTTGTATGCCGTTATTTTGCACACTTCATGTTTTCAAAGACATAATATATTGGTACTATGTTATTGTTGAAATTGAATTGTGACATACAAACATGCAATCGATCGCACGCATAACATTTTAGATTGTTAAGGATTATTATTTTCTCTGTTTCAAAATGGGTGTTTTAGTTTTATCCTAAATTTCTCTAACTTTCATTAAGTCTATGAAAAATATATTACCAAATGATTGCCCTACCAAGAGATACCAAATGAATGTACTACCAAGAGAGATTTCATGATGATGGATTTAATAAAACTAATTTGATGTTGTAGGTAGGTGCTGGTGTATTTTCTTCTGCTGACATCTCAGCATTGCTAAGAAGAAAAAGGCTGCCAACCCCATTTTCTTAGCGCGCTGTTCTGTTGAGAGTATTTCCCATGACAATCTCGAGAACTTTAACACTAAACCAAATGCATTGCTGCAGTAGCTTATATAGTTAGCTGTTGTGTCAACTGTGTGTGGTGCTACTTACTGTAGTTGCGGCTAATTTTTAAGCGGGTAAGGGCAGTACCAATCCACAATGTCTATAGGCAGTGACTATAGTGTCATGTTAGCAGGACACTACTTTAGAAACTATATTCTCCAATCATGATTTTTTAGTTTGAGTCATCAATAAATTCATCCTCTCTCCTCTCTACTAATCATGTTTGCTTTTATCCATCATGAAGATACCATCATCTCCCAATCCAAATTTAGTAGTGTCTATGCATATATTTTCGTGTTGAAACTGGGTCTCATTTTCTTGCTCTTTTTATTCTCTCATATTTAATTTAGTGCAATATAAATAAATAGTACTATACGACAACTTATTTAATATTATAAAAACCATCTTTATCGGAGGGGACGGGACTGCCCAAATAGTTGAAGGCAAGTGTTACCGGAGGCAGCGAGAGCAACCTCTGCCGTCGGTTGATCAAAAAAAAAAAAGCTCTGCCGTCTGTGGGCCCCACCCAGCAACGGCCGCCATAGTGTGGGCCGCGGTGGGCTGCTGCGGCGGGTGGACAAAACAAACGTAGGGCCGGCGTATATACGTGCGCGCGTACACACATCGTATTTACTGCTCCTATACGTGCAGTAAATACGAGTGATTAAATTCCAGGATAAGTATAAGAAGTTATAATGATCGATCGGAGACGGAGATGAAATCCATGGAGACAGATATATATAGAGAGAGAGATGATGATGATGGGGGCGTATGGGTCCGGGGCGGCTGGGATCGATCGGCGTCAAGGTTCCCGTGACAGATCTACCAAGTGGCCATAAAAGTTGGATCTGTATTAAAGACCCCGTAGCATTACACTGCTCTGTTTCTACCGACCAGAGAGCGGGTCGTTAACCATTTGTACTGTATAATAGTTACGGCATTACCGTAGCAGTACAAAAATGTGCACGCATAGCCTTCTGTCAGTCAGGTCCTGGCTTCCTGCCACGCCAAAGGCCTCCGGCTTTTACTTTTGTCTTCTGGACAAAAACCAAAAGCTGTACCAAAAAAAAAACTTTTGGTAGTGGATTTCACAAAGCCAAAAGCTATGTTTGGTACCCTTTAAAAAACAGCTATGTTTTGAGGAGCTTTTGCTTGTGTGGTGGGATGCTGCTCAAAATCAATCGTAGTATGTACAGGCACCTTTTTCAGGTTTTCAAAAGCTCGTTTTTCCCTTCATCAGCTTTATCATTTGAAAAAAAAACAAACAAACGGATCCTCACCTCTCTGGCGGTCACTACTTGATTCACTGATCACGACTGCAGAGAATGAAGAAGCTGCTGCGCGGCTGCACCGCTACTGTTTCAGCGGCAGCAGCAACTGCTCCTTCCATTGTGAGGCTTCTGCTCTGTATTTTTGCAGTTACTCGATCGCCTGCTTCCCTCTTCCTGCTGGCTTGCTGCTTTGTGCAGCCATAACTGTTGGGGTACGGCGAGCTTGCGTCGTACAGTACAAACAGTGCAAGTGAAGTGATCAATGCCGCTGTTCTTGTACGTACTGCTGTTAGACTTGAAATGCACATACATATATAGTTTGTGTATACACACATTTAATCTGAAAGTATCACTTATTTTGTTTAAAATGTAACGACTTGTTCTCAACATTGGGCTCGGCGAACGAACGAGTCAAACTTCGGTACTTTCTGCTCCACGAGAACACGCCTGATTACGACGTGTGATTACTCGGTAGCACGTCACTAGTACAAAACCCATTTTTAGTCCCCGGCCTTAAAACTTTGTAGTCCCCGTTTTGTGACCAAGACTACGGCCCGGGACTAAAAGTCTGGACCTTTAGTCTCGGTCACGATGCCCGGAACTAAGGGAGTCTTTAGTCCCGGTATTACCGATCGGGAGTAAAGGGATGTCCCTCCCGTACCCATCCCGTCCCGTCCATTTCTCTTTTCTTTTTATTCTTTTTTTCTTTTGTTTTCTTTTCTCATCTCATCGCCGCAACAGAGTCAAAAGATCCACACAACATAGATTCATTCACAGCACACAACACAAAAATAACATATTCACAAACATAAAAATAATTACAACCACGACAGATTTAACTACTAGTACCACAAATTCAACTACTGCACCATAAATTTAACTACTAGTACCACAAATTCAACTAGTACGGCGGCTCGATCGATGGATGAATGAAAGCAGAGGCCATCGAAGAGCTCAAAAACGTTGCCGCTCGGCTGGTCCTCCCTAGCGAAGGCGCTGCCGTCCTCCTAGCCTCCGCCGGGTGCGCGTTGCCCCAGTCGACGACGAACTTGATGGCGGCGCACTTGCGGTGGCTGGGGTCAATGGCCCAGTAGTGCTTGCCGGCGACGAGCCCCCTGGAGAAGAAGTCCTTGAAGGGCGTGTCGAGTAGTAGCACTGGCGAGTCACAGGCGAGGATGTACTTCTCGCTCACCGACCACGACCTCCCCCGGACATAGATCTTGTACCTATAGGTGCACTGCTTGGCGAGGTTGGATCCACGAAAGCCGGCGCCCCAGTCCTGCGTGAACAACGGAACAGCGGCGGCGCGTCGCCTCACCCCCGGCCGCTGGGCGGTCCGCCAGCCACCACCCCCGACCGGACCTCCACGCGTCGCGGCATGGGAGTTCGCGTGCCGGAGTCCATGCGCCGTCCCCGGCCGTTGGGCGCTCCGCTGGCCACCGCCCTCGGCCGGACCTTCGCGCGCCGCGACATGGGAGTCCGTGCGCCGGAGTCCGCACTCCGCCCCCGCCCGCGAGAGAGAGGAGAGGGTGAGACGAGGAAAGAAGATAAGGAGAGAGAGGGAGAGATGAGCACGAGATATTTTCTAAGGAGAGAGGGAGAGATAAGACGGGGATTTTAGTCCCGGTTGAGGGTTCTGTCCGAGATTAAAGTCCATTTTTAGTCTCGAGCGGATCACTCAATCGGGACTAAAAAGCTCCATTACTCTTTAGTCCCGGTTGGGGCTTCACCCAGGACTAAAGGCTCCCCGCGCCACCTCCCATTACAAGCCGGGACTAATGCTCATACTAGAAATATGGCGCACCTTTGGCGCGCAGTTATAACCCGTTAATCTTAATGTGTAGTGCAGCATTAGATTTAGAGGATATAAATGCTTAGCTTATTTCAGCGCCTCGTAAGTATGAGAGGCCGGTTTTATTTGTCAAATACCTTGAGTAATAAATTAACATATTAATATAAAATTAGCGTAATATAAATACATTTGTGTTGAGCCTGTAGAACTTGTATTGAATTGTTTTCAGTTTTTGCTTTGCAACCGCAACTCCTTGATTCACCACCCTTTTTACATTTTACTTGCCTTATGAATAGGAGCGGACTCCACGCTACTTGTTTCATAAGTTAAGTCGTTATAGGCATCTAGAGGGGTCAAGGCCTTTGAGGTTACCAAAGCTGTTTAGGAGGCTGATCCGCAATTTCACACCATCTGAGTTTTAGAGCACATTTAGATATATTCGTCCTTCACACATTCATCATATATATTATGGTGGAATAATTGTTTGTTCTTAGTGTAAATTTTGTGATTGAAATGTAAGACTATAATATGAAAGATGAAGATTCTGCGTAATAATGCATATTCCTGATAGTACACAGTTTGTCATTTTCCAGCCAATTAACTTTAAGGTAGACTCATCATGCAGTACGTGGAGTAAAATAGCGGCTCGCTACACATCAAACTTGTCAGTTTGATTATATGATTTGAGGTCCGAGTGAATTTGTATCATTTTAGGTAGGGCAGCGAGAAATTGCTCTTGATAGAAAATGATGCGGTGCTTTGTGGCCTGAGTCTGACAGATTGCTCCTATTTGCACCGGCCTTAACGTTGCGTTTCTGGACATACGGGGGCACCTCCATCTGACATCGAGTGGGCAGTGCGCAGGCAAAACAGCCATGCCTCTCCGATGAACATGTGAGTGCATCTACCTGTGCCGCCTCCACAAGCAGTGTGCTCATCGGGAGATGTGGGAAATACAGGGCACATGATTTCATTGGGCGACAGGAGTGGATGGTGGGAGAGAGAAGTAGGAGGCGCAGCTGTGCAGGCTTGCCGGCGACATCTAGAAGCTTCGCGTAGAGGACGAGGATGCCTTTGTCTTACCGTGGTGAGCAACGAACGAATTGATCTGTACCATTAACTTTTCATCTGGCGGATAAAATCATTTTTGCTGTCGTGGTCCAATGACAGAGCTCGGAATGCATGAGCTCTAGATTGGAAAGATTAGTCCCGGTTCCAATTTCATCTGAAACTAAATGGGTGGATGGAAAGTCAATTCTCTACTGATGCGTCCATTGCATTGCATACATATACTATTGTGCCTGGGTTACCGATTGTTTCTCAACGGCAACAGCGCAATCACTAATGGTCAAGGTATCTGCGAATATTCTGCAATTCTACAGATTGCAATGCCGCAAGTAGAGAATTCAACTTGGTAGGCATCATGGCCGCTCATGGAACGAACCGGCCCAATGTTTGTAGGTTGCAATCAGCTCCAAAATTCACCAGTTTTTTTTTTTGGCTAGGCATCCGGTTCCAAGACAAATCAAAGAGAAGAAATGGGCCACCAAGTGTGGCTTCTGCAGCTTCAGCCCAAGGCTGGTCCCAATTCAGGGAGGAATGACCAGTCTCCTCCAAATGGGCTAAATTATTCTAACGTTCGGCCCATATCGCCCTCCTGCCCGCTTTAGGTGTCTTCAAAATGCGAAGTCGTCCTTTCTTTTTTTAAAAAAGTCCTTTTTGAAACCATTTCATCATCTCTAAAAAGTCATTTAAGGAACATCAATTTACTCAACCACGCCCGAGAATAAAACTACTGATGGGATTCGGAAAGTGGTGACCAGGGGCGGACCCAGGAATAGCCGTGGACCAGGGCTGGGCCTATATGTTATGAAGGTAGCTGGGTTGATTTTGTGCACCATGGGCCAATTTGCACGGTATAAAATTATAGATACAAAGAGTTTTGTGGGCCGGACCCGGGCTGCAGCCCCCGGCCCGAGTCCTGGATCCGCCACAGGTGGTGCCTGCCAAATTTTTGGTGCACATCAGTTTCCACTTAATCCAAAATTATTAACTAGGTGCCTTATTTACTCATGCTCATATTGGCCTACAAATAGCCCTCACAAGTCACAATTCAACAACAGCGATGCACAAGCACAGACAAATACCATTATCTGCACCTCCATAGATATAGAGGGCAAATGCAGAAATGACAAAAACAAAAAAAACCAAAATGCCTTGGATGGACGGAATGGATGCCAGGCCATCCAGCCAGAATGATGTCGTATTTCTGCATCCAAATTATAGGCATGCACATGCACCGATGACCACAACGAGCAACCGAGCACACTCCTATAATATGTGTGCAATAATGCGATGCAAGGCCGGGTCACTGAGGTTCCTGTGACAAATCTACCAAGAGCCATAAAAGCTATACCCGTACTAAATTCTCTGTCATGGTCGTGTTTCTTTGCTTTCCGAAAAAAGATTTTAAAGGAAATCTTCCATGCATGAAGTATTAAATGAAGTCTATTTACAAAACCTTTTTAGAGATGAGCGTAACTTTACACGACGAATCTAACGAGCCTAATTAGTCCATGATTTACTACAGTAATGCTACAGTAACCATCCTCTAATCATACGGTCAGAGGCCTCATTAGATTTATATCGTGAATTAACCCGAGGTTGTGAAGATAATTTTATAAACTGACTTTATTTAATATCTTTAATTATTGGTCAAACGGGATGAAAAAAATTTTCACCCAAAAAAACACGGCCCACGTTACGTTTCACTGTTACTGCACAATAGCACGTTGGCGGCATGGCCAGCGTGCTGGAGTGGAAATGGCCGCTGGTGATCCCGTCCACGGTGCATTCTTGCGGGCTGCCAGATTTAAAATGTGTGTGCATGGCCTATGCTGGATTTCTTCTTCGCGGCAAGACATGGCAGCGGCCGGACGGACCTAGGGTGATGAATTCAGATTGGAATGACTCGTCTTAGTCGGATTCGGTCATCTGCGGGCCTTTACAGGTTTGGGAGACCAACGGTGGGTTGTCCACACGCGGGCTGCTCGTGAGGTGTGCAGCCGCCTGGGGACTAGATCGATGTACCTTGTCGGCGGCCGGGGGCGGCACTTACGGTACGCACATGATTGGACCTGTTTGTTGGTCGGCATCTTCCTTATTGGTTGTCTCGTTGACAAGCGCTTGGCGTAACTATGTAAGTCCCTTTGGCCAATGGGCAGTGGATTTGGAACGACTGTGATGCTCCGTTGCTTGTCGCCACCGCTCGACGGCGGTGATGCCTGCGGGCACCACTTCTCCTCGCTGGAGGCGCCGTTGCACCCTACAATACCGGATGGATTTCTCCCGGGTGAAAGCCCAAGATTGGTTTATCCAGTCACACGATGGCAGCGTCGTTTGATGTTATTTTCTTCTTGGAGACGTCGCAATGAGAGGATAAAAGTGCTGGCTACGGGCTGCGGAGGCCAGTGTCTTCAACGCTGGTTGTTACACTTCAGGGTTTGGTTGTCAGTCCAGTATCCAGTGTCTCCAACGGCAGACGGTGTCTTATGGAATCACTTTTTCTGGTGGGAGGTGAAACCGTTACGGCCTTGGCTTGGTGGTCGGAGTTCGTTTGGTGGTTGAAGTTATTATTTCATCTTTGCTGGATTTGGCTCAGGCTCTGGTTCTGAGTTCACCCGTATGTGGCGAAGCTGGTCCTTTTGGAGTCGATGTCACATAACAAGCCAGAATGCTGCAGGACGACAACATGAACTGTCTGTTAGAGTTTTTTTTATCAGTGATCATAGGATGTCTTAGCTATATGTCCTCTTGGATGTGTGATTTTCTTTATTATGTTGGCATCCGTTTGTAAAAATTATGGACTGATGCATTCTCAATTGAGGATGACTGAAGCCGGAAATAAACTTTCCATTGTATAAAAAAGTAGTGTATATACCGCTAGAGGATGTGTTAGTCATCGCCGTGCGTAGCAGTACACCTCCACAATACAACTCTGTCGGGCGATGATCGTATGGCTTGTGACGACCTGCTATGATGAGGACATCACTCCTATGGATACTCACAACAATCCTCTGTTGATCGTTTAAGGTTCAATCACTAGAGCTCGTGCGCGACAATTGAATTTAGAGGTGAGCTCGTTCCTAAGTACTTCTCTATGTGATTATGAGAATAGATTGCTACCTAACAATTTTATTGTAATTAGGAACCATTGAGAGGACCAGAGGATAGTTGGAGAAGGGCTTCAAGGTGGAGAGGACCAGCAAGGGCGTGCAAGTCAAGATAGAGGCCCAAATCAACTCGAATTCGAGCATACCTCGGAGTCCAGGAGCATTGAGCGCTAAATCGGACGCCCAGGTCGCATACGAGCTCAGATTTGGACGTTCTTTATATGCCTGGAAATCTAAGAAGATAATCTTTGAAATGGCACTGGTCTCATGTCAAAATTCATCTGGAGTCATTGGGAATCGACGAAACCATTTGACGTCTAGAATCTGGGAATCGACGAAACCATTTGACGTCTAGAATCTGTTTTGGTGCTGCGTCGCCGTATTTTGGCCTTTGGGCCGTGTATCGCGTTTAGCCCAATAGGGGTGCGTCCAGGGGGTCGACCATGACCCTAGACTCCTTAAAACAGTAGCCTCCGCCCAAGTTAGGGTTGGGTTTTGCTTAGATCAACTCTGTCAAGAACAATGTCGCCGCTCGTTGGTTTGTGAGATCCCAACTTCGTGAGTTTAATCATATATCTGCAATTGTGTTGCAATATTTCTCGTTCTTGCTTGTGTTCTTCGATTCACAGGCAAGGATTAGCCTTCTGGGTGAGGTCAACCGTGCAACGCCGGTTGATAACCTGAGTAGACGTGGTGCTGCGATTGCGGGGTTCGGAACGTGTTGTTCGAAAGCCGGGTCGATTTGAGTCACGACTCCACCAAATCGAGAGTTATCAGAACTTTTCGGAAGATCGGGAAACCCTAGTTCCCATCAAGTTGCCTCGAGATCCATTTCCCGGCAGAGCTGCCGGGCAGCCTATCCAGCTGAGCAAGACCAACACTTGAAGCGTTGCTTAAGTTGAAGACGTCTCTCGCCCCATCCGTCTCTGCTAAAGTTGAGAGAGGGGGGCGAACTTGAGTTCCGGCGGTGATTCTACCGACCCCTTCCCTCTCCGGTGGCAGGAGAGGCGCCGAAGAGGGAGGATGGCCGGGGAATCGCCGTGCGGATGTATATAGACTAGGTTCGAGTACTCCTAGGTCTAGGGTTTGCTCTCCACTGGTGTTTTGTGGTGGAGCTAGGGTTTGCCGGAGGAGTGTGGTTTTTCTGCGGCTTTCTTTTCCTGGTGGCGTCGGCGACGATGTCACAAGTGAATAATTTCTCCCGGCTTCTTCCGCTCTCCGGTGCCGATCTACTCCGGTGGCAACGGCGAAGTTGGGGAGACTTGTACAGGATTCTGGGCCGGCGCATCGTCGTCTTCGCCAGGTGATGATGCTGTTGACCCTTTTCATCAAGGATGCGGAGCAGTCTGTGGGTGATGTGAAGGGTGGCCGGCTGGATCTGGCTCGATCTCACTTCGGCGGCGGCGGTCGTCGATGGCGAGCTCAGATCGAGGAGCTGGAGGGATTGGGGCGTGGCCCCAGTTGATGCACGATTGCTGACGGCTTCATCTACTGCGACTCCTTCCAAAGCCTTTGTGTGATTGGATCTCTTCAGCTCAAGGTGCAGTTAGTCTTCTTCTCCGGTGGCGGTAGCCTGCGACGAGGAGGTCGAGCTCAGGTGGCTCCAGAAGGATCTAGGGACTTCGATGTAATTTTGTTCTTTTTTAGGGTCCTTTGTGGAGTTTGGTCGGGACAACTGTTCCTGTATCCTTTACGTATGTGTCTGTAATCATACTTCTACGTGTACATTTTCCTTACTTGAAATGCAGATATGTATTATAAAAAAACACTTGAAGCGTTTTACCGGTACATTAGGCAAGACACTCAAATTTCCACTATTTTTTTTCTTTGAATTTGGTCTAAATTTTGAATCAAGCTTTTGGCTCCACTCCTGACCCGATTTAAATTGGTCATTCAATGGCTCAGAGCTAGCAACACGTTGTGAGTAGAAATGTTAATTCCATAATGTTTGCGCACTAGATAAGATAATATGATTTCACCACACAAAATCATGTATCCACTAGGCTATTTTAATTTTGTCTACCCCTGTGATGAAAATATCTGAATTTGTTTGCTCATCGGACAAAATCTTGAATTCTGTCGAACCAATGGAGAAATCGAGATCCACATGATCATATATTTATGTAGAATTCTTGAATCCAAAGTATATTTTTAATAATTACCATATTAATTAGTATTAAAAAAGAACTTTTGAATGCCATGAAGAAAATACGCAACTAGGAATATGGAAAATTGAATTTTTGGGATTTGCACTAATGCGATGGGTGGACAACGGGAATTGAACCCCCACATGGTGGATTCACAATCCACTACCTTGATCCACTTGGCTACATCCGCCCCTTATCCAGCTAAAGGAGTTTCTCTTTTTTCCATTCATCATTATTCTATTTATTCGGACCTCATCAAGAAAGTGGGCATGCCACTCTTTAAAATGAAAAAAGTAATAAGCTGTGACACGAAAAAAACGAATCCTTTTGTAGCTCGTCATTTATTGGCAAAAATCGAAAAGGTCAATATGAAGGAGGAGAATGAAATAGGAGTGGGGGGCATGTGCCCTGGCCAAGCCCTATGTAGCATGTTGTTGTGCATGTGTGTGAACTATATACTAACCAAGAAGAACAATCGGTGGGTGATTGTGGAGCCACATAGGGGCTCACCACCATGCTACACCTTAGTGAGTATAAAGTCCCTAAACCTCTTGGACTACCGCTGAGAGGACCACTTGAGCTTCAGCCAACAGATTGAGTTGGTAAATATCGAGATGGATGAAGTCAACATGGGTAGCTCGTTGTTGATAAGCACATCACTACCACTGAAATAATAACACAATTTAAATCCTGGAATAAATTTAGAAAAATATGAAAATCTGGGCTAAATTGAGAATTCAAACCCGGATGAATAGGTTTCATTATAAGGAATCAAATCAATGGTGTTTATTAGTACAAGTATGTGTTCCAGTTTCATTATTTGACCGGAATTATAAATAAAATCAATAATGTCTGCTTCATTTGGTGAACACGCAAATGAAGAAGTCTATGAAATGTGCACTCTACGTCTTTGTACATACCCGTGCTTATATGCTAATTGTTGTACTATTATCCAACAGATTAAGAAGTTCATAGGTGATTGATTTTCAATACATAGTCTCTTTCTTCTTTTCTAAGAAAAAATTTAATCTTTAAAAGTTCGATCTATCTTTTAGGGACAAAAACATGCTTGGACTGGCTATGACAACCGGGTATTTAGAGAAAGCCCAACGCTCCACCGGGTTGGTAGTTTGATGCGTCTAGCCTAGGCGTGGGGTTGGCCGAGGCCCAACAAATTAAGGTTGTTCGACCCCAACAGTTCTTAGGCACACCCACTCAAGGAAAGGCCCAATCTTCTAAAAGACTAGTTCGATAGGGGAAGAGTGACTCTTCCTTTTAAGGTGGCTTCCTCCTCCCTAGCTATGTAATGTGAGATTATTCGGAGGGTCACAAGGTCTCCGGCCGACTACAACTGGGTCACTTAGCCCATTTTGTTGTGTCTTTACCGACGGGTAATAGTGGAGGAAGATGTCCTCATCATTCTTCCCTTCTTAACAAGAGTCTAGCTTTGATATCAAATGATGGGGACTAGGGGGCCCGATCTTCCGTAAGGTGAAGGATAACTCGTTTTGGCCGGAGCACGACACACCGATCTGACTTCAAGTCAGCAAACTCGAACCCTGCAATCTTAGCAGCACGACTCCTCTGGTTATCAACCGTGTCACAATCCAGTTGACCTTACTAAGAAGGCTAATCCCTGCCTGCGAAACGAAGAACATAAGGAAGAACTCAAAAGAATGCAGCTCTCAATAGGAAGTGACAAACTGCAGATGAATGATTAAGCACAAAAGCTGGGGTTTTACAAACCGATGACGGCGAAACTGTTTTTGACAGAATAATCTAAGCAAAACCTGAGTCTAAACGACAGCGGCTACTGAGTTTAATAGCCTAGGGACGAGCTAGGGTTGGGGGCGCACTAGGGTGGGCATCCACAACATGGGCTGAAGGCTCGGTACGATACAAATCTTAGTGTGGTTACACAGAATGGTCCACAAGGCTTCTGGATCTAGACCAAAAATAAAAGAAGCACCTCGCCGTTACGGTTCTAACGCATCTAAGAACGCCTTGATTGGACGCCGTATGAGGGAGATATCGCCGTTTTGATGCAGACATGACGACTGAAACCGAACTGAAGACGCTGTCCAACATGACGACGATTTGTAGCTTGGATATGAGACCGGCTCGTGTATGTCTAACGTGGTGATGTCATCATCATAGTCTCATGTCCACATGTAGGCTCGGATAGAAAAAGTAGAGCTCTAAATTTGTCGGTGCTCCTTGCAGAAGGTGCGGGTGCCTAGGGAAAAAGCACCGGTCCTAGCTAGAGAAAATATATTATGTGACAGAGAATACTACTTTTCTAGTCTGCAGATAGTATATCGAGTGACATGAGCAAAACTATATTGACTGAGTTTGCATTGGGACTTTAGTCTCCTCGTGATCCTATGGCTACATGAAATGCACTTTTTTCACCGGGGCTACCATTAATGTGTGCTTGCATTGGGCCTACCCTTAAAAGAAGAATTGCTCCTCCTTACACCCATGTCTTAAAGGTAGTTACTTTCATTTCTTGCTTGTGTTCTGATCGGTGGCCTCATCAGCCACGCTATACTACATGGAGTCACCAAGATTTCCCTCCACCATAAATAGAAATTATTTTAAGATTCCTTCTATGAAATATGTTTATAACGGACCAGGTACAGTATGGCACTGCCTCATTTTCTTCAATACTTGGGGCCAATGCGAGGTGCCATGGATGCTGTAACTGGAGAAGCCATCCCAGTTACACAGCAGGACAAATGGATCACCAAGTTGGGCCTCCAAGGTTCAGTGCAGGGATCAATCCCGAAAAGTCCTAGGCGCCTAGCTCATTGGAATGTTTTTTTTTCAAACGGACCTGATCAACTGAAATTGTACTCACATATGGCCCAGATTTTCTAAAAAAATGGCCCAGATTGCTATATTTTTCAGAGACGTATTCAAGAATAATATCTAAACAAACCATTTTCCCGGAGAACGACCAATTTTGCCCATGTAAGGTTTCTTCTCTCTCTCTGGAGTGTTCTTCCCCTTCACTAGTAGAAAAAATGTCCCGGTTGGGAGGGACCTTTAGCCCCGGTTTCCCAACCGAGACAAAGGCGTCGGGACTACCCTCCTGGGTGTACAGTCGGGACTAAAAGGGGCCTTCCAAAAAAAAAGCGTTGAACCTAGGGGGAGGCCACCGCACGCGCGATTTTCACGCGAAATACGCGCGTGCGGTACCTAGGATTTGAACTCGGGACCTCTGCCTCATGTATAGCCTCCCCTACCATCTCACCGACAGAGCACATGTGATACATAGTAGATTGTTTTCCTTTTAAATTATCCCGTGGAGCACCTTTAGTCCCGGGTGGGAACACCACAACAGGGACTAAATGTCCTCCGGGACCTGAAAAAATGCGAACCGGGACTAAAAGGATATTTATCTCGGGGCAAAATGCGACCGAGACTAAAGTGGTGGATGAAAAATCACTTCTCTACTAGTGCTTGCTACAGTCCCAAGCGGCGAATCAAGGGCGATTCTTCTATCCTCTGCCGATTTGGCTTCTACCTTGTCTCCAATGCCCTCGGCCATTGCTAGCGTCGGAGGAGGAGGGACCTGGTCGAATCGATGGGAGATCTATACAACCCTACTATATAGTTTTCTTAGCTTGCTAGGTAGTAGTTAGGGTTCCCGATGGCGCTACTATAACCATTGGTTATTTTGTCCCTCTAGGGTAGTTCTAGTGATGAAGACGTCGTCACCGTCAAGGTTGACGTTGGTGGAGTCTCCAGTGCTGATTACCTCATGAGGTACTAGGTGAAAAATCCCCTTCTCGGGTCTGCCGATCGTTGACTGGGATCCGGCGGTGAAGCAATAGGTGACAAATCTCATTTCTGATGAAGCGGCGGCAGCTAGCTGACCGCTAGAGGTTCAATGTGTCAAGTGCATTTCAACATTGATGAGCCAGCTGCTGGCATTTCAAAAAGTAAGAGTTCTTCGTCGACATCGGTATCTGCCTTGAGCTTCATCATCCTTGGTGCTCTTCTACTATGGGGGAGATGGTGGAGAGCCAGGTTGCGGTAGAATTGGTCGACGACGGCAGAGACCTCGGGAGCACTTCATCATGACTTCAATGTAGTTTCATTTTCTTTCAGGGGGCTTGATGTAAAATCTCCTTTATCCTTTTAATAAAAGCCCAATCTGATGTTTCAAAAAAACAGTTTAGATTCCTAAAAGGCCCCCAATTTTGGAAATTTTCCCTTGCCCTGAATTCCAGTGGCAGACACAATAAAGTAATGGAGCGGAGGGAGTCTTGGGGGGGGGGGGGGGGGGGGGCACCTTCTGTACGCAGCCTACATGTAGCCTATTGCTTTCTTATAAAATCAAGAACACAGCTGCAACTTGGTTAGTATGATGTGTTGGAAAACTATACGTGGTGGGTTTGGAGCTCCACAAAGGTACACTTGTATTTTTTTTTGCAAAATTGTTTGGTACAGGTGGAATACTCATCTCAGGCAGCATTGATCGGATAGATCGTCTGGACGTCATCTTGATCATCAGCTTCAATTACAAAAAGGAGACCAAGTCACTATCACCTTCTCTCAATCACAGGCACGTGACCTTTTTTCTGATGACCTTCTCCAAAAATCGAGGTCTTTCTCAAATACCTCTTGGATGAAACCTAATAAGCTTAGGACTTTTGTTAGGATCATTTCTCTACGTTCGCAAGCTTGGAAAACCAGAGAATAGCTTTGATTGTACAAAAAATTGAAAAGTACCAGTTTTCAGCTTCGCAACCGGATACTAGCTGGTGTTCAACTCCCTTCTTGACCTTGTCGAAATACTATGGCCTTTTTGCTTCAACTCCAGGCCTAGTGGGCAGCTTCGCTTGATTCAAATGTCATGCAACCGAGCATCCAAAAAAAAAAATCAAAGCTGAGCTTTTGGTAGTTTTCCTATAATGCATCAAGCCGATAGATTGGTCCATAATGTTTATTAATGTTTCTATACGGTGAAATATGGAGCCAATGATATCTCTGTAGTTCCTATAATGCATCAAGACTTCTGTAGATTTATTGTTTTGTGCCAGATGCAACCAATAATATGCTATTGATAGATGTGACTTTGTGACAAAACATCTGTTCCAAAATCAATGTTGGTGTACAACCCACCAAATATAATTAAACAAAAACCTCTATGAAAATATTCAAATGTTAATTTTATACTGAACATGTATTTATAAAATCATGATTTTTTCTTAAAAATGGCGTAGGCGCACACAACCTAAATATCATAGTCCATAGCTCAGACACCTCAAAATTTGTATTTTTGCTTTCATCACCTCAAAATTAATACTTGTGACCTAAACGATAGCCCACATGGCATGCCATCGTAGCACAATACGCTCCATGGGTACATTTGACTGTAGATGCACACACCTAACAAGTTTCTGTACCTATTTGCATATTTTCTTCTTCATTCCTATAATCTTTCCCTTCGAAATTAATACAATAGGGAAACATTTTTTCTAAAGAAAAGGAGAACCTCTTGTTTAATGTCAGTATATGTCGCTTTTATAACAATATAAATTCACTTGCTCCATATTCAAATATGGGAATTGGTGATTACATAATATTTGGCACACATCAATTTCCTCATATCCATTTCTGAGAACAAATCTACTGCTCAATATTCAACTGTGGAAACTGATTACATAATTTCTGGAGCACAAATCAATTCCTTCTTAGACCAAAATTAACTACCCCATTTACTCATTAGCATAAAGCATTGTCCTATAAAAATAGCCCCCAGGGAGCAACCCACTGCGATGCACAATAAGCAGAATATTTTGCTCTCCCACACTCAAAGCACACTGTTTACGCGCGTTACAGATCGACTCCAAACTCGCAAAGAAATGGACGCGAAGCCGCCGCCGGCGATCCTCGCGGCCTGCTTGCTGCTGCTCTGCGCGAGCGGCGCCGCCGCCGGCGGCTGCTCGCTGTCGAGCATCGCCGTGACGCAGTCCGCCACCGGCGACTGGGCGCACGGGCAGCCGGTGTACGCGGTGACGGTGCGCAACACGTGCGGCTGCGCGCAGTCCGACGTGAATTTGGACTGCGCCGGGTTCGAGACCACCCTGGATCCCGACGTGTCGAAGCTCAAGGTCGCCGGCGGCGGGCTGTGCCTCGTCAGCGGCGGCGCTCCGGTGGTGCAGGGACAGGACGTGACGTTCAGCTACGCCTGGAAGAAGCAGTTCAAGTTCGAGCCGGTGTCGTCCACGGTGGCGTGTGCTAGGGCCTAGGGGATCAATCGGAGATGGTTTTGCTTGTTTTTTCTCTTTCTTGTTTTTGGGAGATGGATCTGTCGGAATGAAAATAGTGGCCGGTCAATTTGTATCCCTGACATTGTTGGGGTACTCTATGTTTATTAATGGTGATGGAAATTTGTTTTCAAGTTTGTCTGATTATAGGCAAAATTTGCTAAATGCTGACCACTGAGCTGCAAAAGTTACTCCCGTTAACAACGATATATAGCTATGAAGTTCTAATCGCCGTACTCGTGGCAGCAATGTACCTGTGGCGACCTATTCATGTGGTAGCATCAAAGAAATTATTTTTCAGATGACGGCGTATAATACCTTCTGCTGATTTAAATCCTGATGAAAATTATCTTCTGAAAATAAATGGCAAGCAGATGCCAATTTTACCCTTCTTTTGCCATCATGGTCATAAGTATGTAACAACAAATTTAAAGTTACAGCTGTGGATTATCGTTTGATGGTACAAAAGAATATTACAATTGAACACAAAATGGATTCAAAGGAGCCACACTAGAATAGACCCAGCTGCTAAGGATTCAAATGGGTAGCTAATAAATAAGCTAACAATTAGATGAGAAGGGCAATATGCTAAAATGCAGCTAATATCTGCTAACTGCCTCTATGACCTTATTCTTTTCATGTTTGGCTAAGGGCAATCTGGGGCAAAATGACATCCGCCTCTATGCCCTTATCCTTTTCTTGTTTGGCCAAGGGCATTGTGGATATTTAGGGCATGTTTGATTTTCTTGACAGTTTGCCTTGCCTCCCGTCTCTCGGCAAAGCCAACCTTGCTAGCCCCGGAGAGCAGCCTGGTTTCCTTGACAGCATGAGCATTGAGATAGCAGGCAAAGCAGCCAAACAAGCGATGGCAAACATCCAAATGGCTCCTTAGGCCAATCTTAGTGCACAGTTTCACTACACGGTCACATATCATGAAACTGTTCCTTTTCTCTTATGCCACATCAGCACAACACAAACTCCCCATTAAACCCCCACTGACACTTGCCTTAATATCTCCAACCACCTGTTAGCCAATATATTAGCTGCTGGATCTAATAGTTAGCTGCCAATTGTAGCCATGAGCTATTGGCTAGCTAATTATTAGTTGTTGGATCAAAAATGAAGTTTCGTTCCACACAAGATCCACTTGGTTCGCATGCGAGCAAACCTGTTGTATATGACAGTAACTCTTATGCCAAGATAATTCATGGTGTGGAGAGCAGAGAATCAAGAGAGGCAAAGTACATCTAAAGTATTGGACAACAATTCTTATATACATCATTTTTCCTATTGTGTTGATGTGCTACCCATCGGATGTGCGGAAAACGAACTAGCAACCTATTGTGTTGCCATGTGCAGCTGCGGAGTTTCCCTGCAAATATTTAGGACCGCCCCTCTCTTTGAAGAAACTCACAAAGGAACAAGTGCAGCCGACCATATTACCGATCAGTTACCGGGTGAAAGCAAATCTGATGACCTGGCTAGAAGAATGGTCCAGGTATAACTTGTGCTTACAGGAATACTCAACTACATGCTAATGGATGTTGACTTTCCACCTTGGGCCATGCAGTGGATAAAATCCGGCATGGATTCCAATGGAGAGGTTGCAAAGATGCACAATGCGGGTGCTGCATCATTGCTTGGATCAAAGTATGTCGACCTAGAGAACTAGGCGGCCTAGAAATTTCTAACCTCAGGACACTTAGCTGGGCTCTAATATTGAGATGGATTTGGCTGCAGAAAACAGAACCTAATTGCCCATGGGCAGACCTCCCCATTCACGTTCCCGGACAAGTAAGAGAATTTTTTTACAACAGTTATCTACTTAGAGGTCGGTGATGGTGCAACAACTCTTTTCTGGACAGACCGATGGCTCCATGGATAAAGCATTGCAGATCTAGCACCTCACCTCTTTACCACCATTTCTGTCCGAAGACGCAAGAAAAGAACTGTACAAGAAGCCGTTACCAACCAGGCTTGGATTTTTGATATACAGGGGGGCTCTTACTGTTGGGGTTTTTGTTGAATATCTCCGCTTATGGGACATCTTATATGACTTTCATCTACATCCAGACAGTGAGGATAAGCACATATGGCGACTTATAGCTGTTGGTCAATACTCTGCCAAATCACCCTACGAAGGGTTCTTTTTTGGATCGACTTGGTTCGGCCCATGGGAAAAAGTCTGGAACACTTGGGCACCACCCAAATGTCGTTTTTTATGTGGCTTGTGGTCCATAAGAGATGTTAGACAACGGATTGTCTAGCTCGCCTGGGTCTCCCCCATCCCGCGTGCTGCCTTAAGTGTGAAGAAGCAACATAAACCATTGATCACCTCATTGTCCACTGTGTCTTTGCAAGGGAATACTGGTACCGATTTTTCTTACAGACCGGCCTTTAGTCCCTCTCACCTCAGTCCACAGAAGTTTGTTTCTATGACTGGTGGGAAAGAGTGAGTATTGATGCTAGCAGCATCATATTGCAAGGACTCAACTCTCTCATAATCCTCGGGGCCTGGACGTTGTAGACCTAACGAAACAGATGTTTTTTTGATGGAGCTGCTCCTGATATGGCTGGTTCTATGATCATACTCAATGAAGAGCAAAAGTTATGATCGTCGGTAGGGGCTTGAGGAATTTGCCTGTTGATTGCCCCTACTTCACCGGAGTGGTTCCTGGTTTTAGTTTAGGGTCGTCCTTTATCGGAATTGGGTGTGTCTGTATCTCGAGGCTTGCGACTTGGGTGTGTTGGCGTGTGTTTGGGTATGTTTTGTGTGTGTAGTTTGTGCTTTGTGTTGTCTGAGATCTCTTTCCTTTTTATCTTCTTAATATAATGATGCTTAACTTTTCCGTGTTTTCTGAAAAAAAATTCCATCTATCATTTATGGGAGCTGCCTTAACCATTGGGTAACCATACTTTTATTTCAATTGTATATAAAGCTAATTCTTAGAGTATCCGATCAAATAAACGTCAAAATAAACCAATAATCAGTGAATAATATTGGGTTGGATTAGAGAAACATGGGTGAGACCAAAGCGGCTTGTAGGTAGAGGCTGCAAGGGCAGGGCGCAGGGGCATTAAGGGCACATTTGGTTCGTTAGCAACAGCAGCACAACCAAAAAATTGTGTGCCCATTATATTTGGCCAGTATTTGGTTCATTGCTATCTATTGGCGTGCCAACCGGTTACTAACTGCGCAGCACAACAAAGGCGGGCAAAACCAAGGGCGAGGAAATCCTGCCAGCGGAAGTTCAGGAGCTACGTGGCATAAAAGCAGCTCCAGCAATAGTCCCCCTCCAAATATTAAATGGGGGCTTACTCTATATTTTAGGCCTCAAAATTGTTACAACTCCAACAATAACGCATAAAAATGGAGGGCTTTCTAGATAACCCCAAGAAATAAAGGGTACGAGGATACATTTGGAGGCCTCCTCAAAATAGTGGGCGAAGTAGAGGGTATGCTCGAGTGCAACATTTTTATTTGGCCCTCTAAATTTAGATTTCAGGCTTGTTTAGAGGGTCTGCTGTAGTTGCTCTAAGCTTACTTGCTACACAAACCCCCCAAAATACAAGGATTAACAATCTGTAAGTGCTAAGATATGCTAAATGACGCATCCAATTCAAAATCTACTTGCATATTAAAACTTTTCGCAATTAAATCTACATATCAAGATCTCACTCGACTATGTTTAGAAGAAAAAAAATTATGAAATGCGGGTCCTATGTCTGTTACACTACCAGAGAACCTCACATCCGCCCCCCTCATAGGCCGCGGCACATTTTGGACCCGGTGCTAAGGGTGCATCAGCACCGGGTCCAACGGCTATGAGCGGGGGCGGCGCGCAGGGGTGGCAGGCCGAGCACATTAGCACCGGGTCTTGCGACGACCCGACCCGGTGCTAATGGTCTAACATTCATACCGGTTGCAGCCAGCAACCGGTGCTAATGTAGCCAATGCCCTTTAGCACCGGTTGCTGACTGCAACCGGTGTAAATGTGAGAGCAGTAGCACCAGGTCTTGCCATGACCCGGTGCTAATGAGCTCGTATATAATACCTTCCCTCCCCTTGCCCGAGCCAGCATCAACACTTGTAGCTGTGTTCATGTTGTGCTCGGGAAATGGGAGGTGCTGTCAATTTTTTTTTTAAAATTTGTGAAGATTTTACTCATCCAAGGGGCACTACAAGGTACATTCTTTCATTCTCTTATGTTTTTATTAGCTTGTATTGTTTCTATGCTTTAGAAATAGAGAAATTTGCGAATCAAAATGGAAAGAGAGCTTGTGTTCATGCTGGAGAGAGAGAGCTTGTGTTCATGGTGGAGAGAGAGCTTCTGTTCATGGTGGAGAGAGAGAGCTTATGTATTGTATTTATTAGTTATTTATTTAAAGTTGGAATAGTTATTTTTTTTAATGGAAGTATATTTGTTTTTAGAAAATGAATATATTAATTATAGTTTTAGAAATGTGTTTAGTTTGCCTTATATATGAATTCTATTTTTATATATTAGATTTGTATTGTCTTATGTATTAACTTTGTAATCTATTATATGTTAAATTTATATTTAGTTATATATTAAATTTTTATTGTCTTATATATTACCTTTGTATTATATTATATATTAAATTATACGAATAATTGTTATTGGTTACTAATGCAGATGAATAGGCAATGGATGTGCGGGGACAATCACGATACGACGTTTTGTGATGGCCTGAAGGGGTTTCTCGATATCGCCGAGGCCAACAGGACGCCGTCAGGTTTCATGTTCTGCCCATGCACTAATTGTCGAAATATACAATCGTACAAACAAAGATGAGCTCTTCAGGAGCATTTGATGATGCACGATTTCATGAGCAATTATTCTGTTTGGACGAAGCATGGTGAAAGAGGAATTCTAATGGATGAAGATGAAGAAGACGAGGTGGATAACGACATTCTGGTATTGACTCTGCAATGGGTGATGCCGATCAGGAAGATGCTGCTCAGGAAGATGACCCTAATGATGGACTTGGGCAAATGTTGCGTGATGCTGAGAAAGACTTGGGCAATGATAAGGAACTGAAAAAGATACAACGCATGTTGTGGGACCACAAAACTGACTTGTACCCAGATTGTAAAGAGGGGCTTACGAAGTTGGGTAGCACACTTGAATTTCTGCAGTGGAAGGCAGCAAATGGCGTTACTTTTAAGGGTTTCGATGAGCTACTGAAACTCCTAAAGAAGATTCTGCCCAAGGGTAACGAATTGCCATCGGCAACGTATGAAGCAAAACGGGCTGTTTGCGCTCTCGGTTTGGAGGTGCAGAAGATACATGCGTGTCCTAATGACTGTATCCTCTAACGCGGACAATACGAACACTTGGATTATTGTTCGGTTTGCAGTTGCGCACGATACAAGATAAGACGGGATGTCCCTGGTGAGGTTGTGCGGGAGCCTTGTAAGAAAAAAATTCCAGCGAAGGTGATGTTGTATTTTCCTCTGATACCCCATCTGAAGCGTTTGTTTAGGAACTAAGAGCATGCCAAACTGATGCGATGGCACAAAGAAGAACGTAAGCAGGATGGCATGTTGAGACACCCCGCTGATGGATCCCAGTGGAGGAACATCGACAGAGCATTCCCAGAGTTTGATGGTGATGAGAGGAATGTGAGGCTTGGTTTAAGTACTGATGGCATGAACCCTTTTGGTGAAATGAGCATTAGTCATAGCACTTGACCTGTGACTTTATGTATCTACAACCTACCCCCTTGGCTCTGCATGAAGCGAAAGTTCATTATGATGCCAGTGCTTATTCAAGACCCAAAGCAACCTGGCAACGACATTGATGTCTACCTAAGACCATTGGTTGATGAACTTTTGCAGCTATGGAAGGAAGAAGGTGTTACCATGTGGAATGAGGACAAGCAGGAGCAGTTTGACCTTCGAGCACTGCTTTTCATAAACATCAACGACTGGCTTGCACTAAGTAACCTATCTGGACAATCAAACAAAGGATATAAAGCATGCACTCACTGTTTAGACGAAACCAAAAGCATGTATTTGAAACATTGTAGGAAGGTTGTTTACATGTGTCATCGTTGATTTCTTCCTATGAAGCATGACCTACGAAAGAAATGTCTGCATTTTGGCGGGAATGCGGACCATCGTACAAAGCCAAGACACCAGAGTGGACAAGATGCATTTGATATGTTAAAGGACCTACAAGTGGTGTTTGAAAAGGGAGACGGAAACCAGCCTGTTCCGACTGGCGAGGATGGAGGATGGTCGTGCCGCGATGTGGAAGAAAATGTCTATCTTTTGGGAGCTACCTTATTGGCAATTTTTAGAGGTCCGTAACGCGATTGATGTGATGCATCTGATGAAGAATCTTTGCGTGAACTTGATAACCTTCCTGGGTACTTATGGGAAGCCAAAAGATATACTGGAAGCACAACAAGAGCTGAAACGATTGAAACAACGGAATGATCTACATCCAGAAAAGAGAGACGGAGGACGTCAGTACTTGCGTCCTGCTAGCTTCACTCCCAGCAAAGAAGAGAAGGCAAACATGTTTGAATGGTTGAACAGTATCAAGGTTCCGTCGGGCTACTCCTCTAATATTAAGGGAATAATAAATATGAAAGAGAAGAAGTTCATAAACCTCAAGTCTCACGACTGTCATGTGTTTATGACACAGTTGCTTCCCGTCATACTAAGGGGTGTGCTACCCGTTAATGTGAGGAAAGCCATTGTGAAGCTATGTGCATTCCTCAATACAATTTCTCAGAAGGTGATCAATCCAAAAAATTTAGTTCAGCTACAGAACGACGTGGTGCAATGTCTTGTCAGCTTTGAGATGATATTTCCATCATCCTTCTTCAATATTATGACACATCTATTGGTTCACCTCGTCAAAGAGATTCGTATACCGGGCCCAGTATTTCTACACAACATGTTCCCGTTTGAGAGGTTCTTCGCTGTGCTAAAGAAGTATGTCCGTAATCGTTCTCGTCCAGAAGGATGCATTGCTAAGGGATACGAAACAGAGGAGGTCATTGAATTTTGTGTTGACTTTGTCGACAATCTTATGCCGATTGGTGTGCCCGAATCACATCATGAGGGGAGACTTGGTGGAAAGGGCACACTAGGGAAAATATCGATGGTAATCAAGGACATGGAGACATTTCGTAAAGGGCACCTCACAGTTATGCAACAATCAATCTTAGTTGCTCCGTACATCGAGGAGCACATGAAGATTCTCTGGGACGAAAATCCAGCAAAGTCTGCAGCCTTTATTCAGCGGATGCACAATAGTACTTTCGCCGCTTGGTTGTGAGAACGTCTGATGGGTGTCGAGGGCATTGATGCGCAGCTAGCTTTTGTAGCTAGGGGTCCATCGACCACGATCTTAAAATTCCAAGGATACGACATCAATGGGTATATATTTTACACAAGAGCCCAGGACAAGAGGAGCACCAACCGAAACAGTGGTGTCCGAATCGATGCGACAGACATCAATGGCAATACTAACTCATACTATGGTGTCATAGAGGATATATGGGAACTAGAGTACGGACCTTTGAAGATCCCACTGTTTAAGTGCCAATGGGTGAAGATGACTGCAGGAGGTGTTACAGTTGATGAGTATGGAATGACGTTAGTGGACCTAAACAAGATTGTATTTCTAGACGAACCGTTCGTCCTAGCCAAAGATGTCACACATGTTTTTTTATGTAAAAGACATGGCTAGCAGACCAAAGAAAGGGGTGGGTAAGCAATTGGACCCATCACAAGACGAGCCAAAGCGTCATATAGTTCATCCTGGAAAAAGAAAAATCGTAGGAGTTGAGGACAAGACGGATGAAGATTATGATATGCTCGATGGGCTGCCTCCATTCTCGATGGCTGCTGACCCAAGCATCCTGTTAGCGGCGGAGGAGACACCCTATCTACGGTGTGATCACAATCAAGGAACATTCGTAAAGAGGAAGTTTATTAGCACCGAGTAAACGATTCGTAAAGAGGAAGTTTATTAGTGTCCGAGTAAAATTACATATATATAAGTAGATCCAACACCCGGTGCTAAAGGTGCCTAGGATTTCAGTTGCCGCCCTTGGGAACATCTTTAGCACCGGGTGTAAGCAGACCGGGTGCTAAAGACTCATTAGCACCGGGTGTTCTATCCACCCGGTGCTATTGTGGTAGCCTTTAGCACCGAGTGAAGGAAAGACCCGGTGCTAATGAGCCTTTAGCACCGGGTCTTTCCTTCACCCGGTGCTAAAGGCCCCGCCCCATATAACCACTCGCCCGCCGCCTCCGCCCTCACTTCTCGCCTTCCTCGCCGCGTCCACCGCGGGTCCACCTCCCGCGCCCGTAGCCCGTCGCCCGCGCCCGTCGCCATACGTCATCCGTCGCCCGCGCCCATTGCCGTACGTCATCCGTCGCCCGCGTCCGCGCCGCCGTCGCCCGCGCCCGCGCCGCCGTCGCCCGCGCCCATCGCCCCTCGCCCACGCCCGTCAACGGCCGGTCGTCGCCCGTCGACCGTAGCCTCCGCCGTGGTTAATTTCTATTCTATATATAATTTGTTAGTGTAATTTTGTATATGCTATTTATATATGCTTATTTATATATGTAATTTTGTATATGCTTATTTATATATGCTATTTTGTATATGCCATTTTGTATATGTAATTTGTTAGTGTAATTATGTATATATAATTTTATATATGCTTATTTATATATGCTATTTTGTATATATAATTTGTTAGTTTAATTTTGTATATGCTATTTATATATGCTTATTTATATATGTAATTTTGTATATGCTTATTTATATATGCTATTTTGTATATATAATTTTGTATATAATTACATTTTGTAAAAAAACATATTTAGCTTGTAATCATATTTTGTATATAATTTTTGTAATAATTGGGACTTTGCATGTAATTCTAATATTTAATTCTAACCTTAGTGTACTAGATAAATGTGTTATATTGAAAATCCTATCAAGCATGTGCAAACATTCCTACACCAAGATTTTGGCATTACCCTTGATTTGGCCATGATCAATTTTAGGAACGGCAATCTTGGGCACAAACCAAACAGGCCGTAAGGCTTAGGGCGGCGAAACGTGTGTTAGGATGCCGGCCGCACTCGAATTTTCGGCACCACACCTGTGGTGGAACTTTAACTTTAGCCGTGAAAAAGTAGTTGCCTCACCATATTATCAACCGAGCAGCGATAATTTTCTAGGAGCCCATTACAACTTCGAACTTCGGTGCGATGTGCAATGACGGTGAACTAAACACTCACTCCCACAGGCTTTGGATCTCGTGACATACCATGCGGTTTGAGGCGACGCAGAGTTGATCGGGTAATGCAAACAAGTTGCATAGAAGAACTGTCCGGAAAGGTAGCCGATCGAGGGAGTGACCCCGCACTCAGCAGCACCCCGCCGACCCCAGTCTCGATCAAGCCCGTTTACGCCTCCAACAATCTGTTATGATGAAGAAATAAGGTATTGTACTTCCTGTGGCGACTCCGTTAAATCAACTATCACCTACCTGAAAAGGTTGCCCCAATGTAACTCACGGCCCGTCATCGCTCCCGTAGACAACGCGGGGGCGACACCCCCTCCCGCTCGAGCCTCCCTCCCTCCCTCCCCTTCCTCCCCTCGCCGCCGCCCAAGCGGGTGGCCGGAAGCCCGGCTACCGCAAGGAAGACGGCGGCGAGGTGTCTCCGCCCAAGATTGGAGCTCCGCCGTGCGGGCGGCGTGGAGCTTCTCAGAAAGACGGCCGCCTTCCTCGTCGAGTAGTTCGTTAAAAAAAAAATATCACGTACCTGTTACAATACTGACTAAAAGATCTATCAGATAGAAATTTGGAACTCCATCGGAAATTTTTTTGCATAGCTTTGTCAGGCAATCGCTTGTCAAATAATGCTGGAAACTTTCTATTTTGATTTCACCAGATCAGACCACATAAAATTAATATTTCTATCAACGGCCCACTGCATCTCGGCCCAGTCAATAGACGTCGAGCCGACCGACCCACAAGCACAAGCCCTTTCCCGCGCTAATCCTACCCGGATCCCACCCGACCCCATCTCGCCCGTCCCTTCTCCATCCAACAGCCCACGCTCCCCCTCCCAAAAGGCGGTTTCCCTCCTCCCGCATCTCCCGTCCCCGCACGCAGTCCACCAGCACCCCGCCTCACCGCACCGCCTTCGACCCCGTGCACCGCGCCCACGGGCCCACAGTGCAAGCCAAGACTCCCGCCGGCTCACGCTAGCCCCCGCGGCGCACGCTAGGCCTATAAATACAGCCCGACCCCCTCCCGTCCCCGAGCAGACGCACCCCTCTTCTTTTCCCCACCCCAAACTCGCCGACGCGGGTGAACCGATCTGCTCGGGCCGGCGCCGCCGCCGCGCGCGTGGGTGGGGTCGAGATGGACACGAGGTTCCCGCACTCGCCGGTCGAGACGGCCAAGGTGGAGCTCGTGCAGTTCGGCGTCCTCAGCCCCGACGAGATCGTAATGCCCCTCGCCTCGCTCGCCCCTCTCTGCTAGCTTGAATTTGCTCTCCGAATTCGAGCGGGCTGGGTGGTTTGGTGGGGGATTGGGGGCTCATTAGTGGTTCGTAGCTTCCGGGTTCCTCTGATGGACTTGGATTTGACGAGAGGAGGCTAATTGGACTGTTGTGATGTAACCCGTGAGGGGTTTGAGCGGGTTCAGCTTGACGGTTGCTTGGTTGTGGTGCGTTGGTGAATTTGGGGAGCATAGAATGTTGGCTACTGAACGAACATTTGAGCAAATTGGGGGTTAAAGCGTTGTGCTGTTGCTGTAACTGTGGGGGTTAAAGAGTTGAACTTAGCAGTACTCAGTTTAAAATTTAACAGAAATTGTACTCTGTACTGCCAAATTTAACCAATCTCAGACAGCAAATTGTACTGTCCTGATTTGTCACAGGAGGTAGCTCGGTCTCGTTCTTTGTACTAGATAACAAATTGTACTGTTGGGACTAGTCGCCGGAGGTTAAACTGGTCTTGTGCTTTCCTGTTAGCGAGATTTTCTCCTGTCCCTAACTTCCTTTTTGGTCTGCGGCCGGTGCAAATCTGTATATGGTTAGGTTAGTCTCAATGAAAGTTTCGTGGACACAATTACCTAGAGTGACGCATCATCTAAAACTGTTTGAAATTAGGATGAAACACCTCCCTCTCAATGCATAGTTTCATCAATTGTTGTTTTCTAGGTCACATACAAGACACAAGCTGTCTAGGTAACTGTGTATATGGAGTTTCATCACCATGAAACTCATTTCACCTCTCTCTTAATTAATACAGTGACACATCATAAAAAATGCTAACATGACAGTCAATTTATTATCAATGAAACTTCCACTGAGACTGGCCCTATAGTTAGACTTTCTATACTGAGTTTGATTCAGTCAAGTTCTAATTGCAACTAAAAGTTTGAACTGGAAAGTACAGACAAATTGTTATTTTCAATTATATCTTATAACTACCCCAGTACAACTGAAACATGGCATTATTAATGTTACATAACGATTGATAGTTTATCATTGGTTTAATAGTTTGCTTTAGTAAAAGAACTGTCAGTGCATTTGCAGTGCCTGCCTGGACACAACATTCACGGGGTGTATCTCTCTGTATTTGCAGAGGCAAATGTCGGTGGTGCAAATAGAATATGCAGAGATTATGGAGAAGGGGAAGCCGAAGACTGGTGGGCTTAGTGACCCTCGGATGGGGACCATTGACCGGAAAATCAAGTGCGAGACATGCATGTCTGGGATGGCAGAGTGCCCAGGCCACTTTGGTCACCTTGAGCTCACCAAGCCGATGTTCCACATTGGCTTCATCAAGACTGTACTTTCCATTATGCGCTGTGTCTGCTTCAACTGCTCCAAGATCCTCGCGGACAAGGTACCAGTTGGTTTGGTTATCAAGCAGGATGTGTGTGTGCATGTTACCTGACTACTGAAAGGAGTTCTGATTTTAATTTGCAATCACATTGAACCATAAGAGCCATATGTATCCGGACCATGACATTAAAGAATGAAATTATCTTTTTGTTAGTCACTAGGTTCTGTTCAGGGTTTGCTCTTGTCCACAGTAGGCATGTCTAACAAATAAAACTTGTGAAGACAGTATCATGCTGAACACAAACTGACAAATCATTTTAGCTTTGATCTATGATCTATACGTTAAGATGCATATGTAAGCAGACTATTTTTTGATCTAATATAAGACTCATGCAAAGCTTAGAAGCAAGAAGCAAACTTTTTTTTTGCATTCGTGATATTACCCACCCTAGCCACACAATATCTGGTGTTTTTCATAAAACAATGAGAATAAATCTGACCATGAGCCAACTTTTCAGTGTTCTTGATTAGCTGTTGTCACAAGTTTAGCTACTCTTCATTCTCTTCATGTTTTTGATTTTTTATACATGTTAGTTGACATGAATGCTCGTGCTGCAGGATAATAACAAGTTCAAGCAGGCTCTGAAAATCAGGAACCCAAAGAATAGGTTGAGGAGAATATATGATGCTTGCAAGAGCAAAAAGTTCTGTGACGGGGGTGATGACCCTTGTATGCAGGAGCAGCAAGATACCGATGAGCCTGTACAGGAAAGAGGTGGTTGTGGTGCTCAGCAGCCAAATATTACAGTTGACGGTATGAAGATGGTTGTGGAGTTCAAGGCACCAAAGAAAAAAAATGATGATACAGAGCAACTCCCTGAGCCAGTGGAACGAAAGCAGATTCTCTCTGCTGAGAGGGTATTTATATAATCAGTCAATTCAACAAGTTGTTCTAAGAAAGCTACTGCAATCATGAGTTTTTCTTACATGGCTTGTTTGACCAGGTTCTTGAGGTTCTCAAGCGCATAAGTGATGATGACTGTCTTCTGCTGGGCCTGAATCCCAAATATGCACGTCCAGATTGGATGATACTCCAGGTTCTTCCAATTCCTCCACCTCCTGTTAGACCATCTGTCATGATGGGCACTTCTTCTAGAAGTGAGGTGAGTTTAATACCACTAATTATTTTGTATCCAGTGGTATAATGCATTGATGGATTGCAAATGCATCTTTGTAGCTCACTCTTATTCTTCTTGTCCTTTCATCTGCTTCCTACAGGATGATTTGACTCATCAATTAGCTATGATAATTTGGCACAATGAGAACTTGAGGAGGCAAGAGAGAAACGGAGCTCCACCTCACATTATAACAGAGTTTGCTCAGCTGTTGCAATTTCACATTGCTACATACTTTGATAATGACCTTCCTGGCCAACCCAGGGTAAGTAATCAAACATTTTGTTCTGCATGTTATTTCTGAATCAAACGCTCCGTCGTTGCTGTTTCTCATTTCATGTTACTTTGATATCATGGTAAGTTAAATTTTTTTTGTTTTCTTCCCAAATGATCAGGCCACACAGCGTTCTGGAAGGCCTATTAAATCAATTTGCAGCAGGTTGAAAGCAAAAGAAGGATGGGTTAGAGGAAACTTGATGGGGGAAGCGAGTTGATTTCTCAGCCCGCACTGTTATCACACCAGATCCAAATATTAACATTGATGAATTAGGTGTGCCGTGGAGTATTGCTTTGAACCTGACATATCCAGAAACTGTCACTCCATATAACATTGAGAGGTAAACCAGTTTACTGTTATTGAGACACTGTAACTACTGTACTTTGGTGATTGCTTGCACCTAAACACAATGATTTCAGGTTAAAAGAACTCGTAGAATATGGGCCTCATCCACCCCCCCCCCCCCCAAGGAAAAACAGGTGCAAAGTATATTATTAGGGAAGATGGTCAGAGGCTTGATCTTCGTTACGTGAAGAAAAGCAGTGATTTGCATTTGGAGCTTGGCTACAAGGTGAGTACCAACTTCATTTTAGTTGTAGCACTGATGCTTTTTTTATATATCATCTGACGTTTTCTTTACCATTTTGTGCCTGATCACCCAGGTGGAAAGGCACCTCATTGACGGAGATTTTGTTCTTTTCAATCGACAACCAAGTCTACACAAAATGTCTATCATGGGGCATCGTATCAAAATCATGCCCTACTCAACTTTCCGGTTGAATTTGTCTGTCACTTCACCATACAATGCTGATTTTGATGGTGATGAAATGAATATGCATGTTCCCCAGTCGTTTGAGACCAGAGCTGAAGTTCTAGAGTTGATGATGGTGCCAGAATGTATTGTGTCTCCACAATCAAATAGGCCTGTGATGGGTATTGTCCAGGACACGCTTCTTGGATGCCGCAAAATCACCAAAAGGGACACTCTCATTGATAAGGTAAATAAGGATAAAACTCTACTTACCTTTCCCATAGTATTTAAGTTTGATAGTTTGATGTTGTGAAATTCATTCCAGGATGTATTTATGAATATCTTGATGTGGTGGGAAGATTTCGATGGAAAGATTCCCGCTCCTGCCATTTTTAAACCAAGGCCTATTTGGACTGGGAAACAAGTCTTCAACCTCATTATCCCGAAGAAAATAAATCTAATACGGTTTTCTTCCTGGCATTCTGAAAACGGAACAAGATTTATTACTCCCAGTGATACTGTAGTCAGGATAGAGAAGGGAGAGCTTCTATCTGGTACACTTTGCAAAAAGACTCTGGGAACAAGCCCTGGAAGTCTTATTCATGTTATTTGGTAATTATGTTTCAGTTAACTTTTTGGTTCTTATAAGTTGCATGGTTTAGTAATTTTCCTCATTTGTTTCTACTAATTAAGTTTTGTTTTTAATATCTTTACAGGGAAGAGGTTGGTCCAGATGCTGCACGCAAATTCTTAGGTCATACTCAGTGGCTTGTCAACTACTGGCTTCTTCAAAATGGTTTCAGTATTGGAATAGGGGATATGATTGCTGATGAGGCCACCATGAAGAAAATTAAGGACACAATTTCTGATACTAAGAAGGGCGTGAATGGGCTTATTAAACAAGCACATGACAAGAAGTTGGAAGCTGAGCCAGGACGAACAATGATGGAGTCATTCGAAAATAAAGTAAATGAGGTACTTGTTAGCCTCTGACTTTTATTTTATAGTTATTTCAATTAAATTAGCGCATTATCCCTCTAAGTTAAGTTGTTTAACTTCAAACCATTCTCTTTCCGTTCCAGGTTCTCAATAAGGCTCGTGATGCTTCTGGAAGCAGTGCTCAGAACAGCTTGTCTGAAAGCAACAATTTGAAGGCTATGGTCACTGCAGGCTCAAAAGGCAGTTTCATTAACATTGGGCAAATGGCTGCTTGTGTTGGACAGCAGAATGTTGAGGGCAAGCGTATCCCATTTGGTTTCAGTGATCGAACATTGCCACATTTCATGAAAAATGACTATGGTCCTGAAAGTCGTGGATTTGTTGAGAACTCTTACCTTCAGGGTCTCACACCACAAGAGTTTTTCTTTCATGCTATAGGTGGTAGAGAAGGTCTGATTGATACGGCTGTGAAGACTTCTGAGACTGGGTATATCCAACGCCGGCTTGTTAAAGCTATGGAGGACATCATGGTGAAATATGATGGAACCGTACGATATTCCTTGGGAGATGTCATTCAGTTCCTATATGGGGAAGATGGCATGGATGCTGTTTGGATTGAGGAATAGAAGTTGGACTCTTTACAGATGAAGAAAGATGAATTTGATAATTTATACCGCTATGAACTGGATGACGAGAACTGGAGGCCTAATTACTTGCTGCCTGTCCATGTTGATGATTTGAGGACCATCATTGAGTTCAGAAGTGTGTTAGAGGCGGAAGTGCAGAAGCTAGAAGCTGATCGAGTCCAGCTTGGGACTGAGATTGCTACAAATGGTGCCAATACGTGGCCTTTGCCTGTCAACCTCAAGCGGCTTATCTGGAATGCCCAGAAGACATTCAAGATTGACACCAGAACATGTTCAGACATGCACCCGATGGAAATTGTGGAAGCAATAGATAAGCTGCAAGAAAGACTTAAAGTTGTGCATGGTGATGATGCTATGAGCATTGAGGCACAGAAGAATGCTACTTTGTTTTTTAATATCCATCTTCGTTCTACATTTGCTAGCAAGAGGGTCTTGAGTGAATACAGGCTTACGAAGGAATCATTTGAATGGATTATTGATGAGATTGTGTCCAGGTTTTCACAGTCTTTGGTGGCCCCTGGTGAAATGATTGGCTGTGTGGCTGCACAGTCCATTGGGGAACCAGCGACTCAAATGACTCTGAATACCTTCCATTATGCTGGTGTCAGTGCCAAGAATGTTACTCTTGGAGTTCCCAGGCTGAGAGAGATCATTAATGTTGCCAAGAATATAAAGACTCCATCATTATCTGTTTACCTTAAGCCTGAGGTGAACAGGGAGAAAGAATTGGCTAAGAATGTCCAATGTGCTTTGGAGTACACCACACTGCGCAGTGTGACCCATGCTACTGAGGTTTGGTATGATCCTGATCCTCTGAGAACTGTCATTGAGGAGGATGTGGAATTTGTCCAGTCGTATTATGAAATGCCTGATGAGGATATTGACCCGGATAAGATTTCTCCTTGGTTGCTGCGTATTGAGCTTGATCGTGAGATGATGGTTGATAAGAAGTTGAGCATGGCTGATATCGCTGAGAAGATCAACCATGAATTTGATGACGACTTATCATGCATATTTAGTGATGATAATGCAGATAAGCTTATCCTTCGTCTGCGCATCACAAAAGATGAAGCTTCGAATGGAGATATGAAAGATGAGTCTGCCGAGGATGATGTCTTCCTCAAGAAGATAGAGAGTAACATGCTGACAGAGGTGTCTCTTCGAGGCATTCTGGATATTAATAAGGTGTTCATCAAAGAAGTTAAGGTTAACAAATTTGATGAAAATGCTGGTTTCAAAATAGTAAAAGAGTATATGCTTGATACGGATGGTGTTATTCTCTTGGCTGTCATGTGCCATGATGATGTTGATGCTACAAGAACAACAAGTAACCATTTGATTGAAGTGATTGAGGTTTTTGGAATTGAGGCTGTTCGTCGGGCCCTCATGGATGAACTTCGAATGGTCATATCTTTTGATGGATCCTATGTAAACTATAGGCATCTGGCCATTCTTTGTGATACAATGACATACAGAGGTCACCTGATGGCTATTACAAGGCATGGAATCAATCGCAACGACACAGGACCTCTTATGAGATGTTCTTTTGAAGAGACCGTGGATATCTTGCTTGATGCTGCTGTATATGCGGAATCTGACTACCTGAAAGGCGTCACTGAGAACATTATGCTTGGCCAGCTTGCTCCTATTGGTACTGGAGGCTGCACACTATTTCTGAATGACCAGATGCTGAAACAGGTCATTGAAGTTCAACTCCCAAGCTATGTGGAAGGGCTGGAGTTTGGCATGACACCAGCACCCTCACCCCTCTCTGGAACACCATATCATGAAGGAATGCTGTCGCCAAGTTATCTGATGAGTCCAGACTACAACACTTCGCCCATTGCTACAAATGCTTCGTTCTCGCCATATGTCAGGCATATGACATCACCACCTGTCCCTTCACAAGGTTACTCTCAATATTCAGGGAGATACAGTACATCTCCATGTCCTAGCTCAGAAAACGGTTACAACCCCATGTCTCCATCGTATGCTCCTGTATCACCAATTTATACTCCTATGTCTCAATCATACACTCCTGCATCACCGCTTAACTCTCCTACTTCAACATCATATAGTCCAGCAAGTCCAATTTACACCCCAACGAGCCCGGCTTACTCACCCACAACTCCAAGTTACACCCCAACAAGCCTGGTTTACTCACAGATTCCTTCATACTCACCCACAACTCCAAGTTACAGTCCTGTATCTCCTAGCTATAGTCCTATATCAAGCTACAATCCTGCTTCTCCGAATTACAGTCCCACATCACCAGTTTATAGTCCAACCATGGCAACATATAGCCCTACATCTCCTGTATATAGCCCCACATCACCTTCATATAGCCCAGGATCACCATCATATAGCCCCACATCACCATTATATAGCCCTACATCTCCATCATACAGTCCTTCATCGCCCTCATACAGCCCAGCATCGCCTACATACAGCCCTACATCGCCTGGCTACAGCCCGACCTCACCAAATTATAGCCCAACATCGCCAAACTACAGCCCAACTTCACCGAGCTACAATCCTTTGCCTGCCAAATATTCTCCGAGCACTTACTCTCCAAGCAGCCCAAGGATGACTCCAGGTGGACAGTTTTCTCCAAACTATAGGTACTGACAGTTCTAAAGTGCTGCAAACTTATCTTGGCAAATGATAATACCTATGCTTCCTTTATCGATCTATGTTCATATAAGTTTGTATTTATTGCCTGTATTACTGTTTTTTTTATTTCAGCCCGACTTCACCGATGTACTCACCGACTTCACCAACATATTCACTACCAAGTCCATCATACAGCCCAACCAGGTGAGCCCCATTCAGGCGTATCATCTGTGCTCCATTTCAGTCGTATGTTCTTCTCTTGGAGGTTTGTGTGTTTTCTAATTCTAACTGTGATTTACTTGTGCAGCCCAATTGACAATTCTGGAGGACCTGGTCCAGATTACAGCCCAAATTCTCCAAATTACAGGTAATCTAACACAACATTAAGAAAACATCACCTGCCTGTCCTGAAAGACATCATTAGTCACATTTCTGAATTAATTCCCACTGTGAAGCCCTGGTGGAAGCCACTCCCCCACTGCGTCGGGCTACTCTCCAGCATTCACTCACCAAGCAGAGTACAAGGATGGTGAGATCACTCAAAAGCGCTGAGAAAAGATTGGTGATGGTCGCAGAGGAAGAAATGAGCCCATCGTGCTACGCTGTTTCTTTCTGATTCTGTGCAGTTGATGACTGAGCGATATAGATGAACAGTAGAAACTAATATGGAGTCCTCAAACCCTTGAAACTAATAGAGCTGTTCAAACGGAGTTTTGTGGGAATTCCAAAATTGTATTTGCTGAACTTTATTTGTAAGTGACTAGGAGTATGGCCTTTCTGGGAGTTGTATCAATAAATGCATCTGAAATTCAGTCGCAAATATCTGTTCCATACCCTTCTCTGCTACAATTGTAGTTTTAGATACCATAATGATAAAATAAAATCACAGTGGAACTTACTGATGATACAAATGCACATTCTTTTCTCCAATTCATGAATTCAGTGTAGAACTAATACACAGAAGCACTTAGGATACTTGTAGTTTTAGTGGGGGCTTCCCCCGCTGTATAGCTTTCAAAAAAGGATACTTGCAGTTTTTTCCAAGGTAAAGTTGGATCTAGTTTAGTATATTTCAATCTCGACGATGTGAGTGGGAGACTGATCGTGACTTAAATCTGTGTTTGTCAGATTCAAGGTGTAGAATTTGATGAAGCCTTGAAGGAGCACCTTGATGATGTTCGAAAGGAAGTCCTGTGCAAGTTTCTGATGGATTTGGTCTGCTGTCTCTGAATACTGAATATACATTGCTGTAATGTAATGTATCGGATGCTATATACATGATAATATTCAGATGAGATTCTTGTTTTTTTACAAAGGTTATTAAGTGGAAAAATGTTTAATCTATCTCGGACCTCAGCAATCAGATCCTGATGATTTAGTATTGGAGCAGGAAACTGGACCAAGAAGGTTCTAGAGGAAAAGTTGGATAAGCAGATTGTCTTAACGAACTGATTGAAAAGGTTACTCTCCTTTGTCCCTGATAATTCTTCACAATATGCTTTCCTGTGCATACCTGCAATTTATTGCTAAGCTAAATAGGATAAAAACTGTACAACAGACCTGCATGTTTAAAATTGTTGAATTCTACATTTTATTGTTAAGCTGAATTAATATGCTCTCTGTAGCGGACTTGGCTAAAGTGTCTTCATTCAGAATTGTTTTATGCAGAATTGCAGATTATCCAAGATCACCAAAATATTCCGGTATCTCCACTATCACTGGCGCCACAAACTGCATTTTGTCAGGTCAGTACAGTCTGAACCATTTGATTGTTACTTTGAACTCCAGTAACCTACTTTGCTTGCTGAAAATGAAGGGCACATCTGGAGGATCAAGCGTAAGTCCTGCAACAATGGTGCTTCTAGACGTTGGACACGGGGAAGTGACCCTGAATGAAGCTCATATAGACGAGTCCGTGCCGATCTGGCCTACCTAGTGTAAATCTTACACTTCCCAGCTAAGTTAGTTTTGCCGAACTTGTGGTGACTCGTGGATCTGAGCATGTCCTTTTGTGAAGTCTATACTGTGCGCATGTGGGTGTAGATGTCTATTTCTGACATCTGAACTTGTGTAGAACATGTGGACTTGGAGTGTTGTTGCACTGCCTGTTGGAAAACAGAGTATAATCTGTGTCCTCGTTCTGTATTTGATTGCCATTTGTTTCTTTCAAATGGTGGTTAAATACATTTATAATACAATTATTTATGGATCTGGTCTGTGCTGAAACATTCGGGAGACAATTTACATGGGAGTGAGTGGTAACACGTGCAAAAAAACAATCCCGTGTGTCCGATACATGGGAAACAGCTCTGTTGGTACAGCACGGAGCGGTACAATGTTTCTTTCCCCTCTGCTCATTGTTTGCCGAGCGTCTGCTTGGTTTGGTGCCAAAGTTTTGGCCACTATTTGATTTTCTACCAAAAACTACTTATGTCTCACATTTGTTCTACCAAAATGTTAGAAACTATTTTGTTCAATTTTTGGATTGCCAAAACTTGGGCATGTCAAAAATTTGGAAGCAAACCAACGAGGCTCATAGTCAGCGGAAATTTTTGTTAGTTTGGTTAGTCGTTGAGGGATGGTATAGTTACTGACTATCTCTGCATGGGTTCTCCATGTTTCTCAATATCTTCCATTCTGAAATCTTGCGAATCCATGGCCGAAATTGCCAGGCAATGCTCGTTATTCAGAATCAAAATCTGTCTCAAATCACAATAATTTCTCAAGCCAAGTAGCCAACTGAAAATTTCCCAGAATTGGATACAAGCAGCGGATCAGCACATCATCTGTGTCAAGGAGCCTCATTTCGACAAGAACAAGGCAAAACAAGTAGTTTTTCCTCATTTCGACAAGAACAAGGCAAAACAAGTAGCTTTTCAGTTGGCCTTGCTTATTTGCCTTGTTATGCCATTCCCTTTCATTTCTCTCATTCATTAAAAAAACAATGTTAGAAAAATAAAGATTATTTCTCAAGCCAAGTAGCCAACTGAAATTTTCCCAGAATTGGATACAAGGAGCGGATCAGCACATCATCTGTGACAAGGAGCCTCGTTTCGACAAGAACAAGGCAAAACAAGTAGCTTTTCAGTTGGCCTTGTTCAGAAAAATAAAGATACGGAGTAGTTGGCAGAGTCAAACAACGACGACCGCTTTGATGGGCAAAGACACCACCCCACCTTGCTCGCGCTGCCTAGCCTTCACCGTGCGTCCGTGCGAGCCTTGCGCGGCACCAACAACGGCCAAGGAAAATAGCAGTGTGGTTCAACGTTGAGGTGTGTAAAACGCTATCGGGTTCTCCAATATGTTTCTGGTTGATGTTGTTGCTCAAAAATCAAATGTTAAGAAGTTTTCACTTATGTTATCATGGATGGATAGTTGGTAGGGACCAAACTCGCATGAATAGTGAATGTGCCTCTTTTGTGTTTACTGATTTTTTCTTTTCTCGTTGGAATGCAAGGATATAGTTGCTAGTGTATTTATAAAAAAACGTCTATTTTAGTACCCTTGTCTATCCACTTTATCCGCTTAACCATCTCAACAAATTTTAGGATTGATTTGCTCCTCCTAATTATTTCAGTTGGTCCAATCTACTCCTACTGGAATTTATCTTTTTTTATTTCTTAATAAATTTTGTGACGCCGTATAAAATATGACGTCTTATGTTAGAAAAATATATTAAGAATGTTCCATACTTATTTTTATAGATATGAAAATTTTAATACGAAATTGATTTTAGGGATGCAAAATTGAACAAAAAATAATTGTGAAAAATTCATAATGTATTTTGCAATATGGGGCATCAAGTATAAATTATCTCTCCAAAATTGAACTTAAAATTCAACTTATTTACAAATGAATGTACAGTGAATCTAAATTTTGTAAGTAGTTAAACGGACGAAGCGGATAGATAAGGTAGTAAAATGAATGTTTTTTATCTTTATCTTTATCATTATCTAATAGTAGTACTAATGTTTGGAAGAAACTCTTCATGTTTTCTACCCTAATCTTTGGTCCGTCACTGTGCGCAAGACGGCTTTTGGTTTAGTAATCTACTTTGAACTCCATCTACTGGAGCGAAGCAGACCCGAATATATGGTTTGGTTTCCCGAGCACGCACGCAGGACATCCTTTTTCCTTGGTGCACATATTTTTTAAGAGCCGGGCCTCGAAAGTCTGTCAAATTCTGATGATTCGTGCCCCGATTCTACTATAATCTTGAATAGTCCGGCACGGTTCCGCGAAAAAACGGTACTCAAATTAGTTGTATATACAATATATCTATCTCTACCTAATAATAATAATAAATAATATAATAATATTAAAATAAAGATTGATTTGGTGGTACGTCATAATTTTATGAAAATCTCCTAATATTTATAGAAATCAACCCACCATCTTTTAGTATGTTGTATTTTTTTTTTGAAAAAACTCATCATCTGCCAACACATCGTACCTTGTCTCTTCTTGTCCCGCATCATTGCACACACCTCTTCATCTTCTCAAATTGTTCATATCCCCATCGTCGCCCCACCATCGTTTCCAGACATGACGTCTACCAAGGATATATTTTATCATGCTCCTAATAAGATTTAGAATAAGATGTGTCTATGCCTTTTGTGCGTTTTCGCTCGTGAAATCCTCTTTAGCCATAGCATGGGCATTAATCTACGCGCAGTGCATCATCTCCTCTCATTGTCTTGCACTACCGTACACACCCCTTCGTCTTCTCACGTCACTTGCATCCCCCCGTTATTTCCAATCACAACATATACCGAGGATTTGGGATGGGGAGGTGGGGCCACGACTCCTGCACACCTTTACTCACTTCACCCGAGTACCTTTGGCGGCATATATGGCTCCCACTCGCCTTCGTTTATAACGTCCCCTTCACCCGTAGCGACACACTGGTATTAATCAACCCACAATACCCCACCTCCTCTCGTTGTCTAACACCGCCGCACACACCCCTTCGTCGTCCCACAATACTCGCATCCTCATCGTTGACCCGCTGTTATTCTCGGGCATTGTGTCTGCTGAGGATCTCTTCTTTGTTGTACTTCACATCGGGATGCAGAATCGGTAGCGTCCATGACTCCCACGCGCATTCGCCAATAAAGTCTCCTTCACTCGTAGCAACACATGGGCACATTTGCTAGTATACTATAAAGATTCAAAACTTTCAATGTCCGACGGATCCACAAATCATTGAAACAATACCCCTCCTAGCGACCCCACGTGTTAGGCCTTTTTTGGCTGAATAACCAAAATCGTCCTTCAACTATCATCGAAAAATCATTTTTGTCCCTCAACTATAAAAACGGCCACTCTCGTCCTCAAACTTTTGCAACCGGCTCATTTTCATCCCTGGGCTGACATGGAGCGCCATGCAGTCTTCCTCGTCATCGTCCCAATCAACATCTCATTCGCTACGGTTATAAAATTCCATTTCTACCATTACCCTTTGGCCCCTCAACTACGAAAATGCCATATTGACAAGTTTCTGGAATTCCCTATGCACGTGCATGTGCTGCCCTGTTCAAGATCACTGAAGAGCCAAATAAATATGTGCATAAGTGTTTTTCTATTGAGGCATACAAGAGGACATATCAACATGTCCTGCAACGAGTAGAATATGAGTCAGGCATGGGCCAAGGAGTAAGGGTAGAAATAGAATTTCATAATATGAGATGCTGACTAAGACGATGATAAGGAAGACAGTGTGGCGCGCTCCACATCAGCCTAGGGACGAAAATGAGCCGGTTGCGAAAATTTGAGGACGAGAACGGCCATTTTTGTAGTTGAGGGACGAAAAAGGGCTTTCGATGATAGTTGGAGGACTATTTTGACTATTCTACCTCTTTTTGTCAAACTTTTGACAAATGATGGACCCACCGGTCATTGCAACATTACCCCTCCTAGCGACCCCACTTCTCAGGTTTTTTTTTGTCAAACCCTCCGCCTCTCTCTTCCATCTATGTAGTATGGAATTATCGAGTCCGTAACAAATACGGTCTCCAATCAATAATCTGTTATACACTATTATTTTTTATTAAACGTGCTGGTCGCACGCGTTGCTACTAATAAAAAACAACTCGATGAATATTGTGTCTGCCTTCCACTTTATCCTCCTTCCGCGCGCGACTCTTAGCGGCGAACAAGGCCACGATGCGAGCATCACCACTCTCGACGAAGCGGAACACGAGCGCATGCCGGTAGTGCGGACGGGGTCGTGGCGAGGAGTACTATATATCACATGAGAGATCCAGAGTAAGAGAAAAGAAAGAACACGTGGCGAAAATGTGGTGCCATTAGGCCTCTTGGGTAGAACGAAGCTATCCGTACGTGTAACACTCTCATAATCTTCACTAATTTGTTCCGCAAGAAGTACGCGACGCCTTGTTGTCCAGGCCACAGTATGTGGCCTAGTCGCTGTTGTCGTCGTTCTCACGGCAGCGGAGGATCTGCCATCCAAATTAATGAGTTGCATCGCGGCAATCCACATGAAGAATTTGAGTTCAGTGCGGAATGGTACGTCGGATCCATCAAGTCCTTTTATGTGGGTTCTCTTATGCCATGGGGACAATGTGTTCCCAGATGCTTCTTATCCCCAATGCATCGCCCCATATATATACTTCTAATTCCATCTTGTAATATCTTCTGCTTTACTCCATTCTCATATGTAGTGTTTTTGGCGTTTAGCAAGCCAAAGAGTGGGTAAGACTAATCAGGCCCGAACGGGAGGAGGGTGGAGAAATAATATTATTGGCCACATCATATATATAGCCTGGGTATATCGGCTGCTCGGCTCGCCCGCCTGTTTCGCCGGGCCTAGAAGATCGAGTGAATTGCCACTAGAACTCGGTTCTGCTACGGGTGTCAATTCACTTCCTGCTCAATGTCTAACCAAAGCGTTGGCTCTGCCTTGCAATAAATTAGATGTTTGGCGAAAGGAATGCCATCAGCACATTGTAAACGGGCAATAAATTAGATGTTTGGCGAAAGGAATGCCATCAGCACATTGTAAACGGGAAAATCCATCACCACTGCACTGCACAAGAAAAGAAGAAACTAATCTTTGCACAGTTGTTTATTTGTGGGAGTGGTTTACTAAATTGCACATCTCAGTCGCCTGATAGTTAATGATCCGAGGTACAAGTATGTGTGTGCTTCGACATTGGAGGGCATAAGCTGTCTTGCACTGATGGAGAGGTTGTTGGCTGAAGGAGGTTGTCGTCATTTTGGGCTCCATTGGTCCCACAGTATATATTGGCAGAAAAGGCTTATGTGGGGAATGTGTTGGGCCAATGGGCCGTGCCCCAAGAAGGCAAAACATTCGGCTTCCGTAGCTCTGTATTTCATTTGCCACAGTGGCACAGTGCATGCAATTCGGTACCCAGTACCCGTTTTCTTAACCAGTAGCCATCTCTTATAGTACTTAGCATACTCCTTTTTTAAAAAATTACTATTCGTTATTGTCTTTCTTTTATAATGTTTGACCATTCATTCTATTTAAAAACTTATTAAGAAATATGAATAAATAAGTCATGTTTGAAATATCTGTGATGAAAAATTAAATCACAAACAAAATGAATAATGATTGCATTTTTTTAATAAGACAAATGGTAAAATATTATGAGAACCAATCAACGGTAAATAGTAATTTTGAACTGAGATAGCACTGCAAATAAGGAGGTTGGTTTGGCTCAGTTTTCATGTCGCCCTCCCTTTCACATCGCATGCCTGCGGAAACCGGCGCCGCCAGGTGGTCTCGCTCCTTCTGTGAATGCTCCTTGCTGCGTCCCCTGCCAGCTGTCTCTCCGTGCCGTCTCCTCCTACTGAAGTAGTGCTGCTGAAACACACCGAAGTGATACAGTTCCAGATGCCTCCTATACCAAGTGATTGCATTGGCACATATTTGGTAAATTACAACTCGTGCTAGCTTAGCCCAGCCCTCTTTCTGCAGTAGTCTTAGCAGTTGGCTGAAGGTATTCTAGTTGTTTCTGTGAGGCAAGGAAACATGGAAGGCTATCTACAACACAGGTTTAATTTGGGTATACTTGTGGAAGGACGAGGAAGCAGGGCAATGAGTCCCTTATAAGGGGGCCATGCCTGATATGCGTGGGCGTCGTGACTGCATTTTTTGCGCAATGCTAATTCTGCGGGTGACCGCAAACTTCTTTCCTTACGGTCGATCAGGGATGGCCCACGCTACCAATTACCGGCTCTTCATTCCCCTTTCCCACCGCTTCTTCCTTTTCTTTTTTTCTGTCATTTCCTTTCTCTTTCTCCTTCATCTATCTATGTCTCGCTCAAATCCAACCTAACGGAGAAAAGGGGGAAGGAACCGTTGGTGCAGCTCTCGTGGGGCGGCCGTGGATCCTGAGCGAGCAGCAGCAGATCTCGCGCCTCGTGGTGACGAAGCCCGCGGGGGAGCGCGGCTTCTCAAGCACCTGTGGCGACGACAGGTGGCGGAGCTCCGCGCGGGGCCAATAGCGGCGGAGCTCGCCACGGTGGCCGGATGGCGACAGGAGGTGAGGTAGCTCCAAGATGCTAGGGTTCCACCGTCTTTCTTTCTCATTTCTATTTCTTCCTCTTCGGCTATCTTCGACCTAGGGTTTTGCTACCCCGATTCGCCGCCGTGAGCGCGCGGCCGACACACGTTATTGATGAGTCAACTACATGCGCAAGAGGAGGCGTATAGCGGCGGATCGAGGTGAGCGTAGGTGGATTGAGGCATATGGCGTAGATCGAGGAGCTCGAGCTTGATGTGCGCTGGAGATGGGTTATTGGGTTGTGTGGGTCTCCGAGTGCGGCGGCTCGGCGGATCCGCCCTATCCAACATTGGTGCGGCGACCCTTCCGTGCAATTGCTCATGTCGCCTCACAGCTGCACAGGGATGTGCCGCACGCGTTCATGCCAAACCGCCGTCAATCCCATGGTATGTTATGCATATTACATTCATCTAGGTGGCCAGGTCTCATTCATTTTCTGCTCCATGATATAGATAGGTTGCTGGTCCATTCATGGCATTTGATTGTGCTAGCAGGCTACTAGCCGGTGCCAATTTTCCTATGGCTTCATCCTTGGCATATTGCTAGTAGCAGGCTAGCTACTATATTTGAAAAGGAAGAAGAATTGAATAAATAATGTCCCTTGTAATACATTTTGTTGTGATTGTGGGGCCATGAAATAACCTTAGTACTAATCGGTAACTATTGATAACCAATGCAAATCTATTTGATATCCATTTCCACTGAAAAGATTTACTATCCTAAGCTCTTTTGCTGGCCCGATCTAGAGAAGCTAATAATTCTATAATGGTCTTGACGGTGCCACTATGCTATGTTAGGGACCTTGTATAGAAGTACAATCTAACGATGTGCAATTTTTTCTGCTTGGTCTGCTCGACCATCATCTCCTATTTGGTTTTATGGAGTATGTTGATATGTTTTATGTAATTTCTTTTGCCTATCGTATTGTCTCGATATGTTCCAGTTTGCATGAGTTTCATTGCTATTTGAAGGTTCAGGATATGTTTCAATCTACTCATATCTCTAGAAATTGCTAGTTAACAATTTGTTGACTTTATCTGTACAAGATAGAAATTGACTACTCATAACAATTTGTTCAGGATCTGATGCTATGTACTAATTTTATCTCAGTGCTCTGTGTTGGTTGGGTTTATCTGTACAAGAATATCAAGCTTAAACTTATATGTGCCCGCAGTTGATAGGATGAGTTTTAGATATTGTGTTAGCTCTTAGGAATTATTTTATTAGTGAGGTAGATAAATATTTCCCAGTATATTTTAGTTCGAAACATTTAACATGTGGAAGATATTTCCCTTGATACATTGGTGTGAGATGGCTCAGCCAAGCTACTCTATTGTTCTATTTGCATAATTGTGGAAACTATTCTCATATATAACATCACTTGCAGGTAAGCTACAAGATGAAAGTTACTCTATGAGATTATTTGTTGATGAATGGTTATGGGTCAAATGAAACACAACATAAATCTTGGACCTCGTTCTTCTTTCTATCTTTATGTGATGTTCATGCTGTGTTAGCTTTGTTAATTCTTTGGCTTGTTTATAATTGAAGGAATGCTATGGCTGAGCAGATCATGGGATCGTAGTGTACACACTACCAGAGAACCTCACATCCGCACCAGTTGGGAACGGGTTTTAGCACCAGATTTCCAACCATTGCTAAACTTCCGGTGCTAAAGGGTGGGTAGCATAACCGGTGCTAAAGGGGGCCTTTAGCACCGGTTCTAAACACCAACCGGTGCTAAAGGCCCTGCCAACACAGCGGGGATAGGAGGGCCTTTAGCACCGGTTGGTGTCTACAACCGGTGCTAAAGGGCCTGGATTTCTTTTTTTTTGTTACTTTTTGTAGCCGCCATGCATGTACGTTTATATATGTATTATGATACGTATTCAAATATGTATTCAGCTGCCGTGCATGTAGTACTATATATTCATATTAGCTAGATATATAATCAAAATAGAAGATATATATATATTATAATTTAGATATCCAGCTAGAGTTATATCTTTGAACTGTATATTACAACTTAAGAAATCCGACTAGAGGAACGACTTGACAACACATCCTCCAGGGGGAGATGGAATTCTCCACGGGGATTAACGACCTCGTCCAAAATCCATCCAATGAGTTGTTCTGCAATTGCGTCTATTCTCTCTTGATCGAGTCTATCTTCTTCCAGCCTCATCATCTATAATTTGCTAATAATTGGAAATATTAATTCCGTGGAATTGAAGACAACAATTGTGCAATGAATAATCATTTAATATAAAATAAATTATTTACTTATAAATACAAATATCCGTCTATATTTAAATAATCATTTATTATAAAACAAAGTGTTTTTCTTATTAATACAAACATAGTAATTATTAAATGAAGCCCTATATTTCTAAATAATCATTTATTATAAAACAAAGTGCTTTACTTATTAATTCAAATTTCATAATAATATTATTTATTATAAATGAATCCCATTATCATTAAATGAAGCCGTATATTTCTAAATAATATCATTTATTACAAAATCAAGTGCTTTTTCTACAAATATAGTAAATATATCAAATTAAAACCTGAAAATGTGTTAGTACCATAACATCATGGTGAGTCATCTTTTTCGTCGACCAATTGAGCATGTTATCACAAACATAGTATGCACATAGATTATTTCCCGACCCCTGTTGGTGACACTATCGATAAAAAATAAAGTTAAGTAAAATTCATATAATAGGTTAGCGGAGACATACACATACACATTATTTGCTTACCGGAAAGTCAGTCTTCCATGTGAGTGTTTCATGGATCATACCAAGGTTATCTTGACGAAATTGATCCCACGCCCTGTGAACCAAAAAGTTGTGTTAAATAATTGTGAGTGTAAGGGCAGAATTAAGTTAAATGGGAAAATATATGTCACCTTGTAAACATGTCAATGATTTTCTTGTAAGGATATGTTGGAGACTTCAACGAATCAAAGACGTTGACGATACCTCGGTCAGGACATACTATGATTAGGATCCAGTGAAAACTGTATACATGTATACATTATAATGAGAAATAAAATTGAATGGCAATAATATGGAGTCCATAAAATTTTGTATAGGCACTATAAGTAGATACATGTATAGGAACTCACCCGAAGTTGTACGGCAATAGTATGGAGTCACAATAATTTTGTTTTTCGAGATACTTGTATAAATTTTGATATGTTTCCTCTGGATTCATCAAAATCATTTTGTCACTTATGTTTGTCGGGTCCATGTAACCAATGTCAAATATTCCTTCCCTCCGACATCTTTGAATCTCCATTCTGCATTGTTAAGCAATAAAGGGCGCGTTAGCATAGATTAATTTTTTTTTCTAGTGTCAAATGTAAATGAGAACAAAGCACTTACAATACCCAACACGCGACCAAAGACACGTCCATGGTGTCTTGGTGGTACACCTCATATATATCCTTGAACTCCAACCAGAGCGTTTCCTCGCAATTGAAGAAATCTTGGTTCTTTACGCGAACTCCAAACATGCGCCTTTTGCTTGTTGATTGTTTCATATACCACTGATGGAATTGGCGCATGTTTGTTCGTAGCTTGCTCTCCATTTCTGGACCGACCAAAGGCTGGCCAACCTTAAATGACCACTTGAACGATGTGCTCACAGGGATTTCTTTTTGTCCCGTGATTTGCTCTCTCGAGAGTCCTGTCTCGGCCATTTGTCGTTGCACGTTCAGCTCGTACTCAGATGCCAACTGAGGCAACAACTGCTGAGGTTGGTTGCCGAGCTGAGCAACGGGTTTGGATGCCGCCGCCTTCCTCTTCCCTTGAGATTTCAGTAATGAGCGGTCATAGTTTGATACTTGTGCCCTCTTCTGTTGTCCCCTGGTCAAATTTTGGAGGAATGATTTTGCCGTGGCGGGGTCAATCTTTGGCTCTGGTTGTTTTCTCATGAAAAGTTGCCTCTTTACGTCTTCTTTAACGGAGGCATCGAGCTCATCTTGAGTCTTCTTGTCAGCCTTTTTCGGTGGTGCCGGCTTCTCTTTGACTTTCCGTGGCTTCTTCTGTGGTGGAGGGGCCAAGCTAGACAATTTAGAGCGCTTCTTTGGTTCAGGCTTCTACGGTGGAGGAGACGGAGACAGAGACTTACGCCGCGGAGGAGACGGAGATGGAGACTTCTGCCGCAGAGGAGACAGAGACGGAGACGGGTTTGCGTCATGAGCTCCCAGAGAATCATGATCCGGTGGACCTCTTGGAGTCGGGGGATCTGAAGGAGACTTGATGCTACCAGGTTGAGCTAGTTCTCGCAAGTCCTCGCCAAAAACTAAAGAGCCGTCGATCGGACTGAGGGTGCCTCCATGACCATAGTACCAGTGCTTGGATCGTGTGGGCTAGTCATGTGTCGCTGGACGAATGCCTCTAGCAAATAGAGCTTCTTCCATCTTCTCCCATTTATACAAATTAGCATATATAAATAAGCATATACAAAATTACATATATAAATAAGCATATATAAATAGCATATACAAAATTACACTAACAAATTATATATACAAAATAGCATATATAAATAAGCATATACAAAATTATATATACAAAATTACACTAACAAATTATATATACAAAATAACATATACAAATAAGCATATACAAAAATGCATATATAAATAGCATATACAAAATTACACTAACAAATTATATATAGAATAGAAGTTAACCACGACGGAGGCGGCGGGCGACGGCGGCGCAAGCGACTGGCGACGTACGGGCACGGGCGAGGGGCGACCGCCGACGGGCGGCGCGGGCGACGGCGGCGCGGGCGACCGGCGACGGGCATGGGCGACGGGCTACGGGCGCGGGAGGTGGACCGGCGGGGGAGGCGGCGAGGAAGGCGAGATGTGAGGGCGGAGGCGGCGGGCGAGTCGTTATACCGGGTCTTTCCTTCACCCGGTGCTAAAGGCTACCACATTAGCACCGGGTGGATAGAACACCCGGTGCTAATGAGTCTTTAGCACTGGGTCTGCTTACACCCGGTGCTAAAGATGTGCCCAGGGCAGCAACTGAAATCCTGGGCACCTTTTGCACCGGGTGTTGGATCTA